>OY728125.1:468837415-471337415 GCA_963277665.1 Viscum album | reverse complement strand
GGCCATGATTTGGAAACTAAAATTGAGGGTTTAAAATCAAAAATATAGGTGTCATGCCCTAGGAAAAATAATGGATTAAGAGAAAAGAAAAACATCCACCAAACAATTCCATGCCAAAAATATATAAATGTAAAGATAACCATATCCCACCATGCATTTAAATTTTTTACAAAAATAAGAATGACAAAATAATATATACAAATATCCTATTGTAGAAACTTCTCAACAATAATGACTTCAACTGATGATGTCTGACTCAGGATCATAACCCCTCCTGGAAATCAATGATATATGTGTGTGTATATATATATATATGTTGTGGGAGAAATATCTATACCAAGTAGGATTATACTAATTACATATTCTCTAATGTGTAAGAAGAATTTTAATTCTCTAGTTGATATATAACATAATTAAAAAAAACATACAAGGACTAATATACCCATAAGCCTTACCAAGGATCGCTCAAAAAATATTTCATCCATGCATAGTAGTATATTATCAAGATGTTTTTGAATTTTACAATTAATCCACTTTACCTACTAGTTTTTCAATCCCATTACCCAACAAAAATCTTTATGATTCTCCCAATTCGCCTGGTAGTCATATTATAACACATTTTAACTTTAAACTATATACTAGGTAGTAGGGTATCATGAACATGATTGAAATTAACCTCATTCCCTCTTCTTTACTTGCACAACCCCCAACATATAACCTTATATTACAAAAAATGCATCTTATCTCATAAATAAACCATATGATTTTTTGGTGCACCTCTATCATACCAATACCCCCTAGGGCCTTTTAGTACCTCATAAAAAAATCAACACCTGATAAGGTTAACCATTATATCAAGTACCACTCCATACCATATAGGGTCTTTTTGTGAACCATACAAAAAGAAAATATACCCTATAAGGGCTTCATGTACATGAAGTACCAATACCCACTAGGGTATGCAAGTATAACTTAAGAGGTAATAATAATCCTATAAACCAGAAGGTTGATTTTTCAAGACGAAGAACATAACCATCCACTCTACCACCAACTTAGATGTTTGGGAATAAACCTGCTACCTTTTATTCTGGATGTTGTTATAATTATCAAAAATGGGTTGGTGTTAATATAAATAGAAAGAAAGTAATATTAATGAATCCACACATGATAACAACCTAGTGGTTACCCTAAAAAATCATCCAATGAGGCCAAAAATATTCATAGAATGTATCCTATACAAAAAATACACTACTTTATAATACAAAAAACCTTCCATCTATTACCCACAACAAACTATATTTTATTTTAAATAAATGAATTTATTCCTATTTAAATTAAAGAGATTTAATTTTATTATTTTAAATCCAATACCATTGATACTAGAAAAATTGAACATCTAAAATGACACAGATGTTCTTATTTCCAACTATTTCATGGAAACTAAATCCCCTATTTCACTAAGATAACCCACAATCATATCCCATTCTATCCATTCCCTCTTTCATAGCACATGCTGAACTACAATAACCCACAATAACAATTCATTACACTCATAGAATCAATCATAGCCTATGGTGTAATAAAATGTGAACTATCCTAGGTTGGAATGATTCACCTCAAGTATTTGAAATCCAATAGCATACTTATAATGTTGAAATTACTTTTATAAATAAAACTCATAGAGAAATTATGATTATAGAACTAATGTTCCAAGATTTTTTAAAAATGTTGGCTCACTCAACCCTAATAAATTATCTTATAAAATAAAAAATTAATTTCTTTATTGAATTATGATATAAATTTTAATTTTAAAAAAACATATAATAAAAAGATAATAATTATTAATAGAAAACAAAAAATTCTTCTATATTTCATCAATTCCTTTAAGGGAACAAAATATATCATTCCACTTTAATTTTTTTCAATAATAACACCTATGAGTTTCTTAAAAAAATTGGTGAAAATGTCATGTAAATAATAACCAAACATATAATAACACATTACCTATAAAATCTATTGGTAATAAAAGTGAAGAATAACTTGTGATAACAAATATACACCTAGTTAATTTAAAATTATGGTTATTTTCTTAGTAATGATGGTTTAAACTATCCAATCAATGAAAACATAGGTACGTTATTTCAAAAATTTACATATAAAGAATAAATTTCACGAGTCACATACCATAACCGAAGAATTTTAAATTTTTGTGCTAAATATCCTAGAGAGTAAGAATAGAAAGAATCAAATCTATACAAATGAAAAATGGATCAACCTATATCACAACATAATCCCATAAAAATTATTTCCTAAACATACCTAGATCAAAATTTCTCCCCCATATTGAATTATTGAAAGAAGAATGGTAAAAAAAGGGGTAAATGAGATAAATCACCATTGATAAATAGTTTTTATCTTTATAAAGGTAAAGAGAAATTCCAAGGATATAGGGTAAGAGTGGATCCCAAATTCCCATAGAATTCTCTCAAACATCAAGAGAAAATGATAGGGAACCATGTGGATTTTGATTTTATTGAAATTAAAAAATAAATATCATTAATGTACTAATATTCGGATATAAAATTTTATTATAAATGATGGACATAAATCCATGGTGTGAATTTATTTTAGGCCATTAATGAAATTGAGTCAAAAACCATCAAAATTTAGTGAAATTTCATGGGACAATATTTAAAAATCCATTCATTAAGTGAATCCATATTTCACACCATGATCCTACTCTATAACTCAAATTTTATCTCTAACTTTTACTCTTTATACCAAAACATTCCTCGAACACCTCATAAACTAGAAGCACCCAAGGTAATGGGACAAAAATATATGGCCTAGTACACCCCCACACCATGAATGGGTATTGGGATAATAAAAAATGATGGAAATGATCGATGGAGGAAAAAGATAATGAAATATATCACAAATTTAATTTTTTTGGATTATCAGTATATTTTATTGAGTCCATTAACATTAACCATAGTCAAATATGATACTAGTAAGACAAAATTACAGAGTTACTGTGCATGGTTCTAATTTTAGGTTAACTAAACATCCATAGTCCTAAAATATTTATTTCTCTCTCGCACCTACTAGTTTAATAACTAGAAAATATTAGTAATGTTCATGTTCCACAATAGTTTCTTTCTATAAACTAGTCGATGAAGACTACATGTATTTCCCTCTACTTTCCTCATGATATATATCATTCTATATAATTATATGGGTCTCGTAACCATGGGTATATTTTATTTCATCTCCAGTGAACTCCTTTGGATCCTCATCTCTATGATTATAGTTCTTCATCCAAAATAGAATTATATGTATATAAAATATTTTTTTCAACATAATTATTTTAGGGAGATATATATATACCATACTCGATTAAAAACATATTTAGTTTTTTTATGTATTATTAATAGGAAGATCTACTTAAATCCTACAAACACATCATGATTATTTTTTTGTTTAAATACAAGGTACTTTATTTTTTTTCATATATGGAAAATGTTATAAGGGTCACTTTGATTTTTTGACCTTTAGAATGATATATGATGAAGGAGTTTTTCACCATAAATTTATGTATGAGAAAAAGTGGCATAAATAATGTTAGTCTTTGAATCCCCCATAATACATTAATTATTTTCTTCAATATAAATTTATTCATAACTTCCCATGAAAAAATGGAAAATTAAACTAAGAAAAAATTCATCGATGGGTTGATTTTAATGTTGAAAATTTCAATAACATCCTTGAACTCATTATCCCTTTTAATTAATACTAATAGATCATTGGTTTTGATGCTAATTTATATCCGGATTTTATTGTGGAAAATTATATCACTGATCTTCCTAGGATATCCTCCTATGAAAATGAATGGGGAACTATCAAGAAAGGCATTGAAATTATAAATCTCAAGGTGACCGGTTACATATAAATAATTTGGGTATGATCAATAATCAACTTTAAAATTTGTGTTACATAAAATTATGTTCTTGTGAATTATTATATGGAATAAAAAATAATTCATATCTTTCTTATTAATCTAAATTTATCTACAACTATACCTAAAAATAATTTCCTGAAAAAGTAAAATCTCCTCTAAATATACAATTTTCCAATTCCATTTTAATATATATATATATATTTTATATCTATGTATGTAGAAATCATGTATAGTGATATCTAATTTAAAATATTCCAAACCGATAAATAATCCATAATGATTATTATCCTACCTATGAGGATCACCATTGGTCCTCAAAATATTATTTGAAGTAGAATCCATAAATTCACATGCATGACATGACTCCAAGAGGCGTGACCAATTTGGATGGTGGAGCTATCATGTGTGTATTATTTAGCAATGAATAAGTATCATTGAATTAAATTCAGTGTCTAAATATTGATACAGATAAGGGAAGGTTTAGGGGGGCCTATTCTATATGGGTAAAATAAAATTTGGAATAGATATAAATCCCATGTATTTTAGAGAATAATAAATCTAGATGACAATAGGTTGGGATGTTTCCTATTTAGTTATTATAAAAGTTAATGTTATCACCTAATAATCACAAATAGATAAGATTATTATTCATAATAAGTGAGATAAATTCCTACATTGTTATCACCCAATGGCCAATTTGATTATTAGACCCTTGATAAATCAATGTATCTCATATTCCTATAGGAAACACTATTTCTTAAACATCCCAAAAATGGATCATTTGGAAGGAGAACTATTATATCATCTAAAAAAATATTGATATGTAATTGGGGGATAGAGACATAAAATTTTATGGTGATAATTAGGATGGCCATTCACTCTACTTCTAGAGGATTCTAACATCAATCTTGAGATTTTATCTCTACAAGAAATTTATCTAATTTACCAATGTGGTGCTTAAAAAACAAAGAAATTTATTTTTACAGTATCCCAATAAATAGGGAATTAAATTATTGTTTCTATTCCCCTAAATATTTGAAAACATTTAACACTTATGAGTTTTATAAACTCATTTAAAGGCAATAAGATCATGAATCCTAAATCTTTATCATATAATGAAAAATAATTCTGATGAAGTGAAAATTGATGGTGTTATGTGTCTAGAATAGAACCATTATAAATGATGTGAGGACCTAATGTAAAATAATAAACCTCGATTCAAGTGTTATTGTTCAATTCCCTTCAACTTTGAGTTAGGGAAAACATTTTTCGAGACGGTGATATGGTATAAAACATCTATAAATTCTTTGAATATCATTTCATATTGATTGATTCCATTAATCTTATTCATACATAATGATTATTTTTTTTAAAGATTTATCATATATTTATCATCAGGATAAAAATTTACTTTTCATAATTATATGTTGCACCATTTGGGAGGTGTATAATGAAGTGTAGAATCCCAATCAGTACTCTAGTAATTCATATATGACAGGGAAACCACTTAAATTAGTTCCTATCTAGTTTTCATTATTAAACTAACAATATCTTCTCTAATACATAATGTTATCTTCTATTATTTCCCAAAACCTTAACACAATAAGATTATGAGAATTCATGTTCATTGGGTTCATTAGACATAACACGGGTCTGGTCTCAAATCGAACACTGATAGTGCATTCAATAATGGGAGGATGTACAGAGGGGAAATTGTTTCTAATTATCCCTACTTAGTGGGGATATATTTCAGTTCACTTTATAGGTTTGGTGACCTTAACATGGATGAATAATTGTCCTTTAAAACTTGGGTTTTTATTTAAAAGATATATTATATTTACTTGTCTAATGTGGAATCAAAATCCTCTTTTTTAAGTGTAGTGTTATTTGGGAACACAACAATACACTAGCCCATTACCTATATCATTAGATTGTGTGGATTCATAATCAGACATGACATGTAAATTAATGAAACCTCATATGAGGGAAACATGTAATCCATCCTCCTCACCTCAAATAAAGATCAAGAAGATAATTCCACTATTTTATCAAACATCAGTTCTCCCCCATAGTTTGTTTCAATTGTGCATAGGGATTACCATAGCATTCAACACATTATTCCTCTCTAATTCTTCTCACGGTGTTTTTAGACACTCTATGATAAATATATAATGTGATGATGGTAAAAAATAATCTAATTTCAAACTCAAAAGAATGTCTAAAAATAATTCATCATAATAAAAAAATAACTTCCCTTTAATTTATCATATCATTTATCTATTTTAATAAAAGATTCTAATTTATTAGCTATAAAAATATGGGATGTTATATTTATTATAATCCTATGTTATATTAAGGAATAGAAATAATAGATATTTATTGGGGAATAATAAATAATTATTAATAAATACAATTATATATGAATAATTTTAAAGTTAAACCATCCTCTTATGTGTAATATCTATTAAATAATTTATAATAGAAAATATAATTTAATAAATAAGGAAAAAATTATATTGTTTATCTCCAAGATCATTAAAAAATTAAAAACATTCCATTAATTTTTCCTTTTAAATACATATTTATAATACAATAATTTTATTTTGAAATCATGAACATCAATTGTAATAGTTATAAAAATATATGTTAATACTAATTAATAATATTTTAAAAATAAAAAAATATCCAACAAAATAAATCTAATAAAAATTAAAAAAACTCATTTAGATGGATAATAAGCCTAGACTATAACATTTTATTTTTATGTGATGAATAGAAAATATATGAAAATAATTTTATAAAATGTTTAATATTAAATAAATTTTTTTCTTGAAGAAGTAATTTTTAAATCACAGATTCATTACTTTTTTATTTAATTATTATTTTTAATAGAAATATTTTTTTGGGATTATATATCATCAAAATTGATGAATGTCATGAATGTTAACAAAAAATTTATAGTTGTAACATCTTTTAATGTTTGATAGAGAATAAAATAACTAATCCTCCATTATAAAATGAACATTGTTTAAAATAAATATATTTTATATTAATTATCTCATAAAAATAATCATAATTTATATAAATTAATGTAGAAAATATGACCTAAAATTTATGATGCTTTCTAATTTCCAAATTAATCAGAATAATATACAGTCCTTGAATTTAAAAAAAAATAATTTCAACTTCAAAAGTATATATGAATAATAATTGAATCAATGTAAAATTAACACATCTTATAGGATTTATTTATAATAAAAAATATTAAAACTCTTACATACCCACAAAAATAAGAGATCATTTTTATAATTTACTTATCAATAAATTAATCATTTTTAATATAAATGCTTAAAGATAATATTTTTATTGATAAAAATATGTTTTTATATTATTTTTGATGATAAAATCCAAATTTTTTGTCTTAAATTTCTTATTAAAATTTATATAATTGACCGAAGTTAACAAAAATAATATTATATGTCATTTCACTATTTATTATTTCTCATAAAAATAGTCACAATTTTATAAAAATATATATTTCCAATTATTATTTTTATTTAGATAAAGTGATTACTATATATTAATAATTTATTAATTATAAAATCAAAATTTTAAATGTCATGTTATATTTATAAAAAATGGAAAAGAAAGAAATTTTTTAACTAAAAACATTTTTCTTTATTTGATGCACCACTAAATTTATAATTTTTTCTTAATAAAGGTATATTTTCTAATTCAATAATTTTCTTCATGAAATTATTTTAATGTTATTTTTAAATTTATAAACAATCAATAGTTTTTACTTTCTTTAAAACAAAACATATGGAATTGAATTAAAATGAATGGATATAAAAGTTTTTTTTATTTGATGAATTACCAAATGAATCCCCTTTTATTATAAAATATTCAATATTATGACCAATATTTCTATTATTTTTATTTTAATATATGAAATTCAACAATGGCTTACTAGGTCCCATTTCTCATAGAATTAGCAGGGTAGGATTTATTGAAGACCTATTTGATTTTTTGAAATATAAGAAGGGATAATGTAATAAGATATATATTAAAAGAAAAAAATATTGAATATATTGTTATATAGGAATGAATATTGTGTTTTTAGGACCATAATGAAGAAAATTAAAGAAGAAGTAGTATGATGAGAATAAAACATTTTTCAACCAATATGAAAAACAAGTTACCTGATTTTCACATCCTATCATATGTTGAAGCTATAGAGTGTAGGTCCCACTTTATGTATTATGTATCTGATGAAGGAAGTGACATATGTGTAATTGGATTAAAACTTCTAAAATCATATATAAATATTATCATATATTATGAAGTTGTCAAAAAATTTCTCACATTAAAGGAAGTTGTATTCCAGGTATACTACTATATAATTCTTGGAAAATAGTGAGGGCATAACAAAAATCTATTTTTAGCATCTAAAAATTTTCAGATAGTTTTTTATACACATATTTATGGATTTTTTCCTGATTTAATTTTTGTAAATAGTTGATATATATTTAATGTAAGTAGTGATAAAGGAATATTATTGGTTTTATATGTATTTTTTTTGGATTTAAGGTGTTTTTATTTATCATTGTTATATAAACTAATGGATAAAAGACTTATTTAGATGGTTCATATGGAATTATTTTTCCCCTATCCAAATATAGATGGAATTATTTACAAAACACTCCCCATGTTTTATAGAGACGAATATTATTTTATTTTATCTAATTTTATTATCAGTATAAAAAACATCAAGTTAAAACAGGTTATTGATTTATTATACTATTTAGCAAAGATATAAAAGTAGTTACATTATAAATGTAAGAACATATTTTTTCACTCAAGCATAGATCCTTTAATTTTCATTATAAATCCTTAATTTGGACATAATATAGATGCCTAATGAGTTAGTAAAGGTTCTATGGGTGTCTGGGGATTGTTTGGAGTTCAGAACCCATATTTTTGGAGAAAATAGAACCTGTTCATGGTTTAGAGTAAACATTGCGGGGTTTCAGCATGGTTTACCAGACCGTGTGGATGGTGTTTTTTAAGATAGATCCACCTCACACAGGTGGGGCACAACTGTGCGACCTAACCGTGAGAGCAGCCCTTTTTCCCAGGTACCCGTGCATGGCTTGCGCATGGTTTGATTAAACTATGTAGAGGATGTGATTTCAGGTAGAACTGTTCTATACAATTTGTGCACAGTTTGAAAAACCATACGAAAAAACCGTGCATGGGTTATTTTATGGGAAAATTCCTAATTTTTCCCTTAATGATCTAATTAAGTCACCCCTTCCTCTCTAATCTATGTTTATGCGGGACTGACCTATTTCTCTGTCAATTTGGAGCTTTTTTAAGGCCAAGAGTAGGGATCAAGAGATCTCCTTCATCCGATATCCAAGAGGGATTCCATTCATCACATTAGATGTGCAACAGTAAGTACTTGAGTCCTATTTATCTGTTCTTATTCTCTTTATCTCTTGACCTAGGTATATCCATGTGAGCATTTTCACCTTTTCTTAGATCTACTTTGATCTGAGGCAAATCAAAGGCTGATGACAGAGGATGAGTATCATACAACCATAAGGTGGGTGGTCTATAACTCAACCCTAAAGTTTGTTGTTTTTTGGTATGTTCATGTGGGCCCCAACAATTTTGTTGGCGAAAGTTTCTTAAATTTACCTACCATGATTAAACTTGTTATAATTGTATGATTATACTATTTCCAAATATGCGATTAGTTGTTAGTGGTTACACCCACAACTCAATCCACCTCATGTTGAAGGTTATGAAATAATTGATATTTTAGTGTTTTTTACACGTTTTAGCCACTATTCAGGTGTTCCTTTGCTTGACTACCCTAGAGATGAGTCTTCTTATAATAAATGGTTTATTGTTTAATGAGGATTTCATAATGGATGGTACCGTGTATGCACACTACTTGACCCACTTAAGTTAAGTTCTTAAAATGATTATTAAATATGAAATGTTGAATGGTAAGTATACTATATATATAACATCACCTCATTAAAAGAGATTTAATAAATTTTTCATGTCCGTAACACCCATTTCCTTGTTGATGGAGGGTAGAGGATTAGACCTCTATAATTGAATATGACTCAATGGTTAACTAAGACTTAATTAAATGGTTTCAATGATACTTGGCCTATCCACACTATTAAAAGACAAGGATTGGACCAACAAATAAATGGTTTCAACTCTACATGACCTATACACACTAATGGAAGTCAATAATTGAACCAAATGAAATAATACATTATTATAATATCAAATAGGAATGGATTGACTCGAGCTCGCCTTAGATTATGAGAGGGGTCTTGGGAACCCCATTCTAATTCAAGGATGTGGTTTTCATATGTTGATACCCACCTAGATTCCAGTTCTTGTCTATTCCTTGGATTCTTGGTATACTACCATTGGATCCCTTTCATTATTCTAAGATACCTCCGATACATTCCTTGGATCAATCATTGAGAAGTAGGTATCTTAGATACACTCTATGGACCCAGTCATTTCTTAGCCCCATTTTACCTTGGATCACTCCTTGGACTTGGTAGGTGCCTTATTGTGGAATGCCTTGGATTATGCTCCTTGGATTACACTCTTACCCCTTAGCTAGACTCAAATACTACTAAGTTATATTTACTTGAGTTTAGGTTACCATGGTTTTTACCCTAGAACTCCCTCATTAGATATCATTTTTTGGTTCCCTTGTTACATCTTGGGACCTTCACTACTTATACTATCACAAGGTGATGTCATTTTTGGATACTCCTCACGTGACCTATTAACATTAAATGTTAATTACCTAATAAAATGAACTAGTTACATGTTCAAACACTAGACAAGGGATGAAGAAGGTACTTGGGTATTCAGTTATTTTGTACTACTTGATTTATGTTATATATGCATTCCTACATACTGCTATATTCCATTACACATGACATATGTTATAGACACCATTGGTGGTGGCCCAATGAGATTTATCTCACACCCTCTTAGGGTGCCGTTTGGTACCCAAAGTAGATTATATGACTGCAGGTGTGGACAAAGAGAAGCATACAACTTCTAACACTTGATTACATGCTGAATGGATGAAGATTGATAGCAGACGACCGAGTTGGATATCAGGATGCTTGGATTAGTCTTTGTTTTCCTTTACATTGTGAAACATGTTATGCATATTGTCTTGTATCCATGACTTCCATTTTTCTAGTTACATGACATGACATTATCATTGTTCAGTTGATACCGTTATAGTTGTTCTCATTTACCTATTAAATTAGTTTGCTTCCACTATTTCATTATATTGGTTCAACTATTTACTATTAAATTATATTCCTTCTATTGTACTACACTCTTCTAATGAGGGAATAGTTTTCCCACATACACACCCCAGGACCTCATAGCTAGTCGGAAGCCTATGGAATTTGTGAATACGTGTTTGATCCCATGTGGACCACCATGATCAGGCACCCATTAAGTGGCATCCGGGTCCGGGTCATCACAAAGTGGTATCAGAGGAGGTTTCTTTTCTTTATTTACTATTTGGAGACACTATATTGGAGAATATGAACACTTGGTACTTTGTTATAAGCCGTGCTTCAATGTCGTGAACCCATGTTCCAGGTAAAATCCAAGTTACCCAAAATGAAATTATTGTTATATTTTTCTTATTACAGTTGATATTATTTCACCATTGGGTGATGCACATGATGGGTGGTGTTGTTGATTATTACTCTGTTTCAGAATTTGTTTCATCCTTTTCCCGATGATATAAGGGCAAGGAGAATTGTTACATGCATCATTATAGACACCTAGAATTCATATGTCATGCATATTTCCATTCCATATAGGTTCATTTCACTTACATATATTGCTTGATATGCATGTGATTATGAGTGATGATGTGATTTTTTTGTTGTACTTGTATTACTTTGGCCGTGATTCAGTGATTTACTATCTCAATTCATGAGGTTTATGAGCCCTCATGGGTTGGGATGAGTAATTTAATGAGTCAAGCCATTATACTATAGAGAAATGAGTGTCGTTTATGGTGATAGGTGTATAGTCACTGAGTTATTGGAAATTGATATCCATTATAAACTAAATCGTGAAATATAAAATTAATTGGTTGTACATCCTTATCCTGTCTTTTCATGTTTATGAAAGGTAAAGGAGTGAACCTAGAAATTAACTACAAAATGACATGAAACCTATACTTGACCACTTACTGATACCTAGCCATATAAGCAGGTAGTTTGGGTAGTATACCTTGGGTAGTGACTTTTATTACATTTATATTCTGTTAGTGATGTTTTATCCTTGATCCTAAGCTTGTTATAAGATGCGTTCTTGACATTTGTAGAAAAATGCCACTGCATCATCCTCGTGTCATTCTCCAGGAAGGTGGTGATGACCATGCTCCAAAAATGGTGGGCCGTGAGCCACCAATATCACTTCTAGGAGTTCCACTTGAGGCACCGACTACCGTATTTGATCTGTGCATTGTTTCCCAAGTATGTGATAGTTTCCAACGTCTGATGCAATCTATGAAAGGTGATCGATGGGTTGCACATACGATGGCTGATCCGACCCGTGAGTTCTAGCAGAAGCATCCTCCTACTTTTTCAGGGGATGGCGGTTCTTAGGCTACTGAGTCTTGGCTCGAGGCCATGCTGTCTGTCTTTTAGCATTTGGAAAAGCCTCCAGAGTAGAGAGTCAAGAATTATACATACATGCTCCAGGATTCAGCCAAGCATTGGTGGGATGCGGTTACCTATATCGATCATCATCAGGAAAAGTTATGGGTTGACTTCCATAATTCTTTCTATGATTGGTTCATTCCTCATGTATTGAGGGCTGACAGATCTAGAGAGATGCTGCATCTTGAGCATGATTCTATGTCAGTTATGGAATATTCAGAACGTTTCACTAATTTACAAGGCTTTTCACCACCTCTATACGGTGATGAGATTTCATGTTCTAGACATTTTGAGGATGGGCTCCAATACGCCACCCAAACTCAAGTGAATGTATTTCACCTTCCTACATTTTGTACGATAGTTGATCAGGCCCTTATCTATGAGTGTAACCTAAGGAATGACACAATTACCAAATTTAATGGATCAGTGTCACGTTAGGCCAGCATTTCTTCCGGTGGAAGGAAATGTTCACTTGAGGTTTTCTATCAGGGTAGTGGTAGCCAGAGTATCCAGTGTGATATCTCTATTATGTGTTATCAATGTGGAATACCAAGGAATAAGAATCCCTAATGTGATAAAGACCCTATAAAGTGTTGAGCTTGCAGTTTTATGGTCCATCTTCTACGCTTTTGCATGACCTTTCCACCAACTTTGAGTGGAATAGGGTTAGTGATAGCTCCACCTTCAGGAGTGAGTTCTTTTGAGACACTTCAGGAGGGGAGTTAGAATAGCACCAACAAGTCTGGCTAATGAGGAGGTCAAGGCCCTAGTAGTCCGATCACTGATCACCAAAATCACAAGTAGAACAGTCATGATTGTGGTAGTCCGTCTGTTTCACATGTCCATGGATCAAGTTAGTGGCATTATTTACAACTGATACCTGAGGATCAGGCTGCATGACCATCTACAGTATGAGTTACTATTCTAGTCGCCTCTATTACTATCTCTACTTTGTTTGATATAGGTGATTCAAACTCTTTCATTTCTGTATCTATCATGTAATGTCTCGGACAATAGATACAGTATAACTATAGTGTAATGACCCTTGATACATCATTGGGAGTACAAATGGAGGGTATATTCCAGTGTAGGGACTGTCCCCTTGAAGATGGCAGTTACCCTTTTTGCGGAATCTCTTCATTCTCGGGATGACGGGATTTGATGTCCTTCTTGGGATGGACTGGTTAATCCACTATCATGCCTTTGTAGACTACTATGTCCACATGGTCTCTTTTACATCACTAGAAGGAGACATTTATCTTTTCAAAGGTGAGTGGGATGTCTAGGCTGGGAGAGATGGACCGAAGAATCCTGGGCTAGGTTAAGTGGCTGTCCAGATTGAAAATATTTTCATGGAGGATTATGGTTTTCTTCAAACTGATTTCCCTCCAGTGGTTGATCATTTCAGGGAATTATTTCCTGATGACATTTCTGGATTACCTCCTAAGAGATAGGTAGTTATTACAATTGAGCTTGTTCTCAAAGAAAGTCTAGTGTCCATTACTCCATACAGGATGGAACCTATTGAGCTTTAGGAGCTTAAGCGGAAGATAGAGGACCTAGAGGCCAAAGGATTTATATTCCTAGTACATCTTCTTGGGGTTCACCTGTGATTTTCACAAATAATGAGGATAAAACCTTATGTCTATGCATTGATTATATAAGGTTGACAAACTTATGGTTAAGAACCAGTATCCAATTTCCCAAATAGATGATCTCTTTGACCAGCTCTGAGGAGAAAATGTGTTCTCTAAGATCGACATGAGATCTAGTTATCATCAGGTGTGATTTAGACCCTCAAACATACCTCGTACAACATTCCATAGTAGGTATAGTCTTTATGAGTACATTTTTATGCTATTCGGTCTTACAAATGATCCTGTCATTTTCATGGATTTGATGAATTGGGTTTTCCACACCTATTTGGAATCTTTTTTCGTGATATTTTTGGAAGATATCTTGGTGTATTCTCACACTCATAATGACCATGCCAAACATCTTGAGATCATTTTGAGTACACTAAGAGTGCATAAGCTTTATGACAAGATTTCTAAATGAGACTTCATGATCAACAAGGTCCACTTCTTGTTTCATGTTATCTCAGAATCAAGAGTATATGTTGATCCTGAAAATTTTGGTGTTGTAGTTTCCTGGGAGAAACCCAAGAATGTGTTTGATATTAGAAGTTTATTGGGGTTGGCTGGATATTATAGGCATTTCATATTGGACTTTTCATATCTTTCTTCACCTCTTATTGGACTTAAAAATAAGGTTGTTAAGTTCCTATGGTCATAAGCATGTGAGAAATCCATTCAGGAGCTAAAAGGGCGGCTTATCTCAACACTGATTTAGGTTCTTCCAGAACTTGGTAAAGGTTATATCATCTTCTAAGATACATTAGGAATTGGATTAGGTGTAATGTTGATGTAGGAAGAAAAATTCATTGTGTACGGATATCAGAATTTGAGGCCTCATAAGAGTAATTACTCGACGCATGACCTCAATCTAATTGTAGTTGTCCATGCCTTACATTGCTGGAGACATTATCTGTTTGTTGAGCACTTTTTGGTGTATACAGATCAAAAAAGCCTCAAGTATTTATTTTATCATCATGACTTGAACGTCAAACAATGGAGATGGTTTGAATATCTACAATCCTTTAATTTTTATGTTTCCTATATGCCAGGAAAAGGGAATGTGGTCACTGATGCATTAAGTTAGAAAAATCAAACACAGGTCGTGTATAAATCTAGTGATGAATGGAAGCTAATTGCCCTCTTTTATGAACTTCATATCAGGTTTCATGATATTAATGAGTAGTCTTAGCTCTCATCCTTAACAATTACCTCTTTCCTCCTTGAGAAGGTAAATAGTAGGATGTTTTCAGATCCAGAAGGTTTGGTTCTCTGTGAAAGTATATACGGAGATAACACACCTTCAGATTGGTCTGTGGATAGAGATGACATTCTGCATTTATGTGGGCATATCTGGGTTTTTGCAGGTATGAGATAGGAGTTGATGAAATAGTCCCATGCCTTTCAAGGGCCAGTTCATCCAGGAGTCTCAAAGATGTATTGAGATATGCGATGCTAGTATTGGTGGATTGGGATAAAACATCATATTTTAGGCTTTATTAATAGGTGTTCCACCTATCAGAAGATGAAGGTGGAACACCAGAGACCTGTAGGATTGTTACAGCCACTTCTAGTCCCAGAATGGAAATGTAAAGATATTTCTATTGATTTCATAGTCGGCTTACCTAGGTCAATGAGGGGAAGCGATGCTATCTATATAGTCTTTTAACGACTAATAAAATCATCCCAATTAATTCCTATACAACAGACTTTCTTAGTTGATGAATTGGGAAGATTTTATGTCATTGTGCTCATAAGACTACAAGGGGTTCCTTGTTTTATCATCTCAAATAGGGATGCTAGTTTCACTTCACAATTCTGGCGGGGTTTTAAGAAAGCTATGGGAACTCAAGTGATTCTATGAACATCATTTCACCTTCAAACTGATGGACAATTGGAATAGAAAATACAGGTTTTAGAGGAAATGATCCGAGCATGTGTCCTTGATTTTGGCAGTTCTTGGGAGAAGCATATACCTCTTTTTGAGTTCTATTAAAATAAAAGTTTTCATAATATGATCTAGATTGTTCCTTTTTAGTCCTTATATAGTAGGCCATGCTGTTCACCCTTGTTCTGGATAGAGGAAGGTGAGGCGGCCCTTCTAGGTCCTCATCTCGTTCAAGAGACTTCAGAACAGGTCCAACTGATTAGGAAGCATATGACTACTGCTCAGTATAGATAGAAATATTATGTCAATCATCATTAATTAACACTTGAGTTCACGGATGGGGATCATGTTTTCCTTCAGGTATTACCCAGGCTAGGGCCTAAACGATTAAGGAAGTAGGGAAATCTATTGCCTCATTATGTTGGGCCATTTGAAATTCTAGAGAGATTCATGTCGGTATCCTATCAATTGATACTACCTCAGAGGTACCGTGCCATGCGCAATGTCTTTCACATCTCATAGCTTCGCCAATATCATATTGACCAGTCTCATACCTTTGAACCTGAGGAATTTGAGTTAGATGTCGATGCTACCTATGAGGAGTATCCAGTTCGCATCATTGACCAAAGCATGAAGGTTCTCTATGGAATGTATGTCCCTATTATATAGGTTCTATGGTAGCACGACCGATTACAGGATGAAACTTGGGAGGGGGAAGCCGATGTACATGCTCAGTGGGAAGAGTTGTTCTCAGACAGTGTTTCTTTACCCTTGGAAGGAGAACTTGGGGGGCGAGTTCTTTTAAGGGGGGAAGACTGTAAGAATCCAGTTTTTCACTCAGGTATAGATCCTTTAATTTTTAGTCTAAATCCTTAATTTTGATATTATATGAATTTATAATGAGTCAGTAAATGATCCATGGGTGTTCAGGGCTTTTTCGGAGCTTAGAACCCATCTTTTTGAAAAAAAAAACCCTACGCGCAGTTTAGAGTAAACCGTTCCAATGGTGTTTTTTTAGAAAGAGCCACATCACACGGTTGGTGCATGGCTGTGTGGCCTAACCGTGTGAGCACCCCATTTTCCCAGATACTCGTGCATGGATTTTACATGGTTTGATCAAGCCCTATGGAGGACGTGATTTTGGGCAGAATCGTTCCACACTGTTTGCGTATGGTTTGAAAAGCCATGCGGACAAACCGTGTGCGGGTTATTTTATGGTTAAATTCCTAATTTTACCCTTAATGATCTAATTAAGTCACCCCTTCCTATAAAATCTGAATTTATGTGGGATTAAGCTATTTTCTCTCCAAACTTTGAGATTTTTAAAGTCCAAGGCTATAGATCAAGAGATCTCCTTCATCCGAAATCTGATCGAGCTTCTGTTCATCACGTTGGATGTGCAATGGTAAGTACTCAAGTCCTCTTTAGCCGTTCTTCTTCTCTTTCTCTCTCGACCTAGGTATCTCCATGTGACCATTTTCACCTTTTCTAAGATCTACTCTGATCCGAGGAAAATCATGCACTGATACTAGAGGAGGAGGATTGTACAAACAAAAGGTAAGTGGTCTATAACTAATCCATTAAGTTTTTTGTTTTTGGAATGTTCATATGGGGCCCAACCATTTCTTTGGAGACTATTTCTTAAATTTACATGCCATGATTATACTTGTTAGAATCATATAGTTATGATCTTTCCAAAAATGGGATTAGTTTTTACGGGTTACACCCACAACCCAATCCGTCGCATGTCAAAGGTTATGCCATAATTTATTTTTTAGTGTTTTTGACACGTTTGCATCACTGTTCGGGTGTGCCTTTACTTGACCTTATTAAAGTTGTGTCTTCTTATAATAAATGGTTTGTTGTTTAATAAGTATTTCATAATGGCATGTACCATGTATTCTCACCACTTTACCCACCTAAGGTATGTTCTTCAAATGATTATTAAATGTGAAATGAGGAATGGTAAGTATACTATGTATACAACATGGCCTTATTAAGAGATATTGAATACAATTTTCATAACTATAACACCCCTTTCCATGTTGATGGAAGTTAGAGGAGTGAAACTCAATAATTTAATATTCCTTAATGGTTAACTAAGACATAATTAAATGGTTGTAATGATACATGGTGGTTTTAATGATACATGGCATATCAACACTAATGGAAGACAAGGCTTGGACCAATAAATAAATGGTTTAAAATGTTCTTGACCTATCCACACTAATGGAAGGCAACACATAAACTAAATGAATTACTACATGATTAAAATATCAAATAGGAATGGATTGACTTGAGCTTACCTTAGATTCTGAGAGGAGAATACCTTGGGTCTCAGGAACCCTATTCCGATTAAAGGATGCATTTTGCTTATGTTTATACCCACCAAGATTTTGGTTCTTATCTACTCATTGGATTCCCGATATAGTACTGTTGGATCCCTTTCATTATTCCAGGATACCTTAGATGTACTCCTTGGATCCAGCATTGACAAGTAGGTTCATTGGATACACTTCTTGGACCCAGTTCTTTTTTATCCCCATTTTTCTTTGGATGCACTCCCTGGACTCGATAGGAACCTTATTGTGGAATGCCTTGGATTAAGATCCTTGGATCACACTCTTACCCCTTGTCTAGACTCAGATACTACTGAGTTAGCTTTCCGTGAGTTTACGTTACATTGGTTTTTACCCTGGAACTCCCTCATTGGATATCATTTTCAGGTTTCCTTATTATGTATGGGGACCTTCACTACTTATACTATCATGAGTTGATGTTAGTGTTGCATATGCCTCATGTAACCTATTATAATTAAATGGAGATTAATTAATAAAATGAACTGGTTACATGTTCAGACACCAGCCAAGGGCTTAAGTAGGTAATTGGATATTTAGTTATTTTGTAATGATTGATTTATTTTATATATTCATGCCTACATACTTCTATATTCCATTACATGGATTAGATGTTATAGGAAACATTGGTAGTGGCCCACTGAGATTTATATCACACCCTCTATGGGAACCGTTTCGTACCTAGAGTAGATTGTATGACTGCTGGTGTGGATATAGGGCAGCAAACAACTTCTAACACTTGATTGCATACAAATAGGCTGGTGCTTGATAGAAGATGACCGTGTTGGATCTCATGATTCTTGGATTAGTATTTTTTCCTTTACATTATAGAAAATGTTTTTTATATTGTCTTGTATCCAAGCTTTCCATTTTTCTACTGACATGATAATACATTATCATTGTTCAGTTGATACAGTTGTGGTTGTTCTCATTTACCTATTGCATTAGTTTAATTCTGCTATTTCATTATATTTCTTCCATTGTTTACTATTACATTATATTCCTTCTGTTGTTCTACGCTCTGCTAATTAGGGCATAATCCTCCCACAGAACCACCCAAGGACATTACTGCTAGTCGACAGCCTCTGGCATTTGGAAAGACGTGCTTGAGGCCATGTGGCCCACTGGGCTCGGGGCACCTATTAAGTGGCATCCAGGTCTAGGTCGTCACAATATATGAGTTTATTATGGGGTATAACCATATTAATCAGACATTAATGATTATTATAATGATAATCTAGAACAAATCACTAGAAATTAAGGGGGATATAATGAGACAAAAAATGGTAATTTTTTATATATTTATAAAAAAATAATATTTTTGACAGAAATGTGATTTATATATTACCATCGTTGGAAGACAATTATGGAGGAAAATATGGTTTATTTCATTGAATAAAATAGTTCGTATTCTCAAGATTATTAGTAGAGAAAATATGAAATGAAAAAATAAAGGATAATTCATCTGAGTATGGAACCAACATGTTGGAAAGGTCTCTCTTGAAATATTAATCTCAAAGTAATGAAAATAATAGTTTTTATGATGTTATAGACTTGTCAATATCATTTATTAACCCTTGAATGGGTGTTAAATTTATATCTTTTTACATTGTATTTTATTCCCCAAAAGTGAAAGAATTCAGTCGAAGATAAAAATCAATAAGTTCCATGTTAAATTCATAGTGTTGGGTATTCATGTCATAGAATATTAAATCTAATTTATATAAACTAAAATAATTCATATGAGTTCATGGAATCTAGTCATGCTAGGATAGATGGAGATATGATAATTGAATACAATATAAAATGAATAACATCGATTTCAATGAGATTTTAACACTATTAGTATGGATTTCATTAGAATAGGGTGTATGATATTGGATGATGAATTAGAAGAAATTAGCTAATTGTGAAAATGTGTATTATTACAATCACTGAATTATTAAAGACCCTTTTGATCCACCATAGTGTTTCTCGTGATAATATATATCTATTTTCAGTTTACTTGTTTTTTCTGTTTGAGTGGTTAAATATATTTTACTGTGATATAAATAAAGTTACATCCACTTTTATACTTTTTACTCTTATAGTTCTTATTTTATAAATTCCTAGTGTATAATATAGGTTTCCATAAATAATACTCAACCCACAACTAATGTTATTCAAAAAAAAAACCTTTCAATAAAATATTAAGATTAAATATCCATAGAAAATCAATAGTATAAATCCATCACTAATATGTAAAAATTATTCACATTATTTCATAATTCTGTAGTGGTTAAGTTAAATAATTCTAAACATGAACCCAGTAAAATAGTGAAAATAATACAGGGGAAATAATTATTAATAAATTATGAAATTATTCCATTAATAATTGTACTTAAATTTTTTATCTATTTTCCTTAAAATTTATCATATCATATTTTATCATTATCCACTCCCAAATTTGTTCCTCTATTCATTTCTATAAAACCCATATTTTATTTAATAGTTGATAGTGTACTCCCCTAAAGTATACACTATTCTTTATAGTCACTAATTTACTTGTTATTGGTACATTCATATAAAATAAATCATTTGTAGTGACCATCAATACATTATTAATTTTTTATCTTTTTTCTTCGAACTATGATGATATTTTCATTATTAATTATATAGAATATAATTTTTCTAAAATTCTTATATTTCTTAAAAATTTATTTCACTTTTCAAAAAGTAATATTTTATTGTGTAGATGGTTTATATAATATCATGTAGTTTAATGGTATTATATATAAATAATGATAAATTCCATACAACCAGGTTCCAAATAATACTTCATTTCATAATATACGAATTAAATAGGATTCAATAGTCTCCTAGATTTGGTGAAGGGTTATTTTAAAATTTATTTCATTGAAATTTTTTTATATGGTTGAGCTCACTCTGTAATGCATATAATATTTTTGTCTATTATATTCATTCCAATTTCATAATGAAGTTCTAGCACACCATTGATGGATAATGGGTCTTATGGAAGAATTTGGGAATTCTATTTTATTTTTAAAATACCTTTAGATCACTTAAAATATTGATTACTACAATGCGATCTCAATAACTTTTAGTATTTGGGAATAATTTTTATAGGTAATAAACTATGGTTTATTTGTTTTTATTTTTATTTTATCAAATATTCTCCAAATTGTTGTTATGGATGTATTTTTTAAAATATTATATATCATTTATGTATAGTGATATCCTAAAAAACCTTAATTTTTATCAAATAAAGTAACGATGATAAATATATAAGATTATAATCAAAATAATTAAAAAATGATAAGATTTATTCCAAAACCATGAAAATTTTAATTTATCCAACTAATGGATTTTAATTTTCTCAAAAAACATTATTTTTTGTAAACCATTAATTTTTTTATAAAAAAATAATTTATTTGAACATCAATATTTTTATTTAATGGTTTACATAAAAATGGAATTTTTTCATAAAAATTAGTTTTCAATGAGGAACAAACAAGATGTGGAAATAAAAAAATCATTATTCAAGATATTATTATTGAATAAAATAATTTTTATTGGGAAAACACATAAAATTTCAACCTATAATCATCGATTTATTCTCTGTATAACATGACTTTTGCTGAGAAATCATGTCATTATTTGGGACCATTATTTTCATCAATATGAAAAAGAAAAATGTTTTCTCAAAAACTAGTATGAGAATTATCTTTATACAAAATACACTATAATTTAGACCATATTAAAATTTATTTTTATGAAATTTATACTTAAATATATTATATATATCATATTAAATACATGATTTATTTGTTATTTTATGGTAATACTATTTAATATTCATGTATATAAATTATTTTAATTTTCAATATTATATTATTTAGTTTAAATTCTTAAAACTAATTCATGTAATTTTTTTCATGCATATTAGTGTTTGATTTACATTAAAATATAATTATTTAGTTTTGTTCATCCATCAATGTAACCTATTAATTTGGTTATAAATTCAGAAATATATTTTACCTCTGATTTACAAATATTTAGTGTTATAGTTTCTATGGAATTTGTCCATATCATGGTAATTTGTCAATGTGTATTATGAATATTCAATCATCTCACTAAACAAGGAGAATAGTCTACATTCCTAATGTGGGAGTTATCTATTGATCCCAAAATACTTATCCTTCTCAAGAATTAGGTTTCATATAATTTTAAGCCTTCACAAGAAAGTGGTTAGCATAACTTATGAATGCAATTTCTTTTGATATTAGTTGATATAATTAGATATTATTTTATGATAATTAAATAAAATTATGATTTTTATAAAATCTTATACATTAATATATTGATAAATAATTAATTTTATTGGAATAATATATTTCAATATTATATTGTAATGACTGTTTTCTTAATTCGATGACCATTAGAATTATAATGAATTATAGTGTGTCTAGAGATATCCTATAATGATTTTGTTTATTATAGGAATTATTCAATAAAAATCATAATAAAATAATTCATTCCATGAATTCATCTCATGTTTGAACAAATGTAACTCTAGATACATATATTGTTATTTTGGATACATAAGGATTTGTTTAGAATGTGAAAGGTTTTTATTTTGATAGATGAGGTTTTATTTTCATGCATTAGTTTCTATATGATATGCAAGGTTTTATTAGTTGATATATATTTCCATACCACAACTTGTTAGCCACATAATGGTAGAAATTGAGTGATAAATAGTAGTAGTACATATTTGAAGATTCCTACATTATAGAGGATGGTTTTTCTATATAAAATATAGAATCTGATATTATAAAATAATTAATCATGACTTGGAATAATTAAAATTTATAGATTTAAGGATCCATGCATCGATGTATAGAACATAAAATATACATATGTTTTTTATTTTTCCCTAATTATTTTTAAGATCATAATTCAAGAACACACTATGAACCAAGTTTTCATTCCAATAATGTTTTATGAATGGAAAATTTTATAGAGATCATGTCATAAAAGTATCATAGATAAAATGTGAGTTTGTTCCCATGAAATATTGATTTTAATTCTTAATGGAAGTCATGAAATGGTGTAGGGAATCACATTATCAATAGAAAGTATTTACAATGGATAATTCTATATAAATGAAGGTTATTATTGTAATGATTTTTAATCTAGGGAATTTTAATACTTTTAATTTATCTCATAATTAAAGGGTACTGGTTAAAATAATATGTATTTAATGAGTAGGCTAAAGACCATTTAGGTAGGTTATAAGTGAAATGTTCATGGGGCAATTTGTTTGAGAGATGTATCCAAAAAATTTTAAAATAATTTATAGGATTAACAAAATAGGATAGGAATTGCATTTTTTGATATGGAAAATAAAGCGAAAGGGGAATTTTTTGGGGAGAAAAAAATGCAGATTAGGAATTAATAGATAATTTAAAGTAAAAGTATGAAAAAATTGATAGTGTGGTGTAATTTATTTTTGAGTAATTATAGTAATGAATAATTATTTGTCATATTTATTAAATTCCTCGATTGAAATAAGTGGGAAAAGAGATAATAAGCTGGAGTTCCCATATGACTTGTAGTGTATCCTTAATATTATATTTTTGATATTAAATGTGTATTGTTAGCCCATGGTATGTCATAATATTGTTAGTGTAGTTTCCATTTATTAAACCTTTGATGTGAACTGCATGAAATCTTTATGCCCTTACATTAACATTCATTATTTTGGATAGGGTGTGTTCATGAAGGGTGAATGGTTTAGACTATTATTTCTAAATTATGAATAAGGGTAAAATAAATTTAAATCAAAATACTTCACCCTAATTAATGTGTTTTCATAATTTTAGTGAAACATGTGGCATAAGGGCCTCATGGTTATGAAAATTGAAATATAGAATTAAAATGTTTCTACTATAGAGAACATAGTCAATATAAATGGAGACCCATATTTCTGGTTAAATCTTCCATACATGGAAGATTCACATGATATCTCACTTAAGATCTATTACACTTGATTTCTATAAAACATTAGTTCATTGAAAAAATTTGGTGGTGTTTCATAAATATAAATTACTAAAGTAAATATGATTCTTACATATGGAAATGAAAAGAACCAAGATTTCATATTGTGGGTCTTATGAAAACAAATTCCTATGAAAGTGATGGAATTCACATAACAAAATTTCATATTTAGTAAAAGAATAAATATCTATGATCACGATGTTAAGGAAAAAGAAGAGAAGATATAAGTACAACAAAATATGTTTTATTTCTTTTATTATGAGTTAAAATAATAATTTTTTTGTTTCTTTAACAAAATCATGAATTTTCTTGGAACCATTTGTGGAAAGGGTGTCCTAATGAAATATTTTGATATTAGGAAGACAATTATCAAAGTAAAAACACCATTATCCAATGCCAACATGTAAAATATTTGTGAAAAATATCAAATATATATGACATTATAAGCATCATAATAAAATTGTGGATTAAAAATGAGTGAAAAAACATAAATCACATCCCATATATCATCAAATTATGTTTAATGAAAATCCATGGTGAATCAAGGTATATATGAATTTGATTGAATTAATTACAATGTCAGTTGTGAATTTCATTAACATGTTATATGAAATTACAATTAAGTAAAAACATATTATCAAGAAAAGTAAATATTTTAATTCTTTAGTTGTGGAATGGTTAGAAAATTGATATTATAATGTATAATAAAGATAGATAATTTAGCTAAAAAATATATATCATAAAATTAGAGGGTATTATTCCCCTATGGTGAATGTTTAAATTATTAAATTAAACTACATATATTTTAAAGTGGAAAAAGTAGTTTATTATATATGAAGAAGATAATAAAATATGTTTTGAATATAATAAGGTTAAACTTATTTCAAATAAAACATATAATAATCTTGAAATATTAAAAATAATAAATATAGAATTATAGAATATGGTCAACTATAATTATTTGTTAAAACGAAAGTCAAACTCTAAGGAGAACAAGAATATTTTGAAAATTAATTAAAGAAAAATGAAATGATTGATGGCTTGCAGGAATAATAATAATAATAAATTCATAATCTCAAATCAAAAATTACTTTTCCAGAAAAAAGGTGAATGATCTAGGGGATAATCTAGAAACATTTTAAGAAGTTATTTATTTCAACATTGAGATCAAAGATTATGAAAAAAATGATGAATATCTTAAAGATTAGATAGAATGGATAATAAAGATAGGTGACTCTCAAAGAAGAAGACACGACTTTTTGAATGATGCATGAGGACAGAGAAAAACTTATTATGAAAAATTAAAGATTATTTTCTAGAAGTTTATGATATAGATTCGATATAATGAGTTAGAATTGTAATAATGAATATTTCTAAAATTATAATAGAGAATAATCTAAGAGTATAGTATAGATTTGTCTCATATATGATGAGTAAACAACTAGGTTATGAGTAATTATTGTATGGGATAAATGAAAATATATATTTTTGGTAGTTTTAAATTACAATTGAAGAATGAAAAAAAATCAAGGATCCACTCATAGGTATGAAATGTGTAGAGAGTAAGTGATGATAAAATCATCCCAATGAAAAAATATTGATTTTATGTGTATCATAATAATACGAAAAGCTTGAAAATTGATATAGGGGTCTATTTGAGTGGTGAATTTCCCATGATAAAACAAAACATAATGAGAACATATTCAATAACATTATAATATAACACATTTTATAGATATTGATATAACTATTAAACCTTTAGTGAGAAGACATTAAACTCTATAAAATTGTGAGTTGAAACATAAACTAACATGAGATAATGTAGAATGAGAGCTAAATATCTTACATGAACTAAAAAATTATTTTATCACCCATTAAGGAAGAAAATTATAATCTCATGACCTATTCTTCTAAAAATGATAAGATACTATATTTTTTATTAAATCAAGCAAAATTTTATTTTAATGAAAATAATAAAATAATTAGAACTCATTTATAGTTTAGATTTATCTTTTAGGAACTAAAAACAACATCACCTAGATCCTTGACAGTAGGTGTTCATCCCAAATGATCAAAAATATAATTATCATAAATAATATGATGGTCGATATTGATGTTATGGTCATATTAGGTAATTGTGGTGTACAAAAAAACAACTAATTATGAGATACTAGGTTATATTGAGATGAGTCAAATATTAAGAAATACTTTATATTCATGGAATTGAACATAAATTGTTGAGTATAATATAATTCTATTACCCTGTACTCCAGATCACATTTAATTTAGAGGGGAGTCTTATTGAAGCAAAAACTAAAAAACCACTGATTAAACAATGGAGAATAAAAAACAATCTATAAAAATTAAATATCAAGGAACATAATTTTCTCCTTTTTTAGAAGAGTAAAACATCCTTTGATATTGATAGGTCATATGAATTAATTAAAAAATTATAAAAAATTGGATAATATTGAAATATGTTTCTTACATTATAAATATATGATGATATGAGGATATGATATATGATACCTTTGTAAGAGGGAAATTAGATAGAAACCCTTATCTAATACACATATGGATGAACTCAGTTATGAAAGACCTAATTCACACCCATGTGTGTGGACAAATAAATGTTCCTAGAACATAATGTAGAAAATTATTCATCTTTTTCATTGATGATTATAGTAAAATGGTCTATATAATGTTTTTATAGACAATCAAAGTATTCATTTAGTGTATCAAGTAGTTTTGGGAAGATTTTATAAAAAATGGGATAATGAAAATTTTTATATGATTTTAGAATGGAAAAAATTATACCACTAATGAGGATGAATATTAATTTTAGAATCAGAAAATTAACCAATAAGTTACAGATCTCTAAGAACTACAACATAGTGGTGGATTGGAATATAGGAATCAAATGAAAAAAACATATCAAAATTATTTCTCATTGAATTTGGAATCTCTTTTCAATATTAGAAGAAATAAATTCAATTATACATACACATGAAAATTAATATTTGATTATCCATAGTGATAATAATGATTTATACAATATGTGGCCCTAAATAAATCCAATATCTATTTAGTTTCACATGTTTTGTAAATATTTATACATTTGAATCATGGAATGATATCATATTTTATACGAATTTAAAATGGATGGAAATAATTTTTTACGAAACTCCTTTTAGAGAAAATACTATTAATGTCACAAAAAGTGGTTGAACATGATTTTAGAGAATAGATACAGAAACATCATTGAAGATAAGGAATGAAACTGATCTATAATTCCATATTTAACTGAGGATTTTGATGATAAATAGTAACTACATAAGAATTATAGGGACATCAATTATCTCAATTTTAATGATGATGAAGATTATAATGTGTAATCCATAAAATAAGAAGATATTTAATGGAGTTAACCAGTGACTCTATAGAGAATAAAATTAGATAATATCAAGGATTCAAATATCATTAATGATAAAACTGCACCAATACACACTCATAGGATGAGAAATATAGAGAATAATACTATATTATCTCAAGTGGAACCCACTTAATTTAATTATGAAGTAAAATAGAAGTCATGGGTCAAGTTAATGATTGAGAAATAATATCATGTAGATAAAATAGAAAATTAGACCTCCTATATAGGTTGATGGGTCACAATTTTATAGCATCATAGTGTGTGTTCAAAAATAAAAATGATTATTCTGAATAAGTGATCCATAAAACCGTAATTGTTGTGATTTTTTTAGAAAAGAATAAAAAATTTATATGAAAGAAACCTTTAAATCATTGGTATGACATCACACAATAAGACTTATTGGACTAGATGTATAGTGACTTGTAGGATTAACTATATAAAAAACTATTTTACAATTCATGAGATCATTTCTTCTTAATTTCACCAAACTAAACCTTATTCTAAATTTCTCATTAGTAAATATAATCCTCATAACCTGGGGAAAAAACATAAGAAAGGGATGAGATTAAATGATTAGTAATGAATGAGAAAGCATTTTATCAAGGCTAACTACATTATAAAAAAACACAAGAACCGAAAAATTATCATATCATCTTGTGTGATAATTATAAAACAAAATTTAACTATAAATGAACTTCAATAAGAACTTAGATAAAAAAATATCAACCTAGGAACACAACCCTCTTAACATGGCTTATAAAAATGTTACATAAAACATTTATCATGACATTTTAGTATTATAATTTAAAACACCCTTCAAATATAGAACAATTTTCATAGGGAAACAAATAATTCATGTGTCACACACTCACACCAATTATTTCCTGACCACCTAATTTAAATTTTGGATTCAAATTTATGACTCACGCACTTTCAAACGCACTTGTGAACAATTAAATTGTTCATATGTGTATATATATTAATTATGATTTTAACCAATCCAAGGGATAGACATTTAGGGACCCACCTATTATTATTTATAATTCATATTTCCACTTTAATTTAATTCCAACATTATATCATAAATAATCCATAGAAATAAAATAGTTACCATAAAATGTTTATATGAAAATATTTCACCATTAATAGATAACACATAGAAATAAAAATAAGTTTCTTAAAACCTTAAAATGACAATCATTAACTTTTCAAAGATTAATGACCCCATGTGAATAAAAAATGTTTCATTAAATTTATAAATTGTATTATACCATGAAATAAATTGATTGACATTGAAAAATTAATAATTCAAAATAAACACATAATTAAAGAAATATGGATGGTGAAACTTGAAACATATATCCATTAGATATAATAATTTTGAATATACAGAGTAAAATCAAATCTAAATCAAAGTAAAATTTTCCAGAAATAAATTTAAATCATTAATGAAAAATTCATACTAATGAGTCACATTTCAAAAAGAATTTTTTTAAGATAAAAGAGAACCATTAATAGAACTGTAATGAATTAAAAAATATTAATCCTAAAAAATATGATAGTGAACATACTTTAATATGAAATGTATATTAATGTAGTCAAAAGAGTGGAATTAATTTCATGATAAAATATTTTACATAGAATAAGGGGGTTTAGTTACAAAATCCCTTAAATTTACTCATGATTTCAATAGAAATAATTTATCATCCTATATCATAAAAATAAAAATATCAACATACTATTTTCAGACATTATTCATATACATTTCCTTTTATACTTATAATTTTTTATAATTCTATTGATGTATATTAATTTGTTTTTACTAATTTTAATATTGGGTGTATATAATTTGATCATTATAAAGTTTAAAAATGTATTTATAAATCTACATGATTTTCCAATGTAAATACTTACCAACCATTAATGGTACTATAATTATATTTATGATGACCTATACTTTTATAATTATATTAGATGAGAGTGTTTTTGTGTTTCGTGAATGAGAATTCAGTAATGAACTAGTTATGGTTTATTTATTAGAATTGATTGATTTCATTATAAAGACAATTTTTTTAGTTATCAATAAATTACCATATTGATGATATTTTTTAATTATATATGTCATTAATACCCATAAACTATAATTTATAACCATCCAAGAATGTATCAATGTAAAATAGAATCCATCATTTTATAGAGGCGGTCCTTTGCACATATGCATAGATAAGGAATTAATTTTGCATGGAATGAGAGATATGAGTAGTATGGTTAATTTTATAAAAATATTAAAAAAATATTATATATCATAATTATTTATTACATTTTTTTATACCACACTTGTTAGGTGGTGAAGGATAAAATAACAATCTTTTATCGAGATGGTGGTTCATACATGTTCACATATGTTATACTCATTTCACCTAAGGATAAAAGAAAAGGTGGATGATATTATATCCCATAAACATAAAAATATATCCATATATAATTAATACTTACATTATCATTTTATAATGTGAGTGATAATTTCAAGTGAGAAATATAAATAAGGGAAAATGATTTAGAGAAATATAAGTACTTACATTGGGATTTGAATGTTCTCTTAAATTTCTTCTTGGAAATAAGATTATTTTTACAATATATTTTTACAATAATATCAATGATGTTAAATGGGGTTATAAAGTTAGGAAAATGGAAATTGTTTCCACTAGAAACCAAATACATTTAGTGGTCTTTTAAGGGTGGTGATATTCCCCTTTATAAGTATAGAGGATGAATTGTTTTAATCAAAACCACCCAATATAAAGGGAGAACATGTTAAACATGTCATGTAGATCCAAAATGGGAAATATTTGAGTAGAGATAATTTTTATTTGAACCAAACTTTATCTTCTTAATTTTGAAAATTTTAATATGTTATGTATTTTACTCCTTAGGTTACCTTTTTTTAGCATTTTCATTTTCCATTACTATAACTAGTTTTTTACCCGATATTTTATCTTTATATTTGATGACAAAATTTCCATTAATATATAATTAGACCTTATAATTAAATATATGAAATATATTTTCTATATATTTTATCAAAATTTGATGGAAATAAATTTTATAATACTGTGTGTGTAATGTCACAAAATGTTTTTTTTGAAAAATAAAACTAAAATTCATTAACGTCAAATAGATATTTTTAAATTATAATAAATATTTTTAAATTATAAATTATTTTATAAAGTAAATATTTTATATTGAAAATAGTTTTATAAGTGACACTTATATACTAATACTATTATAATTTTTTTAATTTTTTGAAAAAATGTATATTTTTAGCATTCAGTTAAAAGTAATTTATTTATAAAAATATGAAAAATTAATATTTAAATAATGATATAATGATGATCCCCAAAATGAATTAATTTTTCTCATATCAATATTCTATAATTGATAAATTTTACATTTAAATAAAATAATAAATTTTGAAAAAATAGTTTTTATAGGAAATCATCCTTTAGAAATATTAATTATTCTTATATAATTAGTGTAATTTGATATTTATGACAAATTATATGAAACTTAAATTATATTTATTTAATTAATAAATTTTAATTATTAAAACATGTTTAGCTACATAGTTGTAGTAGATAAAAAATGAACCTTTATTTCATAATGTAGTAACAATTATTTATTCCAACTTATAAAACTCATACTATACAGTTCTGAATATCTATTTTATAAAATTGTGAAATTGATGATTATAGATTTTTTGTTGTCTATGGAGAAATATAAAGGAAAAAAATAATATTTATGGATGTATATTTCACTGAAATCTTGGGACGTAAAATTATACCCCCTAAAAAATGTTTTATCCTTTAACTTTTATTAGTTTGATGGAAATAATTGAGGTTACTTTTGTCTCATTACATCCTCATATTACCAAGTAGATTTATATAACATATCATTACTGTATAAAATGACGTCTAAGAGAGTGGTGTTATTCCGTAAAACCATATATATCCAATTAAGAAATTCTGGTGGTTATTTCTCATATGATATATCATGTTCCAGTTGATCGACATCCAATTTCAGTACACGTGATGGGTATGGTGTTTAATCCTCAAAAGTGATACATGGAACACATAAATCACATCGAAAAATCCTGGATGGTTTTTTAAGTGATAGGGTACCTCCTCAACACGATTAAGGATATCAAATGGATGGATGTACCTAGGGACTAGCATTCCCTTCATCCCAACTCCCATATCATAATTCATTATAGATATCTAAAGGAACACCTTGTCACCAAATTTAAACTATAGATATCCATGATTATTATTTGTATAAATATTTTATTATATATTTTCTAATTTCAAATTCCACTGAATGTCTTCAACCTTCGCCATCATTTCTTGTAAAGGGTTCAGAACCATTAGAAAATTCTCTCTAATGTCAACCCAGTATGTTGAATTCCTACATCTATTCATAAACATAGTCTCATATATTTTAATTTTAATTCAATAATGGAAACATATTTTATATGAGAAATCCAAAAAGGGTATGTGTAAATCAAACCATCCTTTAAAATCTATCGAGCAAGATCTCAAAATTTACTCTAAATTTTTTATATTCCTCTCCAACTGACCATCTGACTAAGTATGAGAGGTAGTGTTTAAACTCAACTCTATATCTAGTATTTTATCAATACTTCTATTCAAAATATATGTAAACCTAATATCCATATTAGATAAAATAGAGAGTGGTACTCCATTAAGTTATACCAATTCCCTTTTATATATCATAGTGAGTCAGACAATACTCAAATCTTATTTTATATAAATAAAATGATCTGACTTATTAAGTATGTTTCCTATATCCCAAATACAATTATTTAAATTATATGTTTTAGAGAATCAAATATATAAAACAATGATAATATTTTCCCATTTTCATATTTTCATGGGTTAGGGTTTTGAAATACCCTTAGGCTTCAGTTATTCAGTCTTAACCTTCTAGCATACCAAATATCCTGATATGTATACTATGATATACCTCATAATGTTATCCCACTAAAAGTTTAACCTTATATCTCTATACATAGTATCGATTCATTTAATAATGGGTAATTATGAGCCATGTGAATCATCTAAAAGTTACCTCCTTATTATTGATTTTAATGGAATATAAATTCAGGATCCAAAACTTATAAATATACCATTATAAATGTTGAAAACCTGAATACCAACATGCTTTTTTCTAAATATTCACATCATCTTATTTTGGGATTCCTTGATTAATATGTGAATTTATGGTTGTGTAGATATTTATGAAGGAAACTATTTCACTCTACCCATTATGACTTGATGATTAATCCTCCATAAAACCATCATTTTAGGTCTTTTTTAATCCTCATAATAGGTAGATTATCATAAATTTATATAGAATCATCCACCTTGTTTTCCACCCATCATATGTAATTTATTGAGAATTCAAAATCTTTTATAAACTAACACCATCTAATTTGGAACATGTTTAAATTATTATATGTGAATATATATTTCAAAACCAAATGGTTGGTGTATATATTAAATTATTCCTCATAGAGATAATATTGGAAATTCATTAATGTGAACATCTTCTCTTCCAACTGAAAATCATACATACTATAATTTTATATGCGAGTATTTAACTAACATGATGCATAACAAATTACCTTATCATTTTTATGAGTATATATACAAATCCTTTATTTAAGGTATCATTTTAAATTACAATAACTTCCCCAGTATAGAGTAATGTCAGTATAGTGTGGTGACCATCCTCTTTATTTGTTCCTTGAAGCATTATTCAAATTACTCATTCCAAAGCAACCTCGCCCCTATTTAATTTAACATAGATATTCTATTTTATATTCATGAGAAATTACTCAGAATGAATTTATATTATCTAGATAATTTTATAAATATACATATTTTTATTATAGTAATCACATTATTCCATGGATGAATAATATATTTATTTGATGGATCTAACAATATTACCTCAATAGTGATTAGATAAACCATGAATCTTAATTTTAGTATACATAATTCTCACTTTCTACAATTTTGATACATTTTATCCTTCTATATGTTTTTCACCACAACAATAAAATATATCTACATTATTTATTTCTCTCAGAATATATGATAATATCATATAACAAAAATGAATAGGTTTTTTCAAGAAAATCCCTATATAATTTCTTTATCATGGAAATAAAGATATTGAGATAATTCATAATTCAAAATTTAATAACTATAAATTCATAATTTTCATAACTTGTGTGGAAATCTGATTTGGAAATACCCTACCATTTTACCCTTAGTGAATTATATCTAAACCAATTTACAATCTTTTAGAAATATTGATCTCACCATAGTTAATCGAACAAATCATTGATATATGGTAGATGATAATTTTTAATTTTTAATTTATGTATCTAATTATACTCCATGAAAATATGTATTTATTTATCCTTCTTTATGTAAAAGAGGGATAGTGCACCCCAAGAAGAATCACTATGGAATATAAATCCATTATCTAGAGTCTCTTGATGTTACTTATTTATTTCCTCTAATTTAATGGGTCAATTTTATGTGGAAACATTAAGATAGTCATGGATCCATTTTTTAGTTCTACAGAAAACCAAACCTCACACTTTGGGGGAATACTAGGGAGTTCATTCAAATGTACATCAGTATACTCCCATAAAACATTAATTTGATAAATTTTGACTTCAAACATAATTATTTGAGCTTTAAATCCATAATTAATATATATTAGGACCCATATCATTTTTTTCTAATGAGAATCCATGATTTTTCCAATATTGATACATGATAACAGGATGATTTGTAATATGAAATGAGATATCTTTCCCCTATTGATATGTCCATTATATTGGGAAATACAATCCATACCAAATACTATTTAAAATTAAAATAGGGGAAGAAGATTTATAACTACATGAATTATCCTCCCAAAAAACTTAATTTGAAAGGATTCATGTACCTTAAATGTGAAATTTGTTTTAGCAGGTGTCTCTATTGATATTTTAATATCCATTTCAGGAGATAGTGATTCCACATTAACAAAAAATATTAACTAAATGAAAGAATATGATAAAATATAGTCAAATAAATATTTTTAGATCAAAAAAGAGATCAATTATACCTCACATCACATCATTATTTTAATATACTTTAGTAGGAATTAAAAAAATATCCTTTTATTATTCCCACAATTTTCAATTTTTTGTGTGGCCTATTCCCTTTATTGGACTGAGGAATTTAACATCAATTTTCACAATTTAAAAACTCCTTGCACTTAAATAATTGAAGTGTGGGTAAATAATTAGTTGGGACCTTCTTCTCTTATAATGAGATAATCAGAAACATAGTATTACTTCAGAGGTTTTGGACATAGTATCTTACTTTAATATAAATGAAACACTTTACAGGTCTGTTGAGGATATAACATGGGTGATTCTTATCAAACATTTCATAAGTATTCTGTAGAAATTTATTCCCCAATAAGACTTAACATTAGACTTATCTTAATATTATGACTTAGTTTTCATATCCTTGAAATAATGACAATATCCAATTTCCATACCCACATTTATAACATATATAACAAAATCCTTGTGGTTCCAAAATTATCTTATGGATAACACCCTTTTATGACTATGCTTTAGCCACTAAATAATTACTTTATCTTTATTTCCAATTTAGAGAAATAACCAGATCCATTCCTCACAAGGATCATTATTTTTTCACCATTAATTTTTATGGAATCATCCCAATTATTTTCAACCTGGTAAATTCTCACTTTATCCATGTGTAGAGGTTCTAAGTAATGTTCTTGATAAATATTGATTTCATGAATTACCCCCACTATGTTGTGTGAATTTTATCATTCTCTATTTTTTTATTAGAAACTTTCCATCATTGGTGATCTTCTTCTTCTAAATGATAAATATCCAAGATATCCTTATCTATATCCAAGAATTCAAGAATGGGAAATATATTTTCCACCACATTAATCTATTACTTAGTAATAAGTGGATTAAAATATCCACTAAAGGATAGTTGAAATTTTAAAATGAATGTATAAAAAGAAAATTAATCCTTACATTATGTATTTTCGAGATCATCATGGTTTTTCCTTTTTTATTATTTTCTTATGAGATTTGGGTGATAATTCCGATGAGACATTTAACATCATCACCCGTACAATTCCTTATCACTTTGTGATAATCACTACATAGACCATCACACTCAATTTTAACCCTATTTCTCATTGAGCTTTCCATTTCATTAAATAAATAATATTTAAGTGTAAGAATACTCAATATAGAAGGAATACTATTGATATATAAGAGAATGATCATAAATTACATGTGTTTCATTGGTTATAAATTTTAAGGATTTGATCTTGGTTATTCATAGAAATTTTATATCATTCTCTATAATATATAAAAATTAAAATACCTTATAATAATTCATAGAGAGAATGTGAATTAACTAAATAATTTCCCATAGTAGTGTAAAAATAGAATTTAAGTTGGACCTATTTTTCTCTATGTGATGATTGAGTTAATACCCAACACACACATTTACAGGTTATTACCCTTAGTTATATATGTTCCAGAACCTATATACACTTATCGAATTTGGACATGGATTTTTTTCTAGGAAAATAACACAATATATTCTTTAAATAATTTCAATATGTTATCTTATAATTAGACTTATCACTTAAATTAGTCACTTGTATTTTCATTAATTTTATCCAAACTAATCTCCCAAATAACTAAACCCTCCTTTGATACCAACTATATTGACCCAACATAAAGAAACACATTTATGACAATATATTATATAAATGAAAATTACATCTAAAAAAATACTTAAACACACTAAATAACTAGAGTTTTAATGTCTTAGATAATTAGATACATAAACAAATTATTTTAGAATACTTCTGATCGCTTTATATTATATTAATAATATACCATCTTTTAAACAACCCAATAGTAAAAATAATCTTCATAACCTACAGAAAAAAAAAGAAAATGATGCAATAAAAAACCTTGTTATGGATGGATAAATAATTATTAAAGGATTAGTTCATGAAGTTTAGAAAAAGTTGAAAATAAATAAAATATAATCTCATCTACAATGATAATCACAAAACATAAGTGTGTTTCAATGATGAAGGGAAAATATATGAAGACATAAATGATCAACATGGGAACATAACAACCATAACATGGATTATAAACATTTGTCTTAAAAATTGAATCATGATAGAAGAATATGACAATACATAACATCCTTTGACTATTGAAAAAACACCAACATAGGGAAATATCACTTTAATGATTTAAATATCTTAACCCCTTCTTCTTAGATAATTGTACCCATGAATGCATCAACTTCACAAGTCACAAAATTACATAAATTCTTAAAAACAAATAAATTGTTCCTGTGTGTAAATATTTCCATGATATTTTAACTTTTAACTAATTAATTTGAGGGGGATATTGGACCACATCCATCAAAATCCATACTTTGGAGTTCCTCTTGAAAATAAATCACTTATAACATCATAAAGAACCGATTGCAATAAAATGGGTTACATAAAATATTTAAATGAGAATAATTGAACTTTTATATAAAACCAAGAGAAATATTATGGGATTTCAAAAAACATTCAAATGGAAATCATTTAACATTAATATTATAGAGAAAACATGGTAATAAAAAGTATTTCATAAAATTTTCAAATGTTATAACACTAAAAATTAAATTAACTAGCACTAAAAACACGACAACACAAAACAAGAACATAATAAAAGGATTTTTTTAAAGTGATTCATAATTATATTTTATATTGATATATTTTAATATAATGATACAGATGTATTCAGAATAAGAAAATTTATTTCTGAAAAATATATTGTAATCATCGAGTTAAAAGTCTTATTTATGTGTCTCTTTTTAGAAATAATAATTTATATTATTAAATTGAAATGAAAACCATTCAAGGAAGATAATTTTAATTAAAAACTATATTTAATAAGATCTATTTAAGATAATATCATTTACATGTAAAATAAGTGAATTATGAGATTATAAGGAAAAAATATTAAAAACGTAATCTTATAACCCAAAAGAAGGATTTTCAGTTACCAAATACCTTATCATTACTCTATATTTCCAATTAATTACGTTATCCACAGTTATAACGAAGATAAACATCTCAATTACCAATTTTAAATAATTATTCATATATATTTCTATTTAAACATTTAATTTATTATAATATTCTTTATGTTTATTAGTTCACTTTGAACTATTTTCTACATTTGGTGTTTATAATTTGATTGTTGTATAAGGTTCCTAATAGTGGTGTTAATATACCATATTATTATAATTTTTATCTTTAAAAAACTATCATAGGAACATTATATTATGTAACATTATGACTTTAAATCTTATAAATCCATTATATAATAGTTTTAAGGTATTTTATGGATATAAATTAGTTGATGAACTAACTTCTTGTTATTTATAATTTTAAATAGATAACATTGTAATGAATGTTTATATTTTGGTTATACATAAATAAAAATATTCATGATATTTATTACAATAATATATCATATATAATCATTAATTTATTTTATAACTAACCATGTTTGTGGAATTCAAAAGTGGAATGCATCGTTCCATTGAGGTGGATGTCTGCATAACCATATGGTTGATTTTTTTTATTTTTTTGGGAACAAGAGAAAGGATTGGTAGAGTAAATAATTTTAAAATCATAAAATTTTAAAATATATTCTATTTTTTTTATTAATTTAGATTTTTATACAATCTATGTGACGTGGTGAAGAAAAAAATAAACAACGATGTTTCGTGGAGGCAGTAGTTTGCACATGAACAAAAATATCATTATCAGTGTCCATAAAGATAACGGGAAACATGGACAATTATTTCTTCCATACACATTATAAAATTTTATAATATAGTTAATACTAATTTAGTCATTTTATAATGGATGTGATATGTATGAATGATAAAGAGAAAAACGAAGAGAAAAATATATAGAATTATAAGTACATAATTTGAGATTTGAATCTCTTGAATTTTTTCTTGGAAATAGAGAACTTTGGGAAATCTCTTGAAAATAGAATCTATGTGATGTGGAATTGGAATATAAATTAAGGAAAAAAATTTTATTAGAATTTTGAAACCAAATTCATTGATTAGTCTTGAAGGGTTTGTGAGATGCCTCTATTATAAATACTGATAATGGAATTTTTGTATTCATAATAACATAATATTAAGGAAGCACATGTTAAACATATAAATGGCCCAAAAATGTAAAATAATTAGTGTTTATATGTTGTTTCTGATCCAAAACACAACCACTTAATTGGAATCATTTTTTAAAATGATATTTCATCTAATCCCTAGGTAATCCTTTTTCATAGTTTTGATTTTCTACTATGGTTAATGATTTTTTACTAATGTGAGTTATCATTTCTACCCCAAAATAAAACATGCATTGATATATAATTTGTACCTTATAATTACATATATTAAATTAAATTTATTAAATATGTTTTTCAAAAAGTGATGGAAATAATTTTTTAGATAATAAGTGTGTAATATATTGATTTTTGTTTAAAAATATTACCTAAATTAAAAAATATCAAAAATAAAATTTTAGATTAGAATAAATATTTTCATATTATAAATTATATTTTAATAAAAATATGTGGTATATAAAATAGTTTAATTAATTTATAAGTAATTTTTTATAATAATATGTTTTAAAAAGTCAGGGTAATTGTAAAATATTATTTCCCGACTATTAGTGTTTTTTCGAGAAATCCCAAAAATTAATATTAAGATAATAATGTCATGGTAAGTACATAATAAATTTTAATAATTTTATGCTAGTATTCTATCGTTACAATATTTATATTTCTAATTAAAATCATATTGTATAGTGAAAAAAAATTATAGGAAATCATCATTAATATATATAAACTATTATTCTAAAATTAGTGTGAATATATTATTTATAAAAAATATATAATAAATGAAAATTTAAAATTTAAAAAATATATTTTAACAATAAAAATATTTTATTAGCTATATAGTTTCACTGGACAAATAAGAGAAACATTTTTTATAATGTGGTCAAAACTATTTGAACTCACTTATTTAAAAGTTGAACTACAATGGTTAATTTATATTTAATTAAAACCTATCACATTCCTTTATAGTTTAGTGTTGGATGTGGAGAAAGATATACAAAAATATTTTTTAAGTGGGGGATATTTCAATAAAATAATTGGTCATTACATTCTAACCCTTATAAATATAATTTCCTCCTCAATATTTTATTACTCAGATAAAAACATGTAAGGTTAATTTTAATAAGTTATATACTCAAGTTATTATATAGATTCTTACAACTTATAATTCATTAAGAAAAAATTGAAAAGATGAGTGGACTTATTCCATAACACTTTATCTCTTCCATCTAGAAATACCAATGGTTGTTCCTCATATGAGTGGTCAAGTTCCAGTTCTACAACATCCAAGTTTAGTAATTGGGATGAGTCTCATATGTATATCCTCAAAATAGATAAACAGATCACATCAAGAAATTTTGAGGGGTATAGATTACTTTTTAATAAATAATATACCACTAAAACCTGGTCAAGGTTCTCGAAGGGACCTATGAAACAAGGGATCAACATCCCCTTCATCAAAAATTACACACCTTACTTCCTTGGAGATATCCATTGGATAAACATGTCACAAAATTCAAAATCTATATCTCATCAATGGTTTTTTGTATAACTATTTTTTTTGACTTTGTGATGCTAGAAAATTTAATTTAATTATTTGAACCTTCTCTTACATTTTTAGAAAATGTTAAGACCTATCACCCTATACTCTCTAAATTTATCCCCACACGATGGATTCCAACATCACATACAATATATTGCCGCATATGGTTCCATTTGATGCTAGAATAGAAAATGATGGTGTATGATAACTATACTAGGTTTTGTGTTATTCCCAAAATATTTGGAAAACCATTAGTCATGATCTTAGAATATCCTATAGAGCTTCAATGGTTATCTTAGACTGACCACATGTATATGTATGATAATAAGTGTTGAAAATCAAATATATCTCCAATGGTTTCGGAATTTATCAAAAATGACTTATGGTAAACCATTGATACTATTTTGGTACAATTGAGAGTGATATTACATGTATTTTTACTAATCACCTTATATATAACGTGGTGAGTTGGTCAATAGAGAAGTCTTCTCAGATGGAAATAAGATGTGCTAACTTATTAAGGTAGTAGACTACAACCCAAATATAATTAAGGCACCTAGATGTTTTGGGGAGTCCTATGATGCAATCCAATGTAATTTTTCCCAATTACATATTGTTATTCTAATGGTTGAAACATACCATTATAATTATATCATTTATTATTAATATATTTTATTACCAAGTATCAAGATACATATGTTTTTATATCCCTTTTTATGTTATATTACTAGAAGGATCATATTAGATATATATAAATCTGAATGTTTTCGAGATAAATTCAGAATAAGAAGCTATAATCATCATCCATATGTTCCCTCACCATTTCTATTTTTTAGGGAACACATTTTAGGTTTCCAAATATTATAAATTCATATTTATAAATGGTTAACTCATTAATAATTCTTACTTTATTCTATAGTTGTGCATCATCTTTATAGGATTCCTTGATCTTCATGTTAGCGGAATATTGAGCCCTTAACTAGTATGTATAGAATTTATCTTCTCCCATTAATAATTCAAGACTCTTCCTCTAAAATTCCATGAGTATTGGGTCTTCTCAGTCCCTATCATAGACATAGAAACATGATATTTCTTTCTTAGACTGTTATCCACCTTGTTTTCATTCCCTGAGTTTTAATGTATTGAAAATTTATATTTTTTATCAACTATATCCATATAAATTGGTGGTTATTTACCTACCTATCTATTAATATATATTTTAAGATCCTATAGAAAATTTTTATATCACACCTTCCACCAATGATATAATTTATCCAAATCATTAATGAAAATATAACCACTAAAAACTCCAAATAATAAGTCGAGTAATATCAATCAAAATTATTTAATTGATGTGCAGAATAAGAAATTACCTTATAATTATATATGAGGATGAGTCCGAGGACTTTTATAATGAATATCTATAAATTATAAACTCTTCCCCAATATAACGTAATGTAATAATAGATGTAGTGAGAAACCACTTATTTAATTCTTTGAATCCTTTATTTCACTATTATGTCAAAGGAACTTCACTCCTTTTCCTGTTAAATTGGATATTAAATTTTATATTTATAATAAATTAATAAAAATTAATATATATATATATATATATATATATATTCCATCTAACCCAAGGTAACAATGGTTTTCAGTTACTGTGATTGGTCTTGGACATTGCTTGATAACTTTCATATTTGATGAATCTACCCATATTCTTTTTCATGTGAATATATTGTCCAAGAATTATAATTTTTGGGCCAAAACATTCATTCTCTAAACTTGAAATATTGTTTCTCATTTCATAATTATTCTAAAAAATTCCTCAAATAGCCTTCTTATTTTCCCTTTTTGTTATAATATATGATGATATAATCTATAAATACTACAAAGAATTTTATAATGTAATCCCAAAATAAATTTTTATCAAATAAATAATGACGGTAAGAAAGTTTAAAATTTTAAATTTTCATCACTATAAATATCGAAGATCCATACCATATGTGGAATTTTTTTTTTGAAATATCATCTCTCTTAACACGTAACTATTGATATCTAGATCTGAATTCAATATAGAGAAGTTTTGGGCATCTTAGAGGTGATTTAATATATTATCAATATGATTTAGAGGATACGTGTTATGGATTGTGATTTTTTATTCTCTATATAATCAATGAAATGATGCATTATTCCATATTTATTTCTGATAAAGAGGGATAGTGGACCCCATAATGAAGAAAATGGGAATATAAATTTCTAATATAGATTCTCATATAGTTTATTCAGTTATTAATATAATTTAATATGTCCATTATATATATAATATTTGAGATATTCATGGATCCATGTCATAGATTAATAAAAAAACTCAACCCCATAGTCTAGGGTAAACTAAGAAGTTAATCTACAAATACAGTAGTATACTCTCATATAAATAATAAATGAAGAATATTTATATAATATTGACATAACCATTATAATTCTAAGTATTTTAACAAATATTTTAATGTCCATTACATGAGGCTGGGATTGAATATTATTAGAAAAGATATTTTATATGAATGAATGGGAAAACCCAAAATAAAATAAGGTATACTCAGATATAGAAACGATATAAAGAATACCTCACATCACTTAATTATACTAATCTACTATATCTGTAGTGATAACAAATTCCCTTCCTAATTCCCTAATTTTGGGAGGTTCTTAGAGCCAATTTTCATTCTTAGATAATGGGTTGGTACACTGATTCATAAAACATATATAATACTTGAACATGAATCATTAAATTGTTGATGGATTATTATATGGAACATTCTTCACCTCTATTTTATTATTCACCCTATTAGAATTAATTTGACCATTATGGGATTAGTGGAATATTTAACCACTATTAAAACACTTCACTAATATTTTGATCAAATTAGTCTAGTGCTTTATACAAAACTTCTAGGATGTTTTTGAATTTAAATTTATTCTCTAGAATATATATAATATCATGGTTGTGTTTTTATTACCCTATTAATTTCTTGTCCCCAAAATAATAACATCCTCCAACTTTCATATCCAACTTCACCACACATCAAAAAATCTATCCATAATTCCCAATGTATTTTATGGGTAACACCCTTCAAAGATTTGGTTATAAAATAGAAATTAATTATTTAATCTTGATTTCAAATTGGAATATATAAAATGAGGTACACCTTTTTGTACTTGTGAAGTTTTATTCTGAATTATTGATGGACTCACTTCACCTTGTTTATCGCTACAAATTCTTATTCCATTATTGTGTGAAGGGTTTAATGAATTTTATTTTTTAAGAATAATTTATTGAACTCTTCCCATTAATTTGGGTAGGTTTCATCATTCTATATTGTTTTTTATTAAATGTCCACCATTGTTTAGACTCTCCATCCATAGGACAAAAATCTAAGAAAATTTTCTCGTGCTAGGTAAACTGGAGAAAAGAAGATATATTTTCCATTTGATTAATCAATTTCTCAGGAATAATTGGATAGAATATCTATTAAACGAGGATGGATATTATCACATGAAGGAATCAATATCATGCTGCTTCTTCCATGGTGAGTTCAAATGTTCAACATGGTTTGTGTTATTTTTCAAATATTGTGACAGTTGGTTGAACATTGCTACATGGTTTTCAATAGTGGTTTCCATCACATTTGGTATATCATTGGTATAATTATTTAATTTCCCATATTACCCATTTTAAATCCAGGTTTTCCATTCTCAATAAATTTAATTAAAAAAATAAAATCTAAGGGTATGATTAATTAATCTAAAAATATGACTCTTTACATAGAAGTAGTAAATTCTAAATTAAATTTTTGCATTATCTTATAAATTACATGTATTCAATATAGGTTATTTAAGGTAATTTTATATTAGGTTCAATAATAAAAACATCCTTAGATCTCTAATAGTTTTTTATAAATATTGTTTATATTAGTCAATTATTATCACATGGGAGCTATCAAACTAGAAATGTAGTTTATACAACTTTTCATGAAACATGTGACTACTAAGATAATACCCAACATTACCTTTTTATAGGATATTAATTCGTTGTATATTAATTCTAGAGACACAATCAAATTCTAATATCTAGATATGTATTTTATTTTTCTGAAATCCAAATAATAATTAATTTACTTAAATTTCAGGATATTATCTTATACATAGAAATATCCCATAGTTTTCATTATATTTATAAAAATGAATTCCCAAATAACTAATCCCCCCTTTTATACTAACTTTGGAAACCCAATATCATCATTCAAATTTATATCATTATTCAAAATATATAAACATTTCATCTCATAAATGGTCACAAAATCATAAGGTATAATGGTTTAGTATCTTAAAGGCTTGGTTACACAAACAACCTAACTAATAATGTTTGAGGTAATTTCATCTTAAATTACCCACACTAGAACACATTTAAATTTCTCATTTCTAAAACCCATCCTCATATACAAGGGAATGAGAACATTAGAAATAGATGATATAAAATGATTAGTGAGGGTTGAATAAAATTTTTATCATTGAAATGTTATTAAAAATACTAAATAATATGAGCATAAGATACATACCTTGTCCACATGATCAATATTCATTAAACATAAGAGAGATTAAAATGAAATAGAAGAAGAATATAAAGCCACAAAAGATCAATAGGGAACATAGTATCCATACCATGTGTTATAAATATTTAACCTAAAAATTCAATCTTGAGAGTATAATATTAGGATTTGTAACATCCCTCAACAATGGAACAATATTTTTCATAGGGAAAAATTACTTTTCTGATTAAAATTATTAAAACCATTCTTGTGAGAAAAAATAAATATAAAAATATATTGATCACCTTTGTGTGTACCATGTTTGTAATGCTTCTTTAGAAAAACTAAATGGTGTCCTTTTATATATATCTAATGATATTTAAACTTTTAAACAATTCTTCAGGGGGAGATATAGGACCCCAACTTTGATCATCAACACTTATGATTTCCCCTTGAATATTATTCAATTATCACTTTATAAAGAACCAATGAAAATAAAATAGGTTTCAGTAAACATTTTATTGAATATTATTTCACTTTTATAGGGAAAAAAGGAAATAAAAATGGGTTGCATAAAAAGTAAGATAAAAACAATTCACCTTTTATTGCATAAATACCCTAAGGGAATAAAAATGGGTTTCATATAATTTCTAAATAGTATAACACAATGAATTAGATAGATTAACATGAAAAAAATATTAACCCACTACATTTACATAATAAAAGATAAATTGACAATGAAATAAGAAACATAACACCATTGGACAATTGTAATTTTTAATATCGAGGGAGAAAAAATAAAAATAAAATAATATACTTTATGGAAAACATTTCTAATCCTTGATGTAAAATTCATAGTTATGAGCCCCTTTTCAAAATCTCAACATTATTTTTTAATTTGAAAATAATATTATTCATAGAATATTATTTGAATTGAAAACTCATTTTCCTAGATATATAATATATAATATCATCTAAAATTAAAAATTAGTGAATATAGTGAATATAAGGGAAATAAATTCAATAAGAAATCATATAACCTAAAGGATTAAGTTTGTGATTCCAAATCAATTATAATTACCCTTAATTTCCACTAAATTTATTGAACATACAACATGATAAAGATAAAAATAATAAATATATATTTTAGAAAATAATAATTTTTATTTATAATAATTCACTACATGTATATTAGTTCATATTTACATATTATAAACATTCAGTGTTTAAACATTTATCATTTTAATGGTTTCATAATAGTATCATTGAAATAGTTTTTTTCTTCCAAAAAGCGAATCTTTAACAAAACATGAATTGTTATATAATTTCTATTTTTGATATTTAATATTTTCCTAAATCCATTATGTTAGTGTCTTTTCATGTTTCTTGTATCTGAATTAGTTTAGGAACTAGTTTTAGGCCATTTATTTGTATTTATAGATTATCTTATAATGGTATATAATTTTAGTTTCATCCCTCATAAAACATATTAATGATATTAATAATGAATATATATTTAATATCATCATCCAATATAATTTATAACCAAATGTAAATGTGGTTGTATAAAATAAAATGCATCATTCCATGGAGGCTATCGTCTGCACATACGTATGAATGATTATTTCATATTTTGAGGAATGATATAAAGAAGTAATTTGGTTCATTATTTAATAATCCTACACAATTCATATATGTCATAATTATTTTTCAAATTCCATTTTTATACCATCCATGTATGGTGGTGAACGTAAAATAAAAAAATGATGTTTCTTGGAGTTTTTAATCCAAACATACACATGAATATCATTCTTGTTTTTCTTAAAGAGAAAAATAATGTTGGATAATTTTTTATCCCATAAACATAAAAAGTTGTAATATAAATTTAATAATTATATTACAATATTTTAGTGATTTTTAAAAGTTTCAATGAGAATTTAAATATCAGAAAAAAAAGTTTATAGAAAGATAATAACTTGATTTGAGGATTAAACATTCTTTTTAATTTCTTCTTGGAAAGTGGGAGAATTTGGAAAATATCATTTTAATTCATGATCAATGATATCGAGGTGGATTATAAAGGAATAATATATTTATAGTTTTAGGTGGATAATGAATTCTTTGAATGGTCTTGAAAGTGTAGTGAGAGACCCAACTGGTTGGAATTTCATTTTTGTAATTGTAACCACAAAGTGTAAAGAGTGCACATGTGAAACATGTCATGATTCATTCAAAATGGTAAATAAATTTTTGATGATATTTTCTAGATAAGAAAAAACTAAAAAAGTAAATTTGAATGATTCTTTTAACATATTATTCCATTTACTCTTTAGGTTTCTAGTTTTTACTATTTGTTTACATCCACTACAATCACCAGTTTTCCCCCTATATAATTTATCTTTTATACCCTAAAATAAAATAAAACTTAATAAATAATTTTTATATTTTAAATTTATTTATAAAATTTATATTTAATATTATTTTTCAATGATATTTTGAAAAAAATTTAATTCAATAAATGTATATTGTAATAAGACATATATTTAATAATATATATTAAATTCTAAAATATCAATGATTAATTTTTAAATTAAAAAAATATTTTTAAATTATAATATCAATTATAAGAAAAATATTTTGTAAATGAAATAATTTCACATATTTCCATGTCAAACTTATATACTAATAATTTTATAAATATCATGGTATTTGTAAATACTGTATGTTTCCACCATTCATCTAAAATTTTATCTTTTTATATAAATTTTAAAAATAAATATTAAGATAATAATGTAATTATGAATTGAAAAATGAATTAATTTTTTACAATTTTATATTATATAATCCATAAATTTAATGTTTAAATAAATCCTATATTATGGTGAAAAAATAAATTTCATAAGATATATTCCTTTATGTTTTTTAAATATTCTTATAGAATTAGTTATAATCTTTTATTTATAAAGAAACTATAATTATTGATTTATTTACAATTTATAAGATTAATTATATGTAAAAAATATATTTTATTATCTATATACCTATACTATTTGAAAAAAGAATCCTTTCTTTCATAATTTGGTTACAACTGTTTCCACCTACTAACATAATGGATTCATTATAGTGGTCAATATCTATTTAATTAAAATTTTTAAAATTTTGTTCTATTTCATTGTTTCATATATAGTAATATATCTAAAAAATATTCCTTTAATGAGGCATATTCCATGAAAATATTTTTTCTTAACAAAATGTATGCCAAAATAGCATTTTTAAATGAAAATATTAAAAATGATGTTTACAAAAAAAATTGTGAGATTTTTAATATATGATAAAAAATAAAATGTGTGAAGGATTAAAAACACCTTTTACATATGAAAATAGGCATGTCAAGAAATTTATAATCTATTGGAATAATTCTAGAAATGATATGTGTTAGAAGAGATGTGGTAAATATCATTCATTACATAAAATCTACAAAGGAAAAGTATTTATTGGTGATTATAAATATTTATTGTATCATATTCAGATGAAGAAAGGAGAAATAAATTGAGGAAATTGTATATTTTATATTCTTAGGGTTTGAAATTTAAATGGATAGAGAACTCATATTCTTACGTGGGTAGAATGTTTATCAAAACGTGGTATATAAATTGTTTTCTAAGTAAAGTATGTGATGAAACTACTAATTTATTTTGGATGCATAATAGACAGCTAGTTTTAATATATATTAAGGTTACATCCAAGATATTGAAGCATTATAGAGAAATATTTCTTGATCCTACAATATACTAATGGATTATAGTAAGATTTTTGTATCTCATAGACACAAAATTTGATATTTTATATGCTACAATTGTAGATTATTGTATTACAAGAAGTGTTTAAGAGTATCATATCTTGATTTTATAGAATAACTTGATGTATAATTAGAAAAAAATAATTATAGAATTCAAAAATGTCAAATTTTTGTATGTAGAAGCTCCCCAAATCACCATAATACAGGGCTTAATCATTGTGTGAAACTTTTCAAATTCTTTTTCCCTTCAAAAATCGTTTTTTTTATGTGGTTCTTATTCCAACATAGGTAGAAGATATTTTAAGACATATCAAAAAATTATATTCCCTTCATCTATATAGATATCATAATATTAGATTTATTAATGTAAATATTCAAGTCACACCAAGATTTTACATTATTCAATTGCTCTGGTCTAATCCATGGAGCATATATTGATGATTTGTTTTTTCATAAAACAATCAACTACTTAATTAGTTCATCGGATAAAATGGTTCTGATCACACCACACTGAGGCACAGTTCCTTACAATATTTTTAGAGTTATTAAAACTTCTAACCCATGGTTCACTTCCATTTTTCCTCATTCACACACTTCTCGAAGGTGGAATATCTCCCAATGTTTATGGAAATGTAAATCCCTTCATCAACATCTTATTGTTGTTAGTCCAAAAAATGGATGGATCATTTTAATTCAATGTATAACAATTATATAATTATTATGTGTTGTTATTTTAAATATTTTAAATTATTTTGGTAGGTGTATCAAGTATTTCACTTCTAGAATAAATATTAAACTCATTATTCATCACAGTACTATAATGAACTAACATATTCTAGTATTCCAGGAATTCATATCTCTAGGTTAGTATAGATTCCTTTTTATCAATGAATATATTTCATAAAAGATTTATATATCATCAATACCTAATCCTATCTTCCCATTGTTATTAATTTATATAATACGGAAAAAAACTCTATTATAAACTTACTTATTCCAAAAAATATGGAAATTTCCTAAATCTCTAACTTAATATTTCTACAGATTTATCTTTTCACTACTTTCCCAATCCACCATTATTAACAAAATAATATATAATATTTTTACATAATAAAAATATGAAAAATGTTGATAATTAATAGATCTTAAACTTCCCATGTTATCAATTATTCAATGGATGCAACTACATCATAGAGAATTACCCTCACTATTGTAGTGTGGTTTTCATTTATCATTTAAAACATTGATAAATTGATACAAATACAATTAAATAATATTGATTCATTGGTTAAATAAAAAACACATAATATTTTTAATTTCTTAATCCTACATTATCCATGTTCTAAACTTTTGCGGACTTCTCCATCTTCTGACTCACCATCACTAGAATAATACACCATTTTTATTGTGTGTTCTACACTTATCCATGAAAAATTCCCAGAAAAAACATTATTCCTTAAAAATATACCATTGTGTACGTAATATATTAAAATAATCCCTTCAATTATTCCATCACCACAACCACTGACCATTTAAAATTCATCCCGAGAAAACCCAATAGACACCATGCTAAACATTCCCAACAAGAAACCCTCAGTGCTGGTACAATAATGTGGGGATTCCTGTATCATTAAATTCAAATTCTCTCTATAAAGATCTATAATATATTTTTTCATAATAATTACTATTTTTATATTATGCACATATAATAACCTTAGGACAAAATTCCATGATCAACATCATTGTTATTCTATGTTGTCCAATTTGGCTTCAGCTCAACTCATGATACTCACCACACCCATCTCCATGCATACATCAGGACTCACTATTTCATATATGGAATATTCCAAAAAACCACACAATGTGAAATGGTTTTTTATACCTATTTTCATACCATATTATATAATATCCATACTAAGATCAACTATACTTTCATGGGGATTGAAAAAAATTTAATAGTTATTTTTCAATGTGAAAACCCCATATAAAATTCCTAAACGTTTTCTAAATTGATACATATAAACACCCTCTTCTTCTGTGAGGTATTCTCATTTATACATATACAAATCAATGAAAATTTTCATTATTAATATAAAAATATTTTGATAGAATGAGTAAAATTACACATGTCTTTAATTTTTATGTATTCATAGTGAAATTACAACAATACCATTATATTGGTCATCCATTGCCTTAATTTATCTCTTGAAACATTTTCCTTACCCTTATGTGAATTCCTTATCCCATATTTACCTTTAAAAACCATCTATATTTTAATGGTGAACCTTATTGAAGAAATTTATAATATTTACATAATTAATGTGGTCCTACATTTCCTTTTCATAGTTCATGTCATCACCTTTATTTAGATTTCATTTCTATGAGATAACTATTGATAAAATCAATCATATCCATAACACAATCACCTCCCCACCATAATTTACTTTTGGTAATTTTAGTTTCACTGTAGATAGGGTATTTAGCCACCATAATGTGATTTAATTCTACTCGATTCCTTCCATTATCTCATACTTTGGATGAATTCTAAACATTTTTACCATTAGTTCCTATAACTCTAGTTAGTAAAAAACAAATTTGTGTGTAATACTTAAAATTTTAAACTAATTTATCTTTAATAAATTCATTTTTTGATATATTATGATGCACATAACACTGAACTTCAGTGAAAATTGATTTAAAACAATTTAAAAAAGAATACATTATCGGATATTCATATAAAATTACTTTTTAAGAAGGGTTCAAATTAACTTATGAAAATAGAATTAATTATAAAGTGATTATTTTGAATTGTTATTTTGAATTTTGAGTTTTCATTAAATTTAACACTTTAGAAAATGGTATCAATAAAATGAGTTTATAAAATTCCAATAATTATAAAAAAATATATTTAAAACCTATTTAAATTGATTAGGTAACTCTATGGAATGTTAATTTAATTATTCATGACTAAAAAATATATTGGTTAAAAATTTTATTTTGTTTCTGTAATATATATATTTTGATTGAATTTAAAAATTAAAAAATTAATCAATTTAATTTTTTTAAGTGAACAAGTTTCTTGAATTGTCAGGTAAAATTTATATTAAGGGGAATTATTTGTATTTTCTAAAATAATTGATTTTTGGGTGAATAGTTAAAAAATATAATTTTGAAATTAATATCATTTATGAAAATATCATGATATAGGAATGTATGAAATTTTTAAGAAACTTTTTTATATATTAAGCCAAAATTAAATAATTAATTTAATTATTTGAAATTATAATTTTAATATATAAATCATTGATTGAAATTAGGGATTTCTTTGTAATTTTTTATTCAAATAAAAACAATTTTTTGATTATTATAAGAAAATATCCATTATCAATGGTTATTTGATTATTATAAGAAAATGTCCATTATTTAACATGATCTTAGTATATCATTCATAGTTAAAATGGCTATTTGATACTAATCATCTCTCTTATAGTGATAAGTTTTGATAAAAAATATATTTGTATACAATGGTTACTTAATACTTATCTAGATCATCATAGAAATACATGGATATCAATCAGATAAAATGGAGAATGGTTCTCTATGATACCATTCCACATCTCCTATGTATATCCATTATTAATAGTTATAATAAAATATCCATTATTAATGGTTATTTGATTATTATTAAGAAATATCCATTATTGAACATGATCTTAGTATTCCTTTATAGTTAAAATGGTTATTTGATACTAATCTTCTCTCTTATAGTGATATGTTGTGATAAAACATATATTTGTATAAAATGGTTACTTAATACTTATCTAGATCATAATAGAAATATATGGATATCAATCAAATTAAATGGGGAATGGTTCTCTATGAAACCATTGCACACCTCCTACGTATATCCTATAGACTTAGTAAAGAGATAAATCTTATTAGATATAGATATAATTCATTTAAGGAGTAAGATTACTGACTATAAATAATTTCATTATAGAATTTAGAAATCCTATGGAGTCCTGTGTCATAATCTATGGTGGTATTATCACATTTCCTTAATGTTATATGTATCAGTTACATCATATCCTTAGACTTCTCTTATTCCACCTTAAATTGTTGGAATAACAAGAATAAAGATACAAATTCTATAAAATTCATCTCCTTGTTTTCCTATTATAGTTTTTATTTAAATATGTATACATAATTATGACCCTAGATTAATAGGGAAGTGTAATCTATGTGAATTATAAGAAAATATCCATTATCAATTTTTTTTATTATTGGTGAAAAATATGGGTTCTAAACCATATAAATTTATGTTTACCAAATCTATAATATATAATATTCACTACATATATTTCTATCTCATATACCCTCTTTTGGCCTCTTTAAACATCACATAGAAGAATGAATGAGTAGTAATTGTAGTAAGGTATGAAGATGTTCCATTATTTACGATCTGAATATCAATAATTTCTTTTGTCAACTAGGATTGGATCCCTCTCATTATACATCATAGGAAATGTTTTAGGAACCGTTCTACTTAGAGAACATTTTATCTTATTCACCTTTTGTATGATAAGGGATTATAAATTTATGACCCTTAATCAGCTATAGTAATATGAATTGATTTATGTTGAGATAATTTTGTGATAATATATACATTAATATCTTATGATCCATATATATGTTGTAACTATCACTATAGAGATAAATCCAACAAATCTCATATGTGATGATTTTAACAGCCAACTCCAGATCATGTGTTAGATTATTTTTCAAATGGATATTAAATTATTGATAGGAGTAGGTGATCAATTTATAAATTTTCATGAGTTACCAACCAAATACATTCCTATAAAAAACATAATAAATCACAAAAAATATCACCACTAGAGGGTTGTGTGAGAATAGGTTTAGTGATTGTCATCCCATTTACCTCTTTGAAACACTCTTAGTATTTATTAGTCTATAAAAACTTCACTCCCATACAATTTATCTCAGTTAATGGGATTAATAATAATAAGATGTTTCATAAGAGTCACCAATAGTAACAAGGTAATCCATAGAAACTATGAGTCTCTATTATAGATATATGTTTTTTTTCAATTCCTCAATAGCTTATGCCTATGAAAGATATTTCTATTGATAACATTTTATAATAATTTTACATGTTTCATCCAAAAATAACATTTATTATAATTTTCATATAATTTCTCATTTCAAAAAGTAAATCGAACAATATTATAATTGTCCATATGTTTCGCCTTTATTTTGGAGTAAATAACAATATAATCTATCAATACTAAAATTATTTATCAAGGTTATATAAAATATTTAATTTATCAGGTCCATAATGTTTTTTAAATAATTAGTGTGTCTAAAAGTAATCACTATAAACTAATTGTGTTTATACCTTGTATGAATGATATTTTTGGGAATATCTGCCTACCTCACCTTTATTTGATAATAACCTAACCAAAGTACCACATTAGATAAATAGAAGGCTCTATGTAGATGATAAAATAAGTCATAAATCCATTGTATGGGATAATTTTTTTATCTTCATATTTTTGATCTTATAAATCAATATAGGGATGCACTAGACCATCCTTATTATTAACAAGGAAAATTAGTTCTCCCCATGGTAATGTGAATGTATATATTCAACCCTTAATTAAATTATATTATAGTTCATTTATTAGTTATTCTTGATCAATATAATTCATTCTTAAGGGAGTCACTTATATCGATGGAGCTCTATATATATGTTCAATTATGAACTTATCCTCTTAATTTGAAGAAATATTAGGAAACACTTTGAGAATACATCTACATATTATATAATAAAGGTAATTTCATTAAGAGTGATCATATCCTTCATCTCAGTCATTTTACATACAAATTATTTCTTATAAGGAAATAATATCCATTATCAAGATGCATTTTTCAAAGGAGATTCATTCTTCTCATATAACCTCTATAGATATATAGGATGATTTGGAGTACATAAGGTTATTTAAATATCATTATAATTGACATTGGATCTATATATGTAAATCCTTCCATTCCCAAAATAAAATTGAATTCCAATAAGGGGAGTATGAAAAATGGTTTGGGATATTTTTAACACAAATATTGGCTAGGGAGGAGTAATCTTCTTAAGTTTAAATAAACGAACCATTTTCTATTTTCACAAATAATTTTATGGTTCCTAAGTAAGTGTTTCATTTTAGTCAATTTGTTAATATATTTTTAGTGAGTGATGATGAGGTGACGATTCTTAGTAGAATGTTATGGATTGGAAAAACTAGATTGGATGTCATGATTGATAAATTTTACATTAATATTGAATTATTTTTGTAATAACCTTCAAATAAAAACCTGAAAAGTGTCGGTGGATAATGGAACCTTGTGTACATCATGTGATTGAAATTATAAGGAAATTGAATTGATACTTATCTATAAGGACACAACCTTTTACATTACATACTCTTGAATTTTAGTCAAGAACTTACTTCCTTTCACATTTAGTATCTTTTTATGTTTATAGTTTTAGATAATTGGGATATAAAACATACATAACATTCTAACTTTATATAGTTCTAATACCATAAAAATAGTATCCATTTCTTCCCAAATATAAAAATTTTCAAATAAAACTTGTTTTCTAGAAAAAATATTCAGAACATTTAACTTGGAATCCTTCTTTATCTTACACATCATTATAACCTGTGAAAATAATTTAAAAACAAGAAATGAGCACAAAAATATCAGCAAGGGATATAAAAATAAGGAAAGAAGACATTAATCCCTGAATATTTGTAATGTATGAAATCATTTTAAAAAAGACACACTTGTCACCCATATAAATGTACTTTTTAAAACTTTATATTTCTATGAGATATCCAAAAAACATATAGAACATAAATATGACCATAAAATTTTATTGGGTAATTAAATGCATAATATTGTAACCCCATCAACTACCATATAATTTGTAACTCTCATGGATACCTTACAATGTAACCCTCACAACTACCTTATTGTGTAACTGTTGCAGTTACACATGGAGTAACCATACAGACAACTTATAACATACACATAGAAAATAAATTAAAGGTAGATATAGGTCCCATAATTAATCATAAACAATTCCCAAGAACTATAACATAACCATACAACATGAATAATTGCATACAAACATTGCTTTCAAATTTTGTAAAACTAAATTTTAGAAAATGATTTAAAAAAAACCCCTTACTAATATCATATAATTGGTATTAGAATCTATAAAATGAAAAGAATATGTCTACAAACTATAAATTCACATAATAAAACATAATAAAAACTAAAATTTATCACATAAATGATCTTAAAACCACACAATAAATGAAGTAGAAGGTTAACCCAAAGAATGGAAATTGGGTTAAGAATTCCCTTACCTCTGGCGTGTCTTACTTAAAACCAATTTAAACCTCCTGTATAATGGTTAAAATTGTGTTATCAATATATTAAAGAAACATTTTCATGTTTATAACAACTTATATGTTTATTTTATAACATCATTTCACCCTTTAGTTATTAGTATTTTGTTTCTTCCATTGTTTTAGGTGCATTCTTTACATGATTTCCATAAATGGTTTATATTGTATTTTCGTGTTGTATGGAAATAAAATTTCAGAAGTGGAATGAAACAATATTAATATGTTTCCCAAATATATAATGATACCATACATCATTTTGTTATCATATATTATGATGAATTTTAGATAAAACATTAATGATATTTATTTAGATCATTTTTGGCGGCTCCTCGATAATCATGAACTTATTTTATTGTATAATTTAATGTAATGCATAGAATTTCATTATAGAACATAAAATAGGTTAAATCATAAAATTTAAATTCGGTTTCAACCATTAAAAAGGTTTTATGATAATCTTTGAAAAAAGTAATCGAAATTGAAAACACATCATCCATGATTTTGGTAAATTGGGACACCGCAGATAGTGTTTTTATTTTTAGAATATGAGGGAGAGGAGAAAAATAAAGATGATGAATTTTTTTCATGAATATGATAAAATATAAAATTAATGATAATCTATATATTTCATACCTCCTGGATAAGGATAGGGTAAGAGAGTATCAGAAAATAAACTAATTGTAAATAAAAACACATAAAAAGGATAAGGATTCTTACCTCTTGATCTCTTCTCCTTGAGACCCTCTTTAAGGCCTTTGGTTTTGGACTTTTGCTAAGACCAATAGGTATTGGATGTGGGGAAAAGCCTTGGGGAGGGAATTTTGTATAACTTAGACAATTTTCAATGCTTTATAGGTGTGTGGGTAAGAGGGGAATCAGGGTGGTATTTATAGTGGAGGATAAGAGGGATTTTATATTATTTTAATCATTATTTTATAATTGTTTCTCAAGAGTATGAATAGTCTTGATTCATGTGACCCAAAATAGTAATAATTGCATGTGAGTTTGAAACATGTGGTATTACATCATCCTTTCATCACCTATGATGTAGTAAAATAGTTATTTAGCAGTTATCATAATTTATCATATTTGACTATTCATTAAAAAAACAAGTTGGTTCTATAGGCTCCAAATAACTTACTTATTACAACCTTAGATGACCGTTTTTTGAAATTAAACTCATATAAGTGGAAAATATTTGTTTAATGGATGTTAATACCATCTAATTAAAGCAAAGTTTCATGAATTTCAATTTATTTTAAAATCTTTGGGGTGTTACATTCTCCCCACCTTCTGAAAATTGCATCCTCACAATTCTATTTACATATTAAACAAGTGAGGGTACCTTTCCCACATAGAATTTTCAGATTCCCATGTTTCTTATTCAACCATGTTGTTTCTTCACAAAACCTTTACCCAGTGGATTACCTTATTCCTTAATACTTTTTCATTTCAATCAAGAATCTGAATAGGTTTCTATTCATATGAAAGGTTCTTTTCAAGTTAAACTACTTCTCAGCTCAAAATATGAGATTAATCTAGTACATACTTTCTCAACATCAAAACATGAAAAAAAATTGTGTAACTAAGATAAAATCATAAGTAATGATAATCGGTAGGTGATTTGTCAAGCATTATCCAGAATTTCATAAGGTCCAATGAACCATGGATTTAACATTCTTTTCTTACCAAAATGCATACAAATTTTCCATGGTGAGATTCTAAGAAAAACATGATCACAAACCTCCAAATAAAATTCTTTACTCCTACTGTCTGCATATTTTTTTCCTTCTCTAAGCTATCCTCATGTATTGCTGGATCATCTTAACTTTCTCAGCCACTTCCTCTACTAATTCTGGTCCCATAAACTTCCTTTCCCTGACTTCATCCCAAAAATATGGAGTTCGAAATCGCTTCCCATACAATGCCTCAAAAGGTTCCATATTTAATTTGAATTGGAAATTTTTATTATATGAAAACTCAACTAAAGAATTATGTTGATCCTAGCTTCCCTGGAAGACCATTGAACAAGATCGAATAATATCCTCCAAATTCTGAATCATTTTTTCTAGCTACCCATATGATTGAGAATGAAAATCCGTACTAAAATTTAATTATGTGCCCAACAACATTTGAATTCCATTAAAAATTTTAGAAGTGAACCTAGGATCCTAGTTAAATATAATAAAAAGAGGCAATCCATGCAACCTGACAATCTATTTAAGGTACAATTGATAAAGACGATCCAAATATGTTGTATCTGAAATAGGAAGTAAATGTGAAGATTTAATTATTCGTTCAACAATAACCCATATTTCATTGTTACCTTGAGAAGTATTTGGTAGTACCACAATGAAGTCCATTGATTTATTTTCAAATTTCTACCTTAGAACTGGTAAAGGCGGAAGCACCCCATTCGGTAACTGCTGCTCTGATTTAACCTATTGACATGTCCAACATTTCACTGTAAATTCTGTAATATCAGTTTTCATTCCATCCCACCAAAAATACCCCTGAAGATCTCTGTACATCTTAGTACTTAGAGGATGAACTAGAAATGGAGAACTATGAGCTTCATTCAATAAATTTTTCTTCAACTAGAAATCACAAGGCACAAACAATCATTTTCCAAATCTCAAAAGAAAATCTTTATGAAGGTTAAATTATATAAACTTACCCATTTTAACAAATTCTACCTATTTATGTAGCTTTTGTTCTTCCTTATGTGCTTGCATAATTCTGTCTGATAATGATGACTGCACTAAAATTTGAAACAAAATAGATGTATTTTCTGCACCAATAACTTCTAATCCAAAATTCATCAAATAATTAATCAAGGGATCATGGTCTAAATGTAACATGAATAATGATGCATGATGGTTTCTAATCAAAAAATATTCCACATTTTTTCTTTTTATATATGGTAATTAATTATGAAATAATAATATTTTATCAATTCATTCCATCTTTTCTGCCTCATATTTAATTCCTTAAATGTGAATATATACTTCAGAATTTTATGGCCAATATTTATTTGACATTTGGATCTATATAATTGATGCCTCTAAATTTTTGAGGCAAAATCCACAAATACTAATTCCAAATCATGTGTGGTATAACTTAACTAATGAGAGTTTAGTTGTATTGAAGTATAAGAAATTACTTGATCATTCTGCATCAGAAGATAACCAAGTGCCTTCAATAAATCATCATTATAGATGACAAACTCATCATTTCAGGAAGTCTAGGCCAAAAATTGGAGCATTCACAAATATATTCTACAGTTAAAAAAATATCACATTATTCTATCCAAAAAAATTCAACCCCTTTTCGTGTTAACTTAGTTAGCATGATAGATAACCAAGAAATGTTTTTAACAAACCGTTAATAATAACACACTAACCAAAGAAAACTACAAATATTTGTAACATCTGTAGGTATGGTCCATTTATCAACCACTTTTGTTTGTGCAGGATCAACTGTTATTCCATCCTAATTTATATTTATCCTAAGAAAAGAAATTTGTTGTACCCAAAAATCACACATGCTTAATCTTCCCTACAATTTTATTTCCTTTATGGTTTTAAAAAAAACTCTTATATATTTTTCATGCTTCTCTTTACTTATAGAAAATACCATAATGTAATCAATAAAAACAACTAAAAACTTATCCAATAAATCATTAAATATTATATTTATAATATCCATGAATACAATAGGTTAAATAGTTATCCCAAATGGCATAAAAACAAATTCATAATTCCCATATCTAGTATGAAACGATGTTTTGGGGATTTCAATCGACTTCACCTTTAGGAGATGGTATCTGGATCTCAATTAAATCTTGGAAACGTACTGAGATCCCTAAAGATGATCAAACAAGTCATCAAAATTATAGCATCCCGCCTTTTTATAACACAAATTTTCATTACATTTTACAAAACTGAGGATCTTTAAGGTTTAGTGTCTTGGAAACCAGGAACTTAATACATGATGACATAAAAAATTCTTCTTAAACAATTTAAAGGCATATTCTTTATTCATCCTAAGTTCATTACAACATCTCATAACCTGAGAGCATACATCAAAAGAAAGGGTGAGCAGAAGGCCCAGTAAGGGAAACAAGAGAAACATTTTACATGTGAACTTGAGATACATCAATAAAGTCATGATAAATAACTTTAAGGCATGAGAAAGAGATCATGAGGCATATCATAATAAAAATAAAATGTTTCATAACTTAAAGATGTGGCCAAAACATTTTACTTAGACAATCATGAACATATAACCAAGGTCCATCCCCAATGTTTCATTAAAAAAAATTACCAAGTTTATTCACCAAGGTATCGTTAAAATTGAAATCCCTAGAGATCACATAATTACCCAATAAATTGGAGTGCTATCAGGTCGCACCCTTAAATTTGTCTTTATCATCATGTGAGACACATATATCATCATCAAAAATTTCATCAATAAACCATATAGAATAAAATAAATGGGTTTTATTTCATAATCATAACGTTTTAAAAACTGCTTTTAAGAAATGATCTTTATGTCACTTTAAACCCACCAAAAAGGAAAGCGGGTATTTTGTATGTAAATACCAGAATTTAAAATAGAAAATTTTGATATATATGTGAATATCCATGTAGAATAAAGAGTTTTGAGTATTCACGTAATAAAATAAAATAATTTGAGAAAAAGAGAGAGACATTTTGAGACGAAAATTCGGCAGCATAACGACTATGTTGCAGGGTTTTAGAAAACATTGAAAAGAGAGGGGTCATGGTCACCCATTCATAAATGATCCATAAAACCTTATAGGTATAGAATATAAATGATATAATAACATGGTAATGAAATTTGAATGACATACTATATAAAATTAAAAACTTGAAAGGAAGACAAAAATAAGATTTCTCTTTTCAAAATTCAGCAGCCTAACGACGTCACTTAAAACTTCCAAAAAATGAATTGATGAGATTAAATAGGGTCTCTAATAATATGAACATAAAAGGACAGTATGATGGATATAGATATAATACCCCAACATAAGAAAAAGGAACTTGAAATACTTGACAGGAAAGTAGAACTTTGAAAATGAGAAGGGTGAAAGAATCCCTTACAAAAATTCGGCAGCCTAACGACGCCAGTTAAACATTTATAAAATGAAATGATGAGAAAAAGAGGGGGTCTCTCATCATATGAACATGAAAAGGACATTAATATGAATATAAAATAATACCCCAACATAAGAACATGGGTTTTAAAAGAAATGACATAAATGAGAGTACTTGAAAACGAAGTGAGAGGTAGGATCTCATACCTTGAAGAGTAACATCAAAATATTGACGTTTGGGACCTTGGGAGGCTTGAGGTCACCTTGGGAGGACTCCTTGGGTGGTAAAGAGACCATAAATTCGTTTAGGAGGATTTTTGAATGGAAAGGATGAAAGAATGGCTTGGTATTTATAGGAGAAGTGAGGGGACAAGGCATTAATGGCCAAGGGACACCTCATTGGTGGTATTGTCAAAACCATGGGCTTACCCATGGTATTTTCCCATGGTATTTTCCACTTGGGACACATCATAAATTATATTACTATTCATAAGTAGACCAGAATTATTACATAATTATTACATCCTTAATGATTTCATTAAACACAAGAAACTCTAAACTGAAAATTCACTATTCACCGAAACTTCAACTTTTTCAGAAAAATCCCAAAATTTCACCTTAACAAAATATCGATGCTCTTATTTCAAAAATGAAATCCATTTTATGAAAATAATTTTATAAATATTTTTAATTTAATTTTTATATAAAACACTATTCACTAAAAATTCATTTTTTTCAGAAAAATCCCCAAAAATCACCATAACCTAATATTGATGCTCTAAATTCAAAAATGACCTCCATTTTATAAAAATAATTTTCTAAATATTTTTAATTTTATTTTTAATTAAAAAACACTATTCACTCAAAAAGACTAATACTTGACTAATAATTTCTGAAACAGTTATTTACCTATTTTATTGAATCACATTACTTAATCAAGGTGCCTAAATTATATTAATAATTTCTTTTAGTGACATTACTAATCCATTTGGTCAAATTATTAATCCTAAGCGTAAAATCACTATTCATAAATTACTATTCTTCAAAAATTAAGTTGATCTTATTAGACTCTAAATTTTTTACTGAACATAACTGTAGAAAACCATTTTTTGAAAATCATTACACATTATTAATTATTTAAGGTTTACATATATATTTTTAAAAAATATCCTTATAAAATTAATCAATAATATGCATACTATATTTATCCGGACATTTGAAAATTCACAAACTTCACCATAAGAAGAAATCATAATTTTTATTTAAATGAAAGGATTACACAAGGAAATTACGGTCTCGTTACATAACCCCTTATAACACCAACATAAGACCTAAGAGTAAGATGTGCTAGGGTGATAGAATCTTGGGGCGGCTCGGCCAACATTGCCCGAGTAGTGATTTCTATCACCTTGAACTTCTCGCAAAGGCGATTCCATTCCAGCTTCACATGTTGAAGTTTGGCTTGGGTTTGGTCCAGAGTAAAGCCCAAAGGTGCTACCTCCTTCCCGAGTTCCATCATATGGGCTTCGGTTGGCCTGAGACTACTAGATGGGGCCATCAAATATTCTTTCTATATTAATTAATCAAGATCACTTGTATTTATAGACAATAATTGTAACATTTAGTTTCTAATGGTCTTATTGACCAATGGTCATATAAAAGTCGAAACCCAATGGTATCATTTTAATTATACACATTTTATTAAATGAAATAGTTTTGTTGAGTATAAAATAAAATAACACACAAAGTTAGGAAGCTAAATTTATTCAAAATATCGGGTCGTTACAAAAATGAGGCAAATGATACTTGTTTTTAATAGTAATGTTATTCAAGCCTTTATAATCAATGAAAAGTCTCATGGAACCATCTTTATTTTTAATGAACAAAATAGGTGCACCCCAAAGTGAAGTTCTTGGATGGATGAAGCCTTTATCAAGAAACTCCTACAACTGATTTTTCAATTCAATAGTTTCCATTTTAGCCATAAAATATGGGGGTTTTGAAATTATCTTAGCATCAGGACTAAGTCAATTGTGAATTCGACTTCCTGATCTAGTATGAAAATGGGTAAATCATTAGAAAATACATAAAGGTACTCATTTACCACTGAAACATCATTAATATGAATAGTTCCCTTGTTTTAAACAATATGAGAAAGATTAATTTCATTTTTGTCTTTCAAATTTTTTTCATCTTCTTGATATGATATCAATTGTATGGGTTTGTTCTTGTGTAAAAACTAAAACTCTTTCTAAAAAACAACTTCTTTATCTCTACAGTCAATCTTAACCTGATAAATAGAAATCCAATACATTCCCAGAATGACATAAAACTCTACTAAGGGAAACAACAAGGTTTATAGGTAATGTCTTTCCATAGACTAAAATAGAAATATTATTATAATTTCTCATTGCTATAATATTCCCCTTGGTGGTCTACCAATATTTCTGGTCTCATTTGTTGAGGTGATATTTATAAATTTACCAGAAAATTCTTCAAAAATACAGGAATGTACTGACCCTGTATTATACAAAACTTTAGAAAAATACGATTAAACAAACAAGGCACATAATACATCTTGATGGGATGACCCAACATCTACTAACATAGTCACAAAGGTTATCACTACACCTTTCTACTTATAATCTGTATTCTTTGCATCATTTAGATCTCTCTTTGGGTAGACATTTTCATAATAACCCATCTCACCACATTTAAAACACTTTATAGTTTTCTTATCAGAATTAGTCATAGGATTATTTTCATTGAAATATCAGCCTATATGTCCAAACATACCACATTAAAAATACTTCCCAGTTTTGTTAAGGCATTACCCATGGTTCTTTTTCACACACTTTTCACAAACTCGAAACTGGAATTTCTTACCATCAGATTTCTTGGATTGATTCTTACCCATCACTTATAATCTGGACCAATTCTTCTCCTTGTTTTCAAAGTACACGTGATCATTATAAAACTCCATCTCTACCTTCTTAGAACATCAAAAAAGTTTCTCAAAAACTTTTAAATTTACAGGAGGTCAATGCCATTCGATACCTTGGATTTAATCTAGATTAAAAGTTGTTAACTTTTCTATCAAGATCCAAAATAAGATTTGGAGAATAGCTTTCCTATCAGGTTAGTTTTCTTCATACAAATCCACTAATGATTCCTTTTTTTTCAATTCAAGGAATTAATTCTCCATTAAAAGTCACACCACCTTAGGAAAATATTTTTCAAGGAAATTATTTTAAATTCATCCCACTCTAAGGCATCAATCTCCTCTCTATCTCTGATATTTTATTACCATTGACCACCACTAATTAGCTTCACCTTCAAAACGATAAATTTAAATACTTAACTTTTGATTATATAAATATCCCATAACATCAAATATCTTTTCATAGACTTTAATCTATCCTTCATCCACTACTGGGTCAGAAGATCTACTAAAAGTTGGAGGGTGTTGCCTCATAAAATGTTCCTCTATCGTCATGTTATTCTATGTTAACTCTGTTTCTTCTCTTGCATGGATGTCACTAATTTTTAATGCCTATTTTAGCTGAGATATTACTATCACAAACTACATAGTTCCAATCTCTACCATTCTGGGCTGCAGATTCCGATGGATATCGTTCTGTCGGTGTGTTTCCACTTCAACTTCCCTGTTTCTTCTATGGAAAAACATTCTGAAAAAACATATATTAGTCAAATAAACATTGTAATTTTAAGTTCTATATGATTTCAAATTAACCATAGAGTAAAAATAATTTATGGTATTCTATTAACATCATTATAACCTCTGATGGTATCTAAACTATCCTCTAATACCAACTATAAGGACCCAACCTTATACATTATATAATATTTAATTGTAGTCAAGAAATCACTTCCTTTAACATTAAGGATATTTTCATGTTTATATTTTTAGAGAATTGGTATATAAAAAATACAAAACATTCTAAATTTATACAATGAAGATACCCTAAAAACAATATTTATTTCTTCTAAAATATAAAACTTTTCAAATAAAACATGTTTTCTTTGAAAAATATTTATAGCAATAAACTTAGATTCCTTATTTTTATTACACATCTTTATAACCTATTAAAATCATTTAAAAACATGGTTTGATTAAAAAATATCAGTAAGGGATATAAAAATAAAGAAATAAGACACTATTCAATGAATACTTATAATGTATGGAATCATTTTAAAGAATACATAATTTTCACCAATATAAATTAACATTATGAAACATGAGATTTCCATGAGATTTACAAAAAACATATAGAACATAAATATAAAAATAAATTTATCTTTTTTAATTACTTACATAATATTATAACCCTCTTGGTTATATTATAATTTATAACCCTCATGACTACCTTACAATGTAATCCTCACAGCTACCTTATTGTGTAACCATTGTAGTTATACTTCAACTTACCATAAGGATAAACTTCAACTTACACATACCCAATGAATTAGAGGGGGATATAGGTCCCACCGTAATCATAAGCAATATCCAATAACAATAACATAATCTTACAACATGAGTAATTGTATAAAAACATTGCTTTTGAATTTCATAAAACAGAATTTTAGAAAAGGATTTTAAATGAAAATCCCATTACTAATATCATATAATTGATATGATAATCAATAGAACGATAGGAATATGTTTATACATATTTAAAAAATAAAAAAAAACAATAAAAACAAAAATTCATTACATAAATGATCTTAAAACCACACAATAAATGATGTAGAAGGTTATCCCAAAAAATGGAAATTGGGTTAAGAATTCCATTACCTTGGGGTTTTCTTACTCCAAACTTGTTTAATCTTCCAATATAATGGTTAAAATAGTGTAATTGATATATTTATAAAATATTTTCATTTTTATAACACCTTATATGATCATTTTATAACATCATTTCACCCTTTAGTTATTTGTGTTTTTCCTTTCCATTGTTTCGGGTGCGATCTTTACATGATTTCCATGACAGGTTTGTATCTAATTTTCTTATAATATGGAAATGAAATTACATAAGTGGAATGAAATGGTATTAATATGTTTCCATAATATATAATTATACCATAAATTATTTTTTTATAATATATTATGACAAATATTTATATAAAATATTAATGATATTTTTAGATTATTTTTGGTAGTTCCTTGATAATCATGAACTTGTTTCATTATATAATTTAATTTCATGAATATAAGTTCATTCTAGAACATAAATAGGTTATATCATACACATTAAATTATATTTCAACCATTAAAAGTGTTTTACGATCATCTTTAAAGGAATTAATGTAAATTGAAAACACATCATCCATGATTTTCGTAACTCGGCACATCACAGACGATGTTTTTATTTTTAGAATAAGAGGGAGAGGAGAGGAAGAAAGATGATGAATTTTTTACTTGAAAATGAAAAAATAAATAATATATAAGATTATGTAGATTTTATATCTCTTGTATAATATGAGGGGAAGAGAGTATAAGAAAATAAATGAATTTAAAAGAAAACACATGAAAAAGGAAGAGGATTCTTACCTCTTGATCTCTTCTCTTTGAGATCCTCCTTAAGGCCTTTGGTTTTGGACTTTTAGGTAGACCAGTAGGTCTTGGAAGTGGGGAAGAGCCTTAGTGAGGGGATGTGGTATAACATAGACAATTCTCAAGGCCTGAGAGGTGTGTGAGGAAGATAGGAATTAGGGTGGTATTTATAGTGGTGGAGAGAAGGGATTTTACATTATTTTAATCATTATTTGAATATTTTTGCTCAAGAATATGAATATTCTTGATTCATGTGACCCCAAATAGTAATAATTGCATGTTAGTTTTAAAAAAGTGGGCTTGCATCATCCCTGCATCACCTGTTTTGTAGTAAAAAAGGTATTTATCATTTATCATAATTTAGCGTATTTTACTATTCATAAAAAGCAAGTTGGTTATTTCAAACTCCAAATAACTTACTGATCACAACTGTAGATGACCATTTTTTAAAATTAAAATCATATAATTAGATAAATTATGTTTAAAGACTATTTATAACTATCATCTTAATATAATGTTTCTTGCATTTCAATTTATTTTTAAAACCTTGGGGTGTTACATTATATTTACAAGTGATTCATAAGTCCGTGAACAAGGATGAGATAAATTTTCTTGTGATATAAATCCCATGAATATCCAAGAAACAACATTAATGGGTTAATAAATTGAATATTGAAATGGTGTAACTACACGAGGGGAGAGATAAACCTCACATTGAAATGGTTTTTCCGCATGAATGGAATGAGTGGTCACATATTGAAATGGAAAAACAACATGAAGGTATGAGTGATGGAATGTTGGAAAATTGAAAATACATAAAGGGGGAGAGAGACCATATGTTAAAATAATGGAAACTCATCAATGGGATGAGTTAATATACATTAGAATATAACGAATACCCATTGTAATAGGTTTCCACATGAAAATAAATGAACTACCATAAGTATAATGGCAGATGGTGGTTTCCCAAGTTAAATAAAAAGTGTTGCTACCATTAGTTTCATGATAGACACAGAAACCATGAGTTGTGTGGTACATGATTCTAGTTTGAGTTTTATGGTATATTGTGCTAAAATATATTGAATGATATATGTAGCTACTGTTATTTTCATGGTATATGTTCTTATCATAAATTTCATCGTAGATGGAGGTACGATGAGTTTAATGGTAGAAATATCTATCATTATTTTTTTAGGATTCAATATAAGTTATTCTATAAAGTTCAAATATCATGATAATCACAGTCATGATTTTTAAAAATGAGTTTCTTAGTGAAGTATTGAAGGAAAAATAAAGAAGAGACATATAGTTGTAATATTCTATTAATATTTTTAGGTATTCCTAAACCCATCCTTTGAACATTTCTTGTTGGGATTCATTTAGGGTTGTTTCAGGTAAAAAATTTGTATATTTTAATGTTTTTGTGTTGTACACAATTGGTAAATGGTTTTCCCAAACTATATGCCCTCTCAAGGAAATATTTACAAACCCAGGCAGTGGGGTTTTTCATGGTTGGCACATGGTTTGAAAAATCATATGCCCACTTAGGAGAAACCGTGTAACCCATTAGAAGGGGCACACAACTAAGACATATAGTTTTTTCTAAACCATAAACGTCTTTATTGAAAACTATGCGTACATGATTTTTAATCTGAAAAATTATTTTCAAAACACTTGAAACCCTCATTTAAGGTAACTGGTGGACCTTTATGACCAAAAATAGATTTTTCCTTCTAAGATATCTCCCAATATATTTTTTTATACTCAAAACACACTTGGATTGAAATCGAGGATTGATAAACAACATTTTATCTTCTTCTAGTTAGTTTCCTCTTCTATTTCTCTTTCTCTCACTTTCTCAATTTTCTGGCCTAGGGTTTTTTGGATGTCCATGTTGTTGGAAGATCTAATAACCCTTTTTTTAAATCATAAACTTAATTTTGATTCCTAATTTTTGTTTTCATTATTATTACTTGGTGAATGCTAACTAGGGTTTGTTGTATTGAGATATAGTGTTCCCGAGGTAATTGGTTCTATTTTGATTAAATAATTTGACTAACCCTAAATTTCATGATCTAATAAAATTAATTTCAATTGAATGTGTGGGATTTTATTATTATTAAATTGAATTGTTAAAAACCCAATTACATAGAATTGGGGGATTTTGTTTTGGAAATTTTATTTTGGCATTAAATTGTGGGAACCCCCAACTCCATTTAATTGGGATGTATTTGTTAATTTGGTGGATTTTTTTGGAATTTTAATTTCTCAATATTAATTTGTAAGATTTATGGAAATTTTAAAAAAATAAATTTCACAGTTTATTTTTTGAATTCTAATTTTTAAATTAATTATTTAAATTTTTTTTCATATTGGGATTTGAGAAAAATGGATTAAAATGTTTTTGATAGAAAAGTTTGGGTTTTATCTTGTAAAAGGAATGTTTTCCATTAAAAACCCATATTGGTTTTTAAATAAAAAATTTTCATATTTTAAATGGATAATGGGATGAATTATATTTTATATATTCTTAAAATAAATATCTATCATTGATTTGTTATTAGAGCACATAAAATCCTTAAGTAGTTAGTGTGCTATTTGGAAAACACTATATGATTTACAATGTTCCAAAACATAAATGTAGCATATCACATCTTCAATAGGTTGGTGATGATGTCACCCTTGTCTGTACAAGAGGTATGTGTGTATAAACATATTAACCTAACACCTTGAGTGTAAGGAGTCCTATATCATGGACCTATAATTCCTTTAAGGTGTATGACCATGTTTCTCACTTGTTTATATTTGAAGTTAATACAATCCATTATTATAAACAATTTTAAATTCCATGTGAATTTATATAATTTTTTTATATAAAATTTTTATTAGATCTATTTTTTAGAAATGTTCTAGAAATTGAAAAGTGAAGACTTGTTTTAATGTATTTCCATCATTTAAAATGCAATGCATTATTTTTTAAAATATGGTTTTGAAAATACAAACCTACTTATTTAAATTTGAATAGTCTTTATTAGGTTAGTTAAATTTGGGTATCTTATTATGTAATCCTTAGAGACAACCTTCTGGGATATTATCTCATACCCTACTTGTGACTTTGGGTGTTTGTAGATTTTCTCATTCTAGGTCCAAGGAGGGGTAAATCACAACTTAGAGGTGGTTCTAGCTGTTGATCTGTGGACTTGGAGAGTAGTGTCTATTTGGACATGGGATATCTATCATATTTTTATAGATATTGTATGTAGTAATTTTTGTTGTTTATATCTATTTTACTTATGGTTCACTTATTCTTATAAACTTTATTTTTTATGCATACTAATATTTTTGTATTTACTTCCAAAATGTTTATGGAAAAATAATTATCACATTCTTTTTATATAATGATAGGTGTTAGTTTCCAACCCATGGTGATTTAGAATTCTCTTCGGGCCATTTTAGTTCCTACTAAATTATCGGGTCACCAGTTACTTGGGATTGTTCAGGACAAAGTGGCATTAGAGCTCTAAGTTGAGTATCTTGTTATGATTTCATTATGAAGTTGTGTTTTCTTATAGATACTTAAGAGTTAGTGATGATTGATTGTATGTCCGTCAATTTCTGAAATGAACCTTAATTTACCAGGGGTGGTTTGAGAAATACATAAAGAGGATTAGTTCTAGTCTTTTCCCTACTTTGAATTTGGATAAATTGAAATCCAAATCACATGTCTATATATTGGTATTATGTTCCCATTATTTCTCTATTAGAGTGTTGGTATGATGTCTTATTTATAGTATAATGATGTTGTGTAGCATCAATACTATAATAAGATGTAGAAATTAGGTCCAAGAGGAATATTATACTAATCCAAAATGAGAAAATCCTCTTGTGGTACCAAATCTGGTTTAGGTGTTCATGCGTACTATCTAAGCTCTAGGACATTCACCACCACGAGCTCCCATTTAGGATCTTATTGTGAAACCTCAAAGGGATGATTTTAGGAATCATTTACAAGATTTCATTAACTAGAATTCACTAGCATTTAATGGCTCAAATGATCATCAAGAGGCTGATGAATGGTTTAGTAGGTTGGATCATTTGTTTAGGTTCTCAGAGACACCTAATGAAATCAAGGTGATGTGTGCCAACATCATGCTTTAAAGACAAAATAATAGAAGGTGGGACAATATGGTGATGATGAAGTAGCATGGGGGAATATAGTGGAATGTATTTAATGTACTTTTCACTTACTATTTAAATCCATTTTTGATGTTGTTGGAAAAGGATGTAATGTTTTCCAAACATGAGCAGGTTGAAAAGAACATTGAAAAGTGTGAAAATAGCCCCGTTTGGATATTTACTCTTATTTTGAGGTGTCAGATAGAGCACTGATATTAGAAATGGACTTGAATATCAAGTCAAGGTTATTTGGAGATAAATTCTCTACTAGTTGTGGTGAAATCTCCTCAAAAGTAATGTGTATGTGTTATGATTCTCATGGTGGTTCTTGGTATCTGGGTTTTTCTAAACCTTCTTCAATTCTTGGTAGATTCCCTTTGATTTAATACATGTGTGATAGAAAATTTCATTCTAAGAGGGGTTTCACCAAGGAACCAAATAATTATATTTCATGTAGACTCTTGGGTCACCTACCAAAGTTATTTCATATATATTACACTTAACATAGTGGAAAAAGAACATCAGATCCATCTAAAGATTTTAAGAAATTAGAGGCTTCAAGGAAAAAAGGGTTCCATCCATAAGCATCCTGAATGAAGCTTCTTCACAAAGTGTAAGTTTCTCCAAACAAATAGAGATAGTTCCAGTGACTATGGGAGGTACAATTAATATATCTTTATCATTAATGATTTAATTATTTGATATTGTTTAATTTCATTTCTTTATTTCATCCCATATTGTTAATCTTATTAATAGCCCTATGATGATTTTATATAATGTAATAGATATTAATATACCCCTTGGAATGAAAATAGACAAGGGTATTTGTAGTCCCAATTGTGTTTTATCTCTTCCATATGTTGATATTTCTTGGAGTTTTATAGTTCTTGGCATGAAACTTCTTGATGTTGTTTTTAGGATGGATTGGTTAATTCCTAATAAATCCTAGATTGATTTCCATATTTTATGGATCTAAATCACTATACTTGAGGGTGCTTGTCATGTATTCTAGGGAGAATGGGACCCAAGGTCAAGAAGATCCATACCTTTTTATCCAAATATGGGGAAAGTGATAGTTATGTTTTCTTTTGATCCCAAGTGAGAATCTTGGAATGGTGATTTCCGTCCAGTTGTTTTTGAGTTTCCCGACATGTTTCCTTTTGACTTATCAGGTTTTCCACTAGTAAGGGAGGTAGATTTTTCTATCAATTTAGTGTTTGGTAGTGAAATATTATCAATTAATTCTTAGAAAATGGAACCAAACAAAATTAAAGAGATAAAGAATCAATTGAATTATCTTCAAAAGAAATTATTTATATGCCCACATGTGTCACCTTGGGCGATGAAAACTGTCTTTTCTAAAAAAATTGATCGTGGACTCCAACTATATTTTTTACCAAAAAATTAATTGAGTTTCTTTAAATAATGAGAATATTTTTCAATATATTGTTGATAATTTTAATTATTTTAATAGTGATAATTATTTATCAAGAATTGATTTATGGTCTGGTTACCATCAGTTGAGAATAAAAGAAAATGAGATTCTGAAAACCAAATTTCATAGTATGTACAGACATTGTGAGTACCTTGTAATTCCACTTAGTCTTTCCAATGATCTTGTTGTAATTATATATTTTATTAATAAGATCTTACATGAGTATCTTGTTAAGTTTTTGGTGGTATTTTTGGATGATATCCTTTTTAATACATGTTCAATGAGGATCATGTTCTTCATCTGAAAGTAGCTCTGGAATAGTTGATATATCATCAAAATTATTCCATGCATTAGTAATGGGATTTATGGATTCGGGAAATGAAGTTTTGGTGACACATGGTTTTATGACATGGTATATTAGTTGATCCTAAGAAGGTAAAGGATGTTATTACATGGGAATAATAGCATAATCTTTTCAATATTCAGAGCTTCTTGGTCTAACTGTGTATTATAGCTAGTTTGTAAAGGACTTCTCAAAGTTGGATTCTACGATGATAAGTCTTACTCAGAAGAGGGTAAGGATTTCTTGGGATGAGAATTTTTTGAATTATATTGTTGAGGTGAAACATCATTTGAAAAATGTACTGGTGTTGACTCTTCCAAAGGCTGGCCTGGGCTATGTGGTCTTCTCTGATGCATCAACTTAAAGTTTATGATGCATTATTATGCAGGAAGATCAAATCATTTCTTATAGATCTTGTAAAATTATGAAACATGTGGATATTTACCCAAACCATAACCACATACATGAATATGTTTGGAACATGCTTAAGAGTTATCATCATTTCCTTTATAGAGAATGTTTTACCATGTTTTCAGACCATAAGATATTGAGTTATATATTTTATGAAAAATATTTTAATCCCTTCTAGAGGTATTGGATGTAATGCCTGAGTATTTTGAATTTGACATCATGTATACAATGAACAAAGGAAATGTCATCACAGATATATTGACAATGAATATTCTAACACAAGTTGTGAGAGAATCGTTAGAAGACTGTAGTTTGATGTCTCTCACTGCACTGTTTCATATTGTAGTCTAAGAATCAGGGGTTGAGTTTTCATTGTCAATTATTCAATTGACATACACTCATATCGATAATATTACTTAGGATTAGTATATTGATGAGTAATTCTATAGAATTAGATACTCTCTTTATGGTGGAGAGACCATGCTAGATTGTTCTTCATCCAAATACGAAAGTATATGCTATCCGAATCCATTTATTATTCTGTTAGTGGTACAAAAAGTTATTATGGGGGATTGTAATAATTCCCATTGGGAAGTGAACCCAATAACTAAAAATATGTTCAAGTAGTTTATTCATCAATTCTAGTGGATAGGCATGAGATGGGGTATTAATAATTTTTTATCTAATTGTAATACATTCCAATAGGTTACGACCGATCACCAGAAACCATCGAGTTTCTTTGTCCACATCTAGTGCCTACATGAATGTGAGATGATATATCAATAAAAAATTTGGTCAGGTATCTATGTACCTAGAGAAAGAATAGTGTTATATGGGTTATGGTCGATTAAATTACAAAACCATCCCACTTTATACCCATTCGAGATACAACCAAAGTTGAGGAGTTGGTAAATCTCTACATGAAAGAGGTCATTTAGCAGCACAACATTCCATCTATTTTAGTGTCTGTTAGGGATACTCAATATAATTCATGATTTTAAGATAGGACTTTGAGAGGCACTGGGTTCTCAGGTCCATTTGAGCATATCTTTCCATCTGCAATCAGATGTCCAGATAGAAAGTTATATATAGATTCAGGAGGAGATGATATACACCTAGGTTCTTCACTTTGGCATGGCTTGAGGTTATCAATTGGGGTTGGTTGTTTTTTTTATAAAAATACTTACGATTATGAAATAAAAATTTATCCTTTCACAACCTTTTATGGATATCCATTCATATCTCTATAGTGTTGGTCAGAGATTGGTGAAGATTCATTGGGTAGACCAAGCTTGGTTCAAGAGATGAAAGAAATTATTCTATTCATTTGATAGAGAATTTTGATGGCATAGAGACAGTATAATTCTTATATTAATCATCACAGTAGACTGTTGGAATTCTAATTTGGTGACCATATATTCTTGAAATATTCACCCCATTTGGCTCATCAACTTCTTGGGAGGAAAGGGAATATTAATCCTTTTTTTGGGAATTTTGAGGTTGTTGAGAAGGTGGTAAAATCATATTATCATTCATCACATTCACCATAATGGATATTGATACATAAATTGATCCATTTATCTTCGATCTCAATGTATATATCTGATCCATCTCATTTTCTGAGATAGAATTATTGTGATATAAAACCTAATTTATCCTTGACTAAACAACTAGTCAGAATAATTGACTTTGAAACCATGGTACATCATGGGAGGACACTACCTTTGGTTTGAGTGCTATGGAAGCCCAATTTTGATGTTTATTAGATGTGGGAGATGGAACCATTACTAAGAGATTAGTGGAATCATCTTTTTGGAATGTAATTTTCTTCACAGGAATTATGGGGACATAAAGTTTCTATCATGGGGATGTTATAATAGCCTTTTACTTTTTTTAGGTAGTCCTAAACCCCAATTCTGAGCATGATTTGTTTGGGTTTCATTTGGGATATTTTGTGTGAAAAATTTAGAAAATTTGAATGTTTCTAGTATGTTTACAGTTGACGCATGGTTTTACCAAACCATGAACTCTGTGAAGGAAGACCATGAAAACCCATGAATTGGGGTTTTTCATTATGGGAACATAGTTTGAAAAACTATTCACTCACATATGATAAACCATGTAACCCATTAAAATATGAATGAGTATAGTTCACACAGTTTGTCTAAATTTTGTGGATCTCCCTATATAATCATACGTACGAGATTTGTAATCCTAAAATTTATTTTTAGAACACATGAAACCACCATTTATGTTTCTCGATGGACCTGTACAACCCAAATTCAATTTCTCCTTCCAATTGTTCTCGAAAGATTAGTTTTTGTTCACTTGGAACCCCTCTAAAAGTAGATCTAATTTCTGGGAATGATGTTTTATATTACTCTGATTAGTTTCCCCTTCATGTTTTCTTTATCCCACTCCCCCACTTTTCCTATATAAGTTTTTGTGGATCACAGTGTTGTTGGAAGAGCAAATAACACTCTTTTTAGATCTTAAACATTGATTTTATTCATAGTTTCTATTTATTTCATTCCTCCTTTATGAATCATGTCTACCATTTGGATGTTTAGGATCTAGAGAACCCAAGGTAGGTGGTTCAATATTGATTAACCAAATTAATTAACCCTAAATTGCATGATTTTTTTAAATTGGTTTTAATTGAATTTGTGGGATTTTATTCTTATGAAATTGATATGTTAAAAACCAATTCTATTGAATTGGGGTTTTTGGTTTTGAAAATTTTATTTTTGCATGAAAATGGGAAAAATCCAAAATTTCATTGAATAAGGGAGTATTTTTTAAATTGATTGAATTTGATGAAATTTTAATTGTAGAATTTATATTTTTGAAATTGATAGTAATTATATAAAATTAATTTTTTAATAAAATTTTGTAATTTCAATCTTGAAATCAATTTTTTGTAATTTATTTCAAATTGGGTTTTGAGGAAAATGGCTTAAAATGGTTTTGATAGAAACCTTCAGGTTTTGTATTGGAAAAAAGAATATTTTTTTTAAAAACCCCATTTTAATTTTTAAAAGTAAAATTAGAATATTTTGAAATGGGTAATAGGATGAGTTTTTTTATGTATTCTTAAAATCATTTTCCCATTGTTGATTTTTTATCTGAGCACATGAAATCCTTAGGTAGTTTGTGAGTTATTTGGAAAATAATCTATGATTTACAACATTCAAAAAAATAAATGTAGAATGTCACATCCCTGATAGAATGGCGACGAGGTCACATATTTCCATACCAAATGGAAGTGTGTATACAAATTTTCACGGTACCTTGACTGCGTGGAGTCCTATAGCCCGAAACTATCATAAATATTTGGTATATGACTATGTTTATCTCTTGTGTTTATTTGAAATGAATATATTCCATTATTGTATACTATTTTACATGCCTTGTGAATTTATAAAATCAATTTTTATAAAAAAATTTATTTGATTATTTTTTCAAAATGTTCCATCAATTAGAATGTAAATAATTTGATTAATGTATTTCCATTATTTGAAATATAAATCATGATTTTTTAAATATGTTTTTTAAATTCCAAACTTGTTTATTTTAAATTGAAAGATAATAATTTGGTTAATTATATGTTTCATATATTTAATTCTTACTGAGACACTAATATGATTTTAGATCACCCCACCTGTACCTTTAGTTTTTTGTAGATTTTCTCCTTCAAAGTTCTATAAAGGGTAATGAAACACTTGTAGGTGGTTCTAGTTATTGATCGGTGGACTTTGAGAGTTGATTCCATTGGGACTTGGGTTATCTTTCCTATTTTATGGTATATATATGTAATACTTTAGGTTGTTTTTACCTGTTTACTTAATATTAAACTAATCTCTATGGATTTTTTTGGCATGCATACTATTTTTTTGTCTTTACTTTCACAATGTTTGTGGAAAAATCTTTCCCACTACTTTTTTATAATGCTAGGTTCTAGTTACTAACCCATGGGGATCATGAATTCTATTTGGTAAATTTTAGTGATGTTTATGTTATTAGGTTACCTATGTACCCAGACTAGTTCCTAACATTATAACACTATTATAGAGAACTAATGAAAAGATGTGTTGTTTAGGTATTTTTAATGAGACTTATCAAGCCATATTATGTGGTCATTCCATGCTTGATGTTGAGGTAATAGAAAATAATATGTAATAAATTTATACATATTATGAAATTAATATGCACTACCATAACAAGTTTTAGGATCTTGAGAGGATGTGTTCAAGGAAAATATAGATGATATTAACACTAGATAAATGCATCAATGATCTAGGAATATCAGTATTTACCTGTCATGTAACTCAAATGAATATAAATCATTTGAAAAGGGGAAAAATAGATTTCATGTGTTCAAAGTATATTGTAAACTATAATTTTTTCCTAGGAATATATAAAGGTATAGTGTATTTATTTCATGGAATAAATGGAAACCATGTATGAATACTGTGGAGAAATTGTTGCAAACATAACGGTTTCAAAAGTAAAATGAACATTTTTTAAATTAAAATACATGAATAAAATAATGGTAAATACCTAATACTTATGAGTATTTATGATGTGATTTATAGAGGAAATTATTTAGGGTTCATAGATTCAAATTATAATAAAATTAATATAAAGTAGTTTCATATAGTTATAATCGATATATCATCCGATATATGACATGAATCACCAAGAATTTAATTCAGATCTCAATAACAGTTTTTTATTTTTTTAAAATATTATAATAACAACATATATATGATTAATATAGATTTTATGTTGGATATGAAGAAGAATAATGTTCATGAATTGAATATAGTATGATGACTATGAGATTCAAAATATTTCTATTATTAAAGAGAGATATGAGTCAAAAGATCAATGTTTTCCAATAGAAAGAGACCATATTAACATGATTATTGTATCTAATATCATATGAGTCTTAGCTCTAGAAATATTTATTTGAATATTTATTCTCTTGAAAAAGAGTAAATAAATAAAGGTTATACAATTTTCTTATTGGGGTAGCTTGTCTGAAAAATAATATCATCCAATCATTTGATCAACTCAGAAGATCAGGAATGTGACTTGGGTTTCCGACCAATCACTGAAGGCTTAATATTATGGAGTCTAACCAATTTCAAAAGTAGTAAAATTATAGGTCCTAATTAATTACTATATAATTTTAATTGGTGTGTATAACCAATTTTAAACACTTGTGTTTAGACTAGAGAAACCATGTTTTTTTGTCAAACAAATTTAGGAAGGAGTATGATTTTCTGACAACCCTTATAAAAAGTGTGTATAACCGTACATCATCTATTACTACAAAAGAGATGATGTTATGAGATAATATTTATTGGATTGATATCTTTAATATGTTTAATAGTATGGGATAAAATGATTCAATTTAGAAAATAATAATAGGATCATTTTTTCACCACCTCTAATTTTAGTGATATGACTATATCTTAGAACATCAATTATAATTAGTGCCTATATTCACTATAAATATCCATGAATACTTTTATGATATAGAGAATCAAAAAACAATTAACAGATAAGTTTTTCCCTTAGTCTATAGGAAAAAGTATCATCATTTGATGAATGGGATGCTACCTAATCATCAATCACTAATAATGGAGGTAAGATATTCTCTCACATTTGGTATTATTCCAATTATTGAGGGTTCTAAAATGACTCAAACTAATAAAATAAATATTGAGAAATCTAAAAAATCTCAAATTACATTCTTATAACGCAATAAAAGATGGTAAAAAGGTCATGGGTGTTTGAACTAGAAGTGGAATATAGAAAAATAACATGTTGTGGAGGTAATGAAAAGGTCATGAAGACAAGATAAAAGTTTGGGGTAACCAATTTTAATACATAAATAAGGTTTATAATGAGAACATTAATTAATATTTTTCATTTATTAATGGGATTTTATGAAACATATATGGTTTTAATGAGAAGTCAGAAAAATATATTATTGTTATAGAAATTGACATGGAATTTTCCAGATTGACAAGATTAAAAAATTCCACCACTATAATAAATAAACTACTTTACACTAGATGAGTTAAAAAAGATACTCATAGACTATGATATGATAAAAATTTAATATTTTAAGAAAATCAAAATAATGTCAATCTATTTTAATTAATGTGAAAATGAATCATTTATCATGATAATTTCATTAAATAACGTGGTTTTGAAGATGAGGAAGCTGAAGAGGATTTAAAAAATATGGTTTCTCCACTTTCAAAAGGATTCTGAAATGTAAATTGGATAGGATAAAAAAGAAAATATCCTCAAGGTGATGAAACCGTGATTTTCTTGGAGGCTCCAATATTTATAAAAAGAACAAGAAATAAAAATATGGATCTTATGAGGATTATGAGAATCATAAAAAATAGAAAAAAGACTTGAATATGATAAAATATTTAGTAGTATGAAAATGAGTTTATGACTAAGAATATGAAATCTGATTCATCATCAGGTATCTATTCAGTTGATGAGTTTAATTTCATTATTAAGTTTAAAAAAAGATTTGATTTATCATGTAGTGGTGATAATAGTGAATAATGATCTGAACTAGATCAAAAAATCACGAATTAAAAGAATATAATGATGATATTTCATGTTTCTCCTAATGTTTTAAAAAATAAAACTATGTTTGATTGTGTATGAAACATCAAACACCAAGCCCAAATGATTTTTTATTTAAATATGACAGTTATAACATAACCACTAAATTTTAGTGTGTGAATATGATTATTTTATTAATGAAATATATATTTCCTAATACTTATAAATTTATTGATAAATTCTTTGTAAAAAATGAATTTTTTAATAAAAAAATGAATCCTTCAAAAAATATGTTTTATTCAAAATGGAATTTATTTTTTTTGTGAAAATTTATTATAGTTAATTTATAAAATTTAAAGAAAATGTATTTGATAAAATCTTATAATTTTTTTAAATAATAATATAAATTTTAACTTAGGGTATTTTTTTTGTATTTTTTTGGGAAATATTGATTTTCCATGAATAGTGAGAAAGATTGATCTTTATAAAACCATCATCTATATTTAAAAATATTAAATAATTTTAAAGTAAAATTATTATATGAATTTTATTTAAATGAATAATAACTATAGTTTAGATATATTTAACTTAATTAATTACAATTGAATCATATTTATACCGATTTTAGAATAAGTTTATTTCCAGGCTTAAAACAGATTTTTGGGAAAACTATTTTTAAGAAAATAAATTTTCTCCATTATAATTATTTAAACTATCCCATAATTAGGAATTATTTAAATGAAATTTAGATATAAAATATCTAAATATAGGAATATAAATTTATGTAATCATTATTACTAGCTATAAAGATAATATAAGATCATCTTATTCTTGAAATATTCATTGCATGAAAAATCATATTTTAATTCATGTGGTAGGGTCATTTTTTAAATTAAATTATACCAATTATGTGATTTGAATTTTATGAAATGGATTCCATTTTTTGAATAATAATAATTAATAATTGGTTATATGTCCAATATATTATTTGTTTTTTTGAATTGTAAAAATGTTAAACATTAATTATTGTGGTTAAGGTTAAATCAGGTTTACGTAGGGTTAATCCAAATGATAGGAGTAATTTTTTAAATAAATATTTTCTAAATAAAATAGTTTGTACATATATAAACAATATCCTATAAATCCTTAAAATATATTTCCATTTGGAATCATTTTTCTTAAGAATTTTTTTATCATTTTATATTTTATTAGAAAATTTCTAAGTGGGTCCACTCTCCCACTTATAAAAGGACACCTTATATTCTCTCCCTGATTAAATTAATGATCATTTTGGATCAAAAAATAACTAATGAAAAATGATCCATAAATTACTCACCACATCCTAGATTCATTTCATTGATCATAAAACCAACTAATCATATCTTTTTCTATAAAACTTAATAGGTTGTCTGAAGAAGAGGTATTATTATTATTGAAGAATTTTATTATTATTTCTTAGTCTACCTCCTTCAAATATTTTTCAACCATGATGATATAATTTTAAAATTATTCCATGTATATTATTTTTTACCATGTTAATGTAATAATGTAAATCTAAACACACTTCTATAAAATGGGAAACAAAATCATTATTCATATAAAAACATATTACCACCTCTCAAACCGATGTAATCGGTTTTCTATCATCACCTTCCATATCTATTTATAGAAATTTATTTAATTTATATATATATGTAAATATTATTTACATATTTTTCATTTTTTAAAATTAATATATAATATATTTTCTTAACTTTTCATTCGTAGATAAATGTTTACGTTATTTGAGTGTACATGTGGATTAAGACCTCCACAAAGCGATGTCAATCATTTTTCATTAATGAATCACATGGAAGTTATATATAAGTGTATATAAACTAATAATATTATATTTATGATATAAATATCAATCTATAAATATAAAATAATATTTACCTTCTTTTAATCATTATTACTGAAAAAAGGAAACATTAGTTATGTGTACATATGGATTACCATATCAATAATTGTAACATAGATAATTTTTTGAAACAATCATTAACGAAAGTATTTGAAAGTATAATTTATATATAAATAATATATTTATTTCATAATTACTATTCTTTATATTATGAAATAATACTCTTTTCTCACAGTCACCTTTTTAATGTGATTTTGTACGTATGAGCCAAACATCATCAAAACACCCAACATGAACATAATGGATTATGTAATTGAATATAACATGATAATAAAAAAATAAAATTAATAAAAATATGGAAATTTTTATTAATAATGTAAATAATTAACTTAATTTTATCATTTGGATAGATAAATAATGCATGTGAGAAATCATGCTAAGGGTAAGGGGTCTCTCTAGACAACCCTTTTTCTTCAAGTAACAAAAATTTTCTCTATAATTCAGTTGATATATCTTTAGAGTTATTTAATGATTATAAATTGTGTATATATTCCTCTTACATATATTCCTATATTATCCACTCCTTTTTTATAAGGTTATACATGCCTTATTTTCATCTATCAAATTTTTTCATTATAAAAATTCCTTAGATTATGATATGAGAAAGAATTATAAAAACCATTTTATTTTCAAGGTAAATTAATATGTTTATACATTTTGATTGATTTAATTTTAAAGGTTTAAATACTCAGGAACATGTTCTTATTATTGTAACCAAATAGTTCTATACTGCATTGGGTAAGGTATTAGTCTCATGAGACATTAAATATGGGATTTTGGAGTAAACTGCCCATTGTGGAACTTTTATCCAATTTCATACTATGTAGGTAGTTATCCTGGAATAATTATTATGGAATTTCATTTTTTATTACATATTTTATTTGTTTCCATGATATTATAATATTATTATATTTATTTTATTTTCCCTTGGTATTATTCATGATCATTCTCTATTATTATATCATGTTATGTTTCCTTATAATATTAATTCCCTTATTAAAATTTTTACCTCAAAAATGTTTTTGATATATTTCCTAGGGAATCATGGGAATTTAAGATACTGTATGGATTTTAGATCCCATTATGTAGAATACAATATGTATATCATGTTCCAGTTTCCTTTTGATGTACGATGAACTTATTCTTATAATGAAACTTGGCCTCACGATCTTTTGGTTGTACTTATTGGATACTTATGCTTAAAAATCATGTAATAATAGTTTTATAAGATTTGGGTTTTTTACATTGTATTAAAGAAAAAAAAATTATTTTTGTTTATTAGACTAAAAAAATAGATTGACCCCTAGGGATATGAAAAATTATTAGAAAATATCATAGAATATTGGTTAAGGATACAGATAGTGTTTTCTAAAAACTTACATCCATGAATGGATAATAAAAATCTATGTGGATCTATAATATTTTTACCTAGGGGTTATAAATATAAAATGATTTCATTGGGAATTGAATTGATTGTCACTGGGTTCATGAAAAAGAGACCTTATTGCACACCTGTTTTTAAAATTATTTCTATATTTTTTGGGATTTTCAAAAACTCGTCTTAGAAAATTATGAAGGACTTCAAAAATATTTTTTCTTAGAAAACCATGTAGGAGAAATTAACATGGATAACAGATATTGAAACCTATAAACTCATAAGTTATGATATAATTATAATTTATAATTTATTCCTTATATGTCTATATTTTTTTCCTTTTTATGTTAATTTATTGTCATTTTGTTTTTTTTCTTCCATTTCATGGAAGAATATATGAGAAACCTTGCCAAAAAACAACATGATATAGAATGTGATGATTTACCCAATGATATACCTAACCTTATCAGAGTGAGAGGAGATAGAATAATGGTCGTACTAGATCAACAACGTTCATGTTATGAATAATTACTTTAATCACAAAAATTTCCCTCATTGTCATAAGAAATAGAAACTTATATTTGAGTATTTTACACGACAAATGATTAATACCTTTATTAGATCTTATGATCCCATATTCAAGGAAAACTTTATTCACTCCATTGAGTGTAAATTATATTTCCTGTAAATCTTAGAGTAATAAAATTATTTTCTAGACATTTATAACATTGAATGGGGATCTTGATTAGTAGTGGAAGTTACCCATGAATACAATTTCAAAGTATGATATTGATTTCATGGAATGATAATATGTGAAGAAAATATTTTTTTTCAAAAATATTTTCATTGAAAATTCATTTTTGAAATGAACTGGTTGATCCCTAGATTGAAGAAAAAGGAATATTATTTTATTGGTGTATGAGGACTAATTCATAATTATTGGATGATAATCCTCAAGTATTGTCATAATTACCAAAATTATGCTAGACAACTTATTTAGTGTATTAAATCTAAGTCTATGAATTGATTTAGAGATATTATACTTTGATATCTATGAAGATATTTTTCATTTTTCCTTAAAATAAGAAAACGATATCAGGGAATCTCAGTGGTCTCATGGGACTAGTGAAACAAAAATTAATGGGGGGGTTTATTGGATGTATCAACAATAAATGTCATGAATGAAATAAAACCAAACATCCCACATTCAAATGGTTTGGAATGAATCACCACAAAAAATGTCTCAATGTAACCATATGATGTTTCAAATTTTGAAACAGGGGAATCAGGATAATCAATGTCAATTGAAAATGAATAAAACCACTAATGTGGAAGAAAAAAAATAAGGTTTATATAAATACTAAACATGCAGTGAAGAGTTTCAACAATAATAAACAATAGAATTGTGTAAAATAACACCCTACAAAAGTGTCTCCATAAGAAACCAATTAATAAACCTCAAATTACTATAGAAAAATTAAATTTATATGATATAACTATTATTGAGGTGGATCCCGATAACAATTTAGTGGAACGTACTCTTGTTTTTAATTTAGTGAAAGTAATATTTTATTATGGTTCTATAGATTCTTTCATATTTTACAAGTTTTGAATGTTATGTTGGATATTATGATAGACGAATTAAATTTGTTTCCATTATAATTAAACATATCAAATTTTATTAACTTTCTAAACAATCAAGAATCACCATAATAATTATTTTACATCTCATGTTATGGATAAAAAATAAAAATAAATATGAAAAACTATTGAAAACATAATGAAACCATAAAGTAAATCCAAACAAAATTTTAGACATGATATTTAAGGACCCAACCTTAAATATTAGAAATTCAAGTGATGTTAAACTAGAATTCATGATATAAAAATCCTAAAGATATGTTTAGTATAGAGTTTCATAGAATTAGGGAAAATAGTTACATAAAAACCCATACATTTAATGTTTATTCTTATACATAGTATCCATTTTTCACTAATTTTTCTTATAATAATTCATGGTTTGTTTTCCGGACAAATATAAAAAATTTTCATCATGACCACATCCTTATCCCTACACAACCTTAAACCTAGTGTAAATCAATATAAAAATGTGGGATATTCAAAAAATACAAGTAAGGGACAAAAAATAAAGAAAACCATTATTCTAGTCATAACAAAAAAACAAATTTCTAAAAAACATACCTTTTTACCCCAAAAAATGAATCAACTTTTATAAAATATCATTATCTTTCAAATTTAAAGCCAAATTATTACCACGAAAACTCATTAACTAGAACAAAGAAGTTTTTTAAGAAACTAGGGGAATAAATTTTTTATATCACACTTATAAAGTGAATAATCAATATGGTATACCCTAATATATCCAAAGGATTAGAGGTTATTACATAACCACCCATCATTGTTTTATCACAGAACCACCTATCATTGGTTAATAACATAACCAATCATCTTTTGTTTATCATGGAACCACCTTTCATTGGTTTATAACATAAATATACATCATAATAATACTTTCCCATAAACCATATACAATATTAAAACATGAATCCTTTAATTATTAAAATTATATTTAAAGAAAATAACTTTTTTATTTTTAAATCACAACTTTTTAGAATTATTTTTCACATAAAAAATAATTTTCATTGAAAATAAACATAAAAACATGTAATGAAACATTAAAATTATTATATCTTAATAAATGAGGAAAAATAGATTCATTCATTTTGAGAAAAACATTTCATTTTTATATTTATAAAAAAGTGAAATATGAACTTTAAAAGAATATTTTAAAAAATAAATTTACTAAACTCGAGTTTGATTCATCATATTTTTCATTTATCATCCCGAATAATACACTTAGTTTATATTTGTAAATTATTAAGAAATTTTATTATGTTCATTATTCACCTTATATCACTTATTTCAATTATATATACTATTACATAATCATTTATGTTTTAGTTTTATGTTTGGACTACATTCGGTACTTATGTCCAAAATGACATTGGTTTGATGACTACTATAAAACTGGTCATCACTAAATAATATATATAATAATAAAAAATAAAATATTATAATTTTTATACATCAATTATACTATTAAATTATTCGATTAAATATGTTTATGAAAAATTATCTATGTTACAATCATGGATACTATAGGTCGTACGTACACAAAAGTAACATTTACAATAAACAAATACCTTTATAAAAAATGTAAATATTATTTTATCATTAGATAATGATAATAATTACATATATATTATATTAATTAATTATATATATATATTATTTATGTGATGTGGTGATGAAAAAATAATCACATTATTTCATAGAGGTGGTAGTCCTCAAGTACACATGAACGACGTTATTATTTTCCTATAAATGGAATGGTAAGAAGGTAAATGATACATTATATTTTTAGAATTATAAATATGTAAAGAATATAGAAGATAAAAAATAATTACACCAATATAACCAGTCATAAGAGACAGTGATGTAAAACGAATTACACTGATTCGTGAGGCGAAAGTCCATTGTCCACACGAAGGGTGATTTCGTTTCCAATTTAAAGGAAGTAGAGTTCGATAAAATTAATTAAACTAATATAAAAAATTACATATATGGAGGATTCTGAATTTATTACTTGATCAGGTTTTATGTGGGTTTTAGGGATGTGGAAGAAGAAATAAAACTAAAATGTGTTTATAAAAGCTATACCTCTTTTTTGGGAAACTTCCTTTTCATAACACCTTAAAACCAATTAGATTAATATTATACCTAAAAGATTACCCCTAGAATGTATTTAGGGAGTTTTTTAATGAATTATTTAGGGATTTTATTTAAAGCCTTACCTTAATCACTTGGCTGAATTTCACATCTTTATGAATTTTATATCATTAAAAAAAAATTTACTATAAAATCTCTATAATGTCAATTTTAAGAAATATTATAACTTTTAATTTAAAAAAATATTTTTAAAACTTACAATTTTATAAAAATATATCATATCCTTTACATTTAAATGTATTATATAAAATTCGTGTATTATAATAAATATCTTCAATGTTTTTTTCCTTTAATATTTTTAATATCACTTGTTGACTTTTTCTATTAAATGAATAATTCTTTCATCAGTATTGAGTATGAATTTATGTTAATAATTTAATTACTAAAAGTTTAAAAAATTATTATTCTAAATATAATTATTTATATATATATTAGAACATATACTCTTGATAAGATGATATAAAAAATATTACACGTATTGAAAACAAGAGTGTGATTTGTTTGGAATTTCTCTAAATAAAATAATGTAAAGGTTAAAATCTAACTAAGTGGCCCAAAAAATTAATAATTTCTCCCCATGGATGATTTTGGTTGATATAAAGTCAAAACATTTGATTTAGGTATGTTTTTTGGACATTTAATAGTTCTTATCATTTTATTGTTTAACTATATTACCTTATTTTCCCTTTATTATGGTGATAAAATCAATAAGTTTTATATTCATATTGACCAAGAAATAAAAGTGAATTTCCTTATAAATATTCACCCATTAAAAAAAAATATAGAACCAATTTTTTAAAATTAAAATAATATAATTCAAAGAAATTAATGTAAAATTAAATAGGGAAAACACAACAAAAAACTGTATTTCAGAAAAATGTCCTTTAAAAAAAATTTATACTAAATTAAATTATAAAATTAATATAAAAAAAGAAAATTGGATTAATTTAAATCAACTTTAAATAATTATGTTTTAAAAATATTCTAACATTTATTTTTACCTTTTATATGCTTTAAAATAAAATAAAATTTTCAATAAAAATCAGTATTTTCAATATTTCTTATATACTAAATATTATCAAGAAATTATCAAAATATCATCCTAATATATTTTTGACCTGATGAATTAAAAAAATGAAATTAATATTTTCAATTCACTATGGGAACTATAAAATTCACTCATAAAAATAAATAACTCATATTTTAAGAAAACATATTTTTGAAGAGTAATATAAATTTACTAAAAAAATGTGAGATTATTTTTCAATAAAATTTTAATAAATTAAAATTGAGTAAGAAATAAATATTTATTTTATAAATAATATATTTATATCAATACTTTTTATTGAACAACTGAGTTATAATGGTCATATTTGAATAATAATATTTATTTGTTCTTTTATGCTCGATGTGGCATATCTTGTATTCTATTGAACATACTGATTCTTTTTAATATCATAGGATGTAGCATTCCTACCCCATTTATGAAATTTCATCCTCAAAATTTGAACTTGGGTTTGGTAACCAGGTTTTGATTTTTTATAATACCTTTTTTGAAATCTTACATCAGAATGATGATTAATAAAACATCTACTTCATATGAGAGAAAATGGATATACAAAGGTCTTTTGGAGTAATACATACCATGTTTTTAAATAATATAACATTACTGGGGAAGATAAAACATGGTCATGGAAGAGATAACTATCTCTTAAGGACTAATATAGAGTGATATATAACATGATCATGAAAAAGATAACCATCCTAAAACCATAAATCAATTATGGGTTAAATTGAAATTAATTTATATATAGGAGAAGTAGATAGAAAACATTTTTTTTTAAAATGTGTTCCTAAAGTTTAGTAATTCATTTTCTACCTATTATATTAGCATAATGAAATATATTTACTTTCCAATAATAATTTCATTATTTAACAACTTCCACCAGAAAATCATTTTTCTACCTATGATGAGTATTCAAGATGGTTATTTGTGACTGGATATCTATAATCAACTTCTTTGAATCCCAAAATAAAAAAAGTATTTATATTATCTTTATAAATTAACCAAAACCAAAATATTTAGTTCAAGATAAAATATTTCTCCAAAATGAGTAAACCATCATACTAATAAAAATATCATTAATATTTAAATTTCAACACTAATACCCAAAGATCAATTTAGATTTTATTAGTATTAAATATCCTTAAAATACCTCAAATACATTCTAGAATAAAATTGAAATAAAAAAGTATGATTATTTTGATTACATAGTATTCCAAGATAAATTTAATATATATCTCTAAATAATATAAATAACTCCTAAAGTCTAACTCCACATTTTATATGATAAAATCATATAATATCTATGATATTATATTCATTTCAACATATAAATTCAATAATCATTAATCAAAAATAAAATCAAAATTATTCAAAAATAATATTCATCCTTTGCTAGGTTCCCAAAATAGTGAGATTTTTATAAAATAACATTGATCAAAAAATAAATTCCCATTAAAACATTCATTACCAAATTGTAAAAACCTATAATTACCTCAAAATAAAATATCATATAAATTGTGAGGGATAAAAATACTTATAAACTTGTGTACATAAAAATTAAAGGAATTATTACTCAGGTATACTTTTCTCATGTTAAAACTAATGATATTAGGTATCTCAAACTTTTATCAAAACTCAATTAATAAGTCCCAAAAAGTATAAAACTACACCACTTCACAAATGTATCGATTCTATTATAAAAATGTTTCCAAATTTTGAAAACAAAAACTATAGGATACTATTACTCATGTGACTCATTATTCTCATAAAATAGATAAAATACCACTATAACCTAATTAGGAAAAATCAATTTCAAAACTCATATTTTCTTCAACTTTATTTTAAATAATTAACCACGATTCATAATTTTATTACTTAACACATAATTCCTATTATACATTTTATGAATTATACCTTTATGATTCATAAATATCATCCAAAAAATCTTTATACATATATTATAAGAAAATAATTCATACTTTAAATCCATACATCTTGACTTCTTTGATATCGCCTTTATATTTTGAAAGTATTACCAACTTTGAAAAATTAAATAATCATTTCCATTATAAAATTTACCTTTTAAAGTGATTTAGTAATGATGATATTTTTAAATTTGAAGAAAAATATACCTTGAACCAAGAAATTATTTTATAAATGATATGGTTTTAGATAATTTAAAGAGTCTCATTCGAGAGATTTGAAGACTCAGAAAGATGAAAACTATCATTTGTATAATCTTTTAAAATAAAATTGATAATAAAATTTTCTATAAGGTATAAGAAAGATGTTAATGATATATTTTCTTATATTTTGATAAAATAGCCTTAATCTGTAGAAAATAACATCATCAATACCTAAAATTAATTATTATATATTAAAATGGAAATGTTACATGAAAATAAAATACCCTTAAAAATTCCATAACACTTTAACATTTAAATATTTTATACCTCTGTCTATTATCCTTCTAAATCCAATCATTAAAAATATCATTAGTCATATTAAAATTTCATAAAATACACCCTTAAAGGGGGTTTCAATGATATTGAACATATGATCATTAATAAAATTATACATCCCGGATGAAATCCGTAACTTTTAAGAAAACCTCAAAAGAAAACATCAAAATTTATAATATTTTCATAATATTTCTTTGATAAAATATGTATGGTCCTAGCCATAAAATTACATATTTTAATTATTTTATAATATAATTAATATTATTAAAATTCTGGGGGATCTTTTTATTTTTTATTTTTAGATAATTATGATATAATCTTACATAAAAAACAGATACATTACAGGTGGACACTTATACTTATTATCTATCCCCCAAAACAATTTTTTTAAATTATAAATGGTTTCTTTTAATGATAAATCGTCACACATTTCATATTGACATAATCCTTGTCACTACTCTTCCTTAAAACATATGAAAAATATTTTAAAATCATGGTATGAGCATAAGAATCTAATTTTGGGGAAAAAAATAAATAAAAAATTTATTTTGGTGATAAAAAATAAAAAACATTGTCTTTTAAACATATTATTTTACCCTATTGAATAATAATCATTTCAAAAATAATATTTTCTTAGATTTTAAAAGTCAAATAATTTCATTGAAAAATCATTATAAAGAACATAAAAGTTAATTAGGTAAATTGATACAAAATTTTCAATATCAAAATTAAAAATGTAATATACAATATGTAAAATTCCATCTATAGAGTATACAATTCATAAGAGGTTATTACATAACCACACATCCCTGTTTTATCATGGAACCACCCATGATTAGTTAATAACAAAACATCCCATCCTTGAATTATAATGAATCCACATGTCCTTTGTTAATAAAATAATAATCCCCCATATTTAACAATTTCAATGAACCATATAAAAATTTTAAAACAATAATGATTTCATTATAAAAATACTCTGAAGGGAAATATCTTTTTAATTTTTGGATCATATATTTTTAAAAACACGCACACATGAAATGGAACACATTTTATTTAAAAATAAATGTATAAAATTTTACAGGAATACTAAAATCATTTAGTAATAATGCTATTGATAAAAACTGATAATTTCATATATTTTTAAAAAAACGTTCCTTTTTTATTTTTTAAAAAATTATAGAGGAATATTAAGGGAGGTTTTTTGAAAATAAATTTCCATACCTCATATTCAGTTTTCCATGTATGTACTTTATCATCTTGAATAATAAACATATGTTATTTTTTTATACTAATAATAACCTTTTCAAAGTTCATTATTCCACTAATATTACTTACTAAAATGTTACATATTATTACTAAATAATTTATGTTCAAGTCGGATGTTTTGAATATATTCAACACCAATATCCAAAATTAATTTGGTATCATGAATATGGTAAAATTAGTGACAATTTAATTATATATAGAATATTAATAATGAAATAATTTCAATTTTTATACATAAATTATACCTTTAAATACATCTATTAAACTTAGTTATGAAAAATGAACTATATTAAAATCATGCAGATGGTAGCCTATACGTCTGCATGAGTAACATTTTTATTTTTAATGATCATTATATAATGAATAAAAATATTATGTTATCCTTACATGATTATGATAATAATATCATATATATAGTTTTTATTATTTAAATATACTAATACATATCATCTATGTGATACAGTGATGGAAAACGAATCACATTTCTTTTTGTAGGTGGTAATCTAGAGGTACGCATGAATGACGTTATCATTTTTATATGAATGGAATGATAAGAATGTAAATTATATAATATATTTTAAGAATGTTAAATATATCCTCAATATACTATATAAACATAAATTTATTATTCATAAGCAATCTTGAGAGTCTATTATGGAAAATGTATTACATCAGTTCACAAGGCGGTAACCCTCCTTACACCCGAATGACGGATTGGTTTCCCATTTGATAGATATGAATATAGATATAGGTAATTAAACTAACATAATAACATATAATTATATTTAGGATAATTTATTTATTATATTCACATATTAAGATAGTCATACTTATGTAGAATAAGAAATAAAACTAAAACATGATGTTAAAAAATATATATATTCTTTGGAAAACTTCCTTTTATTTCCATATTAATACCTCTACAATTAGTATTATGGATAGGATAAGTCTTATAGAATGTGGGTATTGTTTATAAGAAGGTATATTAGTAGTTATTGGATGAAAAAATGGGTTTTTAACTATGAATAATTGAGAATAAGAGGTACCATTTTATAAGAGAGGGGATGGAAACTCTTAGAATTTATAAATCCTTATCTTGACTACTACATAAAAAAGATCAAAATGACCCTCTTTATTCCTTATTAATTATTATTTTATGTGTTCCTGAATAACATGAATGTAATTGAATGAGATTATTTATAATGTTACTAATATAAATAATGAATATATTTTATTCTTGAATCCAATTCAATACCATAAAATGGAAAGAAATATGTGAATCCCTTTATCGAAAATTATTGAGAATGAATCTTCCATTAAATTATTTTAAATAATTTTGAATTTCTGGATACCTTGGAAAACTTGAGGTAAAAGGTATTCAATATCACTTATAACACATGTTTAATGTAAGAAATGTTTTTACTAATTTGGTGGTTTTGTATGATTCAAATAATGATAAAATTGGAGATTTATATATCTTAAACTCTAACATTATGACATATTTTCTATAGCGTGCAAGATTACATGTTTCATAAAAAATCTATCTTTATTTCAACCCTTATTTGATAAATCAGAAAGTTATTATTTTAATATCACATGCATCATAGTTTGTGGATATAATATTAAACATTTAATGTACCTCTATTGTTTTCATTAATATGAAAAAAATTCAAAAAAATTTAAAATAAAACTATATTTAGCAGTTAACATGAAAGACAACACTGAGCCTAAAGGATTGATGAAATATTTTTATTTAAATGTAAACAATATAAACTATCCACTAAATTGGTGGTAATGAATATGATTAATTTCATTGTGATATATATATATATATATATATATATATCCAACTCAATTTAAATTTATTGATTAATTTTTAAGAAACAGGCACTCAATTTTTAGTAATGTAATTTTATTCTTCAAAAATAAATTTTCTTATAAAACAATTATATTTATTTTTATGAGAAAATATTGTTACTAATTTATATAAATTTAATAAATTTTATTTGTTAAAATGGAATAATTTTTTTAGCATCATTTCATAATTATCATGGTGTGGTATTTTAGGATTTTTCTAAAAAGATTGATTTTCTAGTGAATAGTAAATATACAGATTTCCAATGAAAATTTATTATTATTTCAAAAATTAATTAAGTTATATTTTCTAAAAAAATGGATTAAATTATTATTTTTTATATTATATTAAAAATAATCCAATTGAGTTTATTGGATATAATTTTCTAGTTTAATTTCATTGCAAAACATTTTTATACAGAAAAATCCATTTTTTGAAAAGCTGTTTTTCATTCATTTTTTGTTTTAAAATAAAATTAACTGATTCCACTTCACTAATTTAAATGAAAAATAAATTACATATTTGGAATCATGGTGCCCATTATTTTTAAATATTTCTATTTATTTTTTGTTATTATGACTAATAACAATAATAAATAAAAATCAACATGGTAATGGAGAATCATATAATTAAGGTTAAAAATAACATGATAAAGGATATAAAATAACTCTAAAACTTTTCATATTTTTTTAAATACTGTATTTCTTATCTAATCATTTAAAATTTCAATAAATGTCCTTTTTTCAATATGGACATGATTTTTACCCTTATAAAAATATTACAAAATAAAGTAAAAAATGCCATTCTTTTTGTTTTAGTAAATATAATTTTTTTAAACTCGGATAAATAAAAGATATTTTTGGATGAAAATATTAATTTTAAATAAACATTATTATTTTTGTCTTGGTGATTCATTTATATTTTTAGGGATGAAATATTTACCTTAAACGCTTACGCAATATCGGCGCGGTATTTATTCATTTAATTGAAAAAGAATAAATGATTTGAGAAATAATAAAACTGATACAATATGAAAATATTTTTGTGTTAAAATAATTTTAAATATGTATCTATATTTTTAGGTTTGTTTTAAAACATTATATTTGAACTTCACCATTATATTGATGTTTATAAGGTTATATTAAATGAATAGTTTCCAAATTGACAGTAATTATATTTTTCAATAAGTAATATTTTATTAAAAGATTCAAAATTACTGGAAATTATATTATTATCCAAGTGATTATTATATGTTTTAAAATATTAACCATAATCGTCTTATGGGCCAATTTTTCTTTTATTATAACTATGTTGACCCTTAAAGAATAAAAACTTTTTTATTGTGCTAAATATCTGAAAGGGTGAATGTGGGTTAAAACAAATAGATAAGGTTAATGAAATAATATAAAATTGTATAAATATTATTTGATGATTTTATTTCAACCAATACTCATCTTAGTTTCACATTATATAATTTTTATGAATTTTCCAATGAAAAATTATTAATATTAATTTAATATTTAATGTAATTCTAAAAGTGCAACTCCCCTCACATATAAAAGGCCACCTCCTATCATATTTTAGTCATACATAAATAACAATTTGGTTTAAAAAATATATACCCAGATATCCTCTAATATCTCTTCCCAAATTATAGAGGTCTCATTTTTGGTATAATACCAACCTTAGAGTGCTTAATGTTTAAAGGAAAGGAAGTGGTTTGAGGAAGAGGTAAAGTACTTAAATGAATTATTTTGTTTTATTTAATCCTCTACCTCAATAAAATAGTCATTATATATTTCAAAATTATATCACAATTATCATAGATATAATGAGATGTTATTATTTTAATTTACTAACATGTATCCATCTCATCTTCCCTAAAATGGGAAATGAATATGTCATTCTTGTGTAATGAGGACTACTACCTCTTGAACTTACGTAATTCATTTTTCATAACTACCACGGATTTCTAGTTGTAATTATGATTTTAAATAATATATATGTTATTAAATACATATCTATCATTCAAAAATTTTAAGATAACAACTACTTTATTAACTGTAAATTCATTGAAAAATGATAACGTCATTTCTTCATATGTTATGATTACCACTTCTACAAATAGATGTGATTCATTTTTAATATCGACATCAAAAAATTCTATATATAAGTTTGTTTAAAGAAATAAAATGATATTTTAAATATATGTATAATTTTATAAAAATATAATAATACATACCTTCTTTCTATAATGATCATTAAAAAATTGAAATATTATATATGTTCACGTAAGGCCTACCTTCTCCATAATTGTAACATAGATCATTTTTCATTACTGTATTCCATGGTTCATTTAAAATATTAAATGATGTATAAATATGAAAAAATTTCATAATTATTGTTCTAATGATTATGTATTAATGGTCATTTTAACCATTTTCAACCTAATAAATTCATTTTGGATATATGATTCGAATATCATGAAAATATCTAATGAGAAAATAAGTGAGTGTATATAAAATGGTAATAAATAAAATAAAATGAATAATAAACATGAATAGGTTCTTAATGAACTAAATAATTAATATAATATTTTAAGTCATGAGTTTAAGGAACACATATGATGGGTCAGACTAAACGTATGTGATCTCTTTGAACCACACTTTTTCTTGGTATTATAAAGTTTCTCTCTCTAACAAACTTTTTATCCCTTTTTAATGTTATAGAAGGATTATAAATTATGTATATATTTTTCTCATTTAAATACCTTTCTTCATTCCCCTCCTTTTAAAGGTATAATACGTACCTTATTTTTATTTATCAAATTCCTTATTTATGAAATTTGATTTGATTGTGACATTAATCATAAATATGCAACTCATTTATTTACAAGGGTAATTATTTGGATTATGCCTTAAGATTTAGTTACTTTAATTTAACTCATATTCATGAAATTTTTATGAAGGGTGCACCCAGGTAGCACTCCAATAAATTGGGTAATGTTTTTGTTTTATGAGATGTCACATATTGTATTAGGGAGTATACCAAATCAATTATGGGACTCTATCCACCATGTGATGCTGTGAATTTTTCATATGTTAGGTTTTGGGTTATTACCAAATTTACTATGTTTCCACTATATTATGATACAATTTTTGTTATGTTATTCTCCTTTTTTACTCAAAATCATTTTCAGTTATGATATTATGATATACATTTATCTCAAAGGTTATTTTTACTTATCATTTTTATTCCATTATTAGTATTTTAGATCACCCCTTTAATTTATGTATTCCTCATGTTAATCAATGTATCTTTATTTGAAAAAAGGTATTTGGGGTCTTATGATAGAGATTAAAATAAATTTATGGTTTTTGTTTCAATATTGATTTATTATGAATTGAGTATTTAAGCTACAATAGGATTTTAAATCCTTTTTGTATTTAATGGATATTTATTTTTTGAATCATGTAATAGTATCTATAAAATTCCATGTTATCTATATTTTTTATTAGATCATTGTCTTTTTCTTTTGGGGATTAGGAATATAGTAGTTTAGTTAGATCCCTAGGGATATGTCTAAAGGAAAAAAATAATATGGATAACTTAGATTATAACCTAAATATTTTTATGTTAAAATGTGATTATGATTTATATGTTATTCCATATAATTTTTATGTGTATTAGTCAGATTATTATCACCTTTTTTTTGAGAAATCCATGACAAAAATTGATGTGATAGGAAATTTGATTATTTCCCTAATGACATTTCTAACCTAATGGGAGTGGGATCTAGGAACATCATAGTAATACTAGATCAAATAGCTCAAGTTATGAATATTAAATTGAATCAAGTGGAACATGATCATTATCCTAATAAATAAAAAGTTGTGGAAAATCCTTTTATGTGAAAAGGTAATCTTACATTTATTGGATCTTATAATTCCACCATAAAATAAAGCTGTATTATATCCATTGAAATGGTATTCTGTTTCATCCATTTCTTAGAACATGAGACTGTTCTATTATCAATTTATCATATGGAGGGGGATTGTAATTAGTGGTAAAAAATGATCAAGAATATGAAAATAAATATGATATTTATTCCATTGAAGTGGTAGAATTCAGGCAGATATCTTTCTAAAAATATTTTCTATAAACTCACTATCATAAAATGGGGAGGTTTTTCCTCGTACTGAATAAAAACAAAGATGAGTCTATCCAGGAGTATAAGGGGAACCACAATAAGTATTACATGTATTCCTCCATCATATTAATCAATTTTTAAATCCTGGTTAATCAATTTTTTAGTGTTTTAGATCCATTTAAAATTTAAACATTTAGATATTAGAGACTCTAAAATATATGAATATTTTTTTCATTGTTCCCTCAAAATAATGAATGATATTGGTGACTTGTAGTGGTCTAGTGGTCCTTGAGATAAAAAATAAAAAAATATATTTTAATTTTTTAGGATAAAAATTTACAAACCATGGATAAAATAATTCAAACATCCCACATGTCAATAGTCTGGGAAGAAGAATTTAAAAAAATGACTAAAGGAAACTGGGAGATTTTTGAAATGTGGAAGATAGGGGAATAAAGTTAACTAGATCTTATGTGAAATTAAAAATCCCAATAATGTGTAATAATAAAAGAAGAATTATAGTAACATTCATCCCTTAGGTAAGTTTTTAAACTATAAAAAACTATGCCATTTTTAATTAGAACTCCCTAATCCAATGGTTGTTTGATACAATCAATTTAAACAACATCCAGGGCCTAAAAAGAAAGGAAGGTAAAATTATATCACTAGTGCTGAGGTGGATCCAAAATATTATTTGGTGGAATTTATGATATTTATTCATTAGGGACACATATTTTTTTATTCTTATTCTATTCATTATTTGATATCTTACAAGTTTACTATAACTATTCAGTCACTGCCTCAAAACTTGCAGTTAAAGTATACATGGGAATAAAAAATGGGGAAATTGTTGTAGTCAAAGTATATAAGTCCTAGATCATTAGTGATTTTGGACCACACCTTCCAAAAAAATATCATATTACTAAATTCAGTGAATTTTGATGGTATATTTGGAATTGATTGGGTTTCCTTATATGAAGCCCACATAAACTACCAGGAGAGCCAGATCACTCTTAACATCCCAATTTATCCCTATATTATATAAATGTGTAAGGAAGATGATGAGTCTATTTTTGAATATGGTAATCATATGTGGATTTTATTACCTAATGGTAAATAATATCTAGCTAAAATGATTGATAAAAATGAGATAATCATTCTTAAAAACATGCCTAATATAGGGGATTTCACTAATACATTCCTTGAAGAGTTGTCTGTTCTTCCTCATAACTAAGAGGTTGAGTTATCAATCAAAATTATACCTGAATCTTTTCCAATATCCAATACAACTTATAGAATGGACACTGCTTTTTTTAGTAACTAAAAAAATATGTTATAAGAGAATCTAGAAAAGGGTTTTATATACCTTAGTGCTTCACCAAGGGTTGTGCTGACCCTATTCATCAAGGAGAAGGATTGGTCAATGTTACTATCTATTTATTATCTTCAACTAAAAAAAATCAAGTTTTATAAAAATTGTCCCATGTTTCATATGATGACTTGTTGGATCAACTATATAGGTCCCAATATTTCTCAAATATTGACTTTTTATCAGGATATCACTAATTAGAGGTAAAGAGTAAATATATTTCCAACAAATCCTTTCAAAAATGGTTTAGATACTATTAGTCAAATGTATTACCCTTAAAAATTTTAATTATCCATTAATAATTATAGACATAATGAATATTTTCATTAATTATTACCATTAAATTTTTTGGTATTACTTATAGATGATATTCTGCATTACTCCAAAATAAAATAGGATTATAAGAATCATTTTGATATTATGATAAAGGTAGTGTGAAATAATTTTTCAATGTACATTAAATTTTATTTATGGATAAGGGATATATCATTTTTGGGGAATATTATCACTAGAAAAGGGATATCTATTGAAAAATATAAGACAAAGGCAATTGAGGACTGCCATAGACCAACATATGTTATGTATATCCATAGTTTAATTGCAATAGAAAATTTTTACCAAATAATTGTGATAAACATATCCTGATTATCAATCATACTGACTAAAATAACTCAAAATGGGGTAAACTTTGTTTAGATATATGAATGTGAATAAATATTTAATGAATTAAAGATGAGTATAATCACTACCCTAGTCCACAAATTACCCACAAATGGGGAACTTTTTGGTATATACTGTGATTATTTGATGAATGTTTTGGGTTTTGTATAAATGAAAATTGAAAAAGTGAAAACATATGCCTAATTGAAATTGAATTTTCATGAGAAGAACTATAAAACACATGATTTGGAGTTTGATAAAGTGATCTTTTAATTTAAAATATAGGGGAACTATCTCTATGGGCAGCTAATTGAAATGTATATGAACTAGAAGAGCATTATGTATATATTGACACAAAATGAGATTGAGATGTGACAATGAAGACTATTTTATCTTGTCAAGGTCTATGACTGCTTTGTCCACATCCATCCTAGAATAGAAAATAAAGTGGAAAATGATATATGTATAAATGATTTGGAAACACTGTCAATGTTCACAATTGAGAGGGATCCAATCTTCTTAGTATTAGAATGGATGGAAATAGAGATTATAAATGATGCAAATTCATTATTCCTCTTTAAATTGATTTCCCATCCATCCCTTCTGAATATGATAAAGGATTCTTAAAGGGATGACGTGTAAGTTCATTAGAATGTTGAAGCTATAATAAATAGGAAAACCATGGAGTTCAAAATTAATTAAGAATATGTTATATTATATTTTACATGAAAATGTGTACAATCAAATCCATATATAAATATGGATATGTTGAATTATGAGCATAAATTATCCTTCTACATTCACCCAAGGGGCATGGAGATGTATCTAGATCTATAATAGAACTATTTGTGGGAAAATATGAAGAATAAGATTGAAAAATATACATAATAGAATATTTTATTTCAATAGGTGATGTATAAAAGAAAAAAGTATAAGGGGGAAACAAAACCCTTAACCATACTTATATGCAAATAAGAAAACATCACTAGTTACTTTTTCACTAGTCTTTTGAATACATCAACAGGAAATAATACTATATTTTTTGCATTGTATTGTCTTACATGGAATTCTCACTTTAACAGAATTTGAGATGACATCACACTAGATCAAATTTAATAGTTATATATCATGGAAGTTTTTATTATATATGAAACACCACTAATGATTGTATCTAACCAATATTATATATTTACCTATATTTCCTTGAAGCATCTCAAAAAATTTATAAATATTTAGTTATACATTAGTACCCCATATCTCCCAAAAACCAATGGCCATTCTGAGTGGACTATCTAAATACTATAAGATATGTTGAGTAGATGGTAGCTGGACATCAAATAGGGATGGGATCAATATATTACATTTTTTATGTTCTCATATAGTAATAGTTTCTAACTATGAATCCAAATGTAACTATATAAACATTCAACGGTAAGATATTTAGAACACATGTGTGTTGGGATAAAGTGAGTGACTGCAAGATGTTGGTACCTCAAATTAGTGATGAAATGTCATAAAAGGTCAAGACCATTTAGAATCACACAAATTATTAACAAAGATGATGCAACTATTAAAATAAAAAACTTCAGCCAGACCAAGAGCTTTAGGTTTAAGATAAAGTGTCCCTATATATATCTCCATGGAATAATTTCATGAGATTCAAAAAGAAGGGAATTATATTTCCAAATTATATAATCCCTATTAGTCGGATATGGACACTGAATAAGGGAAGTGAATTGAGTTCCTATAAAAATTTATGTTAAAAAGTTTTTTTTAAAACATTCCCCAAATTAAAAATAAAATAGGCTTTTTAACCAAGGTAGTAAAATTATAATATCTTGACTATTTAAATAGTTTCTCAGAAGACTGATTAGTTCATAGTTATAAAAATATATGATATTGATAAAACTTTTGAAACTACTATAATAAGGAAAAATAGTTATAACTACTATCCATGACTAACTATCAAAGTAAAATTTATTTTTATGAAATATGAGTTAAAATAGAGAGTGTCTAAATTAAAAGACACAACGGATAAAAAAAGTTGTTTAGTCTCAAGTCGAGACCTAATCCACTCTACTTGGTGATTACATAACACCAAGAAACACAGATATAAAGCTTTCATCCACACCCAGGATCGGGGTTAACAATAGTAAATAAGATTATCTAGGTCACAAGACCTATTCCACTATTCTATGTGGGAAAACTAAAAGCCATGTTATACATGACCTCTTCCATAGTTATACATGGTTGAAACAATGTGTAAAATATATTTGAGTGGGGATATATTATATCCTATAGTTTGGTGTAGAATACAGTGTGTGTTTTTAATACAGATACAAACACTGCTCGAAAAGATTAATAAAACAGTACACAATAGAGAAAAGATAATGACAAAGTATTTGAAATTCTCTGAGTGTTGTTCTATGTAGGTATGGACTTATAGGATGTAGAATATATGATTTTTGAGTCCTCTTGTGGAAATAGAGTGTTGTGAGTCTCGTGTTCTGGTTTCTAGTACAATGAGATGTGATTTGTAAATATTTTTATTCTTTGAGTTGTTGGAATAAGGATTTTAGAGTTTTTGATCTAGACCGGTTCATGTGACAGGAATCGAGAGTTCTTTGTGTGTTCATCAGTGTATGTATTTACGTTTTTCTATCTTCGAATGCAATCCAATGCTCGTAATTTTCTATAGTACCACTCTTTTCTTTTTATTTTGGTTTCTTGTGTTGAAGCCAACAAGATGAACTATCTCCACACCTCATACATCATTCTATCTACAGACAGGACTGCAAAAGAATATTAATTATATTAGTGTCCTTAAATGACTTAAATATGACCGTTAAAAACAAATTTTAAATTAAATTGAAAAAGACAAAAAAATGGTTATGTATGCAACAGTTCCATAGTTGTGATGATAGAGTCAGAGTGCCATAGTTGTGTTGAGATCTATAACTGGTAGCATGGTTACAATGTCTGGTCCTGTGAAAATTTTGGAACCAGTAGTAAGACTACAGTGTTATGAACCCAGTGTCTTAGGTAACAATGTCTAGTCCTTTTTAAAAAATTTAATGGTGTCTTTTTACGGTGTCTCAGGTAACGGTATCTAGTCCTTTGTCAAAATTCAGAATAGTGTCTTATTACAGTGTCTCGGGTAACGATGTCTAGTCCTTTTTCAATATTATGAACAGTGTCTTGGAAACAGTATCATGGTAACGGTGTCAGGTCCTTTGTGAAAATATGGAACTGGTAGTTGGCTTACAGTGTCATAGGCTTTGTGAAAATCTAGAATTGGTAGCAAACTCACGGTTTCACTGACATATCCAAATATCTTTAATATGTCTTAAGAATCAATATTCACATAATGTATTAAGATTAAACATAGTGATACTGAAACCTAATAGAACAAGATTAATCGTATTTTACAAGATTCATACATGATTTGGGATATGTGAAATATGATTTGTGATATGTTAAACATGATTTATGAGGATTAAAATATTAGGAGTCCAATAATCTCTAAACATAATTTGCGAGCATTAAAATATGAGGATTCCAAAAATATTAAAACATGTTTTGTGAGCATTAAAACATTATGAGTCCAACAATATCCCCTGTATTTATTATCAAAAATCATGGAATTTATAAGCCTTATTTTTTAGTAATGACATGATATTTGAGTATATATGTGATAGGTTGTATAAAAACTATTCTTATTCCATGAAAATTATTTTTCCATAAATGACTTGTATTATTTCTCCCCCTTTTGGTATTATCAAGAAAATAAAAGGAAAAATAAACACTAAATGAAGGAAAATTAATAGAATAAACAAAAAAAGTGCACATTGTATTGAATAGAATGAGAGAGTTCATTACAATCATGAGGAAAAATACAATACATCCATATCAAAATACATCCTTCACTTATCTTCAGAGAGATCAATATTTTCTTCACCCTTGGAATAGATATCAGGAGGATCCACAAGAGTAGAAGTAGAAGTGGTAGAAGGGATTGATTGAATGGTGAGTGAAGGAAAAGACACTCCTTCAAAGATATAGGGTGAAAGAGATTGTCTGGTGGAATTTCAATGCAATGTTTTTTCAATAATAACAGGTCTGATCTAGTATAGAGCCTCAGATACAGATATGGTAGTAGGAGAAAAGTTAGAGGAGAAGGAAGGAGTTGGACCTGGATGAAAAGGGGTAGCTATAAGAGCCACTATGGTAGTACTTTTAACATGTAGATAGGGATTTAACAATATAATGAAATTAGTGATGACCTCACCTCCATACTGCATATCATTATCAAAGTCATCTTTGTTTTCCAAGAACTTCTCTAGAGTGGTTGTGAATTCATTAATCTTCTGAACATGATTCTTAAAGGATTTGGTGAATGAAGGTATTTTAAAAAAAATTAATTTTAGAGACTTCACCTCATTAGTCAACTATTTGTTATCTATCCTATATTTCTGAATTTCATGAAGTATCTTCGATTGAATCTTACATATAATTTTCTCTAAAAACAAGGAAGAATCTCTTTCACTAATATTAGTCACAGGGGTGGGTTGTGACTTCATGACCTTTTCTATTCAAGATAACAAGGTGTTTCCAAATTATTTTTAAGAATCTTTACATACATAAGAAATAGTTTCTTTGGTATGTTTAGAATTAAGAACCGACAAAGGTTTTGATTCCTTTGAATGTACAATTTCTTTGGTAAATATTGGTTTGAGATTAATCATTATGGAGGGATAAATTGTTTTAACCGAGACTAAATGAGAATCAACAACATCCAAAAACACTGAAAATTTGTACCACGTATCCACTAAATTTAAATCCATAGGGTTGGTCACTTAAATTCATTCCAAAATAGGGTTCTACTCTCCCTCAATTGGTGAATATATGATAGGACAAAGAGACTCAGTCTCTTGAGATACTTCCACTTATTCTGTTCTGTATGGCTCAGGTACTTATCTAGCAATTTGAATGTCCTTCTCCGTCATTTCCTCAGAAGATAAAATAACTTCTAGGTCCAAAGGTTCTTCTAAATGTTCTTCAGGAACAATGTTTTCTTCTAAAATACCATCTTTTTCTTCTTCAGCAAAAACTTCTTCAGTAACTATCTCTTCAACAACTTCAGCAACTACATCTTCTGCTATTACTTCTTGTGGAAAAGGTATTCCATTTTCTTCCTATTATAAGACAGTTCCTTCATCAGGTGAAACTACTATATCTTATACTTCTTCATTTGAGTCTTCAACAACTTCATCAGGTTCTAGAATAGACTTAGATACATTCTTACTCCTTGAAGGGTTTTCAACTGGGATGAAACATACATAAATTCTTTCATTATCCTCCACCAATATTTCATCCATGGGTTCTGACTAATTTTCATCCTTTTAACTGTATCCTTTGAGATAAAAAACTCATAACCTTCAATTACTTCTTCATTAATACCAACTACTCCCTTGGATAACAACATTTTAGAAATTAACCTTAAATAAAATAGAGAAATTGATTTTGAAGTTTTCTTGATCATATCACACATTTGAAGTATTATATACTGACACAGATTGATCTTGTTCCCATTATTTATAAGATGTATCAAGAACACATCTTAATACTTACAGGTGGGAAAGTATTCTTTCCTTGGACAAATAATATGTTGAATGAATGTAAACAACGGTATTGTCCCACTATCTAACTCATCACAAATTCCCCTTATCTTGTTATTATTTATATTCAAGATTCCAAGAGCCTCTTATAGGATATAAAAATCACTATATGAAGGAGGACCTATTTGGTAATCCTCAAAAATTTCTTCATGAGGTATTCCTAGGTAGGCATACCACAACCTTAAAGAAAAGGTACATCTTTGACCATTCACCCGACTTCTTACTACAAAATCATCTTTATAATTGAATGAGAACTAGAAATAATAATAAAAATCAAAAATTAGATTTAAAAAAATGGATCTTTTCTCTTTTGTGAAGTAGTCCAACCATACATGTTCATCTAATACTTTCAAAACTAGAAACTTACTTTTTCAGTAGCCACTTCAGACACACTTCTTTCTATGAAACTAATTTTCAATCCGCAAGGCCTGGATTCAGTGGTTTCTCTTTCATTATTTGCATAGCCTTTTTCAACTTCTTCATAGGCTAACACTTCTCAAGATTTGATGAATAAGGATTTTTTATTCTGGGAATCCAATGTGGGATCGAGAAAGATGAAAAGTTGAAAGAAGGATAACAATTTAAAAGAGAAGGGTTTTGGTTTGAAGATAAAAAACCTCAAGTGAAGAGAGGAGTGGAAATATCTAGTTTTATCATTTAGGGATTTCAAACATCGAAAACACAAATACACAATATAAAATCATTAAAATAATCGATTCAGCAATACAGGAAATAAAATTCTCAAAACAGAAGTCTGAATCATTATGGTGAGACTAGAACAGGTAGTCACGATGTTAGAATTATGGTGTGACTCTAAATGGTGTGATTGTATCATTGAGATAGCAATTATGAGACTGTGACTGAGAGAAAATAACTATGAGATCGTAAGGGTTAGAGACTAACTACAAGACAATAACTTGTAAAACCATGAATCATGAAACCGTAAATTGTGAAATAGTAAACTATTCACTTAAGTCTTATCATATCTAACTCATGTATGATGTAATTTATCCTTTAAAATTTTAATGGCTTAGAGAATATATCCACAAGATGATGTTCAGGGCCATTGACTTCCAAAGTGATATCACCTTTTTGATAATGATCTCTCAAAAAGTGATTTCTTACATCAATATGTTTAGTCATGGAATGTGAAACATGATTCCTTGAAATGTTAAAAGAACTTGTATTGTCACAATTTATACGAACATGTATGAATTGATATCCATACTTTAGTAAAGTGTGTTTCATCTAAAAAATGTATGCACAAAAACTACCTATGGCTATGTATTCAGCCTCAGTAGTAGATAATGCCACAAAAATTTGCTTTTTACTACACAACAATACAAGATACTTACCTAAAAAGTGACATGTTTAAGAGGTTTATTTTCTATCTAAATTACAACCACCAAAATTAGCATCAGAATAGATAAATAAATCAAATCAGTTTACTCTAGGATAGAATAGTCCTAAATAGGTTCTATGTTTTAGATATTTGAAATTTATTTTAACAAAATTTAAATGAGACTCTTTGGGGTTTGATTGAAAACGTACACAAATGGATACACTAAACTTAATATCAGGTCTACTAGAAATCAAGTAGAGTAAACCCCCATTCATTCCTCTATATGTAGTTTGATCAACATATTTACCATTTTCATGAAGATCCAACTTAAATGTAGTATTCATTGGAGTATCACTACTTTTGGTGTTATCTAAGACAAAACATTTTATGAGATCTTTTGTATACTTGATTTAATTTAAAATAATACCTTCCTCATTTTGAAAAATATGAAATCAAGTGAATAATTTGAGTTCACCTATTAATCTCATTTAAATTTCATTTTATATTATTTTTGAAAAATTAGTAGATAAATAATTTCTAAAATATCAAAAAATAATGTCATCTGCATAGATTTTAACAACTTAAACATCTTTATAAATTAATTTTATAAAAAGAGTTGGATTATCTATACCTTTTGAAAACCTTTTAAAATAATAAAACTACTTAATCTATTATACCAAGATCTTGGAGATTACTTTAAACCATATAAATACTTCATTAATTTAAAAACGTGATTTGGAAAGTGAGGGTTTCTAAAACCAGGGGTTGTTCAACAAAAACATCGTCAACTATATAACCATTTTGGAACGCACTATTGACACCCATTTGATAAAGTTTGAAATTTAGATGTGTTTCATATGCAAGTGAGATTCTAATGGCTTCAAGTATAGAAACTCGTGGTAAATTTTCTTCATAGTCAATTCCTTTTTCATGACTATAACCATGTGCAACCAATCTAGCTTTATTTTGAACTATGTTACCACCATAATCTACTTTGTTTATAAACACCCATTTAGTACCTATGGTCAAGGTGTATTTGGGTCTATCAAAAAGTTTCCAAACTTTATTCTTTTCAAACTAATTTAGATCCCCTTGCATATACATCCACCAAAATTCATCATTAATAGCATCATTGATGTTTTTAGTCCCATGCAGTGAAAAAAAGGATTAATGTTCAGCCTAATTTCAAAGAGAAGATCCAGTGTATGTTCCTTTATCTATGTCTCTAACTATTTCATCTAATAGATGGTTCTTAGGAGTTCTAATAGGTCTAGAAAAAGAAGGGACAGTTATTTCAGGTCATTCAACAGATTAGGATTTATTATGAATAGGATATGTAGAATTTCCAAAACTAAAAGTTTTAACAGATTCATTTATAGTGTGGTCAGAAGATTTAGCATTAATGTCAAGATTTGAAATATCATCCTCAACATTCTATAGGGAGGTATTTGGTTCATGTGGATATGATTCATCAAATTTGAGATGTATAAATTCTTCCACACATTTGGTTCTTTTGTTAAAGACTCTAAAGGTTTTTATAGAGAATGGATAACCTAAAAATATTCTTTCATCACACTTTGATGAGAATATATCAAGATTATACTTAGTATTACTAATATAGACTTTGGAAGCAAAGAAATTGAAGTAATTATCCTTGGGTTTTCTATTGTTCCACAACTCATAAAGAGTTTTCTTAAGAATAGGTATGATTAACACTGTGTTAATTATATAGCATGTTGTTTTGATAGCTTCATCCCAAAATTAAATAGGTAAGTCATATTTATTAATCATGGTTCTAGAAATTTTGTATAAGGTTTTATTTATTCTTTATACAACACCATTTAGCTGGGGTGTCCTAGGGGTAGAGATGTTATGAATATAGAAATCTTATGAGTAAAAGGATTCAAACTCTAGGTTTTCAAACTCATATCCATGGTCACTTATTAGAGATTTTGTCCAAATTCTGCTTAAGTTCTCTACAGTCCTAGCATACTTGGTAAAATGAGAGCATACTTCACTTTTGTGAGTTGAGAATATTGTCCAAGTATATCTAGAGCAGTAATCTACAAGAACATAGACATAATACTTCCCATTTAAACTGGAAAATCTAGATGGTCCAAAAAAATCCATGACAACCAACTCAAGAGGTTGAGAATTTGAAACTTTCTTCTTTAGTTTGAAAGATATTTTATGTTGTTTAACCTTTTGAAAAGGATTACAGAATTTATCATTTGGAAACTCATGTTTGGGTAGGTCCTTGAATAAAACTTTTCTAGTAAGATTTATAAGTGATTGTATATTGTAGTGTCATAATCTTCTATTCCAAATCCATGACTCTTTGTGAAATACACTTAAGCATGGAATTTTTTTAGAAACTAAAGAATATAATTTAATTGCATAAAAATTTTCATTTCTAAATACAGAAAATACTAATTCATTTTTAGAGTTAAAAACATTAAAATTGTCATTTTCAAATTTAACATGAAATCCATCATAACATAGTTGTGAAGTACTAAGCAGATTATATTTTAATCCATAAAAAAGTAAATTATAAATTAAAAATAAGTTAGATTTAATAATCTGGATGAGGTGAATTATTTTTACTTTAGAATTTTCACTAAAGGTGACATTCCCACCATCAATTTTTATTAAATTCTTGAAGCATGAGTAATATACTATCATGTGTCTTGAGAATCCACATTCCAAGTACCATAATCTTTTGTAGGAGCTCTTCAAAAATCTTTCCTACAAAATAATCAAACAAAAATAGATTTTGGTACCCAAATTTGTTTGGGTATAGTAGCATTAGTAATCCGTGCTTTAGGAACCCACATCTGCTTCATGGGTTTCCTATAAGCATTATGTAACATATTTGAAAAATATACTCTACTTGTTATAGAAAAAATAGAGGTATTAAAATATTTTCACAAAATGAAACTAGTAATTTAATTTTCATTTCTAGGTAGAAAAAAATATTTTCTAGATTTAGTTACAAACTTTTTTTGGGTGAGATTTCGTTTCCCAGGTTAGTACCCTATACCTGTTGTATATCTAGGGGAAATTTGTTTACCAAGAATTTGTGTTAGATAGTTTTTTCTATTACTATATTTCTCTTGGTACTTTTTCAATTTCTCATTATATAATTTGTGTTCATTTTTTTCTTTATGTAATTGAACTTTTTTCTCTTTCTCTATAGCAAGTTCAGATTTAACAGTAGTAGTCAAGGCATGATGTTTCTTTAAAAATTTTATTTATCTTTTAGCTCATTACAAGTATCTTTTAGCATTTGGTAGTATTCAAACATTTCATCATTTTTAATATTTTTAGAATCAATTTAATCTCCACAATAATATGAATTTTGTACAGGATACTCAAGGGTTACATCAGATGTGTTCGTCATAAAACACAAATTTTCTTTGTCATACTTTTAATCAAGCGAAGACTCTGAGTCACTTAAAATATCCTCATAATCACTCCATGTTTCTTTTATTGTCTTTTTATACTATCTATTTTTGTCCTCATACCTCTTCTTATATTTTATCTTGGTAAAATAATCATTTACCTTCCCTTTTCTCTTTTATTCATACCAGATTATTTCACTAAAAGTATCACCTTTCGTCAAATACTTTTTCCTGTTTCCCTTGTTATAATATTTACCTTTGTAGTTAGGAATCCTGATGAATTTATTTCTTTTATAAAACATCTTAAGCTGTCTAACTAATTGATACATTTCCTCATCACTATCAGATAGGGAATCTTCATTACTTGTACTGTCAGAATGTGGTTGTATCCTTTTTTTCTTTAGTTTTGTAAGTAGTGGTTTTGAAGGCCACTGACTTTCTCTTTGGTTCATATTTTTCTTCCTTGTTGTATTTTAATTATTCCTCATACATTATCAACTATCCTATAATATCTTTGAATGGTAGATTTCTAATATCACAAGATTATCTAATTGAGACAGACATCCCTCTCCATCTATCTGGTAAGCACCTGAGTATTATCATAATTTGTTCCTTGGATGTAACATCTATTCTCAAAGAGATCATACTATTTAAAATTATATTAAACATGAGATACATATCTGAAATAGGTTCATCAGGATTTAAAGTTATCATATTTAATAGTATATTTATAAAGTCACTTTTCCTTGACACTGGAGGTTCCTCCAGGTGAAACGAATAAAGTATCCCAAATTTCATGGGTAGTTTTACATGATGAAATTCTGTTAAATTCATCAACTCCTAAAGAAAATTATAAGGAATTGATGAATTTCCAATTATTATTATAGGAAACCTTAGTTGGACCATCCCAAGTATTCCAATTAGTATTAAATAATCTTATATTCATCTACAATTTAAGACCAAATATCAAAACCTTTACATTTTAAGTGCATCTTCATTCTAATTTTCCGTTGTGCATAATTTGTCCCATTAAAGAATAGAGGTCTTTTGGTAGCAGTGCCATCTTATGTATTATACATATTAAAGAATAAATTGTAGATTTTTTAAATAACTAAAATTTTAGAACTAATAGAAATTTTGAGATATTTAAAACACAAATAAAATCACAGTTGAAAAAAAATATTTTAAATAGATTGAAATTTTATAATATAGAGATTTAAAAAAACCCCTCTAATACCAAGTATTGTTCTGACTAGAAAACTCAAGAGGGGGTGAATTGAGTTCCAATAAAAATTTAGTTTAAATTTTTTATTTAAAATATTCCCCCAATTAAAAATAAAATAGGCCCGTTAGCCAAGGTACTAAAATTATAATAGATTGACTGTTCAAATAGTTTCTCAGCATATTGATTAATTATTACTTATAACAATATGATATATTGATACATATTTTGAAACTACTCTAATAAGTAAAAAAAATTATAACGAATATACAAGGATGACTATCAAAGTAAAATTTAGTTTTCTAAAATATGAGTTAAAAAAGAGAAAGGCTAAATTGAAAGACACAGTAGATAAAACAAGTGGATAAGTATCAAGATGAGACCTAATCCACTCCAATTGGTGATCTCCTACCACCAATATATATATATATATATATATATATATAAATCTTTAATCCAAACCCTTGGTCAAGGTTAACAACAGTGCACAAGATTGTCCAGCTCACAAGACATCTTCCACTGTTCTATGTGGGAAAGGTAACAACAAGGTCACACAAGACCACTTCCATAGTTATACGTAGGTGTAACAATGTGTAAAAGATATTTGAGTGATGATATCTTGTATCCTCCTATTTAGTGCAGGGGACAATATGTTTTTTTAAGATAGATACACACACTTCTTAAAAAGATTAATAAAATAATACACAGTAGAGGAAAGATAATGAGAATGGATTAGAAATTCTCTGAGTGTTGTTCTATTAAGATCTGGACCTATAGGATGTAGCAGATGTTATTTTCTAGTCATCTTATGGAAATAGATGTCGTGAGTCTTGTGTTCCTATTTCTAGTTTGATTAGATGTCATTTTTAGCTCTTATTATTATCAGATTTGTTGTTGAGATGATGTTTGAGGTTCTAATCCAGAGAAGTTCAACTGCTAGGAATTGAGAGTTCTTCATGTTTTATTCATTGCATGTATTGATGTTTTTATCTCTTCACATTCAATCCACTGCTCTTCTTTTCCTCCAGTGCCACACTTTTCTTCTCATTTTGAGTTCTTGTGTTGGAGCTCACAAGTTGCACTATCTCCACACCTTGTACCTCATAATATCTGCTAAAAGGAATAAAAAATAACATTAATTATATCAGTGTAATTAAATTACTCAAATATAATTGTTAGAATTTTTTTTTAAATTAAATTGAAAAATATAGAAAAATGGTTAAGTATGGAATGGTGTCACAGTTATGGTGAGACAGTCACAATTCCATAGTTTCCTTGAGATCTAGAACAGGTCGCACTAATATGGTGTATGGTCCTTTTCAAAATTTGAAACGGATAGCAAGACTGCAGTGTCAGGAACACAGTGTCTCAGGTAACGGTGTCTAGTCCTTTGTCAGAGTTCTGAACGGTGTTTTGTTACAGTGTCTTAAGTAATGGTGTCTAGTCCTTTGTAAAAATTCTGAATGGTGTCTTGTTACAGTGTCTCAGGTAACGATGTCTAACCATTTTTTCAATATTCAAAATGGTGTCTTGGAAACTGTAGAAAGGTAATGGTGTTAGGTCCATTGCAAAAATATGGAACCAGTAGCAAGATTACAATGTAGTGGACTTTGTGAAAATCTAGAACTAGTAGAAAACTCACAGTTTACAAAATAATATCCAAATATCTATAAGATGTGTTAAGAATCAATATCCATAGAGTGGATTAAGATTGAACAAAATCATACTAAACCATAATTGAACAAGATTAATCAAAGTTTACAAGATCCATACATGATTTGTGATATGTGAAATATGATTTGTGATATGTTAAACATGATTTGTGAGCATTAAAATGTAAGGATTCCATCAATATCCAAATATTATTTGGGATCATTAAAACATGAGGAGTCCAAAAATCTCTAAACATTATTTGAGAGAATTAAAACATGAAGATTCTAACAATATCCAAACATGATTTTTGAGCATTAAAGCATGAGGAGTCCAATAATCTCCTTTTAAATTTTTTATTGAGTTTATATTCTGTTATATCTACTAGAACTCATACAACAAATTCTGAAGTACAAGCCTTATTCATCACATCCATCATGAGAAAGTGCATACCATAACCCTCACATGTACTAAATCCAGAGGTGTTACTGTTGGAAATTGATCACTATTTTGAGGATAATATAATGAAGATATCATACCATAAATATAATTTTCTATGTAGAAACACAACCCACATATTAAAATTACTATAGAAAACCCATAAATACGAGGTGGAAATAGAGTAATTAGGGGAAGCCATAAAACTAATGCACCACAACCTATTTTCAGAATAGTATTTAATAGAACATTTGGATGAAAAAAATTATTAATTTTGAAAAAATGCAATATAATTTTTTTTAAAAAAGAGCTCTATATTATTGAATAAATATGGTACCCTATATCGAGCATGAACAAACCATGAAATATTATTATTTTAAAATAATCATTATAAACTATACTTTAAATTGATGGGTATAAATAAGAATTACTAAATTATGAAATATATATAAATTTACTACTCCAAAAAAAATTATTAATTAATTATTATTAAATAATAACTCATTTTTTTTAAATTCATTTTTGTAGTACCCTGGGTTTCTATCATGTAACCATTTATTTAGGTTTCTATGTATATAAAGGTTGGTATAGTTGAAGAACTTTAAATATTTATTTGGGGGGATAAAGTATATGCACACAAGTTGCGCACGAGTTGTATAACCCATGCTGAAATCCTAGGAGAAACCGTGTGTATTAGCATATTTGAGGCAATAGCTTCAGTATGGTTTTTGCATGGTTAGAAAGACCACGCGAGGAGACTGTATAAGGATATTATTGAGGAAGTATCTAATAAATGTTTTGAATATGGTTTGTCGAACCATGTGACTAAACCATGCATGAATTAAAAACCACCTCCTAAAAAAGTGGATCTTGGTCAACCTTTCCATTAATCCACACTTTTTTTCTCCAAAACAACTCTAAATCGGGATTTTGCTTCTCCAAATGCCAAATAGGATTCTCCCATCGATCTAGAGGCAATCTTAAGGCTTCCCTTGGTGATTAAAATACATATTCTTGAAGTATGTCATTGTTATTCATTGTTCTTGTCTCTTTTTCTAAGATCTACTTCTCCTCTATTCTTGGATTCTTAGATCTATGCCTATTGTGGGTATATATACAATTTTGGATGCCAAATATGATGACATTTGGTATTTTTTTGATAGTAGAAGATACCTATGGTGGTTTCATGGAGAATCAACCCTATTTCATGAGCGTTCATCATTTGTTTTGGTTATTGTCAAAATAGAAGATGTAGGATTCTTCACTCTCTACTCCTATTGATAGAACTAATTTTAATGATTTCAAATTGAATATATTGTGTTAAATTTATTTTTAATTGTCTATTCATCAATTTTTGGAAACCCTCTTTTGTGATGGATTGGTAAATTGTGGAAATCTAGAAAATTGGGGGTTCTGGAATATATGCTTTTGTTCATGTTTTTAAAATGTTGATTTTAAAATGAGGATTTTCTGGAATTATGGCACATGGTTTTGATTAAAATGTTTTTAATAAAAGGAATGTTTTTATTGAAATTAAATGGGTTATTTTAATTTTCTTGCTTCATGATTTTCAATAAAAGAATAGGTTTATTGAATTGGTTGAATAGACTTGGAATTAGAATGGGTTTGGCATGGGTTGTGGTGTGTGTTCAAATGCATTGGGATGGATAAGGGCATGAAAGACCCCCATGAAAAAGTTGGGATAAATATGGGCATGATGTACCCCCATCAATGTGGTCCACTAAGTGAAGGATTTTCAGAAGGATAACTCACTGCTCATGAGTATAGGGTGTTTTAGGTTTCATGCATGGTTGGGTGTGTAGTTAAGGGTAAAGGAATGGTTATGAAAAAATTATATTGATAAATGGGGTTTAAATCCTCATTTTTTTGTTTTTTATAGAAATGTGACGTTCTATAAATTGGTTGGAAATATAACTTGTTTACATTTGGTTTTTAAATGGTTATGAATCTTTTTTATATGTATTTATAAAATATTTTAGGAAATTTTTTTATATAACCCATCTTATATAATTGTTTCTAACCTTTCTATCCTAATGGTGAGAGTAGTAAAGTAATTAAAGAAATCTTACGGAATTTTATACTCACCGCTACTTTGGACATTGGTTCTTTTGCAGATTCTATCTTTTGGGACATGTGAAAGGGAAAAGTATCACATGTATTTTTCACCACCAAAATGATACTTGGGATATTTAGTGATTTTGGAGTATGGATATTGGGGAGATTGAAGTCTTGTGGTTGTCTTGGAGTTACATATAATAGTATTATGCTATTTACATTAATAGTTACTTTTCTTCCATTGTAGTACACTTGGGTGTGGTGTTGTTATAAATGAATTTGTTCAGTTGTCTTCCATTTATTCATGCATCGTATAGTGAGTTGTTTTGTTATGTTTATTGTGCTAATGGTTTTAGTTATTAATGTTTAAATCATCCCCCAATTGCATTAGAAACCCTTCGACATTTATTATGATCCTTTGGAATCTTGGGGATGTTTCTTAAGGCCTAGTAATGATTCATTGTATTCTCAATCCAATGAGAATAAGTGGGTCATTACAAATGTTATTAGTTCGTTTGATCCAAAATCTTGTTTGAGATAAGTGGCATCAGATTTTTCCTTTCCTTTTGGAACAAGTAGTCATCAGTTTTCTTGGTATTGGAGTTGAAAATATTCTTGTCTATTCCTTGGGTTGTAATCATAAAAAGGAGTAGTATTTTAAGGACATGAAATGTATATCCTAAAAATACATTTCTAAACTTTTCTTCTAAACATCAAGTTACTAGGGTGTTGGGTACATTAATTTTTTTGGGAAAACTTATATAATGTTGAATCTCATAGTCATGAGTTTAGCTAATGAGATGAGCATGAAATAAAATCTATAGGAATAACATCCCACTAGGATCAAATCTTTCATTTAGATAAATTATTTATGATTTTCTAAAAAGATGGAAATTTTTGAAAAAAAATATTGTAATTGTTTTCATATCAAATATTTTGAAAAAATAATGGTTGATGAATTTTGAAAATGGGTTGATTTTCAAAAGTAGGAATGGATTTCTAAAAATGGTTAAAATTGGAAAATATTGTTTTTGGAAAACAATATGTACAAGTTTATGTGATATAATTTGAAATTCTAAGCAATAAGTTTCTAGTGAGTGAGACATACATAATATATCTATTGTTTAGAAAATGGAACCAGATAAACATTGTAGAAACCAACTAGAAAAATCTATGGATAATGAGGTTTCACCTGAACCATAGGTGAGCCAAGAGCTAGTTCAGAGTATCGTTCAAGAATTATATATTGTAGACACATGGAACCAGAGGGAAGAGCCAATACATGTGGATCATTCTATCCAGATCATGAGCAGAATCCACCCATCATTATGGGTGATTCCGAACATGAAAAGGAGGAGTTTTGGCTGAATTGGATAAATCATATCTTTAATTTCATCTGCACAACAGTGGAGATTAAGGTCAATCTAGTGACGTATATTCTCAAGGATTTGTCCCACCAGTGGTGGGATCTAGTGGTGTAAAATTAATTGGATCACAGTCTTAGTTGAGAGGATTTTAAGGAATTTTTTAATAAAAAATTCTATCCTTACACATTCCGAATCTAGAAAACCAAAAAATTCTTCATCCCAAAGTAAGAAAATTTTTCTATCACATAGTATTTTGGGATAAATTCATGCATTTATGGATCTTTTCACTAGAATTTGTGGATATTATGACCTTGAAAGCATATATCTTTGAATTGGGGTTAAAAAAAGAGATTCACTTGATGATTGTGGTGCTCTGTATTATAGAATATAAAGAGATGGTGTAAAGAGAGATAATGGTTGAATTTGATATCTCAGGATCTATGAGAAGAGGAATTATGATGATACCTATAGGAAATGGTTCGAAATCAAATTTTGGGAGTAATAAGAAGAGAGAAAACTATTTCCTAGGTGGAAATGGGAATCAAAATCAGAAAAAGGATATGTGAAACTTACTCTATGAACAAAGAGTAATGCATGATTTTTTCAATGTGGTTTTCTTGACCACATGAAGCGATAGTGTACGCCACAACCTATGGCATTCAATAACTCCAAGTTGATGGGGAATATTCAATTTTATTGTCACAATACTCTGAGGTCAGGTGCTCGAGACACTTCTCATGTGTCATAAGCAATGTATGCTTCTACAAGACTAGGCCAAAAAATTAGACTCGTCCGAAGAAGAGCGTTATCTATGGTGATTCTAGGAACACCATGACTCCTTAGATGGGGGAATCATAGCAAGGAAACAAGGAGGATAGTGGATAAATAAAGAAATTTTATGCAGATGAGTAGGTGAGAGTGGATGATCTAGCTGGACCATCACAGTTATAGGTATGATTATTTTGAATTATACACTTATGAATGTTCCATTTAATAATTATAAATCACAGTACTTCATTTATTCTTGTTCTGTTTATTTATTATGTTTAAAACTTGAGATGATTCCTTCCATGTAAAAAATTAAAACCCATCTTAGTGAAAGAGAATGTTGAGCCTTTGTTTGTAGAGAATCTTCAATGACTATTGATGGAGCTAAGAAGAAGTGGGAATTATTAGTGTTATAGATGGATGTCTTTGATATAATCATAGGTATGTATTGGTTGAAAATGTTCAAATCTCACATCGATTGTTATAGAATAATGGTGGGTATCTCATCTGAGGACAACGTTGAGCACCACTTCAGAGGATAAAGGTTTGTAAAGATTGGTTTAATGGGTTTTTGTTCACAACCATGGGAAAAATATCTTACCTATTGATGGAATTGAAATTAGCATCAAAGAAATAGATCAAGGATAACAGTTATCCAGTAGTTGTGGATAAATTTCTGGATGTCTTTCCCAAGAACTTATTAGGGTTACCACCTACTGGGGAAGGGGATTTTATGATTGATCTCCTTCCAAGTACTATTGTTATTTCCATTCTGACTTATAGAATGAAACAAATATAATTAAAATAATTGAATGTGTAGTTAGATGATCTGGAAAGAAAATGATTCATTTGTCCAAGTACGTCTTAGTGGGCAGCACCAGTTATATTCATGAAGAAAGCAGATTGAACTCTAAGGTTGTGTGTGGATTATTGTAAGCTTAACCAAGTTGAGATCATGAATAGGTATCGACTTACCTGAATAAATGATCAATTTTATCAATAGAGGGAAGATCAGTGGTTCTCTAAAATTGACATGTGATCAGGATATCATCAATTTCTAGTTTTGAAGGAGGATATTCCAATGAAAAGATTCAGAATATATGGACACTATGAATATGTAGTCATGCCTTTCAGTATTATGAATGTAGTAATAATATTTATGGCATTGATGAATCAGACATTTCAGAGATATCTCAATTATTTTTTTTTGGTTTTTGTGGATGACATATTTTTATATTCAAGCATAAGGGTTGATCATGAGAAACAATTGAAAATAGTATTGGAAATCTTGAGATATCATCGTTTTTATGTCAAACTATCAAAGGAAATTATTTTAAATACAATAGGTTTGTTTTCTTATCCATATTATTTTTGAAAAAGTTGTTTATGTGGATCTAGAGAAGATAGAAGTCATTATCTCTAGGAAACCCCCGAAGAATTTCTTTGAGATAATAAGTTTTCTTGGTCTATCTTTTTATTACCAACCCGTTGTGTGTGACTTCTCCCAACTATATTCACCAATAAAGACATTGACAAAGAAGAAGGCTCTATTATGATGTACTAAGGAATTGTAGAATTATTTTCATGAATTGAAATTTATTCTAACATCAGTACCTATCTTGATTTTCCTAGAATTAGGATAGGGGTATATGGTATACTATGATGCTTTGGGATCTGGGTTGCGAATTTCTCTTATGAAAGGAGACTATGTGGTTGCTTATGGTTCAGGGAAGTTGAGAGTGCATGAGAATAATTACCTAACACATGATTTAGAATTAGCTGCGATTGTCCATGCCTTAAAGACTTAAAATCATTATATATTTAGAGGGAATTTCAGCATGTTTATGGATTATAAGATCTGGAAACACATTTTCTCACAATGATATTTGAATCCAAGGAAAAGGATATGGATGAATTATCTTCAGATATTTGAAATTAAATTGATGTATTCACGAGGAAAAGGTAATTCAGTGTCCGGTGCATTTAGTAGAAATTCATATGTGTAGCTGGTGAAAGAAGCTTCATATGAGTGGTAGTTAATTTTAGTCATAACTGATATACATGTTTAATGTGAATACCAAAGTGTTTTTGTTGTTTTCTTTTCAGTCTCCATGGTTTCTAATTTGGTAAATATGGTCAAAGAGACACAAAAATCCGTTGTAGATTTCTTGGTTATGATTTCAAAAATCAATAGTGGGGAGACCATTGAGGGATGGAAACTTTATTGGTGTTCATTTTTGTGGTTCAGATATTGGATGGTTGTACCCAAGACATTTCAGAAACAACTTCTTCATGATTACCACCATTTTAGATGGGTTGTACATTGAGGAATATAAAATATATATAAGGCGTTAAAGGCATAGTTTTGGTGGAGCGGTGTTGAAAAAAATAGGAAGAATTCACTTTGTGGTGCTTAATGTTTTAGTAAGATAAGGCATAACATCAATGACTAGTAGGTATGTTGCAGCACTTATCTATCCCAGTGCTAAAATGGGAGCTTATAGTTATGTATTTTTTTACAGGCCTCCCAAGAATGGTTCAAAGAAACGATACCATATGGGTGATAGTGGATCGACTCACTAAGTCATCCCATTTCATTCCAATTCATGAAACTCACGAGTTAGATGATATATGAAAGATCTATATCCAATATGTTATAAATAGACATGGAATAAAAATTTCAATAATGTCAGATAGAGATATGAGGTTCACGTATCATTTCAAGAAATCCTAATAGAAATCCCTTGGGACTCAGTTGACTCTGAGTAAACCGTATCATCCTAAAATGGATGGGTTATCCAAAAGGACAATGAAAATGTTGGATGCCATATTGTAGGCTTGGGTAATGGATTTTGGTGACTCATGGTAGTAGTATATACACTTAGTGGATTTCTTATATAACAAAAATTATCAGGCCTCAATACATATGGATTCTTTTGAAGAATTTTATGGGAGTCCTTGTCATTTTCCAATTTTATAGGTGGAAAAGGTGAAACTTCACTAGTTAGTATGCGCCTTGCCCAAGAAACAACGAAGAAGATTTATTTGTTCAGGAAAGATATATAAATGGATCAAATTAATTATAAATAATATGTGGATCATCATCGAAGAGTGTTGTTGTTCACGGTGAGTGATCATGTGTTCTTGCGAATTTCTCCAAGCCCCGGACATCGTCATTTCTTGGAAGCATAGAAAGTCAAATATTCGATACATTAGACCTTTTGAGATATTGGAATGGGTTGGAGAAGTGGAATATCGGTTCGTGTTACCACCACAGATCAGTTCGGTGCAAAATGTGTTCCACATATATCATTTGAAAAAGTATCTCCCTGATCCTGACCATGTTATCTGATTGGATAACATTAACCTTGAAGCTGATGCTTCTTTGGAACATATCCCTATGTGTATTGTTGATAGGTAGGATAATGTGTTGTGTGGAAAAATAATTAGTCTAGTATGTGTTTTATGGAAACATGGTCATATTTTGGAAGAGACTTGGGAACATGAGAATGAAATGAAAGAGCAATGGCTAGAACTCTTTTAGGGAAACGATGAGTTTTTACTTTCTATGGTTGGAAAGACCAATGGTGGGGAGAATATAGTACCCCTACATTCAGGTATATAAACCTTTCTTTATGTTTTTATGTATACAATGTTTAGGTGAAATGGATAGGAGAGTTGGTGAACTTTCCATATGTTTTTTTGAGGATAAAGGAGAGGTGCACAAGCTGTGCATGAGTTGTATAAACTGTTTAGAAATCGTTTGAGAAACCATGCATAGTGGCAGGTTTGAGGCAGTATCTTTGACACGGTTGGCACACAGTTAGAGAGACCGTACAAGGATATTGTGTGAGGATTGTCTTGAGGCAAAAGATGATGCACGACTAGTGCATAGTTTGTCTAACAGTGCGACTAAACTATGTGTGGGTTAAAAAACACCTCCTTAAAAAGTTGATCTAGGTTATACTTTCCATTTATCCACTCATTTCCCAAAAATTGCTCTAACTCGGGATTATTCTTCTCCAAATTCTATATATGGTTCTCCATTCGATCCAGAAGAGATCCAAATTCTTACCTTAGTGATTCGAAGCTATATTCTTGAGGTATTTCATTGTTCTTAACTGTTCTTGTGTCATTTTCTTAGATATACTTATATCTAATTCTATTATATTCTCATATTCTCATATCTACATATGTTATGGGTAGATCAATGATTTTGGATTCAATATATGTTGAGATTTGGTCTCTTTGTTGATGGGATAAGAGATCTAATGTGGTTTTAGGGAGAATTGACCCGGTTTCGTGAGTGTTCTTCATCCTTTTTTCAGTTTTCATCAAAATGATTGAGGTGGGTGGATTCACTATCAACTCATCTTAATAGTACTGATTAACATTATTTAAAATTAAATATCATGTTTTGAATTTATTTTTAAGGATATTTTTATAAAATTTTTCAAACCCTCTTTAGTAATGGTATGGTAAATTCTAGAAATCTGGAAAATTGGGTGTTCTTGAAAATATTCATATGTTCCGGGCACTAAAATGTGGATTTTAAAATGAGGATTTTCTATTTTGCAACATGGTTTTGATGAAAATAGAATCAATAAAAGGAATGATTTTATTGAAATGAAATAGTTTGTTTGAATTTTCTTACTTCATAATTTTCAATAAAAGAATGATTTTATTGAATTGGTTAAAGAGATTTGGATTTGGAATGGGTTTGTCACGGGTTGTGGTGTGCGTTCATGTTTTTTAGTATGGATAAGGGAATGAAGGACCCCTATACAAAGGTTAGGACATATAAGGGTGTGAATTACCCGAATAAAAGTGGTCCACTAAGTGAAGGATTTTTTAAACGATAACTCACCCCTCACAAGTATAGGGAGTTTCAGGTTGCATGCATGGTTGGGTGTGTGGTTAAGGGGAATGGAATGGTATTTCTAAAAGGATATTGAGAAATGGTTTTTTAATCCTTGTTTAGTTTTTTTTATAGAAATGTGACTTTCTTGAAATTGGTTGGAAATAACAGTTTTTTATATTATGTTTTTAAATGGTTCTAATAAGTTTTTATATTTAGTTATAAAATATTTTGGGAAATGTCTTTATATAACCTTTCTTATATAACTTATTCTAACCTTTATTTCCTAGTTGCATGAGTAGGGAATTCATTGGGGAAATCCTACAGAGTTTTATACTCACCACTAGTTTGGAACTTTGGTTCTTTTTAAGATTCTATCTTCTTGGATATGGGAAAGGGAAAAGTATCACCGTATTTAGAACCACCTCATGATACTTGGATTATTCGGTGATTTTAGAGCATGGAGCTTATAGACCATGAAGTCTTGTGGTTGTCTTTATGTTTATTATAGTATTATTCTGTCATTTACTTTGATAGTTACTTATATTGTGCTATAGTACACTTGGGTGTGTTGTTATTATAAATTAATTTGTTGATTTTTCTTTCATATACTCATTCATCATATAGTGAGTTGTTTGGTTATGGTTATTGGGTTAATGGTTTTAGTTCTTAAAGGGTAAATCATCCCCCACTTGAATTTGAAACACTTCTTCATTTATTTTTAGCCTTTGGCATCTTGGGGGTGTTTCTTATGGCATAGTAATGATTTATTATATTCTTAAGATAATGATAATAAGTGGGTCATTATAATTTATTCTTCAAAAAATACATTTTCTTCATAAATGGGTTTTTTTCATTTTTTTTGAAAAAATATTATGATTAATTCTTAGAAAAATTTTGAATTTTATTTGATAAAATGAATCTCATTTTTGTGATCAACATTTCACAATTATCATGGATTGATTTTTTATGATGTTTCAAAAAAGATTTATTTTCTAGTGAATAGTGAAAAATATTGATTTTCATTGAAAACCATATATTTTTTTCATGAATTAATAAATATCATATTTTATTTAAAATTAATAAATATTAAATCAATTTATCTTTTATTATTAATATACCAATTGTTTTCATTAGAATAATGTTTATGGTTGAATTTAATAAAAAAAAATTATTCTTAAAAATGATTTTTTTTCTTCTAAAAAACTATTTTCCATTTTGTTTTAAATTTTAATGTAAAATTAACTTCTTCCAAATCATGAATTATAATTTCAAAAAATATATTATATATTTATAATCAGGTAGTCTAAAATTTCCAAATAAGACCCTTTTATTTTTTGTCATTATGAATAGTAACTATAGTAAATAATTATTTCCATGGTAAGGATAAATCATTTGATTATGGTCAAAAATAATATGATATGGAATATAATATGAACCATTGAATTTATTTTAAATTTTTAAATGATTCCATTTCATCCATAATAGTCAAAAAATTTGATATATGTTTTTATTTTTCCATTTTTTATGATTTTTTACATTTACTATATTTTATATAAATAAAAGTAAAAAATATAATTCCATTTGTTATATTTACATTAAATTTTTACATAATGATAAACTAATGCTATATTTTGTTAGAAATATTTAATTGAAATATTAATTATATTTTTTACCATGGTAATTTATTTAAATTTTTTAGTGATAAAATAGTTACATTAAATACTTAAGAAACACAGACACATTATTTATTCAATTAATATATTCATAAAAATATTTATTTAAAAAATATTTAATGTGATATAATTTTATGAAATATTTGTTGTCGAAGAATTTTATACATGTATATATTAAATTTGTGTTATTTGAAAATATTATATTCAAATTATACAATTTTCATGAAGTGTTTAAGGTCAAATTAAATGAATAGTAATTATATTTTTTTACAATAAATATTTTATTAAATGATTTAAAATTACTCAAAATCCTATCCTCTTCGATGTTATTATTATATGTTTTAAATATAGTGACTAAGATTTATTTTTTCCAATTTTATTTTTATAGTCACTATATTTACCACTAAAAAATAAAAAATTATTTATTAACAAAATTTTAAACTAGGGTAGTGGTGGGTGAAGAAAAAGATAAAAAAGGTAAAAAACTATTCTAAAAATGTCTATGTTTTATTTTGTGATATTATTATGACGCATAATAATCCTATATTTGAGTCAAATTATGTTTGGAGACTTATTTATATAAAAATTTATTCATATTAATTTAATATTTTAAGTAATTACCTGAGAGATTCTCCCCTCACTTATAAAATGGAACTTAATGTCATATTTTATTCACACATAATGTACTATTTGGTTCATCTAATCCCAAAAAAAATACATTCCTTTAATCCATTCCCAAATTCAGGTTTTCTTAGTTTTTAAAGAATATAAAACATATAGAGATGATGGTGGAAGGAAATAGAAGTTCTGTAACGCCCTTACCCTAGTTACCTAGAGTCGGTGCATTATTACATAACATTGTCATGATCACAAAAGATAAAGTCTCGAAATACCGATTAGTTTAGTAGCCTTGGAAGTATTAGATACATTCATAAGGTTTACATTACATCATAACACCGAAAATACAAAAAAATTATTTTCATGGACCACACTCATATCCCCTCAGACTGTCCCTGCAGGTCAATCATAAAACACTTCTTTACATCCAGGGAAAAATAAAACATAGAAAGGGGTGAGCTCATATGCTCAGTAAGGATAACAATATGGCAGAAACTTTCATAAATAAGCATAAACATTTAAGGAAATGTATAATACGAAAAGAAAATCCTTTTAAACTTGAACCTCAACATAATATGGCCAAGATAAAATCAAATAATTCCATTTACTTACTCACATGGATATTATACTAGTCTAATAATCACATGCAATATCAATAGCCACTTTCATAATGATGGAATGAATAATGCCAAACTTTCATAATCACATAGTCAAGGACTTGTGCCAAGACTACAAATAAGAATTTTTCAAGGCATTGTGCCAAGACACTAGTTTGTATCATGAGACCTACCGATGCATCGAGGAGCTATAGCAGGCTCCGCCTGTCACATACTATGTCCAATACATTCCTCATATAAAAAGGATTAAACACAACATAAACCTTCGTATTAAAACTGGCATAAAAAATGTCAATACTTTATCTATAAACCATGAATGGTATGAAAATAACAAATCCACATTCAAAAATATCACAAAACCTTCAATACAATATGGAAGTTTTGTATCATAATAAATCAACTTCAAACAAACTTAAAATCCATCAAAGGATGTTGATATAGATGAGATCAAAACCTTTTTAGAGAAATATCTCTTTCTATTTTGAAATCATTTAAAAGTCACATAATTATAAAAGAAAAAATTTTTATTTGAAAATATTATTATAATCATGTAAGGGAAGCTTCGACGATGTTATAACGGCATAAAATATCCACACCTGCCGTATATGTTAAAAAAACATTCTTACCTTAAATTTGTCGAAAAGGTCAAAAGGTACATTGTTTGGAAAACCACAAAAAGATTCCTTTATAAACAACTTATAAAAGTAAAACAAGGCTATAAACGACTTTAACCCATAGTATATAAAATAGTAATAATGTTTTGAAATACATTTTTAAGAAACATGGATGTGGATGATAAAGAGGTCCTAGTAGATAATTACATATAAATAACCTCTGATAATGAAGAGATTGTAGAATTAACCATTACCTTGAACATTACTTTAGTCGAGGGTACGTTTAACCTCCTATATGAAGACCTTAGTACGTTATTAAATTATTCCAAAACCATATTAATATTTATCTTATCATACATGATTCATTTGTTTCTTTATACTACCCATTTAATAATAATTTTCATGTTAACTCAACATTTTGGGTAATAATAGCTTTCGTTATCGTACGTATTATAACTTGTTACTCTTGATTGTATCACTTAGATAAAGATTTAAATACATCCAGAATATAAAACATGATTTATATATCATATATATTTAGAATATAAATATGTATAATAGACATATATATGAAACATAAAACACCGTTTATGGAGATGGTAGTCCGTACGTACGCATAAACGTTGTTTCCGTTTTCATATCGTATTGAATAGAACTAAGTGAATAAGATATATGTAAGTACATATATATATATATCTACATGAGCATTATTATTTCATATATTACATACTTATTAATGATATATATTTTATAATCATCGTTGAATGGTGAACGTGGAAATGAATCACATCACGTTGTGGAGACGCTAATCCGTACGTACGCACGAGCGACAATATCATTATATTGACGGAGAAATAATATGTAATTGGATTTTATATAATATATAAATAATAATTAACATTTTATATTTATTATTTACACCAGTTATACTCAATATTATACCCATCCAAATAATTAAGTGTTTGAATAACAGACTATACCACGACGTGGAGACGGTAATCCGTACGTACGCACGTATGGGGACATTGTCATTTATTGGATGGATAAAATAATGAATATGGTTTTACCATTTATATACTAACATCACAATATATATAAGATACCGTAGTTATTATTTTAGAATGGAAACAACAAATTAAGAGGAAGTGGAAGAAGAAAATAACTTGGAAATGTGATGAAATATTTACCTCTTTTTTGGGTTCTTCTTTTTGATTTGATCAAAATGGCTCATTAGGTTGGATTTCTGAACAACATAAGGCATCAAGGATGAATTTAGGAATGATGGTAGGATATATGGGCAGGGTTTGGCCGAGCCAAATGGCTTTGGAGGTGTGAAATTAAGAGAAGGGGAAGTTCCCTTTTATAAGAGAGGTGAGGGTCACTTTAGGAAAAGTTTGAAATATTATTTTATAATAAATTAATTTTCGGTCTCTAATGGATAAAAACTAAATTATTTAAAGGATATAGTGTTTATGGTTCGAAAACCTCTCAACCAATAGGTTTTAGACATGTTTAGGTTACCATTTTAACCTTATCTTTTAGATTAAACTCTTAGTTAAATAGTTTAACTTTTACCGTGTTTTTTTGTATTCTTACACTATATGGTTAATAAAATTAATCTAAACTTCCAAGAGAACCTAAATTGGTTAATTAATGACATATATAATATTATTTAAGCTTTTTGGTGGAACCTTATATTTTTAGGAATGTTATATCAACCAATAATATAGTATTTGTTTTAAAAACTATTTTATGTCAATTTTGACATTATTTGGTATTTGTTTTTGTATAAGTCATAACAACAAGATTACTTTTAAAAAAATTGATTGAATCAACCCTAAATAGTAATATTAACCTATAAAATTAGTTTAATTCATCAAAAGTCTCAAATTACATTTATTTGGGTATTTATAATATCAATTATTTTAATCATTCATTAAAACGGTAATTACTGCATCATCATTGTGTCATACATAAATTTAATTATTTAATGTCTAAAAAATATAAATAAAATATCATTATGTTGGAAATTGTTTTATCCTTATAATTAATATTTATAGTCTAATTTATCTTATGTGTATCCCTATATTAAAAATGTTTTAGTTATTAAACTTTGATTTTAACTCTTTTAACTCATCTTTGAATTAAATAATAATAAATGTCCAAATCTAATCCAATTGGAACAAAGATGTTCATATTTTATTCCTAATTTTGTTTTTGGTCGAATTATACTTATCCAATAGAATTAGGACATGTTTTAGGGTAATAATAATATCATTTTTACCCTTAATTACCCTATTTACTTTTAACTGTGGTAAATAAAAGTAAAAAGTTACTATTCACAAAAAATCATTTTAAACTTATTTAACCACATTTTACTTACTGATATCAACCGTGTTGATCAGATATTTGAAATTAAACTCAAAGAAGTGTTAAAATTAAGTTTTATCTAAATTTGCAAATGCTCCTAGGAGGTGGGTAAAAGACGGTGAAAAGTTCAATAAAATTTTATATATCAAATATTATTAAAAAATGAGTCCTATAAATTAAATTGAACATATATAGGTATTATGTATCTATTTTGAACTAAAATAAATTTAAATAAAATAATTAATTATTTAAATAAAAATTCGGTTTTAAACTATAACTCAGTGTTTTTCACTATTCATCAAAAAATGAAAGTTTTCCATAAAATACCAAAATTTCACCCTAAGATAATTTTGATATTCTGAATTCAAAAATTAAGTCTATTTTACCAAATTAAAAACATAGAAGATGCATTTATTAATTTAAAATTAATTCCCGTTGTCAAAACCAAAAGCCTGTTTTTAAGAAATAATAACTAACAAAAGATTGATACTTGTTTATGGTCAATTTCAAAGTGAAATTATTTCCAATGAATAAAATTGGGTTAAATGGTAAAAATATAATCTATTTATACTTTCTAACCATTAAAATGTATAATTTAACCCTACATATTATTTTGATTAAAAAAGTTGTTTTCAGTTAAAATATAGTATTTTTCACTATTCACCCAAATATGAAAGTTATCAGAAAAACACCAAAAATTTATTGAAACTAAATTATTATGTCCTAAATTAAAATAAGAAGTTTATTTTGTCAAATTGAATATATAAGAGTTTCAAATAATAGATTTAAAAAGGGTTTTTCATTAAAAGGCGGTAAAATTTCATTTTTTTTAAAAAAGTCTTCTTTTATCTGAAAAAAATGAATTTATTATTTTTTTCATTATGTCTAAGAAACTCATAATATTGATTCTAAAATTATAAGGACTATATAAAGTTCAAATTTTAGTTAATACTATTCATAAACTCTTTTGAACGACTAGTTTGGAAAGTCGTGGTGCGCTTGAACTCGGTGTTGCGTGTAGTTCAAGTTATTGAATTATTTTGAAGAAATAACGTACTATAAAATCTTGTGGTGTTACATTCTTCCCTCCTTCAATAAATTTCATCCTCGCAATTTGAAATTTTTCTTTGTAAATAAAAGGTGTTAAATAGAAAATACCTTTCTGGGAAAACCCACATCAAAAATTGAGTTAATAAAATTTTGTCTTAATAAGACTAAAGGGGAATGAAAAAGTCACCACCAAATTTTGATCTCAATTAGGAGAACATTGGTGTAAATTAGAGACAAATAATTTGAGGAAAAACACAAATATTTATAGGGAGTGATTGAGGTTATCAGTCACAAACAATAGTAGAATTAAGGGACTCAAAGCCATTAATCTATAATGATTTAAAATATCATCGGTTCAACAAAACATAAGGTATTAGGATAATACATTTTTAGTTTTAAGATCCCTTAACTAATGTTTAATAATTAATTTCTTCATAGAATAAGAGAAGAAAGAAAAATATGTATATACTTGACAAGTAGAGTTCATCCTTTAACTAATTTCTACCACAAACTCATCTTTCACTCTAAAAGATAATATAACTTAAAAAATATTTTATTTATCCTATTTGTATAGGGTTACAAAAAATTAATTTACAAATCATCTACCAGACCTTTTAAATAAACTAGATTATTCAATCCAGGACATCACATGGGCCAATGGTAGGTGATACACCCTTGTCGCCCTTCAGTTTTGGGTTCAAGTCTTGTGGCCTTATCGGACACGATGGGTTGTCGCCCGACCTCCAGGTTGTCCTTTTTATGGAAATCCAAAAATAATCTCAAACGATACATATCCAAAATAATTCTGTCCAAACTCATAATCAAAATTCTTTAAGGAAGGTATACACAATAAAGATCCTTTTTTCCATGTAATAAAATCTGAACACCTTCATCATGTATTATTTTAAAACACAACAACATCCTAAATTACCATAAAACCTTATTGATTACATTAATGCTCACTTATTACTTATAGAATACTAGATATACTCATTCTATCCAAAAATGTTGTAAACTCTAACAATGATGGAATATACAAATCATTAATCAATTTTAAGGTATTCAAGAATATCCAATATAATTTATCCAAATCAATCATGTATTATTACAAAATCACTACCTCAGTATCAAAACCATGTTATGGTTTATCTTTATCTCAACCATATATTTTCCAAAAATTTGACCTACTATTGAGTCACTTTTCTTGGTTCCACACAATCTCAAGTCCTTAGTTAAATAGTACTACAGTACAATCCTTATATACTCTATAATTATTATAACATGTACATCATTAATACAATACTCAAATGACACAATAATTTAATAACAACGTAAGAAATAAACTCATTCCTCCTCATCTTCGATAGTATCATAACTTTATTATTATCAAATAACAGCATTTGGGGTATACTATGATGATTTGGACATTGATTCACATAGTGTCCCAACTCCTTGCAGATGAATCATTGTACATTTGAAACTTTTTTCTTACCCTTGCAATCATGTACTTGGTGTCCTTTTTCTCCACACTTATAACAAACTCACATTCCCTTCAATAATTTTCCAAGGTTATTATTTCCACAGTTATCACATATGGGAAAAACCTTCTTTTCCCTCTTCCCTTTATCTATCTTTCTCTCTTCCATCCTTTTGTTCTCTTTCTTCCCTTCAAAGCCATAGGACTCATAGAATTCTTTACTTATCTTATTAACACATGATAGGATTTATTCATATGTTGAGAATACATGGGAGACTATTTCTATTCTAAATGTTGGATTAATAACATGAAAGATATGATCCTTCTTACTCTTTGTATCATACGTATTGTTGGAGTTCACATTTCTTCTAATTTGCGCCATTTCTATACAATGTCATACACTGGGTCAGTTTATGAATTGCAATGAATAATTCAAAACTTGTAAAATTCCTAATGTAAATTGAATAGTTTATGGATATAATCCATAATCATAAAAATATTTTCTTTGAGGAGGTATATACCCATAAATTATTTATAATTATTTGTAAATAAAATGAGAATTATCCTAAGCATATCCCCCAGGAGTGTCGTAACCAAGAGTGAAACAAGGCCCATTGTCGTGCACCAGTTGCCGTTCGAGTCTAGCTCAAAGTGGTGTTTTTGGGTTTTACCCCTAGGTACATCTGTGCCAGAGCCGCCTCTACCTGCTCATATCATGACATGGATGTATTTCTTGGAAAACTTACAAAATATCTACAATACCAAAATTATAGGAAGTTATTCTATAATAATCCTCAATGTCTATCTTAGGGCTATGTGCTCGAATAAGAGTTTATCTAAATGTAGTTTCCAAGGTTTGTACTAAACATCCTCTGATACCAACTGTAACGCCCTGACATTAGTTACCCAGAGTTGGTGCATTATTACATAACATTGACATGATCACAAAATATCAGGTCTCGAAAGACCGATTAGTTTAGTAGCCTTGAAAGTAGTAGATACATTCATAAGGTTTACATTACATTATAAAATGGAAAACTAAAACAACATTGTTTCCAAGGACCACACTCACATCGCCTCAGACTATCCTTGCAATTAAGTCATAAAATACTTCTTTGCATCCTGGAAAACATAAAACATAGAAGGGGGTGAGCTCATATTCTCAGTAAGGATAACAATATAGCAGAAACTTTCATAAATAAGCATAAACATTTAAGGCAATGTATAAGACTAAAACAAAAGCCTTTTAAACTTGAAATTCAGAATAATAAGTAAAAGATAAAATCAAATAATGCCAATTACTTACTCACATGGATATTCTACTAGTCGAATAATCACATGCAATAACAATGGACACTTTCAAAATGATGGAATTAATAATGGAAGACTTTCATAACCACAGATTCAAGGCCTTGTGCCAAGACTACAAATAAGAGTTTGTAAAGGCCTTTTTCCGAGACACTATTTTGTCTAATGTTACCTAACGATACATCTAGGAGCTATATCGGGCTCCACCCATCACTTACTAAGTCCAATTCATTCCTCATATGAAAAGGATTAAACTTAACATAAACATTCGTATTAAAACCAGCATACGAAATGTCAATAATTTATCCATATACCTTGAATGGTATGAAAATAAAACATCCATAGTCAAACATATCACAAAACATTCAATACAAAATGGAAGTTTTTTATCATAATAAATCAACTTCAAACAAACTTAAAATCCATCAATAGATGTTGACATAGATGAAATCAAAAACTTTTTAGAGAAATATCTCTTTCTATTTTGAAATCATTTAAAAGTCACGTAATTATAAAAGAAAACATTTTTATTTGAAAATATTCTTATAAGATTGTAATGGAAGATTTGACGATGTTATGAAGGCATAAAATAGCCGCACCCACCGTATATGTTAAAAAACATTTTTACCTTAAATTTGTCGAAAAGGTCAAAAAGTACCTTGTTTGGAAAACCACGGAAAGATTCCTTTATAAACATCTTATTAAATTCAAACAAGGGTATAAATGAATTTAACACATAGTCTATAAAATAGTAAGAATGTTTTGAAATAAATTTTTATGAAATATGGATGTGTATGATAAATAGGTCCCAGTAGATAATTACGTATAAACAACCTCAGATAATGAAGAGATTGTAGAATTAACCCTTACTTTGAACTTTCCTTTATTCGAGGGTATGTTTAACCTCCTGTATGAAGACCTTAGTACGTTATTAAATTATACCAGAACCATATTAATATATATGTTATCATACATAATTCATTTATTACTTTATACTACCCATGTAATATTAATTTCCCTGTTAAATTAACATTTCAGGTAATAAACGCTTTCTTTATCGTACGTGTTATAACTTGTTGCTCTTGATTGTATCACATAGATCAAGATTTAAATACATCTAGAATATAAAACATGATTTATATATCATATATATTTATAATATAAATTTGTATAATAGACATATATATGAAATGGAAAACACTATTTATGGAGATAGTAGTCCGTACGTACGCATAAACATTGTTTCCGTTTTCATATCATATTGAATGGAACTAAGTGAATAAGATATATGTAAGTAAAGATATATATATATATATATATCAACATTATCATTATTATTTCATATATTACATAATTATTAATGATATATATTTTATAATCATCATTGAATGGTGAACATGAAAATGAATCTCATTACGTCGTGGAGACAGTAATCCGTACGTACGCCCGAGTGACAATATCATTATATTGACAGAGAAATAGTATGTAGCTGGATGTTATATCATATATAAATAATCTTTAACATGTTATATTTATTATTTACATCAGTTATACTTAGTATTATATCCATCCAAATAATGAAGTGTTTGAATAACAAACTACACCACAACGTGGAGACGGTAATCCATACGTACGCACGTATGGTGACATTGTAATTTATAGGATAGAAAGAATAATGAATATGGTTTTACCATTTCTATAATATCATCAAATTATATATAAGATTCTGGATTTATTATTTTATAATGGAAACAACAAATAAATAAGAAGTAGAAGAAGAAAACAACTTGAAAGATGTGATGAAATATTTACCTCTTTTTCAGGTTCTTCCTTTTGATTTGATCAAAAGGGCTCCTTAGGTTGGATTTATGACCAAAATAAGGCCTCTAGGATGAATGGAGGAATGATGGTAGGTTATTTGGGCAAGGTTTGGTCGAGGAAAATGGCTTTGGAGGTGTGAAATTATGAGAAGTAGAAGTGCCCTTTTATAAGAGAGGTGAGGGTCACTTTAGGAAAAGTTTGAAATATTATTTTATAATAAAATAATTTTCGGTTTATAATTGATAAAAAATGAATTATTTAAAGGATAAGGTGGGTATGGGTCTAAAAACTCTCACAAAATAGGTTTTATAAAAGTTTAGGATACCATTTTAACCATATCTTTTAGATTTAACTATTAGTTAAATAGTTTAACTTTTACCGTGTCTTCTTGTATTATTACACTATAAGGTTAATAAACTTACTATAAACTTATAAGATAACCTAAAGTGGTTTACTAATGAAATATATAATTTTATTTAATCCTTTTGGTAGAACCATATATTTTTAGGAATATTATATCAATCAATAATATAGTATTTGTTTTAAAAACTATTTTATGTCAATTTTGACATTATTTGGTATTTTTTTGTAAAAATCATAACATCCTGATTACTTCGAAAACAATTGCTTGAATCAACCCTAACAAGTCATATTAACTTATAAAATTAGTGAAACTTATCATAAGTCTCAAATTACATTTATTTGGGTATTTATAATATCAATTATTTTAATCATTCATTAATACGATAATTACTGCATCATCATTGTGTCATAAATAAATTTAATTATTTAAGGTCTAAAAAATATAAATAAAATAACATTATGTAGGAAATCATTTTATATTTCTAATTAATATTTATAGTCTAATTTATCTTATGTGGAACCTTATATTAAAAATGTTTTAGTTATTAAACTTTGATTTTAACTCTTTTAACTCATCTTTGAATTAAATAATAATAAATGTCCAAATCTAATCCAAGTGGCCCAAAGAGGTTCATATTTTATTAAGAAGGTTTATTTTGGTCGAATTATACTTATCTAATAGAATTAGGACATGTGTTAGGGTAATAATAATATCATTTTTACCCTTAATTACCCTATTTACTTTTAACCGTGGTAAAGAAAAGTAAAAAGTTACTATTAAACAAAAATTATTTTCATCTTATGAAACCGCATTTTACTTAATACTATCAACTGTGTCTTTCATATTTTTTAAATTCAACTCACAGAAGTGGTAAAATTAAGTTTTATGTTAATTTACAAATGCTTCAAGGAGGCGGGTAAAAGACGGTGAAAAGTTCAATAAAATTTTATATATTTAATATTATTTAAAAATGACTCCAATGAATTAAATTGAACATATATAGGTATTATGTATCTATTTTTACCTAAAATAAATTTAAATAAAATAATTAATTATTTAAATAAAAATTTGGTTTTAAACTATAACTCAGTGTTTTTCACTATTCGTCGAAAATTGAAAGTTTTCAGAAGAATACCAAAATTTCACCGTAAGATAATTTTGATATTCAAAATTCAAAAATTAAATCTATTTTAAAAAATTCAGAAAATATAAGTTTCATTTATTAATTTAAAATTAATTCCCATTGTCAAAACCAAAAAGCATGTTTTTAAGAAATAATAACCAACAAATGATTGATACTTGTTTATGTTCAATTTCAAAGTGAAATTATTTCCGGTGAATAACATTGGATTAAATGGTAAAAATATAATATATTTATACTTACAAACCATTAAAATGTATAATTTAACACTACAAATTATTTTGACTAAAAAAGTTGTTTTCTGTTAAAATACAGTATTTTTCACTATTCACCCAAATATGAGTGTTATCAGAAAAACACCAAAAATTTATAAAAACTAAATTATTATATACTGATTCTAAAGGAGAAGTTTATTTTTTCAAATTGAATATAGAAAACTTTCAAATATTGGGTTTAGTAAAGGTTCCCCATTAAAAGGCTATAAAATTGCATTTTTAAAAAAATACTTCTTTTATCTGAAAAAAATGATTTTTTTTAATTATGTCTAAGAAACTCATAATATGGATTCTAAAATTATAAGGACTATATAAAGTTCAAAATTTAGTTAATACTATTCATAACCTCTTTTGAACATCTAGTTTGGTAAGTCGTGGTGCGCTTGAACTCGGTGTTGTGTGTAGTGCAAGTTATTGAATTACTTTGAAAAAATAACGTACTATGAAATCTTGGGGTGTTACAAGTTGTCTAAGGAAGAGGTATAATACATAACCAAATGTTTTATTTTTACTTTTGCATATAATAATTTAAAATACTCCAATAAAACGATGAAACCGTATCCTAAAAGTTTTCCATATATATTGAATTTATTTACTAATTTTATAAACTATATGTATATCTCTTCTATTAAATTATAAGTGAAATTGTCATTCTTGTGTACGAATAAGTATGCATCATGAATTGATGTAATTTTTATTCCATAAACTTTTCTAATAGATTATTATATTGATGTATTAATAATGTATGCATGGTATTTATTACATATTTTATATTTTATAAGAAAATATATCATCTAATTTATTTCATTTCCATTAATTGAAAATAGATAATTCCATTCATGTATATTATGTATTACCACCTCCACAAAGTAATGATATTTGTTTTTGAGAACCACATTAAAAAATACATATAAATTTATTTGATGAATTAAAAAATATTTATGAAACATTTATCATTATAGGAAAGAAAAATATTTCTTACCTTCACTCAATAATGATCTTTGAAATATTGAAATGTTACTCATTCATATGAATAACCTATAGATTCCATGATTATACTGTAGTTCAATTTTTATATCCCTTGATCATGGATGTTTTTAATATTATAATTGATTTATAAAGACGATAAATATTTCATGATTATTATTCTATAGATTATGGAATATTTATCTTCTTAACTGTAGTTGACCTACCAATTACATTTTGTATATATGAGTCAAATATTGTCAAAATATTCAATGATAACATAAGTAATTATATCTAAAATTCTAATAAATAAAATAAAATAATTAATAAATAATAAATGGGTTCATAAAAAGTTAAATAACTAACAAAATTTCCTTATTCGTGAATATCTGGAATGTATGTGATGAGTCAAACTCAGGTAAATGGATCTATCCAAACCACCTTTTCATCATAATCATAATTTATTTAATTATTGATAATGGGAAGAGTTAATCAAGGTGCAGAACAAAAAAAGAGAGGCCTATTGGGGTCAGAAGTAGTGTAACCCGAGCTCATCCCCTATAATGGTGTTAACCCCCTCGGGTTTTAGTTGATTTAAGTTGTAAAAATAGGAGGTATTGAACCCATGGGCTGAAATTTTTGTCATATTATTAGCCACCTTATATACCTCTCACCGAGTGTGTCTCAGCCCGATTTTGTTGGAGATGATAGCTTGTCACTTACCAATGGGGTAGGATATAGAACTGGGGATAAGACCAAAGACATGAAATGAGTTTAAGAGAATCCGAGAGTTGGTTTCAGCTTCCTCAATATCAATACCCTCTATCTACATAGAATGATGCCTAAAAGAAATGAAAGGGCCTCCTCTTGGAGAAAAGAACTATTGCCAAGGTGAATCATGAATGTGAGCACAAAGGACCCCTAAGAGTCGTGGATAACCCCTCCACCCCTCATGTCACACGAAATGCGAGAACCGTCTATATTGAGTTTCAAGACCGAGGGAGGTAGTTGCAAGAAACCCATTGACCATGATGGATACTGATAGCTGAATTGACTTGGGTGGATGAAATTAGTAGTTGAAGGGAGGGGCATCCCACTAGTTGTCGATACGCCTGATATGATCAAGATGAATACTATGGATATGAAAAGTTAATAGTGATAGATCTCATGGTCGAACCAATCCCCTCAAATACAAATTTTTTTCTAGCCTTCTAGAGACACCAGACACGTGCATCGAGGAATGAAGTTCTATCCATTCATTCCACACTCCTGTTACTTGAGATATTATATCATCTAACAAGGAATGTGTTATCCACCATAGGATGAGGGTGAACCACTATAAACACACCTAATGTGGACCATACCTCACACACTCACTCTCCCTCAAAGAAAATTTGCCTAATGATTTCCTCATAACATTCGATACAACATGAGTAGCAGGAAGAAATGGGGATACCTCATTTTCTGATGTTCTCATTGGTGTAAAATTCACTCTATATGAGCCTCCAACATAGAAATTTGTATTTCTTTGGTATACTCTTGATCCAAATGAGTTCATTTCATTGTTCCTCCTATGTTTGGGGCACAAGAACGTGGTGAAAATCCATATAACAGATGTTTCCTAATATTGATAGGGAAAAACACACCTGGATAGTCCCAAAATAATCGGAATAAGACGAAATCTATATTTTTGATCCTTTTACATCACTAGATTAATAAATTCCATGTGTCTACTAGACATGACTTATTCTTATGTCATGTATTTTTTTATTTCCTAGTTTCCAATGTTTCCACAATCTTATGATACCATATTCATTATGGTATAATCCTATATGAGTACTCATGAACCATTTTCTATTTTGATATTAGGTTATACCTTTGACTCACAATTTATTTTTCTTTATTATGTTTATTACCTTACTATAATATTTAACTCACCCCATTTATATATGTATTCTACTGGTTGACCCATGCAGATTTAAGATCTCAATGTGATTTTAGAGCTCATTATGGTGATTTAAGTAATGTATTTTCATTTTAGTTTTAGTTTAATGTATTATGTACATTATTTTCCAAAAATACTTGGAATTATGATACATTGGTTGAATTTATTGGATATTTATAATCAACATAATATAATAATATTTGTAAAATTATTTGGTTGCTATATTTTCTGCACTGAGTTATCACACATTTACTTAGATTATAATAACTAATAGATCCTCAATAAGAGAACCTTATCATATTATCTTTCTCTCAGAAAAAGGGGAATATAATCATCAATATGTTTAGAGAGAAAAAAGATATTAAAAGACCCCTTGTAAGCTACTTTTAATTATCATGTTATTACGAGGTAGAAATAAATGAGCAAAGATACATAATTTAAAAACGTGATTCGGTAAATAAGTAGATTTTTGAGACCTTGTATGTGTTTAATTCATTATTAATTGTCATTTTTTGTTTTTTTGAGTGAATATGAGACAATTATTCATAGAGGATTTCCATGCATTAATAAAATGGCATTGGATATCATTCTCAATAAATTATCCTTCCAGATATTATTATTTTCTACTTGACCTAAAATAACCACATAAATAGTGTTTGTGGGTGTAGTAACGTTTTATACTTCATGTGAATGAAGTTATAAGGCCTTTGGATTGAGTCTAAGGTGTTATATAAGTTTTTTATCAGCTTATGACCCCTGATGACAAAAATTATCCATTAAGAGAGAATGCATGAAGGGTTGACTGACTACTAGAAGGGGTCAAGTGACCATACATTAAAATGGTGATACTACATGAAATGACTTAGTGATTTGATGTTGAAATGAAACATCCATGAGATTTATATTATGTGTAGATACCATGAGTAACATTTTATATTGTACTTACATTAGTTGTATGTATATTAGATACCATGGAACAATTATGGTGATGCATTGTATAGTGTTTTTATAATGTATAAATAAAATGACAAAAATTATCATGATACTTGAAAAGGATCCTATAGGATGAGGATAAGAAAAGAAGAACATATAGTGATTCAATTTAGCTACTCAATTTAATTTAATAAAAGATATAGATAGAGTTTTATAGTGTTGACATATTACATACTACTGATCAAGCCATATCCAAAAATCAGACCATGCTTTAATAAAAGGTCAAAGATGATTCCATTTCAAAAATCAATACATATTATGATCATGAATATTTAATATCATTATCATTTTTAGGTTCCTTAGAGTCTATTTATAATATGAATCTAGATGATATTATATCTTGATAAATTCATGTGTTATCTTGGAATATAGAAATATATATGAAATTTCAGTCACATATATAAAAATACATTATAATTAATATTACAACATTAAATTGTTCACAGTATATCTCAAGATGCTCATTAATCTGTTAAATCTAGAACAACTCTATAAGTTTGATTAATTCATCACATGAAAACCTTGTGTGAATATTGATGAAAAATTTCAACATTATTGGGGTGATAAGAAAACTGATTGTCTTAAGAGATTAATCAACATATAATTATTTAAAATAATGTGAAGAAATTTATAGGAGAATACCAAATCCATTTTGGAATTTTGGAAGAAATTTAAATATTAAATAATTCATGATTCATTGGAATAAATTAAAAGAGAAATAATTATATGTATTTTAATTTAGTTTTGATGAAGAAATAATGGGTTACATTATCAAAATCACAATGGATTTAATTGTAATGTTTATAATTGTTTTGAATGATTTTAAACTATTATAATAAAAACATATAAAATAAAACTATATATTTTCTATAGTATATAAATAATAAAAACAATTTATAATTGAGTACATTCAGATAATTATGAGAGTTTCATAATTTATGTTATCGAAGACAAAGAAGTCTCTGAAGTTTGGAGCTTTTCAAAAAACAGAGACTAGTTCACCCAAGTATTTAGATGATAATAATATGAAATAGATAATATAAGATCTATTTTATGTCCAAAGACCAATATTACTATTCAAATATATGAATATATTAAAAAATATTCAACAATTGAAGGTGACCCAATTTTCATATAGAGGAAGACTATTCGGAGAATAATATATTTATATATTTGGATCAACTCTTAAGAATAACCATAAAACTTATGTGTCTAACCAGTCACTAGAGGATTGTGATTGGGGGCTAAACCAATAATAAAGGTAGTGAAATTCAGTGTATAGCCAATTGATGATGAATTTTAATAGGGGTGTAAAACTAGTATTAACCACTTTTTTCTAGTGTAGACAATTAATGTTAGGGTCTCTAACCAACAAAATAATAGTATAATTTTATATCTGAACATATAAAAATAGTGGGATACTTTATATATTATGTTATATCACATTAGGTGATTCTATGAGACAATATTTAGTTGATTAATAAATATAATTATTTCAAGAGGTTGGGTTTAATGGAAATACCTCATAATAAAATTGGGATCACTAATTCACCCACCACCCTCTTTATGATCTATATAGATCTAGGAACATTAATTGGAATAATATCCTTGGTAAAATATAAAAATCCATGATTAATTGTGATATTTAGAGGATTTTAACTTAGTCAATAACCATGGTGTTCCAATATTCTATTGGAAAAATTATCACTGTGAGAGGAATAGGATTCAAACCGATCTTTATTTACTCATCCTGGAGGAAAGATATAGAATTGTTTTTGGGTTTCCTCCCATTTCTGAAGGTTATTCAATGACTCAATATAATAAATTAAATATTTATTTATATAGAAAAGATCAAAATTCCATTATGACTTCTCTATCAGGGAAGTTATATTCCATAGAGATGGGTTTTCGAACAAAAAATTAAATCTATGTAATGTTAAAAAATAGTTTTATAGATAATGAAATGTTCATGATATAAAATCTAAAAGTATGGATGATCCAATTATAATATATAAATACAGATGACGATGAGACCATCGATAAATACTTTAAATGGTTCAATAACATTGTATAAAACATCTATGGTTTTGAGTAGATTCTTGAATATTATATCACCGTTAAAAAATTATTGAAGAATTTTAAAAATATATTTTATTCAAAAATTTAAAATCTATGAGATATAGAGGATTTTAAAATATATGAGTTTAAAAAAATAATCATAGTCTAGGATATTATAAAATTTATTTCTTTAAATATAAATGAAATGATGAAATTTCCTTTGATGTTATGAGAAAAGGAAAATTTAATGAAGTTGAAATTGTCAAATCAAGTGGTTTTGAAGATGATAAAGGTTAATATGACATCAAAAATAATGTCACAATTCTTTTAGTAGGATTTATAAATGGAATGGTTAAATAGAAAAACAAAATTCTATTAATGTGGTGGAATTATTGTATGTTTAGACAATTAATAATTTTCCAAATAATAACATACAAGAATCCAAATATGAAGAGGATTATTATTAGTTTTAAAAAATAAAAAGGATAAGAGTAAGAAGATGAATTTAATAAGTAATAAAGAGAGTTTAATGAGTAAGAATAAAAAATATTCATCATCATCAAGTGGATCTTCGGATAATAAGGTTAATTTCGTTTTAAAGGTTGAAAATGGTTTTTTATCCTATATTGATGATGATGGTGAAAACATAATTGAACTAGAATAGAAAAAAAATAATGAGTTAGATTCATATATTGAGGATATTACAATTCTATAAAAGAAAATTGAAAATTACATAAGGAGAAAAATATATATGGGGAATAAAATTAAGTGTTTAGAAAGATGAAGAATACTACAATTGTGAAATCAACCTACTTAAGTTGATTCTTTCTAGTACTAAAATTAATTATACCCAAACACATCTTGACCAATTCTTATTAAAAAAAATTATAGTTTCCCTAAAACAATGGTTATTGATAACAATTGGTATAGTTGTATGCCACACCAATTATTCTAATAAAGTATGGGTATAGGGTCCTCCAATTTCCAATCATGTGATCCCCTCCCCTATTTTTCTTTAAAAGTAGATTTAAAAAAACATTGGTATAAGTTATCCCCCCTTACCAGTAATGTGAGAAACCCCCCCCCCCCCCTCCTTCCCATTTTGTTCGTCTCCCATGAGTGGTAGTCTCCTCCCTCTGATTCTATTTTTTACTCATTATTCCTTCTTATTTCACCTTTAATTTGTGAGTGAAATCAAATTATGTTCTTTACATACCACTTTTATCTTATTAATTCATCCAATTTATTCATTTTATTTCCGAAATTACAGTTATTAATTTTTTTTATTTTTTGTGAATTTTATTGGGGCATTTTGATATTTAAAGTTTATAAATATTAAATAATTGATTATTAATTTTTCCTCTAAAATAAATAATAGTAGATATCATTTTATACCCTTTCATTTCAAAAATGAAGACTTGTTGAATAAATTTAACTATGTTTCACTTAGAGAATATATTTTTATGTAAATTTTGTAATTATTTATGAAATATAGTTTTATATTTAACTATATTATTCTTTGAGATTATATTCTCATGTTCATTTTCATAGTATTTTTGAAGTCTAAATTTATATTACTGTTTTAAATTTAATTACCATGTGTTTTATTATTAATCTCCATATATTTTAGAAATATTATATTGTATATTAATGTCTTATGAATGTGGTGTTATTAAATTAATATTTTACTATTTATAGATTTGTTTTAAAAATAATTATAATTATATTACTATATATATGGGATTTAAAGGCCCATTTTTAAGATAACAAATTTTTTACTTTACAAAATATATTTGAAACCCCATTAGGTGAAGTTTTAAGTAAAAATTGATATTATATTGTAAAAATTCATATTATTTGATATTAAATGTGTGTTTTAAGTGTATTAAAGTGTTTTAGGTTGTATTATGTATAGTTATAGTCATTGGTATAAATGATTAAAATATTATGGTTATATATATATATATATATGATATTATGTTATCTCATGGTATAGAAATATGGAGTTGTGGTTATAGGTGATAAATCTAAAGTATGAATTATTTCCTAGTAGTTTTTTCCCACATCAAATTGTTGTATTCATGATGAATGTTGTTATTTTTCAAATAATTATGTATCGATGTATATTATATTTGTTTTTTTACATAGAAGTAGAGTGTAATTAAAAATGTATTTGAATTTAATATCATTTCAATGATTTTCATTTTGATTAATTTTTTTATCAAGTCTCACTTTGTTAAATACATTTCCATTACTGTAATAAAATTTGGGTTTTATACTAGATCAAAGTTGGATTCCTTATGTATTAGAAATAAATATTTCATTGAATTTTGATATGATATTTTTCATTTTTATTGGATAATTCATGATTTATATTGGAACTATTGAATGATTATTAGTATTAAATAAGTACCAATAGTTTTTATTCTCATGGATTCCATTATAATGTACTATTATATTGTTTGGTTTCAAAATATATGATGATTTTTAAGGTATATATCGTTTTATGGTGTATATTTTAGTACTTCTAAATAATTTTTTATGATTTTCTAATAAATGTTTAAAATATGAGATTCATGATTTATATTAATTTATTAAGTATTCTTATGGAAGGATATACATTTCAAACAAAATGAAGGAAATTTTTCCATTTTTGGAAGATAATGTCACTTCATACGGTGATGTGATGTAGTGAAAATAGACTATGGGAATTAATTTAAGGTGATATTGAATATTTAAGCCAAATGGATTAATAAATCCATTTAATGAATGATTACCATGATGTTGGACAATCATGGGATCTTTTAGAGGCCTGATACTGAAGAACCAAATAAAAATGAGGCTTCTGACACTAGAAATACTTGTTTTACATGTTGAATCACGTTCACATTTTATAAAATATAAATTTAATTCTCCCTATATTGGATGTGAAGTGGAAAAATTATCTAAAAATTTATCATGGATTTCATGGAATGAATATACGTTTAACCCCCTGAAACATCCCCAATTGGCCTAGATACGAGATTTTCACATATCTTTCAATGTGGGCCTATTAATATGTCACGGGAACACCATTAAATGTAATATATGACTTGAAGAACCCTGAGGAATAATTTTAGTAATATAAATGTGGTTTAGTTCTAATATAACCATGGAATCATTCCAAGAATAGAGGTTCCATGTCTAAAAGGACACCACTACGTTTTTGACCATGAGTTCTTTATAGATACGTTTTTATTTATAAGTTTTATTTTTCACACTTTCTATAAATTTTGGATGTTTTATAGTTTAATTACATTTTATTATTTTCATTATATTTCACCAAATATCCCCTCTATGGGTATTGGATTATTCATCATCAGTGCATACAAAATTATTATATTTATTTCATTAATTGAACAATTATTCTATTAAATATCCATATTTCTTCAACCCATTATTTTTATATATGTTATTAAATCAAAGACTATATATGTTTTATTGAAAATGAAACCCAACATGTTAAAGGTAATTTATTCATGGAAAGTTAATTGTATTATATTTATTTTTTTGTAATATGATTCTATTGAATCATGATGTTTTAACTTTTCTAGCCATAAAGAATTAGGTTTATATTTTATAAGAGAGGTATTGAAAATTTAATATATTGGTAAAAGTAATTGATTGTGAAACCAAAGTGTTTTATTTTTTTGAAAGTGTAATCAATATTTCATTTAGAACATCGGCCTTAAAAACCAATTTCTTAATGTTCTTCCTTTCAATTATTTTATTATTCATTTTAAAAATTTATTTTTTCCATTTAATTAATTTATATAAAATCAATTGAAATTGTGATGACCCATCCTTTGGTCAAGAGTTGTCATCAATATGTTCCATTCTATTTGGGATTTTTACCATGTACTATCACTATGATACAACTTTGTATCTAGGGTAGTTTGGGACATTATAAATTTTTAATTTTTTCACACCCATAGGATTTAGTGAATTCCTATGGATGTATACTATTTTTTCATTATTGTCACCAACTATCATAGTACAATATTATTCCTGAGACGGATTTCTTATGTCAATTTCTTTTCTTATAACATTTGAGTTTACTGATTTTGTCCTACATTTTGTTTTTCATTTTTCATTTTTCATTTTTACATGCTTGGTGGTTTTTTATTAAACATGATTTATTATTAGACACATTATTATTCTTTATCCCCTCTATCAGATCACATCTAATATCAGGAGTAATGGACCACATGGGTGGCACTGAATTCAGAATGGTGTCCAAAAAATGAATATAACCCAAATGATTCATATACATAAAGATATAGTGAATTACAACATCAAAATATGATCAAAACCTATTACCATCCTTATGGAGGAGGTCCTAGATATCATGGATACCACGACGATTACAGGACTATGAAGTAAATTCAAAAAGACCCTTCAGTAATGAAACCTCAAGAGTGTAAATAATAAGTTAAAGTTATTGAATTTCTCAAATGGTACCTTGAAGTTGCAAATAAGTGGATTCATAAAAATGAAACAAAACTCAAAGAACAGGTATAAATGACTAGTATGATTTCTAAAATAATTTTAAATTTATATTCCATTGTAAATAACTTACTAGTAATTTCTAATTTGGAGATAGATTAGTTTGAATACAAAGAAGATAAAGATGTGTATTTAGTAAATGTTGTGGAAATAATTAAGGGAGAAAAAATGGAGTTTTAAAATATACATTAGTTCCCAAAGAATATTGAAAACAATGAAAAATATGAACTTCTAGATTTAGAATATGTATATGAACATGTGGTATCACTTATAAATATAAAAAAATATTAATAAGAATACTTATTGAAATTTCAAGAATAATAAATAAATAAATATGATGGAAACTATTAATTTGATAGTAAAAGAGAATGAGGTGGAGGAGTTTGAAGTAATACAAGTCGTACAATCAAAGGAAGAAGAAAAAGTGATGGAATATGATACCGATCATACATGCATTGATGTATATATGTTTAGTGACTGATAAAGAACTCGTATCCCTCCTATAAATTGAAGAAGAGTATAAGAAAAAGGATTTTCCAACACAAGAATACATTTTTTCATGAGAACCAAATGTTGAAATGGAATATTTCTAGGTGGAGAAGGTGAACAAAAAAATATGGTCAAATTTTTATTTTCTGGTATGTTCATTGAAAAAACCTTGAATTGAATCCCATAAAAAAGAACCAATCAAAAATAATTGATATAGTATAAAGTAAAGAACTACCTCAAATTCAAAATATATTTACTAGCGGATAAACCCAAGAAGATTATATTTATACCATGTTCGAATAAGATTATGAAGGTATAAGTAGAGATATAATACTATAAAAGTTTTAGCTACTAGGAGTAAACATAATTTTTACATTGGTATCTATGACTTAGATTTATTTTATTAGATTAGTTTAATAACTCTCCATGTGGTTGTTCTATTTATATGTTAGAGGCAAATATTTATATTTTTAATAAAACTTTAGTCTAACTACTTTTAATTTTTCGTCCCATGGAAAACATAAGCAGTGTAAGTTCTTGGGTTTTTATATGAGGTACTGATATTTTAGATTTTTCTGACCGAATGTTAATGAGTAATGAGTTCATAGACGTTTTGGAGATATATGAGAATCTTTCGGGTCCCATATGTTGGGTTTTTGTAAAAAGTAAACTAGGTAATTTGGTTAGTAGAAACCATGTAACCCAGGTCGCACGATTAGGAGTCATAATGCATGGTTGGACAGAGGGTAGTAGGAGGCCACACTATTTGAAAAAATAGTGCATACTGGCATTTATGAATGTTCGAGGGGACCTGCATTCTTTATTTGAGTTATATGGATTGTTTTATAGAATGGTTTTCCATACCGTGCACATGAACCATGTGACCTACCCCTTGAGGCTGAGAATGATGCACGATTGGTACACAATTTGGCCAACGATGTAGTCAAACCACATAACCCAGTTAAAATGATGACAATGAAAACAATTTACCCTAAAATCTATTATATACTAAATATAATATTTATTTCTCCATGTGGACAATCTCTTTGTCTTTGGGTAGATCCCTTTGAATCCATATTCTATGATTTGACCCAAATCCTCCATCAAACCTTAGAATCAAGAACCATTTGTCTCATTGGATTTGAAAAAGTGTGTTCTAAATTCATAATATGTCATTCTTTGTTTTTAATTTTATCTATTGAGTTATTTTGGGGAAACCTAATATTCCCCATTTATAGGGTTTTTTGGTCTTATTTTATCATTCGATATGGCCCGAATAAGAGGTCAATTCTAGATGATTGGTATACAACATGTATATGGTAAGTTTTTTACACCATTCACTCAATTATTGGTGTTTTATATATGATTTTAAAGTTTATTCTCATAAAATCCAGTTAATATTTCCCTATAAATTTAATTTAATGCTTGAATATACTTAATTAGAACCGGAATATGTTCTCCAAATATATCCTTTTTATACATAGAGGTTATTTGGAACAACCTATGCCACCCATGGGGTGTTCGATTCTATCTTCCCCATGTTGTACCACCCATTTGGGTGTGCGTGAGCTCTCCAATTTTATTGGGATACTTAAAAATAATTTATTTAATTTTTTAAGGTTTCTACCTCCTTGTTTAATGGTATATTTGAAAATGAAATTAATTAATTGGATTGGATTTATATGAGAGGTTTTTCCCACTTTTCATTTGATAAAATCTATTTTAACATGTTAAATGATTTATATAGAGAATATTTAATGGGATTGAAGAACTCATTTCATGTCAATTGATTAATGACTTGATAATGGCAGTGTATCCCTTGGAGGATCTACTTTGATTTTGATTCCATTGGATTCCATGGACATTTCTACTCTATGGATCCATATTGATTACAGGATTCAGAACCATGACCATTTCTACTATGTGGATCTATATTACTTTGGATAATTTAAGATATTCTCTATTGACATTCTCTTTATAGTCCAACCATGTTGATGTGGATCTTTGGTTGAGAATCTCGATGGACTCGATGAGGATGCACCGGTCTTCTATTCCTTGGATCTGGCCTTTCATGGCTTGAAATTGGATTAAACAGCAAGGGTGGTTGTAGTTTACATACACTATATTACACCGAATAATTGTTGAGAATATTTTTCTATGATTTTTAGATATCCTAAGTATTAGTATGTGAAAATAGTTTTTAGAGAGGAGAGTATCATAAGTGTTTATTTTTTATTTAAAAATCCCCTTTATAAGAGAATGAATCTCTCTCAAAGGGATCCATGTACGGCTACATAGGATCAAATTTTCATGTGAAGCCTTTGTTATAGACCATACAATGACATTGTTAATATACCCATACTGGACATGTTATAGACACTATTAGTGGTGGCATACTAAGTTTTATCTCACACCATTTTTTTCATCATAGGGTACACAAACAAACTTAATTGATGCATGTAGAGACCAAGGCATGTTCCCATGTTATGATGCATGATATTATTCTTCCTTAGGAGTAGGGGACCAAAAAAATAATCTATTATCGGGATACTAGATAGGGATAGTTTTTTTGGTATTTTATTATTTTGACACATGTATTTTATTAGTTTCCAATTTCCATGTATTTACTGCCATTTTGTATGGTGGAATTTCAAGATCATCATATTGGACAAGAAAATAGTTTTGGATTATTTAATATTATAGTCTTCTTGAGGTTATATTATGTTTCATCTTCCGTTATATATCTCCTTATTCTACTCAACATTTTTGATTGTTAACGTTGTGATATACTATAACACGAGGGGATAGATTACACACTAACACACCCTAGAACCTCACTACAATTTAGCGACCTATAAAATATGAGGAGACACTTTTGAGGCCAAGTGACCTACCATCTTAGGGAAATTTTTAGTGGCACCCAGATCGAGATGTTACAAAATGGCATCAGATCCGGATTTTGATCCTATAACCTATAGGATATGGTTATATTCTTTTTATTTGAAGGAGAGTTAGTGTTTGTGGGACCTATTCTCATTTATAAGTCCTCATAGTAGGTCTATATGATCGGAATGTGGATAGATACTATACTATTTAGGAATAATTAATGTTTTTATTCAATTCACATAGTGAGATCATTTAGATTCGCGAGACCATAGTTAACATCATGAACTTTGGTGTGACCAAATCTGGCCAAGTGTCAATGTAAAGGGTGTATTGATTTATTAATTTATATATTAATTTTACATATTTTTTTCCTTCACATTATTTTGAAAATAAAATAGGAAGAAAAAACTTAATTGAATTATTGAATAAATTTAAATGGATTAGATTCTCAAATAAATGACTGAATTTTTTTTCTTATGCTCAGTAATCTAAGAGAATTCAAAACTTAGTAAAAATATATTCACAGATTTGAAAATTTTAAATATAATTACCATAAATGTAAAACATAAGAATATACATATAAAAAAATTGTTGCCTCAATTTTTAATTTCATGAAACTTACTGATGAGATGATTGATTTTTTCAATTTGATTCCTAAAAGTTATCATTGATTAAATTGATTATTGATTTTCATTCCATAGCCTGAATGGATTATTTTATGTACCAATTCCAAAGTTTCTTCTTGAAAAAATATATCCTATTATTAAAAGAATATTTTTTTGAGTAAATCTTGGGGAATGAAAAGGTTCTAGAACATGCATTGATATATTCTCAAATATAGGACTAAAAAATTCACATTCTAAATAATTAAGGCATTTTATTAAAGAGGGTATTTACCCTGAGACTCAACTATACAATTCTCCTTCTTAAACCATAGATTCCATTAATGAAATTGTTAGTATTGAGCAACTGTACAGTCAATTATTTTCCTTTATTACACTAATCGTTCTATTTTACATGATATTCAATTAAATGAGTGTGGCGTAGGGGTTATTCATGGTAGATATGGGATTTTTTAGCTTGATAGAAGACTATAGGGTTTTTATATGGTCTTTTTAGGGTAGGTTAATATTTAAATTATTTATATTTCACAAATTACACCTATTTTTGTAAAAAATGACAAAAATACAAGTGTAGTCACTTTGAATAATCAACAATCACCATTACCGGACTAATAATCTGTATTATATCTGATCAGGTGGTAGATGTGAGGTTCATCCAAATCATGAAATTTATAGAAAAAATAATTAGGTATGTATAAAATCAGCACTTCCATATCAATGATATCGAAATCATATATGGTAAGTTAGTGTATTTGAAATTTATCTCAGGAAAAAATTTTGAGGAGAAGAGAAAAAATGAACAACAATAGAGGAATTCATTCATTCTGATTATATTTCCCATGCTAATTAAATTTCTAAATTCGGGGTGTGTGAGAAGACATTATATTTTAGTGGGGATATATTCATTAAGATTTTGTTTTTAATATCATATATTATTTGTTAGATTTTAGCCTCATTTTTAGTGTTAATTATTTTATACATCAATACCTACCAACCCTTAGCCTCATACTCATTTCATTCTAAATTAAAATCCCTCTTGATTGGTTGTTATATTTTTCCTTATAGAGTAGAGAAATTATATTCAATGAAAGAATTTTGTCAGTAACCTATAGTTGAGGTATGCACATAAATCCATAAAATCTTCTTACCTCGTGTGATGAGTGGGAATATTCATGGTGAGGAAAATCATAAATGGAATTGTGTTTATGAAAGGTTGAATTATATGAGTTAAAAGTTGAAATTTGTTGAATTAAAAATTTTAAATGAAGTGTTACTTATAAATTCATTATTTCATATGGTTATGAATTTAATATCATTTGTTATAAATTTTTTATGGGCGTCATTTTATTAAATTCCTTTATTTATGAATAGACCTATGATGTTTTGATGTTGAGGTTTATCACATGGATGAAAAAATATTTGAGTGTGTGGGAGTTTGATATCTATAATTTGTATCAATATATTAATATGTTTTTATATGTTTTTATTGATTGAAAATGATATTAATTAATTATATTTTTTTATGTATTCATATGGAAGGACATATATTTGGAACATTATGAAGGAAATATTATCATTTGATGTAGATAAAGGAACTTCACGCAATGATGCTAAGCAGAGAGTCACTTAAATGGAAATATGATGATCATGTGATTGAGTATTGAATCCAAATGGATCAATATATCTATTGATAGAAGGTTTCCCATGATATTGGATGATCATGGGATTTTTTAGCTTCACCAAACTGAAGAACTTGATCATATTGAGGCTACCTAGAGTGGAAATACTTTTTTATTGATGAATCATGTTCAAAATAGGTAAAGTATACAAGAAATGAAACCATTATTGGGTGTAAAGTGAAAAAATTTATCAAAAAGTGGGGTTCTTGATTTTCATATAATGAATATATGTTTCACATTGGGAAGCAACCCATCAAGCCCAAATTCAATATTTTAGCGTATCTTTCATTTGAGGACTATGAGTACAACTCAGAAACACCATTAAGTGAATTCAATGATTAGGGGAATATTTATAATTACTTTATGGTATATAAATAAGGATTCCAACCAATAGAAATGGGGATGCATTACAGGCGTAGAGTTTTAACCACCTAAAGGCTGTCGCTGGGGTTCTGACATGGAGTTCTTCGAAGATATGTTTTTCATTATGATTTGTTTTTTTATATTTTTCTATAAATGATAGATGAATTTTATTATAATTCTATTGTATTATGTTCATTAACTTTCTCTCAATCTCTAGGTCATGGGGTTTTTATTCATCGTTGGCAATCACCGTTCGATGATTGACTAAATCCATTAGGGAGAGAGGAATCATTAATAATGGGTTCATAAAAGAATAATCTCTTTATTTATTCACAAGTGAAATGATTATATTACAATAGTATTGTGACATGGATAATTATTTTAAAATCAATTATTAAATAAAAAACCATGTACTTTTGATAGCCATTGAAATAAATCATGATACTTTTAATTTATTGATGCCCACAAAATTGGATTATTCATCTACTTTTTCAATCTGATCCTAATGAATCCATGTTTTTTAATTCATATATCCATATATAATTATGGTTATAGAGTATATTTATATTTATTTACAATTTAATATATCAATTAATTTAATTGATTGTGCATCCAATGTGTATTATTGTTTTGAAAGTGCAACCATGATTTCTTTCATCACAACCACCCATGGAAACTCATTTCCCTCTCTTCTACTATTCTAGTTTTCCTATTTTCATTTTAGCTATTTAGTTTTCATAATTTAATTATTTTAAATAAAAATAAATTTAAATCAAGATGAAACATGCTTTGTCCAAGAGTTATCATCATTATGTTCCATGCCCTATGAGGGTTCTACCCCATATTGCCGCTATGATGCACCTTGTTGCTTGTGTAGTTTGGGACGTCATAAATTTGAAATTTGATCTTGCATGGAGTATTTAATGAAGTACTTTTCATGAATACATATACTATATTTTTTTGGAGATTGTCCAGTCTATGTTGGTTAGACATGGTATTCCACATTATATTTAGTAGAAAACCTAAATATCCCCCTCTAGTGTCATGAATTTTTTAGTTATAGTATGATAGGATGATATTAATATAATCATATATTTGGTAAAATAATTCATAGATTTTGGATTTATGATACTAATTAGATATCATTTGAGTATCAATACAATTTTTATTAGTTTTTATATTTTACAAACATAAATTCTTCAGATATAAGTCTTACACATTTAATGTGTTATACATGTGTTGTATAACCTTTGTTAATCCACAAAGAAGTTATAATCCATATAATAAAATTAATCTTACAAAAAAAAAATATTATTTATGGTATAATAATAGAGAGAAAATAAAAATTCATATTTCTTTATGATTGAAATATAATGAGTTTAATAATTAATTATTTATTTGATCATGTACTATTTATTCCTCATTATGATTAAGTAAGAATTCTAATATAGTTTGATAATGATATCATTGTACATGATGAAACTTCTCAAAATGACAATATTAAGGGGGTATAAATATTAATGGATTATTCCATGTCACCTCCCGTCCTCGAGGCTCATGCCGTGACTACCCCAAGACCGCCTTCCATAGGCCAGAGGCTGGCGACTAAAACCAAAGGCGTAAATCCTGATAAAAAGGGAAGGCATTGCCTTTATAAAAGTAAAAAAACACAACTGAGTATGCAATAGAAGAAAGCACTAAGTAATACTGAATACAAAAGTAAGTACTGAAAAGAAAGGGGCCGAAAATACAAGCCTAACAGTAAGTACAGTACAACTGAAAAGCTAGTACAACTGTAGTAAATTAAAACAACAACCACCGAGTAGTCCTCCAGGAATCCCACCTGAAGGGTGGGTACAGATGACCTCCTCAGCACCTCGGGTCCGTCCGTATGCTCCGTGTACGTCTCGCCAAGTGGTCCACCACTGGGTACCATCTAGCTCTATAAGACTCTACCTCGATCAGTGCTGTCCGTCGTCTGTATCCAACACAACATAGTGCCGGCATAACCCGTGCAGGGGTGAGTATACGATACTCAGTAGGGACCCTGAGACCCCAAAGGTCTCCCAGAATCCACGAAGGATAAACCACAGAAGAAAGATACAATCACGAAGTATCAACCAACCCTACTTAGATATATTCCCATACATATACCTAAGTCATCAATCCTAGTTCGGCTCCAACTCTCGAGCCCAAGCACAACCTAATCCACACAGGAAAGAAGAAAATCACATCGATGATAATGATTTAAAGTCAAGAATCTTCTCATAAAAGTATACATCGTTTGTATAGGGATAGAGATGATCAGATGTAGTCACTGATTCATCTAAGCTATCAGACCCACGTAGGATACTAGACCAGCTAAGTTTCCATACACACATAGGATACTAGACTAGCTACTCTGTCGGACCCACGTAGGATAGTAGTACAGAAGTCAAACTGTCTGACCCACTTAGGATACAAGTATAGTAGTCATCACTGTCAAACCCACGGAGGATTCCAGTACAGTTTTCATCGTCGTCAAACCCATGGAGGATTCCAGTACGGTTGTCGTCATCGTCGAACCCATGAAAGATTATAGTATTGTAGTCGTCACAGTCACATCCAGCTCTAGGGTTCCCGCACACAACACGCTCGATTCCAGGAGGGTCTGCTTCTCGAGCCAAGGGTTTGATACATCAACTATCACTATGTCTAGAGTTGATGTATCCCAAATTTCCGTCTCGTCAAAAGGAACCCAACACGACTGACGGTGCGTCAATTAGATGCCCAGTCCGAGTGATATTGGCTTTTCCGTTCCAGGGGCCCGGTTGGAATTACACTCGTTCCAAACACGGCCATTTTCCAAAGTCGTCCAAAACTCACTTAGAGTATCGAAAAAGGAACGTCTTTTCACAAGGATCCCAGTGCCACAGATGGTGCGTCGATCAGACACACAGTCCTAAAGTTATTCACGTTTAAGTGAAACGGGCCCGACCCGTCAAGGCTAGTGGGCTGGCGGGTCAGCCCGACCTGGTTTAGCGGGTCTGACCCAGTAGGGGGTCGTCCCGGCCCAATGGGGCGCAACCCGACATGGTGGGGCATAGCCCGGCCCGGCGTGGAGCGGCCCAACCTTACGTGGCACGGCACGACCCAGCGTGGCGTGACCCGACCCGTTGCTGGCCACGGCTAGGCCCGACTGGCCGAGCGGTGCGGGAGGGAGAGACCCCCCGGTTTTTGGAACAGGCAGCGCCGCCCCTCCTTTCCGGTTGGCCGAAGCCGGCCGATCTTCCCACCGCGATCTGCCCACATAGTGGGCCACTTTCCTCCCGCGCGGCACCTGCGGATGCCACGACCTCCTCCAACCCGGCCGGCTCACAAGCTGGCCGGTTCGTTCGCTGAAGCGTCCCGCGGAGCGCGGGCCATTGTCCTTCGCAGTGCGGTGCCATAGGGCACTGCGTTTCCTCTAGCCCGGCCGGGTTTGGCAGGCCGGTTCTTCTTCGGCCGAGCGGCCCGCAGTTGCAGGCTGCAGTTCTTCCGCACGCGGCCGGCGTGCGGCCGCTGCTTCCTCCGGTTACCGCTGCCTCCATTCGCCGATGTCAAAATATTCAAGAACCATCGGAGGGTCATCGAGCCATGTTCGTTCGGCCTGCGCCCTCCACGTTAGGTGATATCATAAGGCGGATGACAATCCAGAAATTCAAAGAAGAACATGGTACAAAATATTCACTTAAAATTGTATCAAACCTCCTACATCGTAATTGAGGTTCTTTCGTCAATGATCCATGGAAGACGAGCGTCACGGTAGTCGGGCATCGTGGAAGACAGCGTCGCGGAAGACGACATTGCAGAAGACGGCATCATGGAGAATAGTTTCATCCCATCAACGTTGGAAGTCGTTGTCGTAGATGGCGTTCCTCACGAGCGGTGTCTTCTCCCTTGACGCAGAGGAAAAAGAAAGGATGAAGGCGTTCCTCACGATCTTGTCCCGGTTGAAAAGGAAAGTGAATAGAAATTGATTCTCGTTCTTCGAGTCGTGGAGCATTCTTTGTGGAGAGGAACACTTCCTTCTAAATCCACTCAAGTCCCAACAAAACGAGTTTATGCCAACCAAAAGAAATGAAGGACATGCCTTTTTTAATGTTGGAAAACAATTCAAATTCATTTAAAAAGTTAATACAATTCATTAATAAATTAAGTTGGTATAATTTAAAGAAGTGAGGTTGAAAGGATCCACCTTAATGAGGGGAGGTGTCAAATTAATTTAGGGGGTGTTAATGGGGAGTTTAAGGGAGTTGAGGGGAGGTGAAAAGGTTTTGGTTCGTGTGGGACCCACCACACTAAATCCTCACATGGTAGGTTTTGTGGGGTGTGGACCCCACCCCTAACTTCCTCTTAGAGGAAACAACCACCTCTTAAAATAAAATTGTGTACCACCACAATTTTATTTAATTTAAGATAAATCCCCAAATTATAACTTTCAACCCACATAAAACGCAACTGCGGTAACGGTCCCCTTAAGTGAATATCGGTGATGCGAGTCTATCGGTGTCCTCAGATTTCAATTCCAAGCACCGGTTCAAAAGATAGAAAACCTGCACATACGTTTACTGAGCATACTTGAACAAAACATCAAAAATTGATTCCGAGAACACCGGGCCTCAGAATCAGGTGCCATTAGAAACTCCAGACTCGTAAAATTCCAAAGTATTTATGAAAAAATTTTCCTTGAAATTTCCGGGTCTTTACATTACCCACACCTCAGGGCTTTAAGTCCCCATAAAGCTACAACATACAATAGGGAAACAAAAGTGGGTACTGAGCACGCATCTGAGCCTCCCTCTCCCATGTGCTCTTCTGGAGGTTCTCGTGCTGCCAGCAAATGCGCACCAGAGGAATCGACCATCCATGTAGGACCCACTCCTATCGATCCTCAATCTCCACTGGGACCTTCATGAATGTCGCCCCGTCATCGATGTCCAGTTCCCCGTGATCGAGGATGTGGTTCGGGTTGTGCACGTATCTCCTCAGCTGAGATATGTGGAAGACGTTGTGCACCCGATGCAATTGAGGTGGAAGGGCCAGGCGGTAAGCCACCTCGCCTAATCTGCTGAGGACCTGGAAGGGTCCGATAAATCGAGGAGACAACTTGCCACCTTGGCCAAATCTCCGCAGACCTCATCGAGGTGAGACCTATAGGAAGACGTGGTCGCCATCCTCAAACTCCAGTGGTCTCCGTCTCCAATCAGCATAGGACTTCTGTCTACTTTGTGCAGTCTTCATCCGCTCCTGGATGATCTACACATTTTCCGTCATAGCTTGAACCATCTATGGTTTTACAAGTGCTAACTCCGCTGGGTTAGTCCAACACATAGGTGATCTGCAAGGTCGGTCGTACAATGCCTCGTATGGGGACATCCCGATGGTGGAGTGGTAACTATTGTTGTACGCAAACTCCACCAAGGATAAGTGATCCTCCCAGCTATGACCAAATTCAAGGACACAAGCACAGAGCATGTCCTTGAGAGTCTGAATGGTCCTCTCTGTCTGGTCATCCGTCTGTGGATGGAAGGTGGTGCTCAGACATAGCTACATCCAAAAATCCTCCTATAACCCCTTCCATAGCCAGGAAGTGAATTGAGCATCTCGACCGGAAACAATAGAAGCTGGTACACCATGAAGCCGTACGATATCCTGAACATATAGGCATCCCAATCTCTCTACTGAGCCTTGATCTCTGATCGGAAAGAAGTGGGCCGACTTGGTGAGTCGGTCTACGATCACCGAGATAGAGTCATGTCCTCTGGATGTACGTGGAAGCCCCATCATGAAATCCATGGATATCCCATCCCACTTCCACTCTGGGACCTCTAAGGGCTATACCAAGCATGCTGGTACCTTGTGCTCTGCCTTTACTTGCTAACAAGTGAGGCATCATGATACAAACTCTGCTATAACCTTCTTCATACTCAGACACTAGTGCTGTTGTCTGAGGTCCTGATACATCTTCACCACTCCTGGATGTAACGCTGGAGGTGAAGTGTAAAAATCCCTCAGCACTTCCTCCTGTAGTGAAACTGGTACTATAGTATGTCCCCTGAAGAGGATGACATACTTCCCTCCTTTAGAAAATCCATCAGGCGCCTTCCCTTTGGATATATGAGCACGTCGCGTCTCACAATCAATGTCCCCACACTGTGCCTCCCTGACTCGCTGCAGAAGTGGAGGAGTGACTATGAGAGACCGAAGAAAGGCTGCTCCATATATATCCACAAAGGATACCTGCAACACGACTAGCTTCTCTGTCGCCTCTCCTAGAAGTTGAATACCCGATCTCCTGCTGAGAGCATTAGCTACAACGTTCTACTTCCCAAGATTATAGACTATCTCAAAGTCATAGTCCTGTAGGAACTCGAACCATCACCGTTGTCTCAGGTTTAGGTCCTTCTATGAGAAGATGTACCTGAGACTCTGTTGGTCAGAGTAGACTGTAAGTTCTCACCCATCAGATAGTGCCGCCACATCTTCAAGGTGAAGACCACTACTACTAACTCCAGGTCATGGGTAGAATATTTCTACTCATGCTGTATCAACTGCCGTGAACCATATGCGATCACTACTCCCTCCTCCACCAGGATACACCCGAGTCTGGTCCCTGATGCGTTGCTATAAACTATGTACCCAACGCCCTCCTCTTGTAGCCTCAAGATGGGCGCACTGGGAAATCTCTGTCTCAGCTCCCGAAAGCTCTACTGGTATCTATCTGACCACACAAAGGGTTTCCCCTTCTTGGTCAAAGCTGAAAGTGGTGCTGCAACTCTCGAGAAGACTGGCACAAATCTCTGATAATACCCAGCCAGGCCCAGGAAACTCCACACCTCCATCATGCTACTGGGTGGCTCCCAAGAATGTACTGCCTCAATCTTCGCTGGATCCACTGGAACTCCAGCCTCCAAGATGATGTGTCCCAAGAAATTAACCTCTCGAATCTGAAACTATAACTTTTAGAGATTACTATAAAGATGGTGCTCTCAAAGTGTATCCAGTACAACCCGAAAGTGGTAGGCATGATCCTCCTCAGTAGTCGAGCAAATAAGTATGTCATTAATGAAAAATATGACAAATAGATCGAGGTAAGGCTGGAAGATCTTGTTCATGAGACTCATGAACACTGCTGGAGTGTTGGTTACGCCGAAGGGCATAACTAAGAACTAATAGTGGCCATACCAACACCTGAAGGCCGTCTTCTGCACATCCTCATCTCGAACTCTGAGCTGGTGATAGCCTGACCTGAGGTCAATCTTCGAGAACCATCGTGCTCCCTTGATCTAATCAAAGAGGTCGTCAATCCTCGGGAGTGGGTACTTGTTCTTCACAGTCACCTGATTCAGGCAATGGTAGTCGACACACTGTCGCAAGCTCCCATCCGCCTTCTTGGCGAACAAAATCGGAGATGCCCAGGGTGAAACACTGGGTCGGATAAATCCCTTCCCCTGCAAGTCCTCCAACTGTACCCGCAGCTCACGAAGATCAGCATGAGCCATTCGATATGCTGGAGTGGATATCAGTGTTGTCCCAGGGTATAGGTCTATGTAGAAGTCTTCCTCTCTACAATGAGGTAGTCCTGGAACGTTGTTAGGAAAAATGTCCGCATACTGATCCACCAAAACAAGAAAACTCGGACTCTGCACATCAACTCCTCTGAGGATGAGACTAGCCAACTGATGTGTGATCGGTTTCCCTCTCCTCTGTGAAAGTCCATCCTACGCTACAAAGGCTCCCTTCTCACTGGTGAAGGTGAACCTAGTCCCATCCATGCGGACACACCACACTTTGCGCCTAATGCAGTCGATCTGAGAATGGACTGTAGACAACTAGTCCATACCCAAGATGATGTCCTAAGGCCTCGAAACTGCTACAAGAATATCACAACGGAAGCTCTCGCCTCCTAGAGTAAGCTCACACTACCGGCACCAGTGCATAATCGTCGATTCTGCTCCCGTTGGATTCTGAAGTTGTAAGGATCGAGCCAATGACTCCGTCAGAATATTCGTGCTCCGAATAGGGCAGTGAAAATAAAAGAATGACTCTCACTTGTGTCTATAGGTTCTGTAGAAATGATGGAATAGACATAGATAGTACCTCGAATCATCTCAGGTGCGTCGTGGTTGTAGGCCTTGGCTTTCTGGATATTAGCCCGCCTCTGTCCTCCAGCTCCCTGTGGTCGGGGTGGACCTTATGGTGGTGGTGGTGGTAGGGCCTCAGAACGTCATCCACCACTTGCTGCTCGGCCAACTCCTCTGCCACGTTCGCCCACTCCCGAAGGACCACCCCGGTCAAACCTCTGCCTCTGCCAGGGAGGTCACACTACTGTCTGCTGCTCATCCGCATGGTGGTTCGGGCAATCTCGAGCCATGTGACCCTGCCCACTGCATGCATAACACCGCTTGGTCCTCGTATAACTGGCTTGGTTTCATGTGCCCCTCACAACCGAACCTATATCCTGAGGTCTCCCACCTGATGGCCTGGTCTGCTTGGACCTCTGCGTCAACTGTTTACAACCGGCTGCAGAAGACTCTTCTATGTGCCATCCTACTGTGGGTCTCACAGTTGGTGTCGGCTCAGCAAGAAATATCTCCACAAGAAGGGCTCGCTCCAGTACTCCCGCTTGCGTTGGAATACTGAGGGAGATCCTCGAAGCCCTGATCTCATGTCTGAGTCCCTGATCAATGGTTCAGACCCTGAAGAATGAGTATTATACCATGTCCGTGGAGTAGCGTGAGAGGTCAGTGAACCTCGCTGAGTACTGAGCTACTGTCATGCTGTAGAAGAAGTAACACCTGAATCCGTACCGCAGGAAGGGTGGCTGGAACAAACTCCGAGTAGAAGAGACTCTCAAAGTTTGTCCAAAGTAAAGATGCCTCGTCATGCACCTGGAGCATCAAGTTGCCCCATCTATCTGCTGCTGCATGTAGGGGTCTCGTGGCAAGGATCACCATAAGGTCAGTTGGTGTCCCTACCAATCTGAAAACTCTGATCATAGCCTCCTGCCAATCCTCAGCTTCCTGTGGGTCCGTCTCTCCACAGAACATGGGTGGCCTCTGTCGCTGGAACTCGTGCAACACACCCAGGTGGCATGCACTCTATACTGTGGGGGCTGGTGGTATCGGTGGCCTAGCGGGTAGTGGTACCGATGGATCCTCTGCTTTAATGGGGCCCTGCAATAAGGCCTCATCGCTCGGCGGGATACCATCTCGTACGAAACTCGGAACCCTAACTGGCTGCCTTCGTGGGGCCATCCTGAAAAGAAATAGGTGCACCATGGTCAAACAATATACCTGGTGAGCTGGCACAAAGTAATCACAACGAAAAATTTAGAAAGACACATGCAATCGGTGTTTTCGTGCACTGATTTGGAAATCAGAGGTCAGGGTCCTGGTGTATAGATACGTTGGCCGCCGAACCAACACTGGACTCCCTAGACTGAAAACCACACTCAATACTCTTGACACTATTGCTTCACAGAAAATAATGATCAGAGTCCTGAGTTTTGCGATAGAACTGACTCCTCTGATACCAATTTTTCATGACCCGTCCTCGGGGCGCGTGTCGTGACTACCCTAAGCCCGCCTTCCATAGGCCAGGGGCTGGCGACTAGCACCAAAGGCGTAATTCCCGATAAAAAGGGAAGGCATTGCCTTTATAAAATTAAACAAACAAAACTGAGTACGCAATAGAAGAAAGCACTAAGTATACTGAATACAAAATTAAGTGCTAAAAAGAAAGGGGCAGGAAATACAAGCCCAACAGTATGTACAGTACAACTGAAAAGCTTGTACATCTGAAGTAAAGTAAAACAACAACAACCGAGTCATCCTCCGGGAATCCCACCTGAACGGTGGGTACAGATGGCCTCCTCAGCACCTCGGGTCCATCTGTCTACTCCGTTTACGTCTCACCAAGTGGTCCACCTCCTGGTATCGTCCAGATATACAAGAATATACCTCGATCAGTGTTGTCCGTCATCTGTATCCAACACAACATAGTGCGCGCATAGCCCGTGCAGAGGTGAGTATACGATAATCAGTAGGGACCCCGAGACCCCGAAGGTCTCCCAGAATCCACGAAGGATAATCCATGAAAGAAAGATACAATCATGAAGTATCAACCAACCCTACTTAGGTATATGCCCATACATATACCTAAGTCATCAATCCCAGTTTGGCTCCAACTCTCGAGCCCAAGAACAACCCAGTCCACACAAGAAAGGAGTCAATCACATCGATGATAATGATTGAAAGTCAAGACTCAGCTCACACAGGTATACATATTTCATATAGAGATAGAGATGATAAAATGTTGTCACTGATTCATCTAAGCTGTCAGACCCATGTAGGATACTAGACCAACTAAGTTGTTAGACCCACATAGGATACTAGACCAGCTACTCTATCGGACCCACGTAGGATACTAGTATAGAAGTCAAACTGTCAGACCCACTTAGGATAAAAGTACAGTATTCATCGTTGTCGAACCCACGGAGGATTCCAGTATAGTTTTCGTCTTCGTCGAACCCATAGAAGATTCTTATATGGTTTTCATTGTCGTCGAACCCATGGAGGATTCCATTATGGCAGTCGTCTCAGTCGCAACCAGCTCTAGGGTTCCCGCAGATAGCACGCTCGATTCTGGGAGGGTTCGCTCCTCGATCCAAGGGGTCAATACATCAACTATCATGATATCCAGATTTTATGTATCCCAAAGTTCTATCTCATCAAAAGGAACCCAACGCGATAGACGGTGTGTTAATCAGACGCCCGGTCTGAGAGATGTTGGCTTTTCCGTTCCAGGGGCCCGGTTGGAATTATGCTTGTTCCAAACCCGACTGTTTTTCAAATTCATCCAAAACTCACTTAGAGTATCACAAAAGGACCATCTTGTCACGAGGATCCCAGTTCCACAGATGGTGCATCGATCAGACATGTAGTCTTAAAGTTATTCACGTTTAAGTGAAACAGACCTGGCCCGTCAAGCCCAGTGGGAAGGTGGGTCGGCTCAACCTGGTTCGGTGGGTCCGACCCGGCAGGGTGTTGACCTGGCCTGGTGGGGCGCGCCCCGGCCTAAGGTTGGCCGAGCGGTGCAGGGGGGGGCTCCCAGTTCCTCGAACCGATGGTGTCGCCCCTCCTATCTGGCCGGTCTTCCCGGCATGAGCGCCCCACACATTGGGCTGTTGTCCTCCCGCATGGCACCTACGGGTGTCTTGGCCTCCTCCAACCCAACCGACTGACGAGCTGGCCAGTTTGTCCGCCTAAGCATCCCGTGGAGCGTAGGCCATGGTCCTCCACAGCATGACGCCATGGGGCACCGCAGTTCCGCCATCCAAGCCAGCTACAACCGGCAGGTTCTTTTTCGGTCGAGCGGCCCGTGGTTGCAGGCCGCGGTTCTTCCGCACGCGGCCACCGCGCGGCCGCCGCTTCCTTCAGTTGCCGACGCCTCCATTCGCTGCTGTCAAAATATTCAAGAACCATCGGAGGGTCGTTGGTCCACGTTCGTTCGGCCCGCGCCCTCCGCGTTAGGCGATATCATAAGGCCTATGATAATCCATAAATTCAACGAAGAGCGGGGTACAAAATATTCACTTAAAATTATATCAAACCCCCCGACCTTGTAATTGAGGTTCGTTCTTTGATGAGTCGTGGAAGACGAGTGTCGCGGTAGTCAGGCATCACAGAAGATGGCGTGGCGAAAGACGACGTCGTAGAAGACGGCGTCACGGAGAACAATGTCGTCCCGTCAATGATGGAAGTCATTGTCGTAGAGGGTGTTCCTCGCGAGCGGTGTCTTCTCCCTTGAAGTGGAGGAAAAAGAAAGGATGAAGCCATTCCTCATGATCTTGTTCCAGTTGAAAAGGAAAGTGGAGAGAAATTGCTTCACGTTCTTTGAGTCGTGCGGCGTTCTTCACGGAGTGGAAAACTTCCTTCTAAATCCTCTCAAGTCCCAACAAAACGAGTTTTTTCCAACCAACAAAAATGAAGGATATTCCTTCTTTTAATGTTGGAAAACAACTAAAATTCATTTAAAAAGTTAAGCCAATTAATTAATAAATTAAGTTGGCATAATTTAAGGAAGGGAGGTGGAAAGGCTCCACCTTAATAAGGGGAGGTGTCAAATTAATTAAGGGGGCGTTAATGGGGAGGTTATGGGAGTTGAGGAGAGGTGAAAAGGTTTGGGTTTGTGTGGGCCCCACCACACTAAATCCTCACATGGGAGGTTATGTGGTGTGTAGGCCCCACTCCTAACTTCCTCTTGGAGGAAATAACCACCTCTTAAAATAAAATTGTGTATCACCGCAATTTTATTTAATTTAAGATAAATCCCCAAATTATAACTTTCCACCTGCATAAAACGCAACTGCGTTAAAGGTCCCCTTAAGCGAATACTGTTGCTGTGAGTACATCGGTGTCCTCAGATTTCAATTCCGAGCACCGGTTCAAAAGATAGGAAAAACTGCACCGACGTTTACTGAACGTACTCAAACAAAACTTCAGAAATTGATTCCTGGCACACCGGGCCTCAGAATCAGGCACCGTCAGAAACCGCAGACTCATAAAATTCCAAAGTATTTAAGAAAAAATTTTCCTTGAAATTTTCGGGTCTTTACATTCAAAGACTCTTGGAAATAGATGATGTTGTAAAATTAAAAATTGAGTATCATTAATTTAGTGGTACCATGGGATAAACATTTATGGAATTTATAATACTTCCATAAATTATATTCTTAAATTTTTGAAGGACTTTCTTCATGATGATAAAAATATTCCCTCAAATCCTTAAATACAAATTAAGATAATTAACCAACTAATAATTTTTAAAACTAATATTTTTGATTTACTGAAATATTAAATTCAATTATAGGAGGATACCATTGGTATATACTATTAAAATGAGTGTTGTACATCTTGATAGAATCCAAACGTAGATGGAAACTATAAATACTCCATACCCGCACTCTTGAATCTACTGCTAAGAATATAAAATTTACATTTTTGTATTTGATACTGATATATGTGACCCACTATTTTCCATCCAAACCCTAAATAAATCTAATTTAAATATTGTATCTCTTACATACAAAATGTAATTTTATTTTCATAGATTTATAAAATTAGTAAAAATGCTCAAAAACATATCTTCATAAACAAGTAGTTCATAAATATCAACTTTGTCATAATCTTATTCTTCACATTTATAAACCATATTTGGAAAAAAAATACTTTAACCCTTTTATTAAATCTTAGAGAAAAAGATATATAATAATAGTGAACTAAAATAATCAATAAATGTATACATAAGAATTAATAATTTAATCTCATGAGAAAAAGTAAGAGGACAATAAGGTGTAATTATTAATCATACTGCATGTGAATAATTTAGGGGAATTCATACCAATCAATTCTTGTATCACCAATCATGAAACATGGAATAAATATTAATCAATGGAAAGATTCATTGAAATAAATAATCATCAGCTATGTGATGTAAATCCTTCCAAATGGTATCAATAAAACCTCATATCTTTCCACCGATAAGAAGTGTAAAATACTTTTCATAAAAAATAATCTCATTAGATTACATTTTAAAATCATAATATTTACTTAAAACTCAAAGAAAGAACATATAAAACATATAGGAAATTGGGGGCTTCATTTCCATATCACACTTATGGTCACTCTTACAAATGGAATAACCATATATTCAACTTCTGTACTCAAGGATTTAGAGGGATATCATAGATTCACCCATCATTAGTTATAAAGAAACCACCCATCCAAGGTTTATAAGGGAACCACATGTGATCATAAATAATTCCTAATAATCATAATATAAAAAATATAATTAATTATTAAATTTTATCATAATATACTTAGAAAAATCCATCATTCCTTTCCTAATTTTATTAAACCATGGAAAAGAAATGGGTTCTATGGAAATATTATTGGAAAAAAAATCTTTCCAAAGAAAGAATGGTTATGGTACCAATATAATATATCCTTAATGAAGAATATGTAACATCAAGTGTTTTTGATGTTGATGAATGTAAATACCCATAAATGTTTATTAAAATAATTATTGTAGAAAATATCCTTTTCGCTTTGAAAATCACTATTAGAAGCTAAAATGACCCAAAATTTTGAAAAATTCATTTTCGTTGAAAATAAATTAGGTAAAATAATAAAAAAATATTCAAAGAAGATAATGGTAATGAAAGTTGGAAAATCAATTCATGTTTTAAATATTAAAAATAACCATTATTTTTAAGAACTTTGTAAATAGAGTCTAATGTGATCCATTTAGAAAATGTTGAGAAAATTAATTTTTAAATCATTTTAATAGAAGTCCAAAGACCGTGTGAAATATCTTTTAGAAATAATTTATATTTATAAAAGATAATTTTTCAAAATAGTTTAGAAAATAAGGATTAAGATGAAAAATATTTATGATGTAAAAGAATGTAATAGATCTGTATCATATAAAAATAAAATTATAGATATTTATTTAACAAATATGAGAGAAAATGAAAGGAACATGTAATCTAAACTCATAAAAAATGGAGTTAAATGATACGTGGTTAAAGAAAATAAGATCTTATAATTTCTCGAAAGGATACTTGAACCTAAAAAACCCGAAAGAAATGATACTGTAACATAATATCTCTCCAAATTTGGTAACATTTAAATAATAATCACAATGAAATCATAAAATCAAATGAAACATTAAATTTCATTAACATAATAATATTCATGACATCACATGTCAAAATGTGTTGTATCTACACATCAATAAAAATTTAATTGTATATAAAAAACTTATGTCCCAAAGAAAAATAAATTCAAATGAATTACCCTTAAAAATATCACATATATGAATTTATAATTATTCAATAGGGATATTATGTATAACAACATCATTTATGAATTGTTAAACCCCAACTAATAGAAGTTGAGTAATGTAAGACTTTAACACTAGGTAATTATTAAGTCAAATACCATTGAAAAAAATCAATGTTTGGCATAAAATACCATGAATTATAAAGAACACATTTTATAATATTTGAAATGTAATTATAAATACCATGTAAATTAAATTATTTTCATTCCAAATAAGCATGCCTCAATATAGATAAATTGAGCTGAAATACCTTACCTCGAGTCAAACATTCCAATGTATGCCCCTTAACTCCATTATAATAAATTCATATCAATATTTTTATTTCCAAAGAAAAATTTCGATATATTAATCCCATATAATTAAACCATTTATTTCATTTATTTTAATGAAAATTTTAAAAACATAATCAGTTATGTCCACATTAGGTATCTTGAGAATATTTGGTAAATAATTTCAAAATAGATTTTGTGTGTTGACTATGATCAATGGTATCATTTTTCCATTATATCTAGAATAATAAAAATTAAATAATTATAATTTTTATAAATTATTTATTATTTTAAAAAAATCATGAAATATGGTTATGAAAAATGAAGTATATTCCAACTATGGAGTTCGTTGGTAGTACGTACATAGAACTAACCTTTCCATTTTTGGTGACTATTATGATAAGAAGTTAGTATTATTTTATAATTATTAATTGAAACTTATATAATTAATACCATATTCTTTCATTTAATACGCTTATATATGTTAATACCGTTCTGTGGTGAGGAAAAATGAATCACATTGCTTCATAGAGGTGGTAGTCTACATGTATGCAGAAATGACGATATGATTGTTCTGTTAATGGAATGGTAATAACTTTTATGACATATTAAAATTTAGTAATGATAAATATGTCATTAATATATATATATATATACATACATTAAATATATTAATATAATCAACTGTTATAGGTGGTGATGGAAACTAAATTATATCGGTCCGTAAGATGGTAGTCATCTGTACACAAGAACGATGAATTCCATTCCCATTTGATGGAGGGTAGAGATGTATATATGTTATAAAACTAACAGCATAACATAAATAAATATATAATATACTTATTTTATTTTTTTATCATGGTATAATATGATTTTAAGGAGTTTAAAGAAGACATAAAATAAAAATTATGGGTGAATAGTGATATATCTTTTTTAGACAACCTCTTCATGTTTACACCAAAATCATTGGTGTGATTACTTTATAATAAAAAACAAGTCCTATAGGATGTTTAGAGGTATTTATGTAATAAAATTTGGTAGGTATTGACTAATCCAAATAGTTCTTTATGTGCGATGAATTTAGAAGAAGATGTTGCCTTTTATAATAGAGGGGAGGGGAACAAATTGAATTTCATAAAATATTATATTAATATAAATTAAATTTGATGTAAAAATAGTAAAAATGATAATATTTAAATATAATATTATTTTGAGTATAAATACTGTAATATAATTAAATTTTGATGTGTTAGGATCACATTTGTAACCTTATAGTTTTTATTTAACCCTATGTTAACCCATTTGACAATTAGGGTGATATCAAGGTTTTTTTACTCATAAGAGGTTACTTTAGTTAATATAAAATAATAAATGGTACATAAATGGGGAATGGTTTATATAATATAAAATATTAAAAAAAATTGTCTGATTTCAAATTTTATATTAATTTCTAATCATTTAATGAAATATTATTTGTTATAAAATGCCATTCATATCACATTTAGAACTATTCAACAAGGTTAACTATAAAACCTACAATACAACAATATAACTCTAATATAATCCATTAAAATTTCCATCTCCTTTTAACATTTTTCCCAAAATATTGTTTTACAAAAATTATTTAAAATTTTATCATTTTTCATATTTTAAATATCATTTATTTTCTTTTTCTATTAAATAAATAATTACTACATTAGCATTGTGTAATATTTAATGGTAAATATTTCCTTAGTCAATTTTAAAAACAAATATCCATCATAAAAAAATCATTATGTTTTCAAATTAATAATTTTATTCAAACATATTCTTTTTTATCCCTATATCAAAAATATAATAGTTATTAAAAGGAAGAGTGTGACATTTTGGGATTTATTTTCACTTACATGTTGTGAAGTTATAAATCATGTAGAAATTTAAAAAAAGGTCATATATTATACTTAATAATGTTTATGGACAAAATTTATGCATAAAAAAATTAATGCATGTTTCAAGGAATTTTTTTATACCATATCATTTTATTTTTCACTTTTAATACTGGATTTACCCATTATTAAGGTAACATAAGTTACTAAAGTTTATATTCAAAATATAAACATTTAAAAGCGAATATTTAAAAATTTAGACTAACAGATTCCAAATATGGAATCTCTTTTTTTGGATGCCTTTTTTTAAGTGAAATAAAATTTTTCAATATAAATGCATAAAACCCAATGAATAATAGTTTTTAGAGAAATGAGTTTTTATAACAAAAAATGTACTTATACCAAAATAAAATCATCCTTTACTAATAAAATAAAATCACATAATATCATATAGTTTTCTCCATATTTAATGGTATATTATTCTAAAATAACATTAGTCACTTAATTAAGAAATCAATATTGAATCCCATGGTTAAATTTATGATAAAAAATATATTCCAAAATGTAATAACCCAAAATTACCTCATTAAAAAAGATTAAATAAACCCAAAAGGTTATAAATAACATTAGAAGTTATCTCTAAAAAAATGTAAACACATTATTCATAAATTATGAAATGTTTTTAAACCAATGGGTAACATATTCCCCAACCCACTAAAATGTATCCCAAAGCATCCTTAATCAACTAAAACTTTCATTTATTAAAACCTCAAAAGTGGTGTATAAGACATTGGAATTTTGATCAGACTTAAACTCATAAACGTGTGATTGTACAGATAAATCATAATCTAAAGTCACATGAAATAATCATTCTATCCAATATTTTTTGAACCCTAAATTTATATCTACTAAAAAGACCTTGAACCTGCACTCCTATATCTATTGATATATACAAATATAAACAATACATTTATGAATTTGATCCCAAAAAAAGTGAACATATTTTCTTTATCCAGAAAATAAAAAATAAAATTGATATATTGTATCACTTACATTCCCATGTACTTATTTAGGTTCATAGTTTTATAAAATTATAAAAAAACTCATAACAACTTGGATTCATAAATAGATGATTCATAATGTAAAACAACATATTCTACTATGTTCATCAAATTTAGAAACCTTTTTAGGCATTGTATATATTAAACCCAATATTCACAACTTGAGGAAAATAAAAAATAATAACGGTGAACTAAAATAGTCAATAAGTGTATATATAAGAATTTAAAATTAAATGTAATAAGTGAGAGTAGGATAATCATGTGGGTTTGTTGACATAATAATAGTGCATGACCAAGCATAAGAAAATTCATACACATAAATACCATGATCATCAATCATGAAACATGGAATAAATCATTAACAATAGAAATTTTCATGGGAGTCAACAATCATGAGTAATGTGATTCTAATATTGGAAAAATTTATCATTAAAATCCCATATCATTTCACCATAAGAAGTAGTAAAAAATCATCCTTATAAAGAAACTCATTAGAATTACTTGTAAAATGATACAATTTCATTATAATCCTATATAAGGAATAGATAAAAAATTTGTGTGAATTAGTACATGATTTATATATCACACATACAATCACTTTTTACAAATGAAAAAACTATAGTGTAGACTTCTATACCCAATACATTGGGGGATATCAAAGATTGTAAAGACACAAGCTTGATGTATATGGAAAATAAATTTCTTTTACGAAACAATTAATACGTTATAAAAAATACTCCCAAAGGCAATATTAGTTTATTGTCTTTTGGAACTTCAAACATAATCTTCTAACTTGGTAATAGATCTTCCAAATCTCCCATAAAGACCTTCCCCTTTTCTTATCCTAACTAAAACCATTATTTATATCATGGGGAAAAGAAAATATAAAAAGGGTGAGCTCAAATGCTCATTAAGGTTAAACATAGAGAACATAAACCAAAACATAAACATAAGAATATAAAAATAAGGACATAATGTTTAAATATCAAAATCGTGAGTCATGAAATAAATCTTGGCAGTACATAAGGCATAGATCATAAAGGAACAGTAACCATGATAAAATAGCATTTTAATAAAACATGGAATTGTAGAAGGAAAATAATAATTTAAAATTATTTCCATAGTAGCCAAGGAATTTCTTCCAAGATCATCATAGTGGATATAGACAATTAGTGAACCAGGTTTACATGTCGTTCCATCCATGTATTACTAAACCAGATTTACTTTATGTTCCAACCCTATATTACTGAACTGGATTTACCTATCATTCTATTCATGTCTATCTCATGAGATATATATCTTTACCTAATTAATTGGAGGGAGATATAGGTCCCACAAATCTCATAATAAAATCATTCTTACATGTTCCACAAAAACATAAATCATTCATCATAGCATAACCTATGAAATAAAATGGGTTTCTTAAACATAATTTCATCATAACATAATCCATATAAAATAGCATTCCATAATTAACACAATATATTCATAGTAATAATAGGGATATTAACATACCCCTATGTCATCTTATATGGAAAATAATTTGGGTAAAATACTTTAAATCAATTCTTGAGGAAAATATCTTTTCTTCTTTAAAAACATTTTCTTTTTTCAAAATACCATGAAATTTTAAAAGAAAATTATTTAATTGAAATTACACTTGAAATCTTGTTAAGTACAATTCATGGAAATAAGGTGTTATGAAATCATAATAATTCATTCATACAGTATAAGTTAAAAAAATATTATTCTCTTACTTTTGCTGGAAAAGTCAAAAAGTACCTCAAATCAAATAACGACAAAAGATTCCTCTCATACTGTTTAATAAAAATTAAAAAAAGGTTAAAATTAAATTCAAAAAATTGTATAATAATTTAAAATAATATTAAATAATTAAGAAATAGGTATGTGGATATTAAATATACCACAATAAATACTTATGTATAAACAATCTGGGTTAGAAATGAGATTGAAAAATTATCCCTTACCATAGGCCTGATTTCTTAGGTATGTTTATAAAACTCTTGTATAGTGAGTTTAAACATGTAATTAAACTATAATATAACCATAATAATATCTATGATATCATATATGATTCACTTATGACTTTATATTACCAATTTATTTATCAATTCTATGTTAAATCAACGTTTTAGGTAATAATCATTTTATTTATCATATTTGTTTTGACTTATTATTCTTGATATTAATACTTAGATCATTATTTAATTACTTACATAATGTAAAATATTATTTATATATCATAAATATTCAGAATATAAATATATATAATAGATAGATAAATGAAATGGAATACATCGTTCATAGAGACAATTGGTCATACGTACACAAGAACGTTGTTTTTCATGTTCTTATTGAATTGAATGGAAGCAAGTAAATGATATATATATATATATATTCTAGAATTATTATTTCATATATATAATTATTATTTATTATATATACATTAAAATAATTCTTGAATGGTTAACGTGGAGAATGAATCTCATCACATCATGGAGATGGTAAGTGGTACATATGCACAAGTGATAACGTCATTCCTTTAATGGTTAAATGGTATAGAATTTGATGGTAAATTAATTTTAAATAAATAATTTAGTATTATATTTGTTATTTAAGTTAATTATATTCATCATTATACCCATACAAATAATTTATAGGTGAAAAACAGTTTACACCACAACATGGAATCGACAAGTCGTACGTACGCAGACATGGTGATATTATTTTTCATAGGATGTGTAAAAAGAAGAATATGGCTATAAAATATTCATAAAAAGATATTAGAATATATTAGATTCTGGATTTATTATTTTTATATGGTAATAACTTAGTAAGAGGAAGTATAATAAGAAAAGAACTTTGGAAGATGGGATAAAACACTTACTTCTTCTTTAGGTGTCTTCTTTTGATTTGTAGAAAAGGACTCCTTAAGAAGGTTTTATTCCAAAAAGGTGGACTCTAGGATGAATTTATGGAATTTTTAAGGATATTTGGGCTGGTTTTGGACAAGACAAATGAATTTGGAGGTGTTAATAAAATAGGAGGAGTTCCCTTTTATAGGAGTGGTGAGGGGCACTTTATGAATGTTTTGGAATATTATTTTATTATAAATTTATTTTCAAATTATTACAGTTCTGAAGTGATAAAGTTCTTGGATAATATGATATGTGTCTAAATAATCTCAACCAATAGGTTTTATACATGTTTATTTCACAAAAGTAACCTTATCTTTTAGCTTTAACCCTTACTTAAAACATTAACTCTTACCATGTATTCTTGTATTTTTATAATATATGGTTACTATAATAACTATAATTTTCAAAGAGAATAGAAAGTGGATAATTAATGAAGGTTTTAAAATTATATAATTTATCTTTCTGAATATTAGAGTTTTAGGACTATTATATCATTTAATAAAATAGTATTTTTTTAAAACTCATTTATGACAATTTTGATACTATTTAGTAATTGATTTTTCTTAAAGCCATAAAAACTTGATTACTTAAAAATAAATGCATTAACTCATCCCTCACATGTCAATGTAATCCAAAAAATTATTTTATTAAATGAAAATGTTCAGATTACATTTTTTTAATATTTATAAAATCATTTATTTGAATAGTTCATTAGTATGGTAATCACTATATCATCATTGTGTCATAAATAAATTTATTAATTTAATTTATAATAATTATAATACAAATACCCTGATGTAGGAAATAGTTTTTTATATTTACAATGACTATTTATATTCAAATATATTAGTTATATAAACCTTTATGAAAATTTCTTCAGTAAAAGATACAGGTTTATGTTATATTTCTTTTTATTTTAAATTAATTCTTATAACATGTTATTTTCATATCCAAGTGGCTCCCAAATGCCAAACGTTCCTCCTAAGGATGAAAATAGTCATACATAACTAATAAAATTGTATTATGACACCTTTTAGGGTAGTTTTATTTTATTATAATATTAATATTTCACTGTTATTTACCTAATTTACCCTTTAACCATGGTAAATAAAAAATAATTACTCATGTTACTATTCAAAATGTTAAAGAATAAAAGATACCTATTTATAAAATTTCGACCTTCTGATTCCAAATAGAATACAATTTTTTCCAAATTCAAAACACATAAATTTTATTAATTAATTTAATATTAATTCCCGTTTTCATAACCAAAAAGTGTGTTTTTAAGAAGTAAAAACTACCAAAAGATTCACATGTGTTTATGTCCAATTTAAATGTGAAATTAAATCCAATTAAAAGCATTGGATTAAATGATAAAAACATAACCCAATTACACTTTAAAAATAATTATAAAGATAATATAACTGTAAAATTTATTAGATAAAAAGATAGTTTTGAGTTAAAATGCAGTATTTTTCACTATTCATTAAAATATGAATTTTGTCTGAAAATACCAAAAATTCAACCAAAGTAATTTTTTATGTCCATATTAAAATAAATAATTTTATTATGTCAAATATAACTTATAAGAGTTTAAAAAGGTTTATTTAAAATTGGTTCTCTGTTGGAAGGCTTTAAAATTCTATTTTTAGAAAAACACTTATTTTATCCACAAAATTGAATTTGTTATTATATAATGTTCTAGAAAATAAATAAGATAGATGTTAATGTTATATAAAATTAATATTGTGTTTAATACTATTAATAATGTTCATTTTATATCTCATTAATTAATTTTTTTAATAATATATCATTATTTAGTGAAACTCAGTATTGCGTACAATGCAAGCTATCGAGGAAGGTCACTCTTATGTGTTATGAAAGCCATGTCAGTGTTGAGTTTAGTTAAAACTTACTTTTGTGTTATATATAAAATAATACAAACATATTTCTTTTATGCATTAAAAAAATCAATACTCAGTGTTACATGAAATTAATTTTATCAAAATAACTTGAAATTGTGTGAAAACAAGTCAAGTATAGTGTTGCGTATACTATAAGATAATATAGTGTTGTTTATAGCACATGATAATCTTGATTTATCATAAAACAAAATACATAAATGGAACTAAAAAGAATCTATCTCATAAAATCTCAGGGTGTTACATTATACCCCCCTTAAAATGAATTTCTCCCATAAAATTTGTTTAGGTTATAAAATAATTCCCATTTGAAAGTTTCTTTCATAGAAAACCACATAGTTAAAAGGAATACTAAAAATTAATTTTAATAAGGAAAGTTATAAAAATAAAAGTAACCTAAAGTAACTCATCACTGAGATTCCACATAGGAGAACATAGGTGGGATATGAAAACATGGATATGGAAGAAAAATCTAACCACCAAGTTTTAATGGATAGTGCTAGTGAACAATGTTTGGAGAAATTAAACAACCAGAAATCCAACAATTTACAATGATTTAAAGGACCATATGATTAATTGTATAAGAATGTTAAAATATAATATTTTTGGTTTTTAATATCCTTTCCCTAAAGTTAAAGAATATTTCATGAGAATAAATAATTACTTAATTTTGTTACAATATAACCATTTTTTATTCCTTGAAATTTTTTCACATCATCTCTTATTTAAATAAATAAATTTTAATTTGATATTACTGAAATATTAGTAGATTATGAGATATAATGATATTTCATTCCATCTGCCTCAACAAAAATGTTAGTACAGGTAATAAAATATATATATGCCTAACTATAGTGATATTAATAATATATGATTCAAAAAATGGCCTTATACTTCATCTATAATACCATTTAAATAAAATAAAACTAATATATACTAACCAAGGACCTCTCATAGGCCAGTGGTGGGAGATAAAGGCCAGTCTCACTTCAGTTTTAGGTTTAATTCATGTAGCCTTGTCCGATAAAATGGGTTGTCTTCCATCTTTCTAGTTGTCCTTTTTCTAAAAATATAATATTATAAAATTACAGAAATAATATTAATTTTTTTTACCCATAAACAAAACTATCTAATGTCTAACTTAATCTATTCCAAACTTTAGGCTTATCCAAAATACTTCTGTCCAAAATCACTGTACAAAAAAACAATTACAAGAAAGGTCATATAACAAGCATTCAAATACCTTCATTTATCCCCTATATATCATAAGATATATCCTATTGGTCACATTCCAAACATTTGAATGCATTCTCTTAAGTCATGGTAATATCATAAATTACCATATATCCTTATTGAAAACATGCATGTTTCCTTATTCCAAAATTTATTGGACATATTCCGTAAGTCCCAAAAAGTTGTATACTTCAACAATGATAGCATTAACCACTTGTCCATAATTCCACAATTAGTTCCCAAGAAACTAACACCATACAATTTACTTATTCAAATCCAACATATGTTCATACAAACATCATTATCTAAACATAAGGGAAATATTAAGGTTTATCTTCCCATTAATCATGTGTTCTCCAAATATATCACTTTACCGTTAATCCACTTTTTTTCTCCACAGAACCATTCAACATATCCTTTCCAATCATTAATTAAATACATATACTGAAAATAATTATATTTTTCATGATTCATATAACATAATCTTTGAAATCTGAAATATATACACATCAATCATCTAACTTTGTTTTTAAACTATTACTTAAGATCTATAATCTTCGTCTTTCCTAAAATATTAATCATGTATTAAGGTTTCTCAAATCGAATATTCATAGGTTTAATGTAGAAAACACTCGAAGAACATCATATACCTTTCACATGTCGTTTATAATCTCTTTATCATCAATAGTATGACCAATACTTATACCATATTCATGATTCTATTAATGATATTTCCACTTAGGAAATTTATCTTCATTATTCCGATAATTTCCACATCTAAAACATTCAATGGTTTATCATGTTCAATATATTTTGGGATATTGACTAAAACTATAATGAAAAGTGTAAGAAATACATATCAGATATTAAAAACATAGAAGCAAGGTAAATTAATTTTAATATTTCAATCTATGGTATCTTAGGTTTAATCCTAGGTTATTCATGATTATCACAAAAGCTATAGGATTGTAAACTATACTTGATTTATCCTTATGAAATCCCTAGACATACCTTAGAAATTTCTATAGGGATCTCTCTAATGTTTTCACATCCTATATTCCAAAGTTTATCTAAACCTTTGATTTGATACCAACTATAAAGAACCAAGCTTGACATAAATTTAAATTACATTTGTCTTGCAGAATACTTAATACATTACACAGAATACTCCTAAAGACCACATTATTTTATTGTCTTTTTAAACTTGGAACATAATCTTATAACTTGGTGAAAGATCTTCAGCATCTCCCATAAAGACCTTACCCTTTTATTTTCCTACCTTAAACCTTTAATATTATCATGGGGAAAAGAAAACATAAAAAGGGTGAGCTCAAATTCTCAGTAAGGGTAAAAATAGAGAACATAAAACAAACCATAAACATAAGAATATAAAAATAGGAACATAATGTTTAAATATCAAAATCCTGGGTCTTGAAATAAATCTTGGTATTACATAAGGAATAGATCATAAAGGAACATTAACTATGAAAAAATAAACTTGGAAGAAAACATGGAATTATGGAAAAAAATTATCCACATAATATGATTTCCATAGTATCCAAAGAATTTCTTCTAAGACCATCATAGCGGATGAAGTCCATTACTGAACCAGGATAAATTTCCGTTTTATCCATGTATTACTGAACCAAATTTACTTGTCATTCTGGCACAGTAATACTGAACCATATCCACTTGACATTCTAGTCATGTCTATCTCATGATAAACAAATCTTTACCTAATTCATTCAAGGGAGATATAGGTCCCACCCATTTCATAGTTAAATCATTATTACATGTTCCTCAAAAACATAAATCATTCATCATAGCATAACCCATGAAATAAAATGGGTTTCTTAAATATCATTCCATCATAACATAATCCATATAAAATATCATTCCATCATTAAAAAAATAAAATCATAGTAATAGTAGGGATACAATAATAACACAATGTCATCTTATATAGAAAATAAGTTTCAAAAAATAATTGAAATAAATTCTTGAGGAATATATCATTTCTTCTTTAAAAATGTTTTCTTTTCAAAAAATGACATGCAATTTTAAAAGAAAAAATTTGAATTGAAAATAGACTTAAAATCTTGAAAAGGAATATTCAAGGAAACAAGTAGTTATGAAGTTGTAAGAATCCATTCATTTTTTTTGAGTTAAAAAAACATTTTCCTCATACTTTTGTCAAAAAATTCAAAACTTATCTCAAATCGAATAACAAAAAAAAAAGATTCTACTCAAATTTTTTAATTAAAATTAAACAAATGGTAAAGTTAACTTTAAAAAATTTTATAATAAGATAAATAATATTAAATAATTAGGAAATATGTATGTGGATCATAAATATACCCCAGTAAATACTTGCATATAAACAATCTTGGATAAAAATGAGATTACAAAATTATCCCTTACCATAGGTCTAATTTAATCTATAGGTGTACAAAACTACTATATAGTGAGATTAAACATATTATTAACTTGTAATATATCCATAAAAATATCTATAAATCATATATGATTCACTTATGACTTTATATTACCCGTTTATTTATCAATTCCATGTTAAAGAAACGTTTTGGGTAATAATCGTTTTATTTATCATACGTGTTTTTGCTTGTTATTATTTATCATATTACTTATATCATGATTTAATTAACTAAATAGTTAGAAACATGATTTATATATCATAAATATTCAGCATATAAATATAAATAATATATAGATAAATGAAATGGAATACACTGTGCATGGAGATGGTAGGTCGTACGTACGCATGCACGCTATTTCTGTTTGCTTATTGAATTGAACGGATGAAAGTAAATGATATATACATATCCCATATCATTATTATGTCATATATGTAATTATTATTTGTTATATATACTTTATAATCATTCTTTAATGGTTAACGTGGAGAATTAATCTTATCGCGTCGTGGAGACAGTAAGTCGTACGTACGCAAAAGTGACGATATTATTCCATTGATGGGTAAATGGTATAGAAGTTGATGGTATATGAATTTTAAAGAAATTATATCTTGTTATATTTATTATTTAATTCATTTATATTCATCATTATACCCTTCTAAACAAATTATTTGTGAAAATAAGTTTACACCACGACAAAGAGACAGTAATTCGTACACACACACACATGTTGATATTGTTTTTCATAGGATGGGTAAAAGAAGGAATATGGTTATACCATAATCCTAAAAACATCTCAGAATATATTATATTATGTATATATTATTTTATAAATTTAAAAACTTATTAAAAGGAAGTAGAAGAGGAAAATAACTTCAAAAGAAGGGATAAAATGATTACCTCTTCTCCGGGTGTCTTATTATGATTTTCTCAAAAGGACTCCATAAGTTTATTTTCTGCCCAAAAGGAGGACTCTAGGATTAGTTTTGGGAAGTTGGGAGGATATTTTTTTATGGGTTGGTCGATACAAAGGGCTTTGGAGGTGTAAATAAAAGAGAATGAGGTTTTACCTTTCATAGGAGAGGTAAGAAGATCTTTAGAAATATTTGGGAATATTATTTTATTATAAGATAATTTTCTGATTATAATAGTTATAAAGAGATAAATTTTGAGTATAATATTATAATGGGTCTAAATACTCTCAAAAAATAGGTTTTAGACAATTTTAGGTCACAAAATCAACCTTAACTTTTATCTTTAACCCTTAATTAAAAACATTAACTCTTACCATGTCTTCTTGTATTTTTATAATATATGATTACTATAGTTAATTTAAATTCCAAGACAACCAAAAGGGAATAATAAATGAAATATTTAACATTATATAAGATATTTTCCTGAATATTATTTTTTTAGTACTGTTATACCATTTAATAAAATTGTATTTGTTTTAAAAATTCATTTATGTCAATTTTGATACTATTTAGTAATTGATTTTCCTTAAATCCGTAAAAAATTTATTCCTTAAAACCAAAAGAATTAATTAGTCCCTCGCATTTCAATGTCATCCAAAAAAATCATTAATGGAATAACAATGTTCAAATTACATTTATATTAAAATTTATAATATAATTTATTTGAACATTTCATTTGTAAGGTAATCACTACGTCATCCTTGTGTCATAAATAAATAAATTTATTTAATGTCTAAAAATTATAAATAAAATGTGATGATGTATGAAATATTTTTACCTTTCGCTTGACTATTTATATTCAAATATATTAGTTATATTTATCTATATTAACTTTTTTAATAAAAGATACATGTTTATGTTATATTTCACTTTACTTTAAATTAATTATTATAACATGTCATTTTCACACTAAAGTGGCTCCCATATGCCAAAAGTTCAGACTAAGGATTCTCATTGTCTTACATAACTCATCTAATAGTATTAGGACACGTTTTTGGGTAGTTTTAAATTATTACAATATTATTTTGTAACCCTTATTTAACAAATTTACCCTTTAACCATAGTAAATAAAAAATAATTACTAATGTTGTTGTTCAAAATGTAAGAGAATAAAAGGTAACTATTTAATTTTTTTTGAAATTCTGGTTCCAAATATGGAATCCATTTTTACAAATTTAAAACATAGAAATTGTAGTAGTTAATTTTAAATTCATTCCCATTATCTTAACTAGAAAGCGTGTTTTTAAAAAGTAAAAACTACCAAAAGATTGACATGTGTTTATGTACAAAATAAATGTGAAGTTACATACAATGACCAAAATTGGATTAAATGATAAAAAAATGCAATTAAACTTTAAAACCAATTAAAAAGATAATCTAAATATATAAATAAATTATTTAAAAAGGCAGTTTTGAATTAAAATGCAAAATTTTTAAGTATTCATTAAAATATGAATTTTACCATAAAAATACCAAAAATTCATCAAAAGTAAATTTTGATGTCCGTATTACAATTAATAAGTTTATTATATCAAATATAACTTATAAGAGTGTAAAAACTTATATGTAAAATGGGTTCTCCATCGAAAGGTTATAAGACTGCATTTTTAGAAAAACCACTTATTTTATCCACAAAATTGAATTTGTTATTATATCATGTTCTATAAAATAAATAAAATAAATTATAATGTTATATAAAATTAAAATTGTGGTCAATACTAATTATAACGGTTAGTTTATATCCAATTAAATAATAATAGTTTAATAATATATATTTGTTTTGCGAAACATAGTATTGCGTACAACGAAAGCTTTCGAGGAAGGTCAATCTTACGTGTAATGTAAGACAACTAATAATTTAATTTAGTTAAAACATCCTTTGGTGTTCCATATAATATAATCCAAACATAGTTATTTTATACATTGAACAAAATCTATACTCAGTGTTGTGTGAAATGAATTTTATCAAAAGAACTTGAAATTGTGTGTAACATAAGGAAAGTATAGTGTTGCGTATACTACAAGATAATACCGTGTTTCATATAGTTCAAGATAATATTGGTGTAGCATATAGAATAATCCATCAAAGAAACTAAAAATAATCTATCTCATAAAATTTTAGGATGTCATATAGACCCACCTATCCTTAGTTATAATGTAACCACATGTCCTTTGTTTATAATGGTACCACCTATCTTAAAAAAAATTCCCAACATATATAAAATAAATAAAGTACATATTTCATTAGTTTACTTATAAATCTCATATAAAAATAAAATATTCCTTCTAATAGTTGTTTAACCCATGAAAAAAAACATGTTCAATGGAAATCTCTTTGAAAACAATTATAATACATACAAAGAATAAATGAGGATGGTATCAAAACGAAATATCATAGGTATAAAACAAGTATCATCAAGGGGTATTGCTATTATTGAATGGAAAACACATTAAAAGATAATTAATAAAATTCTTGAGGAAAATAATCTTTTCACTTTGAAAATAAACATTACAAACAAAAAATTCAGAAATTAATCTAAAGATCCTTTTCTTTGAAAATGACCATGGAAACATATAATGGATTCATTAATAAAAATAAATTTCATTATTATGGGAAAATAATTTCATTTTTTAAATATTAAAAATAAACATTCCTTTCAAATAATTTTTAAATGTTGTCAAAAGTGACCCTTTTAGAAAATAGTAAGAAAGTTTTAAAAATAATTTTTAAAGAAAATTGATAAAATTTTGAAATAGATTTTTATAATAATTTTTTTATAAAATTATATTTAAAAAAAATAGAAAACATATATATAGATGAGAAAGATTGATGGTCTAAAATAATGTGCAATGTAGGTATAAATTACAAATGACTTTCATTGTGTTTCATTATTCAATAAGATTATAAATTGAAAATAAACATATAATAAATTAATAAACATGACATAATAAAACTGATGTGATTTAAGAAAATAAGATCAAATAATTTCTCTATAAGGAACTTTGAAACTAAAAAATCCAAAAAAAATAATATTGTAACAATAATCTTTTTCAGCTTTGGAATTTATTCAATAATAATCCCGATGAAAGAATAATATAAAAAAGTAAAAATATAAGGAAAATAAGGATATTAATATTACAAAATATCAAAGGGGGTATTATGTACACCTTGTAAAATATATTAGGGGTATATCATAAATGTAAGTCCCAAAGAAAAAATAATTTGAGACGAATTTCCCCTAAAAATGTCATATCATTAAATTGATAATTAATCAATAGAGAGATATGTGTAAAAAATATAAATCCCAAAAAATAAAAATAAAGAATAAAACAATTGATATATTTATTGACACATAATAATGGAATAACAAATTCAATGTAAAATAGTTATAACCCAACAAAATAAAACTGAGTTAAAAAACCCATTAAAACATGGTAACTTTCAAATAAAATATATTTGGATAAAATAATTTACATTTCAACCTAAAATACCATGAATTATGATATAATCATTATATAATACCTAATATAGTATTATATAAACAATATAAATTAAATTATGTTCATAATATTAAATTATACATCAATGAATATAAATTGAGACAAAATCCCTTACCTGGAGTCCATAATTTCCCTGTATGTCCCATAATTACTAAATAAAAAAATCATATCAATTATTTGATTTTATAATAAAATATTACATATTTTAATCATTTTCCTTAAAAGATTATTTCATATATTTTAGTTACATATATATATATATATTTACATAATCAGTTAATTTCACATAGGTTAATTTGAGAATGTTCAGTCAGTAATATCAAAATATCTTCTATGTGTTGATCATGGTCAAAGGGGTCATTGTTCTATTATATACAGAATAATAATAATAATATAATTATAAAATTTATACATAAAAATAAATTTAATACCAATTGGGAAATCTGATTATAAAATACGAACTAGGTTATAATCATTGAGATTATACATTGTATGTACGCAGGAGTGACATTTCCATTCTTCAATGATCATTATGGAAATAAGGTAGTATTAATTTATCCTTATAGAATTAATATTATATCATTAATACCATATTATTTCATTAGATATTATTATATATATCATCATTGTGATATCGTTATACAAAATGAATCACATCTCTTCCTAGAGGTGCTAGTCCACATGTGCGCTTGAATGACATTATCATTTTTCAGTGAATGAAAAGGTAAGAAATTATACGATATATAATCATTTAATAATGGTAAAAATTCCTTTAATATAATATATATAAATTAAATACATCATTATAACATTTCCTCAAAGGTGTTTATGGAAGAAAATTAAATCATTGCATGAGGTGGAAGACCTCCGTACACATGAATGTTCAATTCCTTTCCCAATTGAAAGAGGTTGGGGATGCAAATAGCTTATGAAACTAAAATAATATAACACCACTATATTTAATATACCTTTTTTATATAAACACGGATAGAGAATATAATATGGATATGTAATAGGAAAAAAATCCGAATGCTCAGCTAAGAATGATACATGCCTTTGAAATACCTCTAAAGGATTACAGTAAAAGAATTACTATGTTTGATTTATGATCAATCAAATGCCTCACAGTTGTTATGATGGATTTAAGAATATTAATTTTGAATTTATTGGATTACCCAATTGGTTCTTTATGTGTGAATAAAATATAATACGTGGTTCCTTTTTGTAAGAGATGAGAGGAGGACTTTTGGAATTTCTAAAAAAATTGAATTAATATTAATTAATTTTTATATCCAAATGGATTCAAATTGATATCATTAAGATATAAAAAGATTATTATTCAAAATAACCTCATATAATAATGTTTTTTTTTCATTTTTGTATCTCATTTTTACCTTTTGGGTTTTGATTTATCTTATCATTAACAATTTTAATAATTACGATGATGCCAATTTTTTTACTCTTAAGAGATTAATATAGTCACATAAAAAGAAAAAACGTCCCATAAATGGACCATGGTTTGTTTCTTATACAATATAGAAATAACATGGATAATGATTAAATTTAAATTAATTTTAAATCATTTGATAAATTATATGTTATTAGAAAATATCATTAATTTCTATTTTAGAACTATTCATTAACTTTGAATCTAAAAAATATAAGACAAAAATATAAGACAGATATAATCAATTAAAAATTCCATAAAAATTTATAAATATTCTAATAATTCATGTATTCCAATAATAGTTTCATATTATATAACTTTTATTATTTTTGGTATCATTTATTTTATATTTCAATTATTATAATAATTACTACACCAGTGTTCTTTAATCTTTTAAGGTAATTATTTCGTCACAAAAATTTAAAAATAAATTACCATAATATAAAAAATAATTTATATTTAAAATTAATATTTATAACCTAACATATTATCATTTTATCCCTATGTAAAAAACATTATAGTTATAAAAAGTAAGATTGAAATTTTTGGATTTATATTCACTTAAATATTAAAAAGTTTAAAATCATGTAAAAATTAATACATGATGTATATTATACATTTGGTTACTAATAGATCTTATATACTCATAAAAATAAAATATGGAAAGATTTATGGTTATTTTTTTAGTACTTTTAATTTTTTAAATTTAATTACTTGATTTACTCTTTACTGTGTTAACAAAAATTAATGACGTTACTATTTTTAATGTACAAAAAATAAAATCGAATTGTTTAAAAAATATTTACTCAATGATTCCAAATATGGAATCCATTTTTCAACGTTAAATTTATATAGGTGGTATAAATTACTTTAAATATAAATTTGTAAAATGAAATTAAAAAACAAAATTTATATAATTGTGTTTTTAGCCCAAAATGTACTTATAAAAAATTTAGGTATAATAATAATTAAAATAATGTTAATATTATTAAATATAATAAAATAAATCTTATGTTACTTTAATATCAAGCTCAATTAATATTGATACTATTAATTAAAATAAAATGACAATTTTATAAAATAATCGGTAAATCTTCTCGGAAAAATACCAAATGTCACCCAAAGAAAATTTCAATTTGAGGATTTCAAAATATATATAATATTTAAAGATAAAATTTATAAAATAATACTAAAATATTGATAATTATTTTATCTAAAAAAATAATAAACCCCATTTTTGATAAAATAATGTTTTTGGATTATATAATTGATTTAATAAACAATTTATTGATTATTTACTAACAATTAATCAATAAATTTTTATTGATTAGTAAATATATATATATATATATATTAAGTTAATCAAATTTTTACCCACCAATTCAACATATATTTTATAATTGTAAACTTTAGGTAATAATATTTTGGTGTTCATTTATGCATAGTGTTGTTTATCATGTATTCTATTGAACATAATAATTCTTTTAAAATCATTTGATATTACATTACCCACCCCCTTATTCAATATCTCCCTTTAAATTTGAAATTTATTTTTATAATAATTTTTTCATCATATTAATATACCTTTTTTGATATCCCAAATCATTAAAGGGTGTAGTGAAATATCCTCTTAAATAGAGTGAATGGGTAGTACAAAGGTCGTCTAAAATAGAAAATATGTAGGTTTCCAAATAGGATAAAATTATTTGAATGTGAATATATAGATGTAGAAGAAAATAATAATGTAAAAAAATTATTTATCGGGAAAAATATAATTGGTCACAAGAAATTGAATGATGATAATGAAGTTAATGAACCCAAAACCATAAACCGAAGTGGTGTGAAAGAGTCCATCGATTGATCGAAAATGAAAATAATAGTTTAAATTTTTTTTCTAATATTTTTCTCCCAATAGTTGAGATTTATTTTAATTAATATAACGTAATATACATACTTTAAAAGACTAATTTCATTAATTAATAAATTTCTACTAAAATCGTAAATTATTCTACAAATGATGAGCATTCAAGATAAATTTTTCCTACCTGAAGCACTACAATCAAATTCAATTGGATTACATAATCTAGAACAGGATAAAAAGATATTACCACTCTCTTTAGACATTAAGTGAAACCTAAATGGCTATAAAATGGTAATATAACTCCCAAAAATGAATAATCATTTATATGAATAAATAATACCTTAATATCTAAAATTTAGTAGTAATACCAAATGAATAGAATGATCTGATCACATATTCATCCAATGTAATTTTTGACACTCTATTCCATCACATGGATGAAAAATAGAAAAAAGGAAATGACTTAGAAAAAAGATAAGACAATACACAGATAACTTCAAGATTTGAAGATGATAATGTTTGAAATTTCCCTAGTTGAGACAAGTCACCGTCGGAGTGCAGCCACTTGCATACCACAATATTGGTGCAAAAAACACTTTCATGACCAAACTCATTCACCCAGGGTCACCTATTAAACTATAAATAGGCCCTTGGGGACATTATTTGGTATGAAAAAATTTATCAAAATCCCAATTGCTTCTCTGGTCACCCTAGTTCTTTTCCCAAGTCTACCAAAACCATCATGGTAGTTCTTTAACACCTAGGGTAGAGGAATTAAAGGAGGATCAAAGGATATAATTCACTTTAGTGTTTTAAATCCATAACACTTATGCACCTAAACCACCCAACCCCCCTATATCAGAAACACTTGTACGCCACCCATTACTCTCATAGGAACTTGAGAACCCCACTTCTGAGATTACCTATGAATACTCTTGAAGGCTTGAGTCAAGTCTCACCCATGTTTTAACATCAAAGTTGTTCATCCCTTAAGTAAACATCAGGTCGCCCAAGTCTACCTACATGCCATATACCTACTTGGGCGCCCCTATTTGATTCACCTTATACCTTATGCCTATATAATCCTTTCACCAATCCTTATTCAAATCCATTCATGTAAAGGCTTCCTCTTTATTAGCTCCCTTATCTGAAAGGGATTTTGTTTAAACCTCCACCAAAACCTCATAACATTCCAAAATCTTGGGAAAGGCACATCAGCATGTCTCCCATTTGGGTTTGTATATCTGCAGTTAGGGGTTTCCCATTTTTTTTATATTGGGTTCAGGATTCATGGAGTGCCTATGGGTTTATATATCCAAAGTCACATGGACCTTTATCCTAGTAACAATGTTGGGGAGTTCCTAGTTTAGAGGAGTAGGGTTCAGGCCATGCCTGTCCCTTATCATCTCTAAAAACTGGAGCCTCAGGTCCCTAGTAAGAAATGTATGGTTCACACCTACATTCCCTTTTGAACAAAATAAAAGTATCCCTTCTCTTCTAAGACAAAATTTAGGGCAGAAATCATAGAATATGACCCTATCCTTTGGGCCAGATCCAATACCCTTAAATCTTATTTCACAGTGAATAGTTCATTACTCCATGCCCTCATCCACCGTCGCCACTATAGTCGGGGCCTCTTCCACTAGTGGAGGAGGAAATGTGTGATTTCCTTCATTGAATCTTTCACATCCTCTTGTTTCTCATAGTAAACATAACTCAAGTGGTCTTATATATTTGTGATGATCACAACATTTTCATAAACACCTCATTGAATGAACTATGATAAATCTAATTCCCATAAAAATTGGGATACATAGGAATCATTTTTAAGTCCCGAGCTCTATATCATCTCATCCATAAATGGGCATCGTCCTTAAGAGTAGTCCCAAAATTAAACCCCTAAATCACCAAGGAATCATTTTCAGGAAGTAAGTCTAAAATCATTTATCTAAAAGGACAACACTCTTATATGAGGCTTCCCGAAATATGTGGGCTTTGATTATCATCCAAACGAAATACATAGAAAGCCTCCCTAAGGTTCAAACCCAATAATCAATATAAAACCTTTCCTTTCTAGTCTACATACCCAGCAAGGTCTCATTAAACTTGGAAATTCATATCCCTTCCAGGTTCCATGGATGCTTCGGTATAAGTCCCACACCAAACTTTTATTAGGAATCATCCAATTATGTTTCCTTACCACATGATGAAAAACTGTATAGATTAGTCCTTATAACATGTCCTTAAAATGTATGATGTGTCCTATTATGTGACACTGAACTTTTTGGGTTATGATCCCTTTCCCAAGGATACATAGGTTTCCCATCTATGGGTTCAATCCCAACATTAAAACAACTCCCATCTCCCTAGATGATGGTAATTTATAGAGTGCCTAACTGAGTGGAATTAAGACTAGAATAGTCGTAATAATGACCCAAGAATCTCTATGTAGTATACCAAAGGATACCATTGGTGGAGAACCTTGAATACATACAAATGTCTTCATTGTTGAATGACCTTGGATACATAAAAATGATTATCAAATTATGTACATGTTAATCATTGATTTCCAAATCACAAGAGAAACTCATTTCATACATAGTGAATTAATAAGGATTCATGTACATATCATAAATCTGTAAGAGAGTCTCAGAGTAGGCCATAATTTCCCTCAAAAGGGTAAAATGTACCCGACTTACCATCCTCTCGGCCAATGTGTATTCTCAAGACTTGTCAGCCAAATGATATGGAGAACACCTACCTTTGGATAATAGGTCCCTATGGATACGAAACCATTTGGTGATTCCAGTTCCATAAATAAATCCAGTGGAAACCATCAATTAATAACGAATCCTATAAATGTCCCATTTTTGGGGGAAATAAAAAAAATGGTGCACCCGACATGAACGAGTACATAAGTCTACACCACACCACACATACCCAGGAGAACCTTGGATAAGGGGCCAAAAATAAAGTGATCGTACAAAGATACTATCAGAATACTGTCAATGCATTATGCATCAGTGTATTTCATTAATACCATTATATAAGATATTCCAGATAATGAGTCCAGTTCAGGGGAGTTAGAGGATGAATTTCTTATTCATAGTAAAAAACACACTGAAGAAAATAAAGGAGTTGTGTGTACCCGAAATCAGAGGCCTTCCCAGAATTTAGTTATTCCCTCAAGTAACCAACTCCCACCTCTTCGAAAGGAATCTAACAAGGGGGAAGGTAAAGGTAAGATCATGTCTCACCATTCCATGAGAGAAGGTCAATATTTTTCACTTGGAGAATGATTTTACTAGTAAGAGGAGGGGATTAAAGAGTTGAAAAACTCTATGTAGAGTTACTGCGAAACAAAATTCCTTCTAGACATGCTATATAAGCAGATCCTTAGTTTTCACATCCTGTAGAAACTCCTCAGCATAGAGGGTTTGTTGCAACTAAATATATGGATAATGAATTCCATTAATTAGGAGCATCGCTAGGATAAGATCAAACAAATCCTTACAGGCCTATAACCATCGGTTATCCAAGACAAATACCCTAAGCACTATCACCAGTGTTTTTTCCATTTGTCATGCCAGTATAAGCTTTAGCTTTTGTACCTATATAGGTACTAGCTCATCCATATATTCCCCAAATTTTTATTAATACAAGCTAGGCATTAAAAACTTTACTAGAAGATATTTAAGAATGGAGTGAACTAGTAAAAATATAAAAGAATTATTACCCCAAATGGGTACATCTGATCCCTTCCCCATCAAACTTTGTGAATACCACATTTCCAATCTTTAATGTTTTGGGTGATTCAGAGTAGTACTTAACACATTTTGTTTCTCGCTGTGATCCCATGATGGGGACCCCTCAACAAAAAGAATTAGAAAATCTCAGATTATTTGTGTAATCCTTACAGGGGCCATCCTTTGTCTAGTATAAAGTTTTAGAGTCTTGATCAATTAATGTTTGGGAATACCTCCATCAAAAATTCCTTTTCCAATTCATCTCAACACTGACAAAGACAACAATTTTTCATCTCAGAAATTTAAAAAAAAAAATAAAGAATGAAAGATTATTATATTTCATTACTTGATGTAAAGGATTTCCATATTTCTTAAATATACCACTCCCTCAAGAATATTTTCTTCCAATTTGTGTGGAAAATATGCATGATTAGTTACACACACTACTAATCCCAATGAAATACATAGGAGGGTTTCAAGACCTTGTTTTAATCACCCAACAAGTGGAGGATTTAATTGTGGAAACCAAATCAAAATCTCTTTTAATACCATCAGATTCGGGAAGGAGAATGAGGATATCAAAGACTTATATAGTCACACTCATACAAGCATCGGTATCTACTTCTACTTAAAAACCTTTATCATACCTAAGTGATCCAGCTCTAGAGAATCTGTATCAATTACTACCTCGTCAAGATGACCAAAAAGATCAAAGGAGGAGATAGTTTGAATAATTAAAGAAAAAAGTTTTTTTTAGAATTAAAAAGTTCTGTATTACTTCATTTTAGCTTTTGAAAACGATTTAGTTTAGTTTTAAAGGCATAAGAAATCAATCAAATAAGGAGATTAATATATCCTAAATTATTTCCCCTTTAATCAAATGTTCTTTCATCCCATTTAGGAGTGTTTTTTTTCAAAGACTTCCTGAAAAAAATGGTAGACTCTGGGTAAGAGAAACTAAAAAATTTCATTATCTCAAGTATCATGTGTTACTACTCCCAATCTAGAGGAAGAAGGTGTATGGAAGGAAGTCAAAATCAAAAAATTCATAGAATTATGGTGATTGGATGGTTAGGAAAATGATCAATTGAACTCATGAGATTCTGTGAACATAGTTGAAACAACCGATTATGTATCCTTTCAATTCCACTACATCCAATCCATATTAATCAAAATATTATTCCTTCAAAGGTCAATCCTTAGATAAGTGACATGATCATAAAGGTAAATAGCATTCACAAGAAGATGAGATCATGTCAAGGCCAATGTTGTCTTTGACTTAGACAAATTTCATTCCAACTATCCCAAAAGAAAAAGCACCACCTAATTAGCCAATGAAATCAGATAATATTCATTGTTAATATTTATAATATTCATGAGATTAATTATTCACAAACACCATTTTAGTTCATTTTACACTTTGAACATTATATCGCATTATGATTGTAATTCTTTGTTAAAGTGCACTATTACTCGGTACATATTTAAACACATCCTAAAAATACAAAATGGTTTAGATTTTATTTTAATATTTAATTTTCATGTCTCCCATGCTATAAGGAACAATTAATGTTTTTGGAGCACTAGAAGATTCACATTATAAGACCACCAAAGTTGGCCTTGAACCAACAACATTCTGGGAAAAGTAAATGAGACAATAGACCAATAAAGAAATTATAGAGGCCAATATACAAGGCCAATTATTCTCAAAATTTAACTGAAGATAATTTAAATCATGGAGAAAATTTCATCCAGTAGTTACAAGAGCTAATTCAGATTTTTTAATATAGTTATAGGTGGCCCAATTTGAAGATAAAATTATGGGCCAGATTTTGTGGCCCAGACAAACAGCCCACCCTTTCAACAATATATCGCAACAAAAAATTCCAATTGGGCTGAAAGTTTACTGGAGGTTATGGGACATCCAGAGATCCATTTTATCCTTCTATGGAAAACTCTAATTCGGCCATCTAGAAGGTCATTTCGATGCATCTGTTTGGTGGATGCAAGCTGCCTTCCACTTCAGTTCAAGGGTGGAAAAGTCTAAGTTCCACAAGATTTCCACAAACCTAAGCCTACCATACTCAACAGGGATGACATTAAATATTGGATGCTCGACCCAACACTCATAAAATTCCTATATAAGGTAGTATTTTTGGAGGATTTATGCATCTTTGGTGATTTTTTCAATTGTAATTTTATGCTGCGACTTTGTTTCTTAAGGTTTTCTTTCTCATGTAAGTTGTTCAATTCACCTTAGTTTCTTAATAAAATTTTTTCTTATACTATTATTTTTTTCTTATTTATATAAATTAGATAATCATGGTTCAAGGTGTGAATTTATTCACACCAAACCTTGTGAAAATATTACACAACGGTGGAGTGATCATTATTTCATTGTCTTTTTTTAGTTCTCCAGTTCCTCACTCATGAGTCTACTTTCCGCTTCCATTAGAACCATAGCATCAATGGAGGGATAACCCACTTATGGGTTGATCCAATGGAGTATAAAGGGGATGGATTGGATGTTATTTATCACCCCATTAATTTCTAATCACTTCTTTTAATTGAGATTTTTATTTGATGATTTTAAAGATTCTTTGTCCTAGATGAATTTTAAGGCATCATACTTTAAGTGCTAATATGAACCTCTACCTTGGAGTGCTCATAAATTTGATATTACAAGTTTATAGGTGATTATTATTATATTGTGTTGGTATTAAACCATTAAGTGATAAAGTTGTTTGATCTTCTTGAATAAACCCATCTGGAATATAAAAATTGAAATCGTTAAAAAAGAATTTCATCAAATGCACCCCTTGTAATAAACTAGGATCAACCCTTCTCATAATTTGAATTCACTTAAGTCACATAGTGTTCACTTAAACATACCTAAAATCAAACCAAAATTTTCCACTTAATAGATAATATTAATCCATAGAATGTGTGTGTCTATATGTTTCTTCTTAGATCTCTGAGGAATCAATAACCCAAGCTACTCTACAATTGACCGCTTAACCCTAAAAAAATGGGTAAATTTGGGTGATACAAAATTTTGGTGTTATTTCCATGGACCCAAGTAATTCATCTCAACAACCATTCTATTCTCCCCCATTTCTTCTATTCTCATCCAAATTATGTAATCTTTTCCCTTTCTCATTTTTTTTCTTTTGGTGCATGTCTTCCTACACTTGTGACCAATAAAACCGTCTAGTTAGGGTGGATAGTCCTAGGGTTGGAGAGTAAAGTACACCAAGTTAACTCTTTCTATCAGATCATAATCTTCCTAATACTCCAGAGTAAAAAAATTGAGCCCATTTCAATAGAAGGTCTTCAAATAAATCAACTCATAAACCCGAGTGGGAACCAAAATGGAAATCCAAATGAGGAAACTCCAAACTTGGGGAATGCAGTTGATCAAACCATGAAAGAATATCTCACACCTGTCTGGACCAATGCACCCTCTTGCATTAGGCATGCTGACCTAGGATAATCCCACTATGATTTCAAACCTCATGTCCTAAAACACCTTCTAACCTTCCATGGGACGGAGTCATAAATTCCATAACATCATGTCAAATAGTTTAACGACATTGTTCAAACCATGTGACCACCACATTAACATGAGTTAGAAAAGATGAGGGTGTATCTTTTCTCACTAAAGGATCTATCAAAGAATTTGTTAAAAATTTTGAGGCCTGCATTAATCCACTCTTGGGAAAAATTGAAAAGATAATTTTACAATTAATAATTCCCCCATCACAAAAATATTTCACTTAAAAAGAGCATAATTTTTTTTTTGAAAAAGAAGGGGAGTCATTTTATGAAACATGGGAAAGGATCAAAGACACACTCAACATGGTACCTCATCATGTATTTTCAATCCTAGAACAAGTTTGAAATTTTGATTAACGGTTGGTCCCGAGAAACAAACATTTTATTGACATGATGTGTAATGGGACCTTAAAAAACAAATCCCCAAATGAAGATTATGAGTATCTATAAGGACTGGACAAACAAAAAAAACATGGAGAACATCATCTTACTATGAGAAGACACCCAAATCTGGTGGAATTCACACACTTAGGGAGGAGGAAAGCCTTTAGGAGAAACTTACTGCACTCACTTGGAAGGTCAAGGAGATCGTTCTTAGGAAGGTCCATAAAATTCAAACTATTGACCCTGTTTGCACAATTTGTGACACACATGACCACAAGACTAACAACTACCCAACCATCCCTTATATTAAATATGTTCTTCTAGGAGGACCACTAGAAGAGGTCAATGCTCTGAACTTTTGGAAGCCACAGTACCAAAACAATTTCAATCCTAGGTATGATGACCATCTAGGATTTCGTTGGAAAGATAACAAACAACCCAACCAAAAACCTAGCCATCCACAAGGACCAAATCCCTACCCTCCACAAAATTTTCAAAACTATAACCAGTTACAACCACAACTAGTCGAATACCAACATCCTCCTGTCAAATACCAACAACCCATCCAACAACCTATGCAACAACCAATCTAACAACCAAAGTATCCTCTTGGGATAAAACAACTAGCACAAGCCCCTACTCAATATGTCCCTCTTCCAATCCTTGAGTAGTTGTGTAAAAAAATGGAGAAAATGAACTCATATGTCTCATCCCTTAAACATGAACAAAAAACCATTAAAACCGGTAAGGCACTCATTCCTACTTAGGTGGTACCATCCTCAAATTTAAGGGGGGAATCCAATTACACACAAACCTCTCATGAACAACTCAAATTAGTAACTATTTTAAGAAGTGGTAAATCCCTTGAGAAACCTAAACAAGCCATAACAAAACCACTAAAATATTCAACAATGCATGAAAATGACGAAGAACCACCCAAAGATTCTGAAAAATCCAATGAGAATGTGAAGGAACTAAAACCACACCAAACAATAAAACTACCTTCTCCCTTCCCTTAATGCATGAGAATAAAATCTAAACCAGAACTAAATGAAACTTTGAGGGAAATATTCTCTCAGGTTAAGCTTAACACTCCACTTCTCAATGCAATCCTAACTATTCCTGCCTACTCAAAGTACCTTAATGACTTGTGCACTTTTAAAAGAAAATTTTCACATAAAAACCACATCCTTTTAGCTGCTAATGTGAGTACCACCATTCAAGGGACCATTCCTCCAATGTTGAAAGATCCAGGATTTCCATAAATTAATGTTGAGTTAGGAGAGAACAGAGTTGTCAATGCCCTTTGTGATCTGGGAGCTAGTGTGAATCTCATTTCTTATGCCTTGTATTTCTAATTAGGGATCGAATAACTATAACCCATATCTTTCACTCATCAAATTTCTGATCGTAGTGTTCGAGTTCCAAAGGGGATCTTAAAGGATGTTTTGGTGAAAGTTGAAAATTTCATTTACTCAGTTGATTTCATTATCCTTGACAATCACGCAAGCTTAGTTCATAGGGAGAAAACCCCAATCATCCTTGGTTTTACCTTCCTTGCAACAATGAACTCCATTATCTGAGTTGGAAATGGGAACATGACCATCACCTTTGTAAACATGTGTCTAGACTTGAACATCTACAATGAAAACTCTCAAATTGGGAATGATGAAGAGATCTGTGAGGTTAATTGGATTGGTAGTGTTGATAGTGAAATCTAGGAACATCAAGGAATTACTAAAGGATGTTTATGTCAAGAAGATATTGATTTTCATTGTTCACATGAGGGAAATTTGTCTCCTTGGATTGAATTTCTTTCATATATCTCTATGGATGATTTTCTAGAATCACTAATCAATGATACCATGGGTGAAATCAATAACATTGTGTCTATAACCATTCATGAAACTGCTCTGGCTAATTTAGTGGATGAAAATTATGTTCACAAGGAACCAATTCATTCAAGAAATCTGAACAAAGAAACCGAGTTCAATACAAAGTCTCATCCTTTCTTGGAAAGTTATTACCAATCTGATCTCGAATTTAAGTTCTTACCTTAATCACTAAAGTATGTGTTCTTAGGGGAAAATTGATCCTTTCCCATTGTAATTTCTTCCTCTCTTGAATCCAATGAATAGATGATGATTTTGGATGTCCTAATAAAGAAAAATTAAGAAATTGGATGGACCATTTCTGATATTCCTAGGATTATCCAACTCATTAGAACTCATAGAATTGTTCTTGAATCTGAATCAAAACCATGTCATCCACCTCAGTGGAGACTCAATCTAAATCTGATGGATGTGTTAAGGAAAGAACTTCTTAAGTTATTGAAAGTGGGTATCATCTACCCCGTAGCTGAGAGTGAGTGGGTAATCCCAATTCAAGTTTTCCCAAAGAAATATGGAATTCATGAGATCACCAATGAGGATGGTGACCTTCTCCCCACAAGGGTTAGTAGTGGATGGAGAGTATTTATTGACTATAGGAAGCTCAACTCTTGTACCAATAAATACCATTTCCCCTTTCCCTTTATTGATCAATTCCTCGAGCGAGTGGCGGGTCATCAATTCTATTGCTTCATAGATGAATTCTCAGGGTATAATCAAATCGAGGTATCCTTAGAGAACCAAGGAAAAACAACCTTCAATTATTCATTTGGAACTTTTTCCTTCAAGTGCATGCCCTTTGTGTTATGTAATTCTCTTGGTACCATCCAACGGTGCAAAATGAGAATCTTCTTGAACATGGTAGGGGATTGTTTAGAGGTCATCATGAATTACTTCTCCATCTTTAGGGATTCTTTTTAGGGATGCCTTCTAAATGTTGAAATAGTTTTGTTAAGATGTGAGGATAAGAATCTCATCCTAAATTGGGAAAAATTCCATTTCATGGTAAATGAATTTTTCTAGGCCATCTGGTATCTGGTAGAGGGATTTATGATGATAAGGCTATGGTCGAAATCATTCGTCACCTTCCCTCTCCTAAAACTGTTAAGGAAGTGAGGTCTTTCTTAGGACATGCTAGTTTCTATAGAAGGTTCATTAAGAATTTCAGCTCTATTTCTCGACCACTTTGTGCTTTATTAGTGAAATATGACCCATTTTTATGGACATAAATCTATGAGGAATCATTCTCTATACTCAAGTCAGATCTTATCTCTCCACCTATCATGAAAGCACCAAACTGGAAACTTCCATTTGAACTCATGTTTGATGCGACTGACTTCGCTGTTGGAGCAGTATTAGGTCAACGATGTGAGAGAACTCCATGTGTCATTGCTTATGCAAGAATATTTTTAAATGATGCACAAATCAAATACATCACCACTGAGAAAGAGTTGATTTATGCTGTCTTTTCCTTAGATAAATTCAGGTCTTATCTCTTACGATCACCCATCATTGTCTTCACCGACCATTCAGCTCTAAAATACCTTTTCCAAAAATAGGATTCCAAGGCTATATTGATTAGGTGGTTATTCTTCTTCAAGAGTTAGATTTATCCATTAAGGGTAAAAAGGGTTTTGAAAATGTTGTAGTTGATCACCTCTCTAGGATGGAATTCAAAGACAACTCACATCACCTTTCTATATCTGATTCATTTCCCAATGAGAACCTCTATTCATTGAGTGATTGCACATAGTATGATAACATTGAAAACCACTTGTTTATGGGTGAAATTACAAAATTTCATAGGACCCAAGCTAAGCGGAAATTCCTTTCTGATGTCAAACACTATGTGTTTGATGATCCTTACCTCTTCAAGTTCTATCCTGATCAAATCATTAGGATATGTGTTCCCGAGTCTGAGAAAGAGTCCATTCTAATATTTTGTCATGTAGAGGCATGTAGAGGCCACTTTTTCACAAAGAAAACCACTGAAAAGGTCCTACAAAGTGGTTTCTACTAGCCTAACCTCACTAATTATTCCTACCAATTCTCCCAATGTTTTCCTCAATGTCAGCAATTAGGATCCCTTACCAAAAGAATCAAATGTGCCTCACTCCCATTCTTATCGTTGAAATCTTTGATTATTGGGGAATTGATTTCATGGGACCCTTCCCAAACTGTAGGGGATACCTCTAAATCCTTTTAGGTGTTGATTATGTCTTGAAATGGGTTGAGTCTATTCCCACCCAGTCCAATGACCATCATGTTGTAATCCAATTTCTAAAAGATCACATATTTTCCCGATTGGGAATTCCTAGGGCTATAATCAGTGATTTAGGAACCCATTTTTTTCAACCGACCATTCTATTCACTCATGTATAATTATGGGATTTGTCATAAAGTTTCCACAGTATACCATCCTCAAACCAATGGTCAAGCTGAGTTAGAAAATAAGGAGATTAAGAAAATTCTTGAAAAAACTGTCAATCCCTATAGGAAATATTGGTCTGAGAAACTTGTGGATACTCTTTGGGCATATCATACATCATTAAAAACCATCCTAGGAATGTCACCATATAGGTTGGTTTATAAAAAAACATTCCGTTTACCTGTTGAAATTGAGCATAAGGCATTTTGGGCAATAAAAAGAAATAAAATTTGACATTTCTTTGGCCAAAGAAAAGAAGAAATTAGATCTTAATAAACTTGAGGAACTTAGGATGGAGGCTTATGAAAATTCAAGGATAAATAAAGCTAGAGTTCAAGCCTACCAATCCAGTAATATCAAAGTCAAACATTTTGAACTGGGAAATTTTTTTCTCTTGTATAGTTCAAAACTTCATTTGCACCCAAGAAAGTTAAGTTCTAGATGTTCAGGTCCTTTCATAGTGCATCATGTGTACCCCCAAGGGGAAGTAGAGATTCAGGATCCCACAAGTGGTCTCATTTTCAAGGTCAATGGTCATATGTTAAAGACATTCATTGAATCATTCAATAAATAGGAAATAGAGGTCGAGTTAACTGAGACAACCTATGAACTAGGAAAAAATTGATAGATTTAGGATCTATGTTAGGATAATGACCATAAACAAAAGCACTACACAGAAGGTAACCCGTGGTTTTCATGTTTCGAATATTTCTGAATCATCTTTATTTTTGAAATAGGATTCATGAATCATTTTGATATTAAAAAATATAAACTGTTGACCAATTCTTTTATTATGAGTATGGATGGGTATGAATAGGGAGGGCCATATTCACTTGTGTCACGTGGTGTGATCCTTGAGTAATACCTTCCCCAGAAAATTTAAAAAAAATGTATCATCAGTTCATTTTATTTTTTATGTGTTTGTAAGTTAAAATAAAAATAAATATAAAAATTTAAAAAAATTAAAAGGACACATCGTAGTTTGTGGGGAAAACCCCATCACAACCGGAGAAGCTGCATGGACTCGAACCCACAACCGAAGGGAGACATGGGAGCATGCTTACCACTGACCTACAACTTATAGTGGTTCCTTATTCTATAATTTTAGTATATATAATTATATTTTACTATTCTTATTTTATGAATATATATATATATATATATATTTGTTTGTTTGCTTGTTTTTTCCTTTTTACACTAGGGAACTCTACAAGTGACATGGATATCAAATGACTAAATTGGAGCAGAATGAACTTCAACTTCAACCACCATGTGACTTTGTTCCATATTTATCATTTAAAATGACTTTTATTACTCCTCTCTTCTACCACTACCCACTTCTAAATTATATTTTCCTTAAACACTGGGGACAATGTTACTCTCTATTTGGGGGAGGGTGAAAATAAAGAAAAAAAATTAAATTTTTTGAGCATGAAAAAAATGTGTGGAAGGAAAAGTTTCTTTAACCTTGAACATGATAATACACATTGCATACTTTGAAATTGTATATAAAATAATTTAGCATTCCCTGATTCTAATTTCAATCCATGTATAATTTCATGAGAATATATTTTGGAAGGTGTGACTATCTAATGTGAAATTTTATCGTTTATATTTTCATCCAAATAAAAAAAGATCACAACGCACATCTATTGGATAGTGGGATATTAGTTTGAGTTCATTGGGTCCCCCAAATAAATAGCATAGGTTTGGTGATCATTTTAGTTTTAATAGGAGTATTCAATAAAAAATAAAAAAAATAAATTTGCGCATAGAGTAATGAAATCACCCAATGCATAGATTTTGGAACTTGGGGATCATGACACTGCAGTTTTATGGCTCATACTTAGTAATTTTATCTCTATTTTGGGAATTTGACTTTTTTTTGACTGATATAACTTGATATGATTCCCAAGTATGTAGGCTTCACTTGGTGCCCTACGGTCTTTGAGCCTTGGAGTCATCAGCAATGTCTCACCACATGGGTTGAATCTATTGAGTGAAATTTCAATAACCATGGAAAAATTGAAAAAAAATTGAATACTCATCTTAATATTGAAATGTGATTCCACCTAGTTCTTTTTTCATTTCCCTCTTGAATTAAGATGAACCCCCATGTTTATTGTGATACACAACAGCTCCTCCTGCTTAATTGATATTGGATGAAATATGGCGATGAATTTAAACAAAGGAATGGGTTTGGGATTGGGATATGCTTATGAAACTATCTCGTATTAAAATATATTTATGGGTTTCATAGTTGTTTGGTATAATGGATTTTGGTAATCATTGTGTATTAAAATGTTTTTGGAAAAGGGAATTCAAATTTCATATTTTTGAGATACATTTTGTTCGGGACTAGAAAAAATCAAATTCGGGTGTGATTATCCACTGAAATAAGATAATATTAATTGTTAATATATATAATATTCAGGATACTAATTATTTATAAACAACATTTTAGTGCATTTTACACTTTGAACATTATTTCACATTATGATTGTAATTCTTTGTTAAAGTTCACTATTACTTGGTACACATTTAAACACGTCATAAAAATACAAATACAAAATGGTATTTATTATAATTTCATATTTAATTTTCAGGTCTCCCATTTTATAAGGAACAATTCATGTTTTTGGATCACTAAGTTATTCACATTATAAGACTACCAAAGTTAGCCTTGAACCAACAACATTCTAGGAAAAGTAAATTGGAAAAAATCCCAACAAATAGACTGTAATGACTAAGATAAAAGCCCAATTATTCTCAAAATTTTACTAAAGATAGAGGAAATCATGGATAACATTTCATCCAATAGTTAAAAGAGATAATTCATATTTTTTAATGGAGTTATAGGTGGCCTAATTTGAAGATAAAATTCTATTCCAGATTCCATAGTCCTGAAAAACATCCCACCATTTTGATAATATCTCTCCAAAAAAATTCCATTTGGGTTGAAATTTTACAACATGTTATGAAACATCCAAATCTCCATTGTATTCTTCTATGGTCCTCTCTAATTCGGCCATCTAGTAGGTCATTTGGATGCATCTGTTCGGTGGATGCAAGTTGCCTTCCACTTTGGGTCAAAGGTGGAAAATTATAAGTTCCATAAGATTTCCACCACCTTAATCCTACCATACTCAAGTGGTATGAATTTAACTATTGTAGGTATGACCCAGGGCTTTTAAAATTCCTATTTAAGGTAGTGGTTTTAGAGAATTTATGTATCTTTTGTGCTTTGTTCAATTTTAATTTTATGCTGAGATTTTGTTGCCTTGATTTTTTCTTTCTCAAGTAAGTTGGTCAATTCACCTTAATTTCTTAACAAAATTTCTTCTTATAAACTTATTTTGTTCTTATTCATATCACTTTGATACCTTTGGTTCAATGTATGAATTTATTTACACCAAACCTTTTAAACTTATCACACAACGGTGGAGTGATCGTTATTTCATTGTCCATTTTTACTTCTCCAATTCCTCCCTCTTGAGTCTACGTTCCGCTTCCATTGAAACCATAGAATCAATGGAGGGATAAACCACTTATGGGTTGAAACAAGGGAGTATCAAGGGGATGGATTGAATGTTATTTATCACCCCATTAATTTCTAATCACATCTTTTAATTGATATTTCTATTTGATGATTTTAAAACTTCTTCGTCCTAGTTGGATTTTAAGGCCACATACTTCATGTGAAAATACGAACCTTACCTTGGATTACTCATAAATTTGATCATAAAAGTGTATAGTTGATTAGTATTATGGTTTGTTGGTATTAAACCAGTAAGTGATGAATTTGTTAGATTTTATTGAATAAACCCATCTCAAATATAAGAAATTGAAATCATTAAAAAATAATTTCATCAAATCTACACCTTTTAATAACCTAGGATCAACCCTTATCATAATTTGAATTCACTTAAGTCACGTAGTGTTCTCTTAACATTATCTAAAATCAACCAAAATTTAGCCACTTAATAGCCAAAATTACTCCATAGAATGTGTGTGTTTATAGGTTTCTTCTTAGGTCTCTGAGGAATCGACAACCCAAGCTACTCTAAAATTCAACGCTTAACCCTAAAAACTTGGGTACGTTTGGGTGAGACCACCATCCTACCAAATACTATAACATGAACCAAATTTTCAAGGATAATCTTCATCAGATGAGGAATGTAACTTTAGTTCTGTTAACATTATCCAATTAACAGATCCCTATACAAATGATGATTCCAGTTATGAACCTGAATTCCCTACACCTGATTGGGGAACTAAAGGAAGAATTCAAGGATAAGGATATTGGGGAAGACGTGGATATTCTAGTAGAAACTATTTTAACTATACTAGTGCTCGAACCATTTATGTAATAGAAAATCGCTGGAGATCCCTTCTGCGGACTCAGCATAAACAAGGTGACACTCCCACACATAACAGGAACGACCCTGACATGATCATCATGGAAGAACGATTTTATGTTACACCATCACTATCTCAGTAGGTAGATAAACCTAATAAGTCAAATCTACCAAGAGCAAAAGTATTTTCGGCTTCTTCCCTGACATATGATACATCTACATCCGGAGAATAAACTTCCAAGGCACCTGCAAAACTGCATTTCCATGTTGGAGAACCCAGGCCATTGCACCAAAAATATTATGTTTTGAGACAAATATCTCAAGTACTGTCAAATTTATCAACCCTAGATGCTTTGAATCTGCCAAAATATCTTTGAGATTATCTTATTGAGGCCTTTTCAAGTCCCCAAGAGTTTGAAACAGAAGTTTCTGCTGCCGAGGTTTACCATATAGAGAATGATCCTGTAGAATGTCATGCAGTTATTCCATTTACAGATCAAGATGAGGATGATGTTGTACATCGATACATCAGGCCCTTGTATCTATCTAGAAGGGTTAATAATACAATCATCTGAAGATACTTCATTGATAATGGATCAGGTTTCAACCTCATTCCCATCCATGCACTTCATCGATGGGTCCTCATTGAATCTAACTTATCTCCTTATAGTCTGATGTTAGAAGGATTTGCAAAGAATAAACAATAACCTCTAGGTTAGGTTTCACTCAGAACTCCATTTGGTTATCTTGTATCTAATTATAATTTCATAGTTTTCCTACAGGACATAGCTTTCAACATTATGCTTGAAAGGCTAGGGCTACCTCAATGTGATTATATTACTTCATCATATCACCAATGTCTCAAGTATTTTATTAATGGTAAAATTAGTAAATTTCATAGTGATAAGGCCTTTTTTAAAACATGTGAATCTTAGTATATTGAGGAAGAATTATATCACACAAAGGTGAAAAGTTCTGTGTCAAAATATGTAACAATAATCAATTCTATGAATGGTCTGGAAAAGATCCTAGATAACCCCTTAAAACATCTGAGAATAGATTACTCATTTCCTAGAAATAAAATTGAATGGATAGACCCAAATCCAACCATTTTTCTAATGACTTACAAAATGCCAGTTGTGGCAATCGAGCTTGACTGCATAGGAGAAATTATTGATAGTGAAATATTAAATAGAGATATATTCATCTCATCCATAAAACATATGAAGGTATTTGCTTCATCAGTCAATCTAGAAAATTTGTTTCATTAATAAATAAATACAATTATGTTGATTCACAGCCCATCATTCCCTCTTCAATACTCTGGGAAAACCCTTCATCGTCAGTTGGGTCAGAAATGGTTCCCTCTTCTTCAGGTTGTCCAAATAATAACTCCTGCACTAGCTCTAAAATTTATACTTCATCACCTACCACTAAAGTAGATACATAAGAAGTGAAACATGAGGAATAAGAAGAAGAAGATCTTAAGGACTCCCCTCCATAATTTGAGGAAGTTATATCCACCATTGTGTATGAGCTGAGAGAAATAAATATAGTTACAGAGGAATATCCACGCCCTACACTAATTAGTGCGGTCATGTATTATGAAGAGAAAGAGATGTGTACTTCATTTCTAAAGAAACATAGAGATTTATTTTCTTGGAACTATACAAACATTTTAGGCCTTAATCCCAATGTGGACACTCCTCATTTGGGTTTTCTAGAAGATCATCGAGGATTTAAGAAGGATGTAAGAAGAACGAACCAAACTCACGCCTCTAAAATTGAAGTTGAAGTTGAAAATATTATCAAAGATAACTTCGTTAGAGAGGTGAAATATCCCAAATGTCTAGAAAACATTGAATCAATGAAAAAGAAGAATTGGAAAATCATATTTTGTATTGATTTTAGAGATCTCAAACGGAATTATCCCCAAGGCGACTTTACAATTCTAATAACTAAGATCTTAATTGATGAAATAGATGGAAATGAAGCTCTTTCCTTCATGGATGGATACTCTAGGTATAATCAATTCCATATGGACCTAGAAGATGAGGATTCTATAGCCTTAAAATCCCCTCAAGGATTGTTTCTTTTGGGTAATTCCCTTTGGATTGAAAATTTTTTGTGCAACATATCAATGTGCCATGCACTATATCTTCAAACCCATCCTGAGAAAATTTTTCTATTGTTATGTGGATGATTTAGTGGTGAAATCCATACAACATTATGATCACTTGGAAAATCTAGAAAACATATTCAGTAAATTTCAACAACATAATATGAAGATGAACCCATTAAAATGTGTTTTCAGGGTTACCTCATGAAAATTCTTTGTCTTTGTTGTACGCCATCCTGGAATCGAAGTTGGTCATGAGAAGAAAAATTCTATCCTTTCTATGTCACCTCCTCTAAATTTGAAAGAATTAAGAGGGCTTCAAGGGCAGTTGTCATATATTCGACACTTCATAGCTAATATACCAGTAAAGTGTTTACCTTTCACCAAATTAATGAAAAAGGGAATCACTGATCAATGGATAGAAAATTAAAAAGATGAATTTGAAACCCTCAAGAAATATCTTTTTGATCCCACTAGTATTAATTCCACCTATTGAAATAAATGTTCTCATTCTATTTGTGAAAACTTCTGAGCAATCATTTGGTGACTTCTTGAATAAAAGAATGATTCTGGGAATGAAAAAGCTTGTATTATCTCAGTCAAACAATGATCAACACAGAGACTTGATATTACAGTATTGAGAAAAGATGCATGGATTTAATCTCTGTAATTCAGAAGCTCATGAACTTCCTGTAGAATCATGAAGTCCACTTTATATCTCAAAATAACCCGCTCAAATTTATCCTCAATCATCATATGTTGACAGTACGTGTAGCACAATGGGTAGTTATTTTGAAATAGTTTGATATCCAATTTGTGCCTCAGAAAGAGGTAAAAGACCTAGACTTATCAGACTTCCTTGCTAAACACCGATCTATAGAAGAGACATCTTTGAATACTAAACATCCTAAGGAAGAAACCATCTCTATTCAAGATATCCCCCAATTATATGAGATGTACATTGATGATGCATCCAGAAGTCCAACAAGGAATAGAATGGAATATCCTAAACTCAAAAAACTTGGGTTAGGAATAGTGTTAATATCCCTAGAAAAGGCAGTGTTACTATATTCCTTCATGTTACTAGAAGGAGGTACCAACAATGAGGTAGAATATCAAGCTCTCATTATGAAACTAGAATTCACACTATAAGAAAAATTGAACAACCTGAAAGTGAAAGGTGATTCAGAATTAGTAATCAAATAGATCAATGGGGATTATGCTATTAGAAAAGAAGATTTAATTCCTTTGTGTGATTTTGTCATAGTGTTAAAGACTGAATTTCGCTCAGATCCAACAATGTCATATGTCCCGTGATCAAAAAATTCCCAAGCTGATACATTGGATAATGTAGCCGCATCCCTGGAAGATCTAAATTGGGATGAGGCAATCATTATTATTTCCCATAATTGTGTAGTTTCACCTTTTGTTCAAACTATAATGGATGAAATTAATGAAATCATCCCTATTTCCGATCCATATGGTCATACTATAGAATGGATGACACCTATCATGGAGTACCATCAAAATGGAATACTTCCACCATATAGAGATGGGAAAGAGAAAATATAATGACGAGTAGTAAATTTCACTCTTTATGATAGCCCATAACACAAGAATATCCTCTAAAAATGAGGCTTTGATGGAGTCCTCTTCAGGTGTATTGAAGGGGAAGAAACTACATATGTCATTAAAGAAGTACATATGAGAGCTTATGGTGCTCACCAGTTTTGGCATAGGCCTTATGATCAAATCCGAAGGCTTGGATACTTCTAGTCTTCAATGATGCAAGATTTCATATATTTTACTATGAAGTGGCACTCCTACAGAGTGCATGCTAACATCATTAATTAACCAACGAAGTTACTACACACAACTAAATACTCTTAGAAATTTGAAACATGGGGAATGGATATAGTAGGACCATATCCTACCACTAAGGTTAAGCAGTTATGTATATTCTTACAAATACTAATTTCTTCTCCAAATGGGATAAGGTAATACCTCTCAAATAATTCATAGCCAAAATAATTGTTAGCTTTTTCAAAGAAAATATAATTACCATTGTTGGGGTCCCTCATACTATATAGATGAACAATATCACCAATTTCAATTCTATTGAGGTAAATAAATTAAATTAGGAGAAGAATATCAAATCCAATCATTCATCTCACCATCATGCAACATCCAATGGATAGATGGAGGATTCTAACAAGAACCTATCAAATATACTCCAAAAAATCGTTAATAAAGATATGAAATCTTGTCCTGATAAACTTTTTCATGCTTTATGGTTTTATCAGACTACTACCCATACTACCACTTGGGAAAATCCATATTCATTGGTGTATGGAAAAAAGTATTTTTGCCTATTGAAATTCAATTTCCATAACTTTGAGTTGCAATCTATGATCATTTATCTATATATGAACAGTATCAGAAGTGGTTTTATGAGATGGAAGTATTTCATGAAAATAGATTACAGACTTTGCATCATTTGGAAGTCTATTAGAACAGAATATAATAATATTTTAACAAGAAATTCCACCTCCTCTCCTTTGTTGAAGGATAATTTTTATTAGTTCCCATGACTCCAATGATACCAGGAAAGAAGCCTCCAAATATTGAGCCAATGTAGGAAGGACCTGACTCTGTACATAAGGTTTACTCTGTTGGAGATTATTCCCAAATCTCAATGGATGGAGAACTTATTAAAAAAACAAAAAATGCAATATTCTTGAATAATTACTTGGTATAATCACACAAAGTAATGTACACGCTACATGACTTGAAACTTCACAACATAATGTCCTGTTTGAAATAAATTAAACCATATAACAACCATATATGTCTGTGTTGCATGATGTTAAAATGCGTAGAATCTTTTTCCTTGTCGCACGACGTTAAACTAAAGGACATCATTTGTCCTCTCTAAATGAAATAAAAATATGCGGTTAACATCTTCTTAATTTAACATTAAGAAATCCCATAAGATAACACAAATTGGAATTCCTTATGGTAATTTAAAAAAAATATGAGTAGCTTCAACACACAATAATTACTCACATCATTTCTACTTATTAGTGGAACATGGGTTCGATTTATCCCTATGTTTGAATCAAATCTACATAGAAACCTCATTTAAAGAACTACGTGTGGCATGGATCTCATTATAATGGGATACATAGAGACATATGGATCTCCAATCTTGGGCCCATCCACAACCATAAAGAAATTTATTTCTTATTTTCTTTATATATATTATCCAAATATATACAGAGCACTATTCTAGGATATATGGTTTGATCTACATACAATCTTATTTATTAAGTTTAACAATTATTTAGAAATGTGATAGAAACCAATATCTATCACATCAAATTCAATTGGTGTGGGGAATGGTTTTCTCATAAACTACAGTTTGCATGATTCTCATTTCAATGGGATACATTGAGATTCCTAGATCTCCAATATTGGGCCCAATTACAATAAACAAATCCATATTCCCCATGTAAAAACATGATTGATATGGGGAAAAACCTCAAGAAATATGTGTGGATTTATTATTTCCACAACAAGATACGCAGTGACACCTATTTTTTATCCCCTAGTCCAGCTGTAATATTACTTTTCACATCAAAATCACTTAACGTTCTCACCACATGACAATAAACTACATGGACCTACAAGAACTACGTGTAGCTTGATTCTCATCTATATGAGATACATAGTGACATCCATATTTCCAATCCAGGACAAAACTATAGCATGATATGAAAAATAATCTTTTCTCTAATATATGGGTCACATATACATGAAGAGATTCAATTTCACTTCATATCGAAGCCTCTAATGTCTTCACTTCATGACTTTAAACAACACAATACTCAAATAACTACACATGGATTGATTCTCATCCCATTGAGATATTTAGGGAAGACTATGCCTTCACTGTTAGTCACAAGAACAAGATAAAATAAAATTCTCCCTCTCTCACATAAAATTTAAAATCTATACATGAGATCTTATGTTGGGTCCTCTCTTTAGAGTTCTCATCAAGGAAACATTAAATGTCCCCATTTTACATATGAGTCAGATCTATTTAAGGAACTCCAAATTTATGTCTAATATCGTTCCAAATATTTCCCTTGTGCATTGGACATTACCCCTTTCACATATCATACTCATAATCATGAGTACATTCAGATCTTTATAATCTTACTTAGATTTCAGTGATATAATATCTAATACTATAGTGCTCTTTTTCTCGAATATATAGTACATGACCTTTAGTGGCCTTGCCTAAAATTCTCCAAAATAATGGGTATGTCAGTCAAAGGATGCCACTATTTGACTATGCAGGATATGCCCCTAGTTGGCCCTACATAATACAGCCCCCATATCAGTTTTTTCAAATAGTGGTAACTTCGTTCTTAGAAGAAGCATATTTTATCCCTTTAAACATTAATAATGGTATGCATGAACCCATAGTTTAAAGCATCCATCCTTCGTATACTTGTCCCAAATCCTTTCTCCCAACCAAAAATTTTCTAAGTCTATGGTTTACAAATTTCCCTTATCTAATGTTCAAAACATATTGAATTATCTTTTTATAATTTGACCACATATCATCAATTTTTTATATAATATTTTGGTCCGAGTCACATGACTTAAACCTATAGACACCGTACATCCTACGTTTGGGTCAGACCTTCTAAGAAATTATATTCTTCTATTTTTTTTGGAAATTAGGATTGGAAATACTCATTATGTAATTAGGTATTTTTCTCCACAAAACAAACTTTGTGCTTGGTAAAATCTGAATTTATAAACTTTCATTGAATTTTAGAAATAAAATGTCAAATTCTAGAGAGCTCATTTTCATAACTATGCCGTGTATTCCCCCAGTGGCCTTGCATAAAATTGTCTTATATAATGGGCCTATCAGTCAAAGGATACAACTATTTGGCTATGAAAAATATACCCCCATCTGGCCCTACATTATACTGCCCCATAATGGGTTTTAAAAAAAAGGGTAACTTCATTTTTTGGAAGAGTCCTTTTTAAATGATATCAGCCATTTTTTCCCATTTCATTCTTTAGATACAAAAATTTCCAAATCAAAGTTTACATTTATCCCTTCTCATACCGGAATATAGTAGCATGTTTCCAATAAATGTATCAATAAATTTGAGAATCATAAACCTTTGGTCAAAGATAAAGCCCTAAAATTAATTCCCTCCAATGTCCTTACAGCATGATTTGAAACCGCACAACATAATTTCCTTACTTCATGACTCTAAACTACATAGAACAATGTTAAAAATATCCTTTCTAAACAATTTTAATCATTGTTCACTCACCAAATTTGTGTCGGAGTGGTTTCCCCATTCCTGGCATATGTCGGAACAGATGTCCCTTTACTCACAGATCTATTTCCTTTAAAAAACTAACCATTTTGGTCTTTATTTACCCAAATCCTAATTTCTAATGTTTATCAAAAATAAAATGTCAAATTTTTGAGTTATCTTTTGTGTGAATATGCAGTACGTTCCCTTAGATGGAATTGCATAAAATTTTCCTACATAACATGAATTTTAGTCGAAGGATACCACTATTTTTTCTATACATCACATGCCCCTATTGTCCCTGTATAATACATCCCCAATAGTGGGTTTATCATGAAATGATAAATTCATTCTTGGAAAATAAATCCTCTATATTTACACTTAAATTTTTAGATTTGGTGACCATAAAAATCATTACTCAAGATTCCTATTGGAAGCATTGAAAGAATATGGGAGCAATTCCTAGCCACCAGGCCTTGTTTGGGATCTAATTTCAAAATTTGTTGTCAAATATATTTGACCTTGAACAATATAATTATTATTCCAATATGAATCACTATAAAGTACCCTTAATAAAGGAATGGTACTCACTAAATTGAAAAACCACAAAGGGAACTCTAGACAAAAGTCAAAGTCTCAGATCGCTAGATCTACATTTCGTTTGGTTTATAAAATATTGAGAAACAAAAATTCATAAGATACAAAGTTTGTGTGGTTGTTTGCGTAACCCTAGTAAAAATTAAACTATGCTCACTAGGCCCATTGGATTAGGTAAAAAAAGAGCACATTCCATCATTATTATTGTATTTATGGTTTTCTAGTATGAAAATATCATATTATGGGATTCAAAATTAACATTACAATTAAAAGGAAATAAGGATCAAGACATAAATTATTAGTGACAATATTATTTTCATTTGTGAGAAAAAAATATCCAGAGGAACATCCAAAAACTAGAGTCTCTCTTTCATAAATCACAAAAGATTTTATACATAACTTCTCATTTGTTTAATGGCCTCTTGAACTCTATTGGATCAAAAAATCTGGCACAAAATTGGAATTCCTATATACATCAGTTTTCTCGACCCATACAGACTCATAAATTATGATGCCTTTTAAGTCATCCATAAAATCCACACATGTCTTACGCACCCAATACAACCACATCCATGCAGGTTTAACACCCCCTCCAAAGAAAAATTACCAAGTTTTATTCCATCCCTTTGATTGATCTGTCTGATAATATTTCAAAAATGATGAATATCAGTGTGGTAATATCTCGGGTGTATGTACTTTAAAATCTATAGCACATGGGATGTGATGTATGAAATGTGCCTTATCTATCATCCTAGCATTGTTATATGTTCTCACAATAGAAATATAGGTAGATAAAAAATTTGTTTGGTCCTGAAACCAATAAAGTGGAACCAAATTCTTTTTATTTGGTATGTTCGCATCATTCAGATGGCCATAACCATACAAAGGAAAATAAATAATCATTGAAAAAAAGAGGTGATATTTCCTCAAATTCTTTTCCAAATCTCGGAGAGTAGTGTCACAAATTTCAATGTAATCTTGTCCAAAAATCATTATCATATATTCAATTCTCTTAGTATCCAATTTTTTAGAAGTTTTAATTCTCTTGGGAGCCATTGATCCAACAAAAGAGATCAAAATTCATCTTAATGTGAGCTCATTTTGCATTTTTTTTACAAATTTATTAAGAAATTTTGACAATGGAATTAAGGCATGCAAGCATGGATTAAGCATTCATGTATAAATCTCACATGCAAGTATGGAGCCCAATTTTTGGTGCACAAATAAAAAATGAACAGAATAAGTGTGACCGAGATTTTTTGTAGGAGAATATGAATGAATACACTTTCACACCAAGAGCTAGATTTATGAAATCCTTTTTAATTTTCCATGATGTGAAGAAACTATATTTATGCAATGAAGACAACCCAGTGCTTCATGACCTTACGTTATAGTACATCGCGCACTATCTCTTTGCATGCCACATAAAACTCTTTGACCTTTTTCATAAATATACCTCTGTATAAGAGCCTATCTTCATTTTAGATCCCATCTGGGGGAGGGGGGATTTTTTGACACTCTGTTCCATCACATCGATGAAAAAGTGACGAAGGAAAATGACATAGAAAAAAGAGGAGAAATACATGTAGAATTTCATGATTTAAAAAGGTTCAAGTTTGAAATCTCCCTTGTTGAGCCAAGTAACAGTTAGTGCGTAGCCATTTCAACACGAAAATTTTGGTGCACAACCCACTTTCATGACCAAATTCTTCACCCAAGGTCACTTATTTTCCTATAAATACACTCTTGGGGTCTTCATTTAGGATGATAGGATTTCCTCGAAGCCCAATTTCTACTCTAATCTCCCTAGTGCTTCACCCAAGTATTCTGAAACCTTGAAGTTAGTTCTTTAACAAATAGGGAAGAGGAATTAAATGGGTATCACAGGAATTATATCCCTTCAGTGTTTGAAATCAATAACAATTGTTCTCCCAAATAGAACAACCTCCCTAAATCAGAAACACTTGCACGCCTCCCATTCCTCTCAAAGGCACTTGTGTGCCCCACTTCTCGAAATACATTTGAATAATCTTGAAGTATTGAGTCTAGTATCACCCATGTTTTTACATCCGAGATGTTCATCGCTTATGTAAAAATTAGGTCTCCCAAACCTACCTTCTCTCTCATACCTACATGCCAGATACTAACTTGGGCGGCCCTATATGACTCACCTTATACCTTTAGCATATACAAGCCTTTTATTAAACCTTATTCAATGTCATTCATGGTAAGGATTCCTCTTTATTGTATCCATTTTATAAAGTGATTATGTTGAATCTTTTGAAAAAACATCCAGACATACCAAACCCTTGAGAAAGGCACATCTGTGTGTCACCCATTTCCGTTTGTATATCCGCAGTCAAAGGTCTAAATTTTTTTATAATGGGGTCAGGTTTCATGGAGTGTCTGTGAGTTTCTATATATGCAGTCACATGGATATTTATCCTAGGAATATTTTTTTTGGAGTTACCAGTTTGGAGGATTATGGTCTGGGCTATGCTCGTCCCTTACCATCTCTAAAACCTGAAGCCTTAGGTCCCTACTAGGAAAGGTACAGTTCACACCTAATTTTCATTTTGAATAAAAGAAAAGTCTCACAACCCTACCAGGTCTAATTTTAGGGCATCAATAATAGAATAATCCTCTAGCCTAGAATATGAGGAAAAGTGTGTTTGAATTTGTTTAATATTTCACATCCTATGATTTCTCACACCGAGCATGACTCATGTGGGATTAGATATTTTCTATGATCCCAACATTTTCACAAAAACATCATTGAATGAACTACGATAACTTTTATTCTCATAAAACTGGGATATATTGGATGTTTTTCTAAGGTCTAAGATACGTCACAGCTCATCCATAAATGGGAATCCTCCTTAGGAGTAAGCCCCAAATTAAACCCCCCAAATCACCAAGGCATAATTTTCCAAAAGTAATTCCCAAATCATTTCTCCCAAAGGACTACACTATATTATGAGACATTCCTAACTAAGTGGGCTTTGATTCCCAGCAAAATAAGATACGTAGGAAGCCTTGCTGAGGTTCAAACCCAACGGTCTAAATCATCCCTATCCTTTCTGGGCTATATTCTAAGAAGAGTCTAATTCAACATGGAAATTCATATCCCATCCAAGTTCCTTGGGATTATTTAGTATAATTCTCACACTAAACATTGATTAGGAATCTTTTTCCCATGCATATTTACCACATGATGGTAAACTGTATGGATTAGTCCTTATCACATGACCTTAAAAGGTATGATAAGTCCTGTTACATGGCACCAAACTATGTGGGTTCTGATTCCTTTCACAAGGATACATAGGTAGCCCATACATGAGTATGATACCAACATTAAAAGAACTCATGTTTCCTAGATGAGATAAATTCCAAAGTGCCTCATTGAGTTGCTTTAAAACCAGTGTAGTCATAATAACTACCAAAGAATGTCGAAGTAGTATACCAAAGGATACCATTGGGGGAGAACCTCAGATATAGAAAGATGTCTCTATAGATGAAGAATCTTAGACACATACAAATGATTATAAAATTCAATACATGTTAATCATTGATTTTAATGTCATAAGGTAAACTCATTAAATACTTGGTTAATTAATAAGGATTCACATACATATCTTAAATTTATAAGAGTGTCACAGAGTAGGAAATAATTCCAACCAAAATGGTGTGATGAACCGGACCTCCCATCCTCTCAACCAATTTGTATTCTCAAGAATCGTCAGCTAAATTACCTGACAAATGTATTCCGTTTGAAAGTAGGTCACCATAGATACAAAACCATTGGGTGTTTCTAGTTCTATAAATAAATCCATTGGAAACTGTCTAAGAATTACAAATCCTATCAGAGTCCCATTTTTTGGGGAAACAACAATTTTAATATTTTTTCCAAAATAATGTCAATAACTCTTAATGTATCATACCAAAAATCTATACTCCTCAATAAAATATTCTCTTAGATTTTCTAATCATTTCAATAAATAACCTGAATCAACATAAACCCACATTAAGATCAAATATGATTTTAAAATATATATAATCCTTAATTCCTCATCTAAAATACCATAACATCACATCTTATTCCCCAAAATTACAGGATCTTTTTCCAAAATAAAAATAATCACATAATCATGAAATCATTATTAAATCAATTATTTATATATAAAATAAAACTTATATTCCCAAATTTTAATAACTCATAATTACCTCAATATGAACGGTAATATGAAACCTAAATATTTTAAATAAATTTAAAACTTATATTCACAAAATTTAAATGAATTATTCCTTATTTAATACTTTATGTTATACTTATGGGTTAAACATACATAAACGTAATAAAAAGTCTCCCAAAATGTCATTAGACACCTAAAACGTTATCACATGAAACAAAAAAATTGGTGTCAATGTCTTTGATTATATGATCTACCTTTAACTCACAAAAATTTGATGATATAAATAAATCTTAAGATAACCTCGCATGAAAACATCATTATCTCTAAATTTATCTAAACCCTACTATAATACCAACTGTAATGACCCTAAACCCACACTCTCAGATTCAGTACTAAAAACCCTAAACTTGATTTTGTGACAATAAATGTGGCCTAAATATTTTTCCATCGAGACTATACAATATAAAATTTAAATATTTTATCACTTATATACCCATGGATATTTTTGGGATAGTTTTTATAGAAATTTTAAGAACTCTTATGTACTTTTGATTCAAAAACAACTAGTTTATAATGATCAAAATAATCTCTCACTATGTTGTTCAAATTTAGAATCCAAATTAGTAAAACCATACATTAAACCGCTATTAAAAACACAGGCAAGTGGAAACATAATAATTGTGTGCTAAAATAATCATTTATGGTATACATATAAATTAATAATTGAATTTAATTAGTGATAGTTGGATGAGAATAAGAGTATGATGAAATAATCATAGTTCACAAGCATAAAATAATGAAATTTATTCCCATAAATACATAGATCATCAATCATGAAACATGGAATAGACCATTAAAAATGTAAAGATTCATTGGACTCAAAACTCATGAGCCATGTGATTTCATTCTTGATCAATGTAATCATTAAAACACTTTGAATTTAACTCATAATAAATAGAAAATATTTTGATTGAAAAATGAAATCATTATCTTACATTGAGGAATCTTATGGTTTACTCAAAACACAATATAAATCATAGATAAAACATGTAGGTAACTTGACACATAATTTCCATATAACTCTTACAATAACTCTTACCAATTAAATATCTATACTATATAATTTCACAAACTCACCCATCCTTGGTTATAAAATAACCACACATATTTAGTTTCTAATGGAAGCAACCCTCATAATAATAATTTCTCTATAATCATAACATAAATAAAGTAAATAGTTCTTTCATTTCATCCTAAAACTCTTAGAAACATACATTAATACTTTCATAACATAATTATTTCATAATAAGGAAATTGTTTTCACGATAATATATTTGAAATAATCATAATCCATAAAGATAAATAATTATCATGGTATCAATAAAAATATACCTAGTGGAACAAAATTAATATAAATAGATATTGATGTCGATGAATAGATATACCATTAAATTTTCATTAAAAACATTATTGAGGAATGTAAAAATTTTACATTTAAAATCACTTTTAAAAAAAATTTCACAAAATATTGAAACAATCATATTCATTGAAAATATCCTTGTAAAAATGTAATGGAATATTCTATGAAAATAGTAGTTGTAATAGTGGGAAAATCTGTTCAGGTTGAAATATTTTTAAATAAATATTCCTTTAAAACATTTTGTAAAGGGTTTATAAAGTGATCCATTTAAAAATGGTTAAGAAGTATAATTTTTAAATACATTTATAATAAGTTCATTTAACATTTGAAATAGAGTTAGTATATCAATTTTTTTTATAAATAAAATATTTTGGAAACCTTTTATAAAACATGGATATTGAAGAGATTGATTCTATATCCAAAATAAGGTACACGATTTGTATCACGTAAAAATAACATTCTTATTGTTTCATTAGAAAATTATGGAGGAAACTAAAAATAAACATTTAACATATTAAAAAAAATATTATAATTAATAGAATTTTTTTAGAAAAATAATATTATATCAATTCCCCTAAAGAGATCCTAAAAATAAACAATATTGAAAAAAAGGAGATTGTAACATGAAGTCATTACCACATTTGTAACTTTTCAATAATATTCCCCATGGAAGAATAAAATCAAATGAAACATTATATATCATTACCATAAGGATATTCATGATATAAAATATAGAAGGTTTGTCTTATACACCTTATAAAATAAATCTTGTTCATATCATTAATGTATGTCCTCAAGAAAAAGAATTTGAGATGAATTACACTTAGAAAGGTCATATAATTTAATTGAAAATTATTAAATCAAGAGATTATGTGTAACAAATAAACATTAAAACAAAATAAATTAAATATACATAATAAAACAATTTACGGATCAATTCACATATAAACATGGAATAAAAAAGTCAGAGAAGAATAATTATAACATAATTAAAAGAAATTGAGTTAAAAACCCTCTACAACATGGTTACTTTTAAGTCAAATCCAATTAGATAATGTAAATAAAGATTCTTTTAAAATTACCATTAATTAAGGATGATTAATTATGTAATATATAATTTTTTTGTGTAAACACAATATAAATGAAATAGTGTTCCTAACATTAAATCTTACCTTAATAAAGAGAAATTGAGATGAAATCCCTTACCTTAGGTCCATAATTTCTATCCATGTACTTTAACTCCTATATAAAAAATGATATAAATTATTTTATGTAATAAGAATTTTTTTTAGGTTTTTATTCAATACCATTACACCATTTATTTCTTTTTATTTTAATAAAATATTTAATTACTGCATGAGTTATGTCTAGGTCAGTTATTTTTGAAATGTTCGATCTATAATTTCAAAATAGATTTAGTGTGTTGACTATGATCAAAGGGGGTATTTCTCCATTATCACCAGATTAATAATAATAATAACAATAACCTTATAATTTATATACAAAAATTACTATTTCAAAACCAATCATGAAATATGGTTATAAAAATGAACTATGTTACAATCTTGGAGACAATATGTGTACGTAAAGAGGATTAATGTTTCAATTTTTTTAAGACCATTATGAAAATAATTTCGGACTATTTTATCTATATATAATTAAAATTAACTCATTAATACCATATTATTTCAATAAACATTCCTATATATATCATATACATGATTTTGTGATGAAAAAATGGATCACATTACTTCATGGAGGTGGTAGTCAACATGTATGAATGGACGAAGTTATAATTTTTCGTTCAATGGAAAGGCAAAAAATTATATGATATATTATATTTTAATAAGGATAAATATAACATTATGATATTATATAAAAATTAAATACAGAATTATGACCATCCATGAGTGGTGGTGATAGAAAATTAATTACCTTGGTCTTTGAGGTGGAAGTTCATTGTACACATGAAGGATGAATGCCTTTGCCATTTGAGGTTGCGGATGTATATAGGTTATGAAATTGAGATAATAAAATTCCTATATATTTAATATAATAAAGATAATATATCTTCATTTTTTATCTGTTTTTTAGAAAATATAATATTAAATAAAATTAAAACCCTATTTTAATAATGATACATATTCTTCAAACAACTTCTTAATGAATACAAAAAAATCATTCTTATGTTGGTTCACTGCTCAAAGAAATGACAAAAATATTTTTTGAGGGATATAATGAAAATATTTGGTTTGGTATTGGCCCCAAAAAATGGTTTTTTAAGTGTGAGAAAATGAAAAGAGGAAGTCCCCTTTTATAAACTATGAGAGGGTCACTTTTGTAATTTCTTAAAAATATAAATTAATATAAATAAAATTTTATGTCCAATTGTATCCAAATTGGTAATATTAAAATATAAAATTTGAATGAGTTTAAATAATATAATAAATTAAAAATTTACATGTTTACATTAAATATTTACCCTTATCAGTCAATTTTATCCCTTTGTTAACCCTTTTGACAATTACAATGACATCAATGTTTTTAATACTAAAGAGGTAAATATTGTTACTATAAAAGAAAAATAGTCCATAAATAGATCATGGGTGATGTAAAAACCTCTGTCCTAATAACTTGTAAAAATTGACTACTTTTATAAAATGTAAATCTATTGATAAAATATAATTTATTAAAAAGTATATAATTAATGTAAATTTTAGATCTATTCACTTAATTTGATATTAAGAACTATAAAAAATTAGGATTTAGAATATAATAAATTAAAAATTACATAAAATTTAATTTAAATCCAAATAATTTATTTATTTCAATTTTTTTAAATTATATTGTCTTTAATATTTTTAATATTGTTTATTTTAGTTCTTTATAAATTGAATAATCATTGTGCCACTATCGTGTAATATTTTAATGTACTTTTTTCATTACTAAAAAGTAAAAGTAAATTTCCATGATAATGAAATAAGTTATATTTAAAATTAATATATATGACTGAAAATTTCCTCTATTTATACCTATGATAAAAAAATATTATAATTAATAAAATAAAGAGTGTGATATTTTTGTCTTTGTATTTACTTATGTATTATAATGGTTAAAAGAAAGTAAAAATGGATCAAAAAATGAATTATATTATAATTTTTTTATTATTAATTATCTATACTCATAAAATAAAAATAATTCATGTTATATATAAATTTTATAGTATATAAAAAATTATTTTCAACTCTAAATACCTGATTTCCCCTTTATTTTGGTAATAAAAATTTTTAAAGTTAATATACATAATGTAAAAAAATAGAAAGGGAAAAATTACCATATTTAAAACAATGATTTAATATTTTTGTAATGTTTCTTGTAATCAATTTATAGTAGTGTGATAAATTAATTTTAATATATATCTGTAAAATATTATGATTTTTTAAAAATGTCTTTTTAAGAAAAAAATATGTACCCATAAAAAGATATGTATAATGATAATTTAAAAAAATTTAATTATAGTGTATAAATTAAAAAATAATTATGTCACTTTGAGGTGAAATTAAAATTATAATGATTTTTTTAATGAAACCGAAATGGTAGTTTTTTAGAAATCAGTATAGTTTATTATTTACTGTAATATGTAATTTTAGAAAAATAAAAATATTTCACCCAAATATATTTTTATATAATGATTTAAAAATTATATTATTACTATCAAATAAAAGTTCTACAGGTTCAATACAATAATTATAATAAATCACTCATAAAAAGAAATAAAATAATTTTTGATGAAAATATGTTTTTGTGGATCAAAATACATTTGATAAAAAATTGATATATTATTTACTAAGAAATAATGAATAAATTTAGATTTATTAGGATATATATATATTTATCAAAAATTAATCCTATTCATACCCACGAATTATATTTCTAGGTTATAATTGTAATATTAGACGACTTTTTTTGGGTTCATTTATCTTTGGTGTTGAGTGTCTTGTTTACTATGAAACATAGTCATTTATCTCAAAACTTGGTATATTGAAAACACCATATCATGTTCCAAAAAAAATAATATTTCACTTCACATTGATACCTATGCTAAAAAATATTAACATTTTTATTTTAATCTTTAATAATATGAAATAAAATGATTCCATGAGAATATAGATGACGATGAGTATGTTCAACCAGCATAATGATTAACATGGAATTAATTTGATGCATGGTATATTGATTTTATAGTTAAGGTAATTAATTTTTTTTGGAAATATAATTTGATGATTTTAATCTATGTTGTTGTATGCTTACTTTTGTTAGTATAAGGAAAATTTTCATTCACATTTATAACCTTTACCCTAGGATTTGTATGATTATAAAAATCACATTATTAATAATACTCATATATTTACATTATAATCCTTGAAATGACATATGTTTTATATCAATTATTTAATAAAAAGTTTGAACCATCTTTAAAATGTGGTATTGTGACCATATGAGATGTCTTTGAATGATATATTTCATATGCATTCAATTATTATGTTTATGATAAATTATTTTTTATATTATAAAATAATGTAAAGTTGTCAAATAATGAAAAAAATAATATCCTATTTTTCTAAATGAAAATTTATTTGGAAAGCATAAATATCATTGTAGTGTCAGTTTCATTGGACATCACAAATTATTGAAAATACATAATTCATATAGCAATAATCATTGAAGGTTTTATAATACCATTGAGACCTAGAGGACACTATAATTTATATATAATGAATACGATCTTAAATAATGGTCAAATATTTTTTATGTACTTGGAAAATTTAAGAAAATGTATAATTAATGGAAAATGATTCCACTCATTCCAAGTAAAATTAGAAGAATAAAATTGTCTCCTTTTATTTCTCTTATAGGTTAACTAATTTTTCAGGTCATTGTTTATATGTAATTCATATTAAGATAAATATTTATAATATTATACTTCCACTTCCTTTAAATTTATAGGTTATGTACAAATATTATATATGATCTTTATAAGACATGGTGGATTAGAGTGTTATATTAGAACTTCATGATGTGTATATTGGAGGAAATAAATGGAAATTTCTATATACTCATTATGTGATGAAACATTTAGATAAAAATAAAATTTCAGAGGTCGCAGATATGGTCAAGGATCGAAATAGATATTCAAGAAATATATCAAAATTAGTCAATTAAATAGATTTGAAACAAAAATCGCTAAAAACTAATGACATCCAAATCCTTCATTGTGAATTTATTCAAATATAAGTACACCATTTTTTTCAAATAATTGAAAAGTTTTGGTAATTTAGTTGTTCCATTTTGATTGATATTTATCTAAAAAAATTGCATGTATCTCCTAAAAAGTTTTAGGAAGAGATACAATTAATTTTGTGGTAGTTAGAGAAATTGTTTCCAAAATCATTTTCCACATTCTTGTTACATCTTACTATCCATCATATACTTAAAATAATTACTGAGGGACCCATTTATTTTCATTGAATTTAAAATAACATAATTAATATATTATCATTTAATTATTATATTAAATAAAATAATCATCATGAGTTTTCTTTTGTGAAAGGTCACTTGGATCATGAATGTATGAATTTTTGTTCAACTCATTTGGGTGATGTGAGAATGAGACTTAACCAACCCATGAGAAATGAATAAGTGTGTTATAAATAAATTGATCCCACTTTTCCATTACTTCACAATGTATGGGGATATTCTAGAGCATATACATTGATAAATTTTATCATTGAGGAGTAGGAGATATCACATCACACATTCTTATATAGTTGTGATTTCTCTGATGAATACATCAAGTAAGTGATTTGAAAATTCATATATGATCTAATACCAATTAGTTTAACATATATATAAATATCATATAATATTTCATATAGTGAAAATAAACCAATATTCGGTGGAACTCATTGTTCATTTCTTTTAAGAGTGAGGGGGACTTTGCATAGAAGAGAGTTTCCAATTCTATTGAAATAAAAGGTACAACCGTTAAATTAATAAAATATATAAAATAAATACTCATATAATTATAATATTTATTTTTATTTCATTTATTATGTTTACATAATTAATATATCTCTAATGAAATAATAATTTTATCTTTTGGTAAATATTTAATGGTTCTTAAAGGAATTTTTTTTCATTTATGGGTATACCTTTGTTATAACTAATAAATAAGTGAACATGAGAAATGAACATGATTGTTTTATGTTACCTATAATGACAGAATAATTTTACAGTTCAATGTATAGTGTGCCTCAATATGAAATTTTTTATTACTATATAGTTTTTGATAAAATACAACAATTGGATTATTACTTCAATGGTTGAGTTCTTATGATTAAATTATATTAGTTTGATATAATGACATGAAATAAAATTTCTAATGATGATGGTGGATTTAGATTAACAAGACTCAATTCCTAACAACTAATAAGAAATATATTTTAGAATTAATATAGTAATATGTATTTTGTGTGATATATCATGTGATACCTGCATTCGATGTTATTAGTGAAATAATCCCAAAATATATTCATTATTATAGCGAGGATGAAGATGACACCATTGATTACTCTATTAGTCATTATCAATTTATATGGAATTATTTAATAAATATTCAAATAGTCAGATTTAATTTTCATACAAGAGTTGTGGAGGATAATATATATAAGATCCTATATTTGGTCTTCGTTCATTCAATTTATCACTACCTGAGTCTTTCAAATTTGGCATCTCCAAATTCCTTCATTTTAAAATAATTTTTTAACTATATAATGATTTTATTAAATATTTTCCTTATAAAATATAAAATATACTTACAAGTTATTGAAAATAGTTTATTATTATCAACACTACCTAAATTTAAGGGATTTAATGAAAAATAAAGTGGTTTTTAATTTGATCGGACAAAAAATAACATAACCCAAAATTGAAACAAATGACTTAACCCAAAATGAACAAAATATCATAAAAAATGATAAAAATAACCCACCCCAAAATAAAAATAATAACCTAATAAAAAAGTAACTTATTAACCTAACTAAAAATTATAATTTGATCAAATATCCTAACCACAAATGGAAAAATGAACAAATGAATGAAATGAACCAAATGAACTATCCTAAAAAAGTCATAACCCAAAAATGAACCAAATGGCCTAACAAAAAAAATTAAAAATAACCTAGCCCCAAGTGAAATAATTTTATTGGAAAAATGTTAACAAATAAATAAATGATCTAACATGACATGACCTAACCGAGAAATAAACCAAACGAGATAAATTAAATGGAATTAATCATGAATGACCTAAACCAAAATGAAACCATTTACCTAACCTATAATTAATAAAATAAAGTAACTCAAAAATGAAATAACCTAAAAAAACCCACCTAATCTCAAATGACATAAACCAAAATGAACCAAATAAAAAACCTAAAATGAATAAAATAATGTAACTCAAAAAATTACATAACCATAAAATGAAGAAAATGACATAACCTGAGAAAAAGTGACCAAACCCAAAATAAAAAAACAATATAACCCCAAATGAACATATTTACTTAACTAAAATAATAAACTACTGATCAAATGACCTAAAGAAAAATGAAAAAAATGAAAAAATTACTAAAATTGACCAAATAATGCATCCAGAAAACGACTTAACCAAAAATAAAAAAAATGCATAACCCCAAATAACCCAAATAAATTAACCCAATGTGAACCAATTAACCAAAACAGAAAATTGAAAAAGGAACAAGTGGCATAAAAATGGAATAACATAAAAATTAACCAAACTACTTAGCCCAAAAATTCTAAAAAACCAAACACATAAATGAAAGAACCCTAAATTGAATAAATGACCCAACCTGAAATGAACTAAACCAAATGACCTAAACCCTAATGAAAAAACTTACATTACCAATTATAAATCAAATAATGTCACCCAAAAAAAATATAAATTAAAATTAAACTAAATGGCCTATCCCAAAATGTCCTAATTAAAATTGGACCAAATAAACTAACCCAGAACCAAATAATGTTTCACAAAAGAGACATAACACAAAAATAAAAAAATTGGCCTAACCCAAATATACCAAAATGGCCTATCTAAAAATAATAAAAATTACCCAAATTGAACCTATTGACCTAGACAAAAAATAAAAAATTGATCAAATGGCCAAACCCAATATTAAAAAATTAAAAAATGACAAAAAATGAACAAAATGGACTAACCAAAAAATGGTCTAACTTACATTGAAAAAATTGAATAATCTAAAATAAATGGAATTACCTAAACCCACCTGAACCAATTAACATAACAAAAAAATAAACAATAACCAAATTACCGAACCTAAATTGAAATAACATAAAAATCAACCAAAAAAAGAACACAAAATTATCAAAATTATCTAACATAAAAATTAAATGAAAAAAAAATGAACCAAATTGAATAACCCAAAATAACATAAATCAAAATGATCTAGAAAACAAACCAAAAAACGAACCTATAATGAAGCCAGTAATGTAACTTAAATTTTACTTAACTCAAAAATGACGAAAATAGCCCAACCCAAATAAAAAATGTACTAATAAAATAACATAAGATAAAATGAAATAATTGATCTAACCAAAAAATAAGCAATTGATCATATATGAAAACCCAAAATGAATAAATGACTGAATGAAATAAATAAAGAAAATTATCTAGACAAAAATTTGTAACACAAAAATGCCCTATGCCAAAATGATCAAAATGGAATAGCCCAAAATTAACCAAATAACATAACCATATATATAAAATAATTAAACTGACCATGAAATGAAAAGAAATTACAAAATGACCTAACTAAACAGTAATATCCCAAAAAATATGCAAATGACTTAACCTGTAACCTAAAAAAAAATGTACCAAATTATATAACTAAAAAAATGATATAACCAAAAAAATGAAGAAAATGACTTAACCCAAAATAAACCACAAGACATAAATCATTAATGACATTAATTCCTCACCAAAATTGTGTCAAATGACCAAAAACAATAAACCAAATGATCTAACTACGTGACCAAATCACCAAATAGACTAACCGAAAAATGAAGCAAATGAAAAAAATGACCAAATGAATAAACATAAAAATAATGCAACCAGACTAAATGGGATTGAATTGAACATACAAGATGAAAACAATATCACAACCATTTTTACCATGATAATTAGTATTCATTAATTTTTTATGAAATTATTATTACCATTATAATTAAATTATTATTTACCTTCCAATGTAATTGATTTATTATATTGAGCAGAAATTAAAGGACAAAATATCTTAAAATGTTCCCCGCATGAGTGTAATAAGAACTACCCCTCTGTTTACCCTTATGATTATATTATATTTTAATAATTTTATCAACTATAAAAAATTTAACGCCACAAAAATATTCATTTTTTAATCAAGATCTTCCATCCAGGAGACAAAAAATATCTAAAAAGAAAAAGAATTGTAGTAATCACTACACCAATTCAAGGGGAATAACTGGAGCAACATGCATTAATCTTCATACCTGATCAAACCTATACCTTCTATAAATATACCGTCTACCATATATTGAAATCATGGATATTAAGATATCTTATATTGTCACCACTCTTTACATATTATTATCCTCATTTTCTAGCATTTCAAAATCTGATGACACTCCCACTACCCATCCAAATTCTCATTTTCACAAACATTGATATCACATCCTCCATTAAATTATTCTCCATTATCATGAAGATTTTATTCATTTACTCACTAAAATCCTACTATATTTATTTTATATAATATTTAATATACATTAGACCCCTCAAGAACTACATAGATTATTGATACTTTACAGTATACCAATCCTTTAGTTCCCACTAGTCATCCTAGCATAGATATACGTATAAAAACCCAGCTAATTTTGTAAGAATAATTTTAATTATAAAATTTATTAATTTAATATAATTCCTTTGTTCATAAGTGGATCTAATAATATTGGGTAGTGTTTACATACTCACATTCATGAAGTGTGTATCCACCAATGATAGTTGATGGTCGTGTATAGTGAAGAAAATCAAATGATTGAAAAAAATGTGTCAGAATGTATGAGTCTTATAATGACACTTTCAAAATACCATAACAACATTGTAATGAAACAATCATCCTAGAGAGACATTGAGATTGAAATAAGGGATTTTTCAAGGGATCAGATATAGGTAATAAGTTTTGTTATAAATAATTTTATATTATTATTTTATTTATATGAATTAATATTTTTGTATCAACTTTGCTATACTATTCCTTATGGTGAAGTTGTAAGGGTTGCAATACGGATTGAATTATGTTTCATATAGAAAAAATATAATCATGTTACATATAATGTCTATGATATTAGAGTTGGTTACAATTTATAATTTTTACCAACAATAAATGAGTGGATGGTAAGACTTTATCAATAAATGATTGTTTATTAGTGGAGGGATGAGTTTGAGGTTCTATTCAAATTTAATGTTTTTTGATTAAAACTAAGTATGATTTGTATAAATATATACTTTATTATTATTGAATTTTATTTTAAAAAAAATATTTAAACATAAATAAATAACATGGATACTATGATGTATATCAATAGTTTGGGGTGAACTACTACGCCAGAGAGAGGGAGGGAACAACTATTTTTTTGGTATCACTATGCTTAATTAGGTAACAAAAAATGAACAAAACAAATTAATAATAACACACCTAATTAGATCAATAAATAATGGAAATATATATAATTGAACTAAAATGAATTAAAATTATATAAACTCAACTGAAAAAACTGAAATAAATGGAAGCAAGATATGTCAAAATAAAGTGTAAAACATTTAATGTTTACATGTAAAATTTTAAAAACACAAAGTTTATAAATTTTTTATAGTTTTTTAAATAAATTACATCTATAACACACTGTTTACCAATACCAATATATATATAAAGTAATTATATTCAATAATCGTAACATAAAATGAAATATATTATTAATATTTCCACCCAAAAAATTATTATACCTTAGATTTCCAACAAAACCCTATAACCTCAATATATAGAACCATAATTCTCAAAGAGAGACTACTAAATAAAATACCAAACATATATTACAATTTAAATACACTTATCACAACCATAAATTACCATAATTAAATAAATATGAACAAAAAAATAGTTATCAATCAAAGAAGAAACTTCCCCTTTTGATTTATACCCTTAATATCGAATCAAAAGAAGTAAAATAAAAAATAACCATCCAAATAAAAATATTCATACCAAATTCAATCACAAGAAACCATATATAAATATTTCATCCAAATTAAACCTTTTTTAACTACATGTCACATATAAGACTAAAAATAAATATTATCATTTAAGTTAACATTAAATTCTCAAATTACATATTTAAATAAACGTAACCTACAATATCAATCACTCATAAAATCATGAAAATCTAGTAAAATTTCATGTAAAATGAACTATAGAATCAATAAAATAATTAATTCAGAAAACCCAAATAGAGAACCATAGAAACCATGTTTCCAACTAAGGAAACATCAATATAATTGATAATTGATATTAATTAAACATAATAAATTAAAACCAAAAATTTGAAATATTTTTTGAAAGATGAATCTTGGGAACACATTAATTTTCATTAAAATTCAAATTTTTTATTTAAAAATTAAATCAAAATTAATTTTTTTTAAATAACCCACATTAAAATTGAAAAAAATATACCACAAATTAGATAAAAAACATTTAAATGAATTATTTTCATCAACCAATACACAAATGATTAAATTATTTACCAACTGTTTTTATAGGTAAATTATATCATAAATACAATATTATTGAATAATTTTTCCTTACATCTAATTAATTTTTCAATGGTTGGTATTTACCAATTAAGGAAGTGTGCCTTACATGATTTATTTTTTTTCAAATAATAATAAGAAATATGGTATTATTGTAAATTAATTGACAACATAAATATATTACGTTCTACTCTACTGCATAAAAAATTTAAAACCTATTTTATATGAAATATCTCATTTATATCATTAATAGAATGATTTGGAGATCCTTTTTGTGGAATATTATCAAAAAATTTGGATAAGTCATCATTGGATATATATATATATATATATATATATATATATATGAAGTGATTATCACCATAGAGTAGTTTATTCATGAATATGGATGAGTATCGTCAAACTATGAATTGGTCCACTTAAGGAACTTGTAACTACTCTAGTAGCAATATATTGGATGAGGAACATATATTGGTATTAGATTCTTATAGAGTGGTATAAATTTATAAAAAATTATCTATATATAATCATGAAAAAATTAAAAGGATAACGAGTAGTTATTTAATGTTATAGAATATTTATGTCTATCACTACCTCAAAATTATTCTATAATTTTTTTATAAAATCATATCAGTGATGAACTCCATAAATATCAAACATGGTGATGGAGATGATGGCTATATTGGTGGGAGAATTAATGAATTTCCTAGTGGTGAGGGTGATTTAGATGAAGATATAAGATGCTATAATGCTATTATAGATGTTTGTGTTTTCAACGATGGTCATGATGGTATATATGGTCGGGAGGAAAATACTGATTCCAAATAATTCTGAATTCATATTTATATATTTACATTGTAGATGTTTTTTTATGATTTAAATTGATTCTATATGGTTTTATATGTTTTTAAATTAATAACAAATTAAATGTGTAATTCCATTGGTTAAAGACCAAAATATGTTTTTTTCTACAATGTATTAGTTATAGGGGAAATGTGTGGAAAATTGGTTTTTGTTCAGAATATTGACCTATAAAAATAGTTTTAGAACATAATATATACCCTTTATACTAATAATTCAAGTAAACCATTCATATCACTAAAATAAAGCTCATATATACCAACCATTATTAAATAATTGTTAGTATAGGTGTAACCCCAAGGACTACAGATAAAAGGATCTTGGAAATAAGGGTATCACATATACCAATGATTTCTTATGATATTATAATGTTTTAAACCATTATTATTTACTACATTTCTTGTAGTCTCTTAATCATGAAATGGGAGTGAATTATCTTGAATAAAACATGGATGAAAAAAAAGAATAGTCGTTTGTAACACAATCCATATGTATTATTATATAACATGATTTTAACAATGCTAGAGAATAATTTTGATAATTCAGTTCAGCTAAATTATTAATATTCTCAGGATGGTTAAACCAAGTGTTCTAACTATTCAGTAAAATTGGATACATTTAATTATCATGATAGGTCTTTTATTACTAACAATATAGGTCTAAAAACAAACATATACAAGGATATACCTTTAATTATGTTTAAAAACTATCTTCCTCAATAATGGGAGACGTTAATCCAAGAAAACCATTACCCCTTCAGATAAATAATGAAAATATTTTCTCATATAAGAATCAATATAATTATTTATAGAACATGAGTCAACATAGAGGTTTTCAGTTTAAATGTTTTTAATGGTGTTGTATAAGGTATGCATATAAGGACATTGATATTTGGTATACCATGTCATTACTAAGAAATTATAAAACACTAATGGGAATATTTGGACAGAATTAGGAGATAAAATATCATGTAAATAAATCATTAACCAAAAACTATAGAAAATATTTCCATTAAAAATAAATTTAAATATATTGAGGTGGTAAGTGGTAGATTTTGATAGGAGGGTCACCAATATGAGGAATGCATTACTAAAGTGCAATTATATATTCTTTGTAGAAAAACTGGGAAAAATTAACAATATGTGAAGGAAGATAATGAAATTATACATGAAACTAAAGATGATAAGAAACAAATATTATGTATAAGAATTTTTTCTTAAAAATAATTCAACATAATATGTCCAAATCAATTGGAGTTGTCCTGGAATACAAGACTTTTTAAAGATAGGTTAGTGAATGATACATCATAATATATGGTGAATGTTAATGGGGAGTCATCCATAATAGGTGAATTACTGATTAAGAAGATGTGTGAAATGCATGAGAAATTTTGGAATGGTTTAATAAACTAGAATACTATCCTACCAATCCATGAAGAAAGAATATGTAGGATGATGAAGAAACATGGTAATAATGTTTCCTTAACATATAAAGTAATGGAAATTGATTCATGTCATGAGTTAGGAAAATGAAAAAAATAAATTTCTTGTGATAAAATAAAAAATAATTTTGGTTTTAGAAGAATTATTCTCACGAGTTCTACTTATGAATAAATAAATGGTCCCACTTTATTACTTATTATTTTATGTGTGTTGATATATATATATTTACTAATTTAAGGATATTTATTTGGATATCACTTCTAGATTTCATGAAGGTATTTTTATTAACAAAGTCGATTAATTACCATGAAATTGGAGGGAAAATTTGCATCCTATTTGTGGGAGAAAATACTAATATAGAATCTACCATTCAGTTATTTCCCATGAAATTATAATTTATGTAAATTTTTAAAACATGAGTTTTTATATACAAAATATCACTTATATCCATTTTTTATGTAACAATCTTATTAATGAATGGGGTGTTGATTGATGACAATGATTAGAAAAGGTGGATTTATATATATTTTTATTGAACATTCTAATGTGTTTGATGAATCCTATAGGATTGCATGTTTCTTCAAAATTATATTTTTATTTATCCTTGAATTGTGAAATGATAAGGATATGGGAACAATATCACATTCATGGTGGTTTATATAAAGTTTAAGGAACATTGATTTTATCTATTTTAATACACTACGTTGCAACATGTATTCCTAGAGTGGATTAACTAAAGGATATTTGTTAAGAGGAAAATATGTTATCATCCTTCTTTCCAAAAAGTTGGAATAGGATCCTTAGTTCTTTTATATATAAATGAAGATATGATAAGAACCCTTTCATGATAATTTTCAATTTTTTATCAATGAGTGACACAATGAAATGATCACACATATTGAATTTTGGCATGTTTTTTCATATTGAAAACAGAATACATTGGTGGGACTGTTAAGACTATGTAATCCTTTCATTTCTAGTCAATGATTAAATATGTTATTGGTGAGTGAAGATGAGGAGATTATTCTTAGAGGATCATTACAGATTGATAAAATATTAATGGATGTAATTCTTGAGTAATTATCCTTGAATGTTTTATTATTATTTTACCAATCTACAATGAAATAAATGGAATCTCTTTCTGGATTAAGGAATCATGTCTACCTTATATTATTAAATATATAAGGCTTATAATTTATCCTGAGGTGTTTGAGAAGTGTATTAGAATTCCATAGCAATTAATGAGATAAATTAGCCAATGAGAGTGACCGTATGAAAGAATTAATGACCATGTAAAGGGGTAGAGAAACCAGATATTAAAATGGAATGATTGAATTATGGGACTAATCATTTTAATTTTGAAATGTTGTGACCACATGAAGTGAACAAGTGACTATACATTTAAATAAGGATCCCACATGAAGGGTTGAGTGATGGCATGTGGGAATAGTGTGCTCGCATCAATGGGTCGAGTGGACGAATATTGTATTAGTGAAATTGGATAAAGGGTTTGAGCAACCATGCATTTGAATTTGTCAATATACATTATAATGAAATATCTAATGAAGAATAATTAAACTACCCTGAGTTGGATGTTCAATAGATCTATAGTGAGTTTCTTGGTAGTTGGAACAATGGAGAGTGACATGGTAGAAGTAGTTACTTTTAGTTTCATAGTATATACGGATACCATGAAACTCATGGTAGATGGTGCTACCTTGAGTATCATTGTAGATAGAGTCTCCATGTGCTTCATAGCCAATGGAATTGTGTGTTCAACTATATATGGAGCTACTATGAACCAATTTTCACAACGAAAATAAAGTTATTCTCTTTAGTTTAAAAAATAGCGTATAGAATATCATTATCTTTCGAAATTATTCTCTTAGATATGATAGGAATAAATAATAAAGATTAGGTATCTAGTTCAATTATTCAAAAACACTGATGAAAATTTATATATGTATATGTAGAGTAGGTATTTTGTAGGCCATCTATTGTCCCATTATGTATGATCATGCCAAGATCAAAGAGAATTTCATAGAAAATTCTATGTAAAAAATCATAAATGTAATGTTCATTCATACATACAAGCATAAATGTTTATAGGTGCTTGAGATTCTATTTCCAAAGAACATATGGAAGATATTAACACTAGATAAATGCATCATTAAGTGAGTAATATTGATATAAACATATAGTGTCACTCGAATATATATATATATCATATAAGAAGAAGAAATTCTGAATTCATGCATTCATAGTACATCACTATATGTTCATTATTCCATGAAATTATTGAGGATGATATGGGTTCAATTCATGCATCACATATAAACTATGTAAGAATATTGAATACCAATTATGACATGATTGGAGTGAAAATAATCTATATTGTTTTTGGAGTCAAATGAGATTACAGTTATAGAAAAATACATGATTAAACTAAAAGGATAAAACCCTATCTTTTTGGGTATTCAAGATTAGATTTATGGGGGATATAATTCATGATTAATTGGGTTGAACTAAAAGAGACATAATTTCTCCATGTTATGGGAAGTTATAATGAAGAGATAATGGGAGACTTGATCTTAATATTCCTTGATTTTATTCAAATATTTTTAACTATTTTCTTTATATTTTTAACATTAATGTGACTATATATAAAAAAATAAGATATTTTATTTAGGGTATGAAGAAGAATAATTTTAGATACTTGAATGAATTTTGAGAATTCTGAGTCTGATAATTTCCATTATCAAAGAGAGAGAAATGTCTAAAGCTGTGATTTTTTAAAAATAAGGATACACATTTTACCTAATTATTCTAAGTGGAATATTATATAATAGATCACATTTGATCTTCTATGGGTCCCTAGAGAAGTATTCATATCGAATATGTTTACAATATAGAACAAGATTTCCCAAGTGATGGTTATAAAATTTTCTTATAGAGAAATACATTTGTAAGAAGAAGTCCTTTCAATATATGGATCTCCATAAAATTGGATATTGTTACAAGGATTTTTAATGAGTATCTGGAGGAAAGTTATTTAGGACTCAAAACGATCATATAAGGAGTAAAATTTGGGTGTATAATCAATTACTAATGAATATTAACTTGGGTTTATAAATAATTGTAAACACTTGTGTCTATAGTGGAAATTCCATGATTAGGTGTCTAACCAATATATAAATGAGTATGATTTTCAAAAAAACATTTAGACATAGTGTTTTTGTACCTATCTCCAATTAGTGTCATGAGGTTAGGCTCTGACATAATGGTTAGTGAATCAATAACATTAAAAGCTTCAAGAGGTTTGGTTAAAAGGTAATATACCATTAATAAAAATGAGGATTAGTGATTCACCCAATCCCCCTATTAGTGATCTATCTATATTTATGATGTTTAAATTCAAAATCAAAATATTTAGAGGATTTTTGAATAGTTCTTTTAGACATGCACCATATAAACGACTGAATAGAACCATAATCAAATAATATATTATCTATTCTTTAATGAATAAACATTGTACTGATATGAAATTTATTTTAAGGATTAACCTAAGTAGTAGTGATATAATATATATACTCTCCCCTAGTAACTTGTAATTGGAGGTTATTATCATTGATTGGGATCCATAGTACTTGTATTTGGTAAATAGTTTGTATAGTTTCCATGTGCTTCATAGTTGAAACATTGGACCATGATATGAGGGTTCACCAAAACATTTTATTCTTCAATTACAATAATAGGATTCATCACATATTTCTACAATTCAAATTTTTTATATAATTACCTTAAATACATGAATCACTTCCTTTCCCCCTTTTGATAGTTTACCATATACCTCTTGACAGACCTATGGCATGTTAGATGAAGGGTTCTCTTATAGCTGTGAGGATTTTCCAATGATCCTTGAGAGATAAAATCTATTATCAACTTCTTATCAACAGTTCCATGAGACCACTGTTAATCACTAATCACTACCTCAAATTTAATGTCATAAAAAATTCCCCTTAGATTTTTTTATCTCAAATTTCAAAGGTTTTTTAGGACTTTTCTTTATTCCAATAAATAAGTGATCATCCTTGATTTCAGTTCCCATGAAAATGATTGAGGTGTATCCTGAAATCCTTATAATGTTTTATTCACAATCCTAAATATATTCACATTCTTTTCTCTTGATATTAAGAAATATCCACTTTATTTATATATTGAGAAAGAAGGGAAAATATTCATTGAAAAATATATTATCAAATCCATAAAATTACATAGATTAAATGTCTTCCACATTGTCATTATTATTGACCAATATCCACCTTTGATCATCCTCCCTAACTAATAAATTGTCTTATGAAGTAATTTTATCCTTATCATAGTATACAGACCAAGCCATAAACATTACATAATCTTGATTTTAGTGATGAATTCACATTGGATATCCTTTCTATTTTAGAGTTTTAAATAATTAGGACATAACTATTACATACAAAGTAGATAAAACAAAAATAGTATACATTCTTTTCATAATATAAAACAATTAAAGTAAACATGATTTCATTTTCTTGATAAATATTTTCTTGAATTCATCATTTCTCTTACCCATTCTTATACCCTGTCAGAACATTTTAAAACATTGGATGAGCATAAATAAATCAGTAAGGGATATAAAATAAGGGAAGGAAAAATTATTCCATGAATATTTACAAACCTGGGAAATAATAAGAACACTGAAAAACTTCATTTAAATTATAAATCATAAAGGTAACTTGTGGAATCTATATCATACTTACATTGTAGCTTTCATAGCTACATAGGGAGTAAACTTCATGGTTACGTTTGAAATACCCATAACAGTATATTCCATAAATAACTTTGGAAAAAACCTTATTGTTTATCTTATTATCATTACCCAATTCATTGGAGAGTTATCACGGGCTCACCCACACTCGTTTTATCATTAAACCACTCATAAACATAAGCATTCCCCAAGAACCATTACATAATCATAACACATAAACCATGAATAAAAAAATAACATTTCCACATTTCAATCATAAGATATCATTTCAAAATATCGATATAAGAAATTCATTATCAAAACCATTTTCAACACTAAAATATCTAAAAATGTAATATGGTATTTACTTTTCTTTTAAAATCATTACATATCATAGAGGAAGCCAAATAATAAATAATAGTCACGACAGTGGAAAGGTTGTTGTCACTGCATATGTTTAAAAAAAATCCATTTTTCGTTTAGTAAAACACTTCATATAAAAAAATATTTCTTTTGAAAACCACTGGATGAAATCAAAAGTCAAAGTGGCTGATTATTCACTGTATAAATGAAGATCGTGTATAAATCAAAATATGCCGTAATGAAATAAGATTGAGAAGAAGTCCCTTACCTTATGTTCGATAATCTGGTATATTACTTGTTATTCTAGAATAATAAACATATATTAATTTATAATTTCTTGAGAACCTTTTCAAGTTTATTATTTCTTGTATATCACTCATTACCATGTTATATTTATTACATAATTATTTAAATTCATATCAGACTTTTGGTCGATATTCAGTAGATGAGACAAAAATGAACTTGGTTTGATGTCAATAGTTCATTTGGTCATAAGTCCATAAAATCCACAGTAATATTAATTATTTCAATATAATATATATCTAGTATATATATATCTATAATAATCCATAATATTTGGAGATAATAAATGAAATGCACCGTTCATGGAGATCATAGGCCGTATATATGCATGAACGCTACATTCATTTATTTGTATTATTAAAATAAATATAATTAATTGATATAAATTTATTTTATAATTAAATTATTATATTAATTTCATATATGTCTAATATTTTTTATAATACCATCATTTAAAATTTTCATGTATATAGGGAACAAGTCATCACATTGAGGGGGAGGTAGTCCACACTTCCTCAAATGAAATTATCGTATTGAAAAAACGTAGAATACATAAAGGTATGTTCTAAATAAAAGTTATAGAGGCATAAAATAATATTAATAAAATTTATATAATATATAAATATAATGTCTTTAATAATTACCACCACGATAGGTGGTAGGGTAAAACTGAACAATCATCTTTTTGTGAGGGATTCATTCACCATACACTAAAACAGTATGTTTGTTACCCACTAAATGGAGGTATGTGTCAGTGTTTCTTGAATAATTATCATAAAAACATCCTATTATATTGAGGATACTAGTTTTATTATTTAATAATATAATAACAAGTGTATATGAATTGTATAAAGGAAATGATGCAAACAAAAACATGAGAGAAGGCATGACCACTTAATCGGGTAACTTCTTTTGGTTCAAACCAAAAGGCTTCTTTGAAAAGATTTCATCCATATGGGAGGATTATAGGATTAGGGTATGGATTCTTGGAAGAGGTTTTGGATGGTATTGGATGAAGAAAAGGGTTAATGAAATGTGAATAAAATATAATGATAAGTTTCCTTTAACAATAGAGGCGAGCTGCACTTTAAGAAAGTCATGAAATATTAATTTATTATAAATTGATCTTTGATTTATAATAGCTAAAAATCGATTTATTTTGAGGCTAATATGAAGATGAGTTGAAATAATCTCTACCAATGAATTTTATACATGTTTATGTCCCAAAAGAAACCTTATATGTTTTCCTTTAACCCTTAGATAAATATTTTAATTATTATCGTGTCTTCTTGTATTTTTAAACTATATAGTTAATATTGTCACTATAAAATTACAAACTAACCTAAAATTGAACATTTATGAAATTTTTAACAATATAAAATTTATTTGGATGAACCATATATTTTTATGACATTTATATCATTTAATAAAATAGTATTTATTTTAAAATATCAATTATGCCAATTTTTACGGTATTAACATTATTGAATTCAAATCAAATCCAAACATAGAGATAAATTCGAACCAACCAATTTAATAGTATTTTTAGATGTCATATTTACCTATAAAATTATTTTAATGCAAAAATTATGTCAAATAATATTTAATTTAATATTTATAATATCATTTATTTGATTCTTTCATTAATAAGGCTATCATTGTATCATCATTGGGTCATAATTAAATTTAATTATTTCATGTATAAAAATTATAAATAAAATACCATGACATAAATAATATTTTTAGATTTATAATGAACATTTATAGTCAATGATATCACTTATATAACCCCATATTAGTTTTTTAATAATAAGACTCATGTTTATGATAATTTTTCCTTTACATTATATTAAAAGATATAAATGTCATAATAAAACCCAAGTGGCTTCCAAATGACAATTTATCATCCCAAAGTTTTTCTAAGTCATAAATATATCATTCAATAGGACTAGGAGAATTTTTAGGATAGTTTTATATTATTCTAATATCAATTTTACCTTTAATTATTCTATTTAACTTTAACCGTGGTAAATAAAATACTAACGTTATTATTCACCAAAAATTACTTTGATCCTATTAAAACACATTTTCCATATAGATTAAAAACAAGAATGTTAGTTTTTGAAAATTGAATTAACATAAATGGTAAGATTAGTTTTAACACTAATCCTATTGTCAGATCTAGAAAATAGGGTTTTAAGAATTAAAAACCATCAAAAGAATGACATTTGTCTATATTAAATTTAAAATGTGAAATTTTGTCCAATGACCAAAATTGGATTAAATGATAAAAACGTAATCTAAATATACATTAAAAATAATTCAAATTATAATCTAACAATACAAATAAATTAGACAAAAAGGAAATTTTGAATTAAAATGCAGTATTTTTCACTATACATTAAAATATGAATTTTATCAAAAAATACCAAAATTTCAACCAAAGTAAAATTTTATTTTCTTGCTTCCAAATAAAAATATTATTTTGTGAATTATAGCATATAAAAGTTCCAAAAACTAGATTTAAAAGGGTTCTCCATCAAAAGGTGGTAAAACTATGTTTAAAAAATATCATAGTATTTTATGCTTAAAATTAGATTTATTCTAATTTTAAGCTGAAAAAATTTATTTGATTAGTGTAAAAACATTTAAAAAACATGTGTAAACATAATATAGTTAGTTCTATTTGTTTTTTTCAATACAATATCTAGGCTTTAATGACTATTTGAAATAATTTTATTAATAATTTATTATTTTTCATTATATATCAGCCTTGTGTGCAACAAAAGATTTCATAGAAACCCATTATTTCATAATGAGAATTATATCATAAATAACATCCCCTTTTAATTAAATATAATTTATAATTCATCAATGGTAATAGATATGAAAATTTATTATTCTTTAATTACATGGTATGTTACATCCATCCCCCTTTTGGAAATTGCATCCTTGTAATTTTATTCACTTATCAAATAAGTGGAGTTATTTATTCCTGATATCATTTTCAAACTCCCATATTGTCTATTAAATCATATGGTTTTTACACAAAACCTTAACATGATGAATCACCTTATTCCGCAACACTTTCTATCTATTGTCAAGAATCTGAACTGGTTGTTCCTCATAAGAAAGATTCTCTTCCAAATTAACTACTTATGGACTCAAAACATGAGATGGATTTTCAATATACTTTATTCACAATTAAACATGAAAAAAATTGTTTATCTAGGTTAAAACAAGAGGTAAATCCACTTTGTAGGAAACTGATCCATCTTTCTCTGTGATTTCATAGGGTCCAATGAAATCTGGACTCATCTTTCCCTTCTTACCAAAACACATCACACATTTCCATGGTGAAGATTTGAGAAATACATGATCACCTAACCTGAAAGAAATATCATTCATCCAATTATACCAAGAACTTTTCTTTGTTCTCTGAGCTATACTCATGTGAATCTGAATAAACTGAACATTCTCTCCCGTATCTTCTACCAATTCTAGTCCATAAACTTAATTTCACCCACATCATCCCAAAATGATGGAGTTCAACACCACAATCCATATAATTCCTCAAATGGTTCCATCTATATATTGGAATGAAAATATTTATTATAAGAAAACGTAACCAAAGAAAATGTTGATCCCAACTTCTCTGGTAATCCATTGAACAATCTCATAGTAAACACTCCATGGTTTGAATTGTTCGTTCTGACTACCCATCTAATTAAGGATGAAAAGCTCTACTGAAATTTAATTTAGCTCCTAAGTACCTTTTATGTCATTTCCAAAAGTTATAAGTGAACCATGGATCATGATTAGATACAATGGAGAGAGGATATCCATGTTACATAACTATCTCCTTAAAATAGAACTGAGGAAGTTTATCTATAGACAATGTATCTAGAATATGATGAAAATAAGAATATTTAGTCAATCTATCAATAATAAACCAAATCACATTGTTACCTCAAGAAGTATTTGATAATCCCACTATTAAATCCATGGATATGTTTTCCCATTTCCAACTTAGTACTTGAAATGAATAAAGCATCCATTTTAGAAACTATGATTCATATTTCACCCAGTGACTAGTCAAACATTTCATAGTTAAGTTTGAAATATCTCTTTTCATTCCATCCCATCAGTAATACACTTGATTGTCTCTATACATCTTAGTAATGTCATGATGAACTTAATTGGGAATCACAAGGCTTGCATAACCTCATCCCAAATATGAAAACACAATCTTTATCAATATAAAATTCAGGAAACATACCCTTCTAAATCAATTCAATATTTTTCATTAACTCACTATGTTCCTTCTTTTCTTGCTTAATTATGTCTAATAGAGATTATTTTAATAACACATGAAAAAAATGATGAATTTACTATAACAACAACTTCCATGTCAATTTTCATCAAATCATTAACCAACGGATCATGTTACATACATATCATTATTAATGTTGCATTACTTTTTTGAATCAAGTCATCATACACTTTGTTTTCTTTGCTTGGATGATAATGAATCATGAAATCAAAATCCTTGATTAATTCTAGCCATCTCATATGTCTCATGTTTAATTCTTTCTGAGTAAATATTTACTTCAAACTTTTTTGGATAGTATATATTTCACATTTTACTCCATACAGATGATGCCTCCAATTTTTTAAAGCAAAAAAAAACATCAAATATTTCCAAATCATGTGTAGGGTAATTTAACTCATGAGTATTCAACTGATGTGAATCATATACAATTACCTAATCGTTATGAATTTAGAAACAACCAAGTCCTTTCAATGAATTATCACTATAGATATCAAATTGACCATTTCGGGAAGGTGATTTCAATACTGGAGAATTCACCGATCTTCTATTCAATTCATGAAAACAATCATCACATTTTTTTATCAAGATAAAATTAATAACATTTTAAGCTAACTTATTTAGTGGGACATATAACTGTGTATATGTTTTAACAAACCATTCATAATAAACTTCTAAACCAAGAAAACTATGAATCTTGGTTATATTTTTTGGTCTTTTCCATTCTTCAACAAAATTTGTTTTAGTAGGGTCAAAAATTATTCTATCTTGAAAAACAACGAGACGAAGGAACAAAATTTAATGTAAACAAATCTGAAACTTTATAAATTTCACATATAATTTATTTTATCTATAGGTTTGAAAGACAACCCTTAAATTAATTTCATGCTCCACTTTACATTCAAAATATGCCAAACTGTCATCAATAAACACATATATAGACTTATCCAAGAACTCACAGAATATTCTATTCATAAGATCCATGAATATAGTAGGAAGATTAGTTAACAGAAATTAAATAACTACAAATTAATAATTGAAATATCTACTATGAAGCATAGTATTTGAAATTTATGAATCGTTTACTTTCAGTTAATGGTACCCTGAACTCTATTCAATCTTCAAAAAATATTGATCTCCTAGGAGTTGATCAAAAAAATCATTGAGACGATACAAAGGATACATTTTATTAACAATGATTTTTTTAGGCTCTATAATAAATGAAAATCCTCATTTAACCATCTTTGTTTTTAACACTCAAGAGAGGATAACCTCATAGTGATGTGCTAGGTCGAATGAAACCTTTATCTAATAACTCCTTCAATTGATTCTTTCAATCTAGATATTAAATTTGATATGTTTGATAAGGGGGTTTTGAAATTGGTTTAGCATTTGGAACTAATTCAATAGTAAATTCAACTTCTAGATCAGGTATAATACCAGAAAAAACATCAGAAAAAAACATTGAGATACTCATTTACCAACATCGCATCATTAATCTGAATAGTTCCTTTTTTTTCAAAAATATGTGCAAGGTAAAATTAATTTATATTTTTTAATATTATATCATATTCTTGATATGTCATCAATGGTAATGGTTCATTCTTGTACACAAACTGAAAGTATTTCTAAAAAGAAACTTATTTATCTCTACATTCATTCTTATCATGGTAAACAGAAATCCAATCTATACCCAAAATGATATCAAAATATTATAGATTAAAAACAAAAATGTTTTATAGTAAATCATATCCAAATATAATTATATAAAGTGTCTTATAATTTCTTTTCACTAAAAAATTTCCCTTAGGTTTTTTTACAATATGTTCTGGATTCATTTCATAAGGTGGAATTCCCAATATAAAATAAAATTTTTAAAAAATTAAAGAATGTGATGACCCTGAATATAACAACACATTGGAATAATTTGAATAATGTTTTTTTACCTCATACCACTTAATTTTATGGCCCAAAATTTTCTAAACTAGTTTCAAAGGATTTCACTACACCTTTCGGATTATAGTCTGGATGTTTCCCTTTATTCGAGTTCTTCATCAGACAATCATTTTCCTAATGACCCATCTCATCGCACTTAAAACATTTTACTCACTATAAATCAAGTTTTGTCTTACCAATACCATTATAATTTTCAATTAAACTACAATCCTTATGACCCATATTACCACATCAAAAGCACTTACCAGAATTCAAAGGACAATCCCCTGTGTAATTTTACCACAATTTTCAGAAATAGTAAAATTAATTTTCATACCAATATCCTTTTTTGAAAAATTATTCCCTTTCAACTACCACCTTGACCTCTTATTCTGTTATTTTTTAAAGAACACATAATCATTGTAATCATTTATTTCCACCTTCTCAGTACATCGAACAAGCTATTCATAACATTTGAACTCATGAGAATCCAATTCCCATAGATACCTTGAATTTAATATTGAGTAAAAATAATGGATTTTATTATCATGATCTCATATGAAATTTGGAGCATACATTTCTAGTCGATTGATTTTTTCTTCATAACAAGCCACTAAGTCCTCCTCCAGCCTCAATGCCCAAATTTCTTTTCCAACCTAAGTCGAACTGTCTTTGGAAAATATTGCCCAAGAAACATTCCTTTGAATTCATCCCAATAAAAAGCATAAATATTCTCATTGTACCTGATATTCTTAGCTATACACCACCACTTATATGCTTTACCTTAAAAAGGTAAATATCTAGACTAACCTTTTGATTTTTTGAACACCCCAAGACATTGAAAATATTTTCAAATGATTTAGTCCACCTTTCAGCTAGCACATTGTCAGATGATCCTCTAAATTATGGAGGATGTTTCATCATGAAATGATCCAATACAGATATATTTCTCTATGGTTGATCTCGATGATCTTGTGTGTAGATACCACCAGAATTAATATCCCTATTCAACTATTCTATCACTAAAACAAACTATTCAGTTCTAATTCTGACTATCTCATGTTGTTGATTTGGTAAGTTGTTTTCCTATTAATGTCATCCCAGTATATCTTCCTAGTTTCCTCTGTGTTAAACCATTCTGAATAGACATATCTTAGAAAAAATAATAATGGTAATATTCAAATTCTAGGTCATTTAAATTTGACCATAAAGTATAAATCATTTATAGATATTCTATTAACAATATCTTAACCCATAAAGTTATCTCAATCTTCCTTTGATACCAACTTTAAAGTCCCACCATTAAACATTACATAATATTGATTTAAGTAATGAATTCACATTGAGGATCTTCTCTGGTTTAGAGTTTTAGATAATTAGGCTATAAATATTACATAAAACATGGATATAACTAAAAAGTATCCATTTATTCCATAATATAAAGCAATTAAGGTAAACATGATTTATTGTTCATGATAAAAATATTTTGGACTTCTTCCATTCTCTTGACAATCCTTATACCCTATGAAAACATTTTAAAAACATGGGATGAGCAAAAAAATCTGAGTAATGGATATAATATAAAGAAATAAAATGATAGACCATGAATATTTACAAACATGTGAAATATTAAGAATACTTAAAAACTTTATAGAAATCATAAATCATAAATGTAACTTGTGGCATCCATATCATACATACATTGTAGCTTTCACAGCTACAGAGAGAGTAACCTTCAATGTTACGTTTGGAATACTGATCAGAGTATATTACCTAAATATATTAGGAGAAACCATATTGGTTAGCTCTGTTTAATTACCAAATACATTAGAGAGATATCACAGACACACCTGCCCTTATTTTATCATGGAACCACCCATATACATAAGCCATGCTTAGGAACCATAACTTAATCATTACACATAAATCATGTATAAATAAAAAATAACATTTCCACATTGAAATAATAATATACCATTTCAAAATATTGATATAATAAATTCATTCTAAAAAAAATCAATACCAAATTACATTAAAATGGAATATGGTATTTACTTTTCTTTTAAAAATAGTATGACTTGTAGAGGAATCCAAATACTAAATAATGGTTATAGTGAAAAAAGGTTGTTGTCGCCGAATGTTTTAAAAAAAATCCATTTTTCATTTAGTAAAATGATTCGTATAAAAAAAGATTCATTTTGAAAATAGATAAATTAAATTAAAAGTTAAAGGTTTTTATTATTTACCTTATAAAAGAAGGTCGTGTATAAATAAAAATATTCCTCAATGAAAGGATATTGTGACAAAGTCCATTACCTTGAGTTCGATTCATCACGTATGCACCTTGTTATTAATAAATAATAAACATAGTCTAATTTATGATTTCTATAGAACATTTTTCATGTTTATTATTTTATTTATATCACTTATTTCCATGTTATGAAAATTACATAATTATTAAAGTTCATACATGAATTTCAGTCTATATTTAGTACTTGAGTCAAAAATGAACTTGGCTTGATGTCAATTGTTCATGTGGTCATAAGTACATCAACTCAAAAATAATATTCATGATTTAAATGTAATATATATATATATAGTATATATATATTAATTATAATCCATAATATCTGGAGATAATATATAAAATGTATCTTTCATGGAGACGGTAGCCCATACATGCGCATGAACACTACTTTCATTTATTTATCTTATTAAAAGAATAAAAATTAAATTATATAAATGTATATTATAATTACATTATTATATTAATTTCATATAATTCTCATAATATTAATAAAACAAACTTTTATACATTCCACGCATAACGGGAATGAGTTATATCATTTTGAGGGGGCGGTATTCCACACTTCCTCAAATGAATTTATCATATTTACACAATATGGAAAAAATAAAGGAATGTTATAAATAAAAATTATAAAAGAATAAAGACAATATAAATATAATATATATCATATAAAGATATTTTTTCCATCATAATGGCCACCATGATAGGTGGTTTGGAAAAATTGAACAATTATCATTTTGTGAGGTAGTAGTCCGTCGTACATAGAAACAATATGTCTGTTACCCATTAAGTGAAGGTGTGTGTATGTTTTGGTTGAATTACAATCATAAATACATCATTGTATATTTCAGATAATATTTTTGTTATATAATCATAGAATAAGAAGAGTATAGGGAATAGAGAAAGGAAATGAAATAAAAAATATACATGAGAGAAGGCATTACCTCTTAACTGGGTAACTTCTTTTGGTTAAAACCAAAAGGATTCTTTAAGAGGGTTTATACCCTAAGGGAGTCTTCTAGGAATAGAGGATGGATTATTGGAAGAATTTTGCGATGGTCTTAGAAGAACCAAAGGGTTCTTGAAATGTTAATAAAAGAGAAGGAGAAGTTCCCTTTTATAGGATTGGTCAGGGGCACTTTAGGAAAGTCTTGAAATATTAACTTAATATAAATTGATTATTGGTTTCTAATAGATACCAAGTGATTTATTTCTTGGATAATATGTGTATGGGTATAAATTATCTCAACCAATTAATTTTAGACATGTTTCGGTCACAAAATTAACCTTATATGTTTTCTTTAACCCTTAGTTAAATAATTTAATTATTATCATGTCTTCTTGCCTTTTTACACTATATGGTTAATATAGTTACTATAAAATGCCAAAAAAACCTAAATTGGATAAATTTTGTAACACTATAAATTTGTTTTGTCTTAACCTTAGATTTTTATGACTTTTATATCATTTAATAAAATAGTATTTATTTTAAAATGTCATTTATGTCAATTTTTACACTATTCACTTTATTGAATTTAAATAAAATACAAAAAGAGAGGTAAATTCGAAACAACCCATTTAATAGTCTTATAATATATCATATTAACCTATAAAATTAATTTATGACATAAATTAAGTAAAATAATATTTCTTTTAATATTTATAATATCATTTATTTGATTCTTTCATTAATAAGGAAATCACTACATCATCATTATGTCATCATTAAATTTAATTATTAAATGTATAAAAATTATAAATAATATACCAAGATGTAGGTAATAATTTATATTTATAATTACTTTTTACAGTTAAGGAGATTCCTTAGATAACCCCATATTAATTTTTTTTAATAATAAGAGCCATGTTTATAATAATTTTTCCTTTCTTTTAAATTAAAAGTTATAAATGTCATAATCACACCCAAGTAGATTCCAAATAAAAACATTTCATCTCAAGGGTTGTTTGGGTCAAACTTATATCATCCAATAAGATTAGGTCTTGTTTTTGGGTATTTGTATTTTATTATAATAATAATTATACCTTTAATTACACTATTTCCCTTTAACCAGGGTAAATAAAATACTAAAGTAACTATTCACCAAAAACTGTTTTGATTCTACTAAACCAAGTTTTTCATACTTATTATAACCATGTATATTATATTGTGAATATTAAATTCAAAAAAGCATTAAAATTAGGTTAAACACTAATCTTGTTGTCGGATTGAGAAAATAGGTCTTTTAGATGTAAAAACCCTAAAAAGAATGACATGTTTTTATATCAAATTTAAATGTGAAATTATATAAAATGAAAAAAATTGTATTAAATGATAAAAAAATAATCTAAAAATAATTTAAAACCCATTAAAATGATAATATAATAATACAAATAAATTATACAAAAAGGCAGTTTTGAATTAAAATGCAGTATTTTTTCCTATTCATTAAAATATAAATTTTATCAAAAAATAACAAACTTTCAACCAAAGAAAATTTTGGTGTCTCAATTCAAAATAAAATGATTATTTTTTCAAATATATCATATAAATGTTCCCAAAAATATATTTAAAAGGGGTTCTCATTCAAACTACGATAAAACCACTTTTTAAAAAGATTGGACTATTTTATGCTTAAAATTAGATTTATTCTCATTTTAAGCCTATAGAATTAATTTTATGAATGTAAAAACATTTAAGAAACATGTGTAAACATAATATGGTTCGTTTTCTTCATTCCCACCAACACAATGGCTAGGCGTTAACGACCATTTAAAATTATATTATTAATAATACATTATTTTTCTGTATATCTCACCATTATGTGAAACATAAGATTTAGGATAAACCCATTGTTGCATGTTGAGTACATTATCATACATAGAGTACCCTTTTAAGTAAAATATATACCCATTTTATAAATATTAATAGATATTAAAATGTATTATTCTTTAATTACCTGGGAAGTTACACTGTGGTTTTGTAATAGAGAATATTTTCTCAATAGAGATAATCTATTACATTTCAATTGGGGTATTATAAAACCCACTAAATAAAGAAGGAATTTTTCACCTAAAGGATTAAACTACAACTTGTTCCATATTTAGGTAATTAGGGAGTTCAACATGACTCGTATTACAAGTAATATCTTATGTAAATTTTGGTATTACTTCAATTAAATTCTCGATGAATGACTCCACCATATTTGGAATTTAATTTGGGAAATAATCACATTTCCCATTATATATGTTGTTCACAAGATTCATATTATTTTATTATATTTTCTAAAACAATGGAAATAATCCAGATGAGATTATACAAAATAATAAACATATAAAATACCAACAATAAATATAGAAGGAATAAATCATAAATGTCATATAAACCATATCTAATTAATTTTTAGGACTAAGTATTGGTTAATTATAGTTTATTTACTTTTATGTTAACTAAACTAACCTTATATTCAAATCCTTAATAATATTTTTATATATAATATTAATTATCCAAACTATATTCCTTGGGATTATTTATCCATGTGTGGTGTCTTAGTCCCACACATCTTTCACCTAGTGAATATTGAGTTGATACTCAATCATCTTTTAGTGTTATTAACCTAAGTTTATATGTTATATATCCATATCCACTTGAAATTATCCTAATATGTATATAATTTTAGGGTAACCACACACAAGTTTTTCATAAATCTATTTGGTTTAAAATTATTTATAATTATCCCTAGAGTTTCACTAAATGTTGCTAAATCCTAATCTCTAAAATCACAAGGATGGGATTTGATACCAAATATAATAAAAAAATTCTTCTTATATTTATTTAATTAATTTTTAATAGAAGATTCATATAATAAAATTAAATTGAAATCAGAGTTCATGTTTTATAGGAAAGTTAGATAAATAAACCATTAAATTTATATAAAAATGAAATTAGTATTTAAAATATTAATACATTTCCCTTAGTTTCCTCTGAACTATTAATACTGCATTTGATAACCTTCATTCATAAATAATAATATGTTTGAGATATAAATACCAATAAGGTAATAATAATAATGAAAATGATAAAAATTAATACAAGTGAGTCAATAGGAATATCATGAAATCATAAAGTGTGATAATCATATATATAAACATTAAAGCATGAAATGAGAGCATATGTTCATATTATAGTGGAATCGATGAAATATAGAAACAATATAAAACATGAAAAAATAAGAATATTTTGAGGTTAACCGTATATAATACATAATATAGTCTATTTAAGAGACCCACCAATGAAGAATACAAGGTATCTCATTAGATAAATACATTTTCCAATTTATTAAACTGCTATATGGCTATACCCTTCATATTCATAATTATAAACTTTCAACATCGATCATATAAAAATAGAAAATATTTATTTATTTTAATCATTATATTTAGGATGTGAGGTTTCATACATAGAATTCCCCAATCAATGAATAATAGTAATATATAGGTGACTAACCTTGATTAAATTTCATGTTAGTTATTCACAAAAAAGGTATGTCATATAAGAATGAAGGAATAATTTTAATAGAATAATGAGTGTATATAAAAGTTCATGGACGGTTTTAATGATAGAGATAGGTAATATATCATTATTTGGGAATAATTTGGATAGTAAGTGAATTTTTCAAAATATAGTAAAGTATAATAAATTCATAATCAAAAGGCTTGTTTCAAAGGAAGTTATTGAATGTAAATGAGGAGGTAGATAACCCATTACCTTGAATGATTTATTCATAAATATTAGAAGTAGATCCTTATAAATTTAGAATATCATTTAGAGGTATTTGGGGAGATAAAATGAGAGGAATTAAAAATATAATAGGCATTGGTGTGAATAGTAAAGGAAAAATGTGTGGGTATTTATTGAGAAATAGTCAGAATAATTTATTAATTTGTAAAAAAATTCCTTGAACATAAAGATAAAACAATGAAAAACATTATCCTTACCATTATTTGTTCCCATGATATTCCCAAGGTGGATTCATCTTTAATCTTTTTGTATATTATGGACAAAACATATTTAAAAAATAATATTCTACAGGTTTATATATTCCTTTTCATAAATAATTTTTTTTAAAAATTTAAAATATACTTTATATATTGAATGATTCATTATTGGTCTAGAAAAGTAATCTTATATCATTAAAAAAATTAAATTTATAAAAATATTTTATTTCCAACAATCCTTATATTGTATTTATGACATGACATATATACTACTATTTCAATTATCACAAAAAATATATTCTAATTATACAATGGTCAAGATACATAATTCAATATTATAGTAGTATATTCCCTAAGGGTAAGGTGTGTTGTGATAATATATTCATGGGGCTTTTAAAAAAACATTGATTAGTTTGTGACTTATATAAGCTTGAAAACATATTATAATAGATTTTACTCGATTATCTATTTTGGAATCTTATCTTGGGTTTAGTATATTGTAAACCCTGGTTATGATGTATCCTTTTCAAGTAATGATATATGAGCTTTATAAGGGATTATCCTACAAGTAGATTCCATCACTTCTTCTGTCTAAATATATTATCATTTATTATTATGCATTGTATGAAATAATCATAAAGATAACTTTATAGTATCTATATTACCAGTGGTTATAATGTTCAATAGTCATAATGCCTGATGGTCATATAAATTCTTTTATAATAATAATAATAATGTGTTAAAAAATTTCATTATGTGGTGTATATTTTTATTATATGAATATATTAATTAATAATAAATAAATTCATTCAAATGGGAATTTTCATTTATAAAATTATATTTTTTTAAAATATTTTACTTTATTTTGTTGAAAATTCTTTTATATTATTTTAAAAAAGCATTTTATAAACTATTTTAGTTGAATTTTTTAAGCATATATTAAATGAAAATTTTACCAATTCAATAAATTGAATCATAGAAAATTGATTCAGTATTTAGAATCATAATTTTTAAATATATTTAATAGGTAAACTTGTTTTAAATTCTTATTGAATAGTTTCAATGGTAAAAATATTCTTACCACATTAGGGTTAAAAGGGTTAATAGTGGGTTAAACTAAGAGATATGGCATAAAATTTTATGTAATATTAATTAATTCTGATTGGATTGGTTAATTCTGACTATAGAATTTCTTATATTTACTTTATTGTCCATTTGGATCTAATTTCAAGGATAAATACATTTCTAATATTTAAATGTTCTAAATATATATTATAGGGCCACTCCCCTAAATTTTAAAAAATCACCTCCTCTACTTCTCTACACCAGTAAGGAACCATATATGAACAAATATCTACCCAAATACCTTAACAACTCTCTGACCAGCTACCCATAGGTTCTACTCTTCCAAAAACATACATCTGGGAATCATTAAGGTATTTTGAGTGGAAATTATTCATGGAATATGTATATTCTCTTAATGATATTTTCATGTTTCTTTCTTATTAAACCATACTAAATTATTATATAATAATATTAACATAATAAAAAATAATAATTAATATTATAAAAAATATATTATTTTTACAACAATTTTCTATCTCTTTTCCATCTAATGGGAAATATAAAATTCCCTCACTACATTAAAACAATATGTTATTCATGGTTTTTAGACAAGTATATTCACAACCCCCATAAATTAATTTTAGTGGGGGTTTTCACGACCCCATATAAATTTTGTAGCATTATTTTTTTTAATATTTTGATTGATTTTAGAGGCAATTATGTCTTAAATATAGCATATTTAATAATTATTGGTTATATAAATTTAGTTAAATTGTAGTGGAGCTATATATATAATATTCATTTGAATGCGTATATATATATTTGTTTTTTATAAAAGGAAATTTGGGGGGGGGGTTTAACGCCTCTAATTTATGATATTAGAGGGGGTTCACTAATTTCCGCCAATCACATATATTTGAGGGGGTTTTGAACCCATTTTAATTTAAGAAATTAGAGGGGGTTTTAAAACCTAACTAATTTAGGAAATTAGAGGGGGTTTTGAACCCCCTTTAATATATGACATTATAGGGGGTTGTTGACCCCCTATAATTCTATAAATTTGATGGGGTTCATGAACTGTCGTAAATCCATTTGATTATAGTTGTTTTAAAACCTCCTCTAAATTTTTATCTATTTTTGAAATAAATAGCTTATAAATTAAAAAATAATAATATATGTGTGTGTGCGCGCATGTGTGTATATATATTTATTACATAAACACATTATTTAAATGTATTTAAATACATTATAAATGAAAATATATACATAAGGATATTATATAAATACTTTAAATAAATACTTAATAACATAAATTAATATGTATACATAAATAAATATTGGTATATGTAATATAAATGTAATTACAGATATATTTATTCAAATATATAAAATTTATATTTTGTTTTATAAATACTATATATTTAGATTATGATTTATATAATATATAAATTATATTAAATACATTTTTATTTTATATTTTTGTTTAAATACATTCATATTATATTATGTATAAACATATATATAATAGTCAAAATTAAATATAAATATAAATATATTAATTTATTATATTTTATATTTTATATTATAAATATTCAATTATATATAAATTTATATATATGTAGTTGGAGCTTGGATTACTAGTTAGAACCCTGTTATACTAAATCAAAAAATTGGGGTTCAAAACCCATTGGACACAGGTTACTATAGCAGCACTGTAGCATACTATAGTAGTGGTGGAACTGTTGACCAATGACACTATAGCGGTGGTAGGCAATGTAGCGGGCACTATAGCAATTATGGTACTATAGAAGTCAAGGTACTGTAGAATCACTATTCATTGAAGGGCCTTTAAGTCAAAAATATGGGCCAACAGGGCCATGTAATGGGCTTTAAGCCCACTGGGCCTACATGCCATGTATTGAATAAATAAGGCTTGATGGGTGGGCTATGGCCTGTCTTTCTGGCCTGTGTGTGGTGTGTATTTATTTAATGTAATTATACCCCAAAAAACCTAATATATATATATATAATTATTTTATATATATTGCAGTATACCATATTAATTATAAATTAATTTAGTAAATATATATATATATACATATATATCCATTTAATTATATTATATATTTCTAGACAAATGAATGTATTTAGTTTTGTATGTATGTTTGTGTATATGATTTAATATAAATGTATATAATCACATAAACCAATATATAACATAAATGTATCTAATAAAATATATGAACAATATAAATAATAAAATATATAAATTTATAGTACTTATAAAACTAACTTTTAATTTTAGTAGTTTAAAAAAATATTTAATAATGATAGAAATATTTCATATTATTATTCGTACACACATGAACATATATACAAATATATAAAAATGATTATATATATATATTAATTATATTATATCTATAAATATTATATTAATACATAAATACACTCACAGAGACAAATATAAATGTATTTAAAAAATATGTATAAATATATATTTATATATGTAAATATATATATATATATATATATATCATATATACATAGATATAATTTATATATTATACATAGATAGAGTATATATATCAAAGAAGAATATATTTTATATGATATATTATCTAATATTTATGTATCTAGTATACTATATAAATTTATATATTATAGACAAATACATACGTCATATATTATAAAAAAATACATTATATAAATATATATAATATAGAAATACTATACAAAAATATATCATATATATAAAAAATATATTATATTATTTATATTCCCGTACACAAATATATATATATATATATAATATGAAATTTAATTATCTAAATTAATATAAAATATTGCATATAATAATTATAACTCATTATAGCGTAATGGTGAAGGTGTTAGTTGAGTAACTGACTGGTAACAAGTTCGACACTCTATGGAAGACATTTTTCCACCTCGGTTTGTTAGAGGGGAGATGGATGGGGTCCTATGTATCGGGGCATACAAGATAAAGCGATGGGTTGGTGGTGGGATTCTAAGCTAAAAACAAACAATTAGGCCTTAGGGGGTGTTTGTTAGGTGTATGTGTGGGGCATGGGGTGTTGTTTGGGGGTCTTCGAGGGGTGTCTGGATGGTGCGTGAAGGGTTGTCTAAGGGATGTGATGGGGTGTCTGGGTGGTGTGGGGGGGGACTAGGGGTCTTAGTGGGGGTTTGTCTAGGTCATCTGGGATGGTTGTCCCTGGAATCTGCGAGGTGTGAGATGGCTCTATCCAGGACATATGGGGTTGGGTGTGGGGTCTGTCCAGGGTGTCTGGTATAAACAAAAGGCTAGTTTATTAGAAGTTATAAACCGCCCCTAAACATTAACTTAGAAAGACAATTAGGGGTGGTTCTATCTAGATGAAATTGTAATATCAATTTAGATGGGGTTAAAATTGCATCTAAATTTCCAATTTATGGTGAATTTGTGGAAAAAATAGAGGGGGTTAAAACCCCCTCTAGTCTAAGCAACGCTAAATACAGACATATTTTACCAGTTCTTAACAACAACCGCCTCTAATTAGAGTATGTCGGTACTTTAGCAACAATTATGGGTAACCACTGCTAAAGTGTTTTTAATGGGTTATAAACTCTTCTAAATAAATAATCAACACATTATAATTTCCCTCTTTTATTTGTAGTGCCTCTTCTACAAGTACGTATTATCACCTCCATAATGCAATGTAAATTATTTTTAATCATCGAATCTCAATTATAGTTATATATATATGGAATTAATGAATATATACAGTATATATAATATAATTATCATTATTTAAATGTAAAATATTTTTTTCATTCCTTTCTTTTCATATATTGAAAAATGAAAACACCACTCGTCTGTACGTATAAACTACTGTCTCTATGAAGTGATATTATTTTCTCTCATCACCACCTCATATGGATGATTCTAATAATTAATCTATTGACTAAATATGATATTTATAACATTATTATCATTATATTAAATTGATATCATCGCTACAAAATAATATTTTTTAATCATTCAATCGTTATAATGTGTTTTTGTTTGGGTCTACTTTGCCACCTACGTATAAATTTTAATAATTTGAATATCATGAATAATAATGGGATTTAATTTAATATTAATATTATTTTATAATGAGAAATTTAATATTTTTTTCATAGTTATTAGTTTTAATATTAGAAATTATTTATACATATTAATCCAATTATTCTATTAAATTCAATAATCACTAATATTGGGAAAAGATTTTTATGTGAAATATTAACATGAATTAAATAATGCGATTATTAAATACCATAAATATTTAAAAATAATTTTTATTATTAAATCAATGTTATAAATATTATGAAACCATGGATTAGTTTTAAGTATTGAAACTATTGAATTAGATAATGTGTTAAAAATAGAATAGTTAACACAAAAATATTGACTTTAATAAAGAAATACTATTATGTGTGTTATAGAAAATTATAAAATAACTATATAAAAATTGATTTGGTTATATTGTAGATGAATAATAATACTAAATATATTATATGGTAGGTTTGAATATGTTTCATATGTTGGACGTCTAAGGTAAGGGTATTTTTAACTCAATTTCCTTTCGCTGGGTTATATCACTTATCCATTGACTACGTTATTCTAATATTAGGTGTATTATAAACTATTTAGGTTTATGTTTTATTTAATAATTTTTTATTTGTATTTACATTTTTTACACATAATCTTTTCATGGATTAATTCCTATTTCAAATTTTATGAATATTCATATGGGATCCAATATCACTTTTTGAGATATATGAAATATTCCGAAATTTACTTTTATAGTGTGGAATATATATTAACAAGGACTTTATATTATTATGATGATCATGAATAATATGGGTATTTTAAAATTTATATAAGGTTATCTATTTCATTAGGTTTGAATTCAAATGTTAACAAAGATGTTATGTTCTATATTACAATCTCACTTTTCATCAAGATTATTTATGTTTCAATTTACATTAAGTAAAAAAAATATATCATTTCACTATTAAAACACATATATTTTATTCACTTATAGTTATTTATAATTATTTCATGTAATATTTGTACTTTTATTTTTTTTTTGTAATTAAAAAATTTGAAATGATGTTTTTTTAAATGATATTCATGTTTATCTTCTTTCAGACATGAAACATTCTCCTCTAAGTTCATGTTCTTAAAATTATTTTACGTATTTTTTACATATGTAGAATTAATTTATAATTTTTTACTGAATATTCATTTTAATAAAAATGATGGAAAATAATTTCTTTATATGATTTATATATGAGTCCCTTTGACTTTTTTAAAAAGTATGAAAAGAATGATTTCCTTTTAACATGTATGGGATGAATGGATTTTGCAGCCATAATGTCATTTTTTCATCATAAATATTCCTTTACAATTTTCCTTAATTATAAAAATAAAATCATACTCCTGTTATTATAGAATTTTTGTGTTTCCAAAAGTTACTAAAAATGAAATTGTTCCCTTTTTTCAAAGTCAATTAAAATTCTTTTACAACAGTATTTTTCATCATTACCAACATACTTTAATTGATATTAAGATTCAATGGGGATATGATCTAACAATAAAATATTCCTTATTCATATAGATGTATAGTAATTATTCAATACTTAAATTATCATGTCACCTATTTCTTTTCACCTGTAATTTTGGTAATGATGGAATCATGAATGGTATGTTCTTATGGAACACTTATGTGTGGTTATTTATTCAATTGTGGGTGGGTACATTATGGACATCTTGTACATTGGGTAATGTTTTTTATCTCATGAGATTAACAAGGTATGTTGGTTATAATTCATGATCCAACATGCTTTGTGATGTTGGTAATAATTCATGATCCATTATACTATGGGATTTTGGTGATGACACCTAATTCATTATGATAGTAGATGTCGGGGATGGTTATTCATCCATTATTTTATTGTATTCTTATATTGATTCATGAAACATAATTTTATATTTTTCAATTCATATATTTATTATACATTCTAAAGTTATTCTACATGGTTATGTTATATTTTTAATACCTCATTATAATTATTTTGTTTCAATTACCATGTATCATGTTATGAATAAGTTTATATCATGAACATTGTGCTGTGAGATTCATTATTTTTGGGTATGACACTATTGTGTTATGAACATGACTATAATCTAATACACTTATTCATATCTTATGCTCACTTTTTATATTTGAGTGATATCTCCCATTTGTGGCATATTTGAGCATCTTAACCCACCATTTATTATGTTTAAATTTCCACATGTTATGAATAATTATTTTATGTTGGATATGTATTAGAAGGGTTCTATATGAGAAAAACATTATGAGATATGTTTAAGACTTATTAGGGAATAAAAAAATATGTGTATACTGGGAAATGTGTACGTTGTATGAGAAAGACATAATTTTTTATATGTAATGGGTTTTCCTAAATCTCTATAACTCTAAACCTAAAAGGTATTGGGTTTGAATGCCACTCAATTTTGGTTATGGGTATTGTAACTATCGATGGATAAATTTGGGTCTCTTTTTTTACATCAATGCTAATATGTGTATAGTATATTATTATCTCAAGATCTGAGTTTACATGTTTAGGGATATTTAGTTCATAGACCACAACTCAAAAAGAACAACCTTCAAAAACTTCTTCAGTCATATTCATTATATTATATATCTTCTATTTATTCAATAATATTTTACTTATATTCTCAACTAATCTAATATAAGTTCACAGGGTTCCAATTGCCTCCCACATTTTAGTTTGTTCACAATATTATTTCCCATCCTCCATCATTGGAAATGATATCCAATTAGTGGGATTCATAATCAACTATTATCTTATAATATGTTTGAATTCAATGGTAATAAATTAAAACTACATTCAGGCACACAAATACCATTTTAATTCCCCTCTAGTAATGATGTCCTACCTCTCTTCCATTGATAAAATAAGAGTTTTTTCTCATGATATTATTTTACATGTTTAAGTATATTGATAAAATCTATATCTGTACTCCTACATTGTTAAAAAAACCTTTAAAACATTTCTCTAAAATAAATATTGAATCGCTATTAAGATTTTATAGATACTTATTAGAACCAAAATCTAGTTGGATATTCCAATTTAAGAGACTACATTCAATCAATCTCCATAGATTTTTCTTTAACTCGATGTAATCATGTGGGAGAATTTTCCACTTATAATTTAGTTTACAAATAAATCCTAAAATCATACTGATCCTAGTATTTGTATAAGAATAATTATTCCACATTTCCATAACTAAATAATTCCATATCTCTAATTAAATCTAAAATATCAATGAAACCCTTACTTATTATCATTCTCAACATATCTGTTTCGACCAGAGGTAAACGAGTTTGGGGTGACAAAAAATGGTCTGATGAGAATCCCCAAACATCTATTATTGTAGAGACAATTTCACATCAAGTTCACCATTTTTTGTTTCGACACATTCTATGTCATTATTCTTCAAAGGATGATAGGATTAACCCCATGGGACTTATAAATTTATCCCTTCTGTATCGTGAAGTATGTGCCAAATTCAAATAGTCCTAGTAGGTGATTTCATGGGGTAATGTACTTGTGCAATTGGTCCTTCTAGGATATAACTTCCTTGGATGGTCTCCATTGGGTTTATTCATGGATCTAGAAACACCCAACGGCCCTAGTATCCATGATTCATGGACCTGCATTCCAAAGGTATGCGCTGGTTGGATGATTATTTGGCCAGTGACACATAAGGACTCCATTGGTTGAGAGGATGGGAAGTCGGGCTCATCACACCCTTTAGGGGGGTAATTATTGCCTATTCAGGGACTCTCTTATAGATTTAAGTTATGTCCATATGTTCGTGAATCCTTGGTTCATTCCTGAAGAGTGTATGCATGGGCTACCCTTGGTTTGTATGATCATTATAGGCATAAATGGATTGGACACTATAGAAGTAATGCTAACATAAGCCATACAATAAGGAACTCTAGAGTTTATCATCATCTAGGGAGGATGGAATGTGACTTGATGCTGGGATCAGACCCATATAATGGGTTTTCTATATATCCTCGAGAGATGAATCAGAACCCACTTAGTTTGGAAAAACTGGGGCTTATGCATAGAATCTTCCCATTTTAGGGGACATGATTGGATGGGCCCTTTTGGAAGGGCACCCTTATGAGCATAAGACTTCAATTAAAAATCATATGTATCCTGGTTTGGTCAGGAATTAGAGTTCTTATAGTTCTGAATTGTGTGGATGTTTTAATCATCCCAAATCTCTAAGCCCACGTGAGTCATGCTCAGTGTGAGAAACGAGAGTATGTGAGATATCCAACCAACCACACACCTCCTCTCCTACTTATGGGAGACAGAGGGACAATGGAGGAAGAGGGTATGGAAACCGTGGATGAGGGTGTAGAGCGATGAACTTTTTAATGTGGGATTACATTAAAGGTCATGCACCTTGGTCTTCGAGAGATTGGTTTCTTACCTTAGTGGGAGTGCCCCAGAACGTGTTCTGCGAAAGGGGAGGAGTGTTGAACTCATTAAAAGGAGAATCGAACTTAACTCATTTGACTGATCACCATTCCTCATAGAATGGAAAAGAAGGTGATCACCCTTAATCCCTAGAATGTGGAAGTTCACGTTAGTGTCCCAAGGTTGGACATCAAGTTACCATGTGAATATAGACTTACATACATCATTGGAGTTTGAACCGTTTTAGAGAGATCCTTCATGACTCTGCTTACCAGAGGTATATACACTCAAAGGGGCATGTTGATGTGCCCGATGATCTGATCATATGGGTTTAGTGGCCTTGGAAGAGGATTTGGCCTGATGCCCGGTGACTGGTTCACAGAGGGACTATGGAGGACTAGATGGTAACAGAGGGGAGATATTGGAACCAGAGGGAAGGAAACCTAAAAACACCACATTCTGCATACTGTCTTCTTATGAAAGATGGGGGAGATCCGTATACCATAGTAGTACACAGGAAGAGGGTTCGTCCACGTACTGAAGTAGTATGCGAGCTTGGGCAAAGACCACCACACACCAAAATGGAATACAGTTTTGAATGCAGTCTATCACAACTATTTGGGTTCCACTTTCATACTAATGTAGTACTTGGTGCCGGGTTAAATCCGCATAGTGATATAGTATATGAAATTCGAAATCGAAAGAGGGTCCTGGGGACTAGCATTCGCGGGGAGTTCATTCGCAAGAAATATGTGGTTCGTGATTTCACCAATTAGGTTTCCATTCCTCTTATTATTTTTATGTTCCTTCGTTTTATGGTTCGTGGCTGGATATAACTACAGAAAACATGGTTTTCAATTCAGGCTTTTCCAATGACTCAAGATTGAATCTGGAATCCTCTTCGAATTATTTCTCTCAACCTATGGGGTCCCCTTCATGCTTTCATTATCCATCCCCATAAATTACTTATTTTCTCCTTTTATAGTGAATTCGGGCAATCATATCTATAGGAATTCAGCACCATTCTCAGAAGCTTGTGAAGATATATCTTGACCTTTAGAAGACTCAGTCAACCAGGGTTTGTGAAGGATGTGATTCACGAGTCATGGTTCACAAAACCTTTCCTATTTTCTTCATCTGCGAACTGCTAAGTTCATGAGACATTATTAGGATGTCCTTCACGTGCTTGATTCCCTTCATGATGTGGTTTGTGGTCTATTGGGTCCACTGGACATCACTCAATAGGCCAACGTCTCGTGGGTCATTCCACATACTAATGGTTCGCAGTTCATGCGGTCCGCAAACCCTTCCCAGTGATGGTAAGAAGGTCACTTAAAACTCTTTGAGTAATTTAATTCCTTCAATATTATTCTGAGGTTTGCAACTCAATTTGACTCCATTCACTTTGTTAGATTTTTAGTAATGCTTTCTTTCTTCTAGAAAGTGATTGTGGGAGTATTTTATTCCCTCAGAAAAATTTTCTGGACCCTACAAATTTCCCCATCAGAATGCGCTTCATTTGAAATGAAAAGAAGACTATTCTGATGTACAAGTGGTGGTGTACTGAATTGGTTTGTGGTAGAATAGATACGTTTGGTCGGAGGGGAACACACCAATATATAGGAGCCCATGTCATTTTTCTTCTACCATTTTTTCACAGTAAAAAGTGCTCTCGATGCTCTATAGGATTTCTCTATCTCTGTGTACCGTTTCTTTTGCGAAATCCATGCTCACGAACTTCTTTTTACAAGCCGAGAACCGAACTTCTCTACATTTCATCTGCCTTTGAACCAAAATTTGGGTTTCATGAATGATGTTGTAGAATTTAGAACAATAATCTGAATCTCCATGTATGAGAACACTATACTATTTATGTGTCTCGCACACCAAGCTTGAACTGGTGAACTGAACATTGAGACTTAATAATCTGAACATTAAATTTTAAAAATAAGTTTTGAACATGGACTTGGTGAGGACTTGGTTTGTGGTATCCACCTTTCATGAACCCTCTGTTCACTGGCCAATGCTCCATGAACTAGTAGCTCACTGGTGTTTTTCATACTATGGATGTACGTGGTATAATTCTTCCTCATACCATAACAGTATGCGGGGATTGCTTCTACACATCATATAGCATGCAGGATATTTCTACTACATACCATTTCCATAATCATTACGCAGACCCTTATGTAGACATATTTTTAAGTTGATTCACCATTTTTCGGTTGCCTTTATCGAAAAAACTATATTGGACTAACATTTTTTAGGCTTTTGGATCTTCCTGTGCAGGCAACGATGGCTCTTTCACAAGCTAGGATGAAATCAGAGAAGATGAGGGATACCATGATGGGGGATAGTTAGGACCATCTTCAATCATACATTTTTCTTCATGAAAACTTCTTAAAAGATCTACTCACTCCATAATTCCTAACTTACCCGTTGTCTATACAGTTTCCCCATTACGACTTTGGTCTTCCTAATGATGTTCCTCTTCCATTGGCTGAAATAAATACACATTTAATTCTCCTAGAAGAACCTTAAGGACATGATCGGGCCACAATTTCCCCACCCAGAGATCATATCTACTCTAATTCACGAAAATCTGTTCATATTAGAAGGCTCTGTGTGGAATCTGGGTGATCATAGGTGTTGCAACACTACGTCAAGACTAGTCATCAGAGAGTTCCCATCTATTATCAATATTTCTTGAGAAAACCCTAATGGTAGGTGGAGAACCAAGTGGGATCTACGGGCTGTAGGATGTTTCTCTGACGTATGGGCCTAGGTATTCTGGGTACACTAAACCTGTTTGGGGTCCCCTGACGAATTAAATGTGTTGAACTTATATCAAGCTGCCTGGGTTTCTAAGTTTGCAACCTTCTCCCCAGGTGAAATCCTTCCAAAGCTGCTGATATTTTGGTGCTCAAGCATCATCACCTTCCATTAGTCATATGGGGAAGTGGGAATTAGCTTATGGGACATCAACCAACTCAGAGGAGTCCCCATCCTTAGAGATATGTATGATGAGTTTTTGTCTAAAACTACTACTTGGGATAATACTGAAAATGTGTCCCCATTGACAAGGATCATATTGGTTATGGAAGAGGTATTACATGATCATAACCTTTAGGATCGCTCTCTTATCCCATTTGAGGCATGGGTAGGTTCATTTCAGTGGGTGGCTGGGCCTAAAATGAGAGCTCTTTGTAGTCAAACTCATCTATTTTATCAGTATCAATAGACTCCTGGGTCATATTGGGCTACCCTCAAAGTAGGAGGATATACCACATAGGGATATGAGCTTCAACTAGATGTGTCACCTACACTTAGATTTGCAGTTTTCTTTGCCATGTTTTTGAGGGGATGTCTTTTCCCATCTCGTGATGTATATACCAGGTTCCGAGCCTATACTATGATGATGGTGGCTATGCTGGCAGAGGGTCAACTAATTAATATGGACAATCCTACTCTCTCCTGACTTTACATGTTTTTGGGACAAATACATAAAGTTAGACCCCCACATCATCTCTGTGGACTATTTCAATTCATGTATGGGTGGATGGAAAAACACTTCCCCATCTATGAGTATTTATACACTGCAATGGTTCCTCATTCCAACTTTCAACCCAACCTTCCCAAAATCTCTATTGTTCATCCTATGAATTTAAGCGTTAGTGATGCAGTTGGGCTGCTAAATGACACTTATTGCTTTTCATTTTAATCACATATTACCCCTCATGGGTCATTAAGAGGTGACATGGGAATTTCTTTAGATAAACACTCATACATCATTGCACTTCAGAATGGGATGCTCACTTCTTGCATAGATCGAATGGCCAATTGTGAGACATAACTCCCTTATTGGTTTTCTAGGAAATTTGGGTGCCTTCAAAAAACTGCACTTATTTCTACTATTTATCTAAGGGGAGAATATCATCCCATAATTATTCACCAGTTATGGATTATGATGATGTGGGGAGGTTTTGATATGGATGTTATCATCCCCAATATGATGGGATCCACTTTTCTATTATTGGAATATTCCCAACTATGGGTGGGCTGTTATCCTGACAGGGTGCTAGAAAAACAACTTCCGCGAGTACATAAGCCTCTAACCATTCATCACCTAAATCTGACCCTGATGACCATGCCACACATTCATTCTTCCGTGATGAGTGTGAGAACTACATCTTCTACTCCTGTCCCTAGAGCAGCCATGATGGATACCCCACCTATTAATTCCCTTGTGCTATGAAGATACTATATTCACCACCAGAAGCGTCTGGAAGGGGATTCATTGGTACAACCTATCTTAGTAGGGAGTGATTCTTACTACTCCTCTCCTCGGGATATTTACCATGACCTTAATAAGGATATCCACAACAGATTATCACCGGACACCCCGAAAGTTGCATCTAGTCCTCCACGTCCGGCTCCAACGGTCGAACCATCAAAGGGAAGGAGATCCCCCTCTCTTGGGTAACCTATCTTAGGTCCCTTAACACCTCTATAATGACACTTCCTACCTATATACCTATTGTTGAAGGGGATTATCAAGGTACTGGTGCCTCGGGGATGCACCAAGCATGGCGTCAGTTATGTGCCCTTTCCATGGAAACACTTACGGCTAGATACACTAACGAGACTACCATATTTTGGTGGTTATTCGTGAATATGGGTTCTGGTGGCTTGGATTATCGGCACTTGCATATCCTTATATACCAGATTTTCAATACTCAGGAAGAAATTGCTTCTTGTGAGGACAAGCTTACCAAGTTCAATTTTTCCCATCATCGGGTTACGACCTTCTGAGATGTTTCAGAGCAACTAGATCACTTAACAGACGATGAGGTGAAGGCTCATGATTTAGTGATATCCCAAAAGGATGATATGTGGGATTTTGAGGCCTTTGAAGCAAGGTTGAGGACTCAAATGGCCTCTTTGTGTACCAATTATGAAGCTCTTCAGAAGAAAGGATGGGACCTTATAGTTGTTAGAAAATGTGTGTGTCCGCTGTTCAAGACTAAAGCGGATGATTGATATTCTTTAGAGAAAATTATTGATGGCATGCAGTAGTCACTTTACTTTTGTCTAGAAAGGGAGATCTGAGCCTTATTATGACATTCCTCAACTCATGATATGTACTCTTTTTATTTTTGATACATTGGAGAGACTCATAAATGGGGAAGTTCCTCAATTTTTTAGTTGAACTCAATGAAAATAATTTGCCTTAAAATACATCTTATTCACATTTTCCTATCATGTAAATTGATTATAGACAATCATATGAACATAATTTCGATCAGGTATTAAATTTAAACCATTATTCAAAATTTTTAAATTGAAATTATCAACTCGGGATCTAATTGTTTTTTGAGCCACGAGACTCAACAAGCGTAGTTAGACTATTGATAAGGTTTTATAGAAAACCTCACAAACTTTTGTGTTTTTTCATTTTTTCCCTAATTTTTTTTCAAAGCCTTCATAACACAATCTTACTGGGTATAAGTAGAATTTTTCTTAGGACTCCCTTTGAGTTTTTTGACCGGATAGGCTTTATGTATCTTTTGATAACTCGATAAACATATTTATTTTTTAAACAATACATGGTGTAGGTTTAATGAGTGGATACTCGACTTTTATCCAGAAGTTACCTTTGATGATTTTCACTTTGGCAAGTATAGAGACTTTTTTTGCTGGTAATTCATAGTCCTACCAAAAAAACTTATTATTGATGTTTTAGGCTGAAAATCTTTGACAAAACATGATAGAATAGGGCCCCAGTTAAGAATTCATCAGCTGAGAATGTTTTAATATCATTCATACATGAATGAGGGTTTTTTCTTGACCATAAATTTGTGATTTTTAGACATGAATGAGGCTTGGGATCCATTATAGGTGTACTGAGGTAGGAGATGACTTGTAAGTAATTAATTTACTTTTAATTTATGGTCATTTATTAGGTGATATATGAATATCGTATGGTATATGATGTGCATAGTAAGAAAAAAATGTATATAGGACACTGGCCTTCCATCTTCGATGGACTAGGAAGATTTAAAACAATTTTAATTTAATTGGATGTTTGGATCCATAGTGGGTGGCATGTCTGAGTTATGATGTACTAATTTTTTAGGTACATTAATATTATCTTTGAGTGAGAAAATGTTCCCACACGATTCTTACTAGCATAAGGGAGAGCAAGTGAATGGTTAGTTCAATTAGAAATTTTTTCATGTCAGGGAATTAAAAAAGGGGAGGATATGCGATCCATTATTAGGAGGGGTTTTCCAAATTTGGGGTTTGATATGGGGAATTGATGTTGTATGAGTGTACGGAAACTGGAAAGGACTCTATCGAGGATGGATTTTCCTTTGATTGGTGGCCATTTTGTAGGCGAAAAATGTAGAGCCTCCAGGGCATGATGGGAATAGTAAAAAAAGTGCCTATAGGATATTTACCTTCCATCTCTGATGGATCTATAAAATTATAGAGGTTGGGTCCTTTTAGAACACGACATATTACCTTTAACAAGGGGTGCTTTTGAACTTGAACAGGGACATTTGTTTTAGATTTACTTCTCTGGGAAATCTGGAAATAAGTGGGGGTAATTTTTTTCTTATATGTGGATTGAATTCACACATTTGGATAGGGTTTCTTTATTTTATAGAAACCTCAAGAGATACCAGAGAAGAATTGGGCCATTATGTTCTGATATATCCTGGACATGGGTATGAAGGAGAATTTAAACCATGGCTTTTAGGTCCATTATATCAGGAAGGAGGTCATTAGGCTTGGAAGCGATTGGGAATACTAAGATAGGAGAGGAATATATTAGAGAATAATTTTACTTTGATTGATGGTCATTTTGTAGGTGTTATATGTAGATATTATGGGGCACAATGTGTATTTTCAGAAAAAGGTGTCTGCAGGACACTGGCCTTCCATCTTTGATGGCCTAGGAGGACTTACAACACTTTGAATTGATTTTGATTTCGGGAGCTATAGTGGGTGTCCTGTCTGAGTGGTGATGTATGAATGTATTAGTGACATTTATATCGTCTTTGAGAGGGAAATTGTTCCAACACAATTCTTACTTGCATAAGGAAGAGTTGATGAATGGTCAGTTCAATTATAAATCTTGTTCATTTCAGAGAATTCAAAAATGGGAGGATATGTGAGTCATTATATAGAGGGGTTTCCCAAATCCGAAGGGTGAGACAGGGAATGGATGTCATATGAGTGTACTAAAACTATAAAGGACTCTCTCAAAGATATATTTTCCTTTTATTGATGGAGATTTTGTAGGAGACATGTATAGAGCCTCTGGGACATGATGTGTATAGTCAAACAAAGGTGTCTACATGACACTGGCCTTCCATATCTGATGGTTCTAAAAGATTATGGATGTTGGGGAATTTCTAAACATGACATATAGCTTTTAACGAGGGTGTTACTAAACAAGAAAATAGACATTTCTTTTAGTTGAAATTCTCTGGGAGACTCATAAATTAGTCAGGGAATTTTTTTTCTTATATGTGGATAGACATCACACATATGGACGAGGTGAATTTATTTTATAGAAACCTCAAGAGAGACCAGAGATGAACCAGGCCAACATTTTTTAATATATCTAGGGTGTGGGTAGGAAGGAGAATTTAAAACATGAATTTAAGGTCCCTTGAATTAGGAGGGAGGTCACGATGCTTGGAAGCCATTGGGAATACTGAGATAGAGGATGACTCTCCTGGGGAAGAATTTTCCTTTGATTGATGACCATTTTGTAGGAGACATATGTAGAGCCTCTGAGGCATGATGTTTATAGTCAAACAAAGGTGTCCACAAGGAATTGTACTTCCATCTCTGATGTCCATGGAAGATTATAGGGATTCAATATCACTCACACCACAAAGATTAAAGTATGGAAAAAGTGTAGCCAGATATATTAGAAATATTCGATCTATGAATCACTAATGGAATGAGACATCCATTAAGTAGATCTAACTCATACGTAGGGTGAGTCGTTCGTCTTATCTTTAGGATACCCAGTCGTTTGACATCGTACGACTAGGATGTGGGGTTCCTTACGGGGAAGGGAACCGTGACATATATTTTAGGGTCGTGCTGTTAGGACAAATTCATGGAGAATTTTTCCCTAATTTCATAGTGGATCTCTCTCTAATATTCCTAAGCTCACGTGAGATACGATTAGTGTGAGAAACACGGGATTATGAAGATTCCGGATCACCACTTAAGAATAGAAGAATAAACATCATAGAATACTTTAGGCTTAGACCAATGCTATGTAGTTAAACATCATACAACAAAAACAATTCTGGCCTTTCTATTTAATGTCATGCGGTGAGGAAAATATGCTATCACAAAGATCATTAATAACTTTGAGTTAATTGTGATCAATGTTTTCTTCAATTCTTTATCTGTGAGTGATGATAGAAGGTGTAAACTATAGTCCCAGGGGGTATCTTAAATTAAAAGGGATGACATGGATCTTGAAAGCTGTTAGGTGTACTAAGATAGAAGAGGACTCTCCTAGTGAAAAATATTTCTTTGATTAACGACCAATTTTTAGGTGACATATGCAGAGCCTCTGGGGATTTATGTATATAGCCAAAAAATGTGTCCATAGTACATTGTCCTTCTATCTTATATGGACAGGAATGTTTATTGGTATCCAAGTTTTTCTGGAGTATGGAGTTTGAAAAATGGGAAAGGTGTGTCTGGGAATGTAAGAAATACCCAGACTGTTATTGGCTATGAACTACTAGAGCTTCTATATAGATCTGACTCATATGTAGTGGGAGTTTGATATTTTGATTTCTTAAAAATTTTAGAATTTAAACTAGGAATTTCCTTCATCTCGTTAAATTTGTTGTGCAAGAAATTTGGGGCATGTTTGGGATCTTGTAATATTAAGAATTGGGACACAGGTGGTTCTTGAAGAATCTCATAGTTTATTGTCAGGCGGTTAAGGCATTTCTTGGAATCCCTATACAACTATGACATTTTCCCAGAAGATATAGAATTTTTTACTTCTTTAAATGGTGGCTGGGCTGAGATGCCAGATACAGGCATCACTACGTATCCTGCAAGGGCAGAAATCAAGCCATACGTAGTTCTGAATGTTCCTTATAAATGTTTGGACCATGCATAGGGACATGTGGGGGAATGTTTTTGGCTGGGCTGGGATTCCATATCTGGTCATCCCTATGTATTCTAAAAGGGTAGGAATCAAGCTGTATATATTTCAAAATTTTGGTTGTACCGATCTGGCTCAGACGTAGGGTTTGGGGTATTTTTGTTTAATCTGCTACAAATTCCAGGTTTAACATATTTCTTTATAGTTATTTTTCATAAGGTAATCCTTACCACTGATCTTAATATCGCATGAGTTATACTCAATGTGAGAAACAAGAAGTGACAAGGGTTTCCTTCATAAATTTGGGGAGTTAAAGGATCTGATAAAGGAATTTTTTTCATTTTTTATATGGTGGGGGCTAGGAAAAGATTAAAGATTGAGAAATCACTATTTATCCTACTAATTAATGGAAATAAATTAGTATATAGTTCACTAAGGCATCATTCATTTTATCATCATGCGATGAGGTTGATTTATGTTATGCAATTTAATGTCTCGTGGCTTGGATGTTGTACAATTTAACTTCATGAAGCGAGGACATTAGTCAAAATTTAGTTTCATGTTTCAAGGATGAGTTCTATATAATATAATGTCATGTGGATAAGAATATAACTCATAGTTTAGGGTCATTGAGTTTAGACTATGGGTGGGTGTTGATGTTACGCGAAGTACTTCTTTATAAACTTTGCTTTTTTTCGAGTTGTGATGAGCTGTATGTCCATTGATATAAAAGAGTATGCTCCATTGGAATACCCCTATGTATGAAATATGGTCCCTCTCACTTTAGTTCATGCTTTGGGGGATTCTTCCCAAGTATCATCAGGGTCTTGAGGACCAACACCATCCCTCATTCGAGGAAAGATCGAAGGAAAATCTTTTTGTTGAAGACTCATGTGATCTGATTTGGTTGATTTACAAATGGTGAAATGTGTGCACCCTTTTTTCATCTAGATGCTCCAACTCATCAAACCATCTCTAGGATTTATTTTCCATAGAATGTTGATCGCAAATGGCCACACAAAGTGATGTAACTTGAATTTTTATAGAAAAAACTGCATCTACCCCATATACTAGTGAGTACGGGGTTGCCTGGGTGGAAGTGCAGGTTGTGGTCCGGTAATCCCATAAAGCATGAAGTAGATTGTGTAGACATGATTTTTTATCTTTATCTACCATATTTTGGATTATGTTGGAATGATTCTTGTTTAAATCCACTATCTTCCCATTGGCCACCACATGGTAGTTGGGTGAATGGTTGGCCTTGATTCCATACTCCTGGTATAATTTGTCCAACACAGTAGAGAAGAAGTTAGTACTATTTTCCATTAGTATTGTATGAGGGACACAAAATATATTAATGATTTGGGACTTCAAAAATCCAACAATTCCTTTCACCCCGATTTCTTTAAGGGGTATGGCTTTGGCCCATTCCAAAAAGATGTCAGTTGTTGTGAGTATAAAATTGTATTGTCCGGATATAGTGGGGGGATACGGTACCACAACATCCATCCCCTAGGGATAAAATGTCCATAAGTACTTATCTATATAAAGTAATGTCGGGGTCGGTGAATTAAATTGGCATGAACTCGGTACGAATGGCACTTCTGGGTGAATATGGAACAATCTTGTATCATAGTGGCCCATTAATACCCGACCCTTCAGATTTGATGAGAGAGCTTGGTCGCTGATTGGTGAGCTCCACAAGATCCTACATGCACTTCTTTCAAGATGATAGTAATCTCTTATCCCTCAATGCACCTGATAAGGACTCTGTCATGTCTTCATTTGTAGAGAACCTTTTCTTGGTTTACCCCATTTTACAAGAAAAATTTGACTTCATATCCTCAGACATGTTCCCTTCCACCCCTATCTAGTTGTAGTTCCCCCTTCGGAAGGTAATTTTCATTGGGAATCATCTAGCTGGAGGTGTGATTATAAGGCTTAGAAACAGGTATAGTTTCCTCGATCTCCTCTATATTATTCTGGATGAATGGCAAGACCATTCGATGGTGGTCAATGCTAATAACTGTTTCATCCCAGTTTGGATCAGCTAGGGTTATGGCTGTATTTTCCAAAGCATCGACTTGAACATTTTGTGACTGAGGGAAATAAGTTAGCGTTGGTTCTAATCGTAACTCTACCATCAGTTCTCAAACATGGTTCATCAATGGGGATAATAATTTTTTCTTAATTCCATAGTCACCATTGACCTATCTGACAACTAGCTCTAAGTCACCTTTTACCTTCAGGTTCTTGTCTTTTTCATGAAGTTCCAGCTCTAGGCCCGCAATGAGGGCATGACATTTTACTTCATTATTTTTACATTCCTATGAAAGTAGGAAAGAGTAAGGCAAGACTGCATTCTTAGGGGTTATGAGTATAACTCCCAACCCCACTTTGTTGAGTTGGGATCCTCCATTATTTTCCATGTCGAACTTCTAGAAGCACCATAAAAGTACATTTCCCATGTCCAGCGGTCCTCTTGGATGGAGAACACTTCTTCATCTGGATGTTCGACATCCAACAATATTATTTCTTCTAAGGGGTGCTCTTCCAAGAAGTCTACTAACTCCTGGACTTTGATGGCCTTCTGGGGTACGTACTATATGTAAAACTGTTGTAGGATTACTTCCCATAATGATAGGTATCCAATTAGCTTGGGACGGTTGATCATATATTTGAGAGGGTTGCAGTGCGAGACTAGGTAGATCTCATGGTGCTGTAGGTAAAGCCTATGTTTTTAACCGCAAAGAATAGGGCTAAAAACTTCTTTTTTATCCTTGAATACAATGTTTTAACATCATTCATTATTTGGCTAAGGTAGTAGATGTTGTTCTCACTAACGGAATCGTTCTTCGACACGATAAAGGTGCCTGATGACCATTTCGAGGTAGTTACATACGAAATGAGTCGTCTCCCTTCAACTGGTATCATCACCACCAGTGGGCTCAAGAGATATCTTTTGATATCTTTAAACACTTCATGACTTACATTATCCCACTGATATGTAACCCCTTTCTTCATTAACCTGGTGAATGGTAGAAATTTACCTACTATGTTAGCTAGGAAGTATCAGATGTAGGCCAGGTTCCCCTGGATACCTCACAACTCGGTGATGTTGTGAGGTGGGAACATGCCAAGGATGATTTTTTTTTCTCAGGTTCGAATTCAATGTTGTGATGGCGTACAACGAAGCCGAGAAATTTCCCATAGGTAATGCCGATGTCACACTTTAGGGGATTCATATTTATACTGCGTTATCGTAGTTTGTTAAAAATAGTCTCAAGGTCAACCAGGTGGTTTGAGCGATTTCATGATTTAACCACTAGACCATTGATATGGCACTCGAAGAATTTTCCTAGGAAGTTCTTGAAAATGTAACGCAAGGTGCGCTGATATGTAGTTCCCTAATTTTTAGATCAAATGGAACCACCTTATAACATAATACTCCCCTAGGGGGCCTAAAAGCAGTGAATTATTAATATTTTTAGGTCATTTAGATATAGTTGTATTCAGAATAGCCACCCATGAAAGAGAGGGATTCATATACGATAGTTTCATAGATCAACAATTCTATGATTGGGGTTGGGAAATCGTCTTTTGGGAAATGCTGATTAAGGTCCCTAAATTCGATGAAGATTCAAATCTGTCAATTCTTATTTTTGACAGGGACTATGTTTTCCATCCAGATAGGATATTGGACTTCTCTTATGAAGTTAGATTTGATAATATTGTCAACTTCAACCTCTATTTTTGCAGCAAGAGTCAAGTGGGACCTTATGGCTACCTACTTATAGCCCCCATGATCTTATAGAAAACTCAAATGATGAGTGGTGAGCTCAGGATTGAGGCCTAGCATTTCTATGTTGTTCTAGGTAAACACATCTCGATTCTTCATTCAGAAGGAGGTATATGTCTCTTTCTCCTCGATAGGAATATCCACACTAATCTGAGTGGTTTGAAGATCATCTTCGGTGCCCAGGTATATCTCCCTATGTTAATAGGTTGTGGTGGAGACACCTTCTGTGAATGCGGGAGGGGCATATTTGAGGTCTTCTTTTTCTTCTTCTTATTTTATCCTCTCCATCATCACCTTCCACTTCTGATAGAGGGAGGATTCTCGAGACAAAATATCTAATGTTGGGAGAGAAATCGTCTTTTGCCTTAGTGATTAAGGAGGGTGTAGTTTGAGGTCTTGAGGACGGGTCTAGAGTATCTTTGGTAGGGATTTTCCTATCATCATAGGAGTCATCCCGTTCTTCTGTGTCTTTGGAATTGGCGGTCTTAATGGAAACCATGCATACAATTGAGTATCTACTCAAACATGAACTTATACATTCATCTTAGTTGATGGTAAATACATACTCTTCCCCAAGATGTTGTAGGGGATTGGTTGAATCCATTTCCAACCCATTCGGGGAAGTGATCCAGTCAACATTTTCGGCCAAAGATTACTTCTCCTCTGGTTCATAGAAACCTGCGTCAGTGTAATACAACTCACAGGACCCAAATGGGGATTTATCGGTATCCAATGTCTCATTTTTTCCATTATCACAATATTTTATGCATTGATGGTATGATGACGAAGTTGTAGTGTGCTGATGCATCCAGGGCCGCCCTAATGAGATGTTGATGTTCGTACTTTTTCGCACTACCAGGAACTCAGAATGTAACACCCCGTGATTTTATGAAAAATATTCTTTTAATTTCATTAATGTCTTGCATTTTATTCTACACCAAGATTACCTTGCGCTATATGCAACACCGTATTAGCTTGCAGTATACGCAACCCTATTTTTGGATCGTGTTACACACAATTTTGATAATAGTTATTCTACGCAACATTGAGTATATATATATATATATATTCAATGTATAAATGAAATATGGTTGGATTCTGTTATACGAAACAACAAAGGATTCTTTCACAACACGCAACCCTGACTTGGCTTGCATTACACGCAATCGCGACCTTCCTCGATAGCGTGTGTTGTACGCAATACCGGGTTTTAATAAACAACGATATATTATTATAATATTGTCATGAACTAGCCGTTATGAATAGTATTAACTAAATTTTGAATTTTATAACATTATTATTCATCTTACACATTTTCTAGAACATGGTATAAGAACAAAATAAATATTTCGGGTAAAATAAGTATTTTTCAAAAAATGCAGTTTTGCCGCCTTTTGATGGCGCACCCACTTTAAATATAGTTTTTGACATGTTTATATGTTCAATTTGACAAAATAAAATTCTTCTTTTGAATCAGGATATAAAAATTTACATTAGATAAATTTTTGATACTTTTCGGATAACTTTCATATTTTAATGAATAGTAAAAACACGCTATATTTTAATTAAAAACAACTTTTTTCATCATAATATCTTATGTGGTTAAATTATAATATTGAATGGTTTTAAAGTATAAATAGAATATATTTTTACCATTTAATATAATTCATGTAATTAGCATTGATTTTACCTTGAATTCGTAGGTTAAAACAATTCAATCTTTTGCAATGTTTTAAAGAAAAACCCATTTTCTTTCGACAACGGGATTAATTTTAATTTAATTTCTGCATATTTTGTGTATTGAATTTGGAATAATGGATTCCATATTTGGAATTAGTGGGTCCAAATTATGTTAATAAGCTAGTTTTTATTTTTGGGCATTGTGAATAGTAACTACGTTAAATTTTATTTACTATAGTTAAAGGTAAATCAGGTAATTAAGGGTAAATATAAGATTATAAAATTACCCTAACACTTGGAAAAATCATACTGGATGGCTAAAGGTAGACCCATATAACCTAAGGGTCGGATTAGATTCATTTTATGGACTTTTTTCCATTAAAATAATTTAATTATTATTAAAACCAAAGATTGTGACAACATGTCACTTTCTTAAATCTTATAAGTATAATAATTTTACATTAGTGATAAACTTAATGGAAATTCGAACATGAATAGTCTCCAGAAAGATAATACAATTATTTACATCATATGAATTTATTTATAATTTTTAGGGATTAAATAATTATCATTTATTATGACACAAAGATAACGTGGTAATTGTCTTATTAATGAAATATTGACATAATTGATGTTATAAATGCCCAAATAAATGTAATTTGAGACTTTTTATCACTTACATTAATTTTCTAGGTTAATATGAAATGTTATTGTTGATATAAGTAACTTGTTTTGAACTTATTATTCTGTTATGAATTTCATAAAAATCATGTACCAAATAGTGTCAAAATTGACACAAATTAGTTTTTAAAACAAATATTATATTATTAATTGTTATTTAATTCCTAAAAATATAAGGTTCGGCCAAATGACTTAGATAAGGATAGATATATTAATAATAAACAACTTGGGGTTCTTTTGGCTTGTTATGGTAAGTTTATTAACCATATAGTGTAAGAAAACAAAAAGACACGGTAAAAGTTAAATTATTTAACTTAGAGTTAAATCTTATTGATAAGGTTAAAATAATAACCTAAACTTGTCTAAATCCTATTGGATGAGAGGATTGCGACCCATAACCACTTTATCTTTGAAATAAGACCATTTGGAACCATTATAAACCGAATTTGACCTCAATATAAAATAATATTTTGAGATTTTCCTAAGGTGCCCCTCTCCTCCCTTATAAAAGGGCACCTCCTCCCCCTTTTCCTCACACCACTTTGAGCCTTCAAGCTTGGCCAACCCCTGAAAAACCCTCTTCTCCACTTCCCTAGTATTATCCTAGAGGTCCTGGTCTTCTTCAAAGACCATACTTAGTTCTTTAAGTGGAGGTTAAGAAAAGGCGCGTCAAAAAGAGGTAATATCCATTACCGATCTTTTTCAATTTATTTCTTCTTCAACTTCATCTTCTTTAGTTGTTCCATGATAAAGTAATAAAATTAGTATTTATTATATACTGATATGTTATTATAAATATTAAACAACTCTAATTAACCTTCTATCCATCCTACGGAAAAATGAAATCACCGCGCGTGCGTACGTACGGAATACCGTCTCCACGCCGTGGTGTAATCTATTTTCCGCCACCACATTAATTGGAAGGGTATAATGGTTTAATGAGTAACTATATATGATTATTATAAAGTGATATTGATACTGAAATAGTATACATACACTTCAACACAATTTCACGATCAGGAGAACGATATCATCGCTCGTGCGTACGTACGGACTACCGTCTCCACAACGCTATGAGATTCATTCTCCACATTAACCATTCAGGAATGATTATAAAGTATATATAATGAAAAATAATGAAATATATGACATGTTAAATCCACTGGATTTATTTATATATATATATGTATGTCATCTACTTACTTCCATTCAAGACAATAAGGAAAGGAAAACAGCGTTCATGCATACGTACGGACTACCGTCTCCATGAACGGTGTGTTTCATTTCATTTATCTATCTATTATATATATATATACTGAATATATATGATATATAAATCATGTTTTATATTCTGGAATTAAATAAATAATGATATAAGTAATAATAATGTCAAGAACAACAAGTCCAAACACCTACGACAAATGAAACGATTTTACCCAAAACGCTTCTTTAACATGGAATTTACAAAAGAACGGGTAATATAAAGTCATAAGTGAACCATATATGATATCATAACAATGAATATTATTCTGTAATAAGTTAATTACATTATTTAAATCATTATACAGGAGGTTCGGATACGTACAAAGCATATCAAACATAAGGTAAGGGAAATATCACAATCTCATTTTTATCCGAGATTGTTTATACTTTGGTATTTACTGGGGTGTATTTTATCATCCACAACCATGTTTCCTCAATATTTAATATTATTTCCATCCATCTAAAATTTTTTAAATCCAATTTTACCCTTCGGTGAGTTTTTAGTAAAAGATATGAAAGGAATCTTTTGTCGTTTTTCGTACGAGTTACTTTTTAACTTTTCCGACAAAAGTACGAGAAGAATGTTTTCTTTAACTTATACAGCATGAATGTATTTTTAAAACATTATTTATAAGAAGATTCCTTTACAAGTTTTCAAGTTTATTTTTAATCAACTTCTTTTAGTTTAGAATTGTATGACATGTTATGAAAGGAAAAGTGTTTTTGAAGAAGAAAAGACATTTTCCTCAAGAATGGAGTTCAAGTGTTTTATCAAAATTATTTTCCATCTAAGATAATAAAGGGTTATGTTTCTATCCATATTATTACATTGATTTGATTATGTTGTGATGGAATTATTTTTATGAATTCCTTTATCTTATATGAATTGTTTTATGATGTCACGATGTTTAAGATTCCCATTTTTATTACACGGGTTATGCAATGATGTATGATTTATGAATTTGTGGCACACATAAAAATGGTATCATTATGAGATGGGTGGGACCTATATCTCCCTCCAATGCATTGGGTAAATATTTTATATCTCATGATATAGACATGGCTGGAACGGTAGGTTTTACCGGTTCAGTGAAACAGGACTGAAACGAGGAATGAACTCGGTTCAGAAAGGGACTTTGTCCACTAAGATAGTCTTGGAAATGAGTCTTGACTAACAAGAAATGATTCTCTATGATTATGTGCGTATGCCACAAAGTTTCATGTTTTAAGTTATGATTATTGGGATTACATTTCACTACTAATATTTATCCCATGTTATGAAATTATGATCTCTTTTGCAGGTTAAGATTTCCAAAAGATATGTTCTTATGAATATGACGTGATTGATATTTCTTTTGTTTACCCTTACTGAGCATTTGAGCTCACCCTTTTATGTTTTTTAGGACATAAAGAAAGGAATCAGGTTTAAAAAAAGGAGATATTTATGGGAGATGTTGAAGATCTTTCACCACGATTAGAAGATTATATTCCGAGTTTCCAAAGACACTAAACTATTACGGTCCTTGTGTGTGTGTTTTTGTTATGTACTAAGTATTCCGAAAAAGTAATGTAATTTCCATGTACGTCAGGATTCGGGTCTCTACAGTTGGTATCAGAGGAAAGGTTTAGCCAACCTTTGGAAACTAGGATGTGAGAACGTTAGTGAGATCCCTAGAGATATTTCTATGGTATGTCTAGGGATGTCTCTAAGGATAAGTATACGTATAGGATATAGTTTTAGAACTATGGTAACGATCTTAGAATTTAACCTAAGATGTTAGATATTGAGGGTGCTCCCCCTTTACTATGTTGTTTTACCTAGCATGATTTTTTCCTCTCACACTATTCTTTTTGGGTTTTAGACGATGGCTGGAACCCGAAGGAACCTTGTTGATCACTATAATGGACAATGCAATGATTGTCCTCCTGAACAAACAAATGTTATGGGAGATGGAGTGCAAAATCTTATTGCTATACTTACACAAGCTATGAATCATTCTGGAATTCCAAATGAGCAGATAAGGGAACAATATTCTATTGAGTCCTTCATGAGGCAACGTCCACCTTCTTTCAGTGGGTCTTCCGATCCACTTGTTGATGAAAAATGGATCAGTACCACTGAAAAGATATTTTAAGTTCTTCAATGTTCTGAACATGATAAAGTCATCTTAGCAGTATAAGTTTGGAAGGTGAAGCTGATCAATGGTGGAATCTTATCATGAATACGAGGCAAAGAGATGAAATTGAGTCCATGGAATGGAACGAGTTCAAGAACTTATTTTTCAATAAGTACTTCCCTCTTATTCTTCGAACAAATATGGAGAAAGAGTTTCTTGAACTAAAGCAAAAGGATGATGAATCTGTTGGTATATACGAAGCGAATTTTACAAGGCTTCCAAGGTATGCATCTAGATTTATCATCCAACCTAAAAGTAAATTTGATCGATTCTTCAGTGTCTTAAAATCAAGTCTTCGAAGGGCATTAGCTATAAGAGACTTCAGTAGCTATGAATAAATTGTGCGTTGTGTTATCAAGGTAGAAATGGAAGTTGGTGTTACTTATCCATCTCATGGTTTTGACAAGAAACGAAAGATGGAGTTCAAGGAGAAATCTTAGAATAATGGTGAAAAGAAGATGAATGTTTCCTTATGCACAAAGTGTAGAAAGAAGCATGGTGGAGATTGTCTTAAAGGGACTAGAAAATGTTTTAAGTGTGGAAAAGAAGGTCATTGAGCAGTTGAGTATCGAAGTAATGGAAAAAGGGTTTCTAATGATGTGAATAAAGCAAACACTACAGAGAATGCACCACCAACACTTCAATGCTTCAAGTGAAATGAAATGGGGTATTATGCTAATAAATTCTCTAATCCAAGGGTTAGTGATGATCGACATGAGAAACCGCTTAAGGCAAAGGACAAAGGGAAGTCACATGCGATCAATATTGGCGATGTTGAATATGACAACGATGTGGTGGAATGATTAAGTGTTTATGCAAAGGGATTTCAAAATTGTATCATGGAATCTCATTTATGGTATTGTGAAATTTTGGAATATCTATGTATTGGTTTTTAATAATTATATGATACTGGTAACCAGGAAAAAAAGTGATTGAAATATTTTTGGAAAGTAGATGATATGCGCATAATGAAGGGAAAAGAAGATAATGAGATGTTTGATTGTATTCCTGAGCTCATGATTGATATAAGGACTAAGTATATAGAATTTTGAGGATTTTGGTATGTGGAAAGAGTTATCTTTTGACAGCACTCATGTTTTCACTAAGATTTAATGGGTATTCATTTTTCAAGAGATTACATGATTATGGTATTCACATGACTGGAATGTGACGAACAAGATATATGAGGGATAAATGATGGCATTCACGTGATCATTTTCTATATACTATGAGCTTGGACCGAAGTATTTTTGATAAGCCTAAAGATTGGAATGGATTATGTTGGACATAAGTTAGTATTGTTTAAGGATAAAACTTTTTTTGATATTGTCGATGGGATGTTATAATAATTTAGTTTTAGAAAAAGGACAACCTGCAGGATGTGCGACAACCCATCGCATCAGCCAAGGCTGTGGGAATCGAAACCACAACTAAAGTGCGACAGGCCTTTATAGCATTCCACTGGCCTACAGAAAGTCCCTAGTTAGTAGAAACTAGTTTTATTTTATTAAGCGGTATGATATATGAAGTATAAGTTCATTTTTGGAATCGTATATGATTAACCTCACCAAAGACGGACTTATGTATATTTGATAACTATTGCTAAACTTTTGTTTGAAACAGATGGAATGACCCATCATTCTATCACATGATCTATTAACACTTCACGAATAACAAATTCAACTTCATTACTTTAAGAGATGAAGTGGAAATTGTTCAAATCACGAACAACAGTGAGATTGTACCAAAATCAAGTAAGTATTTCTTCTAAATTCAAAATTTTCAACTTTAGGGAAATGATATTGAAAACCAAAAATGTTGTCCTAGAGATCTTATATCTGATGAATCAGATGGTACCCTAGATCATCACAAATTTATGGCTTTGCGATTGTTGGCTTTTTCATATCCATGTTCTCTACCACTCTCCATCAGAACATGATGGTTAGATTTTTCTTCCATATCCATATTTTCACCTATGTTCTCCTACGTGGAAACCCAGTGATGAGTTAATTTGGGTAACCGTTACATTTCATACTTTAGTTTTTAAAGCCATGTTTTGTTATTCCTTTTTACGATGTGGGTTTCTATTAAACAAACTTTTGAGTAGTAAACCATTTATAACCCTGACAAATTTCGAGGGCGAAATTCATTTTAAGGGGGGTAGAATGTAACACCCCAATATTTTATGAAAAATATTCTTTTAATTTCATTAATGTCTTGTGTTGTATTCTACACCAAGATTACCTTGCACTATACGCAACACCGTATTAGCTTGCAATATACGCAACATTATTCGTGGATCGTGTTACACACAATTTTGATAATAGTTATTCTATGCAACATTGAGTATATATATATATATATATTCAATGTATAAATAAAATATGGTTTGATTCTGTTATATGAAACAACGAAGGATTCTTTTACAACACGCAACCCTGACTTGGGTTGCATTACACGCAATCACGACCTTCCTCGATAGCGTGTGTTGTACGGAATACCGGGTTTTAATAAACAACGATATATTAATATAATATTGTCATGAACTAGCCGTTATGAATAGTATTAACTAAATTTTTAATTTTATAAAATTATTATTTATCTTACACGTTTTCTAGAACATGGTATAAGAACAAAATAAATTTTTCATAAAAAATAAGTATTTTTCAAAAAATGCAGTTTTGCCGCCTTTTGATGGCGCACCCACTTTAAATCTAGTTTTTGACATGTTTATAAGTTCAATTTGAAAAAATAAAATTATTCTTTTGAATCAGGATATAAAAATTTACATTAGATAAAGTTTTGATATTTTTCGGATAACTTTCATATTTTAATGAATAGTAAAAACACGCTATATTTTAATTAAAAACAACTTTTTTCATCATAATATCTTATGTGGTTAAATTATAGTATTTAATGGTTTTAAAGTATAAATAGAATATATTTTTACCATTTAATATAATTTATGTCATTAGCATTGATTTTACCTTGAATTCGTAGGTTAAAACAATTCAATCTTTTGCAATGTTTTAAAGAAAAACCCGTTTTCTTTCGACAACAGGATTAATTTTAATTTAATTTATGCATATTTTGTGTATTGAATTTGGAAAAATGTATTCCATATTAGGAATCCGTGAGTCCAAATTATGTTAATAAGCTACTTTTTATTTTTGGGCATTGTGAATAGTAACTACGGTAAATTTAATTTACTATAGTTAAAGGTAAATTGGGTAATTAAGGGTAAATATAAGATTATAAAATTACCCTAACACTTGGAAAAATCCTATTGGATGGCTAAAAGTAGACCCATATAACCTAAGGGTTGGATTAGATTAATTTTATGGACTTTTGTCCATGAAGATAATTTAATTATTATTAAAACCAAAGAATGTGACAACATGTCACTTTCTTAAATCTTATAAGTATAATAATTTTAATTTAGTGATAAACTTCATGACACTTAGAACATGAATAGTCTCCAGAAAGATAATACAATTATCTACATCATAGGAATTTATTTAGAATTTTTAGGGATTAAATAATTATCATTTATTATGACACAAAGATGATGCAGTAATTGTCTTATTAATGAAATATTGACATAGTTGATGTTATAAATGACCAAATAAATGTAATTTGAGACTTTTTATGACTTACATTAATTTTCTAGGTTAATATGACATGTTATTGTTGATATAAGTAACTTGGTTCGAACTTATCATTCTGTTATGAATTTCATAAAAATTAGTACCAAATAGTGTCAAAATTGACATAAATTAGTTTTTAAAACCAATATTATATTATTAATTGTTATTTAATTCCTAAAAATCTAAGGATAGGCCAAATTACTTATTTAAGGATAGATATATTAATAATAAACAACTTGGGGTTCGTTTGTCTTGTTATGGTAAGTTTATTAACCATATAGTGTAAGAAAACAAAAAGACACGGTAAAAGTTAAATTATTTAACTTAGAGTTAAATCTAATTGATAAGGTTAAAATAATAAGCTAAACTTGTCTAAATCCTACTGTATGAGAGGATTGCGACCCATACCCACTTTAGCTTTGAAATAAGACCCTTTGGAACCATTATAAACCGAATTTGACCTTAATATAAAATAATATTTTGAGATTTTCCTAAGGTGCCCCTCTCCTCCCTTATAAAAGGGAACCTCCTCCCCCTTTTCCTCACACCACTTTGAGCCTTCAAGCTCGGCCAACCCCTGCCAAAATCTCTTCTCCACTTCCCTAGTATCATCCTAGAGGTCCTGGTCTTCTTCAAAGACCATCCTTAGTTCTTTAAGTGGAGGTTAAGAAAAGGCGCGTCAAAAAGAGGTAATATCCATTACCGATCTTTTTCAATTTCATTCTTCTTCAACTTCTTCTTCTTTAGTTGTTTCATGATAAAGTAATAACATCGGTATTTATTATATACTGATATATTATTATAAATATGAAAAAACTATAATTAACCTTCTATCCATCCTACGGAAAAAGGAAATCACCGCGTGTGCGTACGTACAGAATACCGTCTCTATGCCATGGTGTAATCTATTTTCCGCCACCACCTTAATTGGATCGGTATAATGGTGTAATGAGTAACTATATATGATTATTATAAAGTGATATTGATACTGAAATATTATACATACACTTCAACACAAGTTCACGATCATGAGAACGATATCATCGCTCGTGCGTACGTACGGACTACCGTCTCCACGACGCGATGAGATTCATTCTCCACATTAACCATTCATGAATGATTATAAAGTATATATAATGAATAATAATGAAATATATTACATGTTAAATCTACTGGATTTATGTATATATATATATATGCATGTCATCTACTTACGTCCATTCAAGACAATAAGGAAAGGAAAATAGCGTTCATGCATACGTACGGACTACCGTCTCTATGAACTGTGTGTTTCATTTCATTTATCTATCTATTATATATATATAATGAATATATATGATATATAAATCATGTTTTATATTCTGGAAGTAAGTAAATCATGATATAAGTAATAATAATGTCAAGAACAACAAGTCCAAACACTTACGACAAATGAAACGATTTTACCCAGAACGCTTCTTTAACATGGAATTTACAAAAAAATGGGTAATATAAAGTCATAAGTGAACCATATATGATATCATAAAAATGAATATGATTCTGTAATAAGTTAATGACATTATTTAAATTATTATACAGGAGGTTCGGATACGTACAAAGCATATCAGACATAAGGTAAGGGAAATATCACAATCTCATTTTTATCCGAGATTGTTTATACTTTGGTATTTACTGGGGTGTATTTTATCATCCAGAACCATGTTTCCTCAATATGTAATATTATTTCCATCCATCTAAAATTGTTTAAATCCAATTTTACCCTTCAGTGAGTTTTTAGTAAAAGATATGAAAGGAATCTTTTGTCGTTTTTCGTACGAGGTACTTTTTAACTTTTCCAAAAAAAGTACGAGAAGAATGTTTTTTTAACTTATACGGCATGAATGGATTTTTAAAACATTATTTCGAAGAATATTACTTTATAAGTTTTCAAGTTTATTTTTAATCAACTTCTTTTAGTTTAAAATTGTATGACATGTTATGAAAGGAAAAGTGTTTTTGAAGAAGAAATGATATTTTCCACAAGAATGGAGTTCAAGTGGTTTATCAAAATTATTTTCCATCTAAGATAATAAGAGGTTCTGTTTCTATCCCTATTATTACATTGATTTGATTATGTTGTGATGGAATTATCTTTATGAATTCCTTTATCTTATATGAATTGTTTTATGATGTCACGATGTTTAAGATTCCCATTTTTATAACATGGGTTATGCAATGATGTATGATTTATGATTTTGTGGCACACATAAGAATGATATCATTATGAGATGGGTGGGACCTATATCTCCCTCCAATGCATTGGGTAAAGATTTTATATCTCATGAGATAGACATGGCTGGAACGGTAGGTTATACCGGTTCAGTGAAACAGGACTGAAACGAGGAATGTACTGGGTTCAGAAAGGGAATTTGTCCACTAAGATAGTCTTGTAAATGAGTCTTGACTAACATGAAATGATTCTCTATGATTATGTGTGTATGCCACAAAGTTTCATGTTTTATTTTATGATTATTGGGATTACATTTCACTAATAAGATTTATCCCATGTTATGAAATAATGATCTCTTTTGCAGGTTAAGATTTCCAAAAGATATGTTCTTATGAATATGACGTGATTGATATTTATTTTGTTTACCCTTACTGAGCATTTGAGCTCACCCTTTTATTTTATTTTTCCAGGACATAAATAAAGGAATTAGGTTTAAAAAAAAGGAGATCTTTATGGGAGATGTTGAAGATCTTTCACCACGATTAGAAGATTATATTCCGAGTTTCCAAAGACATTAAACTATTACAGTCCTTGTGTGTGTGTTTTTGTTATGTACTAAGTATTCCGCAAAAGTAATGTAATGTCCATGTATGTTAGGCTTCGGGTCTCTACAGTTGGTATCAGAGGAAAGGTTTAGTCAACCTTTGGAAACTAGGATGTGAGAATGTTAGTGAGATCCCTAGAGATATTTCTAAGGTATGTCTAGGGATGTCTCTAAGGATAAGTATACGTATAGGATATAGTCCTAGAACTACAGTAATGATCGTAGAATTTAACCTAAGATGTTAGATATTGAGGGTGCTTCTCCTTTACTATGTTGTTTTACCTAGAATGATTTTTTCCTCTCACACTATTCTTTTTGGGTTTTAGACGATGGTTGGAACCCGAAGGAACCGTGTTGATCACTGTAATGGACAATGCAATGATTGTCCTCCTAAACAAACAAATGTTATGGGAGATGGAGTGAAAAATCTTATTTCTATACTTACACAAGCTATGAATCATTCTGGACTTCCAAATGAGCAGAGAAGGGAACAATATTCTATTGAGTCCTTCATGAGGCAACGTCCACCTTCTTTCAGTGGGTCTTCCGATCCACTTGTTGCTGAACAATGGTTCAGTACCACTGAAAAGATATTTTCAGTTCTTCAATGTTATTAACATGATAAATTCATCTTAGCAGTATATCGTTTGGAAGGTGAAGCTGATCAATGTTGGAATCTTATCAAGAATACGAGGAAAAGAGATGAAATTGAGTCCATGGAATGGGACGAGTTCAAGAACTTATTTTTCAATAAGTACTTCCCTCGTATTCTTCGAACAAAGATGGAGAAGGAGTTTCTTGAACTAAAGAAAAAGGATGATGAATCTGTTGGTATATACGAAGTGAATTTTACAAGGCTTGCAAGGTATGCATCTGGATTTATCATCCAATCTGAAAGTAAAGTTGATCGATTCTTCAGTGGCTTAAAATCAAGTCTTCGAAGGGAATTAGATATAAGAGACTTCAATAGCTATGAAGAAATTGTGCATTGTGCTGTCAAGGTAGAAATGGAAGTTGGTGTTACATGTCCATCTCATGGTTTTGACAAGAAACGAAAGATGGAGTTCAAGGAGAAATCTCAGAATAATGGTGAAAAGAAGATGAATGTTTCCTTATGCACAAAGTGTGGAAAGAAGCATGGTGGATATTGTCTTAAAGGGACTAGAAAATGTTTTAAGTGTGGAAAAGAAGGTCATCGAGCAGCTGAGTGTCGAAGTAATGGAAAAAGGGTTTCTAATGATGTGAATAAAGAAAACACTACAGAGAATGCACCACCAACACTTCAATGCTTCAAGTGAAAGGAAATGGGGAATTATGCTAATAAATGCCCTAATCCAAGGGTTAGTGATGATCGACATGAGAAACCGCTTAAGGAAAAGGACAAAGGGATGTCACATGTGATCACTATTGGCGATGTTGAATATGACAACGATGTGGTGGAATGATTAAGTGTTTATGTAATGGGATTTCAAAATAGTATCATGGAATCTCATTTATGGTATTGAGGAATTTTGGAATATCTATGTATTGGTTTTCAATAATTATATGATACTGGTAACCAGGAAAAAAAGTGATTGAAATATTATTGGAAAGTAGATGATATGCGCATAATGAAGGGACAAGAAGATAATGAGATGTTTTATTGTATTCATGAGCTCGTGATTGATATAAGGACTAAGTATAAAGAATTTTGAGGATTTTGGTATGTGGAAAGAGTTATCTTTTGACAGCACTCAAGTTTTCACTAAGATTCAATGGGTATTCATTTTTCAAGAGATTACATGATTATGGTATTCACATGACTGGAATGTGACGAACAAGATATATGAGGGATAAATGATGGAATTCATGTGATCATTTTCTCTATACTATGAGCTTGGACCGAAGTATTTTCGATAAGCCTAAAGATTGGAATGGATTATGTTGGACATAAGTTAGTATTGTTTAAGGATAAAACTTTTTTTATATTGTTTATGGGATGTTATAATAATGTAGTTTTAGAAAAAGGACAACCTGCAGGATGTGTGACAACCCATCGTGTCGGCCAAGGCTGTGGGAATCGAACCCACAACTAAAGTGTGATGGGCCTTTATCGCATACCACTGGCCTACAGAAAGTCCCTGGTTAGTAGAAACTAGTTTTATTTTATTAAGCAGTATGATATATGAAGTATAAGTTCATTTTTGGAATCGTATATGATTAACCTCACCAAAGACGGACTTATGTATATTTGATAACTATTGCTAAAATTTTGTTTGAAACAGATGGAATGACCCATCATTCTATCACATGATCTATTAATACTTCATGAATAAAAAATTCAACTTCATTTCTTTAAGAGATGAAGTGAAAATTGTTCAAAGCACGAACAACAGTGAGATTGTACCAAAATCAAGTAAGTATTTCTTCTAATTCAAAATTTTCAACTTTAGGGAAATGATATTGAAAACCAAAAATGTTGTCCTAGTGATCTTATATCTGATGAATTAGATGGTACCCTAGATCATCACAAATCTATGGCTTTGCGATTGTTGGATTTTTCATAGCCATGTTATCTACCACTCTCCATCAGAACTTTATGGTTATATTTTTCTTCCATATCTATATTTTCACCTATGTTCTCCTACTTGGAAACCCAGTGATGAGTTAATTTGGGTAACCGTTACATTTTACACTTTATTTTTTAAAGCCATGTTTTCGTATTCCTTTTTACGATGTGGGTTTCTATTAAACAAACTTTCGAGTAGTAAACCATTTATAACCCCGATGAATTTCGAGGGCGAAATTCATTTTAAGCGGGTAGAATGGAACACCCCGAGATTTTATGAAAAATATTCTTTTAATTTCATTAATGTCTTGTGTTGTATTCTACACCAAGATTACCTTTCGCTATACGCAACACCGTATTAGCTTGCAGTATATGCAACACTTTTCTTGGATCGTGTTACACACAATTTTGATAATAGTTATTCTACGCAACATTGAGTATATATATATATATATATATATATATATATATTCAATGTATAATTGAAATATGGTTGGATTCTGTTATACGAAACAACGAAGGATTATTTCACAACACGCAACCCTGACTTGGCTTGCATTACACGCAATCGCGACCTTCCTCGATAGCGTGTGTTGTACGCAATACCGGGTTTTAATAAACAATGATATATTATTATAATATTGTCATGAACTAGCCGTTATGAATAGTATTAACTAAATTTTGAATTTTATAACATTATTATTCATCTAACACATTTTCTAGAACATGGTATAAGAACAAAATAAATTTTTCGGGTAAAAAAAGTATTTTTCAAAAAATGCAGTTTTGCCGCCTTTTGATGGCGCACCCACTTTAAATCTAGTTTTTGACATGTTTATATGTTCAATTTGACAAAATAAAATTCTTCATTTGAATCAAGATATAAAAATTTACATTAAATAAAGTTTTGATATTTTTCGGATAACTTTCATATTTTAATGAATAGTAAAAACACGCTATATTTTAATTAAAAACAAATTGTTTCATCGTAATATCTTATGTGGTTAAATTATAATATTGAATTGTTTTAAAGTATAAATAGAATATATTTTTACCATTTAATATAATGTATTTCATTAGAATTGATTTTACCTTGAATTCGTAGGTTAAAACAATTCAATCTTTTGCAATGTTTTAAAGAAAAACCCGTTTTCTTTCGACAACGGGATTAATTTTAATTTAATTTCTGAATTTTTTGTGTATTGAATTTAGAAAAATGGATTCCATATTTGAATCAGTGGGTCCAAATTATTTTAATAAGCTACTTTTTATTTTTGGGCATTGTGAATAGTAACTACGGTAAATTTTATTTACTATAGTTAAAGGTAAATCAGGTAATTAAGGGTAAATATAAGATTATAAAATTAGCCTAACACTTGGAAAAATCCTATTGGATGGCTAAAAGTAGACCCATATAACCTAAGGGTCGGATTAGATTCATTTTATGGACTTTTTTCCATGAAAATAATTTAATTATTATTAAAACCAAAGAATGTGACAACATGTCACTTTCTTAAATCTTATAAGTATAATAATTTTAATTTAGTGATAAACTTCATGAAACTTAGAACATGAATATTATAAATAAAGATAATACAATTATCTACATCATAGGAATTTATTTAGAATTTTTAGGGATTAAATATTTATCATTTATTATGACACAAAGATGATGAAGTAATTGTCTTATTAATGAAATATTGACATAATTGATGTTATAAATTCCCAAATAAATGTAATTTGAGACTTTTTAAGACTTACATTAATTTTATAGGTTAATATGACATGTTATTGTTGATATAAGTAACTTGGTTAGAACTTATCATTCTGTTATAAATTTCATAAAAATCATGTACCAAATAGTGTCAAAATTGACATAAATTAGTTTTTAAAACAAATATTATATTATTAATTGTTATTTAATTCCTAAAAATCTAAGGTTCAGCCAAATTACTTAGATAAGGATATATATATTAATAATAAACAACTTGGGGTTTGTTTGTCTTGTTATGGTAAGTTTATTAACCATATAGTGTAAGAAAACAAAAAGACACGGTAAAAGTTAAATTACTTAGCTTAGAGTTAAATCTAATTGATAAGGTTAAAATAATAACCTAAACTTGTCTAAATCCTATTGGATGAGAGGATTTCGACCCATCCCCACTTTATCTTCGAAATAAGACCCTTTGGAACCATTATAAACCGAATTTGACCTTAATATAAAATAATATTTTGAGATTTTCCTAAGGTGCCCCTCTCCTCCCTTATAAAAGGGCACCTCCTCCCCATTTTCCTCACACTACTTTGAGCCTTCAAGCTCGTCCAACCCCTGCCAAAATCTCTTCTCCACTTCCCTAGTATCATCCTAGAGGTCCTGGTCTTCTTCAAAGACCATACTTAGTTGTTTAAGTGGAGGTTAAGAAAAGGCGCGTCAAAAAGAGGTAATATCCATTACTGATCTTTTTCAATTTCTTTCTTCTTCAACTTCATCTTATTTAGTTGTTTCATGATAAATTAATAACATCGATATTTATTATATACTGATATGTTATTATAAATATGAAACAACTGTAATTAACCTTCTATCCATCCTACGGAAAAAGGAAATCATCGCGTGTGCGTACGTACGGAATACCGTCTCCACGCCGTGGTGTAATCTATTTTCCGCCACCACCTTAATTGGATGGGTATAATGGTGTAATGAGTAACTATATATAATTATTATAAAGTGATATTGATACTGAAATAGTATACATACACTTCAACACAAGTTCACGATCATGAGAACGATATCATCGCTCGTGCGTACGTACGGACTACCGTCTCCACGACGCGATGAGATTCATTCTCCACATTAACCATTCATGAATGATTATAAAGTATATATAATGATTAATAATGAAATATATGACATGTTAAATCTACTGGATTTATTTATATATATATATTTATGTCATCTACTTACTTCCATTCAAGACAATAAGGAAAGGAAAACAGCGTTCATGCGTACGTACGGACTACCGTCTCCATGAACAGTGTGTTTCATTTCATTTATCTATCTATATATATATATATATACTGAATATATATGATATATTAATCATGTTTTATATTCTGTAAGTAATTAAATCATGATATAAGTAATAATAATGTCAAGAACAACAAGTCCAAACACCTACGATAAATGAAATGATTTTACCCAAAATGCTTCTTTAACATGGAATTTATAAAAGAACGGGTAATATAAAGTCATAAGTGAACCATATATGATATCATAACAATGAATATGATTCTATAATAAGTTAATGACATTATTTAAATCATTATACATGAGGTTCAGATACGTACAAAGCATATCGTACATAAGGTAAGGGAAATATCACAATCTCATTTTTATCCGAGATTGTTTATACTTTGGTATTTACTAGGGTGTATTTTATCATCCACAACCATGTTTACTCAATATGTAATATTATTTCCATCCATCTACAATTGTTTAAATCCAATTTTACCCTTCGGTGAGTTTTTAGTAAAAGATATGAATGAAATATTTTGTCGTTTTTCGTACGAGGTACTTTTTAACTTTTCCGACAAAAGTACGAGAATAATGTTTTTTTTAACTTATACGGCATGAATGGATTTTTAAAACCTTATTTTGAAGAAGCTTCCTTTACAAGTTTTCAATTTTATTTTTAATCAACTTCTTTTAGTTTAGAATTGTATGACATGTTATGAAAGGAAAAGTGTTTTTGAAGAAGAAAGGATATTTTCCTCAAGAATGGAGTTCAAGTGTTTTATCAAAATTATTTTCCATCTAAGATAATAAAGGGTTCTATTTCTATCCCTATTATTATATTTATTTGATTATGTTGTGATGGAATTATTTTTATGAATTCCTTTATCTTATATGAATTGTTTTATGATGTCACGATGTTTAATATTCCCATTTTTATTACATGGGTTATGCAATGATGTATGATTTATGATTTTGTGGAACACATAACAATGGTATCATTATGAGATGGGTGGGACCTATATCTCCCTCCATTGCATTGGGTAAAGATATTATATCTCATGAGATAGACATGGATGGAACGGTAGGTTATACTGGTTCAGTGAAACAGGACTGAAACGAGGAATGAACTCGGTTCAGAAAGGGACTTTGTCCACTAAGATAGTCTTGGCAATGAGTCTTGACTAACAAGAAATGATTATCTATGATTATGTGTGTATGCCACAAAGTTTCATGTTTTAAGTTATGATTATTGGGATTACATTTCACTACTAATATTTTTCCCATGTTATGAAATTATGATCTCTTTTGCAGGTTAAGATTTCCAAAAGATATGTTCTTATGAATATGACGTGATTGATATTTATTTTGTTTACCCTTACTGAGAATTTGAGCTCACCCTTTTATGTTTTTTTCTCAGGACATAAAGAAAGGAATTAGGTTTAAAAAAGGAGATCTTTATAGGATATGTTGAAGATCTTTCACCACGATTAGAAGATTATATTCCGAGTTTCCAAAGACACTAAACTATTACGGTCCTTGTGTGTGTGTTTTTGTTATGTACTAAGTATTCCGTAAAAGTAATGTAATGTCCATGTACGTCAGGCTTCAGGTCTCTACACAGAATCTAACATGAGGTCTCCAAGACAGGTTTTAATCTTGAATCTTCCCAATGGATTATGCTCCCTTTTTTCATATCCCAGTAGATTTGTGGTGCATGGTGTCAAACATTCTTCATCATATCCTAGCCGAAAAGGTTTTCGCAGTGGGAGGAGGTTGACTCCATAGTCATGGTCAATGAAAATCCTCCGGACATTAGTTCCATTTATCTTTCTGAACACATATAAGGGTTTGATGTTCCCTTTAATGATGGAATACTCATCCCTATCTATAATCGATATGATAGTGTGACATTATTTGGGATTGGTCTCTATCCTATAGACTTAGGCTACTGCTACTTAGGCCTTGAATTCATGGGGACTTTGTAAGGCTTTGGTTAGTGCCTCCCTAAGGTCTATAGACAGACTCAAAGAATCCATTATTGGAAACTTTTCTAGTACTAATTCTAGATTCTTTATACTATCATATTTTTGTTCTAATGGCTAGTTCCTCCCATCTTAGTGTTTCTCTTTCATAAACACTTTAGGGGCCTGAGCTTTGGACGTAGATGGTCCGGCTTCTATGACAGGAGTTAGTGTCTCTACCGTCCTTTCTACATTCTTCTAGACTGGTTCACCCATATTCCTTGGGAGATTTGATATTTTTATTTCCTCCAATGGGTATTAGAACATAACTGGGCTCATATTTATTCCTAATGGGGAGGAGGAGCATTCCGGTTCTTGTTGTGTCTGCCAGAGGGTCCTTTCGCGGGTATCCGTGATGTTAACAGTTTGAGTTAATGCGTGGTCAGAAATTTGACTCCTACCCCAATCATACCTCCTAGGAAACCCTTGGTGTAACACCCGAGACTTTTATGTTATATAAACCATCAAAGGAATCTTTTTCTACACAACACTTGCTTGGCTTTCTTTACACGCAATCACGACCTTCCTCGATAGCTTGCGTCGTACGCAATACCGAGTTTCACTAAACAACAATATGCTAGCCGTTATGAATAGTAATAACCACTTTTTGAAATTTTATAAATTTTATTTTTCAAAATGGACTTCATTTTTGGACTCAGAATATCGAAATTAGCCTAGGGTGAAATTTTGGTATTTTTCTGAAAACTTTCAATTTTTGATGAATAGTGAAACCACTAAGTGGTAGGTTAAAAACTGAATTTTGCATAAAACTTAATTTTACCGCTTCTGTGAATGGAATTTCGAAAATCCAAGAGACACGGTTAATATCAAGGACTAAAATGTGGTTCAATGAGATGAAAATAATTTTTTGGTGAATAGTAACTTTTTACTTTTTTTACCGCGGTTAATAGTAAATAGGGTAACTAAGGGTAAATATGATATTACTATTACCCTAACACATGTCCTAATTCTATTGGACAAGTTTAATTCGACCAAAAACTAACTTAGGAATAAAATATGACCATTTAGGCCCACCTGGATTAGATTAGGACATTTATTATTAATTTATTTAAAGAAGGGTTAAAATAGTTAAAATCAAAGTTTAATAAGTAAATCATTTATAATATGGGGTTATACATAAGATAAATTCGATTGTAAATATTCATTAGAAATATAAAAAGATTTCCTACATGATGGTATTTTATTTGTAATTTTTAGACATCAAATAAGTTAATTTATTTATGACACAAAGATGATTCAGTAATTATCTTATTAATGAAATATTGACATAATTGATAATATAAATACCAAAATAAATGTAATTTAAGACTTTTTATGAATTCCACTAATTTTCTAGGTTACTATGATATATTAATGTTGATTTAATCAACTTGGTTCGAACATATAATTCTGTTATGACTTTCACAAAAATCATATATCAAATAGTGTCAAAATTGACACAAAATAGTTTTTAAATCAAATATTATATTATTAATTGTTATTTTATTCCTAAAAATCTAAAGTTCGGCCAAATGACTTAGATAAAGATATATATATTAATAATAAACAATGTGGGGTTCTTTTGGCATGTTATAGTAAGTTTATTAACCATATAGTGAAAGAAAACAAAAAGACATGGTAAAAGTTAAATTATTTAACTTAGAGTTAAATCTAATTGATAAGGATAAAATAATACCCTAAACTTGTCTAAATCCTATTGGTTGATAGGATTTCGGCCCATCCCCACCTTATCTTCGAAATAAGACCCTTTGGAGCCATTATAAACCGATTTTGACTTTAATATAAAATAATATTTTGAGATATTCCTAAGGTGCCCCTCTCCTCACTTATAAAAGGGCACCTCCTCCCCCTCCTCCTCACACCAATTTGAGCACTCAAGCTCGGCCAACCCCTGCCATTTTCCCTTCTACAATTCCCTAGAAACATCCTGGAGGTTCTGGTCTTCCTCAAAGACCAATTTTAGTGCCCTAAGAGGAGGTCTCAAAGAGGCGCTTCAAAGAAGAGGTAATTACCGTTACCGATTCTTTCATCTTTATTTCTTCTTCCACTTCTTCTTCTTAGGTTGTTTCATTATGAAGTAATAACATCAGTATTACTCATATACTGATATGTTATTATAAGTATGAAACAACCCTATTTCACAATCTATCCATCCTATGGAAAAAGAAATCACCGCGCGTGCGTACGTACGGAATACCGTCTCCATGCCGTGGTATAATCTATTTTCCACCATCACCTTACAAGGATGGGTATAATGGTGTAATGAGTAACTATATATGATTATTATGAAGTAATATTGATACTTAAATAATATATATATACTCCAATATAATTCCACGATCATAGGAACGATATCATCACTTGTGTGTACGTACGGAATACCGTCTCCACGATGTGATGCGACTCGTTCTACATGATCTTCATTTCATAATGATTATATAAATGAATTGAATGAATGAATATGGTATATACTACACTAATACCATTCTGTAAATGAATTATCTATAACCTAAAGATAAGAATAAGAATTTATTCGACAAAACACGCATAAGAACAAAAAGTTATAAAGACCCGAGTAACAAGTAACAATGAAATATTACTAACAAGAAGCTAATAATATGACCATATATGATATCATATAAATATGTATGATTCTGGAATAAGACAATAACATTATTTAAACCATTATACAGGAGCTTCGGACACGAACAAAGCAAATCGGACCTAAGGTAAGGGAAATATCACAATCTCATTTTTATCCGAGATTGTTTATTTGTAAGTATTTACTGGGGTGTATTTTATCATCCACATCTATGTTTCATCAATATGTAATATTATTTCCATCCACTTACAATTGTTTAAATCCATTTTTACCCTTCGGTGAGTTTTTAGTAATATGTATGAAAGGAATCTTTTGTCGTTTTTCGTACGAGGTACTTTTTGACTTTTCCGAAAAAAGTACGAAGAATGTTTTTTTTAACTTATACGGCATGAATGGATTTTTAAAACATTATTTCCAAGAAACTTCCTTTACAAGTTTTCAAGTTTATTTTTAATCAACTTCTTTTATTTTAAAGTTGTATGACATGTTATGAAAGGAAAAATGTTTTTGAAGTAGAAAGGATATTTTCCTCAAGAATGGAGTTCAAGTATTTTATCAAAATTATTTTCCATCTAAGATAATAAAAGGGTTCTGTTTTTATCCCTATTATTACATGGATTTGATTATGTTGTGATGGAAACATTTTTATGAATTCCTTTATCTTATATGAATTGTTTTATGATGTCATGTTGTTTAAGAATCCCATTTTTATTACATGGGTTATGCGATGATGTATGATTTATGATTATGTGGCACACATAAGAAAGGATTCATTATAAGATGGGTGGGACCTATATCTCCCTCCAATGCATTGGGTAAAGATTTTATATCTCATGAGATAGACATGGCTGGAACGGAAGGTTATTTCGGTTCAGTGATACAGGACTGAAACGAGGAGTGAACTCGGTTCAGAAAGGGACTTTGTCCACTAAGATAGTCTTGGCAATGAGTCATGACTAACAAGAAATGATTTTCCATGATTATGTGTGCATGCAACAAAGTTTCAAGTTTTATGTTATGATTATGGGGATCTCATTTTCACTTCTATGATTTATTCCATGTTAAGATATTATGATCTCTTTTGCAGGTTTTGATTTTCATAAAGATATGATATGATTTTTATTTCCTTTATTTGCCCTTGCTGAGCATTTGAGCTCACCCTTTTATGTTTTCTTTTCCCCAGGCCAGGAAGATGGATATTAAGTAGAATATGCTAAAAGGGACCCTAAATATGATGAAATAAATGGGAGACACTGTAGAAGATTTATGAACCAGTTGTTTATGTTTCCCAGTTTATAAAGAAACTATACCTATACGGTCCTTTGTGGTTTTGTCATATGTTGTAATAAGTGTGCTTCAATTTTGAAGTATTAACAATGTATGTAAAGTATGGGTCGTTATAGTTGGTATCATAGGAAAGGTATAGTCAACCTTTGGAAACTAGGATGTGAAAGCCTTAGTAAGAACCCTAAGTATATGTCTAAGCATAGAACACAATCTTAGTGTTTTAGAAATGTACTTGAATAACCTAGAATAAGACCTTAAGCATGAAAATTTTATTCTTGAATTATGTGGTTTTCCTATTATAATTAGTGTTGCTCACACTATTCTTCTTGGTTTTAGTCAATGGTTGGACCCCGATGGAACCGTGTTAATGCGGAATGCGATGTGCAATGCAATGATTGTCCCCCTGAGAAACCAAACGATATGGGAGCTGGAATGCAAAATCTTGTAGCCATGCTCACACAACTTTCTCAAGCTATGAATCATGCAGGACTTCCAAACGAGCAAAGGAAGGAGCAACATTCTGTTGAATCCTTCATGAGGCAGCGTCCACCTTCTTTCAGTGGGTCTACTGATCCATTAGTTTCTGAACAATGGATTAGTACTACTGAAAAGATATTTTCAGTTCTTCAATGTTCTGAACATGATAAAGTCATCCTAGCAGTGTATCGTTTGGAAGGAGATGCTGATCAATGGTGGAATCTTATTAAGAATACGAGGCAAAGGGATGAAATTGAGTCTATGGAATGGGACGAGTTCAAGAACTTATTTTTCAATAAGTACTTCCCTCGTATTCTCCGAACAAAGATGGAGAAAGAGTTTCTTGAACTGAAGCAAAGGGATGATGAATCTGTTGGTACCTATGAAGCAAATTTTACAAGACTTGCAAGGTACGCTTCTGGTATTATTATCCAACCTGAGAGTAAGATCGATCGATTATTTAGGGGCTTAAAACCAAGTCTTCGAAGGGCGTTAGCCATAAGGGACTTCAATAGCTACGAGGAAATCGTTCGATGTGCTCTCAAAGTCGAGATGGAGATTGGAGTAACCCATCAGTCGTATGGGTTTGATAAGAAGAGGAAGATGGAATTCAAAGGAAACTCTAAAGAGCACACTGAAAAGAAGATGAACTTTCCCTTATGCTCAAAGTGTGGAAAGAAACATGGAGGGAGTTGTCTTAAAGGGACAAGTAAATATTTTAAATGTGTAAAGGAAGGTCATCGGGCATTTGAATGCCGTAATAATGGGAAGAAGATGTCTAATGACGCAAAAAAAGGAAGGGATACACAGAATGAACCTACTACACTTCAATGTTTCAAGTGCAAGGAGATGGGGCATTATGCCAATAAATGCCCAAATCCAAGGGTTGATGATGATGGTCGACGTCAACAAACTCTTAAGGAAAAAGACAAAGGAAAGTCACATGCAATTTCTATCAGCGATGTGGAGTACGATAACGATGTGGTGAAAGGTACACTTACCATCCACTCTAAAGTAGCAAATGTTTTATTTGATTCTGGATCCACCCACTCTTTTATTTCTGAAGACTTTTCTAAGGGTATAACCGTATTACCTCAACAATTAGATGTTGAGTTCGCTGTGACAACACCTAATGGCACATCAATCGCATCAAAAGTTTATAATTCTTCTCCGATCAAAGTTTGTGGGAAAGTGCTTCCTGTAAATCTTGTGATCCTTCCTTTAGTGGAATTTGATGTGATTCTTGGCATGGATTGGATTTCTCTACATGGAGCTCATATCGATTGCCAAAGAAGGGAAGTCACATTTCATATTCCAGATCAATCTACGATCATCTATCAATGCAAGGATGAACATAACCTTCCAGTGTAAATTTCTTCCATCTTATGGGTATTGATTCCACTAAATGAAGGTTATTTATCTCAAATGGTTGGTGAGAAACTCACGATTAAGAATATGCCCATTGTACGGGAGTTTGATGATGTCTTTCCGGAGGAATTGCCGGGTCTTCCACCAAATCGTGAAGTTGAGTTTTCAATAGAACTCGTACCGGGTGCTTTGCCTATTTCAAAGACACCTTATAGAATGGCCCCAATTGAGTTGCAGTAATTGAAGAAGCAAATCCAAGAGAATCTTGATAAGGGATTCATACGCCCTAGTGCGTCACCTTGGGGAGCACCTGTTCTATTTGTTAAGAAGAAAGATGGATCAATGAGACTCTGCATTGATTATTGAGAACTTAACAAGATCACTATCAAGAACAAATATCCTCTCCCACGCATTGATGACTTATTTGACCAACTACGCGGAGCTCAATACTTTTCCAAGATTGATCTTCATTCAGGGTATCATCAATTAAGGGTCAAAAGGGAGGATATACCAAAGACGGCTTTCCGTACAAGGTATGGACACTATGAATTTATAGTGATGCCATTTGGTCTTACTAATGCCCCTGCTATCTTCATGGATCTAATGAATAGAGTCTTTAGAGACTATCTTGATCAATTTGTGGTAGTCTTTATAGACGATATTCTTGTCTATTCAAAGAGCAAGGAAGAGCATGAAGATCGCTTGAGAATTATATTGAAGACCCTGAGAAAGGAGAAGCTTTATGCCAAATTTACCAAGTGTGAATTTTGGCTTCAAAAAGTTGCATTTTTGGGTCATATAATCTCAAAAGAGGGGATATCTGTGGATCCAGCAAAAACAGAGGTTATCGAAAGATGGTCAAGACCAACAACAGTAACTGAGATCCGAAGTTTTCTTGGTTTGGCTGGATATTATCGACGTTTTGTAAAGTATTTTTCACGATTATCTAATCCACTCACCAAGTTGACTCGGAAAGGAGTTAAGTTTGTCTGGACAGAGGAATGTGAAGAGAATTTCAAGGAGTTGAAAAGAAGGTTATCCAGTGCACCTGTGCTCACACTGCCTTGTAGTGGAGAAAGGTTTGTGATCTACAGTGATGCATCCAAGAAGGGATTGGGGTGTGTTCTTATGCAAAATGATATGGTGATAGCTTATGCCTCACGACAGTTGAAAATCCATGAGCAAAATTACCCAACACATGATTTGGAGTTGGCTGTGGTAATCTTTGCATTAAAGATTTGGAGGCATTACCTTTATGGTGAAAGGTGTGATATTTATACTGATCATAAAAGTTTAAAGTATATTTTCACACAAAAGGAGCTGAATATGCGTCAAAGAAGATGGTTGGAGCTGATTAAGGATTATGACTGCTCAATCCATTACCACCCTGGGAAAGCAAACAAGGTGGCAGATGCATTAAGTCGACAAGACCATGCTAGTTTATCCATGATGAGGATCACAAAGGATCCAATATTTATGGATTTACAAAGGATGGATCTTGGAATTATAATGGAAGGGGAAAAATCTTATCTTTCTCAAATTAATGTTCAACCATCTATACATGTGAAGATTAAAGAGGCACAGAAAGAAGATGTCGAGTTACAAAAGAAGGTGAGAAATGTTCCTGAATTCAACCTTGATTGTGATGGGATAATAAAGTTCAGGAATCGGGTTTGCGTTCCTCCCATCCCCGAATTAAAGAAGGAGCTGCTGGATGAGGCTCATAGTTCTTCATTCTCTATTCATCCTGGAAGCACGAAGATGTATAGGGACCTGAAAGAGTACTTCTGGTGGGATGGCATGAAAAGAGATGTTGCTGAATATGTCTCTCGATGCTTGGTTTTTCAACAAGTTAAAGCTGAGAGACAGAAGTCTAAGGGGATGTTACAACCATTACCCATACCCGAATGGAAATGGGAAAACATCACTATGGACTTTGTCACAGGACTTCCTAAAACATCCAAAGGCAATAATGCTATCTGGGTCATAGTTGATCGTCTTACAAAGTCTGCACACTTCATTCCTATTAGAGAGGATTTCTCTCTAGATCAACTTTCCAGGATATATGTAAAGGAAGTGGTAAGATTGCATGGAGTACCACTTTCTATTATATCTGATCGGGATCCGAGATTTACCTCGAAGTTCTGGCGAAGTCTTCAGCATACTCTGGATACAAAGTTGAGTTTCAGCACTGCTTATCATCCCCAGACAGACGGTCAGTCTGAGAGAACAATTCAAACCCTAGAAGATATGTTGAGAGCTTGCTCTATGGATTTCAAAGGAGGTTGGGATCAACACCTACCTTTGGTGGAATTTTCTTATAATAATAGCTTTCACTCCAGTATTCAGATGGCTCCTTATGAAGCTCTCTATGGAAAGAAATGCAGGACTCCAACTTGCTGGGATGAAGTTGGGGAAAGAAATCTATTAGGACCTGATCTCGTTGATGAAATGGCAGAAAAGGTCAGATCTATTCAACAACACATAAGAGCAGCTCAGAGTCGACAGAAAAGTTATGCCGACAACCGAAGAAAAGACCTAGAGTTTGAAGTGGGTGATAAAGTGTTCTTACGAATACCTCCCTGGAAGAGGGTTATGAGGTTTGGAAAGAAGGGGTAGTTGAGCCCTAGATATATCGGTCCTTTCGAAATACTGGATCGTGTTGGGAAGGTAGCTTACCGATTGGCGCTTCCACCGAATCTCTCTCAAGTTCACGATGTGTTCCACGTATCTCTCCTGAGAAAGTACATACCAGATCCTTCACATGTACTCAGCTCAGAAGTGGTACCGCTGGAGCAAGATCTTTCTTATGAAGAACAGCCGATAGAGATTCTGGATCGTAGTGAAAAAGTCCTACGAAACAAGACCACTCGATTGGTGAAAGTTTTATGGAGGAACCACCAACTTGAAGAAGCTACATGGGAGCTTGAGGATATGATGAGGGAGAAGTATCCTCATCTGTTTGTTACAAAGTGACGAATTTCGAGGGCGAAATTCTTTTTAAGGGGGGTAGAATGTAACACCCGAGACTTTTATGTTATATAAACCATCAAAGGAATCTTTTTCTACACAACACTTGCTTGGCTTGCTTTACACGCAATCGCGACCTTCCTCGATAGCTTGCGTCGTACGCAATACCGAGTTTCACTAAACAACAATATGCTAGCCGTTATGAATAGTAATAACCACTTTTTGAAATTTTATAAATTTTATTTTTCAAAATGGACTTCATTTTTGGACTCAGAATATCGAAATTAGCCTAGGGTGAAATTTTGGTATTTTTCTGAAAACATTCAATTTTTGATGAATAGTGAAACCACTAAGTGGTAGGTTAAAAACTGAATTTTGCATAAAACTTAATTTTACCGCTTCTGTGAATGGAATTTCGAAAATCCGAGAGACACGGTTAATATCAAGGACTAAAATGTGGTTCAATGAGATGAAAATAATTTTTTGGTGAATAGTAACTTTTTACTTTTTTTACCACGGTTAATAGTAAATAGGGTAACTAAGGGTAAATATGATATTACTATTACCCTAACACATGTCCTAATTCTATTGGACAAGTGTAATTCGACCAAAAACTAACTTAGGAATAAAATATGACCATTTAGGCCCACTTGGATTAGATTAGGACATTTATTATTAATTTATTTAAAGAAGGGTTAAAATAGTTAAAATCAAAGTTTAATAAGTAAATCATTTATAATATGGGGTTATACATAAGATAAATTCGATTGTAAATATTCATTAGAAAGATAAAAATATTTCCTACATGATGGTATTTTATTTGTAATTTTTAGAAATCAAATAATTTAATTTATTTATGACACAAAGATGATTCAGTAATTATCTTATTAATGAAATATTGACATAATTGATAATATAAATACCAAAATAAATGTAATTTAAGACTTTTTATGAATTCCACAAATTTTATAGGTTACTATGATATATTAATGTTGATTTAATAAACTTGGTTTGAACATATAATTCTGTTATGACTTTCACAAAAATCATATATCAAATAGTGTCAAAATTGACACAAAATAGTTTTTAAATCAAATATTATATTATTAATTGTTATTTTATTCCTAAAAATCTAAGGATCGGCCAAATGACTTAGATAAGGATATATATATTAATAATAAACAATTTGGGGTTCGTTTGGCATGTTATAGTAAGTTTATTAACTATATAGTGAAAGAAAACAAAAAGACATGGTAAAAGTTAAATTATTTAACTTAGAGTTAAATCTAATTGATAAGGTTAAAATAATACCCTAAACTTGTCTAAATCCTATTGGTTGATAGGATTTCGGCCCATCCCCACCTTATCTTCGAAATAATACCCTTTGGAGCCATTATAAACCGATTTTGACTTTAATATAAAATAATATTTTGAGATATTCCTAAGGTGCCTCTCTCCTCCCTTATAAAAGGGAACCTCCTCCCCCTCCTCCTCACACCAATTTTAGCACTCAAGCTCGGCCAACCCCTGCCATTTTCCCTTCTCCACTTCCCTAGAAACATCCTAGAGGTTCTGGTCTTCCTCAAAGACCAATTTTAGTGCCCTAAGAGGAGGTCTCAAAGAGGCGCTTCAAAGAAGAGGTAATTACCGTTACCAATTCTTTCATCTTTATTTCTTCTTCCACTTCTTCTTCTTAGGTTGTTTCATTATGAAGTAATAACATCAGTATTACTCATATACTGATATGTTATTATAACTATGAAACAACCCTATTTCACAATCTATCCATCCTACGGAAAAAGAAATCACCGCGCGTGCGTACGTACGGAATACCGTCTCCACGCCGTGGTGTAATCTATTTTCCACCATCACCTTACGAGGATGGGTATAATGGTGTAATGAGTAACTATATATGATTATTATGAAGTAATATTGATACTGAAATAATATATATATACTCCAATACAATTCCACGATCATAGGAACGATATCATCACTTGTGTGTAGGTACGGAATACCGTCTCCACGATGTGATGCGACTCGTTCTACATGATCTTCATTTCATAATGATTATATAAATGAATTGAATGAATGAATATGGTATATACTACACTAATACCATTCTGTAAATGAATTATCTATAACCTAAAGATAAGAATAAGAATTTATTCTACAAAACACGCATAAGAACAAAAAGTTATAAAGACCCGAGTAACAAGTAACAATGAAATATTACTAACAAGAAGCTAATAATATGACCATATATGATATCATATCAATATGTATGATTCTGGAATAAGTCAATAACATTATTTAAACCATTATACAGAAGCTTCGGACACGAACAAAGCAAATCGGACCTAAGATAAGGGAAATATCACAATCTCATTTTTATCCGAGATTGTTTATTTGTAAGTATTTACTGGGGTGTATTTTATCATCCACATCCATGTTTCATCAATATGTAATATTATTTCCATCCACTTACAATTGTTTAAATCCATTTTTACCCTTCGGTGAGTTTTTAGTAATATGTATGAAAGGAATCTTTTGTCGTTTTTCGTACGAGGTACTTTTTGACTTTTCCGAAAAAAGTATGAAGAATGTTTTTTTTAACTTATACGGCATGAATGGATTTTTAAAACATTATTTCCAAGAAACTTTCTTTACAAGTTTTCAAGTTTATTTTTAATCAACTTCTTTTATTTTAAAGTTGTATGACATGTTATGAAAGGAAAATTTTTTTGAAGTAGAAAGGATATTTTCCTCAAGAATGGAGTTCAAGTATTTTATCAAAATTATTTTCCATCTAAGATAATAAAAGGGTTCTGTTTTTATCCCTATTATTACATGGATTTGATTATGTTGTGATGGAAACATTTTTATGAATTCCTTTATCTTATATGAATTGTTTTATGATGTCATGTTGTTTAAGAATCCCATTTTTATTACATGGTTTATGCGATGATGTATGATTTATGATTATGTGGAACACATAAGAAAGGATTCATTATAAGATGGGTGAGACCTATATCTCCCTCCAATGCATTGGGTAAAGATTTTATATCTCATGAGATAGACATGGCTGGAACGGAAGGTTATTTCGGTTCCGTGATACAGGACTGAAACGAGGAGTGAACTCAGTTCAGAAAGGGACTTTGTCCACTAAGATAGTATTGGCAATGAGTCATGACTAACAAGAAATGATTTTCCATGATTATGTGTGCATGCAACAAAGTTTCAAGTTTTATGTTATGATTATGGGGATCTCATTTTCACTTCTATGATTTATTCCATGTTAAGATATTATGATCTCTTTTGCAGGTTTTTATTTTCATAAAGATATGATATGATTTTTATTTCCTTTATTTGCCCTTGCTGAGCATTTGAGCTCACCCTTTTATGTTTTCTTTTCCCCAGGCCAGGAAGATGGATATTAAGTAGAATATGCTAAAAGGGACCCTAGATATGATGAAATAAATGGGAGACACTGTAGAAGATTTATGAACCAGTTGTTTATGTTTCCCAGTTTCTAAAGACACTATACCTATACGGTCCTTTGTGGTTTTGTCATATGTTGTAATAAGTGTGCTTCAATTTTGAAGTATTAACAATGTATGTAAAGTATGGGTCGTTATACTTGGCATCTATGGCCTCTTCCCACGACTCTCTAGTTGGTCATGGAGAATTCAGGTTCATGGCCATAGTCACCATCAGAGAAGGGGTCCATCAAGTGAATGACATTAATGGTGCTGAATATCAGTTCTTGATACGATAATGTTTCTATCTGACTTCCTACTTCTGATGGTGCCATATTGCGGGGTGGTGCCCATTGTACCATTTGTAGGGGCAACACCCGTGTACCAATTCTGCTAGTATGAAGTCCAAAAGTGTCATGATGGGCATTGGCATGGGTTTCATCCCATCTTCTTTCTAATGATTTCTACCCTTTTGGCCCTTATAGGACTACATGGTCGAGGATGACGGTTGTGTTGAATCATGATATTTTGGGTGTACGGTTGATTGTTTCAACTGCACCTGGAGAATTCCATGAAATCGGTTGACTATTTTCCGAGTCATCCAACTATCAAATTTTTTCTCCTTTTTACTGGTGATTGTCTACCATTCCTCTTCAACTATTGAGTCTGAGGCAGAAACATACACTACTTGTGTTGGTGGTGGACCCAACATATCTTGCCCAAAACCCACCATCTTTTGATTGATATCCTTGTAGATGAAGCATTCATGAATGTCATGTCCCAGTATCTGGCAATAGGGACAGTAATTTGGACGATCATCGAGACCCACTTCAACTTCTCATCTGGTCTCTAGTAGCTGGAGCGATTTGAAATTCATGATGGATATAAAGTAGTCGTGGACCTGGTCATCTCATAAGGAGTATAATTTATTTCTTTGTTTTTCAAACTAATTTATTTTAGAACCTCTTTTCTCATCTTACAGAGGAGGGGGTTCATGTTTGCACCTAGGGGGCCCTGCATGGTTTTATGGAGGCCTCACAACTAGAGATACTACAGGGGATGAATTAAGTGTGACAGAAGCCACTTCATCTTTTTCGACTTTTTTTCCTATGGATTATGGGGCCACTTGAGACTTGAGATTATTTCTCTGCATGGAATCTTCTATTCTTTGGGGAATGAAAGAGAAATCTCAAAACCCACATGTGTACTTCACCAGGATGAGCAGTGTTCGTAATTCATCATGAAGGTTATCGATACACCTGGAGAGCATTTAAACATGGGGTAGCGGCCGATCCAGGAAATAAGTTAGGCTTTTTCATTTGACATGGAAACCTGAGACACTTTCATTTTCCCACTGCTTGCAGATCATGAGATCACTTACCACTGTTTTTGTAACAGGCCAGAAATTATTAACATAGTTTTACTATAAAAATATTATATTAAATGGATTTATTAATAATATTTTCTGAGATGACTTAATAATAATTGAAATTAGTTGTTTTAATTAATTTGATTATAAGTTAACTATAATACTTATAATTGATTACAATTTTTAAAATTAATTTGAATTAATATTTTAAGGGAAAATATTGTTTTTATTTTTTTAAAATAATATATTAAAATAACTATTATTATTTAATTTTTTTGTAAAATAGAATTTATATATTAGAATATTTTAAATGATAATTTTATTAATGTATGAATATAATAAATTTTTATATGTATGAGTATGAAATATTATTTTTTTATGAAATTTTTTATTATTATCTTTATAGTAAAGGAATATATATATATATATATAACACTACATATTTGGGTTAAATAAAAGAATTTTATATACATATAAACTTATAAAAAATGAAATAAAAAGGTAAAAAAATAAAGATAAATCACGTGGGGTGGTTTGTGATTTTCCTGGTCGTGACAAGGCTGAGTAAGAGAGGGGTCGACCCGGGTGTGCGGAATCACGTGGTGGGTTTGCGCCGCGAGTTAGGGAAGGCCGTTGAGGGTGTTTGTAGCGTCGAGATCGTGACCGGCCGAAGGTGTCGACACCAAGATGTGAAGCTACATGTCTCATTCGGGAAAGGTAGATCAAGATGAGCGAAGCTCTCTAAGGGGAAGTGTCGTGGTAGCAGTTCAATCCCGGTGAAACCGGCTACGGTGAAGATGGAGGTCGCTGGTGTTGGTGGCCGAACACCGTCAGGGTTTCAGTTTTTTTTAGATCTAGTGCGATAGGTTTCCTGTTTGGGTTTTTTGTGAGATATGTATGTTAGTATTGAATTAAATATGATCCACACATCGTATTCCCTATTTTCCGTCAACATTTGGTGTCTACATCTTTTATATCCTCCACCGATTTCATTGTCTCTCTACTGATTAAAGTTTATTAACTCAACTTACTGTGGCCCTTTTGTCACTTATTGGTTTGTTTTTTTGGATTCTATTGTGATATATGTGTTCATTTATTTTGATATTTTAATCAAAACTTGATTGAAACCTTTGGGCTATTCTACTTTTGGTATGAACTGAATCTCACACAGGATCTGTTTCTTTTTTTAATCACTGCTGTTCCGAAAAGCTTCTTGGGTAAGCCTTTGTTAGTGGAAAATATTTATATAATTGTTTTATGCATTGAAGAAACCAACATCCTCTGTGTGAGGAAGACTCTGCCCAATATAAAATCAACCCTATTTCTAATCTCGATTTCAAGATTCTTCAAGCAGGAAGGCCCAATCTCCACTCTATTGGTTCAAACAACCATGTGTAGAGTGTTCTTATTATTTGGGTTCTTCATTTTAGCTAAAGGGAAATTATTTATTTGATTTAATGTTATTCTTGACATGAAAGAAATATTTATTTGCATATGGATCCATTAAAATTAGTATTTTGCGTAGGAGATTCAATATTTATTTTTTTGCAAAAATTTATTTTATGGGATTACCATTATTTTAAAACCGTGAAATCAATAATTTATAATTATGATTTGTTATATTCATCTCAAATCCATGTTTAATACACAAGTGATTTCCAAATTTACATATTTTTAATTTAAATTCCTGATACATATATTTTTATATAAATATATGTCTTTGATTTCAAGTTCATCATACCTGAACATATATAAGTATTTTAAAGTATTAATGACTAATTGCATTGAAGTAATGTAAATGGGTGAAATAGATGTAGATATGTGTATATAATTTACAATTCAAATAATTTGTGTATATATATATATATGTATCTATATATATATATCAATATATTAGTGTATGATTTTAAAGTGAAACAAATCATGTATAGATATGGGAAAACTTTTAATATCAAGGATTTTTATAGGATCTTATTTTCAATTTTCTCATGGATGGAATGGTTATATTTATATTTATAAATTTATTAACATGTTATAATTTTATTTTTGAAAAAGTGTACATCACATATCATCATGTTTTGATAATTTTATAGTCGTCGCATTTTCATATAATCCCGTCCATGTGATTATGCACATCATCAACACTCATCCCATTATAATAAACTTATGGTTTCAATTTTAATATTTAATTCCAAAAATAACAAGTACATGGATATCGTTGAATGCATTTTATTTTAAATGTTTCCTTTAGAATTTTATAATAAATTATTACAATAAATTGTGGCTAACGTATTTCAAAGAAAAAGGATTTAGTACCTGGTTAGTCATGAAAATCCTATGTGGTAGAAGTTTTGGTTATAATCAAACTTGTATGTGATGAGAAGGGAGTTTCTTGTATTATATAAATATATATATATATGTATATGTAATCATGGATGTGAATTTTAAAGCAGCGACATGTTATTAAAAATGAAAACTCCAGTGAAAATATATATATATAAGTAATGCAAGCTTAAAATGTTTTCAAAAAACCCGGCATTTGACCATTGTGAATATGGAAGAGAAATGGATAGTGAACCTATCTATCAATAAGTGGGTAGGCCCAGATAACCTTCAATGACTCAAGCATTCTAAGAATAGTGTTTTGTTTTCAGAATCTTGTGTATTGTTTTTATAAAAACACAAGATCATGTTTATGAAATTTTGAACGTAAGTACTTTCTAAAATGATCTATCATTTTTAAACCGTATTTAATTTCAAATAGTATTTTGAAAAGGGTATTTATAAATGTATTTACACATTTATTTGGAAAAGGATAATTTATAAGTATTTATCGACGGTTTCTAAATGCTTACTGAGAATTTTATGCTCACACCTTTTTTTTAATTTGTTTTCACTAGTCCAGTGGAGTTTTCTAAAAGTATTCGCTTCACTTACGGAGTTAGTGCACACTGTGTATTTTTTTCATTTTGTTCTTTTCTTTTGTAACTTAGATAAATTGTAAGCTTTTATATAAGTCTCCAAAACATATATTGGTGAAAGGTCCTCTCCAATGTAATGTGTAAGGCTGAGTCCTTATAATTGATATCAGAGGCATGATCTAGTTAACTTTTGAGATTAGATGTTGTCATCTAAAATATAATGCTGTGAGTTTAGCGGTCATAGTGTTTCTTAATTCTGAAGATAGAAATTCTGTATTATTTTTATTCTGATAAAATGAATTGTGAGGATTCAATTCTATTAAGGGGGGATAATGTAATAGCCCAAAAATTATAAACATAATTTTACGATAAAAATATTATATTAAATGGATTTATGAATTTTTTTTAATATTATTTAATAATAATTGAAATTGGTTATTTTAATTAATTTGATTATTAGTTAACTATAATATTTATAATTATTTATTATTTTCAAAATTATTTTGAATTTATATTTTAAGGAAAAATATTTTTTTATTTGTTTAAAATAATATATTAAAATAACTATTTTTATTTATTTATTTTTTGAAAAAAAAATTTATTTATTAAAATAATTTAAATGATAATTATATTATTGTAAGAATATAATAAATTATTATATGTATATGAATTATTATTTTTGTTATGAAAAATATTATTATTGTTTTTATCTTAAAGAAATATATATATATATATATATATATATATATATATATATATATATATATATATAACAAACTACATATGTGGGTTAAAAAACGAATTTTATATACATATAAAATTATAAAAAATGAATTGAAATGGTCAAAAAGGGAAGATGAATCACGGGGGGTGGTCTGCGATTTTCTAGGCTACGAGAAGGTCGAGTATGGGAGGGGTCGACCCGGGTGTGCAGAATCGCGTCGTGGGTTTGCACTGCATGTTAGGGTAGGACATCGAGGGTGTATGGAGCGTCGCGATCGTGACCGGATGAAGGTGTGAAAACTGAGCCATGAAGCTGTGTGTCATGTCTGGGAAAGACAGATCAAGCTGAGTGAAGCTATCCAAAGGGGAAGTGCCGCAATGGTAGTTCGAACCGATTGAAACCGGCTACGACGAAGATGGAGGTCGATGGTGTTGGTGGCTGAATGCGGTTAGGGTTTCAGCTTCACTTTTTTTTCAGATCTAGTGCGGTAGGTTTCCTGTTTAGTGTTTTTGTGATATATGTTGGTAAATATTGAATTAAATCTGACCCACACGTCGCATTCCCCATTTTCCATCAATATTTGTTGACTGCATCTTGTTTATCCTCCACTGATGTCATTATCTCTCTACTGATTAAGGTTTATTTACTCAACATATAGTGGTCCTTTTGTCACTTATTGGTTTGTTTTTGTTTTGGATCAGATTGTGATATACGTGTTCATTTATTTTCATATTATAATCAGAAATTGATTGAAACCTTTGACCTTTTCTACTTGGTTGTATGAACTGAAACTCACACAGGATCTGTTTCTTTTTTTTAATCACCACTCCACAAAGCTTCTTGGGTAAGCTTTTGGTAGTGGAAAAAATTTATATAAGTGTTTTATGCATTTAAGAACCCAAATTCCTCAGTGCGAGGAATTCTCCACCCAAGCTAAACCCGCCCCTATATCTTGTCTCGGGTTTGAGATTCTTCAAGCAGGAAGACACAGTATTCCCCCTTTTGGGTCAAGAGACTATTGGAAGAGTGTTTTTGTTATTTGGGTTCTTCATCTCAGGTCAGGAGAAATTATTTATTTGATTTAATGTTATTCTTGAGATGAATAAATAATTTATGTGCTTCGGGATACCTTAAAATTAGTATTTTGTGGAACCTGTTTGCGTAAGGGATTGAATATTTATTTATTTGCTAAAATTTATTTTAAGTGATTGCCATTATTTTAAAACCTTCATCTCAAGAATTTATAATTTTCAATTTTTATATTAATCTCAAATCCATGTTTTATGCATAATTGATTTCTAAATTTACATATTTTTAATTTAAATTCATGACACATTTATATGTATATAAATATATGTGTGATTTCATGTACGTCATATATGAATATATAAAAGTAATTTTAAGTATTAATGAGTAATTGCATTGAAGTAATGTAAATGAGTGAAATAGATGTAGATATATGTATATTATACAATTTAAATAATTCATATATATAAATATATATATATATAACTATATATATCAATATATTAGTGCATGATTTGAAAACGCAGACAAATCATCTATGGATATGGGAAAAATTATCAAGAAATTGTATAGGATATTATTTTCAATTTGCTCTTGGATGGAATGGTTATAGTTATATTTATAATTTTATTAACATGTTATAATTTTTTTATGATAAAGTGCACATAACATGTCATCAAGTTTTACTAATATTATGATAGTCGTATATGCAAATAATCATGTCCATGCGATTATGCACATCATTGACACTCATCGCATTATAATAAACTTATGGTTTCAATTTTATGATTTAATTCCAAAAACACAAGTACATGGATATAATTGAAAGTATTTTATTTTAAATGTTTCCTTTACAATTTTATAATAAATTATTACAATCAATTTTGACTGATGTATTTCACAGAAAAGGGATTAAATACCTAGTTAGTCCATAAAAGCCTATGTGGTAGAATTTTTGGTTATAACCAAACTTTTAAGTGATGCGATGAGAGTTCATTTATTATATATATATATATATATATGTAATCCTGAATGTAGATTTCAAAGCAGTGAGATGTTTTTAAAAATGAAAACTCCAGTGAATATATATATATAAGTAATGAAAGTTAAAAATGATTTCGAAAAACCCGATGTTTGACCGTTGTAAATATGGAATGGAAATGGACAGTGAACCTGTCTTTCAACAAGTGGGTTGGCTGAGACAACCTTCAATGATTGAAGAGTCCTTAGAATAGTGTTTTGTTTTTAGAATCTTGCGTATTGTTTTTAGAAAAAATTGGATAATGTTTATGAAATTTTGAATGTAAGTACATTCTAAAATGATCAAGCATTTTTAAATTTAATGTAATTTCTAATAGTATTTTGAAAAGGGTATTTCTAAATGAATTTACACATTTAGTTTCAAAAGGATATTTTATTAGGATTTATTGAAGGTTTATAAATTCTTACTGGGCATTTTATTCTCACCCCTTTGTTTTAAATTTATTTTCACAGGTTATGTGGAGTTTTTCAAAGGCATTCGCTTCACTTATGGAGTTAGCACACACCATGTCTTTTGTTCATTTTTTTATTTTCTTTTGAAACTATGATAAATTGTAAGCATGTATCTAACTCTCTATAACCTAGACCTGTGAAAGGTCCTTTGCTATGTAATTTGTAAGGATGAGTCCTTATAGTTTTAGGCAGCATTGAACTGAACTACAAGTGAAACTAATGCTGGAGGTCCTCCTAGTCAGTGATAGAGTTTGTTGGAAGGCTATTATAACATACGAATGCTAAGCCTTGTAGAGATCGTACAAAGTATCTATGTTTTACTGCTTCTTGCTGCTCCATAGTGCCCATCATGGGGTCACAGTAAGAGGCATAGTGCATTAAATGTTTTTCCAGGTCCCCCGAGCTATTAAACACTAGGAATACATGGTTTCCTAATTTTGGAGGTGGTGGAACATTGCTCACCACATTAGGGTAGGGTTTGTGGTCTTGTTGTATCAGAGTGTGCCACCCCTCCCTGGATTCTAGTAAAGATGTTAGTTTCTCGACGATATTCAAGATTCATTGATGCATATCCTACCGGGCTTGAGCTTAGGCTGGTGCGGAATTGACCAAAGCTGGGTGTTCTAGTGCTGTTAGAAATTTGGGGTGGGTACCCAGCATGGGGTATTATTTGTGGGTTTATCTGAATATACTTAGGCTGCCTTCCCAGTGGGGGAAGTCTTGATGTCCTTTAAATGCTGGATTTAAGTAATTTGATGGTCCTGGTGTTGGGTTGGACTGGCCTATGAAATTGAGTTCATTCACTAGGATGATTTCTTGTGGAAAGGGAACCTCTTCTGGGAATACCTAATGACATTCCGTTGGGGGAACACATCCGGAAAGATAGCTCCCTCGAAGCAACACAACTTCAATTTTCCTGATCTCTTTCACATCTTCCTCTTTCTTGGCGAATACTTCCTCGAGAGTGAGGGTTAAATTCTCATAGGTGGAGGAGGTGGGTCATATATGACCTAGTAATTATTCTTCTCTTTGTTGGGTTTTCCCGTATGAGGTAATGACAGATTAACTAAGGGGTAGCCCAAATTTAGGACCGCTCTCTAGTTTCGGGTATGCACACCATTAGGCTCGGTGTGGGATACCTCTAGGAGGGAACCATCTTCCCTTGCGTCCTATCCCTTTGTTTCATTCCCTATGAGATATGTGGGGTTTATTTTTACCATGTTCACGGATTCATACCGCACTGGGGGTGGTGTACCCGGTGCCAAATGGTAGGAAGGATTTCTATATCCTTTGTTGGAATTTCGCCTTCCATTCTGCAGTATTATTCTATTTTGTTGGAAAATATCGACCCGAAGGGAGCCATTATCTGACTTCATAATTCCCCTTCATCTCAGAGGGTGAGAACCATGAGATAGGGTGGAATGGGTGAATCCTATGCTCATAATTATTCCCAGATGGGAGAAGACAATCGTTCACTGTCTGGGAGCTTTAGGCAAAAATGCCCCTACCCTGTGGGATGCAGTTGTTCCTGTTTTTCCATTTCTGCACTATGAAATTGATTTATTGGTCTTATGGGAGAATTTTGAGTTAAAAATGACCCCATTCACACGAGATGTGGCTATTCCCGCATTACGGCGGTAGCCACAGCTATAACCACATTTTTTATTTCACATACTCATACATAGGTGTGTTTTATGTATGGAATTGGGCCTATACAGGGTCTATGGGATTTTGAATACTTGATCACTACTTGCTGGTTGGATTCCATTAGGTGGGAAGCATGCTGGATGTTCATGGTTGCATAGATCATAAGCTTTTTGGTGGATTGATCTCTTCCGTCCTCACGCTTTTGAGACATACTCCGAGGTGGGTTTTTATTGAGTTTTCAAAATTTTCTAAGCAGGTATTTCATTTATTTTCTACCTCTGAGTAATGATGTTGCAAGATGTTATTTCTAATGAGGTCTGCCGGACGGGACATGGGGTGAAGTGTGGAGCTCCACGTTCTCCCCATCCCAAAATATGAACTCCAGTCGGGGCATTTCCAATGAGGTGATGCAACTTGTGTAGTGCATGGATGCAATCCACTTCGTGTTTTTTCTTTCGCCTTGCTATTCATGGCAGCCTTGCGCACGGGAGGGATTCCATGTCTATTAGACAGCAAATCTACCATAACATGTTTGCATGGTCTGCATACTCTTCATAGGGAAAGAAATTTCATTTTTTCTTTTGAAAGGTCATCCATATGTTGAGGTCAATGTCATGCAAAAATTCCCCAAAAAACTCCCTTGGTATGTCGAAGTGAGAAGTGACTGTTGGCCAATACATCACTAGTATATTAAACTTAGCAAGTTGTCTTCTCACGAGTGACATATCCCGCTATTGTTATTATGGGGACTCCTCTACTTGATATGACCAGCTTGAATCCTTAATAATTTCATTCCAAGTAGCTGGGAAAGTGGGATCCTTATTGATATGTGAATGGCATAGGGGTGACTCTGAAGATGTGTGTGGACCCAGACCATCCTCTTTTTGAAGAAGGATATCACTCGTCATAGATGGAGTACTTGTTATGTCTAACTCCATCTTTCTGTGCACCTCAACAAATTAGGGCTTTCTCCCATTTGTTCTGGAAAGTGGAGGGCCTTATTTCTAGAATGAATTTTTTTTTGTGGGGAGGACCTCTGCAATCGGTGTCGCAATGGTGAGGGCTACCATTTCAACTTAATTCCCAACAATGTGGAATTTCCCTACAATGTATACCTTGGGGAGGACCTTCAAAGTGGGATACGATGATGGGTGGACCATCTTTCTTCGTGATGTCATTGAGGGAGGACCATATTGATGACTATTAAGTGTTGTATTGGGTTATACCAAATATACCTAAGAGGGGGGGTGAATTTTGGGTTTTACAATTTTTTGCAAGATCGTGATATGTCCTTTCAACATTATTAGAATGATTATGCAGCGGAAAATAAATATCCAAGAACACACGATGTATAGTAGTTTTGAGAATAGAAGTCCCCTAGTCCACTCCACTAACGCTATACTCCATGAGTATGGTGATTTTTACAATCTGGTCCTCTTATCAACAGACCGTTCCACAACTGAGTGCAGCTAGTTGAGACCTTTACAAGTTTAAGGATAAACGGAGCCTTCAGGTTCATACACAGAACCAAATACATAGCCTAGTATGAGAATCTGGTTACTCAAAGTAAAAGAGTATTTGTTCTTTGAAATACATTCCAATTGTTCTTCACAATTGTAATAACCCGCAATTGACAGTAGAATAATCCTCATCTTCAGAAAAGATGTTCTTAGGATTTAAGTAGTTTCGAGCCGATCCATTTGCAGTAAATATTGAAATATAATTCGCAACTATAATAAATAGTCAATTTCCAAAAGATATTTTATGTATAATCGGTGAATCTTCAATCTTGTTTCTTCTTCATCAGAAAATAGAGCTTTGTCGTTCTTCATAACAGAAGATCTGTAAGTCTCAATTTTCTTTTTAAATTGTAGCAGTGAAAAACTCAAAAGTTTGATAAATATTTTTGATGATTCGCCTCTATGTCTATAATACAAAATAATATAGGTATATATAGAATAAAGGTAATCATTCTCCTTTTAAAATTTATATCCACAAAATTTGCCTTTATAATATCAATATTCAAAAGTTTGAATAACAGAGCAGTCATAACTCCCCTAAAAATTTGGCATGAAAAGATCCTCTTAAAACGATCCTCTGAATCATCAATAAACAACTTTGAATTAGTCAAAGACACGTTTTAGATTCAGTCTTTTAATCTGGATTGAAATCAGCCTAATAATCTGCATAAATACTGTTACTTTATTAAAGTCATAATTTAAATATCTGATGGTAAACATAGGGTTGAACTGCATAGCATACTTTCTTTGAACGTAAGGTTCAAAACATAATGTTTATCTCAAATGCAAGGTTAATGATCCATACTTTTCTCAACTTCCAAATGTAAGGTTGATCATTTACAAAAGTATGGTTGATGAATCATACTTTTAAGAAACAAACTTAACGTTCCATACTCACAAAATGATCTTCTTCCATACTTTGCCGATTTCCCGAATGTAAGGTTCCTTCCAAACATAGGGTTCTTCTTCCAAAAGTAACATTCCTACCAAATGTAAGGTTCCTTCCAAAAGCAAGGTTCCGTCCAAAAGTAAGGTTCCATCTTTCATACTTTTCCGATAATGTATGGTTTCTTAAAAATACTTTTTGGATAACCTATAAAGTAAACGACAGATTCCATCCTTACGCTACGCTCTTCAACATAGGGTATGAACAGTGTTTCTAGAACACACTCAATTAATTTCCAAACAAGTAGAGAATGAACAGTGATTCTAGAAAATGTTAGAAATGATTTCCGAATACTTTGCCAAATATTCCACACAAATTATACACTTTAATATTATTTCAAAATAGTGAAATAAATAATATTAATTTCATGAAATATACTCAAAGTTAAATTATTATAATAAAAAATAAGGATATTTGTGAGCATCAAAATCATCATAAAGAGATAGAGAATTGTTCTCAACAATCTCCCCCATATAAAATTATGTACTGTTGAAAACAGAACTTTCCCAATAATCTCCCACTTTTTGATGATCACAAAACCCATAAAATAACCAATGAAATTAACATACAAAATTAATTACATATAGTTTAGAATTTTGCGAAGATAAAAAAATATCCCCCCATAAAATATTTAAATGTTTAAAGTAAAAAAATTGTTTTTATAATTTCTCCCCAAAAAAACATCATAAAATTTTAACTAATTTCTCCCCCAAAGTAAAAAGATTTAAAAGCATAAAATAAAATTTTAATTTTCCCTTTTTGTTAAAGAAAATAAAATTAATTATAATGAACTTTAAAATAAAATTTCGTTTTTATCTAAATTTCTCTCCCTTTTTGTGATATCAAAAAGAATGATTGAATAAGATATTACACATTTCAACGTATCACTGAACAAAGTAAATGCTACTATTAACTATTTATCAATATTTGAATCTGAATTATATGCATTTCTAACATAGAGAGGAAAACAAATAAATAACACACAAATATTAAATAAAAAAACTTCATTGAAAGTATTATAAAAATACAGTAACTACAACAACAAGAATCATGGTTAGGTTAAGGGTAGGTTTCATCTCCTATGAACTATAGCCCTAATCTATGCTAAATGAGTTCTTAATATGCTCATCAATCCATCTCCCAACTGGATTATGAGAACTCTATTTTAATGAGTTAGATGAAGATATTCAATCAGATTGAATCTAAAGAACTCATGAATCCTCTATTCCTTGTCCATAAACAGAGTTTACTTGTCTTTAAACTGATTCAAAAATGTTTTAATACCTAGTTCACTGGAAGTCAACTGGTCTACCAAAAATTTCTAATTGTCCAATAACACTGTCAAAGGAGCATTATTTCATAGTAGGTCTTGCAACCTGTCATTCATATTGCACATTAATGTGGTAATGGCCTGGAATCTCCTTATCAGATCTGGTGAAGTTCTGGATGTACTGTCTTCACTGGTCCTAGCATATGTAAATTGTTGCTCCATGAATGATTTAAATTCTATTAAATCATACTTCATCGCCATCTCAGACTTCAACTTAGAGACTTCACTTAATATTTCTTTCTTGAAATTTTTAACTCCTCCTTTTGAAATAGTACTTTATTTCAGTCTTTGAAATATCAGATTTTCCTTTTTTTTAATGCTCTCCTTAGAGCAGAATTCTCAGATTCAACTCTACTCAACTTTCTATGTATCTCTTCCACTTCTTCTTTCTCAAAATCATAGGCACCATATGCTTGATTCTCTATTTCAGCTTCATTCTGATGTAACAGTACTAAGGGAAAGGGATCAACATCTAATTTCTCTTCATCACCTCCCTGTTTTGGTTTTTCCACAGATTTTTCTATAGAGTGCTTCCTTCACTCATCCATAGAAAAATCTTCATTTAATACTTTAGTATGAACTTCAGATAAATTTCCTTTTTTAATTTCAACACCTTCTTGAGGTTTCTCATTAAGAGCATCATCATCATTTACTTCTTCCAAGAATGGATTCCCTAAAATTGTTTCTTTTAGATCAACTGTAGTTTCAGCCCCTGCCATTTCACTAGGCACTGCCTCAGCCACTATCTCTATTTCGGCTTCTGCCTGTGCCTGAGGAACAATTTCTTGTTCCACATGAGGAGTCACCTCAATATTAGAAATTATTTGTAGTGCAATGTATTGTATTGCATATTCTCAAATAAATCTATAGCTGAGAAATGATTCAGTTTCATTTGAATTCGTTTGAGTAGGATCCTCTCCAACTTGAGCCAATATATTCCTTTTTCATTGAAGTCCTTCTCGAATTTCCTCATCTGCAGGTGTATCAATAGTTTCAAATCTGATTCTCCTGAAAACTCTACTTACTCTCGATTCAGATTTTCCCTCGTTTGACTTTGTAGGTTGTGCTTAAGCACTCTCTTCGTCTTCCTTTTCTCCTACATGAATAAGATTTCCTTTGATTGTTCTCCAGAAATAACCAATATTTCTCAATGTTCCTACATTGAACTTATTTATGTGGTGGCATCTCACTCGAGCATCCACCAGCCTTATCATATCTTTCTTAAACAAAATCATTGAAATGAATCTTCCAAAGGGATAGAAGTTCATCTTGGCTTCTGGTTAGCAACAATAACTGAGATATCTCACCATATATCTTAGAAAGTTTAACTAGATATCACTCATCAAGAGAAGCATGATATATATGTCAGGATATAAAATTTTCTCAATTTCGGACATACGAGGTGCAATCCCTATTTTCACAAAATTAACTACAATATCTTGATCTGGCTCCAGATCTTTCACTAGAATCTTCTTTACATTCATTGATAAAAAAAAAAGACATAATATCCTATGACTTATGAACACTATCACATATATTCTTCATATCAAAGTGAAATACCCCCTCATGAGGGAAGTTAAGAATTCGAGCAATTTCTATAGAGGGAATAAAAAATTCTCTGTCCTCGATATTTGTTATCACAATGTCTTCCTCCTTTCCTAGGTTAAACTGAACAGATTTAAAGAAGTGACGAAATTATACCTCATATAGAAACTCCGTGTTCTCTCCATTAAATGCTTGTTCTAGGTTCTGAAATTCTAGGGCTTTCCATAACATCAGATCGGTCTGATATAGCCATTTTAGATCACTTACCTTTTCTTGCAGAATTTTCCTTCTTGTTGTGCGCTGATGCTTAGTAGTGCTGGTCTCTGGCTCATTGGTCTTCTTGGTCTTTTCCATTTCTGATGTAGATCTATGAAGGCTCAAAAGGTTAAGGCTTTGAAGGTTTAGGTGTAGGTAGAGAAGAGAGATAAAAGGTTTAGATATTTCAAAAGGGTTTTGAGAAAATAAACGGGTTTGGAATGTGAAACAGTTTCTGACATCCTTGATTCCTGTGTCATTACACACATAGTAATTATTATAATTTTTTTAAAGAAAAACATACATGAAAAAATATTAAAAGCGTACCAACGAAAATATTAAATTAGTCTAAAAACAAGTAATAATAAAAACAAATAAAATATGAATTAAAAAAATTATTTAAAAATAAATAAACCTAGCTCCCCTTAATAAAATCAAACCTTGTAGTGGGAAGAGGTTTTGTAAAAATATCAGCTAATTTCATTTTAGTTTTTACAAATTCTAAGATTATACCTTTTTTAAGAACATGGTCTCTTATAAAGTGATGTCTGATATCAATATGTTTAGTCATTGAATGATTAATAGGATTTTTTGAAATATTTATAGCACTTTTATTATCAAATAAAATAGGTGTATTATTAAAATTTTGTCCAAATTCTATAAGAATGTTTCTCATCCACAAAACTTGTGTATAGAAACTACCTGCAGATACATATTCTGCCTCGGCTATCGACTAGGAAACTGAGTTTTGTTTCGTAGAAGACCACGACACTAAGGATTTTCCTAAAAAAGTGACAATTCCCTGAGGTGATTTTTCTATCTAATGTAAAACTTTTAAAGACTGCATTTGAATATGAAAAATAAATTAATATCAGACGTTTTAGATAGATAGGAGATTGAAAAATAGTTCCCTTTAAATATCTAATTTTTTGTACAACACTTAAATGAGATTCTTTTGGATCAGATTGAAATCTAGCACAAAGAATACTGAATACATTATATATGGCCTGTTTTTAGTAAGATATAATAAACTACCAATCATACCACTATATAACTTGTTGTCAACTAATTTTCCAGTTTCATCCAAATCAAGTATTATATTAGAACACATAGGAGTTGAATATGTCTTGTTATTTTCAAGTCCAAATCTCTTTAGTAAATCAGTATTGTATTTTATTTGATTTAAAAAATTTCCAAAATCATTTTGATAAATTTGAAGTCCTAAAGAGAAATTTAATTCTCCCATCATGCTCATTTCAAATTCCTTTCGCATTAAATTTGAAAAATCATGACATAGCTTTGAATTTGTTGATCCAAAAACTACATCATCAATATAAATTTGATCCAATAAAACACTAGAATCTTCAGTTTTCTTAAAATTTGTTGGATCTTACATTCCAAAAATAAAATTATTTTTAAAATAAAAGAGCTTAATAACTCATAAAAAGCTCTAGGTGCTTGTTTAAGGCCTTAAAGAGCTTTGGTAAGTTTAAAACCAGAATCTGGTTTTTGAGAATTTTCAAAACCAGGAGGTTGCTCAACATAAACTTCCTCCAATAAATAACCATTTAAAAAGGCAGACTTAACATCCATCTGAAATAATTTAAAGTTCATATGAGATTCATATGCTAAATGAATCCTAATGGATTCTAATCTAGCTATAGGTGCAAAGGTCTCATCATAGTATATACCTTTTTTCTGATTATAACCCTTATCTACTAGTCATGCTTTATTTGTAGTTATTATTCCTTGATCATCTTGTTTATCTCTAAAGACCCATTTAGTTCCTATAACTAGATGGTTCTGAGGTCTTTCAACTAAATTCTAAACTTCATTTCTATTGAATTGGTTTAGTTCTTCTTTCATTTTTATCATCCAACTTTTATAAACTAAGGCTTATTCTAATTTATTAGGTTCTAATTGGGATAAAAAGGTAGAGAATTCAACAATATTTTCTACATTTCTTTTGGTTTTTATTCTAGTGTATAGGTATCCTATAATAGTTTCTAATAGGTGATTCTTTAGGGTTCTAGACTATCTAGGTAGTACACTGTTAGGTTCTTCAATGTCATGTCCTTCTTAACTGGACTGAATTTTATTTATATCTTTTTCAAAATCATCTTTCAAGTTTTCAAGTATCGTGTTATCATTAGAGTCAGATTCATCAATTTGGTCTTTCCTTTTCTCAAAGGGATCATATTCAACTGATTTCACATGAACTGATTCTTCCACAATCCTTGAATTTTTATTTAAAAATCTATAAGCTTTCCAAGTAGAAGAATATCCTAAGAAAATTCCTTCATCAAATTTTGGATCAATCTTACCAAGATTGTCCATGGTGTTTAAGATGTAAACCTTGCATCCAAAAACATTAAAGTAATTTACATTAGGTTTTCTGTTATTCTAGAGTTCATAGGGTGTCTTTTTGAAAATAGGTCTGATTAAAACTCTATTAAATATATGAAAGGCTGTGCTTACAACTTCTACCCAGAAATAAGTAGGAAGACTGTATTCATTTAGCATAGTCCTTTCCATTTCTTGAATATTCATATTTCTTCATTCAAAAATTTGATTTTGTTGTAGTATTCTTGGTGCGTAGAAGGTGTGTTTAATACCCATATTTGAGAAAAAGGAATTAAAATCCAAATTCACAAATTATCCACCATGAAAACTTCTTAATGAAATCATTTTAAAACCTTTTTCATTTTGAACAGCTTTTTAAAAACTTTTAAATATAGAAAAAGATTCATTTTTATATTTTAGAAAATAAATCCAAGTAAATCTAGAATATTCATCAACTAAAACATACACATATAATTTACCAGCCAAGATTTCTACCCTTGAAGGTCCAAAAAGATCCATATTGATAAGTTTTTGAGGTTTAGATGTAGCAATTTTGTTAATAGATTTGAAGGATGATTTGTGCTGCTTGCCAAGTTGACATGCATAACAGAATCTATCACTTTCAAATTTGAGACTGGTAAAATAAAAAATTAATTGTTTCCAAGATAACTTAGGTAAATCATATATATTGCAATGTCCAAGTCTCCTATGACAGACCCAAGATTCATTTATCTTAGTAGTTAAGCATTTTAACTTTTGTTTACACGTGAAATTTAAGTCCAGAGTATAAACATTATCAGTTCTTGGTGACTTAAATTTTAGTAATTTATCTTTGAAAATAGAACAGAAATTGTTAGAAAAATCAACAACATAACCATCATCACAGAGTTGAGAGATACTTATGAGGTTTTGTTTCAATCCTTGTACATGGAGTACTTTATTGATTGACAGAGTTTCTGGATCTCCAATAGTTCCAACGACAATAATACTGTCTTTGGCATTTTTACAAAATGTGACTAGACCACCATATTTTTGAGTTAGAGTTCTGAAATTTGATGAGTTTCCACTCATATTCCTAGAGCATCCACTGTCCATATACCATATTTTAGTTTTTCTTCTATGACCTGCTACCTACAAATGTCATTTAAACAAGGATTTGTTTTAGTACACATATTATATTGGGTCCAGTAGTGTTAGCTAGCAAAGACCTGGGAATCCAGAATTGATTTGTTTTTCTATAATAAATAGAATCATATAAACTGCTTGAAATAAAGGTTTTCTTAATCCCACTTATTAACAGTTTCTTTATATAACAGTTTTTAGATATGTGACCTTTTGTTCCATAGTAGTTGGAAATTTTACCTTTTGCACATGGGACAAAATAGTTCTTATATAGTTTAGGTTTCTCTTCTTTACTTCATATTCCATATCTTTCCTTTTTAATCACATTCTTTTCAAGTATTTCATTTTGTGTATTTTCTCCTTTTGTTAAAATAAGAGCTATACTTTTGTATGTTTCTGCTTCTGTTTGCAGTGCTTTATTTCCTTTTTCCCCATCTTTCTGTTGTTGCTTTGAGATGACACCTTTAAGTCAGTGTCTTCTCTCTTGATCAGAACCTTATGATCATTTGGTTTATCCTGCATCTCAAACTCATATATCATTAGAGTTCCAATTAACTCTCTCATTGTTAAATCTTTTAAAGGTGAAGATTTTCTGATAGTAGTAGAAATTATATTCCATCTTGGTGGTAGTACTCTTAATACTTTCAAAGTTTGGTCACCTTGTTTAATAAGATTTCCCAAAGTAGTGATGTTATTGAAAATATTTTTCAACCTTCCATTAATTTGGGTGATGATTTCTCCATCAAACATCCTAAATGTATCGAATTTGAGTTTAGTAGTGGAATACTTTATCTGTCTGACATTGTCAGTTCCTTCATAAGCAACTACAATAGTATTCCACATTTCATATGCTATTGGGCACTGAGATACTCTGTTGAATTAATTTGGTCCAAGACCATAAATGATAGTATTCATGGCTTTTGAGTTTTTTTCATACTCTGCTTCATTATCAGCACACCATGTTTCAGGTTTCTCTAGAATCACATATGGAGTTAGAATTTTTGAGTAGATTCTGTATCCAAGGTTCTTTAAATAAATGATCATCCTTGATTTCTAGCATCCATAATTTTCACCATTGAAGTAGGGAGCTCGAACCGTTGGCATACCCTCTCTTGTATCATCCATTATTCTCTGTATAATCCAAAGACTTTTATCTTGTTATAGCTTTGACAAAAGCTCCTCCTCTGATACTAATTGTTGGATCGGGTTATACAAAATATACACAAGAGGGGGTGAATTGTGTCTTGTAAAATTTCTTTGCAAGATCTTGATCTGTCCATTTAACTTTATTATAATTATTAACCAGTGGAGAATAAATAGAAAAGAACACATGATGTATATTGGTTTGGGGAACATAAGGCCCCCAGTCCACTCCACCAACGCTCTACTCCATGAGCTTGGTGATTTTCACTATCTGTTCCTCTTATCAACAGACTGTTCCACAACTGAGTGAAAGCAGTTGACACCTTTACAATTTTAAGGCTAAAAAGAGCCTTCTAGTTCATACACAGAACAAAATACACATCTTAGTATGATAATCTGGTTAATCAATGTAAAAGAGAATTTCTTCTTTGAAATACTTTCTTGTTGTTCATCACAATTGGAACAACACACAATTGATAGTATATTAATCATCATCTTCAGAAAAGATGTTCTTCAGTTATAAGTAGTTTTGAGATGATCCAGTTGCAGTAGATCTTGAAATATAATTTGCAACATTAATCAATAGTCAATTCACAAAAGATATTCGATGTAGAATCGGTGAATCTTCAATCGTATTTCTTCTTTATCAGAAAACAGAGCATTGTCGTTCTTCGAAACAGAAGATCTCTAAGTCTCAATTGTCTCTGTAAATTGTAGCAGTGTGAAACTCAAGAGCTTGATATATATTATCAATGATTCGCCTCTATTTCTGTAATAAAAAATAATACAGGTATATATTGAATAAAGACAAGCGTTCTATTTTTCAAATTTAGATCCACAAAATTCACCTTTAGAATCGAAATATTCAAAAGTTTGAATAACAGAGTAGTCGTAACTCCCCTAAAAATTTGGCATGAAAGTATCCTCTTAAAAATATCCTCTGAATCATAAATAAATAGATTTAAATTAGTCAAAGACACATTTTAGATTTGGGCTTTTAATCTGGCTTGAAATCAGCCTAATAATCTGAATAAATGCTGTTGCTTTATTAAAGTCATAATTTAAATATCTGATGCCAAATGTAGGTTTGAACTGCATAGCATAAATTCTTTGAACAAAAGGTTCAGAACATAAGGTTGATCTCAAATGTAAGGTTAATGATCCATACTTTTCTCAACTTCCAAACGTAAGGTTGATCATTCACAAAAGTAAGGTTGTTGAACCATACTTATAAGAAACAAACATTACGTTCCATACTCACATAATGATCTTATTCCATACTTTTCTGATTTCCCAAATGTAAGGTTTCTTCCAAACTTAAGGTTCTTCTTCCAAAAGTAATGTCCCTTCAAAAAGTAAGGTTCCTTCCAAAAGTATGGTTCTTTCCAAAAGTATGGTTCTTTCCAAAAGTAAGGTTCTTTATTTCATACTTTTCTGATAACGTATGGTTGCTTAACCATATTTTTATGATAACCTATAAAGTAAATGACAGATTCTATCCTTACATAATGCTCTTCAACGTAGGGTTTGAACAATGTTTCCAAAAAACGCTCAAGTAATTTTCGAACATGTAGAGCATGAACATTGTTTCCAGAACACGCTAAAAATGATTTCTGAATACTTTTCCAAATCTTCCACACCAATTAAACACTTTAATATTATATTAAAATAAAGAAATAAATAATATTAATTTCATGAAACATACTCAAAGTAAAATTATTAGAATAACAAATACGGATATTTGTGGGAAACAAAATCCTCATAAAGAGATAGAGTATTGTTCTCAACAATCTCCCCTGTATAAAATTATATACTATTGAAAACAACACTTTCTCAACATTATGATGGTGAGGAATACTATCACAACTTGATACCTAGATATAGGGAGAATTTCTCTAGTGTACATCTTGGGGAGGACCTTCAATATGTACTGCAATCAGGGGAGGACCTTCTCGTTACTTGATGTTACTATGGGGAGGACCTTCACAGAAACTGTCATTGCGGGGAGGGCCTTCGCAATGACTATCATCATGCTAAGGACTACCATCATTACTCGATGACCGAATTTAGGGAGAAGTATATCTGCAGTGTATACCCTGGGGATGACCATTAGTGTAACACCCCAAGATTTCATAATACGTTATCTCTTTAAAGTAATTCAATTTCTTGTGCCACACGAAATACCGAGTTCGAGCGCACCACATCTTACCAAACTAGCCATTTAAAAAGCGGTTATGAATATTATTAACTACATTTTGAATTTTATATACAAAATATAATTTTAACATCCATATTATTTGTTTTTTAGACATAATATAAGAACAACCAATTTTTCAGATAAAAGAAGTGTTTTCCTAAAAAATGAAATTTTACCGCCTTTTAATGGATAACCCTTTTAAAATATAATATTTGACACTTTTATATATTAAAGTAGACAAAATAAACTTCTTATTTAGAATCAGGATTTAAAAATAAAGTTTGGATAAATTTTTGGTGTTTTTCTGATAACTTTCATATTTTGAGTAATATTAAAAAATATTAAATTTTAATTGGAAAACAACTTTTTCAATCAAAATAATTTATGTTGTTAAGTTATAAATTTGAATGTTTTTGAAGTATAATTATATTATATTTTTATCATTTAATACAATTTTTGTCATTGGAATTAATTTTACATTTAAATTGGATATAAACACATATCAATCTTTTGAAAGTTTTTACTTCTTAAAACCCCGATTTATGGTTTTGACAACAGGAATTAATTTTAACTTAATTAATGAAACTTATATGTCTTAAATTTGGTAAAATATACATCATTTTTGAATTCAGAATATCGCAATTAGCTTAGGGTGAATTTTGGATATTTTTATGAAAACATTAATTTTCTGATGAATATTGAAAAATACTACATAGTACATAAAAACTGACCTTTTCATTTTAAAATTTATTTGAAATTAATTTTTTTCTTAAAATAGATAAATAATACATATATTTGTATAATTTAATTCCTTGGATTCATTTTATAAAAATATTAGATATATAAAATTTTATTGAACCATTTTAACGACTTTTTACCCACCTTGTAGGCACATTTACCCACCTTCTAGGCACATTTGAAAATTTGCTTAAAATATAACTTTACTACTTCTGTGAATTGAATTTCAAAAATTTGAGTAACATGGTTGACATCAGTAAGTAAAATATGGTTCAATAAGATTAAAATAAGTTTGGGTGAATCGAAACTTTTGAATTTTAGTTACCATGGTTAAAAGTAAATAAGGTAATTAATGGTAAAAATAATATTATATTACACCAAAACATGTCAAAACTTTATTTTATAAGTTTATTTCGACCAAAATAAACTTTAGGAAAAAACTAATATCCTTTTGATCCATTTGGGTTAGATTAGGACATTTAATATATTCTATTTAAAGAAGAGTAAAAAGTGTTAAATTCAAAGTTTAATAACTAAACCATTTTTAATATAGGGTTAAACATAAGATAAAATCGACTATAAATATTAATTAGAAAGATAAAAATATTTCCCACATCTTGGTATTTTATTTATAATTTTTAGAAATAAATAATTAATGTTATTGATGACACAATGATGAAGCAATAATTACCTTATTAATGAATAATTAAAATAATTGATATTATAAATGTCAAAATAAATGTAAATTGAGACTTTTAAGGACATCCAATAATTTTCTAGGTGAATATGACATGTTTGGGTTGATTTAATGTATTGTGTTTTGAAGTAATCAACTTTTTACGACTTTCACAAAAACCAAATACTAAATAGTGTCAAAATTGACATAAATGAGTTTTTAAAACAAATTCTATATTATTAAAAGATATAATATTTTTAAAAATCTAAGGTTCAGCCAAATTACTTATATAATGATAGATATGTCATTAATTAACCACTAGAGGTTCTCTAGTAATTTTATAGTATGTTTATTAACCATGTATTACAATAATACCAGAAGAGATGGTAAAAGTTAAACTATTTAACTAAGGGTTATATCTAAAAGATAAGGTTAATATGGTGACTTAAACTTGTCTAAAACCTATTGGATGAGAGTTTTTACACCCATAACCACCTTAAAACTTAAATAAATACATTTTGAGATATTAAAAACCGAAAATAATGTTAGAATAAATTAATATTTCAAGATTTTCCTAAAGTACCCCTCACCTCTCTTATAAAAGGGAACTTCCCCTTCTCTTAATTTCACACCTCCAAAGCCATTTGGATAAAAAATACCCTACTAAAATATCCTCCCAACTAACCTCACTTCATCTTAGACTCTTTACTTGGATCTTAAAGATATCCTATGGAGCCCTTTTGTTCCAATCAAAAGGAAGACCCCAAAGAAGAGGTAATTATTTCATCACCTCTTTCATAGTTATTTTCTTCTTCCACTTCCTATTTATTTTTTGTTTCCATGCCAAAATAATTACTCAAGTACCTTATACATACTGTGATTTTATTATAAATATGGTAAAACCATATTCATTATTCTATTCATTAGATGAATGATAGAGTCACCATACGTGCGTACGTACGACTTACCGTCTCCACGTCATAGGTAGTTTGTTATTCATCACTTCAATATTTGGATGGGTATAATAATTAGTATAATTGATGTAAATAATAAATATAAAATGTTAATTATTATTTATATATAATATAACATCCAATTAAAGACTATTTCAAAATCAATATAATGATATCATCGCTCGTGCGTACGTACGACTTACCGTCTCCACGACGCGATGAGATTCATTTCCACGTTCACCATTCAACGATGAATGTATATATATATTATTAATAAGTATGTAATATATTAAATAAAAATTATAATGTAAATATATAGATATATATATATATATTTATTTAAGTATATCTCATTAACTTACTTCTGTTCAATACGATATAAAAACGGAAACACCGTGTATGCGTACGTACGACCTACCGTCTCTATAAATGGTGTTTTCCATTTCACATATCAATCTATTTTACATACTTATATTCTGAATATATATGATACATAAGTAATGTTTTATATTATGGAATCAATTAAATCATGATATAAGTTATACGATCAAGAATAAAAAGTTGAAACACGTATGATAAAGAAAGTGATTATTACCCGAAATGTTATTTTAACATAGAAATTATTATTAAATGGGTAGTATAAAACAATAAATGAATAAAGTATGATATCATAAATATAAATACAGTTTTGTTATAATTTAATAACATACTATGGTCGTTATACAGGAGGTTAAACGTACCCTAGACCAAAATAATGTACAAGGTAAGGGTTAATTACTCAATCTCATTATTATCCGAGATTGTTTATGTGTAAGTATTTAGTAGGGAATTTTTATCATAAATGTAAATGTTTCATTAAAATGTTTTCAAAATTAATATTTTAAGTTTTTTTGGAAGGGGTGCTTTATCAAGATCATCATTTTAAATGTTTTAATGATTTATTTTTCTAAATCTTTTTAATTAATGTCCATGTTTTAAAAATGACTTTAAGGATTTATTTATATGGACATGATTGTCTTAAAATGCTAGTTCTTTTCAAAATATTCAAAGTGGTATGAGACATTTTGATTCAAAAATATCTTTTAAATGACTTCCTTTATAAATTCATGAATTTTAAATTATTTCACAAAATGAGATATTTCTCTCAAAGAGTTTTACTAATCATTTTCAATTATTTCAACATAATTTAATTGATATTATTCTTGACTGAGGTTTATTTATTATCATAAAATCTTCCATATTATATTGAATGAGTTATGAAATGATTGACTGTAGATTTTCTATTTTTATACCATTAATGTATTATAGTTAAAGTATTTACATTTCATATGCTAGTTTTAATATGAATGTTTATGTTATGTTTCAAAATTTCCATATAAAGAATACATTGGACTTAGTAAGTGACTGGTGGATCCCACTACAACTCCAAGATGCATTGGTAGGTCTCATTAGACAAACTAGTGTCTTTCAACAAGGCCTTGTCAAAAATTTTATTTGTAGTCTTGGAACGAGTCCTTGACTATGTGGTTATGATGTCCGACATTAAGGATTCCCTCATTATGAAATTAGTTATTGCATGTGATTATTCGACTAGTTGAATATCCATGTGCAAGTTTATATGGTAATGTTTGATTTATTTTTGCTATATTTTGTTCACGTTTATGTTTAAAAGGTTGTTGTTTTTATTATACATCTTCCCTTAAATGTTTATAGCTTCCACTAAATTATTTACCCTTACTGTGCATCTAATATCACCACTTTCATATGTTTTATTTTCCCAAGATACCATGAAGTGAATTATGATTTATATGCAGGTTTAATCTAGAAGAAAAATGGAATTCTCAAAGAATTATCAATGTTTTATTTTATGCTAGAAATTTTAATGGAATGTTTAAATATGTAATATATTATCCAAGACTGCTAAACTAAATGGTCCTTCGGGGCTTGATTCCTTATAATCATTCCAATGTATTAAAATAAGGCACCAGATCTAGGATTCTTGGGTTGGGGCATTATAGTTGTTATCAGAGGAAGTTTAGTAGAAACCTTGGAAACTAGATTTAGATAAACTCTAATTAGAGAATATTAACCTAAGATAGTCTTTGAGGATTAGGATAGAAGAACATCCAAAAATATTGATAGTATAAATATTATGTGGGTTTTCCAAGAAAATACATCCCTATCTGGATACAAATAGGAAGAGGTGGCTCTGGCACAAATGTACCTTAGAGTAAAAACTCCGACATGGAGTTTCGGGCTTGACCTAGGGTATCCTGGTACACGAAAATAGGCCTTGCTACACTCTTGGTATTGACACTCCCGTGGGATATGCTTAAGATAATTCAAATTTTCATTACACACCATTATGAAGGATTTATGAGTAAATATGTCAGCAAAGAAACCAATGTTATGATTATGTGACTAGATGTGTTTAAATCTTCAATTAATGCTAATAATTTTTATAGTTTTTGGATTATACATTATGATATGATCTAACCTAGTGTATGAAATCCTTAATAAATGGTTCCCAATGGAAGGAATGTGAACTCCACCAATACGCATGATCCAAAGAGTAAGAAGGATCATATCTTTCATAGTCTTAAGCCATAAATTAGATGGTAAATAGTCTCCCATGTATCTGCAGCATATGAATAAATAGTATCTTGGGTTAATAAGATAAGTAAATAATTATCTGATTCCAATGGCTTCGAAGGGAAGAACGAAAAGAAGAGGATGGAAAAAAATATGGATAAAGGTAAGAAGGGAAATAAGGATTTTCCCACATGTGATAACTGTGGAAACAATCACCTTGGTAAATTATTGAAGGGAATGAGAGTATGTTATAAGTGTGGAGAAAAAGGACACCACATTCGTGATTTCAAGGGTAAAAAAAGATTTCAAATGTACAATGCTTCATTTACAATGAGTTGGGACACTACGCGAATCAATGTACCAATCATCAAAGTATACACCAAATGATGATATTGGGTAATAATCAAGTTATGATACTACAACACATGAATAGTAATGATTAGAGTTCTTATGTTGTTATTGAAGAATTACGTCATTTTAGTTTTTTATCAATGATATACCGATTATATGAATTATGGAAATAAATAAGGATCGTACTGCAGTAATATTTCATTAAGGATTTGAGATTTTATAGTACCAAGTAATGTGACGCAGTTTGAAGTTAAACATTTTAGAAAATACATGGTTGAGGGAAAGATAAACCTTAATATGATTCTGATGCTTAGGTATTGATTTAGGAATAAGATATAATTGATTGGGATAAATTATATTGTATATTATTGACTACATTGGAACTAATTATTTTCTTGTTTATTCCATAATTGTTGGAGTTTACAACATTTTTGGATTTAAGGAGTACATCTGGTATTCTATTAGGAATAAGGGTGCATAAACGCATTCAATAAGGTTTTATGGTAATTATGGGTGTTACCGTGTTTTAATAAAATACATAGTGAAGGTATTAACATGTTATTATGTGGAAAAAAGGGATCTTCATTATGTTTACCTCCCATATAAATTTTTAGACTTAGAGTTTAGAACTAAGTATTTTTGGGTATGTCTAAAGGTTGGAATGAAGTAAGTTGAGCACTTGATATTTTGTATGAGGTTAAATTATAATTTATTGGATACTGTAACATAACCTTTTGGATTTCAGTAAACATATAGAGGATTAAAGAAATACATTTGGACCTTATGATTTATCAAATGTGCAATAGGCATAAGAAAATTACTTTTGAACATTCATTTCCTAGTATAAGGGGTGAAGTGAAAATAAATTGAAGCACAACCAAATGATGAGATTATGATTAAGACAGGTAATGAAAACAAGTATGTTTTCTTGATTTCTTATCTTGATTTTAAATTAATCCCTCCTCTTCAAAAAAAATAAAGTATCTAAAAAAATGTGTTATCCTAATACCTTATGTTTTGTTGAACTGATGATATTTTAAATATTCATAGATTTATGGCTTTGAGGCCCTTAATTTTTTCTCTTTATTGTTCACATGTTTGTGATTGATGACATCAATCACTCCATATAATTATTTACATTTCCCTCCAATTAGGTGTCTATAATTTCCACCGATGTTATCTTATTCAAAACCCTAACTTGGTTGTGACTTTTTCATTTCCCTTTCCCTCTTTTTAAGACTGAATTTTAGTAACCCTATTTCTGATATGGGTTTTCCACCAAAGTATTTTCTATTTTTAACCTTTTAATTTAAAAAAACAATTTCAAATTTCGAGGACACAATTTATTGATGGAGAGTAGAATTTGGCACCCCATGATTTCATAATATGATATCTCTTTAAATTAATTTAATAGATTGCACTACAGGCAACACCATGTTCGAGCACATCACGTCTTACCAAACTAGCCGTTTAAAAAGCGATTATGAATATTATTAACCGAATTTTAATTTTTATATACTACATATAATTTTAACATCCATATTATGTGTTTTTAGACATATTATAAGAGAAAATCCAATTTCTCAGATAAAAGAATTGTTTTTCCAAAAAAATGGAAATTTACAGCCTTTTAAGGGAGAACCCTAAATCTAATATTTAACCATTTTATATATTCAATTTGAAAAAATAAACTTCTTCTTTAGAATCGGGACATAAAAATTTAGTTCTGATAATTTTTTTGGTGTTTTTCTGATAACTTTCATATTTTGATGAATAGTGAATAATACTAAATTTTAATTGAAAACAACTTTTTTAATCAAAATAATTTATATTGTTAAATTATAAATTTGAATGGTTTTAAAGTATAATTATATTATGTTTTTGTCATTTAATTCAATTTTAGTCATTGGAAGTAATTTTACATTTAAATTGGATATAAACACATATCAATCTTTTGAAAGTTTTTACTTCTCAAAAACCTGTTTTCAGGTTTTGACAATATTAATTAATTTTAAATTAATTTATGAAACTTATTTGTTTTGAATTTGGTAAAATAGAAATAATTTTTTAATTAGGAATATTAAAATTAGCATAGCATGGTTTTTTTGTTATTTTTCAGAAAACTTTCAATTTTTGATGAAAAGTGAAAAATATTGCATAGTTCATAAAACCGACTTTTTCATTTAAATAATTATATTTACTTAAACATTAATCATTAAATAGATACATAATACATATATTAGTACCATTTAAGACATTGGAGTCATTTTATAATAATATTAGATATATAAAATTGTATTGAACCATTTTTACGTCCTTTTACCTACCTTCTAGGCACATTTACCCATTTTCTAGGCACATTTGAAAATTTTCATATAATATAATTTTACCACTTAAATGAATTGAATATCAAAAATTTGAGAGTCATGGTAGAAATTAGTATGTAAAATGTGGTTCAATAGGATGAAAATAATTTTGGATGAATAGTAACTTTTGAATTTAATTTACCATGGTTAAAAGTATATAAAGTAATTAAAGGTAAAAAAAATTTATATTACCCCCAACACATGTAATAATTCTATTGGATAAGTTAATTTCGGCTAGAATTAATCTCAGGACTAAAATACGATCCTTTTGATCCATTTGGGTTAGATTAGGACATTTATTATATTTTATTTAAAGAAGAGTTAAAAGGGTTAAATTCAATATTTAAAAACTAAACAATTTTTAATATAGGGTTAAACAAAAGATAAATTTAACTATAAATATTTATTAGAAAGATAAAAATATTTTATACATCACGGTATTTTATTTATAATTTTTATATATTTTATAATTAAAGTTATTTATGACACAATGATGAAGCAGTAATTACCTTATTAATGAAAGATTAAAATAATTAACATTATAAATATAAAAATAAATGTAAATTGAGACTTTTGATGCCATCCACGAATTTTATATGTTAATATAAAATGTTAGGGTTGATTTAATGTATTTTTTTAGAAGTAATATATTTCTTATGACTTTCACAATTACCAAATACTAAATAGCGTTAAAATTGACATAAATGGGATTTTAAAACAAAAACTACATTATTAAATGATATAATATTCCTAAAAATATAAGGTTCAGGAAAATAACTTATATAATGATAAATATATCATTAATGAACCACTTTAGGCTTTCTTGGAATTTTATAGTAAGTTTATTAACCATTTATTGTAATAAAACAAGAATACATGGTAAAAGTTAAACTATTTAACTAAGGGTTAAATCTAAAGGATAAGGTTAATATGGTGAACTAAACTTTTGTAAAACCTATTGGTTGAGATGATTGAGACCCTTACCCACCTTATCATTTAAATTAATCCATTTGGATATATTATACTCTGAAAAATAATTTAAGAATAAATTAATATTTCAACCTTTTCCTAAAGTGCCCCTTATGTCTCTTATAAAAGGGTAGTCCCTCTTTTCTAAAATTCACACCCCAAATCCATTTGGCTAGGCCAAAACCTACTCAAATATCCTACAAAATACCCTCAATTAATTCTAGATTCCTTAATTTGATCAGAAATCCATCCTAGGAATCCCTTTTGTTCAAATCAAAAGGAAGAACCCGAAAAAGAGGTAATTATTTAATCACCTCTTTCAAAGTTATTTTCTTCTTCCACCTCTTCTTTATTTGTTGTTTCCTTGCCAAAATAATAAATCTAGTACCTTATACATACTGTGGTTTTATTATGAATATGGTACAACCATATTCATTATTCTTCCAATCCTATGAATGATAATGTCACCATACGTGCGTATGCACGGCTTACCATCTTCACGTCGTGGTGTAGTTTGTTATTCAACACTTCATTATTCGGATGGGTATAATAATGAGTATAATTTATGTAAATAATAAATATAACATGTTAATAATTCTATATATATAATGTACCATCCAATTACATATGATTTCACAATCAATATAATGATATCATCGCTCATGCATACGTATGACTTACCGTCTCCACGACACGATGAGATTCATTTCCACGTTCACCATTCAGCGATGATTGTAAATATATATATTATTAATAAGTATATAATATATTAAATAATAATGATACTATAAATATATATATATGTGTGTGTGTGTGTGTGTGTGGGTGTTTACATTCACATATACCTCATTCACTTACTTTAGTTCAATACGATATAAAAACAGAAATGACGTTTATGCGTACGTACGACCTACCATCTACATAAACTGTGTTTTCCATTTCATATATAAATCTTTTATACGTACTTATATTCTAACTATATATGATACATAAATAATTTAATATATTTTTGAATCAATTAAATCATGATATAAGGTATATGATCAAGAATAACAAGTTAAAACAGGTATGATAAATACAACGATTTTTACATGAAATGTTATTTTAAAATAGAAATTATTATTAAAGGGGTAGTATAAAGACATAAACGAATCAAGTATGACATCATAAATATGAATATGTTTCTATTATAATTTAATAACATAATATGGTCATTATAAACGAGGTTAAACGTACCCTCAGAAAAAAAGTACTAGGTAAGGGTTAATTACTCAATCTCATTATTATCCAAGATTATTTATGTGTACGTATTTACTGGGAAATTTTTGTCATCCATGTCTATGTTTTATAAAAAAGTTTCCAAAATTAATATTCTAAGGTTTTTTGGAAAGAAATTTTTATCATGATCAACATTTTAAATGTTTTAATGATTTATTTTTCTAGATATTTTTAATTAATGTTCATTTTTTAAAAATGATTTCAAGGTTTTATTTACATGGACATGATTTTTTTAAAAATATTAATTCCTTTCAAAAGTTTCAAAGTGGTATGAGACATTTTGATTCAAAAATATCTCTTCAATGTCTTCATTTTTAAATGCATGAATTTTACATGATTTCACAAAAGGGGTATTTATCTCTACTAGATTTACTGATCATTTTCAACTATGTGAACATTATTTACTGGATATTATTCTTGATTGAGGTAGATTTATTGTATTAAATTCTTCCATATTGTATTGAATGAGTTATGACATGTTTGACTATGGATGTGCTATTTTTATACCATTCATGTTTTATACTTAAAGTATTGACATTTTATATGATAGTTTTAATTCAAATGTTTATGTTATGTTTCAACTTTTTCATATGAGGAATGAATTGGACTTAGTAAGTGATGGGTGGAGCCCGCTATAGCTCCTCGATGCATCGGTAGGTCTCATGAGACAAACTAGTGTCTTGGCACAAGGCCTTGGATTTTTTTTTATTTGTAGTCTTGGCACGAGGCCTAGACTATGTGGTTATGATGTTCATCATTATGAATTACATCATTATGAAATTAGTTATTACATGTGATTATTTGAATAGTAGAATATCCATGTGCAAGTGTATATGGTAATGTTTGATTTATTTTTTCCATATTATGTTCATGTTTACATTTAAAAGGTTTTAGTTTTTATTACACATATTTCCTTAAAATTTTATAGCTTCGGCTAAATCATTTACCCATACTGAGCATCTGAACTCACCCCTTTCATATGTTTTATTTTCCCAGGATACCACAAAGTGAATTATTATTTATATAAAGGTTTATGCTATAAGAATAATGGAATTCTCAAAGGATTATCTATTTTGTATTTTATGTTAGAAATTTCAATGTAATGGTTATGTATGTAATCTATTTTCCAAGACTTCTAAACTGATCGGTTTTTCGGGACTTGATTCATTGTAATCATGCCAATGTATTAATATAATGCACTGGCTCCAGGCTTCTAGGGTCTGGGCATTACATTCAGGGAAGATGAAATCAAGGGGAGTACCTTCTTACTGTCTAATCATCTGGTCAAGGGGAGGGATACCATAATGCATTTTAGGAGACAGGATCTCAGGATCGATCATTCCAGTCCCATGGAGTGAGCCCCTATGGGTGCTTTGGGGATGACCTTCAGAAATACTGGTAGAGATATTATGTGGAGGGATTTTGAAAATGATACTGCCACTTCCATAATTTGGTAATGGACTCACAGAGTCTTGAGCCTTTATAGATATACGTTTAATGGCATCCTGAACCCCAGCTTCCAGTAGAGGAGGATCATGTATGTGCTCTTCTTTTTTCAATTGCCTTTGGCACATTTTATTTTTGAGCGCTCTCTTGCAGGTAACCAGGGCTGTCTAATGTTGGTAGGGTCCTTAATATATGGGACCTTGTCTTGTTCGGTCCCATGATGTTGTTGGTATATGCTGATGAGCATCTTGAGTTTTGGAAGGGATATATTTATGCACTAGAGAGGACACCACGTTGGACTAGTGTCCCCCTAGTTAGAACGAGTTTTTGTTCTTGATCCTCTAGTATGTGTATCGTGGGATATTGTTGTCCACCCTCCTATACTAGAGTAGGGGTGCATAAATGCTCCAAAGTGATTGACCCATTTTGTGAGTAAGTCATCCAGTTTGTGGAAACTGACTCATGGGTCTAGTTTCTCACCTTTTCCACTGATGCAATGATATCTTGGATTTTTTGGATGATATGGTCTGAAATCGATGACTAATCTTCCATAATTTTGGGGATGAGATGAAATACATCTTTGGCTAGAATAGGTATGAAGGACCATTCTGATGTCGGAGTGGGATTTTGTGCTTGCTCTGGCCCCCCATGGGTTTCTAGTAGACATTGGCATTTCTCCTATTTTGGGACAAAATAACAAGTCTGTTGCCAATTTTCTTCTTTGATTGCCTCCGTATTTGACTGGTGGGCTTCATATTCATGAGTGGGGATTTTCATCCACTCTCTTGTTGTTGTATTAGTCTCATAGGAACTGTATGCATCTGCAAGAATTTAGATCTGCTCATATTTTCTTGCCGCCCTATTTGGATGGTAGTATTGATATGCATCAGCAGGTATTTGAACCTGTGTATAGCTAGACGTCACCCTATTTGGATGACAGGCATGATATGTGTCAGTAGGTATTTGTTCCTACGTTTAGCTAGTTGCAGTCCTATTTGGATGACATGCTCTTTGTGTGTCGGCAGATATCTGCATCTACCAATATTTTTCGACTCTATCTACACGGCGGGACTGGTGAGCACTATTAGGAATGTCCACATGATCATATCGTGGCACCTTATTTCTATAGTGGGATAGAGTGGAGGGGGTAGTGTTTTATGTCTTCCCATTGAATATCGTTGTGTTGGAATGGTGGAGCTGATCCTTAAGAACCAAGGTGATATTTTGTTCTTGATTATATATTTTCTACCCTTGGCATGTAGCATGAGGGGCTCAGGTCTTTTGGAATTCATCTAGTGCCCTCGGCATAAGGTCCTCTTCAGCGTGAGGAGACTTGGTCACCTGATATCGGCGGAGACACTCTCTTGCAGAGGCCCATGAGTAGGACTCATGTGAAGTGTATATGAAGTTTTTATCATTTACTTTATCTTCCTACCTAAGATATGGGAGTTAATTTTTGTCCAGTTCTAGGGATAGGCTCCTAAAATGGTTTGAGATGACCACTGGGGTCTCCTTGTACTAGGGTTCCAACCAGAGATGAGGAGGCGACTAGAAAGCCTTTGCAGACTAGAGGGCTTGTCTCGTGGACTCCACCATAGGGATAATACCATTTTGGTGGTACTTTTTGATCAGCATGTTGGATTCTCAGCATTGAATACATTGGGTAGGTGAGGGGGTCCTACTCTTCATCGGGGCCTCGGCCGCCTACGGGATCACTAAGGCACATGTATGCATTGTTCGTTGGGATTTTATTTTTTTTGATGGTTTCTCTACGAGAACCTTAAATATAAATATATGAAATATTCAGACCACAAGACCCTCTCAAGGTTGCATTATCTTGAACATATTCATATTTGACAATTCATCTTGGCCTCCTTTCCCATTTTTTGTGTGGCAAAGGGGCTTGAGTGCGGTAGGACCGCCACCTTGGTTTAGGATTTATATCTAGTTCCCCATTTTTGTTTCGACTCTAGATGAACAAATTTATGATGATGCAAAAATGGTCTGACAAAAACCCGCACACATATCGTATTATAGAGATAGTTTTGTGTCAATTTCACCATTTTTTTGATTCAACCAGTTTTGCGTTATTATCCATTAAAGGGGGATTGGATTAACCCCATTAGGACTAGGAAGATTATCCCTTCTGTATCATGAAGGAGGCTCCACATTTGAATAGTCCACGTGAAAGATTTCATGGGGTCAAGAAATTGTAAAATTAGTCCCCCTAGGATATAACTTCTTCATATTGTTTCCAGTGGGTTTATTCATGGATCCAGAAACACCCAAAGACCTTATTGTCCATGATTAATGGACGTTCATTTAAAATGCAGGTGCTCATTGGATGATTATTTGGCCAACGGTACTTTAGGTATCCATTGGTTGAGAGGATGAGAAGTCAGGCTCATCACACCTTTTCTAGGGAATTATTTTATATTCTAGGTATCTCTTACAGATTTAAGTTGGGTTCATATGCTCATGAATCCTTGGTTCATTCCTGAAGAGTGTATACATGGACTACCCCTAGTTTGCAGGATCATCATAGGCATACATGGATTGGACACTACAGAGGTAATGCTGAATTAATCTATAAAATAGGTCACTCTGGAGTTCATCACCATCCGGGGAGGACGAAAGGTGACTAGATGTTTAGATCAGACCCATATTATGGGTTTCCTACGTATCCACAGGAGAGAAATCGGAATCCACATAGTTTGGAATAACTGTGGATTATGCATAGAAGCTACCCATTTGTGGGATCATGATTGTGGTGATCCCTTTTCTAAAGGCACCCTTTTGAGCTCGGGCTTCAAGAAGGTATCCTATGTATCCTGGTTTGATTAGGAATCAGAGTTCTTATAGTTCATAATTGTGTGGATGTTGTATTCTTCACAAATCTCTATGCCCATGTGAGTCATGCTCGATGTGAGAAAAAAGAGGATGTGAGAGATCCAACTAACCACACACCTCCTCTCCTATTGATGGGAGAGGGAAGGCCTACGGTGGAATGGGTCAGGGAGATCATGTACGAGGGTGAAGAGTGATGAACCATTTAATGAGGGATGACATTAAATGTCATACTGCTCAACCTTTGGGAGATCGGGGACCTGTCTTAGTAGGAGTGCCTCGAAACACATTCCTGGAAAGGGGAAAAGTTTTGACCACATCACAAGGAGAAGTGAATATAACTCCTTCGACTGAACATTATTCCTCAATGAATGGAAAAGAAGGCGATCACCCTTAATCCCTAGAATGTGGAAGTTCATGTTAGCATCCTAAGGCTAAACTCCTGGTTACCATGAGAATGTAGACATATGGAAATCCATGGATTCTGAACCGTTGTGGGTAGAGCCTTCGTGAATCCTCTTACCATGGGTATTTAGACTCAAAGGAGAACAATGATGCGCCCAATGACCTGATCATACAGGTCTGGTGGGTTTGGAAGATGCTTTTTCCTGATGTTGGGGGACTGGTTCACAGAGGGACTATGGAGGACTGGACTGTAACTGAGGGGATATATTGGTACCAGAGGGAAGGGTACCAAAAAACACCCCATTCCTCATACTTTATTATTTTGCGGGATGGGAGGAGCTCTACGTACTATATTAGTATACGGGTAGAGGGATCATCCGAGTACTAAAGCAGTATGTGGGCTTTGGAAAGGAACACCATTTACCACAATGGTATGTGGTCCTGAATGCAGTCTATCACAGCGCTTTGGGTTCCATACGTGCACTGATGCAGTACACGAAGCCAGGTTAAATATTCATAGCGATGCACTATTCACAACACCATATCGAAGGAGGGTCCTGAGGAGTTCATTCGCGTGAAATATGTGGTTCAAAATTTCACTAATTAGTTTTGTGGTCCTCTTATTATTATTATGTTCCTTCATTTAATGGTTCGCAGATGGTTGTACCAGTGGAAAATGTGGTTTGCAATTCGGGCTTTGACGATGATTCAAGAATAAATCTAGAATCTACTTCAAATTCTTTCTTCCAACCTCTAGGGTCTCCTTCATGCTTTCTTCGTCCACCCCCTGAATTACTTATATAATCCTTTTAAAGAGTATCAGGGAAATATTATATATGATTATGATGAACCATTTTTGGAATACTAGGAAAAGACATCTTGACCCATAGAAGACTCAATCAACCTGGTTTTGCGGAGGCTGTGATTCGTGAGTCATGGTTCACAAAACCTTCCCTATTTTCTTTGTCGATGAACTGCTGAGTTTTCGAGATGGTATGAGGATGACCTTCTAATGCTTGATTCCCTCTGCATTGTGGTTCGCGGTCCATGGGGTTCACTGGCCATCACTCTGTGGGCCAACACCTCTTGGATCATTCTGTGTACTGATGGTTCATGGTTAATGCAGTCTGAAAACCCTTCCGCGTGATGGTACACATGTCACTTAAAAATAGTTGAGGAATTTAATTCATTTATGCTTCGTCTGAGGTTTGAAACTCAAATCGGGTCCATTCACATTGTTATATTTGTAGTAATTCTTTCTTCCTTCTGCAAAGTGATTGTGGGAGTATTTTCTTTCCATAGAGAAATTTTCAGGACCCTACAATATCATATGATTTAAATCACAATTTAACATATAAATATTAGTACATAAATATTTAAGGAAGATAAGATGTTATAAATACTACCTGAGAGATCAATTAATACCACTTCTTAAAGTGAACTCGTTATACCTCTTGAATTTAAATAAAATAACATGATTCTGGATTCTTATATGAGGCGTAATAGATATAAATGATCCTCATAATATCACTCTATCAAAATGCTCAGGGATATATTTAAATTTTAGTTTCAATCAAATTTTCTCATAGTACATGTCATAATAGAAAAAAATACCCCTAGCTCTGATATCAGATTCAATGTTTGTTCCATAGACCTTTCATTAAAACATTTTTCTTTGTGTCCCACTGTATAAAACTCTTTGAATTGTTTTATATTACATTAAATTAATATCATATTGAATAGAATGTTTTTATATAACTATAAACTAATGTTTATAATAAATTAATAAAATTAAAAGGTGAACATAAAGACACTATAAATATAAATTATTAAAAGAAATAAATTAACAACAATTGGTAAATTATATGTAATATTTTTTGAAACCCCTAAATATTACAAGGGTCATTTTTTAAAAAAATGATTATATTTTTTATTTTCATTTAAAAGATAAATTCTAGAATTCTAGAATTTTTATTATATTAAATGGAAATCCTCATTCAATTAATCATTTCACTATTATTTCAGTGTGATTATGAGGTATTTTTCTAATAAGGTTTATTTGATCCTAAGTAATAAAAAATACCATTTTTAGAAATTCCATAATGTTAGAAATGATAATGTTATAATATTGAAATACAAAAATTTAAAACATTTTTATTAAAAAAAATATATTTAATGAGTAAAATAATGAATTTTAAAAATCATTTATTTGGGAAACCCATTATTTAATTTGGAAGCACTGTGTATATTCAATCTAATAAAAACCATTTGTGATTATTTACATTTAATGAGGTGGTAAAACAATGAAATTATATTGTTTAATGAGATAAATGTTTAATAAGAATCCTCTTATTAAAAAAATCATTTCATTTCATGTTAATAAAACATGTACTTAATTTTATAGAAATTTCAATTTTTTAAGTTCAAGAATGAATTTTTATAAAAGTGGTTATTCTTTGTGTTTTAGAAAAAATTTAATAACTTAAATTTCATCTACTTTTGAAAATTGAATTCGGTAAAATGGATTCCATACTTTTAATTTGTATATAAAATTTTGTAACACATTTAATTTCATTTTTTAGTCATAATAATATTATACCAAGTTAAAAATATAGTTTCCAACATAAAGGAAAACTAGAAAAATATTTTGAATCAGGGGCTAAATCCTTAAATGGTCACAAAATAATATAATTTTATGAAATTATGTAGTCTTTTGAGACCTCTCCATTATCATACCTCTTATTTTTTTGGAAAATGTTTCTTAGTTAGATTGAGAATTAATTTGATTTTTTTATAATATATAATATTTAAATAAATGTCACTATCACTCACTAAATATAATAAATATATATTCATTATAATGATAAGGATGATTTTTTTTGAAAAAATATAGATTAAAAAATGTTGGTTATAAAAGTATATTTTTGTTTAAAATTTATTTTATCTTAGGCAACTTCAACACAGTTCTTATTCATGAAGTAGATAAAGAATGAAAGTTCTTGAAAAAAACATAAAAAGTGATATTTTTTTATGAATTATGGAGTTTAAAGAATTTTATAGATACTAATTAATACATAGGGATCAAATAATTGTTTCATTTGAACTCAATTTTTATCTTGATGTCTTTAAATTCAAATTTTTTGAATAGTCTTAAAATGAAATTAAAGATATTCAATGATAAAAATATTTTATTAATAGATATAGAAATTATTAAAATCTAATAATAATAAAATTGAGATCATAAATGGTCCAAATTATCATACATGGATCATTTTTAGCAACTTTTTATTAAAAAACACTTAATATCCTTACATAGATAAGATTTTTAAAAATTCTATTGGGTTTTTCCTATAAAAAGAAACAACATTGAACATTTCAAAGGCACATATGAGTTTTTACATCAATAAAAATTATTCCCAAATACCACTACATACATAAAATACCACATTAATAATCTTATGGTGTGACAATAAAGATTTTATATAAAGGCCTAAAATTCAATTGAGAGGAAGAAATCAAAAGAAGAAGTAATTTACTTTTCTGAATTATTTCTAGTTTCATTCCTCTTCCACCACTATAAAAAAATTTATATCCATAATAATTTAATTAAATATATATATACTATAATAATATTTTATTATGTTAATTTTACAACTTTATCTATATCCCTTTCATTCCATTGGAAGAAAGATACATATCTCGTGTGTATGTGTGGGTTTTCACCTCCATGAAGTGGTGTAATCTGTTTTTCATCACTATATCTCACATCTATTTATAAGGATGAAAATTAGTGAATATATATGATATTTATAAAATAATTATTAAATTTTAATGATAAAATTTTATCATCCTTCTTACCCTTTCATTCTTTAGAAAACATTAACATCACATGTCTGTACATACAAACTTTTTTCTGCCCGAAGTAATGCATTTTTTCACTACTGTCTCACATGGATAGTCATAATAAAGGAAATAATGATTAAATATATTTTTTATAATAATAATATTGTTCTATAATATTAAACAATTATCTTATTTCTTTCCCTTTTCATCCATTATAAAAATTAAACTATCGCTCATGTGTACAAATGTATTACCATCTCTAGGATATGATATAATTCATTTTTCATAACCACCTTACATAGATTTGTATAAAATTATATTTAATATATAAAAATTATAATTATAACATTATTAAGATTATGGATATGATGAAATGATAACCATGGTTCAGGTATCGAACCCACAGAATAGAAACATGCATGGGAGATGAGTTAGATAACACTTATATACCGTTTTTAACATAGAATTATTAATATAATTATAATTATAACTTACAAGGGAATCATATATAGTAATATAAGAATAAATATTGTTCTAGTAAGGGGATTGTTATCTCATTTTCTTTTCCTTGAATTATTTTATTTTTTCAATGACTATGTTTTGAAAAACTTATGCGTGTTTTGATCTATAATTGATTATATTATGTTAATTTTTTTATTTTTTTTTATTACTATCATTTAATGATTTAATTTATGTATTATAATTTCAAATGTTATGATATTAGTATGGTATTCCTTATCTTAATTTCCTTTTATTGATATTTGTTCAATATTCCCCACCTTATGTATATTTTTGGTGTATATGAAACCCATGAATGACTTTTAAAAATATTTTGATGAAAAATTATTTGTATTTTATATTATATATAATGTTATATATTCTAGTCTATTTTGATTCAATGGTTACCGAAGTTGTAAGGTTTTGTGTTACAATCTAGCTTTTATAAGGATTATTTATATTAAAATTTCAGTTGTAAGTAATTATATTATATATACCTCCTAAAAAAATATTTCATTCTAATTTGGTAATTTATGATATTTCTTAGTCTTAATAACTTTTTTTTCACATATTTGGTTCTCATGAATACAAAAAAAATAAGTAATTTTGGTCAGATCTCTTTGTTAAGGTCAAGAATCATTTTCCTCTTTATCCATATTCCTTAAAATTATTTTATCAAATCATTTATCTTCATTAAATTGTCTAATACAATAATTATCATCAAAAATTTAATATATTTAAATATAACTTAAAGGAATATATTCCAAAAAAATCCCTATGACACACTTTTGACTTTCATTAAAAGTTTATGAAAATAATAAATTTTATTATGATTAGACCAAATATTTTCTAAACAACATGAATTTTATTTTTTATCAAGATTAAATTATAATTTTACATAAGCCTACAAAAAAATCACATTTCTTTTTTTATGAATTTTTAGTTTTAAAAAAAAATTACCAAAATAATTAAATGATTTCTTTAGTTGTTTTTAAAAAATAAAATTCCTTATTAAACGTGTTTTTAAATCTATGTAAACATAGTTTAAATATTTTTTATGATTCATCAAAGCTATTTTATTATGATACAATCCATATTATTTCTATGTATGTATGATGATGATTATTTTTTATGGAAATTCTCAAAAACCATGTTTCTTATCAAGGGTTATTTAGGAGATGTTGGAGGGGTTCTGTTTAGTAAGATTACAGTTAAACCCATTAATTTTCATTAAAAAACAAGAAAAATTCTATAAAATGGTTTGGAACCACTAGTACTGGACCTTCAAAGATTGGTATAGACTATACCAATGGTTTGAAGATTTTTTGGGAATTTGGGCATTAGGATAGACCTTTACTAAGAATTTTTTGCATACTGTTGGAATAAGTGGTCTATAAAAATGGTTCAAAAACTATTGGTATAGTTAATATATGATAAATAAAAATACCAATTATTTGGGAAACCAATATTTATAGTTAATATAAAAAACATTCATGGTTTGATCCCAACACCTCCCACATATTCGATAACAAAATAACCACTAAGAAAAAATCATTTTATTGGACATAATTTTCTAAATTTGTATATTTATATTTTTAATTAATTTAAATTATTTATTATTGAGTGTTTTTGGACAAAATAATTCATAATATAATTGGTTACCTAGTAAATCGTTTCACTAAAACTGTTTGTATAGGTACTCATATTTTTTAATTTATATACCAATAGTTTTGTAGAACCCTTATAATCAGGTATCAATAAAATAAATATAACAATGGTTGTCTAGAATAATTAGTTTAGGTTATACCTATACCAAAAATTTTACAAAAATGTAGGTATATGCCCATTCATATTGAAATAATTTATTTTAGTGTTATTTAATTTTTTTACAATGAAATAAATGTTTTATGATCTTGTGGATCATATATTTATTGTTTTAATTATATAATAGATATACCCAAAATTATATTTCACTTCAATTAACTAGGAAGTGTTTTATATCTCATGATTTAAAGGTTAGATGAGCGGTTTTCCAAATCCCAATAGGGAACATGGGTGGTTGTTCTAAGCTTAACTAAGGTACATAGGTAGTTAACCCAAAATTTATTATGTGATGAATATCATTACAGGTAACCTTGACATTTGATTAATATTCTTGTGTTTATAACATAACATTATTCCACAAAATTATGTCTTATTCTTATGATATTATCTCATGGAGTAGGGTTTATTATTGATCATTCCACACAGTTTTGACATTTGTATTTTTTATGAAAGATATTTATTACTAGACTTATTATTTATGGTCTAAAACTTCTTTTATATGATTATCTAAGTTTTAATCATGTTCCCATACCATTATGTTCGTCTTATGATAAATTACTATCTTTCATTGATAATTTCTATATTTAACCCTAGTGAAAATTTGAACTTATAGTTTTTATACTTAAAATTTTCCATGTTATGTGAAAAATTATTACATATAATATACTTATAAGAATATAATGTATTAGGAATTTTTTGGGAGATGTTGAAGGACTATTATGGGATATTAAAATCTTAGTGCAATGTATAAAATTTCCAATGTATGTAAAGGATATCAGTTTTGATAAGAAATAGGTTTTCATAGTTATATAAAACTCTAAACCTAAAAAATATTTAAGAAGTTAGTAACTCAGTTATTATTTTGAAATTGTAATTAATGATGTATTAGTTTTGATATATTCATTTGGTATCTATGATACTGTGTAAACACTATATTTTCACTTTATCTGGGTTTTTGTCTCTATGTAATTATCTTTGGTATTAAATAATGGGTTTATATAACATTATAGGATGTAATGTTTTAAAATTGGGAATCTTTAAGTGTTATAAATACCATTATGGGTAAATATTTCTATGGGTGATTATAAGTTTAAATTCATTGATACCATTTTTATGTTTTATCCTATGAGAGTCTAAGATGATTATGGATTTTTGGAGAGTTTTTTTGGAATAATATATGAGTGAAGTATGTGTGACCCTTATATTTATCCTGAGATTTTCTCTACAAATTATTTTAGATGAATATTAACATATTGGGAGTCGTTGTTATTAAGTAAATATAACCATTGGGGTTAATATAATCTATTATTTTTATGTAATTATATTTATTAGGATAAATTGTTTTTTTTTTTGAAAATTATATTCTCTTATATATATAATCATGGGACTAAATAATTTATTTTTTATGGCCAAAATTAAATTGGATGATGTTCACTATATTTTTTTGGGAACATTTTATGAATAAGGGTAAATATGAAATTTATTTTTCTATAATGTGGGATTTTATATTAAAGTTGTTACTATTAATTTATTAATAAATATTAAGTTAAAATTTGAAACGTATGTGATTTTATTGTGGCATTATGTTGATTCATTCTATTAATGGAAAATACTTGAATATTTTATAGAATATTTGACTTGGGTAAATATTCTTAGCTTGTGGCTTTATGAGTAATTAATATTGTTTACTGAAAAATGTTATGATGGTTTTGGAAGAATCTGTGATCAAATATTTCAAATCATTAGGTTTCAAATATGGACTCGCACACTTTAAAGAATTGTAGGAGTAGTTCCCTATACAAATTTCTAGTTTTATATTTGGGTGTTAGTGCTATGAATTTTAAGATTGATGTATTATATATACATATAATTTCTTATTGATATTTTATTTTCTTTTACTAACCATTTTGGTTTTGGGTATAAAATAGGAAAATAAATTTTCATCCTTTTCTGGTTCTCATAATATATTAGAATTTAATTTTCATGCTACTAGTATGAAAAAACCATCTTGTTCATTCATTATAAAAAATGAATGAAATGAGAAAACGTATCGAAACAATAAATAAAATGATGAAATTTTGTATATATAATGGAAAAAATAATGTAAGTATATTATTTAGTATTATCATTATAATAACATCTTCAATATAGGTTTGATGATCATGTAGTTATATAAAATATGATTTAAAATATGGTCTAGATGATAAAATGGGATTTAGAATGAATTTATATGAGTTTGAACACCTAAAATAGTTTTATTTTTATGTTGAATGGATATTGAAATCTATTTTATGGGATTTGGGAAAATATGGGGCATGGTCAGGGTGGCCGGGTGGCATAGCGGTTATATCTTACAATTACTGGCCCATTATCGACTAGCTGGTGGGATTGAAAATATCCAAACATTCTGATTAGTATTATGAACTAGTTGGAGGACATTAAAGTGGGGGAACTTCATTTTACCATTTCAGTTTAATGAGGGGAATACCGATCTTCCCTCGTGTTTATTTCTCATATAGGCTGAATAGTGAATTCTCTTTATTCCTCCATGAAACACCCTTTATATAAGGGTTTTCCTTAGATTCCTCTTGCAATCTATATCGGTTCTCCCCTTATAGTGATAACCTTCCTTGAACCTCCCCCTCTTGTCTTGATTTCTTCTTCTACCAAGATTTGGTTTATGGAAAATTCAATTTGAGAATAGTCGAATCATCCCAATATGATGTCTATATTTCTAATCCTTAGAATGGGGTGTCATGAGATGATGTCCATGTGTTTCTTCTCATTGATTCGACAAAATTGTGCCACCCAATGAATTTTTATATTCTTTTATTTATCATTAAGTATGATTCCATAGATAATATGTATATTTGGGTGAGTATTTGATATATGGTGGTTACTAGGGGTGTCGTGAGTGGCCAAAACACTATTACTCAAGAATTTGGTGATCATCGAATGCCCGATGAGATTTTAAGGATTATACCATGCTGATAGAATTTTTATTTTACTGTTATATAATTTAATTAATTATAATGTTATTATATTTCATTAATATAAAATTCCTTCCCTGAGTTACATTCCCCAGAATGCGGGTAGTGTCTGATGGTAATGAGGTAACCTTGGCAGAGCTTTTAAAAGCCTCGATGTGACTTATCATATTTTGAAACAAAGGGTAAATGGATTCTAAAGATGATGGTGATCATGATACCTTCCCCTTTGAAATTATGTGTTTGATTATATGAATTTTCCTTATGGTCTTATTACCCTAGGTGATGGAACATAAGGATAAATTATGTGTTAAATGGATTAACTGTGTTTTAAGTAGTAACTAATTAATCTATAAATGTAATCATTAACCAGATTCCAATATGTGAGATAGACACAATGTATGGTGAAAAAGTTGAACCTTAAAAAACTGTTGCCTTCCTCAACTGAAAATGTTATAAGTATAAAATGATTTTATTAACATTCCCTTTTATATTTATACATATGAGTGGGGTTATTGTCCATGGTGTGAACTAGTTCCCCTTTAATAGGATCAAATGGCCACCTCCCTAAAAATTTAATACATGAATTATGAGATAAAATTCAATTAGGAAATGTGAGTACCTAAATATATGTTTTGAATGGGTGGATGAGTTATAATAGATATGGATTTGGGTGGGTTTGGAAGTTTCACATGATATGACCTTGGACATGTAATAGGTTAAGATCGACCTCTTTAGGTTGTGTCTATGTGAACTTCCCTTCAGGCCCATGAGTTTGTACTATGTTTATGACTCTAATAATGAGTGGGACTTTTTCAATGAGATGAGTCATGTCCAAGTGACTGTTTATGAATTACAAAAACATAGTGGGGTGCCTCTACATTATATGTAACTAGGGGCCATATTTGGTGCCCTATTGACTAACTTATCGTGAGAAGGTGTGTGTGGGTGTTGGTATAGATGGTAGTGGGTATTTCCTTGGAATCTGTACCAAACATGTCATCCCCTAAGGTTTTGTATAGTGGTGATGTGTTTAGAAATTCCTCCAACCCCTATTATTTTATATAATTTTTCATGGTTATTTTTATAATGTTTTGGATTCCTATTTAATTCTTAGGGCCTAGAATTTTTTCTTGATGTTATGTGGTGATAACATTGAGGATGCCCAGATGCGATTTCTCAGATCCAGCATTGGTTCTCATGCGATGCTTATGTAATACGTCATGGTGGCATTAACATCACCATGGATTCAAGTTTTGTTTTCTATGATCAAACTATTGATCCATATGATAATTTATTGGGATTCCATGATTTTACTTTAGGTTTGTATGAGACATCATGGATACCGTGGGTCCCTATAATGGCTACCATGAAAATGACTTATCCATGTAGGCTTAGGGGGTTTATTATTATAATTATTTTAATGATATAAATAGTTCACCCCTACGAACTAGTTAGTAGAGCCTAATGTATTTATCTGTACCTGATGGGGTTGCCTGGGATGTCTATGGGATGGCTAGTTTGATTAATGGTATTGAGGTATTTCTGATTCAGCGGTTTACCAAGATACTAGTGTCATGACCCGTCCCTCGAGGCCCATGTCATGACTCTCCCAAGCCCACCTTCCATAGGCCAGGGGCTAGAGACTAGCACCAGAAAGGCATATCATTATAACAGGAAGGAATTTCCTTTAAACCTGTACAAACACACAGTCCAACAACACAAAAAGAAGCAAACACGATGTAATATTTTGTAGTAAAAATTGTGCTGAATGTAAAGGGGATGGAATACAAGCTCATCTGGAAAGTACAAGTACAAATGAAAGAGAAAATAGCTCCTGGAACGTTCACCAAGAATCCTTTCTGAAGGGTAGGTTCATCTCACAATCAGTATTCACTGCGTCACATCACATCCAATGGTCCACCTCTGAGCACCGTCCAGTCCTGGCTCCCTCATCCTCAATCAATGCTTTTCATCGTCTCTACAAGACAGAACAAGGTGCGGGCATAGCCCGTGCATGGGTGAGTATAACAATACTCAATAGGGACCCTGAGACCCCCAAATGTCTTCCAGAGTTCCACAAAGGAAGAAAAACAAAGAAAGACCTCAATCACAAAGCACAAAGTAGTTGTCATCAACTCTACTTAGGTTTATTCCCATACATGTACCTAAGTTATCAAAATATACTCGTCTCATACACGAGGAAACATAAGACTCCAACTTTTAAGCCATTTTCACAACTAAACTTATAGGGATGAATACCAAAAATGTAACATAATGAATTTAACACCATGAAGGTAAAAGTACCATGAAGGTAACACCATGAAGGTAACACCACGAAGGTAAAATTACCACAAATGTAACACCATTAAGGTAACACCACAAAGGAAAAGTACCACAAAGGTTACACCACAAAGGTAAAAGTACCACAAACGTAAAAGACTCAGATCACACTAGGTATATAACTTAAGTACAAAAGTACATATGATTAATCGTAAAACTAGATCATCTTATTCTATCGAGAGGCTCTGTAGTTGACCCACACAGGATTGATAGATACTGACCCACACAAGGTCTCTAGGCACTGACCCACATAGGATCAATAGATACTGACCCACACAGGATTTCTTAGTGTCGAACCACATAGGATTGATAGATGCTGACCCACATAGGATCAATGTTCTTCCTTCACGTTACATCCAGCCACTAGATTCTGGTACTAAGTACGCTTGATTCTGAGAGGATCCACTCCTCAAGAAATCAGTCATACCTCAACCTCCACGAAGTTACACAAAGAAGTATCCCAAAGTGCCACCCCATCATATGGTTCCCAGTATGATAGATGATGCGTTGATCATACACCCAGTCTGTCAGGTATGGGCACTTTTGTAAAAAGGGCTTGGTTGGATTCAAGTCTAATCCAACCCAAAATGCACATCAATCTCCGTAAAAACTCAGTTAGAGTATCTCCAAAGGACTGCCTTACCACAAGTATCCTTATTCCATAGACGGTGCATCCATCAGATACTCTGTCTATTAGTTACACCCCTTTCTGTGAAATAGGGGTGATCACACCTTAGTACGACCCAGATCGGTCGGGCCTGCTAGAATATTCCAAAGGGACTGCTTCTCAAAAGGGGTCCCAATTACACTGAGGGTGTGTCTAACCGACACTCGGTTCGCCAGTTACAGATATTTCTTTATTCGAGTATCGGTTGGGTCTGGGCCCGGTCCGACTTGGTCAAACCGGACTGACACAATGGGTCCTATGGTCTACCTTACTCAGCTCGGGTCTCGCCCAATGGGGGTTAGCCCAGTTCACTGGGTCCTTCCCGTTGGGGTTGGCCCAACTTATTCGCGGGCCTGGGCCGCAGTTATCTAGGCCCGGCGGGTAAGGATCGTGCCACCCACACTGGCCTGTTGGGCCGGGGGTCAGGGCCGACCCACTGGCAGGTCGGGCCCGCTCCAACTCGGTCTGCCCAGAGGCGGACTGTTGTGTCCTACTGGCTCCACAGTTGGGGGGCTGTTTTGACTAGCCGGTGGGGTATTTCCCCACCGTGATTCAACGGTCAGTAGTTCAGCTGACTGGAATTCGACAACGCGGCGTGGGGTGAGGTCGCACCACCCCTTCCTTATACAACTCACTGGACGCGACTATTCCATGCCGCCCCCTTATATCGTGGCCCGCTAGTTGCTGCTGCTTCGCACCGCCAGCATGCGCCACCTTTTCCCCGCGTGACCGGCTCGGGACAGCTTCCTTCGGCCATCGGGGCGTGTCATCGCGCACCGCCTTCCACCACCCGCATTAGGTTGCTGCAGGTCTCCTCCGACCCCTATTGGCTGCCGCCAACATGGCACGCTAGTGGTTTCTTATGTGGGCCATCAAATGTGCTCCGGTGAACTGTTCTGGGTGCAGTTTGTGCCTACAGCTCTCCCAGTGTGTCGTCGTCAAAATGTGACCCTATAATTTGTGTTGTCGTCAACATGTGAAAACTGTCCCTGAAGAACGCAACATGAGTGAAGCGATAGACAGTCTGGGCCTTATTGGTTTGGCTCGTGACCCCCGTGTTAATATGATAGCAGGCGGGCTCCAATAAATCATCATAGATGAATTTTGAAACAAAAACCCTAGCTGGATAAGACTTCTAGTAACGACGATCGATGAAACCTCCTTTGTCATTAACGTTGGTTTTTAATTCGGTAGCACTCATCACTGCTCCTTGAATCTGGACTCGTCCCCCTAGTGGTTAGCGTCTTGGTACTTTTCCAGATCTTCGTCGCTTGGTGAAGCTGTCCAACACCCCTCCCCGAGCTCCCTATAAATAAGAGAGGTGAAAGAGTGTGTCCTGCATGAAGAATTAATGCAGTTCATCGAATTAATGATCCTCCAAAATTCCTAACACTGTAGTTACAAAACAGGGCGAGTCAAGTCATTGATGGATTGAAATGCCATTGGTCCCGCCACCACCACTCATTTATTCGAGAAAAGAAAAAGAAATAAAATAAAATAACATGTTATTTTAATAATCTTTCAAGTGTTTGAAAAATTACCTTCTTCACCAGACCTACTACAGTCAAAGTAAAGCCTCCCTTAAGAGAATCTTGATACTGTGAATCCAATGGTGCCCTCATATTTTTAATCTGAACAATAGTTCAAAAGATAGAAAACACCACCTGCATGATTACTAAACAAACCTTAAATTTTTTTTAATAAATTATTAACATTCACCCTCGACCCGCACCGGTCATGTTTAGGCTCTACCTAAGGGCAACACACCCCAAAAAAATCAACAGTACTCTCAAATTTTAAATCCATGTTACCGTTCAGATGTTATGGATATTAAATATAAAATAGTTTTTAATTAATTATTTTATTTATGACAATTTTTAACTTCCACTGTTGGCCCACGTCGAACAATGTTAGTGTCTACATAAGGAAAGCATACCCTCACGAGTTCAGTAGTGGTCTCAGAATTTTTAATACAATCCACAGTTCTTGAGTTATATGTAATTGAAAAATAAAATAATTTTATTTAATTATTTTATTTACGATTATGCCATTTTCAAGTTTTCTCACTGGAGGCATGTGCCGACTAAACTTAAGTCGCGCCTAGGGTAAACCCACCATCTTGAACGCAATAATGCCCTTGGATTTCTGATCCTAGAACCTGTTTAATAGTTATTTCACTTTTTCTAGAAAACTACTCACGTGTGCTATTTTAAACTTAACACTTTTTCGATAGATCATTTCGGGCACTCTAGGCCATAGAATCACGCGCCGTCAGATTTTGTGGTCTTGAAATAACTCCATATAATTAAAAAAGTACATATATTACCAGACATTACATTCTCCATACCTTAAGGAATTACATCCCCAAAAGACAAAACAAAGGCAGATCAAACAAATGAGGTTAATGAACCTGAATCTGAGCCTCCCACTTCCCTATGCTCTCCTGGAGGTTCCTGTGCTACCACCAAACTCACACCAGAGGGATTGACCATCCACAAAGGACTCGGTCATATTGATCCTCTATATCTACTGAGAACTCTATAAAAATCACCCCATTGTCAAATTCCAACTCCCCCTAGTCTATAACGTACGGTGGATCATGCATGTATCTCCTCAACTGAGACACATGGAAAACATTATGCACCTGGTGAATTTGTGGGGGAAGAGATAAACAGTACGCCACCTCAACCACTCTACTGAGAATCTAGAAAGGTCCAATGGACCTCAGAGATAGATTTCTTCTCTGGACAACCCTATACAATCCTCATCGGGGTGAGATCCATAGGAAGACATTTTATCCCTCCTCAAACTCCAAGGGTCTCCATATCATGTTGTTATAAGACTTATGTCGACTCTGTGTAGTCTTCACCAGATGATAAGTGAGGCATCGTGATACAAACTCTTCCACTACTTCCTGCATCCCTGGCCACCAGTATTGATGCTGGAGGTCCTGACACATCTTCTCCACTCCATGTTGTACCATTAAATTGGATGTATGGAACTCCCTCAACACCTCCTCCCGAAGCGTCACTGGTACCATGGTGCTTCCTATGAATAGAAAAACGTACTCCCCACCTTCATAAAATCCTTCAGGAGACAGGCCTGAGGATATCTGAGCACGTCAGGCCTTGTAGTCAACATCCCCAAGATGTGCCTCCTGAACTCTCTAAAGAGTTGGTTGAGTGACAGTCATAGACTATTGGTAAGCTTCTCCATCTTTATTCGTAATGGATATCTACAGCGTGACCAGCTTCTTTGACACCTGACTCAGCAACTGTAGACCATACCTCTTACTGAGTGAATTTTCTACAATGTTACCCTTCCCAAGAATATAGACTATCACAAATTCATATTCCTCAAGGAATTCTATCCAGCTTTGATGTCTCAGGTTCAGGTCCTTCTATGTGAATATATACAGGAGACTCTTATGATCAGAGTAAACAGTAATGTAATGACCCAAACGTTCATTAATGAAAATTCATCTTGATCTAATTAAAAGTATTATTATGGTTATATAAATTGTGAAATTCATTGGTTTTATGGTTTTGGATTTTAAAATACCATTATGAATTCTGACCATTGCTAATATTTTTGTTGAACATCAATCACATGATTAATATAAATATAGGGCTTTATCCAATCCAATTTACTCAAACAAAGGAAGCGATGGCCTCATCTAATAGACTTTCCCCATACGAATCCCATTTGCCAGAGCTCATAAATGAGGTGGAATCATTGATATTTTCTCTTGACTAAGCCCAATCCAAGCTCGAACACGTTAATCTTGAGCGGAACCGACTATGGGAGAAGTGTAAGTTAATAGAGATCACCACCCGAGCGATGTTATCTGAGCCACCCCAAGAGTTTGTCACCATAGCACACCTTACCCTTTGGTCTTATGTGGGTGTTATAAGGGATTATGTAACAATACCCTAGAACTATGACTATGTACATTATTTTTTTATAATGAATGTGCATTTATTTTTTTATTGTTACTTTGTAAAGCGTTTTTAAAGGAAAAATAGTATTTTTAGTTAATATTCAACTAATAAATCTATTTTGATGAATTAAGGGATTTTTGAATTAAATGAATTATTATTATTATTATTAAATTAATTTTTATTAAATATAAATGATCATATAATTTTATGAATGCAATTGTAATTTTTATTATGGTTTGAAAGCAATTTTTGTCACAACCCATGAATTTTTGATAAATGTATATTTTTATTTTAAAAGTAATAATTAAAATATTTATAAAATTAGTTAGATAAAATTAATATTATTTTTTTAATCAGGATGTCGAAATAATCCAATGGTAAATTTTTCATAATTTTTTGAGATAGTCGAATTATTGGGTAAAAATTAAATACTGTTTAAATATATAATGTGTTTTGTGACATCATAATGACCCAATAGTGATGTAATAAAATACTATAAAAATTATGTTCTGCCAATATATGTTTTAAAATTAATATAATGTGATTTTGGGATTGTTTGATTTATTTTACAAAGCTTTAGTGGACCCTTCAAGGCTTATAAAACATTTTGTCTTTTAAAATTCTTTTTCTTGAGAGTGTGACTCACCTACACATAAGAAACATTATTATTTAAAGAAATTAGTCCATTTGAATTATAGAATATTGTTTTCCACTCCCATTTTTTTAAAAAAATGGCAAAAACCATGGGAGCGTTTGTAGTATTGATTAGTTTAATGTGTGGTGACCCAAACCTAAATAATAAAGAATTCCCTCTCTTTTCCTATATAAACCCACCCATGCTCCCACTTCCTATTCACTCAAAGCCTTTTGAGTTCGTCCAAAATATGTCTTCCTCTAGCTATAATCCTACCAAGGTTCCCCAATATCCTAAGAAGCCTCTCTCAAGCCTCTCCCAATCCTTTGGGATCACACTTCCAAGTAAGGGATTTCTTACTTTCTCATTTTTGTCCAATTTGTTTTAAGTTGTTATGCCCTTTTTTTCAATTAAAAATGTTGAGGTATGATTTTACACCTCCCCCATACTTCCCTATTTATGTTTTTATGATGGGATACCCCTTTATATCTCAGTAATTCCTCCCATGTACACCTGTTACCATGCTGAAATTTCATGAGGGATTTCTCTCTCCTCTTTTACATCCAGGCAATTATTTTGTATTATGAACCTAAATTCCATTATATTTTTTGGTAAATGTATCTATATGACCCCCTTACTGTCCATTTAATTTAAATATGATGAGACACCCCTTTCTCTCTCATCAACCATTTTTATGAGTTCTTTTTGCGCATCGTTATGCTGCCGAAATTGCACTGTGATTTTCCAAGTCAATTTCATTGTGTAATGAATACCATGCCCATTTCTCTATAAAGGGTATTCACAATTATGCACATTTAATTATTGATTATAAAGATTAATGTATGTATTCTACAACCCTTTATTGTGGAATAAATTATGATGATTGATTCCATGTTGTATGATGCAAGTGGCACACTTATGCATGAAATGAAATGTTCAAGAAGGGTGCACCCTGATAGCGCTCCAATGCATTGGGTAAATTATAGTATCATGATACATCATGTACAATGGGTGTTGACTCATGCTAATTAAAGAGAAATGAGGATATAATCATGCTTCATGTGAAATGAGGGTTTACTCTTCCTCCATGTGCAATGATCCTTGTCTCTTGCTAATTCCATGTTAAGTGTTGTTGCCTCATTTACAGGTTATGATTATCATGCTTTATGATACCTTTACATTCATTTTTCTCTTGTGCTCCATTGATATTCCTATTGTATAACATGTATTGTATTCCTCATGTTATTCCATGTTTATTCCCTTACTGGGCTTTATAGCTCACCCTTTTCTTAGGAATGTCTTTAGGTTATCCCATGCAATGCTATGTATGAGGGAATATAGTGGTCATGTAAAGAAAGTTTTCAATAAAGATGTAGTATTTCATGTTTTAAGTGGTTATGTAATTACCCTAAGACCCAAATACCCTATATGTAACGCCCCGATCCCAGCAACCTGGAGTCGGTGCATTACTTCGTAACATTGGCATGATCACAAAAGATCAAGTCTCGAAAGACCGATTAGTTTAGTAGCCTTGGAAACACTAGATACATTCATAAGTCTTACATTACATCATAAAGTGAAAAATTAATAACAAAGTATTCATAGTCCACACTCATATCCTCTTCTGACTATCCCTGCAGGTCATTCCTAAAATACTTCTTCACATCCGGGAAAATATTAAAACATTGAAAGGGGTGAGCTCAGATGCTCAGTAAGGATATCAATATTGCAGAAGCTTTCATAAATAAACATAAACATTTAAAACAATGTATAACTAAAAAAAATCCTTTTAAACTTGAACATCAACATAATATGGAAAAAGTAAAATGAGATAGTGTCATTCACTTCTTCACATGGATATTCTACTGGTCGAATAATCACATGCAATATCAATAACCACTTTCATAATGAGGGAATGTATAATGCCAGACATTCTGAAACATTTTTTCAAGGCCTCGGCCAAGACGTCTAAAATGATTAAGGCCTCGGCCAAAACCATAAATCAAATCGGGAAAGGGCCTCGGCCAATTCCACGTCTAGTTGTCTCATGAGACCTACTGATGCATCGAGGATCTATAGCGGGCTCCACCCGTCACTTATTAAGTCCAATTCATTCCTCATATGAATAGGTTTAAACATATCATAAACCATAACATAATCGTATCACATAAAACTTGCATAAAGAAAACATAACATTTCCACATTTCAATCACAAGATATCAATACAACACATTGATATAATAAAAACGCTTTCAAAACCATTTTCAATACCAAAATAAAAGAAAGTTAAAACTTTGTATTTATTTTTCATTAAAAAAATGATGGCTTGTAGAGGAAGCCGAAACTCAAATAATGGTCACGGCGGCGGAGAAGTCATTGTCACCGCATAAGTACCGAAAGAAAAACATTCCCTTTTGTCGTTTAGAAAAACGCTTCGTATAAAAAATATCAATTTTGAATAAACGTAAAAGTCAAAGGGGTTTTACACCGTATAAAAAAAAGTTGTGTATAAAACCAAATATGCCTCAATGAAAGGAGATTGAGACGAAGTCCTTAAAAAGATTATTTTCAAAATAAAATAGATCTATTATGTGTATTCACTATAGGTACACATAAAGAAAGTAAAAATACAGAATAAGACATAATAATATCATGACATAATTTGAAAGTAGGAGATTAACCCAAAGAATGGAAATTGGGTTAAGAAATTCCCTTACCTCGTGTATGACTTGACTCAACCGTTCTTTAACCTCCTGAATAATAAACTAGGGTTAATATATACCTTATTAAGAACCATTTTCAATTTCATTATCCTTTTTATATCACTTATTACAATGATATGAACATTATGTAATTATTTAAGTTAATAACGGTCGTTTTGTCGATCTTTGGTACTTAAGTCAACAATAAACTTCTTATAATTACAAGTTGTTTATGTGGTAGAATATCCATTATCTCCAGAATTATATTCATGATTTAGATGTCATATATATCATATATATCTAGTATATACATTCATTTATAATATTACGTAACATTTAGAGGTAAGAAATGAAATGCACCGTTCATGGAGACGGTAAGTCGTACGTACGCATGAACGCTACTTTCATTTCTATTTCATTTTTAATGGAATGAAATAATAATGATATAAATGTATAATATAATTCCAGTATAATATAGTGTATAATACCATTTACTCCATCCGTTATACATCCCACATATGGCATTAACAATTCAAATCACTTTGAGGGGGCGGTAGTCCGCACTTCCTAAAATGAAATTATCGCGTTTACCCATAATGGAAATCATAAAGTATGACATAAATGAGAAATACAGAAGCATAAGTAAAACATAAACATATTATATATCATATATAAATATAGTGACATCTTAATGGCCACCTTTGAAGGTGTTATATGAGTGTTGAACAATCATCGTTTCGTGAGGCAGAAATTCTCCATCTACAGAAACTGTATATTATTTAACCATTAGATGTAGGTGTGTGTAAGTGTAGCTCGAATACTTCTTATAACAACATTATAGTATATTGAGGATACTGGTGTTGTTACAAAATAAATGAATAAAAAGAGTTTAGGGGGTTGGAGAAGAAAAATAAAACAAAACAACATTAGAGAAGACATTACCTCAGAATCGGGTAACTCTTTTTTATTTGAGCCAAAGGCTTCCTTGAGAAGAGTTCTGCCCAAAGTGAGGCTTCTAGGAGTAATAGGGGGAAGTTTGGAGAGTATTTGGGCAGAGTTTGGCCGAGCCAAATGGCTTGAAAGTGTGAATGAGGTGGTAGAGGTGGGGGCCTTTTATAAGAGGAGAGGAGGGGCACTCTTGGAATGTAAGGAAAGTTTACATTATTATACAATTATTTTCGGATTCTAAAGGTCCCACAATTATATAATTCGTGGATAAGGTGATAAGGGTTCTAAATATACCCATACAATAGTCTTTGGACAAGTGTAAGCCTTGGATTGTACATTATCTTTTCATTTTATTAAAATCGTTAAATAATGAGGTCATCGCTGCATCATAATGATGTCATAAATAATTTAATTTATTTAATGTCTAAAAATTATAAAAAAACTACTATGATGTAGGAAATCTTTTTATCTTTCCAATGACTATTTATAGTCAAAACTATGACTTGTATAACCCCATGTAAAAATTGTTTTAGTAAAACATTTCATGTTTCTGTCATTTTTTACTTTACCATTAAATAAAAGGTATTTATGTCATTTTCCAACTAAAGTGGCTCCATGGTGTCCCCAAGTTGACCCATGGATTTTCTTGGTCGTCCATGACACATACAATGAGGTTAGGACATGTGTCAAGCTCATCTCATATTATTAAAACATTATTTTTACCTTAAACTACACTAATTACCTCTAATCGCGATTAAGAACTTAAAAGTTACTATTCACCAAAAATTATTTTAATCTCATTGAACCAAATTTTACTTCTTAATGACAACCATGTATGTCGGATTTTTGAAAATCAAACCACAGAAGTGGTAATATTTCATTTAAACGAAAAATCAGTTATTTAACTACCACTTAGTGGTTTCACTATTCATCAAAAAATTGAAGTTTTTCAGAACAATGCCAAAATTTCGCCCTAAGCTATAATTGATATTCCGAATTCAAAAATTATGTCTATTTTAAAAAATTCCAAACATATAAGTTGCATTAATTAATTTTATAATTAATTCCCGCTGTCACAACAAATAGCGTGTTTTTAGGAAACAATTTATATCAAAAGATTGGCAATTGTTTATGTCCAATTTCAATGTTAAATTAATTCTAATGACCACCATTTGATAAAATGGTAAAAATATATTCTAATTATACTTTAAAACCACTAAAGAGTATAATTTATCACTATAAATTATTTTGATTAAAAAAGTTTTTTTTAAGTATTTTTCACTATTCATAAAAAATTAGAAGTTCTCAGAAAAATACCAAAAATTCAACATAGGCTAATTTCTATATCACGAATACAAAAATGAAGTCCATTTTGAAATATAAAATTTCTATAATTTTAAAAAGTGGTTATTACTATTCATAACGGCTACTTTGATTAGTCGCGGTGTTTTAGAACTCAAAGTTGCGTACAATGCAAGCTATTACATTATTGAATGAGAAGCGTATTGTGGAAGCTCGGGGTGTTACATTCTCCCCTCCTTCAATAAATTGCGTCCTCGCAATTTGGAATTTTTTTCTTTGAAAATAAAAGGTTGAAAAGAGAAAATACCCTTGTGGAAAACCCACATCGGAAATAAGGTTAATAAAAATATAACATTAAAAGAACGAAAGATAAGTACAAAGGTCACCCGAGATAGCCCATTCTAGGATTCTATGAAAATATGGATATGGAGGAGAAACAAACCATCAAGGTCTGGTGGACAGTTATAGAAAATAGGATTAGGAGAAAGTTTAACTACAAGAAAATCACAAACTTGTGATTGGTTAAACGATCATTGATTCCCCAGTATGAAAAGTTAACCGACAACATTTTTGTTTTGAGTTACCTTTTATAAAGTTTAGGAATTTATTTAGGTGATTTACTAAGAACGTAAGGGAATATACATACTTGTCATGTAGACATTCATTCTTTAATAAATTTTTACCACAAACCCATCTTTCACTCTAAAATGTAATACAACTCAAAAATATTCTATTTATCCCTATTGTATAAGGTTCCAAATGTTACCACATACCATTTAGATTAGTAAAATTATTTTGTAATAACCAGGGACTTCATGTAGCCTAGTGGTAGGAAATAAAGGCCTGTCGCACTATGTTTGTGGGTTCGATTCCTGCACCTTTGTCCGACGCGATGGGTTATGCCCCACCCTGCAGGTTGTCCTTTTCCTAAAACTATAGTATTATATTATTCCAAAAATAATCTTCAGAAATGTTTTAACCTTAAAAAATACTATCCAAAGATCAACTTAATCCACTCCAACCTTTATAGTTATCCAAAATACCTCTGTCCAGACTTTCTCTAAAAGGTCTCTTAATTCCAAAATCAATTTATCAGATTCCCCAAACAAAGTAAAGTTTCTCTTATTGTCACATACTAAAAATATGATTACCTTCATTATATTAAAACCTTACTGAAACAACAAGTACTGCAGTACAATCCTTATATATATATATCACATTATTCTAATAACCAGAATATAGTCCATGAGTCCAAAAGCACCAATACATTAGTTATTCTGCTTCAACTGTAGTAACAACATAGGATTTTCCTTGATCCCTTGGCCTTTTCTAAGGTAAGTTTCCCTGACGCTTAGGACATTCATTTTCATAATGCCCCATTTCCCTACAATTGTAGCATTCAAAATTGATAGCCTCTTTCTTTCCCATACAATCACGAGCCTGGTGACCTTTTTCTCCACATTTGTAACAAACTCCCATTCCCTTTAGGCAAGTACCAGGGTGATTCTTCCCACAATTATCACATAATGAAAAATCTTTCTTTCCCTTTTTCCCTTTATCCGTCTCTTGTTCCACCGTTCTCTTCTTCTCTTACTTTACTTTGTTGTCATAAGACATAGAGAATTCCTTTTCTGTCTTGATAGCACGTGAGACAATATCTTCGTATGTTGAGAAAGATTGTGATACTAGAGCTCGACAGAGAAATGGTTTTAACCCATCAAAGAAACGATCAATCTTACATCTTGGGTTACGTATATAATCTGCAGCATACCTCGCTAACCTTGTAAAGTTGGCCTCATACTTTGCGACATTCTCATCCTCCTTTTGTTTCAGACTCAGAAATTGCCTTTCCATATCCGCTCGATGGTCTCGAGGAAAGTATTATTCTAAGAACAGCTCTTTGAACTCCTGCCATTCCATTTTTGTTAATTCATGATCTTCCTTTGTGTTTTGAATTAGTGACCACTATTGATCAGCATCTCCAGTGAGGCGGTAAACTGCCATGATAACCTTCTCCCTTTCGCTACTCCCCAAGGCGTGGAATATTTTCTCTAAGGAGTTTATCCATTTCTCAGCTACTAACGGATCTTTACCCCCATTAAATGTTGGTGGTTGTTTCCTCATGAAGCGGTCTAACATTGACCCTCCACGTTGCGGATCAGGGTGCTCCATACTAGTAAGGTTATTATTCATAACCTGAGTGAGTTGTCCCAGTATGGTAATAAGTTGATCAGAACCAGTTGTATCTCCAGCTCCACAATAATTATCTTGACCATGAGGGCAATCCCTACATGGAGTGCGTGCATTGATACGGTTTCCATTACTTCCACTAGGATCCATTTCTAAACAATGGCATAAACTAGATTAGTTTATGAATTAAAATACATAATTCCATATTTGTAAAACACTTTACATAAATTGAACTATTTATGGATATAATCCATAATCATAAAAAGAAATGTTTTCTTTGATAAAGTATATACTCATAACCCTTCATAATGGTTTGTAAAGAAAATGAGAATTATCCTAAGCATATCCCCCGAGAGTGTCGTAACCAAGAGTGCAGAAAGGACCATTGTCGTGCACCAGTTCCTGTTTGAGTGTAGCTCAAAGCGGTGTTTTAGGGTTTTACCCCTAGGTACATCTGTGCCAGAGCCGCCTCTACCTGCTCGTATCCAGACAGGGATGTATCGCTCGGAAAACTCACAAAATCTCTATAATACCAAAATTCTAGGAAGTTCTTCTATACTAATCCTTAAAGTCTATCTTCGGGCTATGTGCTCTAATCAGAGTTTATCTAAATCTAGCTTCCAAGGTTAGTACTAAACTGCCTCTGATACCAACTGTAACGCCCCGATCCCAGCAACCCGGAGTCGGTGCATTACTTCGTAACATTGGCATGATCACAAAAGATCAAGTCTCGAAAGACCGATTAGTTTAGTAGCCTTGGAAACACTAGATACATTCATAAGTCTTACATTACATCATAAAGTGAAAAATTAATAACAAAGTCTTCATATTCCACACTCATATCCTCTTCTGACTATCCCTGCAGGTCATTCCTAAAATACTTCTTCACATCCTGGAAAATATTAAAACATTGAAAGGGGTGAGCTCAGATGCTCAGTAAGGATATCAATATTGCGGAAGCATTCATAAATAAACATAAACATTTAAGTCAATGTATAACTAAAACAAAAGCCTTTTAAACTTGAACATCAACATAATATGGAAAAAGTAAAATGAGATAATTCCATTCACTTCTTCACATGGATATTCTACTGGTCGAATAATCACATGCAATATCAATAACCACTTTCATAATGAGGGAATGTATAATGCCAGACATTCTGAAACATTTTGTCAAGGCCTCGGCCAAGACGTCTAAAATGATTAAGGCCTCGGCCAAAACCATAAATCAAATTGGGAAAGGACCTCGGCAAATTCCACTTCTAGTTGTCTCATGAGACCTACCGATGCATCGAGGAGCTATAGCGGGCTCCACCCGTCACTTATTAAGTCCAATGCATTCCTCATATGAATAGGTTTAAACATATCATAAACCATAACATAATCGTATCACATAAAACATGCATAAAGGAAACATAAAATTTCCACATTTCAATCACAAGATATCAATACAACACATTGATATAATAAAAACGCTTTCAAAACCATTTTCAATACCAAAATAAAAGAAAGTTAAAACTTTGTATTTATTTTTCATTAAAAAAATGATGGCTTGTAGAGGAAGCCGAAACTCAAATAATGGTCACGGTGGCGGAGAAGTCATTGTCTCCGCATAAGTACGAAAAAAAAACATTCTCTTTTGTCGTTTAGCAAAACGCTTCATATAAAAAATATTACTTTTGAAAAAAAGTAAAAGTCAAAGGGGTTTTACACCGTATAAAATAAAGTTGTGTATAAAACCAAATATGCCTCAATGAAAGGAGATTGAGACGAAGTCCTTAAAAAGATTATTTTTAAAATAAAATAGATCTATTATGTGTATTCACTATAGGTACACATAAAGAAAGTAAAAATACAGAATAAGACATAATAATATCATGACATAATTTGAAAGTAGGAGATTAACCCAAAGAATGGAAATTGGGTTAAGAAATTCCCTTACCTCGTGTCTGACTTGACTCAACCATTCTTTAACCTCCTGAATAATAAACTAGGGTTAATATATACCTTATTAAGAACCATTTTCAATTTCATTATCCTTTTTATATCACTTATTACAATGATATGAACATTATGTAATTATTTATGTTAATAACGGTCGTTTTGTCGATCTTTGGTACTTGAGTCAACAATAAACTTCTTATAATTACAAGTTGTTTATGTGGTAGAATATCCATTATCTACAGAATTATATTCATGATTTAGATGTCATATATATCATATATATCTAGTATATACATTCATTTATAATATTACGTAACATTTAGAGGTAAGAAATGAAATGCACCGTTCATGGAGACGGTAAGCCGTACGTACGCATGAACGCTACTTTCATTTCTATTTCGTATTTAATGGAATGAAATCATAATGATATAAATGTATAATATAATTCCAGTATAATATACTGTATAATACCATTTACTCCATCCTTTATACATCCCACATATGGCATTAACGATTCAAATCACTTTGAGGGGGCGGTAGTCCGCACTTCCTAAAATGAAATTATCGTGTTTACCCATAATGGAAATCATAAAGTATGCCATAAATGAGAAATACAGAAGCATAAGTAAAACGTAAACATATTATATATCATAAATAAATACAGTGACATCTTAATGGCCACCTTTGAAGGTGTTATATGAGTGTTGAACAATCATCGTTTCGTGAGGCAGAAATTCGCCATCCACAGAAACTGTAAGTTCTTTAACCATTAGATGTACGTGTGTGTAAGTGTAGCTCGAATACTTCTTATAACAACATCCTAGTATATTGAGGATACTGGTGTTGTTACAAAAGAAATTAATAAAAAGATTTTAGGGGGTTGGAGAAGAAAAATAAAACAAAACAACATTAGAGAAGACATTACCTCAGAATCGGGTAACTCTTTTTGATTTGAGCCAAAGGCTTCCTTGGGAAGAGTTCTGCCCAAATTGAGGCTTCTAGGAGTAATAGAGGGAAGTTGGGAGAGTATTTGGGCAGAGGTTGGCCGAGCCAAATGGCTTGAAAGTGTGAATGAGGTGGTAGAGGTGGGGGCCTTTTATAAGAGGAGAGGAGGGGCACTCTTGGAAAGTAAGGAAATTTTACATTATTATACAATGCTTTTCAGATTCTAAAGGTCCCACACTTATATAATTCGTGGATAAGGTGATAAGGGTTCGAAATATACCCATCCAATAGTCTTTGGAAAAGTGTAAGCCTTGGATTGTACATTATCTTTTCATTTTATTAAAATCATTAAATAATGAGGTCATCGCTGCATCATAATGATGTCATAAATAATTTAATTTATTTAATTTCTAAAAATTAAAAAAACATATGATGTAGGAAATCGTTGTATATTTCCAATGACTATTTATAGTCAAAAATATGACTTGTATAACCCCATGTAAATTTTTTTTTAGTAAAACATTTCATGTTTGTGTCATTTTTTACTTTAACATTAAATAAAAGGTATTTATGTCATTTTCCAACTAAAGTGGCTCCATGGGATCCCCAAGTTGACCCATGGATTGTCTTGGTCGGCCATGACACATCCAATGAGGTTAGGACATGTGTCAAGCTCATCTCATATTATTAAAACATTATTTTTACCTTAAACTACACTAATTACCTCTAATCGCGATTAAGAACTTAAAAGTTACTATTCACCAAAAATTATTTTAATCTCATTGAACCACATTTTACTTCTTAATGACAACCATGTATGTCGGATTTTTGAAAATCAAACCACAGAAGTTGTAATATTTCATTTAAACGAAAAATCAGTTATTTAACTACCACTTAGTGGTTTCACTATTCATCAAAAATTGAAGTTTTTCAGAACAATGCCAAAATTTCACCCTAAGATATAATTGATATTCCGAATTCAAAAATGATGTCTATTTTACAAAATTACAAACATATAAGTTGAATTAATTAATTTTATAATTAATTCCCACTGTCACAACAAATAGCCTGTTTTTAAGAAACAATTTATATCAAAAGATTGGCAATTGTTTATGTCCAATTTCAATGTTAAATTAATTATAATGACCACCATTGGATAAAATGGTAAAAATATATTCTAATTATACTTTAAAACCACTAAATAGTATAATTTATCACTATAAATTATTTTTATTAAAAAAGTTGTTTTTAAGTATTTTTCACTATTCATAAAAAATTAGAAGTTCTCAGAAAAATACCAAAAATTCAACATAGGCTAATTTATATATTACGAATACAAAAATGAAGTCCATTTTGAAATATAAAATTTCTATAATTTTAAAAAGTGGTTATTACTATTCATAACGGCTACTTTGATTAGTCGCGGTGTTTTAGAACTCGAAGTTGCGTACAATGCAAGCTATTGCATTATTGAATGAGAAGCGTATTGTGGAAGCTCGGGGTGTTACACTATACCTCTCATATTCTATGTTGTATCAAGTGAAGTTTATGTAATAAATCATGTCTAAGGTGTAATAAAGAGCATGGTTGATATAGTTGGTATCAGAGCATAGGTTTAGTTATTTTTTGGATTAGGATTAGAAAACCCTAGTAAATCCTTAAAGACAAGACTAAGTATAATAAAAACATCCCCATGTTTTGTTTAGTATTGATTAAGTGGTTTATCAAGCAAATACTTCCCTTTCTGGATTCGAGCGGGTAGAGGCGGCTCAGGAACAGATGTACATTGGGTTGCAAACCCGAATAAGGAGTTTCAGGATTGACTCGGGGAATCCTAGTACATGAAAATGGGTCTTTCTACACTCATGGTTACAACACTCCTGAGGGATATTATTTGGTAAATTCATAAGCTTATTATGAACCCTTATTAAGGGAATTAAAAAAAATTCCCCTAAGAATATATGTAAGAAAGTACATCATGAATAGCATAGATTGAAGCCTATGGATTAATAAGTTAATGAAAAAAAGTTATTTATAAGTCATTCGTTTTTTCCTTGGATTACCCTTTATGTGTTAACCCAAAATTTTCTTTTATTCCTTCCAATGGACTGTAATAGGGGGAATCAGGCTAAAAACCAATGTGAAGATCAATGTGATGACTGTGCTAATGAGATTCCCAATCCAATGGGAGCGGGAATCACGAACTTTGTCACACCTCCCTCTCAGTTAAATCAAACATTGAATAGAAACATGGGTCAAGAGGAACATTCAACCCCCCTAAGAAAGAACAAGTTGCTATTGAGAGCATCATGAGTCAAAGGTATCCTAATTTTAATGGATCATCTGATACCTCAATAGCCAAACAATGGATCAACTCTATTGAAAAGATCTTCTCTATCCTTCAATGTTTTGAACAATAGAGGGTTCTCTTGGTTGTTTATCGTATGGAGGGTGAAGCTGATCAATGGTGGAAGTTGATAAAAAATACCAAGCCTGAGGAGGATATTGAGGTGTTGGAATGGAAGGATTTTCGGAATATGTTTTTCGATAAATATTTTCTATTCACCCTCCGAATTAAGATGGAAAGGGACTTCCTTTCCGTCAAGAAAAAAGGCGACAAATCAGTCAGAGCATATGAGGCCAACACCACAAGTCCTGCATGATACACCTCTGACTTTTTCGTTACCCCAGAATGCAAGGTTGACCACTTCTTTGGTGGGATGAAAACCTAGCCTATGGAAAAGGTTGGCGATCCATGACTTTGATAGATATGAGGAAATTGTATGATGTGCCCTCAAGGTCAAAATGAAGATTGGAGAATCTCAGGGGTATCATGGGGATAAGAAGCATAAGCTGGTCTTCAATATTGGTGGTTCAATGGATAAATCCAATGGTGCTAAGAAGATCTGACACCCCACATGCCAAAGGTGCAGGAAGAAGCACCCTAGAAATTGCCTGAAGGGGACAAGGAAATGCTTTAGGTGTAGAAGAGAAGAGAACCTAGCTGTTAACTGCTGACAAGAAAAACCCGTGGCTGCAACAAAGGAGAGGAACGATCCATTCGAACCTCAACGCGTTGTTCATTGCTACAACTAAACAGAACTAGGGCATCATGAAAATCAATTCCCTAAGCCAAGGGTTTTTAGAGGCAACCAACAACCTCCAAGGCAGAAAGGGAGAGCTTTTTCCATCACTACTGCCAAAGTGAACCCCAACAATGAAGTAGTGATAAGTACGCTAGTTATTCATTCAAGAATAGTGAATGTACATTTTGATTCAGTTTCTACACATTCTTTTACATCCAAAAAAGTTAACTAGAATAATCCCAACACCACCCCAAATCATGGAAGTAAAGATGTCAGTGAGTACGAAAAATGGGGAAATCATTGCATCCCATGAATATAACTCCTCCCCTATCATAATCAGTGGATTCAATTTCCCGGATAACCTCATCATACTCCCTATGGTGGAATTTTATGAAATTCTTAGCATGGATTGTATTTCCTTATATAGAGCCAACATAAATTTCCGTGAGAGGGAAATCACTCTCCATGTGGATAATCAACCCCCGATTCCATACATGTTCATGGTGGAAGATGAATCTTATTTAGCTGCATCATCTCAAGCGTGCATATTACTACCCTAAGAGCACACGTATCTAACTCAGATGATTCAGTATAAGGAGGAAACCATCCATAAAGACATGCCTATTGTGAGGGAATTCGATAAAGTTTTTCCCGAAGAATTGTTTGGTCTTCCTCCAAGAAGAGATTTTGAATTCTCAATTGATCTTATATCCGGGGCATTGCCAATATCCAAGACTCTATATAGAATTGTTGTTGTGGATCTTGAGGAGCTGACGAAAAAACTATAGGAGAATCTAGATAAAGTGTTTATATGCCCAAGTTCATCACCATGGGGTGCACCAGTCCTCTTCGTCAGGAATAAGGATGGGTCAATGCACCTTTTCATCGATTATTGTGAGCTTAACAAAATCACCATAATGAATAGTTATCCTCTCCCACAAATTGATGACTTGTTCAATTAATTGCGTGGATTAAAATACTTTTTCAAGGTAGATTTTCGTTTGGGATATTATCAAGTAAGAGTGAAGGAGGAAGATATTCCCATGATTGCTTTTCGTACAAGATACGAGAACTATGAATTCATAGTAATGGATTTCAGACCTAAAAAAGCTCCAGCAATCTTCATGGACATGATTAATAGAGTATTTAGGGACTAACTTGATAAATTATTTGTAGTCATTATAGATGATATTCTGATATACTCCAAAACCAGTGAGGATCATGAGGAGCATTTAAGAACTATACTAGAGACCTTTCAGAAGGAGAATCTCTATGAAAAGTACAGAAAGTGTGAGTTTTGGTTGAAGGAGGTCTCATTCTTGGGCCATATCATCAAAAGCAATGGGATATCAGTGGATCCCTCCAAAATAGATGTAATTGATGGATGGATGAGGCCCACATCGGTAACATATATCTGTAGGTTATGGGGGTTAGCTGGATATTATCATCGATTTGTGAGAAATTTCTCATGATTGTACAACCCGCATACCAAGATAATTGGAAGGGAGTAAAGTTTTCTTGGAGTGATGAATGCGAAGAAATATTCAATGAGTTAAAAATAAGGCTTATCACTACGCTTGTTCTCACTTTACCAACAAGTGGAGAACTTTTTGTGGTATTTAGTGATTCTTTGAAGAAGGGTCTGGGATGTGTGTTGAGGAAAAATGACAAAGTCATTGTCTATGCTTAAAGGCAATTGAATGTTCCTGAGCATAATTATCCAACTCGTGATCTGGAGTTAGCTGTAGTAATCTTCGCGTTAAAAATTTGGTGACATTATCTCTTTGGGGAGAAGTGTGAAATATATATGGACCACAAAATCCTCAAGTATATATTCACACAGAAAGAGTTGAATATGCACTAAAAAACATGGTTAGATCTGATCAAAGACTATAATTCCTCAATCCATTACCACCCTAGGAAAGCGAACAAGGTGGTGGATGGTCTATGTAGAAATGACCCAGCAATTCTATCACTGATGAGAATTGAGGAGGATTGAATCTTCTTAGATTTGATTAAAATGGACATGAGAATAATAAATAAGGTAAAATTATCAATCCTTTCACAAATGATTACTCAACCATCTCTTTTGGAAAGGTTAAAGTATGCTCAAAATGATGATGTGAGAATTTAGAAGAAATTGGAAGCTATCAGAAGATAGAAATCATCAAAGTTCAATATTAATGAAGAAGGGATTGTGACATTTGGGAAAAGACTATGAGTTCCATAAAGTTAATAGATGAAGAATGATCTTTTGGATGATCCCCATAGTTCAAATTTATCTATTCATCCATGAAACACAAAGATGCATTGAGATCTTTGAGAGCATTATTGGTGGGATAATATGAAGAAGGAGATTGCTGAATTTACATCAAAGTGCCTGGTGTGTCAGAAAGTGAAGGTTGAGAGATAGAAGTATAAGGGGATGATGCAACCATTACCCATATCAGCATGTAAATGGGAGAACATAACCATGGAGTTTGTCACCGGATGTCAGAAGACATCCAAAGGCAACAATGCAATCTGGGTTGTTGTGGATCGTCTTACAAAGTCTGCACACTCTATTACAATTTGGGAGGATTTAAAATTGGATCAACAGACATGGATATATTTCTTGGAAGTGGTAAGGCTGGATGGAGTACCACTATCTACTGTATCTGATTGAGATCCAATATTCACCTCTACGTTTTGGAAGAGTCTTCAACATGCTCTGGATACTAAGCTAAACTTCAGTACAACTTATCATCCAAAAAATGATGGAAAATCTAAGCAGACTATCCAAACACTTGAGGACATGTTGAGAGCATGATCAATAGACTTTAAAAAAGGATGTGGTCAACATATTATTCTGGTAGAATTCTCCTATAATAACAGTTTCCACTAAATCATCCAAATGGAACCATATGAATCCCTTTATGGGAAAAGGTGCAGAACACTGATGTGTTGTGATGAAGTCGGTTAGCATAAGCAGCTAGGACCAAAAATGGTTGAAGAAATGATTTAAAAGGTGAAAACTATTCAGCTGCATATCAAGGAAACCTAGAGTCGACATACGAGATATGTAGATAACCATCGATAAGACCTTGCGTTTATAGTTGGAGACATGGTATTTCTACGCATATCCCCATGGAAGAAGGTCATGAGGTTTGGAAAGAAAGGGAAGTTAAGTCCTAGGTACATCGGCCCCTTTGAGATTCTTAATCATGTTGGAGTTGTGGCCTATCAACATTCAATTCCACCTACTATGGACAAAGTAAATGATGTCTTTCATGTATCCCTCTTAAGAAAGTATATACAAGACAATTCACATGTAGCCTCTTCAGAGGTGGAATAGTTAGAGGATGATCTTTCTTATGAGGAGAAACTAGTGAAGATCTTAGATCGTAGAGAAAAAGTTCTATAAAATAAGACAATGACCCTCGTCAAGGTGTTATAGAGAAACCACAAGCTTGAAGAAGAGACGTAGGAATTGGAGGAAATGATGAAGCAGAGTTACCCAAATCTATTTTAGTGTGGGAAAAAAAATTCGAGAGTGAAATTTCGTAAGGGAGGAAGATTGTAACGAGCCAAACTTTCAATAATGAAAATTCCTATTCATCTAATTAAATGTATTATTATGGTTATATGAAATTTGAACTTAATTGGTTTTATGTTTCTGGATTTTAAAATACCATTATGAATTGTGACTGTTGCTAATAAATACGTTGAACAATGATCACATGATTAGTATAAATATAGTGCTTTAACAAATCCAATTTACTTAGACAAAGGATGTGATGGACTCATCTTGTATACTTCCCCCGTACGAAACCCATTTTTCAAATCTCAGAAATGAGGTGGTCTCATTGTTATTTGCTATTGATCAAGCCCAAGCTGATATTGAACATGTTAAGCTTGATCAAAACTGACTACAGGAGAAGTGGAAGTTAATAAGGAATACCACATGAGTGATGTTATTCGAGTCACCCCAAGAGTCTTTCACCATCACACACCTTACCCTTTGGTATTATGCAAATGTTATAAGGGGTTATGTAACAATAACCTAGCACTATGACTATGTAAATTATTTTTTTATAAAGAATGAGAATTCATTTTATTATTGTTACTTTTTAAATAGTTTTTAAAGCACAAATAGTATTTTTTGTTAATATTCAGCTAAGATAACTATTTTGATGAATTAATGGATTTTTGAATTAAATTATATTTTAATAAAATATTATTATTATTATTAAAATAATTTTTTTAAATATAAATGATTATATAATTTCACGAATGCAATTGTAATATTTATTAAGGTTTGAAAGCAGTTTTGGTAAAAACACATGAATTTTTGATAAATGTCGATTTTTATTTTAAAAGTAAAAATTCAAATATTTTTAAAATTATTTAGATAAAATGAATATTATTTTTGGAATCAGGATGTCGAAATTATCCAATGGTGAATTTTCATAATTCTCTAAGACAGTCGATGTTTTGAGTAAAAATTAAATATCGTTTAAATATACAAGGTGTTTTATGACATCATAATGACCCAATAGTTATTTAATAAAATACTATAAAATTATGTTCGACCGATATATGTTTTACCATTATGTGATTTTGGGTTTGTTTGATTTATTTTAAAAAGCTTTAGTGGACCCTTGAAGGCTTATAAAACATTTGGTCTTTTTAAATTGTTCTCCTTGAGAGTGTGACTCAACTCAACATAAGAAACCCTATTATTTTAAGAAGTTCGGCCCTTGTCATTATATAATATTGTTTTCCAATCCCCTTCGGAAAAACCCATGGGCAAAAACCATGGTCTAGTTTGTGGTAATGATTAGTTTAATGAGTGGTGACCCAAACCTAATGAATAAATAATTTCCTCTCTTTTCATATATAAACCCACCAAAGCTCCCACTTCCTCTTCACTCAATGACTTTGGAGTTCATCCAACCTCTTCCCTCATCTCTCTGGAATCCTACCAAGGCACCCCAATCTCCCAATAAGCCTCTCTCAAGCCTCTCCCAATCCTTTGGGATCAAACTTCCAGGTAAGGGATTTCTTCTTTTCTCATTTTTGTCCAATTTTCATTATGATGTTATGCCCTTTTGTTTTCAATTAAAAATGTTGGGGTTGGATTTCACACCTCCCCAATACATCTGTATTTATGTTTGGATGATGGGAGACCCCTTTCTCTCTCATTAATTCCTCCCATGTACTCATGTTACCATGCCGAAATTCTGTGAGAGATTTATCTCTCCTCTTTTACATCCAAGTAAATATTTTGTATTATGCATATAAAATCCATTAATTTTGTTGGGAAATGTATCTAAATGACCCCTTACTATCCATTTATTATAAATATGATGAGACACCCCTTTATCTCTCATAAACCATTTTTTATGTGTTCTTATTTCACATCGTTATGCTGCTGAAATTTCACTATGATTTTCCAAGCCAATGTTATTGTGTAGTGAATACCATGCCCATTTCTCTATCAAGGGTAATAACCTTATGAACATTTACTTATTGATTATAAAGCTTCATGTATGTATTCGAAATCCCATTATCATGGAATAAATGATGATGATTGATTCCATGTTGTATGATCCAAGTGGCACATTTATGCATGAAATGAAATGTTTAAGAAGTGTGCGCCCTGATAACGCTCCAATGCATTGTGTAAAGTATAGTATCATGATACATCATATGAAATGGGTGTTTAATAATACTAATTCAAGTGAAACAAGGGTTTACTCGTGCATCATGTGAAATGAGGGTTTACTCATGCTCTATGTGCAATGAGCCTTGGCTCATGCAAATTCCATGTTAAGTGTTGTTGCCCCATTTACATGTTATGATTATCACGCTTTATCATGCCTTTATGTTCATGTTTCTCTTTTGCTCCATTGATATGCCAATTGTCTAACATGTATTGTATTCCACATGTTCTTCCATGTTTATTCCCTTACTGGGATTTATAGATCACCCTTTTATTATCCATGTCCTCAGGTTATCCCATGCAATGCTATGTGTGAGGGAATTTAGTGGTCATGTAAAGAAACGTTTCAATAAAGATGTAGTATTCCATGTTTTCACTTGTTATGTAGTTATCCTAAGCCCCAAATACACTAGAACTCTCGATCAAATATGTTTTATCATGTGAAGCTTATGTAATTAATCATGTCTAAGTGTGTTATAAAGAGCAGAGTTGTTATAAGTAAATTGTTAACCCATCAAGTAGTGTGACCACATATTCGGTGAAAAGCCCATTGCTGCTAACTCCAGGTCATGGGTAGCATAGTTCTTCTAATGTTGTATCAACTTCCATGAGCCATAAGAAATCACTTCCCACTCCTGCATCAGGAAACAACCTAGTATGGTCCTTGATGTGTCGTAGTAGGCTACATACCCAATGCCCTCTTCTGCTAGCCTCAAGATGGGGGCACCCGTCAGTCTCTGTCTCAACATCTGAAATATCTTCTGAAACTTCTCTGTCCAAAGAAAAGGCTACCCCTTATTCTTTAAAGCAGACAAGGGTGCTTATACCCTGTATAAGTAAGGTACAAATCTTTGGTAGTACCTAGACAAAGCATACGTCTCTCTCCCTCTAGGGAGGTAATACTGGAAACATATTTTAAAAAGATGTCCCCACACTCTTTCACTACTATTGGGAACTGAAAACTGAAAACTCCTGCTACCATGAGGGTAAGGTTGTCCGACTCAAGAGTGATCGGTTGTACCCTCCTTTTCATGAGTTTATCCTGTGCTCTCTGGGTTTCCTTTTTTTCCGACCACAGAAAACCTCATTCCAATGCTGTAGATATACTGCATCCTTTTTGCCTAAAATAGTCAATTTGAGTATATACTATGGATATCTAGTCCATCCCCAAACTAATGTCGTAAGACCTATACACCGCCACTAAGAGGTTCTAACCGAAACTCTTGCCTCAAGGGCCAGATCACACTATCGACATAAGTATGATTATCAAGTCTCCTCCCAAAGGTATACCCAGACATAAGGGTCAAGTAATCGGTTTAATCGAAAACTCTAGATCTTAAACAAGATTTGTTTTAAGAAGGATTGATTGGTACCTAAGTCAATTAATACGACAATTATTAGTAGACACATACCATACCTCGAATCATTCTTGGAGCCCTTAGGTCACACTCCTTGACTGTATAAAGCTACTCCCTCCCCCTGTCCTCCAGATCCCTAAGCCTAGTGGGGACCATATTGGGGTGGTGGTTGTAACATGTCGAAATGTATACAACCTCATGATGCTCTCCTAGATCCACTTCAATGTATTCTACCCTAAAAATTCATATGTACCTATCACTTACTCTTCCCAAAATAGTTTACACACCCATTTCTCTGAGACTGGCGTCAGTTTCCTGCATTCCCACTACTAACATTCACTGGATGTATCCACTAAGCCAAAGAACATTCAACCACAAAGGTTCTCTCTATCGCCCTAACATAAGTTGGAATGCATAGAGGAAAAGTGCTGTCTTGGATGTCCCTAAACGCACCTCAGTCGGAGGTTTAATCCATGATGCACTAACCATACTATATTCATCGAGTACCTAGGATGGTCGGTATGACTCGATGAATACTCAACTACCGACATGTCATCCTACCGAAGTTGTAGAAGTTCTAGGGAACACTCATCCCTTATCTTTTTTATGGAAAGATAACCCCTTCTCCGAGGAAGGTTATCAATCTTGTCCCCAGAAATGTCACCTCTTCACAAGATTAGGGTAATCTAAACCTTGTCATTGTCCCACTGACCCACAAAAAGGCTCTCTACCAAGACCATCATCTGATCGAATGGTTCCCTAGATAGATGGAATGTCAGACACCTCCTCAATCTAGTCTTTAGCCCCTATGATCATGGCTCGCCTTAGAACTTGAGGTGTATCTGATGTTGAAACATGTGTAAGGAACTATGTCTACATGTGTCCTCTACAAGTACCTCCGGTTGTAACTGCTGACCAAAGGGTAGTGATATATCTGGCACACTACATGAAGGTACCATCTCGGGAAACGGTCCATTTATTGAAGCCTCATCACCATGTGGACCATCCTCATGGTCACACACTAATAAAGACTAGAAGCTAGGATCACCATCTGATCTGGTGGTGTCCCAACTAGGAGAAAAACTCTAGACACATCCTCTAAACAGTTCTTAGCTGTCTGGGGATCTATCTTGCCTTGAAACCATAGAGTCCTCTGCTGTTGGAACATGTGAAACATGCTCAGTTGGAGTGCATGATCCACTGGTAGAATTTTTTGCTAATCCACACAGGACCGCTTGGTACTGATCCACACAAGACCGCTAGAATTCGGATTGACACAGGGTCGCTCGGTGGGCCGTCATTGTGTAATCTCTCGGGAATCCTAGTTGGCTTTCTACGCATTGATATCTTGATAAAGAACAGGCATTCCACAATCATTAAGTTATACCTGGCGAGCTGACTCCAAAGAAACAAAGGAAAAACATTTCCAAATCACACGCAATATGTGTTTTCATGCACCAAGTCAGGAATCAGAATTTAGGGTCCTAGTGTATGAATACATAGGCTGTTGCACCAACACTGGACTCCCCAAACTAATAATGACACTGAAATCATATATTACTATTGCTCCATTTAAATGATCAGAGTCTTAGTTCTTCAGTAGAACCGACTCCTCTGGTACCACTTTTTCATGACCCGTCTCCTGGGGTCCGTGCTGTGACTACCCCAATTCTGTCTTCCATAGGCCAGGGGCTAGCGACTAGCACCGGAAAGTAATATCCCTATAACTGGAAGGCATTTCCTATAAACATGTACAAACACACAATATAGGCACACAAACAAAAGAAACCACGATGTAAACTACTATAGAAGAAAGTGTACTGAAAGTAATGGGGCCGGAATACAAGCCCAACTAGAAAGTATAAGTACAATTGAAAGTGAAAAAAAACTCCCAGAACTTTTACATAGGATCCTTCCTAATGGGTAGGTAGAGCTCATGATCATTATTCACTACGTCACGTCATGTCAAATGGTCCACCTCTCAGCACCGTCCAGTCTTGGATCCCTCAACCTCGATCAAAGCTGTCTGTATTCTGTAAAAGACACAACAAGGTGGGGGAATAGACCATATAGGGGTGAGTATAACAATACTTAGTTGGGACCCTGAGACCCCAGAAAGTCTCCCAGAGTTGCAAAAAGGAAAACCCACAAAGAAAGACCTCAATCACAAAGCACAAAATAGTAGTCATCATCTATACTTAGGTATATGCCCGTATATATACCTAAGTTATCAAAATATACTCATCTCATACCTGAAGTAACAAAAGGCTCAAAATTTTAAGCCATTTTCACAGCTGATCCATGATGGAAGAATACCAAAAAGGTAACACCACGAAGGTAACACCACAAAGGTAAAAGTACCACTAAGGTAACACCACGATGTTAAAAGTACCACCAAGGTAACTCTATGAAGGTAATAGCACGGAGGTAAAATTACCACAATGGTAACACCGTAAAGGTAAAATTACCAAAAAGGCAAAAGAATCAGCTCACACTAGGTATATAACCTAAGTATAGAAGTACAGATGATTAGTCGTAAAACTATATCATCTTATTTTGTCTAGAGGCCCTGCTGCTAACCCAAAAAGGATCAATAGATTCTGACCCCCAAATGATTTTTAGGCGCTTACCCACACTGGATCGATATATACTAACCCACATAGGTTCTCTATGTGCATACCCACACAGTATCCATAGATACTGACCCACATATGATCGATGTTCTTTCTTCACGTTACAACCACCCACTAGATTCTTGTACTAACCACGCTTGATTCTGGGAGGATTCACTCCTCATGCAACTAGTCATACCTCAACCACCAAGATGTTCCAAGAAGATGTATCCCAAAGGACCGCCCAATCATTGGGGTCTTAATGTGATAGAGGGCACGTCGATCGGATGCTCGGCCTGTGAGGTATGAGAACTTTTGTAAAAAGGGTCTGGTAAGATTCAAGTCTGATCCAACCTAGGCTACACATCAAACTTCGTAAAAACACACTTGAGTATCTCTAGAAGACTGCCTTTCCACAAGGGTCCTTATGCCACAGAATGCATGTCGATCGGATACCCAGTCTGTTAGTTACACCCCTTTCATGAAACGGGTATGATCGCACCTCAGTCCATCCCGGCTCGGTTAGGCTCGCCGAAATATGCCCAAGGGACCATTTCTCAAAAGGGGTCCCAACACCACTAACATTGTTTCTAAAAAATGTCTGGTTCGTTAGTTACATGAGTTTCTTTATTCAGGTATCGGTTGGGTCTGGCATGCTTAGCTGACCCGCGACAGCTCAGTCCACCCAAAGGCAGACCGTTGAGTCCTGCTGGCCCCGCAGTTGTGGGGGCATTTCGACCAGAAGGTGGGGTGATTCCCAAACACAATTTGATTGTTGGCTATTCAATCGACTGGCTTCCGCCAATACAGCAGGACGTGGGGCCGCCCCGCTTCTTCCTGCTGCGGCTCCCTGGCCGTGGTTGTTTTGCGCCACCCCCTTCTACCATGACCCATTGGCCATGGCTGCTTTGCACCACCAACGATGACTGTGGGCGCCAACCTTGTCCCACACGGCCGGCTCGTATCGGCCGCCTTCGGCCACCACGGCGCATCGTCGCACACCACCTTCCATTTCCCTCAACCGGTTGTCGTGGGTCTCCTCTGGCCTCCGCCGGCCACCACCAACAGAGTGCACTGGTAATTTCTTCCGTGGGATATCAGACATGCTCTGGTGGTCTGTTCTTGCTATTTTCTGCCCCTACGGCTCTCCTGGGGTGTCGTCGTCAAAATGTGAACCACTAATTCATGTTGTTGTCTACTTGAGGAAACTATCCTCGAAGAACGCAACTTGAGCGAAGTGGAAGAGGGTATACACCTTGTTTGTTTGACCCGTGCCCTCCGCATTAATATTTTAGCAGGCAGGAGCCAATAAATCATCATAGATGAACTTAGAAACAAACCCCTTACCTAGATAAGATGTCTACTGATGATGATCGATGGAACCTCGTTCGTCGTTGTCGTCGGTTTGTGATTCATTGATGCTCATCACCACTCGCTGAACCCAGCCATGTCTTCCAGGTGGTTAGTGTCGCGGTACTTTACTAGAGCTTCGTCTCTTGGTGAAGTTGTCCAACACCCCTCCCCGAGCTCTATATAAATAGGAGAGGAGAAAGAATGGGTCCCTCATAAACAATTAATGAGGTTCATTTAATTAATAAACCCCCCAAATTCCCAACACGGTGGTTATAGACATGGGAGAGTCAAGTCATTAATGGATTGACATGTCGTCAGACCCGCCACCACCTCTCATAATTTGGAGAAATAAAAAAGAAATAAAATAAAAAACATGTTATTTTATTAATCTTTTCGATGTCCAAAAAATTAATTTTTTTCACCCGACCTACTACGGTCGAAGTGAATCCTCCCTTAAGTGAATCCCGACGTTGAGAATTCGACGGTGACCTCAGTTTTTTAATCTGAGCACCAGTTCAAATGATAGAAAACAATGCCCACATGTTTACTTAACGTAACTTAAATTTTTTTTAATAAATTATTAACATTCTCCCTCGACCCACGCTGGTCGAGGTTAGACTCTGACTAATGGGAAAACTATAACACCATGAGATTTTATGAAATATATTATTTTTAATTTCGTTGATGTCTTCTATTATACACTACACCATGATTATCTTATACTATACGCAACACCGTATTATCTTGCAGTATACGCAACACTATTCTTGGCTCATGTTACACATAATTTTAAGTTCGTATTGTTGAAATTATTCTACGCAACATTAAGTATAGATTTTTTTAATGTATAAATGAAATAAGTTTTGATTATGTTATACGAAACACCAAAAAATTCTTTCACTACATGTAGCTCTGACTTGGCTTGCATTACACGCAATCAAGACCTTCTTCGATAGCGTGTGTAGTACGCAATACCAAGTTTCACTAAACACGATATTATTCTAAAATTATTATGAACTAGCCGTTATGAATAGTAATACCCAGTTTTTTAAATTTTAAAAATTTCAACTTTCAAAATTTACTTCATTTTTCGATTAGGAATATCGAAATTAGCCTAGGGGGAATTTTTGGTATTTTTCTGAAAACTTTCAATTTTTGATGAATATTGAAAACACTCGGTTACTATTTAAAAACCGACTTTTTATTTAAATAATTATTTATTTTATTTAAATTTATTTTTGGTCAAAATTGATACATAATATCTATATAAGTTCAATTTAATTCATTTGAGTCATTTTATAATAATTTTAGACATATAAAAATTTTATAGAACTTTTCACCGTCTTTTACCCACCTACTAGGAGAATTTGAACATTTACATAAAACTTAATTTTACCGCTTCTGTAAGTGGAATTTAAAAATATTTAGGGACATGGTTAATATCAAGGAGTAAAATTTGGTTTAATAAGATAAAAATAATTTTTGTTGGATAGTAACTTTTTATTTTTATTTACCTAGGTTAAAAATAAATAGGGTAATTGAGGGTAATAATGATATTATTATTACCCTAACACATGTATTAATTCTATTGGATAAGTGAAATTAGACCGAAAACAACCATAGGGATAAAATATTAACCTTTAGGTCCACTTGGATTAGATTAGGATACTTATTACTATTTTATTTAAAGAAGAGTTAAAATAGTTAAAATCAAAGTTTAATAAATAAAACATTTTTATTATAGGGTTATACATAAGATAAATTCGACTATAAATATTCATTATAAATCTAAAAATATTTTCTACATAATGGTAATTTATTTATATTTTTTATACATTAAATAATTTAATTTATTCATGACACAATGATGATGCAGTAATTACCTTATTAATGAAATATTAACATAATGGATGTTATAAATACCCAAATAAATGTAATTTTAGACTTTTTATGAATTCCACTAATTTTATAGGTTAATATGAAAGGTTAGTATTTTTTAAATTAAATTTTGTCTAACTAATAATGTTGTTACGATTTTCACAAAAATCAATTACCAAATAGTGTCAAAATTTACATAAAATAGTTTTTAAAACAAATATTATATTAATAATTGTTATTATATTCCTAAAAATATAAGGTTCGGCCAAATGACTTAGATAAGGTTATATATATTAATAATGAACCACTTGGGGTTGTTTTGGCTTGTTATAGTATGTTTATTAACCATATAGTGTAAGAAAATAAGAAGAGATGGTAAAAGTTAAATTATTTAACTTAGAGATAAATCTAAATTATAAGGTTAAAATAATAACATAACTTGTGTAAAACATATTGGTTGAGAGTATTTAGACCCATACCCACTTTAACTTCTAAATTAATCAATTTGAAGATATCAGAAACCGAATATGACTTTATTATAAAATAATATTTTCAGTTTTTCCAAAGGTGCCCCTCTCCTCCCTTATAAAAAGGGCACCTCTTCCCTCTTCTCTTCACACCATTTTGAGCCTTGAAGCTCGGCCAAACCCTACCAATTAATCTTCTAAACCTATATAGTTATTTCATAAAGGTTCTGGTCTTCTCAAAAATCCAACTATAATGCCCTAAGAAGATGTTTAAAGGAGGTGTGTCGAGGAAGAGGTAATCTATTCTACCGACTCTTTCAAGTTTCTTTATTCTTCTACTTCCTCTTATTTATTTGTTTAATTATAAAGTAATAACATCAGTATTACTTATATACTGATATGTTATTATAAATATGAAACAGACCTATTTCACCTTCTATCCATCCTACGGAAAATGAAATCACCGTGTGTGCGTACAAGCGTAATACCGTCTCCACGCCGTGGTGTAATAAGTTTTTCCACCACCACCTTACTTGGATTGGTATAATGGTGTAAAATATAACTATATATGATTATTATAACATCATACTGATTCTAATATATTATATCATCCACTCCAATTCCTTTCAATAAATATGGTACTGACATCATCACTCGTGCGTACGTACGAATTACCGTCTCCATGATGCGTTGAGATTCATTTTCCATGTTAACAATTCAAGAATGATTATAAAGTATATATAATAGGTAATAATGAAATATATGACATAATAATGCAACTGTATATATATATATATATATATATGTATTTCATCTACTTAATTCCATTCAATTCAATAAGGAAACGAAAAACAATGTTCATGAGTACGTACGGCCTACCGTCTCCATGAACGATGTATTTATTTCCAGTTATTGATATATTATATATATGTATACTCTGAATATATATTATATATAAATCATGTTCTATATTTTGGAATTAAGTAACCATGATCTAAGTAATAATATTAATAATTACAAGTAAAAACACGGACAATAAATGAAACGATTTTACCCAAAAATGCTGCTTTAACATGGAATTGACAAATGAACGGAAAATATAAAGTGTTAATTGAATCATATATGATATCATAAATATTATTATGGTTCTGTTAAAAGTTAATAATATGTTTAAACCCACTATACAGGAGTCTCGGACACATACGGAAGAAATTGGATATAAGGTAAGGGATAACTTTTCCAATCTCGTTTTTATCCGAGATTGTTTATTCGTAAGTATTTACTGGGGTTATATTTATCATCCATGTACACAATAATGTTTTAATAAACTTTCTAATATTCTTACATGTATTTTTAATGTCATTTTTACCCCTCTTGCCTTTTACTTTGTGTTATGGAAGGAATCTTTCTTTTGTTTACCATACGTGGTACTTTTTGACTTTTCCATTAAAAGTACGAGGAGAATATTTTTTAACTTATACGACATGAAAAGATTTTTACGGTTTTATAATGCCTTATTTTTATGAATCTCACTCTACAAGATTTCATGACTATTTTTAAAAAAATCATTCTCTTTTAAAATTTCATGGTATTTTGTGAAAAGAAAATGATTTTGAAGAAAAAAGAATATTTTCCTCAAGAATTAATTTCAAGTGTTTTATCAAAATAATTTTCCTTCTAAGATGAAATTATTTTATATGTGTTTGTTTCAAGTATAATTTCTCTATTATTTAAATTGTTTCACTTTTCTTATGATTAAATGATATCCACTTGTTTTATAAGGATTATTTTATGATGGGATGATGTTTATGAAACACATTTTTTTCTTTGGGTTATGATGAATGATTTATGTTTATGTAGTGACACAAGTAAGAATTATTTCATTATGAGATGCGTGGGACCTATATATCCCTCCAATGAATTGGATAAAGATTTATATCTCATGAGATAGATATGGCTAAAAACGGTATGTTAATCCGGTTTAGTGATATTGGACTGGAACGAGGAGTGAACTTGATTCAGAAAGGGACTTTGTCCACAAAGATGGTCTTGGAAGCAATGTCTTGGCTACCATGAGAGTCATAACATGTGCTTAATGTTTTCTGCAATTACATGCTTTATTCCCATATTATTTTATCATGTTTGATGACCTGTTATGATCTATTCCTTACGTACTTCCATGTTTTATGTCATGGCTCAAGATTTTGAGGTTTAAATATTATGTTCATGTTTTGAAGTTCAAATGTATATGGTTTGTTTTATTTTATCCATGCATACCCTTACTGAGCATTTGAGATCACCCTTTATATGTTTTCTTTTCCCTAGGATATAAATAAAGGTTTTAGGTAAGAAAAAAAGGAAGATATTTATGGGAGATGTTGAAGATCTTTCACCAAGATTAGAAGATTATATTCTAAGTTTTCAAAGACACTAAACTATTACGGTCCTTTGGTGTATGTTTTTGTTATGTATTAGATATTCTGAAAAAGTAATGTAATCTCTATGTACGTCAAGCTTTGGTTCTCTACAGTTGGTATCAGAGGAATGGTTTAGTTAACCATTGAAAACTAGGATGGAAAAACTTTAGTGAGATCCCTAGAGATATTTCTAAGGTATGTCTAGGGATGTCCCTAAGGTTAAGTATAAGTTTAGGTTATAGTCCTAGAATTACGGTAACAATCTTAGAATTAACAGTAAGTTGTTATATATTTATGGTACTTCCCCTTTATTATGTTGTTTTCCCTAGAATTATTTTTGCCTCTCACACTATTTTTTTTGGGTTTTAGACGATGGATAGAACCTGAAGGAACCGTGTTGATCAATGTAATGGAAAATGAAATGATTGTCCTCCTGAACAAACCAATGTTATGGGAGATGGAGTGTAAAATCTTATTGCTATACTTACACAATCTATGAATCATTCTAGACTTCCAAGTGAGAAGAGAAGGGAACAATATTCTATTGAGTCCTTCATGAGGCAACGTCCACCTTCTTTCAGTGGGTCTTCTAATCCACTTGTTGCTGAAAAATGGATTAGTACCATTGAAAAGATATTTTCCATCCTTCGCTATCCAGAACATGAAAAATCCATTCTGGCTATTTACAGTTTAGAAGGTGAAGCAGATCAATGGTGGACTATAATTAATAATACGGGGCGCTGAGATGAAATTGAATCCATGGAATGGGATGAGTTTAAGCACTTTTTTTAAATAAGTATTTCCCTCGTATTATTCAAAAAAATATGGAAAAGGATTTACTTTATCTTAAACAAAAGGATGATGAATCTGTTGGTATATACGAAGATAATTTTACAAGGCTTGCAAGGTATGCATCTGGATTTATCATCCAACCTGAAAGTAATGTTGATCGATTCTTCAGTGGCTTAAAACCAAGTCATCAAAGGGAATTAGATATAAGAGAATTCAGTAGCTATGAAGAAATTGTGCGTTGGGCTATAAACGTAGGAATGGAAGTTGGTGTTAGATATCCATATCATGGTTTTGACAAGAAATGAAAGATGGAGTTCAAGGAGAAATCTCAGAATAATGGTGAAAAGAAGATGAATGTTTCTTTATGCTCAACGTGTGGATAGAAGAAGGGTGGAGATTGTCTTAAAGGGACTAGAAAATGTTTTATGTGTGGAAAATAAGGTCATTGAGAAGATGAGTGTTGAAGTAATGGAAAATGTGTTGTTAATGAAGTGAATAATGAAAAGACTGTAGAGAAAACACCACCAACACTTCAATGCTTCAAGTGCAAGGAAATGGGGCATTATGCTAATCAATGCCCTAATCCAAGAGTTAATGATGATCTACGTGGCAACCTATTAAGGAAAATGATAAAGGGAAGTCACATGAGATCACTATTTGTGATGTTGAGTATGATAATTATGTTTTGTAATGATTAAGTTTTTATGTAATGGGATTTCAAAATAGTATCATGGAATCTCATTTATGGTGTCGTGGAATTTTGGAATATCTATGTATTGGTTTTCAATAATTATATGGTACCAGTAACCATGAAAAGTGATTGAAATATTTTTGTAAAGAAGATGACATTCACATAATGAACCGATAAAGAAAAAATGAAATGAGCTCATGACTGATTTAAGGAAAAAGTTATATCATGGTTTGAGTATATAGAAATTTTGAGATTTTGGTATGTGGAAAGTGTTAAATTTTGACAGAATTCATGTTTTCACTAAGGGTCAATGGGTATTCATTTTTCAAGAGAATACATGATTAAGGTATTCACATGTTTGTAATTTGACCAACAAGATATATCGTATGATATATGGGGGATAAATGATGGTATTCACATGCTCAGCAGATGAAATTTCTAGTAATTGTTTTCTTTATACTATGAGCTTGGACATAAGTATTTTGGATAAGCCTAAAGATCAGAATGGATAATGTTGGACATAAGTCAGTATTGTTTAAGGCTAGAACTTTTTTCAATATTATTTATGGAATGTTCAAATAATGTTGTTTTAGAAAAAGGACAACCTACAGGATGGGCGACAACCCGTCGCGCCGGACAAGGCTGTTGGAATCGAACCCACAAATGAAGTGCGACAGGCCTTTATCTCCTACCAATGGCCTAAAGGAAGTCCCTAGTTAGTAGAAACTAGTTTTTTTATATTAATCAGTATGTTAGATGAAGTATAAGTCCATTTTAGGAACCATATATGATTAATCTCACTATAGATGGACTTGTGTATTTTTGATAACTTTTTCTAAACTTTTGTTTGAGACAGATGGAATGACCCATAATTCTACCACATGATCTACTAACACTTCATGAATGACAAATTCAACTTTATTTCCTTAAGAGATGAAGTGGAAATTGTCTAAGGAACGACCAACGGTGATATTGTACCAAAATCAAGAAAGTATTTCTCCTAATTCCAATTTCTTCAACTTTAGGGAAATGATCTTGAAAACCAAAAATGTTGTCCTAGTGCCCTTATATATGATGAATAATATGGTACCTTATATCATCACAAATTTATGGCTTTTTGATTGTTGGATCTTTCATTTCCATTTCCTCTACCACTCTTCATCAGAAGTTGATGGTTATATTTCTCTTCCATATCCATATTTTCACCTATGTTGTCTTATGTGGAAACCCAATGCTGAGTTACTTTGGGTGACTGTTATGATTCTAACTTCCCTTTTTAAAAAGAAGTTTTAGTATTCCTTTTTATGATGTGAGTTTCTATGAAATAAACTTTCAATTAGTAAACCATTTATAACCCCGATGAATTTCGAGGGCAAAATTAATTTTAAGGGGGGTAGAATGTAACACCCCGAGATTTTACGAGATATATTAATTTTAATTTCTTTGATGTATTATTTTATACACTACACCAAGATTAGCTTATACTATACACAACATCGTATTATATTCCAGTATATGCAACACTATTCTTGGTTAGTGTTACACACAATTTCAAGTTCGTTTTGTGGAAATTATTCTACGCAACATTAGGTATAGATTTTGTTTAATGTATAAATGAAATAAGTTTTGATTATGTTATAAGAAACCCCAAACGGAGCTTTCACTACACGCAACTCTAACTCGGCTTTCATTACATGTAATCAAGACCTTCTTCGATAGCATGTGTAGTACACAATACCAAGTTTCACTAGATGAGATATTATTATAATATTATTATGAACTAGCCGTTATGAATAGTAATACCCACTTTTTGAAATTTTATAAATTTTATCTTTCAAAATGGACTTCATTTTTGGATTCGGAATATCGAAATTATACTAGGGTGAATTTTTGGTATTTTTCTAAAAACATTCAATTTTTGAGGAATAGTGAAAACACTGGGTTACTATTTAAAAACCGACTTTTTATTTAAATAATTATTAAATTTATTTAAATTTATTTTAGGTGAAAATTGATACATAATACCTATATAAGTTCAGTTTAATTCATTTGAGTCATTTTATAATAATTTTAGATATATAAAAATTTTATAGAACTTTTCACCGTCTTTTACCCACCTCCTAGGAGAATTTAAAAATTTACATAAAACTTAATTTTACCGCTTCTGTGAGTGGAATTTAAAAAATACTAGAGACATGGTTAATATCAAGGATTAAAATGTGGTTCAATAATATAAAAGTAATTTTTGGTGAATAGTAACTTTATACTTTTATTTACCACGATTAAAAGTAAATAGGGTAATTGAGGGTAATAATGATATTATTATTACCCTAACACATGTCCAAATTCTATTGGATAAGTTTAATTCGACCAAAAACAACCTTAGGAATAAAATATTACCTTTTAGGTCAACTTGGAGTTGATTAGGACACTTATTATTATTTTATTTAAAGAAGAGTTAAAATAGTTAAAATCAAAGTTTAATAACTAAAAAATTTTTAATATAGGGTTATACATAAGATAAATTAGACTATAAATATTAATTAGAAAGATAAAAATATTTCCTAAATAATGGTAATTTATTTATAATTTTTAGACATTAAATAATGTAAATTATTTATGATACAATTATGATGTAGTAATTACATTATTAATGAAATATTAACATAATGGATGTTATAAATACCCAAATAAATATGATTTTAGACTTTTATGAATTTCACTAATTTTCTAGGTTAATATGACATGTTATTATTGATTAAATTAACTTTTTTTGAACTAATCATATTTTTATGATTTTCACAAAAATCAATTACCAAATAGTGTCAAAATTGACATAAAATAGTTTTTAAAAAAAATATTATATTATTAATTGTTATTATATTCCTAAAAATATAAGGTTTGGAAAAATGACTTAGATAAAGTTATATATATTAATAATGAACTACTTGGTGTTCGTTTGGATTGTTATAGTATTAACCACATAGTGTATGAAAACAAGAAGACGGGGTAAAAGTTAAATTATTTAACTTAGAGTTAAATCTAAATGATAAGGTTAAATTAGTAACGTAAACTTGTCTAAAACCTATTGTTTGAGATGATTTATACCCATAAAAACTTTAGCTTCTAAATAAATCAATTTGGAGCTATTATAAACCGAATATTACTTTATTATAAAATAATATTTTATGTTTTTCCAAAGGTAACCCTCTCCTCCCTTATAAAAAGGGCACCCCTTCCCTCTTCTCTTTACACCCCTTTGAGCCTTGAAGATCGGCCAAACCCTGAAAATTCTGATTCTAAAACTCTATATTTATATCATAGAGGTTCTGGTATTCTCAAAAGACCAACTCTAGTTCCCTATGAAGAAGTTTAGTGGAGGTGCGTCGAGGAAGAGGTAATCTCTTCTACCGACTCTTTCAAGTTTCTTTCTTCTTCTACTTCCTCTTATATAGTTGTTTCATTATAAAGTAATAACATAAGTATTAATTATATACTTATATGTTATTATAAATATGAAACAACCCTATTTCACCTTCTATCCATCCTATGGATAACGAAATCACCGCGCGTGCGTACGTACATAATACCGTCTCCACACCGTGGTGTAATCAGTTTTTGCACCACCACCTTACTTGGATGGGTATAATGGTGTAAATAAAAACTATATAATATTGTTATAACATCATACTGATTCTAAGATATTATATCATCCACTACAATTCCATTCAATAAATATGGGAACGATATCATCGCTCGTGCATACGTACGGATTACCGTCTCCACGGTGCGATGAGATTCATTTTCCATGTTAACAATTCAAGAATGATTATAAAGTATATATAGTAGGTAATCATGAAATATATGACATAATAATTATATTTTATTTATGTATATATATATTTATTTCTTCTACTTAATTCCATTCAATTCAATAAGGAAATGAAAAACAGCGTTCATGTGTACGTACGGCCTACCGTCTCCATGAACGGTGTATTTCTTTCCATTTATAGATCTAATATATATATGTATAATCTAAATATATATTTTATATAAATAATTATTTATATTATTTAATTAATTAATCATGATCTAAGTAATCAAATTAATAATTACAAGTCAAAACACGGATGATAAATGAAACGATTTTACCCAAAATGCTGCTTTAACATGGAATTGACAAATGAACCAATAATATAAAGTCATAAGTGAATCATATATGATATCATAAATATTATTATCCTTCTGTTACAAGTTAATAATATGTTTAAACCCACTATACAGGAGTCTCAGACACATATGGACAAAATTGGACATAAGGTAAGGGATAACTTTTCCAATCTCATTTTTATCCGAGATTGTTTATTCGTAAGTATTTACTGGGGTTATATTTTTCATTAATGTCCATAAAAATGTTTTCATAAAGTGTTCAATATTCTTCTATGTATTTTTAAAGTCATTTTTACCCCTCTTGACTTTTAATTTGTGTTATGGAAGGAATCTTTCTTTTGTTTACCATACGTGGTACTTTTTGACTTTTCTATTAAAAGTACGAGGAGAAGGTTTTTTTAACTTATACGGCATGAACAGATTTTTACGGTTTTATAACGCCTTATTTTCATAAAGTTCACTCTACAATATTTCATGAATATTTTCAAAAAAATCCTTTTCCTTTAAAATTGGATGGAATTTTGTGAAAATAAAATGATTTTGAAGAAGAAAGGATATTTTCCTTAAGAATTAATTTCAAGTGGTTTATCAAAATCATTTTCCTTCTAAGATGACATTATTTCATATGTGTATGTTTCAAGTATAATGTCTCTATTATTTACATGGTTTCACTTTTCTAATGATGAAATGATATCCACTTATTTTATATGGATTATTTTATGATGGGATGATGTTTATGAAACCCATTTTATTCTTTGGGTTATGATGAATGATTTATGTTTATGTTGTGGCACATGTAAGAATGATTTCATTATGAGATGGGTGGGACCTATATCTCCCCCCAATGCATTGGGTACAGATTTATTTCTCATGAGATAGAAATGGCAGGAATGGTAAGTTAATCTGGTTCAGTGATACAGGACTAGAACGAGGAGTAAAATCGATTCAGAAAGGGACTTTGTCCACTAAGATGGTCTTGGCAGCAATGCCTTGGATACCATGGGAATCATAAAATGTTCTTAATAGTTTCCACAATTACATGCTTTATTCCCATGCTATTTTATCATGATTGATGATCCATTATGATATATGTATTACGTACTACCATGTTTTGTGTCATTGCTCAAGATTTTGATGTTTAAATATTATGATCATGTTTTGAAGTTCAAATGTATATGGTTTGTTTTATTTTATCCATGCTCAACCTTAATGAGAATTTGAGATCACCCTTTATATGTTTTCTTTTCCCCAGGATATAAAGAAATGTTTTATGTAAGAAAAAAAAGGAAGATCTTTATGGGATATGTTGAATATCTTTCACCAAGATTAGAAGATTATATTCCGAGTTTCAAAAGACACTAAACTATTACGGTCCTTTGGTGTCTTTTTTTGTTATGTATTAGATATTCCGAAAAAGTAATGTAATGTATATGTACTTCAAGCTTTGGGTTTCTACAAAAACACCCCAATGAACTCAACGGTACTCTTAGATTTTCAATCTGAGTTACCGTTTAGATGTTATCGATTTTGAAAATAAAAAAATTGTAAATTAATTAATTAATTTATGGCCAAAAACATACTTCCAATGTTGGCCCGTGCTGGATAATGTTAGGGTCTGCCTAAAGAAATCATACCCTCACGATTTCAGCGGTGGTCTCAAATTTTTTTATCTGAGTCATCATTCGTGAGTTATAAGAATTTGATAAATAAAATAATTTTATTTTATTATATTATTTATGGTTTTTTCATTTTCGTCTTTGCTCACTAGAGGCCTGCGCTGACTATACTTAAGTTGTGCCTAGGGTAAACCCGCCATCTTGAACCTAATGACACCCTTGTATTTCTGATCCGAGCACCTGTTTAATAGTTATTCCACATTTTCAGGAAAACTACTCACGCACACTATTTTGAACATAGCACATTTTGAACAAATCATTCCGGGCACTCTGGTCCTTATAATCACACGTCGTCAGATTTTGAGGTCTCGAAATAACTCCATATAATTAAAATAAATAAATGAAAATTATGGGACATTACAACTAGGGAATCAAATTTAATCCATTCATTATTCCTGGAGTGAGGATATATGCTTGGGGTGATCAAGATTTATCCATTGAGTGATTCATAATTATTTTTTGGTCATTTGAGTCTATGCATCAAGGATGAATATAATATTTCCAAAAATATAGTATTTATAAGGAGTCATAATCATCATGGCATGCTCAGAGACACCACGACACATTTTGATGAAACTTTGGTTGATCATGTTCCTGGACCATAATATCAAATATGTTTTATTACCTTTCATTTATTTAATTATTTTAGCTAACCATTTCACATTCATGCATAATTGTATTTTTAGTTATGTATAGACCACATTAGTGATGCATAATTATGTCATTTTCTAATTACCCACTATGGAATCCATTGCACGGTGGTACTCAAGTATCATCTCCCATATTATAATATCAGGTTGGGTTTCACCTCAAGATTGAATTATTGAGCTGATGTAACATGGTTTTCTTAGAAATTGGGAAGAGTTATTTATGGAGCCATGTAGTCTTTAATTTTATGTGAGTATCCCCAATAATGTTTGTGTGTTACATTTCATTTTTTATAACTTTTCTTATAAAATCTATTTCCCAATTAGTCTATTATATTGTTATTTCTTCTACTATATATATATTCATGACTCAACACGATCTATATACATTAGATCAACTGGGCACCACATGGCCTCAATCATGCCATTCCATATGCTAGAATCCTCCTAATAGTAACTTTGGTCCAATGATGGTATGGTTGGGAGACTATAATGTAAATATTGGAGTAGTAAAATGGTACATTAAAAATATACCAATGGTTTAAGTTGTATAAATGAAAAGTAGTAGACATAAGTCACCCAAGTCAAATTAAACTCATAGATCCATTGATAGAATCATGTATATAATGATGTCATTTCAATAACAAAAGGAAAATAGGTATACATAAGAGTAGGCATGAAATAGAAATATAATGAAAATAACTAAATCTGAAGGGTAACTAAAATTGAATATTGAGTAGTGTCTGAGTTCTGTGATCCTAAGATCCAATACATAAGTGTATGCGATATATCAAAATACATAATATTTATCCTACAACCATGATATTTTTTTGGGTACTAAGAGGCATCCCAAATAGGGTGTGTGACTAACTCAGTAGGAAGACACCAATGAAATAAAAAATAATTTAGTATGTGAATATAATATATAGAAGTGTACATGTATAAAAAATGGGTAGTAAATAAATAAATATAATCAACTCTGGCTATGGTTCCTCAAAGGAAACCCAACCGACAATACCTATATTGGCCTAAGAGGGAAATCCTCTGAACACGACATCATACATATATGTTTATATATGTAACACTAATATATGTAGAGATATAAATGAATCATTAAGGACCTAAGGTTTAAGACCAAGGAATACATATTTAATATTATAAAAAATATGAGATTCTCTAATTTTAAATATGGTCACCAGTGCAATCATATTAAAATGGAATATTGAGTGCCATGCCCAGCAATCCCAATCACTGTTGTGAAGAGTCATGCCCAACATTGTAATAATAGTTGTGAAGCATCATTTGCAACATCACAATGTGATTTGAAGCATCACATACATCATCCAAGAATACGGGCATGTGAAACATCAGGTCTAATAACCCTAATGATATCCTCTCTGTAATAATCATGAATAAGGTGATCCCACTTTCCCTCTAAACCCTTAAGAAAAATGATTCATAAAGTGGAACCTGGTTTTGCTAATGCCATAGCATACCCGATCTGACCTATGTTCTCATACAAGGTATTCCTACATAGGAATTCAAGGTTCAATCGAGGTGTAACATTTTTTCCTTTTTAGACACATTATTTGAAAAGTATAGCCCATGAAAGAAGTATGGAATGATAATGGGATATATGAACTATCCATAATAGTAGCCACTATACATACTAAAATAAATATCATTTTCATTGAAAATTAGCTATGATATTTACCCATTTAATTATATCTAATAAAAAAGTATGTGTTAGTAATCATGTTGTATTACAGCTCAAGTATGAAAGATAAAGAGTCCATGTTAGTAAGCATGTTTTCTAAAAATTCAATTATACCATTTATCCCATTTATACCATTTAATGAATAATTAATAATGAATTATAAGGGAAGGTACACACCATTTATCTTTTCAAATAACACTATTCTCTACCCCCATTTTATTAAATAATATATCACACCTCTTATGTGGTTTTTAATAATTCTATTTAAACATATCTTACTTTAGAGCTAATCCCACAAACTTCAAATTTGATTAAAATGTAGATAGAGAATTGAAATAAATTCTTAAAAACACCAAAAAATGGTGGTTTAACTTCATAGATGAAGAACTGGTCATGAGAATATAAGAAACACACATAATGAGGAGGTTCAATTTATGGTTAAGAACATCCAATGGCACAATTAAATTCACAACCATTATTTAATTAGATAAATTAGATTACAAATAATAAATTACACATTTAAGTGGAGACATATGAAAAATATGGAATGTGGGATAATGATGTATTTCATAAAAATGAATATTTATGTAAATATCCGTAGAATAACTAAATAATTCTTAGGATAATTCACTTGTCTATTACAAGTCCTTGATACGAGTCTGATTAAAACAAATAAAATAAAAGACAAACACATGGAAGATAGGGTATACGATCTCACCTTAATATCGAATTCAATAAAAATAATAAACAATGGAAATATGTAAGGTAAATTTTAGACTTACATTGGGTGATCAAATGTGACTAACGGGTCTTGAATCAAATCTCAGATGAAGGAGAACTATCCAAGACTATGTGGAGAGTAAGAACTTCATTTATGGGATGGAGATGCTATACGAATGGGGTGGAGAAAGACAGGTGGGAGGAAAAAATAATATATTGGAAAAATGGTAATTTCACCCATTTTAATGGTTAATGTGGTTTAGGTTACATAGTTAGACAAACTACTCCCTAGTCATGTGCCATCTCTACCCAAGTTGTAACCCCCCTCACATGGCTTGGAACTAAGTTTGTCTAACATTGATCATCCCATGATGGTTGGATTTTAAATAGCCCACACTATTTTTCATGATTATGTGTATTTGGGTTCATTTTTTTACAAAACATGTGACACCCCTTTTGGTTCACAAAGTTTGGGTGCATGGTTTTCACTAACCATTTTCAAACCATGTTCCCTATTTACCCTTTCCAAAATAGGGTTTTAATGCCGAGTTCTCCCTAAACCCCAATAAAAACTCAACTAACCTCTTTGGACTTAATCCCTATCTAAAAACAACACTTTTAAGTGTTCTAATCCCCAATTGTTTTAAGATAAAACAAGGATTATGACCATCCACTAAATAAAAATTCCAAACTCCATTGGAAATTCCAGTTGGTTCTAAACATGGGATCCAAAAATCATCCCACATTAGAACATATCTACCCTAATATGCCTAGGGTAACAAAAAACGTCACCCTAATGACCTAGGTTATAAAAATTCTTCTTAAATGGAACCATTGAGTTTTAAATTCTCATCATTCCTACAAGAATTATGTTCAATATATGATATATAAACAATAAAAATTCAATTAAACGTTGTAGTTCAAAACTAAAACATAAAAAAGTCACTTACAAAAGACTATATGACCTAATACATGATCATGTTGTATTATATTTCACTAAAACTCCCAAATAGAGGTTCTCTCTTAAATTTGGTTCTACTATTGGAATTTCCTACTCAAGAATTACCAGAGAATTATAACAACACACATCGACACATTTATTATAATTATCATATGGTCAATTAACAATCTCCCAAATTGAGCCTGTTAAAATCATGTAAATCCATGTCCAACATTTTAAATAAACTCACCCCATCTCAATGATGTTTCAAAAGTGGTTCCTCACAAACCACATTAAAATAAACAAGAGAAAATAAATTTGATCCATTACATATTGACTATATCCTAAAACACAAATCTTACAATGATGACACATCCAAATCCCAATCGGGGCACCATTAATCCAAGGAATTCCTCGAATCACTTTGAGAATACTCAATAATGTTTGTAACTAGATTCCGATGACATATATAACCAAAATTATCATTTATGTCATCATGAAACATAATGAAAATAGGTGTATACCTGATCTAGTAACCTTGTATCGTCAAACACTATACATATCAACCAAGCTTGACCATAAGTTTAGGGTAGACTCATTTTAAACTGCTATTATCCAAGGTACTCATCCAGGGTATTAAATTCTCAGGAGTTTACCAGTGAGATAATGGTACATATCTAAGAGAAATATGTATCAATAACATTGACTGATACTACTAATGGTATCGATCAGAGGGATAATGTCAAAGAAGCTCCTAGTGTCCATGACTTCGTACATGCCCTACTTACTTGATAATCCTACTATCACTCTGAATAGTCCATAAATCTATGACTATCCATGCTTCTAGAGTGAAAATCTAAAATAATATATTTATTGTGATAACGTGGACTGTAATTACTTTCTATATATTGACATATTACCAAGGTTCTCTCAGTGAACCTATTGATGTTTCATCATTTCCAGATCATGATTCCCCCACTACCAAGGAATTCCGTGATTATTTCAAAAGAAATCCACCATATTACAACATCGACTCATAGGTTTCTCAATGGTTTCATACACAACCAACTATTTTATCATCACTCTACATTGTAAGTTCCAACAGATATAAATTTCATTACTTCCTAGGTCACTTAGACAACCCAAATATGAATCTATCATCCATAATCGATCCCATTTCATTACCAATTTTTTTCTTATAGTATCATTTCAGGGTCCCAAACTCGAACTTATCATCCTCAATGGTTTCCAAATTCCATCATGACTATATCCAATATTCCATTTTTAGTTGTGATCCATCAACATCGAAGGACACATTAAAAATATCTAGACATGTCAATCCCAAAATTGTAAGTCTCGTATCATCATTTACTCGGAATGGGAAGTCTTCCCATGGAACCCACATCATCCACCATTGAACACGCTTAATTAATGTGGCCAACACACTATTACTAGGTATCAAATTTAAAATAGAGGGGAATTGGATAATAAAACGTTTTCTAGATATGATTTTCTCTATAAGTACACATGATGCTCTCTTAGGCCGCACTCATGAACATTTTTCAGTATCAAGTATATAATTCAAAACTAAACTGATTGGTAGTGTTATAACACCTGAGTTGTTACAATTTCATCAACCTATATTAGGATAACTCAATCTTTATTTATACATCCTAGTAATTCTACTTCATAAATGACCCATGATTCTAGCATAATGGCTCAAGGCTTAAAATATCTCCACCTAACTCATATGATATATTATACCATACTAACAACTTGACAATTACTTTATGTACCAACATATACAAGCTCAATATTTCACCAGTGTAGTGGAATTCCCATTAATATTATCAATAGGCCTATTATCTCTATGATTTATAGTATTTGATTTCCCACCTAAAATATTTATTCCAAGAGTCCTATTACCATTTTCAACTATTAACCAAGAAAAAAATTTCCTAATTAATTCATCATTTTAAAAAAAGGGTCTCATAACCATTTAAAATATTAACCATTCCATAATAACATTTAACCCACTGAACTCTAGAATTACTCACTATCCACATTATTAAAATGAATCAAATCAATAAATTTCTACCAATTAACCATTGTATTATTCTATAAACTAAGTGACCTATATGATTCAAATAGAACCCAAATGTAACCTACCACCTATTACTCTAAATGATCATTTAACTATGATAATTTACTTCTTTGGGTACTACCTCACCCAGGATAGCCCCTTACTAATTCAAAAAGTGTTGACCATATAAATAGTTTACACTAAGAAGATCATCAGGCTTACAATCCTATCTTCCAAACATAGTGTGAAAGAAAGTGGTCAATTGAGACATAGGGGAATCCACCTCATTCGCATCCAAGGAATTAATTTTTAAACTACCCATACTAGAGTTTTGAAAATAAGAACACCAAATTAACATTTCAATTTTAGGGAATTAAATCGATGCATATTCATCACAACTATCAGGAAAGATCATGTATCAATTATATCATGTACTAGTTAAAAAAAATATTTTAATAATAACATTATTTAGCTGCCATGATACAATATGTAAGGAATATTTTGCAATTTAAATTTAAGAATTTATTCATCCTTAATGTTCTAATAATTGGGATTAAATAAATAAATTCAATTTCCAGATATAGTGAAAAACCCATTAGGTAGTGATTTTAATTTTAATTAACAATTTCATTGCATAGAAATATGGTCCTAAATTAAAACAGAAGTTTTCAATAATTTTTAGTGCATTGATTCAGTAATATTCCATAATACATTTATACAAAAATCCATATAATTGGATGTTCAAAATTTAATTTTCCGTCCCTTTGTTGCATGAGTATACCCCTATGGGGTTAAACAATAAGGAAAATCACGGTAAATGTTACCTAAAAGTGTCCCACCATTATAACTTAGTTCCATATAATTACAACCTAATAACATTTTAAACATTATGGTTTGAAACACCCTTAGCCATCTTTGGGGAAAATCATATATTTATAAAACTCACATAAAAGGTAAATTAAAAGCATATAAATATATAGTCATATGGTTCATCATTTACCCATTATAGAGAAAAACAGCTTTATATAAATATATATATATATATGTCATGGTATAGTTATATGAACTACCATTCCCATGTTATAAAGGTACTAGACTTTATAACATACAATTTGGATTAATGTAACTGCAACAAGTTTTTTACATTTAGTCTTAGATTATAACAAGAAAATATATAATGGTTTAATAATTTGATTCATAATTCCTTAATATATAAATTCCCATATACTTGATAAATTTCAAATTGGAACCAATTCAATCTCAACAACTAATGTTTCATACCATAAAAATAATGGTTTGTTGTTCCAAAATTTCATAATAATTTAGTAAAATTACATTAAACCATCAAGGTATATGGGAAAACAATATTTCTGGAGACGTAGATACTTTTTTATCTCACCATATAAAATAACTATAACAAGTCACACTATCAAATAATAGTAACTAAAAGTGAACATAGAAAATTATCACACAACATGGTGTCTAGGTAATAATTCTAAATTATTTTCTAAACATGATATCAGGATAATCATGCTACTAAATTATATAATGTACACCCAATGTGTATAAGATAGTCAATCATTGCAATATACATGGAATGTAAAATTCCAGGCATGTGAATCTCTATGTTCCTATAATGATACATGTAACAATAATTCCTTTTAAAATATGAACAATGGTAAAATACTATAAATCCCATAAAGTAGTAATCACTATAAAGTACATCAGTCACTCAACATGAAATAATAATAAACTGTAATAGAAAATAATGTGAACAAGAGTCTCATCCCTAGAATCCTAGTGTTTCCCCCCATGCGAGGGATGACCACTCCAAGATACAAGATATATGACACGTGTCGACCAATTCCTAGTCTCATATCTACCAGACCAAAACCATAACAAAATGGAAAATAATCTATCAACCATGTTGTTACATCCTGATCTAGATCACTCTATAAACTATATTTGGATAGGTAAGTACATGTCCTCAATTGTGCATCCCCATATTCCAGAGGCTTTTGAATCGTAAAAAGGGTCCAATTATAGGATGCTGGAAATAATATACCCACATGATCATAGTAAACAGTAGTGTATAATAAATATATCAACAGATAAAGAATTATAATTGAAAATAAGGGAAAATAGTTATTTCCAATAAAATTAAAAGGCCAAATTCATAAAATATATCATGTGCAGAATGATGTAGAATTAATACCAAATGAAAAAATTCACACAAGGGGGAGGCATACAAGACGTACATAAAAAGTAGAACTAAAACCCAAGACTAACTCTATGTGTATTCTCAATATCAACTAAATATCTTTCTCCTAATCTCCCATATCCATGTTTATAACTCATAGAACTATCTATAATCTTTATCCTGTAACTGTGAGATCATTCCACGAACTAAGCAGTGGCCAGAATAGGGAGTGAGAAAAACACAAATGGATTCCACCAACAATTTCTAATGAAATCCAATCCATGAATGTAAAATATGTTATTGTTACAGTGTTCCAATAAGTTAGTAAAAAAATAAATATAATCAAATTAGGGTCAATTTCCTCAAAGTACACATGAGTGACAATACCTTCTTTGACCTAAGAAGGAATGTCTCTGAAAATGTTATTATGTGTATATGTGCATATATTTAATAATAACATATGTAATGATATGCATTCACTGGTGAGGACCCAGAGTGTAAGACTAAAAAGTCCATATATAATAATAGTATTAATATGAGATTCTAATTATTTAAATATAGAGACCATCCCACACATATAATTAGTAGATATGGAACATTGAGACCAACAATCCTAATTAATAATGTGATGCATAATGTTGAACATCCTAGTCACATGCTTGAAGAATCATGTCGCATAACCAAAAGTGATGTGAAGCCTCATTCCCATCATCCTTAACCAAAAGGGTGTGAAACTTCATGACTAATAATCATAACCAATGCCTCTCAATAATAATCATGTATTAGGTGACCCAAATTTTAACATTTCCATTAACCAAGGAATTCCATTAAGGGGAACCAAGAAACACTCAAGGCGTAATGTGTCACATCTAACCAATAATCTGATAAAATATATTCCTTCTTTGGAATCAAAGATTTTATCAAGGAATAATAATTAGTTTTACCATTTTTAGCCACATAAATTGTGAAGGATAACCTACACAAAATGTAAGGAATGATAATCGGCTAGATGAACTATCCATAATAGTTTCCACCATACATGATAAAGGTATATAATAGGCTATGAGAATTATCAATTATATTTCTCCATTTAAATATTAGTAAAAAATAAGTACACTCTTGTAATAAAGTTTTATTATAGTTCAATAATGGATGATAAATATATAATTTTATTAAGCATTCAGTATTACAATTCCATTATATAATTTGAGATATTCCACTTCTAAGTAATTAATAAATCCATGGGATTTCCCATTCCATTTATCAACTCATATTAATATAGATGATGTCCCTTTTTATTAAATAATATATTAATCCTATTTGGTGGTGTTATTACACTATGGGGCATGGTTTTCAGAGTATACCATTTAATTCAATATAAAAAACTCTCATATTAGATATAATCCATCCCACCTAAGAAACATTTTATTTCCAAGTGTGATCAAGACCGCTGTGGGGGGTCAATAAGTGGTTCTTTTTATTTTATAAGAAAGTATTCCTTAACTTATTTTAGTAAATTTATTAACTGATATAAAATTTTAAATTTACCATATCTCATGATATTTACAGGCTTCAGTACAAAGATCCACTCCTATCCATGTTGGATAGTCCCACAAATATGGATTCTTCTACTATATTTCATTCCAGAATACAAAAGAAGAAGATTTGAAAATTTCAACAATCCATGTAAAAACATTCACAATATAGTGGGTTATACCCCCAAGTATAATTTTTAGTATCCACTTCCCCATAGATTGTTATGAATGCAATCAAGATAAACTAGCATTTCCAACAACTGGTAATTATCCATAGTTATAAGTATTAGTATCTATATTTTCTAATCCACTTTAGAAATTATTCACTTCCCCCACATGTAAGCTGAATCAAACGTTACATGTGCACTATAATCAAGATCATTAGTAATTATATAATCAACTTATTGGTCTTGAAACATTCTCAAGATCCTCAATCTATAAAACTTCTTCAGAATTTGTCTGTTTTAACCCAGTCTGAAAACCTATGTCTTATTGTCTCAGTTTGATAGGGGTTGGTCCAATTTTAATTTTTATATTCATTCTTCAATTGAGTAGAAGCTCAATTTTCATCTCACACTTCCTATATCCAATGGAGCTTAATTTTATGACCCTAGATATGATGGATTTCCCACACACAGGCTAGATCTGATGGGCCCTCTCTGATGAACAACATCAATTGCATCTTTCATGGATGATCGAATTGGACGTCAATCTAATGATATTCCTCAACATCAACTAGAACAAAAATGTTTGGTTTGGTACTCAATACATGTTCCGCAATTTTTGGAACTCGAGATCTTGAACATTTCAGAGTCACATCAAACAAATCAACTCATATCTATATTTACTAAGACCTCAAAAATAGTTTAGGTGGGGTTTTGAAAACAATTCGATTTCAACAAAATTTCCATAACATTTAAATTCATTTGAATCATGGATCTAATATTTATTTATACAAAGATATTTTAAATAGTAAAATATCATTATATATCAACTGAAAATTTGACTTCATAAATGATTCAATTCTTAAGTCCAATTTTGATTCTAATTTCCTCATTTTGACTTGTATGTATGATTCATCATTATGAAGAGTGATTAGGAAAAATAGAATACATCTCATTATGATTAACTCTTATAAGTATTGAAAGCATTCTCATAAAAAGTATTCGTATCAACTGAGAAAAACATGATAAAATTTTGAGGGAATTTTTTAGCAATAAAAATATCCATTCACAATAATTTGGGAGCAAGAGCATATCATAGATTTCTTAAAATTATTCTGAAGGTTATGGGGTCTGGAACAGAATCCAGTAGACCGAGGATTTTAAAAAAAAATTGTCAGCGAATCAATGGTACTTTTCAACGCTGATGATCTGTGCCCCGGTACGGTCTGAGGATCTCGTGTAAATTATAAAGAGCACAAAATTAAATTTAAAACATACCAATTTTAAATCTGAAGCCTTGGCTGACTGAAACTAGTCGATGATGATCTTTTCTTAAAGAATCAAAACAAGGATCCCGCTAGATCTTCAACACATGCTACTAGAATCTTCTGAAATGTCTATCATTGAATTTCAGGTGCTAGTGCGGTGATTCAACAATGTCTTTGACGTCCCGACAAACGCCACATCAAGATACCTTTGATGCTTGAGGGAGATCTTGATCCAAACTCTTGGATCAAGATCTTCTCTCTCTAGGAAATAGGGGGAGAAAGAGGCTCCCAATTTTTATTCCATGAAAGTGAATGAAAAGTTAATATCCCCCCATGAGAGAGATCCTCCTCCTTTATTAATACTGGATTTGATAAACACCTGATAGGGTACCCCAACCCCTGTTTATTTCAACATCCACTAAATAAATAATTTTGATGAACTAAACAACGTCAATACTATTTATTATTTTTTCACATACTTTTAATATATACAAAATACATTATGTGATAAAAAGTGATAATTTTAACTCGAATCACAATCCCGCTTACTATTAAATGAACCTTGAATATTAAAATAACATTTTTTCAATTAATATTATCTTTTATTTACTAAAAATGTAAATTTATTAACTAAATTCAATCCCAAATATTCCTAACTTGAATATTAATGAATTTATTTAATTCTTTTGGTGATCGATAACTTGGACAACACTCAGTCCCCACAGAGGTGTCCACTAGGTCCTTTTACCTATTAAACTAAATAGGATGAATTCTTGAATACACTATTGTGTGTAACCCTATAAGACCTTATCTCAATTATAGTGAATAAAATCCATAGACCATGAGCAGAGTCTAGCAACCCAACCTGGAACCTAAATATATATGTATTTTCATGGAAATGATAGCCAACCTATGAACAAGAGCTGTGTACTACAATATCTATTTCATTTGATATATCATAAAACATGATTCACTCTTATGTCATCATCTTTTTTTTTATTTATTATTTTTTGGTCTTACATGATGGATTTTCTTTTCCACTGATTTGAAAAAATACTTATAAAGTCAGCACCACCCTAATCAATGAGGCCTGATACATACAACTTCTTAAACATGGAAGAAAAAAAATCAGTTCTTAACCATTCAAAAAATGTCATACCACCAATGACGCACCCCACACAAGCTACCTCACCAAAATTTCAAAACTGCGGTTTTTTCCTTGCATCAAAGTACGCCATCAAATGATACACATTTTTAATGGTCTCTAGTCAGGAGACCAATACACATGTTTGTAGATAGAAATCACCAATGACACCCAAAACATGTGGTGTTCCTATTAGCGGGTATGTCCTCAAGATCTCACTACTAGAGGTCACCAAGTGAGAACTTCATGAGAAGAAGTCTCAATGCATATGAGCCTCCATAACCTGATAGTCAACATCTACAGTGTCTAGTCAGTAAGATGTATCTAGACCATAAAACATATATTTATGATTAATGTCATAATATCTTTAGGTTCTCATTATAGCTTGGGATCTGCTATAACCTCTCAATAGGACAATTAATCATTGGACATTACCATTATGTAGTGTATATAGAAATATATACACTATAATGGTAAAATGAAATCATGTATAACAAACTGTATAAAAGATATGGTAATCAAAAGTACTGTATAGTTGGGTCAAGGGAACCCACTATTTTATCAATACCACTTTCACTAGAGCCAACTTGCTAACCAAACTTGTTAGCTACTCACATGATAAAGATCATGCTTCTGTTGAGTAATGGATTTAACTGCAGGGCCTGCCATGTTTTTGCTACATGTCATATTTGTTGTATGTGACCTCATTTAACCAATTAAAACTTCTCAAGATATGGTATCCTTGAGTATATCACCTGTGTCCATAGTCATAACTTGACAACTAGGATAGTAATAAAATCATAATTTACATTACGATAATACTTTTCTTACTAGGTTCGATTCTAAGAACTAGAACAAATTGTTGTATTTAACTACTTTTTAGCAGCCTTAGAATATGAAACGTGCTTGGTATGTGTAGGTATGTCTACCACTGGATTTTATGAGATTGAATCGCTCATCAAATTTTACTAACATAAATAATAGATCAAATTTATCTAAGGATTACTTTATTGTGTCCCACAATAACTAGTATACAGTCTTCTCTATATACCAGGTTCATACCATTTGTACTTTCCAAAGTACAAGATGATAGTTCTGACTGCATCACTTGTAGTGATATTGGATATAATTGATATCTGATTTCTATAAAGTATATCCCATAATTATCAATTCTTGTACATATTATAGAATACGTGATTGATCCATCATTGGAGCTAATGGAACTCAACTCACAACTTTAATATCATCCCATATACCAAACAGGTCAACCGGAAGAGATTAAACCATGTGACATTGAAGGCAATTCTTAACTTGAATTGTTCCAACTTGTATTTTTTAACACAATATCACTTTAGGTATAATAGACTAGATCCAAGAAAATATTAGATCTACTTGGATAGATCCAGTTACCTAGAAATTATGTTTTTTACTTTAAGTCAATCACTAGAGAATTACTATTAACGTGGTCTTATCTAACTGTAAGACCAATTTCTATTTTCACATGTTACTGAACATATTTCCCCTGAAATATTTAGCATTCCCACTAACCTTTGGAAGTCACAAGGAAATTATTCATTCAAAATGAATGCTCTAAGATTTTGTTTCTTACATTAATCCAGAACTGGATTTCCGTAACTTGCAACCATCATTGGAATTTGATGGTGTCATCATCCCTTTCTGGTTGCGTCTTATAGACACCTTCCAAGAAAGATGATCTTGACATCCAATGACCCATATAAGGATCTTAGAAGTTAGCTATGACAAGTAAAATTCTAATGGATTTAGGAATATCGACTTGGTATTATCTATCAAGAATTATTCATACAAGGATTGTATCACCCATGTATAATCTCATTTGAATATCCACCACAATATTAAATTTATATGCCCTTTTACAATTTGATACATGAAATAAATTATTGAAATTTAATTAATCTTGTAAATATTGGATAATCTCCATATACTTATTACTTGTTGGATTTATTATTACCATAACATTGGAATCATGGAGATGAGTCCATGATCTAGAAAATATTATTAAAATAAAGTGAAAGAATACAAGAAGGATAAATATTCGGGGTACAAGCAATAAAAGACAATGTAATCCAAAAATAATCAGCCTCTGTTCTTGCCTCCTCTCCCTCCCCTTCCACGATGACCAACACATCCTCTTGGGTTCCTGCCTCTTTTCTATTGATTCAGAATCCTCAATGCATCATCCTGATCATCCGATCCTCCATCATCAAAGTCAGGATCATCATAATGGACATCAACTAGATTATCTATAGTGTCAACATGAATAACATCATGATCATTTCTAGAAGTACCTTGAGCCCCATCTTCCAGAAGATCCTCAGAACAGGGTTTTCCAACCTGCTCAGCACTTTCCTGTGCAACCAAAGAAGGGGTATCAAAAACATGACTTTTCATGGTGAACTTATATTTCCTTTCATCACTCTCCATATAGAGCAGGTAAAAATCAGGAGAATTCATTGAATCCAGCGTGGAAAAGAAATCTGTATCACCAGTGTTAGCAGGAACACCCGCAACACCAGCTTTAGATATTACTGCCTTTTTTATGACAGATTCATCCAAAGGAACTTGGAAATGAAGTGATAAAACACTTTCATGCAAGACATGAATGACCTTGGCATCAAAAGACGGCAGGGCAGATTCCGGCACATGAGAGGCCTCAAGTGAGGCTGATATAATGTTAGTAGGTTCACTTGAAGAAACAAAAACCTTCCCAGTGGGGGCCTCTAGAGATGCTGCTATATTATTATGGGAGGTCTGGCCAGTATTCACATCCCCCATGTGTCGAGATGACACAATACATATTGTGAGTCTAGAAGCAGGAGAACCAGAGGCCTGTAAGGCACCTACTGTGTGAGTATCAGCATGAGAAGTGGCATCCTTCATGAAATTATAACCTTGCACACCCCTCTCTGCAGCAGAATGATCAGAAAAATCAGTAACATTAGTTCCTCTCCCACTAGAAGGAAAACTACCCAACTTACCTTTAGCAATGAATTGATCCTCCAACAACTCAGCATGATCCAACTCTTGATCACTATCATCACTAAGAGAACAAATATCACCCCATTTAGAGGGTTATCCATGCTCAGTTGTAGTCAGACTAGAAACATGGAATGTGCTATCACCTGAAGGACTAGATAGCACACCCCTACCATGCTAATCCATTATAGTCCCATCAGTGATATTCTTACCAACTATAACATCCGAAAAAGAAACAAATCCCCCTTTACTAGAAGGAGATGAAGTATTTTTCACCAAATTTACCTTGATGTTCGAAGGTGATAAACTCTTTCACACCATCAGAAGTAGACAATGGCAAAGCTGAACCATTACTGACACCCTTCCGCCCATCATGGGTCCCCACCATCCCAAATGACGGCGTAGGAACACATGGATCTTTGAATTTACAGCTATCAACAAGGTGTCTATAACGTCTAAATTCGGAACATCGCAGTCCTCTGTTACAGTTTTCATTAACATATCCTATAGTTGAACAATTTATGTAGAAAATAGAAACATGTTCAAACTCAATATCAAGCTCAAACTAAAAATCACCAGAAATCAACAAAACTGTCTCAACAAGTGGCAATGTCATGTCAAACTCAACTGGAATTTGAGAAAAGTGTTCATACTGAATTGATCCAGTATCTTTATCAAGTTTAATAGAAGTTTCTACTTCTAATGCAACATCCCAAAGGATACTCAGATACCAGAATACCCAGCTCAATCCTTTGATACAGATCCATGATTGAGCTATTGTATTTTTTTTCCTTAAAGGGATCGAACCAGGGGTCCCAGTTCTAAAACCTGAGAATCCCCGGCTTGAGGTTCACAAACCCGCAACTCCAAGCCCTCATTTTCAGATCGTTGGAGAAAAAAGTAAAATGGTAGAAATTCATACTGATTGAAACCATCTACCAGTCACTAAAACCCCAGACCTCTTAGAGACGTTTTCTAAGGTCTTCAACCTTCCACGAATATTACATTGAACTTATCCGGGAATGATTGAATATTTGTAGGCATCAATTCACTCTTGGAAGAATCTAGGATTCACTTCAACAACCACAAGCACACCATTTCTAGAAATGCGATTATTAGAAGAAAACTCACCACATCGAGAATCAGAGAAAAATCAGTCAGAGCCCCTTACTTGTAAAGCATTCATCAGAGCAACCCTACCCAAATCAGAACCCGCATGTGCTTGATGCAACTTCAAACTAGAGCCTCCATCCAAATTCTTCAAAGGGCCAACAAAAACATCAGCAGGACATGTTCCTTTCCCAACCATTTGTTCATCTTGAGCATTTACTATGTCCATGTCAATTCATCTCCCTCTATCTCAAATAGAGATGTGCTCCCATATATTGAAATGTTGTCTATTACTTGACGAAAATTTCTCTATATTTAGGATTTATGTAATATCCTAAGCAACTTTTATGATATTTACTTAGATGCACAATGTGAATACCTTGATGCAAGTTTCTTTAAATCCTATAAAACACTTTGCATCCTAAGACATGACCTATGAAATAATGGATTTTCATCATACTAGGACTCGTATGATATCCATTTACCATTTATTATTTGGAATATTGATTATGGGATTTCTCCATTATTTGTAAATCACGTCATGAAATATAATGTAATTCTCTACAACTTACAACATTGATACTTCCTATATCATAACCCTGATGTATAAAATGTGTGTTTAGGAATTACTACATTTTATTTTTTTTGATCAATGTTAACATTTAAAACTCATCATCAATCATCCTTATGGACATAAATATCATGGTTTAGATAAGGTAATGTGTATTTAGGAATTAATCAACGCTACAATATCATGTTAGATGAATTCTTGGTCAATATATTCTTCAACATGACAATATGAAGCAACTCATATCTTATGACCATGTATATACTTCACTATTACATTCTTTAATAAAATAAAGGAATCATATGAAGTATCTTTACATATATCTTTCATTTTTAATAGTTCACACTATCTTGTTGAACTAACCCCAAAGGCTTTATGGTATACCATTATTTCTAAATGGTTTCTTCATCTAAAATAAATATGTCGATTAAACAAAATGTGTTTAGCTGTGTTGAGCCTAAATACCATTCTTGGTATATTCTTTACATCCACTTTTAGTTTTATTTGACAATGAATTATATTTCCACAACTGCGTATGTCTTACATTTGATATTCAACATGTATTACCTTTGATTCAAGTATAAATGAACTATTTTTCAATTATGAGACACCACACAAAACATTCATTCTATAATTTGGAATAATGTCTCATTATGACCAAATGGGAACTTGAGATAATTGTTTTAATTATACATAACAACTTGTTCAACTACAATCATTCACATGGAAATTAGATTTTATGTGTTTCTCACATCTAACATAGGAATCACCCTTTCTCAGATACATGGAGAATACAATTTAATTCTTATAATGTTCCTATACTTACTTGGTTACTGTTTTTAAATACACATTTTTTATTGATATATTATATTCCATACCCAACAATTTTGTTAGAAACATTAATTGATATTGATGAATATACCTGAATGAGAAGCGATTACTTGCTTCTTGTATTTTAATTCACTTCATATTTGAACTTCCATTTATTTATTTCATTATATGAGATGAGAATAACCACCTATTAAATAAACAACCACTTTTATTTTAAGGACATTATGAAGGTGCCTTTGGTGTAACTTTTTATAAGCCTTTTTTCCTTTTATTTAAATATATTCTCTATAAGAACAAAAGATGGTTCTATCTTTAATATTATTATTACAAGGATAATGTTACCTTAAAGGAAATGAAGCACTTAATCTATACTATTTGTTTATATCCTTAAATTAAAGAAGAGTAATTGGGTGTAAAAGGTATAATAATGGGATTCCATGAAATATTATGAACCTTCTTTCACAGAACACAAACTGAGTCTAATGATCACATTCAAATCTTTATTCACATTCTCCTCTCAAGGATATGGGAGATGAGACTACATGTAACGTCAACCATGTCATGATGTAGTGACCATAACTAACATCAAACATTGATGATAGCATTATGATAGAACCATCAAAAGATTAATTCATGAGTCTCATGTAAGCAATTTTACACTCTGGATTCCTAAGGTGGCTTAATAGGTTGGGACACCAACACCATGAATTACCGATATATTAATATTATGTGAAGAGAGACAATACTATATTTTAAATTCATGATAGTTTGGACATTAACATTGTCCAATATTTATCACAATTTTATTTGTGATATTACATTCCATTCTAAACAAATAAACTTTAGCAGATTAGTACTTTTAATGCTGATTACTGAATGTGGCATTACTGATTGATTTTATCATTAAATGTCTTCCACTAATTTTTTTTTGAATTCTAGGAACCATATATACTAGAATTGGAATAGTCTATTTTTGATAATTATTGTGGCAAGGATCCCTAAACCTCCCTCATAGTCTACAAGCTATGGCTACGCCACTACTGAGAGGGTCCAACATAGCCTTTTGGTTGGCCAACCACATTAACTCATGGTTCCCTAATCTGTTGAGTGAAGTCTCAGCTTCAAAAATAATTATCTGATTTAATCAATGTTTTCCTCTAAAATTAAAACAATCTAGCTATGGATATTTATTTTCTGCAATTTTTTCCCATTTTGGTTTGACCCACCGCCCCTAGCCCATTTCCATTTTGTTTTTTAAATAATACTTCTTTTGAAATCTTCCTTCTATTTTTTTGAGTCAGGTATTCCTAAAAAAATCCACCACAAAAAAATTCTTAAGGCTTAATAGACTTTTAATTTAATAATAATAAAATTATTTTAATAAAAAATAGTTTATTATTATTATATTATTATAATAATAAAATAAATATTATAATAATAATAAAATTATTTTGAAAATTAGAAAAATTGTAAAAATTATTATTTTCCCAATTAAGATTATTTCCAATCAAATGATCTAAACATGATCGGTTCAACAGGATGAAATAAAATTTTTGAACTTGAGATCATACCGCATCTTTAATCTTATCTGAAAATTTAAAATGGCCATAAATTTGTCATTCGAGATCAGATCAACATGTGGTTTAAATTACATGGACCATTTTTGAACCCTTTACTTAATTGTAATGAAAATTTAATTTTCTAGGCTCAGAAAATTTATGCAATTGTTATGATACAACTGAAAGGTTATGAGGCCCGAAAAAAAAGCCAGTGGGCTAGGGAGTGTAAACAATTTCCATCAATGGATCAATGGTACTTGTCGATGCCGACGATTCGAGCTCTTGTGAGGTTTGGGGATCTCACTTAAATTTTAAAAAGAACAAAATTAAATTGAAAACATACCTATTTAAAATCTGAATCCACGGTCGACTGTAACTAGTCAATGGCAATCATCTCTTGAAGGATCCATAGTAGGATCCATCTAGATCTTCCCCACATTCTTCTAGAATATGTTGTAACTTTGATTGTCGAATTCCAAGTGCTAGCGTTGTGATTCAATTATGTATTTGACATCCTGAAGATCACCTCATCAAGATCCCATCGATGCTTGAGGAATATATTGGTCTGAACTCTTGGATCAGGATCATATTTTTTGGGGAAGTAGGAGGAGAGAGAGACTCTCAATTTTCATTACATGAAAGTGAATAAATATTGAATAGCCCCCCATGAGAGAGATCCTCCCCCTTTATTTATAGTGGAGTTGATAAATACCCGATAGGGTTCCCCGACTCCCGTTTATTTCAAAATCCACTAAATAAATAATTTTGATGAACTAAACTGTGTTGATATTATTTATTATTTAATCAAATACATGTAATATATATAAAATATAATAAGTGATAAAAATTAAGCCATTTTTCTCGACTCACTATCCCTATTAATTTTAATGAACCTTGAATATTAAAACCAATATTTGTTTGATTAATATTATCTTATATTTACAAAAATTATAAATACATTAAATAAATTCAATCCCAAATATTCATAACTTGAATATTAATGGAATTATTAATTTTTTTAGTGATTAGTCACATGGAAAACAATCAGAAATCATGGTGGGGACCACTATGTCCTTTTACCTATTCAATTGAAAATGGATGATTCTTGAATACACTATTGTGTGTGATCCTCTAGGCCCTTATCTCAATAGTAGTGAATAAAATACACAAAATAAGAGAGGAGTATAGAAACCCATCATGGCCCCTACAGAGATAAGAATTCTCATAACAACTACAACCAACCTACGAACACTTCCTGTGCACTACAATCTCTTTTTCAATTGATTTCTCATAAAGAAGAACACACTATTGCTTCGTTGTCTTTTTCTTCCTTTATTTTTTTATCTTACTAGATGGATTTTCCTTTTGAATAATTTTTCCATAAACTTATGAAGGAAAAAACCAACCTAATCAACTAGGTATGAGATATACGTCTTCTTAAACTTGGATATGAAAAATCCAAATATGATTTTCTAGAATATGATTGGCCTAAACACAATTGGATGGACCTCCCCCCTTATTTAAACAATATTACATTATAATATTTAAAACTTACATATGATTTCAGATAAATACAAAATAAAAATCATCATCTGATTTATATTGGAACCATTCAGACTTAGAAAAACTTCCTTATTATGATCACCACTTTCATTATAGGCTAAATATCATTTTCTACAGTTGATAACTTTTTATCCACATTCCATTCTGATGGATTATATAAATATATTCCTTTTTTATGAGTTTAATATTTGATATCTAATCATTATTCTAGTGTATATAGATATGATTGACAACTTCAATTCAATTTTCCATTTCCATCTTCAATATTATTTCTTATTTATTATTTAAACTTAATCAACGTAATGATTTATTGAAATCAATAATAATAAAATATAAATAGGGTCTAAAAATATCCCCAATTCTTTTTCGTGTCAATTCACACTTCGTACACTTCAAAATAATATATATTAACCTCAAAATATTATGTTTTATGTTTCTCATATCACTTTTTTTTCTCCATATCCATTTATTTCTCCCCCTATTTTTTATCTCTATCCCTTATTGATAATAAAATTCCAAGGGCCCATAATGTTATGTTTCCCCTATTGACCAATGATTTTTTTCCGAGGGTTGAAACTATTCATCTCAAAAACGTGAAATTATTCTTCAGAAGAACATTATTATCACATTAATTTCATAGAAAATTCCCATTAACTAATCAACCATATGTTTATGTGGGAGAGCATGATGTGGAGAATAAGAGTGTATAATAAATGTTATCAATGTTTTCCATTTCAAAACTTTCTTACAATACGCTTTTTTCAGGTACCGTAGTGTAATATAGTAGTGGCGGCATTATAGCAATGGCGGGCACTATAGCAGTGGCAGGTCACCATAGTGGTGGCAGGGCACTGTAGCAGTGGCGTGTACTGTAGTATTATTATTCACATAATGGGCCTTGGGCCAAAAATTTGGGCCTATGGGCCATGTAATGGGTTAAATTTCCCCTGAGCCTTTGGGCTATGTAATGCGTCTCCCTCTACCAAGTTAAAAGTGGTATTTTCTTTGATTTAATAATAAATGTGGATTCAGCCCCAATTGTTTTTAAAAGTAACCTCCATCTATCTCAACAATCATATTAGATACAACATGTGCATAAACAAAACTTTTAAAAACTTATATTTTCTAGCCTCATTACATTAAATTAAAATAATAATAATAGATTTATAAAAATCATACTTCTTATTTCATCTCCTTCAATTACCATAAATTTAGTAAAAATAAAAATATTATTGGAATAAGGAAGAACCATAGTTACTTCAGAGAAGAATCATTCAGACTTATATTCCTCTCTCAACCTTACCTATTTCTTCTTCTTCATGGATTTTAGATTTGATGTATTTTATTCCTTCTGTTAATACTTTTAAAATTTTATAAAAAGTATATCTTGTTCTGTAGACTCTTCTGATAAGGAAATTAATTTATTTTTCTATATTGGAGCCTATTTCTTATAGTGAGTTTCTGACAGATCTTTCATGAATTTCTCTTGTTCATGCAGGAGAGTCAAACAACATTTAATAACATTATCTTCTTTATCACACCTTTTGAATCTTATATGAATTTCATATCACCATATGTTGACAAATTTTTATCAACATTTGTCACATCTTATGAAATATTTTTTCATATCCTAAACTTATACCAATTTATATGCTTATTCTAAATTTATAGACATGTCAATTTGTTGTAGAGAAAAAAATGAATACTCTTTCTTTCCGGTCTCAAAAATTTTCTTCTCATCATTTTTAACATACTCATATTTTCTTCATATTCTGAGTTTCCATTTTGGTTTCAAACAATGTTTTCTATCATTTTATATTATTTTATCATCATATATCCCCATTTATTCAATTCTTATTCCAATTAGAGACATGTTATACCCAGATGAATAATCTTTGTGTCTGCAAATTCCATGACACCCATAGTGAAATCTAGTTATTAATTTTATAGAATTTTAATAAATTTTTTTATAGATTTTTTATGATGTTGTTTCCCTAAAATAATTGACCAATTTTTAAAGGATTATTGGTTCTTGAATAATTTTTAGCTCTCTTAGTGAATTATTTTTTCTCAGAAACGTACTTTTATAAACTATTCTTTTTCACCTTATTTGAAATCGTCACCTTTAACGTCAATAGACATGGTGAAATATTCTCTCATATATATTATCTCACTTTTTATAAGATACATTGATTGTGTTTCTAAATAAAACTTATCCTTTATTATCAAAATTAATTTTTATAACACTAATTATTTTTTCAAATTCCACTGTGTTCTAATTGTTCTGTTTACTTTCTTTAATAATTGTAGATTCTATCTAATAAATATTCTAATTACCAGCTGAATATTATTTATAACTTTCATTTTTTCTTTCAATATACCCATTCTCAAAAGTTATGTCTTTAACATATTTCTATAACTTTTTTCTTTATTTAATTAGTTGAGTATATTGTTCAAGATAATTCTCTAATTTCAATTTCATAGCCCATTCCATTTCTATCATCTCATTAAAATCATCTTCACTACTGGGTGAATCAATTCCATTTATAACTTGAGAAATAATTTTGAGTTAATAGTCATGTTAACCACTAGATGAAGAATAATATTTCACTATTCTTCTCTGATATCTTTTCTTCTTCTTCACATAATGAATTCATTCTTTATGATTTTTCCATTTTTCTTCCAAGACTTATCATCATCTTCCTCTAACTCATACTTTTAAATATTTTTCCTAAGAAAAATATTTGAAAATTTTCCACTCCCTTTACAATTATAACATTTGATTGTTTACTTTTCCATTTACCCCTATTTAATTTCATTGAAATAAGGGCTACAATTGTATTGAGATATTTAGTTTCTTCCTCTACTTCTGAATCATTTGACTGTTATTTAACTTATTCAACCTTTTCTCTTTTTAATAGTGTTTTGAAGGATGTTTATAGAACAAAACTTTTTATTTTTTGTTAACATTATATCTTATTATTGAATACTTTATGAGAATCATATGAATATCATCCAATGATAGAGTTTCAAGATATCTATCTTTAAAAGATGAACTTTTAGCATCAAACTTATTAGTAATAATACCCAAGATATATTCAATGATGGTAGAATATTCTATTTTCTTTCTAAGAAATAATACTGAGCTTACAATATCATTTACTCTTGTAAGTAAGTCACCCATAGATTCATACTCATCCATTATCAAATAATCATACATTATCCTCTATAGTTGTATGTTTTCCTACTTCACCTTTTTATTGACTTTGTAAATGTTTGTGAACTTATTCTAGAAACATTTGGAAGATCCAACTCCCTTTAATCTATGAAAACTACTTCTAGTATGTGATTAGAGTAATGAATTTTTAGATCATCCATAATTCTCAATATTTTTCTTATCATCAACTGTAAGAGGGGAATTATCAATATGTGGTGGAAATATTTTTGCAGTAGCTTTCAAAATATCTTACCCAAGGGGCATATGTTATGAAAATAATCTATCATTCCAAAAATGATATTTCATTCCAGACAAATACAGAATCCTCTTATTTTTCATAGAATATAAATTCTCCATTATTGGGATTCATATTTTAGAGGAAGCCTTAGCTCAGGTACCAACTATTTTTCTCAGTTAGGATCAAGACCATTGAGAGTGGGGGTGAATCAATGGTTCCTTTTCTTTTATAAGAATGTCTTCCATAACTTATTTTAGTAAAATATATTAAACTAAAAAACTTTTTAAAGCTACAATCCGCTCAAATAACACTAAACAACCTCTCAATTCAAATGAAACAAACACGATGAGAAGGTATCACATTATATTTATAGTTTTAGGTAAAAATAGTAACTCATTTTCATGTTTTATACTCCCAAGAAACATGGATTCTTTCACTATATCTCTTTCCATAATATAAAGGCACAAGAAGTGAAAAAATTTACAATAATAGTAGAATATTTAATCCTATATGGGGTTATAACTACCAATTATCCTTTTAAGTATCCACTTTTCTAAATCTGGTTATGCACTATAGCAAGATAAAAAAATCCGTTTTAGCTAGTAGTAGTTATCCATAATTACTAGCTTCAGTTACCTTCATTTTTGATCCACTTCAGAATGAATTATATTCCTAAAAAATTAAGCTTAAAAAAATTTATATGTGTAAAATTTTCAAGAGATTAAAAAATTCTCAAATTAACTTGTAGGTCATGAAAAATTCTCCATATCCTTTTTCTGGAAAACATCCTCAGTATCTATCGGATTTTCATCAATCCAATAACCTATATCTGATGGTCTTATTCTGGATGACTTCAATATGATTTTCATTATTCTCTTCTATATATAATAGTGTTTGAACTCAATTTACATCTCAAAATTCTATATTATGATGGAACTATGTCAAATGAACATGGAGATGATGGATGTCACACTAATATGCTCACTCTGATGGAATCACATCGATGAACGATGTCAGTTGGGTCTTTATCAGATGATTGTATTGGACATCATTATGATTTTCTTTCTCAGTATCTACCTAAAAACAATTTTTGGTTGGGTACTCAATACTATTTCCACAATTTCTGGAGAACGAGTGCTTGAACATCTCAGAGTCACATTATACAAATCAACACATCTATCCTTTTATTGGGAGCTCAAAAATGGTTTAGGTGGGGTTCTAAATAACCTTCTCACATATCCAAATTTCATTAATATTTAAATTACATACAATAAATGATCTAACATGTGATTATTAAATGTTAAATAGAATATTCAAATCTCCTTAAATATCAAATCTATATTTTACTACTTCTGGGATTCAAATCTCTAGCTCAAATATAATTCTTATTTCTTCATTATTAATTTTCCATATGATACATCATTATGATGAAATCATCTGTAAAAATTAAGACAACCCATTATGATGACTTCTTGTTGGAATTTAATTTATTCTCATACTAATGCTTTATATGAATTTAGAAGCACATGATATCATATTGTGATAACTATGTAGCACTCAAAAAGTCCTTTGACAATACTTTGGTAGTAAGAACATATCTCAAATGTATTCAAAGTATTTCTCCTTTTCTTTAATTCCTAAGACTGATGATCTTGAGTCTAATTACCATAATGGTGTCAGTCTAATGAATTAGTATATACTTAAATATGATGGTTATTCTTATTCAATAATGTTTCCTTTTTGTCCTGGCCTAATTGTAAGAGAAAATTTTTTGCCTTGTTATTATATTGGCTCAATAAAATTCAAACATTTCCCAAACACTCTTTCTCAAAAACAAAAAATAAATCTGATATAAAAAGGATAAAAATTTTTTTAATAAGAGTCATAATCCATTATTATTTCATTATTTAGATGAGGGTATTCGGTTCCTAAAATTTTCTTGACCAACTTGTTAACAAATCCAAACTAAAGAAATCATATTACCTTTCCCTATACCAATTGGAAAACTAGTCTTCTCATCCTTATTTCTTTATTATGATGAATATATCAGATTATTCACTATAATGTATCTTAAGCTATATTTAAATTAAATTATTGAAATTAAATTAGTATTAAAATTTATCTTTAACCAATTTTATAAAACAAAACCAACAATTAATCTTATTGGAAATGGTTGACTACATTATTGATTGATGTTTGAATTTATTTTTGTAATGACCTTGAATACATTAAATATTTTTCCTTTTCATTGGTCCCAAAAATTACCAACTAAAAAAACTCTTCCTTTGATGATTATGATGGAATAAAAACTATGATGGGCCAGTATTAGAACCTTTGACTTCAACAACTATTTTCTTTTCTAAATACGATACCATTGAATTTTCATCACATAACCTATTTCTATTTTCTGAATATGAAACTCATCAACTTATTTATCTAAAGATTTAAATCTTCTGGTTTTCAGTGAGACTAAAATCCATCACCTTTGGTTTATTTAATTATAATAAACCTTTTCAGTATTTAAAAAAAACTCTATCTAGTGATCTCATTCTGATGATCTGATAGGAAAAACTATCATCAACAAAGTTCTGTCACTTACTTCTATATGTAAACAAGAATTCCTTCGTGAATTTTATTATGTTGAAGATCAACTTCAACATCATCTTCCATATAATATAAAGTATTGTAACATCTTATTCATCCAACAACATATTTATTTCCTAATAAACCTGAATACTATTGTCCCTAATATGATTGACCTAAATACAATTGGTAGAGCCTTTTCTCCCATTTCAATCGACAAGATTTCATCAAAAGTATTAAATCTTAATTATTATTTTTGAGAAATAAAAAATAAAAATAATTTTCATATTTATATCAAGCCCATTCAATATTTGAAGCACTTACTCATTACAAACACCACTTTCATTCCTGTAAAAATTTCATTTACATCTGTTTCATACATTATATCAACATCCCAATCCAATGGATCATATTGACTTATTCCTACGGTCTAAGTCTAATATCCTGGATCTAATTTTCATATTGATGGTTCTAGATATTATTTACAACTTCAATATGTATTTCCATTACCTTATTTAATATTCTTCCATTGTTTAGAATAATTCAATTATTGATCTATTGAAAACAATACAAACAATGTTCAAATGGGGTCCAACACAACACACCCAAAGGGTTGTTTTAGTTGAGGTGAAGAACCTCCATTGGTTAAGTTAAATAAATATAAACTATTTAATATAAGGAATTATGTTCCACATAATTATTTTTAAATTTAAGGGAGACACATAAAAAATTTAGTATGTGGAAAAATTATTGATTTTATTAGATGGTAAATCATTAATGGAATATCCATAAATAATCTAACTCTTGCTTTGGAATATTCACCAATTTATTAGTAGGAATTCATTTATGGAATATTGAGAGAAAACGGATTAATTAAAAAACATCCTAAAAATAGGGTGTATGAGATAACATTAAAATAACATTAAATAAAGAAATAAAATGTAAATAAATAAGTTAACAAACTTTTATTATTACATAGGAAGATAAAAAAGTGAATGAATTTGCTTAATAATAGCTCATATAGAAGAGAACCACCCTTTCCTAGGAGGAGAGGAAGATCTCCAGGAATAAGAGGGAGGTCCTATGTGAATGGGGAGGGAAAATGAGGGTTTAAAGTTAAATGAAGAAGGTAAAATGGTACTTTCTCCCATTATAAAGAGGTTCATGGTTTGGGTTGAAATATTTTCCATACTGTGCAACAAACATGTTCCATCTATGCCTAAGCTAGCACTCCCTTTCATAGCTAGGCACACTATTTTTCTAAACATGTGTTATCCCAACAATTTGAATCTAAAATGTCTGACACCATTTCTCATGGTCATGCCTCATTGGGTGTTCTTTTTTCTATTTCTTTTACCCCACCAGGGTCACGTAATATTTTTGAATGGTTTTCACTAACCAAGAAAAAACCTTGCACCCCTTTTACCCATTCCAAAAAACTATGTTTTCAAAAATCGATTACCCCAAAACTCTATCAAACACCCAAGTCACATATTAGACCTTAAACCCCATCTAAAACAACTTTTATGTTTTCCTATGGTCAAAGGTTTTTCCAATTCTCTTTATTTGGTTTCTAACTTCCACAAATGTAAAATTTCAAACTCCATATGAAATTCCATCTAGCTAAAATCACAATACATTCAACTATTACTCACTCTAATATGGGGGTATAGTCTCCTCGCCATACCACTTTAGACCCTTATTTCTAGTTAGAAGCCTCTTGTGTATGAGGAAGATACCTGGAGGTCACGTGGAAGTATTTACAGGTTACTATTCATAATAAACGAAGGTGGGGTTTTAAAAAGTGGTAGTAGATATGTTATTATTTGTTTTATATTTACGATATGGTAGTAAGGTTATAGGAATGTGTGAGATCCTATGATGGATACTGATATAGTGCTTCAGGAATTCCTATACTGGTATGAAATTATCATTTCTATGTATGGGATAATGTTCTTGATATGAGATATTATTGTTTTATGTGATTTAAATACTGTTTTTAACATAAGATAATAGAGATTTGTGATTTTATACGTCTTTGGATCAAGTAAATTTCAAAATAATACAGATACTGGAATTTTTTTATCTTTTTCAATAAATGAAAGAGGAGTCTAATAAATCATTATTATGCACATAGGATCAGTATGACATATATTCCTTTTTGTATATGATTTTTGTCACTGGAGCGAGAAATATATTTTTAATTTTTCATCAACTACTCCAACCAAATTTTTCTATGTAAGTAAATTATGAAATTATAAAAAAAATTAAAATATATGTGTGATTCTTTTTTATGGTAGGTGATTTTGATCTGTATTGAGTATCTCATGGTGTTAACTATATGAAAACTCTTTTTATGGGACCTAGAGTGTACCAAGATAGGTAATATAGACATCGATTACTTCATGATAAACCTCTTGTGGACATAAGTATTCAACATAAGACATTTAAAGTGTCAGTAAAAATCTATTTTGTGTTTTTCAATATTGATTGGAATAGAATTATGCTTAATCAAGACAATTTTAGGGTTTCACCTAAGAAAATATTTTTTAAATATTATGTTGTTGGTTATAGTAGTAACATCTATTAAGTTGTTTCTCTTGAGATAAAAGTAGTATATGGGGAATTCTGGGTGATAATCAGTTCCCTAGAAGGTGGATAAATTGATATGAGGATATTTTTCTATGTATAAATGAGACCTCATGGTTATCATTTTCACATTAATGAAATGTTTTTATGAGATAGAAACATGAGGTTTCCCATGATGTATGGTTGTGTAATACATAGATTTGTGCTAGTTGTGAGTACCTATAGGCCATTGGATTTGACTAAAACATTAATGAGTCTATGACATGTATTATTGAGGTAATACCATGAGAGAGGTATTCCTTTTCTTGTGGGTACCATAGTGGAAAAATTCATTGTGTAGTTTATATATGTCATGACTGTAGTGCCCCAGATGTTCTGTTGGGGATTTTCTATGGGAATGGTTATGCCTTGGGGTTTTATAATAATATCACATGTGGTGAAATAAAATTTAGTCATGGGGCCATTGGAGTATAATGGTATTGTGGATGTTTTTCAAGGGAAGAACCAGTCAAATGTATAACCCTATTGAATTAGGATATGCTAAGTGTCGTGATAAAAGAGTTAGAGAATATTGTGGATTGGTGATGTCGTTTGTTAAGAGGAAGTTCTGTAACAAATAATATCTCATGAAAAGTGATCTATTTTGAATATTGGTGAAATGGGTTCTATATGTTTTTGAAAATTAAATTCCCAAGAGCATGTTAAATTGTTTAGGATATCGATATTTGAAATAATGAAGTGAAACTCTAAAATCCAGGAGTCAGGTTAAGTGACCAAGTAGTATTGGAGTGAATAGATGTTTTTTGGGATGAGAATGTTGTATTGTGTGTGTTGGTTATCCATAGTGTTTTTTAAATTGAAATAAAAAAATGTTATGTATGATTTGAGGGGAAATGGGTTATAATGGGATTTGATAATAGTGGGTGAGGAAAAGAGACATGCATCTATAAATGGAACATTTTGAGTAGGCTCTTAAGGAACATCGTGATAGAAGCAATATGGTTGGGTGTATACCAATGGGTAGTTGGGGGTAATATCCATGATTTATGATTATGTTTTGATAATTATATCGATGGGGTTCCTATAATATAAGAACAATGAGATAAATTAGTTAGTGTTGGAACTCAGTTTTGTGTGGGTTTAGTTACAACTAATAGGTGTGTTTATTATTTGAATGGATATGAATTTAGAGATCAAAATCTATGATCAATTGAAATGACAATAAGGACTCTCTTATGGTGGGGATTTTCATTTTATTATGGTTTTACAATATTCCTGTGAGAGATACAATTGATGCATAAAATTAGCCTATGGGTGATAATTATGGAAATCAAATTCTAGTGAGATATGAAGTAACACACTGAAATTATTTTGTAATAAATTTTTATTTGATAAAATTTATGACATGAATCATGTAGTATATAAGGGAATGTAATATCTCAAGGCTCTACTATATATTTACTATTTTAAATAAATTAAACACATGATATTACTGGTATTTCACAGAACACCAAGTTATATTAAGTTATTAGATAGACCTTCCTCAATATATTTTGTTACATTCAAGATATTACATCCTCTTTATCTTGTTTTAAACACAAAAGTGAACTTCCTCAATAGCCCTTGTTACACACAAGACTGGGTTTCCCCAAATAACAATGTATTATTAAAATATTATTATTTAATATAATATTATATAACATATCCATTATGATAATAATTATGACTACTATTAACTATAATTTGATAATTTATAGATTTTATAAATATAAAATGAATTCATGGGTAACAAATTAATTATAATCAAAAACTCGAACAAATTGGATATGAAAAAAAAGAATTATTTTTATTTTTATGCTTCAAAGGAGTTTTGTATCAATAAACAATACTAATTAAAATTAGTGAATGATCATAATAAAATATATATGTTATGTATTCAATATAATATTTTTCAAATTCATCTATTATGTTTGATTCACACAATATTAGAACAATCCCAATTTCACACATAAAACCTTATATTTTTATAAAGGCAATTTTTCCACCTTTTAATGGAGAACCCATTTTAAATATGAATTTTGAAGTATTATTTATTTAATATTTCAAAATAAAAATAAAACTTATAATAGAAACATAAAAAATAGGTTAGGTTAAATTTTTGATATTTTTCAGAAACATATCATTTTTAATGAATAGTAAAAAATACTGAATTTTTATTCAAAAATTCTCTCTCGTCTAATTTATTTATAAGTTTAAATTGTAATTTTAATTGATTTTAATGTTTCATAAGATCATATTTTTGTTAATTAATCCATTTTAGGTAATTTTATTCAATTTTATTTTGAAATTGACTATAAAACATAGCAATCTTTTAGATGTTTTTACTATAAAAACAACATTGTCGTCCCCTTTGTGGGATTAAATTTAGATTAATTTATACCACTTCTTTGATTGGAATTTGTAAAAAAGGATTAAATAATTGGAATTACCATAATTTATAATGTCTAATAAGACTAATATTTTTTACCAAAAATATTACGGATTGTTATTACAATTAATTACGACGATTATGGTTGAATTAATCTTATTATGGGAATAAAACATAACCATAAGATCAAAAACGACCTTTACACATTTCCAAAAGATATTTTCTAGACATATTTCGACCATATACTCTCCTTTATCAAAATGGGACCATTATTGGATCCACTTGAATAATGAAAAATATTGGAAGAATTACTTTGTCCAAATATTACAAGAGTGCCACTCATCTTCTACTATAAAAGGACACCACTTCTCCCCATTCCTCAAAATTATAAAACAACATATGTTTGGCCATGATCAAACCAAATAGATTTAAAAAATACCTTAAATTTAACTTAATTCCTCCTTTTTTTAGAAATTATTCCCAAGAAGTCCTTTGGTGTAATCCAAAAGGTGTTACCCGATTTTAAGGTTACATTTTCCAATGATATCTTTTCATTCATTTGATTCTTCACTCCCAATAATTTTCTTATTCTATTATTACATAAAAAAACCATTATACTAAAAATAATATTATGTTTTTATGTAATTATTTCTTCCTAAAATTAATCACACCTCCTTCTAATGGGAAACTAACATACTAATTCTATGTACAAAGAACTACTGCCCCATGAAATGATGATTGATCATTTTCCCTTACCACCTCTCATTGTGGACATTATGATAGACACACTATTTATTTATTTTATATATGATATTTATTATGTATTTATAATTATTTAATTATTTTAAAACACATATCTTTATAAATTTCATTTTTTGTTAAAATGATAACATCATTTGTGTAAGTGTGCACTACTGCCTCCTAAAAAAGATGTGTTTCGATCACAAGATACATGAAATGCATAAAGGATGGTTTTGATTAATATTATTTTAAATAAAAAACCTATATATGATATTAAATAAATAATTACCTTTCTGGAGATAATATATATATATATATATATATATATCATTGTATTTTTTTTACCCTTTAACACACACTTAAAATGTGATAATGTTGTTCATGGATGTGTAGACTACTGCCTCCTTGACACGATAAGATTCCTTTTACATTAGAATAATTATATATAAATGTGTATATATGAAAAAATAATATGGTATTTATTATATAATTATAATTATTAAATTATATCATGTTACTTATCTTCTATCCATGATGATCCTTGGAAAATGAGAATGTTACTCATCCATATGTATGAAATACCGTCTCATTGATTGTAACATTAGTTCAGTTTTAATAACAATATTTAATTATTGTTTCTAAAAGTACAATTTATTTATAATTATTATAATTATTTCATTATTATTATTATCATTATGGAGATGTTATATAAGAACCCCTTTTACCATAGTTGACCTACCAATGTTTTTTTGAAAGTTAAAATAAATTTGGTCAAAACTCCCGATGTGAAATTAATTGGTTGAGTAGTTGTACATAAAATGGTAATAAGTGTAATTAAACTGATGATAAACTTGAAATTCTTTATAGATCATGTAAATAATTAACATTTCTTTATTATTGGGAAATGAAAAGACACAAAAGACAAGTTGGATGCAACTTAACGGATTTTCAACTCACTTTTTACTTCTGTGAGAAAAATGTCATGTTCACCACTTATTATGTGTGGTGAATCTACTAAAAAGTTTTATATATTATATCATAAATTAATTTGACATAAATATGTTTAAAACATCAATTTAATATTATTCTATCATAATGATTATGATTTAAAATTATTCAATGTGGTATGGGACACTTTGGAATGTTTAAAGATTATTTTCCTTAGTAATAAATGTAATGTTATTTCAATAGTTTTAACATTCGTGGAACATATATAATTTTTTTTCAATAAAACCTTTCATTTTCTGTCATATTTTTATTCATGAACATTTTCAATTATTTGTACCATTTATTTCAATCTTTGGTACTCAAAATGTTTTAGAATATGTTTTCCAGAAAACCCAATGTTATTTCACTCTTTAGTAAGAGAACTTATTTTCTTCAAAAAAATATGTTTTATTAATGTATTTTAAAAAAAAATTAATTTATTTGGTAACAGAATTTTTACCCTTTTTTCTTCTACTAATGTTTTCAATGGAATATTCTTGTGCCTTTCCTGGTAATTCATTTTTCAAAACGTTTTACCATATAAAAGGAATGTTCTTTTACATTGAATAGTAATTATATATTTACCCACTTTTATTTATTTGAAGCTTCCTTTTCATGTCTAAAAGTTTAATTCATAAATAGAATGAATCCAAATGATATTTTTAATGAAATGGGGTTTCAATGTTTCTATAAAAAAAGTATATTTCCCCCTGTAATTCTTTTAAAAGATATAGTATTTCTATTCATCAAAAAACAATAAGAATTTCTTTTTACTCCAATTGGGATTTCTTGTGTTGATAAAATCCTTATTCTTCCTCTGGATGGTTTATTATTATTTTGTAAAGGGAAATTATTCACATTGATATCATTTAATTTTTTTATTCCCCTTGAAATATTTAATCTCCTATGTCCACTGAACATTGAATGTACCCTAACATGTGATATCATTTATCATGGATATGTTCATTACCTAATATATCTATTCTAATAAATATATATCTCTTACTCTGAATGGGTATTTGATAATGCACATTTTTAAATAAATTATTTGATATATGAGGAATTATTTGGATTGGTATGACATGGGTGGGGCCTAATTATAGATATCCCCTTGATGCCTTGGTAGTCTCATGGGATGAGTTAGTTAACTAGCCACATTAATGGGGTTTTTACCTAAAATTATAAAATATCATGTGAAAGGTCGTAACCGTAATGTTTCCATGTACCTTGGAAACATGTTGTCTAATAATTAATAGTTTTCCTCGTTTAGTATCAATTATTAATCATCAATGAGATTATGCATCAATATATATATTAATACATTTCAATTTCAGTTCATTGATTAGATGGCATGCATTTAAGTTTCTTACATTTGCATAATGATTCTTCCTTATATAGTTATTCGAATATAATGTGTTTCTAATTATTACCTTTCTATATTATTTATGAAATTCCTTATCAATTTTTTTGATTATGTGGTATTCATATTTTATTGTTTTCCATGCCAAAATTATTACTCTCATTGATTCTTTATTTCTTACACTTTATGTTAACCTTACTAAGAATTTAGTCTCACCATTATTATGTTTCCTTCCCTATGAATTCAATAAGTGTACTATTAATGATATTCAGGTATTTACTAGATGGATTAGAGTTATCCTCAATATTATTTATTTTATGAAAATAAATTATTTTAAGTTGTGTATTCATTTTTAATAAGAGATTCATTTATGTATATGGTTTATCGAGACTACTTATCTCTTCGGTCCTTCAGTATTTGATTCATTATAATCATGAAAATGTAATTGATAGCATACACCATCTTTTGAAAATCTGGGGTCATGTCACTATAGTTTATATGAAAGAAAGTTTAGTAGCAACCTTGGGAACTAGTTTTTGAAAACAAATATTTAATAATAAATTATCCCTAAGGTGGAATTTTTGGATAAGTATAGAATAACATCCTAGAAATTTAGTAATTTAGAGATTATGTAGATATTCCTAGAAATATATCCACATATTGATACTACATGTGGATGTGCACAGATGTACCTAGTGATATTAACTCTAACAAGGTGTTCCGAGCCTGACTCAAGGTAACATCGTAAATGCCAACGGGCCTTACTTCACACCTCTTTTGACACTCCCAATGTATTTTCATAGGGTAATTCACATTTTTCACTATAAATAAATTATAAAGGATTTCTAAAATGAATAACCAAGGTTAAAAATAATTATTTCTATATTGAAGGTAAGGTTTCATGATTATAAATCATACAAATGTTATTATGAATAATCATTAGACCAATGAAATACCTATGTCCACATTAAATGGATGAAGTATCTATGTGTTGAGGTTGTATTGAAAACTTTAGTTAAAATTCTATTTATCAATTATCCTTATTTTAAGGATGTCCATTATATTTATTTTTTAATTTATATTAACATGGTTTTATAAAAGGAAAACATATAATACATGTGATAAATAATCAAATTAGGAAAGTTACGGGTCTTGAATCCATGAACGAATGATTATAAAGTTTTTATGCCAACCACTGACCTACACAATGTTCTTGTTAAATTGTAAATTTTTTCGTTATACAATTTGATGAATAAATATTAATAATGAACCATTAGTGTTATTTTTTTGGTTTAGAGAATTATTTTTTTACCTTATTAACTTTGGAGAATAGTTATAGGTAAATAGTGATACTTATCCAAATTTCATGGGCCTTATAATCCTTTGTAAATATATTTTTTTCCTTCATGCATCAATATTATTTTTTGAATAAATTGGAAAATATATCAAAGCATTGGAAAATATTGAAATTTTGATTATTGAAATATATTATATAAGTATACATAAGAAGTAAAATAATTCCTCAACATTAAGAAAAGTATCTTAAAACAAAATTATGGTTAAAATATCTTATTATTTTATTGTACCTATGGTCTTTTAAATCATCTTAGACTTATGCCTTTGAGGCCCTAAACAATCTATTAATCATTCAATTGTATGTGATTGATGACCTCAATCACTCCCTATAAATATTTACACTTTTCTATCATGTAAATATCTCTACGTGCCACTAATTTTCTCCTACATAGGGTCCTAGTAATATTGTATGCCACGTGACCCTTATGCTTTATATTATCTCTTTTATAGAGTATGTTTTATGAAAAATTATCATGATGTGGGATTTCAAGAGAGTAAATATCAAATAATATATCACTAAGATCAAGCTTAAATATGACAGGATGGAATTTAATTAAGATGAGGAGAATGTGACACCCCAAAATTCTAAATTAATAGCTTTTTATTCTATAACGACAATGACACACATCACCCAGTGGGTAAGGTAATATAACTTATTAACAATCAATAATATATTTACAATTTTAAATAAATTCAATACATGGTATAACTTGTAATGAATGAAAAATCATGTTATCTTATGTTACACACAAGAAAAAAAATCCTGAATATATTTCTTACATGCAAGAGAGAAATTTCTCATTATCTGGGGTTACAAGTAAGAGAATCCTTTCTCAATAGCTTGCGTTACATAAATGACTGATTTGTACATAATAAAAATGTATTACTAAAATATTATTATTCCAAATAATATGATATAACCTATCCATTATGTTAGTAGTTATGAATATTATTAACTAAATTATGGGATATTATGGTATATATAAATATAAAATGAATTCATTGGTCACCGGTTAATGTGAAATGAAAATAACAATTAATGGGATATAAAAATAATTATTTTTATTTTTATACTCCCAAAAGAGTTTTTTATTAATAAAAATAATTACTTACAAATATTGAATGATATTAATGAAATATATAAGTTATATATCCATTAAAATATTTTTGACATTCATTCATTAGTTTTGAAAGGCATAAGATAAGAACAAACCCAATTTTACACATTAAAACCTATATTCTTATAAAGGTAATTTTACAACCTTTTAATAGAGAAACGATTTTAAATCAAACTTTTGAATCCTTAATTGATTTAATATGCCAAAATAAATTTAATATTTTAATTATAAATAAAAAAATTAGGTTTGGGTGAATTTTTAATATTTTTGAGATATATTTCACTTTTTAAGGAATAGTTAAAATGCTCTATTTTAGTTCAAAACTGCTTTTTCATTAAATTATTTATAAGGATAAATTATAAATTTAATTGTTTTTAAAGATTAATTAGATCAGTTTTACCAAATAATTCAATTTAGGTTATTGTAATCAATGTCACTTTGTAATTTACTCTAAAAAGATATATAAATATTCGGTTGCTTTTACTTTGAAGACCAACATTGTCATCTCGTTTGTGGGATTAAATTTAAATTAATTTATACCAATTATATGATTTAAAATTTTAAAAATGTATTAAATATTTGGAATTAAAAAAATTTATATTGAATCATAATATGAACTTTTCCTTTTACCATGATGATTAGTTAAACTGTTTAAAATTAATTATAACCATTAAGGTTAGATTGAGATTAATAAGAAACTAAACCTTAACATTAAAGGCCAAAATGACCATTAAAATTTTCGAAGAGCTATTTGATGCCCATATTTCTACCCTATTTTCACAATTTTTAAAATTATACCATTATTGGATCCACACTCAACATGGAAAATGTGCAAATAATTCATTTATGAAAATATTACAAGAGTTCCAGTCCTCCTTCACTATAAAAAGACATCACTTCTCCCCATTCCTCACATCTCTCATACCACAAATATTTGGACACTTTATTCACAAATATATTCCCAAAACCCATATCGTAGACCTTGAATTATCCCATTAGGATGAAATAATTCCATTTAATCCTTTTGGTATAAATAAAAAAGAGTTACCCGATTTTTAATGTAGTGTTTCCCAACAATATCTTTTCTTTCATTTTCCTATCCACTCCATATACTATTCCTATTACATGATTATATAATAAAACAAGTATTAAAAATATAATAGGATTTTTTATGTTATTATTTATACCTTGACTTACACACACCTCCTTCTAAAGTGTAACACAAGTTTTTTTTTACGGTGAACTACTGCCTCAGGAAACGATGATTGCTAATTTTTCCATTACCATATCTCATGGTGTCCATTATGATTGAAAATATATTTATATATTTTATATATGATATTTATCACGTATTAAAGCTAATTTTTTTCTTTTAAAATATATATCTTAATACATTCTATTTTTTGAAAAAATGATAACATCGTTTGTGGAAGTGTCGACTATCGACTCATAAAAACGATGTAATTCGATCACATGATACATAGAATGTGTAAATGATTGTTTTAGTTAAAATATATTACATAAAAACCCTATATATGATATTAATTACATAATTAATTTTTTTAAAACATATTATATATATGTCATTTTATTTATTATTCTTTCACACACCCACTTAAAAAATAATAACATCATTTGTGGATGCATGGACTTTCACCTCCTCGACACGATGTGATTATTTTTACACCAAAATAATTATATTTACATAAATATATAAGATTAAATAATATTATATTTATTATAAAATTATAATTATGGAATTATATAGTTTTACTATCATTAATTCTATAACGATCATTGAAAAATAAGAATGTTACTCGTGCATACGGACGAACTACCTAGTATATGATTATAAGGTTGGTTCATTTTTCATAACCATATTTAAATATTGTTTTAATAAGTATAATTGATTTTTAAATATGATAATTATGTCATTATTATTCTTCTTTGGAAGTTATATCATGACCACTTTGACCACAGTTAACCCAACAATGTAGTTTTTGACACATAAAATGAATTTGGTCAAGACACCCAATATAAAATTAATTGTTTATGAATTTGTAAAAAATATTGTAATAAGTTAAGTAGTTATAATTATAAACATGAAAAATATTCTCAATTAAAAAAATAAATAATATAATTTTGTTATTGAGAAAATTAAAGTCACATGAGTCATGTGAGACACGATATATGGGATTTTCGTCTCATTTTATTACTTCTATGAGATAAATTTCATATCCACCAATTACTTATTATATATAATGTATATACTACCCATTTTTTATATTATATCATGAATAAATTTAACTTCATGTTATTTTAAAAATCCATGTAATATTAGTCCTTCACGAGGTTTATGATTAAAAATGTTTCAACATGGTACAAGAAACTTTGGAATGTTTAAAGATTAATTTCCACACTAATAAACATGATGATATTTCAATGGTATTTACATTTGAGGAAGTTATATGACCATTTTTCAATAAAACATGCAATATTCTCTCCCTTGGATATTCATGTCCATTTTAATGTATTATTACCATTTTCCATTACTTGGTACTGAAAATGTTTTAGAAGATATTTTTCAAAAAGCTAGACTTTATTTATCTCTTTTGTTAGAGAAACATTTTTCTTCTAAAAATCATGTTTTATTTAAAGGTTTTCAAAAATGATTTTGAAATAATTTTTAATGAAATTTTTACCCTTTTGGTCTTTTTCCAAATTTTTTAAAGGAATATTTTTTCCCCTTTCCCAAAAAGTCATTTTCAAAACATTTTATCATAGAAAAAGAATTTTATTTTACCCCAAAGGGAATGTAAAAATTTACCCACCATCATTTATCTGAAGCTTACATTGCATTTCAAAAATTTTAGTTTTCAAAGAAAATGTTTTCAAAAGTTATTTTTGAAGAAATGTTTTTTCAAATGATTTTACAAAACAAAAAGATATTTTACGCAAGAATTCCTTTAAATGAAATGTATATAGTATTTATATTCATTAACAAAAAAAAAAGCTTTATTTTTACTTCAATTATGATTATTTATTGATATCATATTTATTATTACTCTTTGTGGTTTATTATTTTTTGGACAAAGATAGTATTCCCATTTACTTCCTTTTATCTTTTTTTATTCCACTTGAAATATTCAATCTCCTATAATAATTAAAAAAATTATTTCCCATAAAATACCATATCATTATTTATCATGTATATGTACATTTCCTAATATATATACGATTTTTATATATTGTTTACTTTCAATGTTATTTGAATATTTTGATTAATAATGATAAATCTGCATCTCGTTCTCCATATGAATTTTTGATAAGGAAAATTGTTAAATTGATTACTTGATATATAATGAATTTTTTGGATTAGTAAAATTTGGATGGGTCCAGGTCATAGATATCCCCTCGATGCATTAATAGTCTCGTGGGATTAATTAGTTGGCTAGTCACTTTAGATGGGTTTTTACCTAGTATTGTAAAATGTATTGTAAATGATCTTGATAGTAATGGTTCTATGTACTCAGGAAACATGGAATCCAATAATTAATATTTTCCCTCATTTAGTTTTAGTTATTATTCATCCATGATATTTTTTATCTATATATCTATGGATTCATTTTATTTTTAGTTCATTGAATAGATGTCATGCATATCTGTTTCTTAACATTCTATAATTTTTTTTCCTTTTCTAGTTATTTAAATGGAATATTTTTTTAGTTTTTACATTTCCATATTGTATATACACATCCTTGTTAGTTTCTTATTACATGGTATGTGTGTTAAGTTATTTACCATGTCAAAATTGTTACTCTCATTGGTTCATTATCGCTTATTCTATATTTTTATATTATAGATCATTCGATATCACCATTATTTTTTTATTCTTTGATGATAGGGGAATGTTTTTCTTTTCTCCAAATATATATTTGAGTATTGGAATCACTGTATAATAGAACTTTCACATTTTTTGTGGTCTGGTGTGTTAGCACCATACCAAGTGGGTCGATCAAATGTTGAGAATATATTCTGCCAGAAATTTTGATGGTGGTTTGTCTTTCTGGTATGAATTCAGTTTTTATTATCTATGCCTTATGGTGGGAAGAAACATAGTAGATATGTTAAAATGGAATATTTAATGTGTTTTTTCGTGGGGTATAAAGTAGTTTACATGCGTTTTCCAAGTGTTTTGCAAAATGAATTCGATTGATGGTCCATGTTTTGTGGGATAAGATCCTGATAAATGGAATTGCACTTAGTGAATGCATTATGAATCCAAAAAATATTCATATCCAATTCAATAGGTTTTGGATACTGAGGTGAATTGGTTTGGATAATTTAATTTCCACTAATAACTCTCAAGGATGGGAAGTACCATGCTAGAGAGACTGTATTACCCCATTTATGTTCATGTTATTAATTCCAGAAGAAATTTGGATTATTTTATTTAGTGGATGGCTCAAAATTTAAATGGATATTTTTGATTATTATGGATGGTTTTGAAACATAAAATTAGTGTATTTTGATTTGGAATAGATTCTAGATGTTTGGTTAGGGGTTTATGGAATCATTGGGAGAGGTCTTAGGAGGCTAGGTTGTATTCTGGTGGCATCCTATAGCCGATTTCCTAGCAAGTATCCTGGATTTCTAGCAAGGATCACTAACTATAAAATGGCCATTAATTGTGGTACAATTACCCCCAAAACCCAAATAATTTTAGAAAGTAAAACCCATTATCCTTATTTATTCATAATCAGGTGGAAAATGGATTACTCCAACCCATTCCCCCTTCAAATCCCATTAGAATGGGGTTGTTTTAGTGGAATATACTAGTGATCTAAGGAGAATATCTTCTTATACTGGACTACAAGATTCTCCATATATTGTTTTTCTAATTTTAATTTCTCCTAAGTTAGGTTTTATAAAATCTTCCACTAGATCATGGTGGAATAATCTTGAGACAGTTGGGATTTTACTTATCCTCGAATGGGGTAATATTGAGACAAAGTTTGAGTGTCTCTTCTCATCGATCAGACAAAGGTGTTTCATTTAATGAATTTTTATCTGGTTTCCTAGAAATTTATGTCTTGATTATTGAATAGTTTGTTCCATAAGTTCGGTGTATGAGCTGATATTTTTTCAATAGTGTGGTAGTAGTGTACAACACCATGTTCCTTAGTAATTTTGTGACTGTTGGATTCCAAATAAAATTTTAGTGGTTATTCTGAATTAAATTAATTTTTATTTTAAATGTAAAACATTTACTTAATTATTTTTTCTTATAATTAACTAATATGGAATTTTAAGGGTGATTTATGCTCCTACGAATGATGGATGTGGCTAGTGGTGCTAGGATAGTCTTGGACGAGCTTCAACAAGAGTTTTTGAACTATGAAACAATGGGTAAATGGATTTTAAAGAGGTAGGTAGTTCCAATACCAACCCCTATGAGTTTAATATTTTGTTTATATTCTTATTTCATGTGGACTCGTCAACTTAGGACACCAAGTATACTGTTTAATGAGGTGATAAATTGATTAATTTAAATTATTTATTATTTAATAATTAATCCTTGTATGTACATAAATATAAAATGACATGATGTGATCTAAACAAGGAGTTCATGGATAAATTGGACCCTTTTACACTAATTGGCTTCCTCATCCACTAACAGATGATATGTTAAAATATTAAATTATGATTCCTAATGACATTTAGACACATGAGTGGTGTGCCTTATCTTGGAATACAACAGATTACCTTGAGTATGATCTTGAGTCCACCTCCCTAAAAATGTGTGGAATTACATGGGTGAGAGAACACTACTAATATTTGTGAGGAACTTGAGATATATTTATCCTACATATATGGACTTTAGTAAAGATGAACATGGGATGGGTGAGTGGTTTCCCTTTATATAGCCTTAGTCCTGAGATGGGCTAGGAGACACCACTTTATGTTTTGTATGAGTGACCTACCCATTGTGGCAAATGAGGTCCTACTATGGACATGAATATACAAAGGAGTGAGAAATTCCCTGTAAAATGAGGGTTTTCCATGTTACCTATTATGATAGGAAAACTACTACTAGGGTTACACTTTTATATAATAAACTAAGGGGCCAAATTGTGTGCCCCAGTTACTAAACGACACTAAGAGGGTGTATTTGGTTGTCAGTAGAGATGGATTCAGGGGTCATAATAGAACCTGTACTGAATATGTGAGCCTAGGAGGATTTGGATAGTTGTGATGTGTTTAGGAATTCATCAAATCCCTATTTTTCTATAAAATTTCACATATCAATTTTTGATGTAGTAGTAAATTCATGGATGTATTTCCTATGACCTTGTCTTTTGGATTGATATTATTTGATGATAAAATTGGGAATACCCAAAAGTTATTCCCATAATAGGAATTTTAGACTCATGTGATTCGGATGTCATATATATTGGGTTCATTTACATCACCATGGATGCATAGTTTTTATACTAGGATTCATATGTTGAGAATGATTAAGAATTCATGGGATTCTAATATTCTACCTGAAGAATATATGGGAAACATTGGATTCCAAGGGCCCCCATGACACTAGAATGAAAATGATCTATCTATAATGTCATGGGGTTTTTATTATTATCATTATTATTTTTATATTCCTAGGTTACCCCAACGGTATGGATACTTGTCCTCAGTGAAAATATATGTACATAATGAGGAAGAAAATTATTCTTAGTATTAGCCTAGTTTTATAATGACATTGATTTATTTATGATTCATATATTTCATGGGATACCGATGATTCATCTTCGTGAAATTCATTATGACTCGATTGGGGAGAGATTACATAGATTATTCAGATCCGGATAAGGATCCATTCATGATGAGTGATTATTCCTAGGTTATTTCTTGTGATATTGTAGTATTGTGGAGTAACCATCATCATGACACGTTTAGAGACACCTCGACACTAGCTAAAGTGGGCGTGGTTAATCAATGTCATGGATATAAGGAATGATGATGTCTTTTATTTTCCTACTTTTTATTGATTTATATTAATACTATCATGTCAAATTAATAAAAAAAATATTACTAATTATTTATAGGACTATTTTGGTGGTTTCCTATTGATTTATGTACTCATATTCTACTCATTCCTCATTTGAATCAGTATGACCGAAGAAACTATCACTTTTTGAAACTCAGGTTGGGAAGATCTCAATGATTTCATAATTTATCTAGAGTATCTTGAATGTTCTAGAGATTTGGATAAGTAATTTAGGTATCCTTAGTGTCCTTTCTTTTATATGACCCTAACCATTTTAGATTTAGTGAATCATTTTATTTCGGTATTTCTTTTCATAACATATAATGTACTCTCTTAGTTATTTATGCCACTATTAATCTATTTTATTTTGGGGTATAGTCCCCTAATCATGAATCCATTGAACCATCTTTTTAATCGACATCCTCTAGCACGTGTGGGGGCATGGCTGAGGTAACATGTGTTTCTGATCTAGTTATTATTATATGTAAATTGTGGTGGTTTTCTACAATCTAAAATTATTATAAATTATTTCCTTAGAAAAAAATTTGTTTCTATCAAGTAATATATGGTATTTATCAATTATCAATCAATGAATTATTTTTTAAAACATATTCCAATGTAAAACTCTCACAATGATAATTTAATTTTTTGATTAATTTTTATGAAATGGTAGTCTTAAAAGTATTAACATTGACATACAATTTTTTTCTAAAGATAATTATATTGATGTGATTTGATGGAACACATTTAAACCTCCTTATATTTATCTTCAAAAAATTGGAATTTATTTAGATAATATTATAACCCTTGATCATTATACACAATATAAATATTTGAATAATGTAATTTCTTTTATGGGGTAGAATGTAACATTTTCATATTTTAGAATGTACTAATTTAAATAAATTTCTTATTTCTAAAATCCCATCTTTTTTAGTTACTTTTCTCTCTATGTTTATTTTGATTAAACCTTAATGGTCCAGTCTTGTTTGGATATAGAGATCCTTTGTTGGAGATAATGAAATAAATATCATGAATTTATAGTCTTTTGAATTAATGGAGTCTAGTTATAAATGAGTTAAGTGATAAAAATGGATTTGGAGTGAGTTGAGTGGATTTGAAGAGAAAATGGGTTGAAATAAAAATATAGAACATTTACATATCATGTGAAGGTAATAAACATTATCTAATTTTTCATGGGGATTAAATAAATAAACCAGAGTTGACGGAATTTTCAGTGGAAACCATTAAAAATAATTTCTTGACGTGTAACTATATTGCACACCATGTAATTTCCCAACCTAAAATTTTAAACATGTTTTTTGGATGAGTTATCAATCTTATTATCTATAGATCTCCTCTATTGACCCTATGCTACTATTGAAAATTTAGTAGGCTATAAGATAGATTCCATGCTTTCGTGACCTCCATTCATGGTGAATCAAATTATAGATTGAATATTTTCACCACTGAGTATATGTTTTTATCTAGTTTAGATCTATATCTCTCTTATTCTCGTCATTATAGATAGTAGAAGTATATATACCCATTTTTGGATTTATAAATATAATTTCGATTTTTAGACCTTGATTTATTAGATCTTGAATTTAGGATTTGGATCTAAATTATGTTCTTTATTTTATTCTTGAATGATCTAATTCAAATAGGGGATTCATCCATTGGTGACTGTTGTCAAAAATTGAGGTAGGGGTTACAATTTTTAAATCCCATAGTCATGATTTTGATTAAATATATGAAAATTTTAATAATTATGGTATTTTTTAGAAATATGATTTCCCAAATAGAATTAATTAATTTTGTTAATTAATTAATTATAGAAATGTGAAATTGTGAGATTTAGGAATAATGAACTAGAGAAAGTTATTATGTAATATTTATGAGTAAATCTGACAATTAATTGAGAATTAATTATGAGATACTGGAATTGTGATTATGAATAATTAATGGGTGAACTAATTTATTGAATATTGATACTATGAACGGATTAATTAATTATTGTATTAATTGACGTGTGGTTGAGATATACGTGTAATATTGTGTTATTATGATATATTTAAATGGTGAGTGATAAAATGTAAAGTAATACAATTATTATGAATGGTAACATACTAATTCAATTATGTATTATAAAGTTGTGAATGGTAGCATGGACATTCAACTAACTATTATGAAAGGTAACATGCTCATTCAATTATATATTGTAAAATAGTGAATGGTAACATAGAAACTCGGCAAAGGAATACAGAATTGTAACATGGTCATTCAATTGTGGGAATTAATGAATGGTAACATGGTCATTATTTTTTGAGAATTAATGAATGGTAACATGATCATTCATTTGTGAAATAATGAATAGTAACATGTCCATTCTAGTTGTGAATTAATTAACGGTAACATGGTTATTCATTTGTGAAAATAAGAATGGTAGCATTGACATTCAGACATGGTATATCCATTAGAGATAGTTCATACACAAACATGAGTCAAATCAGGTATTGAGATATGGGTGTCCATGGGAACCCAAGGTTTACATGGTTAAATAATTATTAATTGATAGTGATAACTATTTAATTTTGTATTGTAATTATTTCTTTATATAACTAAATACACTATTATGTGATTGGATATTTTTTTAGACACCGTTAGAGGTGGCCTACTAATTTGTACTCACACCATATTTGGGATACCAGATTTATACCTGAATAGACATTATTTTTGCATGATAGGTTAAAGGAGAAGGGCCTGTGTTCAATGTATAGTTTGGGGATGGAGCTTGTATGATGGAATCAGACGTGGTTTGGGACCCTCATGAGATTCATTTGCATCATTATTTTATATTTTCATTTGAGAAGTGTGACACAAACATTAGGACATATTGACTCTATTTTTAATGGATATTCTATTTCCTATTATGTTTATCTAGAGATCATTATATTTCTTATTGAAATATATTTAGTCTGTTATTGGTTATTATTACCAATGGTGTGTTACTCTGATCCAACAGGGTAATCTATCCCAATGAATGACATATCAGACCCTCGCTACTAGATAGTAACCTCTGGTATATGGGGAGGTGTGGTTGAGTCATGTTACTGATTGGCTCAAGGCAGTAACTTCTGGCACCCAGGACAAGAAAACACAAAATGGTATCAGATGAATTATCTTTTATTTTTCTTTATATTTACTATTTGAAAAAGGTATATAGGAGAGTAGAAAGATTCAGGAATTGTTAATAAGCTCATTCATGGGAGTTTCAAACGCATATATGTGGGAAAATCCATGTACTCAAGGTGGGATTATTGTTATTGTTGTTTGTTTTTTTAGTTGAATATTATTTCCCCTTGAGTGAAAGACCTGTTGTGTGTTGGGATACTTTTTTATTTTGACTCATGGCTGGAAAGGAAGGATATTTGAGTTTAAATACATCATTTTAAGAACTACGGATTTTTTGTGACTTGAATTACTATAGGAGCACATGGGAAAATAGGTTTTGGGTATGTTTTTGAACATGATCATTTTTTATGGCTTCTAAAATTGAATTCAAAATAGTTCCTAAAACGAAATAATAAGTGGTAAAATGATATAATAATGTGAATAAATGTGTGTCTAAATGATAAACCCAAACTATGATAATTTTTCTACCCTTATAACCAATACCTAGTTCTAGGATGGTTACAGGTAGTGTTAGCACTTTTGTTCTAACCGTGTGATGAGATGTGGGAAAATACTTGTTGTGAACTATAATGTTTTTTCACTTATAGAAATTTGATAATATTCTAAACTATGTTCAAAGGTAAATATTTGGAATTGTAGAGTCATTCCTCCCTGATGACGCTTGTTGAGAGGACAATAGGATGACATGAAAGTGGATGATCCTCCTATGGTGGAACTTGATGCATCAATAATTCCAGGTGAGGAATCGGGGTAGCAATTCCAAGATAACTTCACTAGATTCATGTAATAAATATAATGATAACTAGGATAGTTTGGGAAAATCATGTATCAACTAAGAAGATAGTTCCAGTTACAACACCCTCTGACTTTTACTGGAGAGCGTAGATATGAAGGAGCTCAGTTTGGGGATGAGTCCATCGATACGATTCAAAAAAATTTAGAGACTCCTGTAGAAAAAAGGGTCATGTTGGCCACTTATATTATACAAGGATTAGTAAATCACTAGTGGGATATTCAGGTGTAGACTTCATAGGCTAATTCCATACTATGGAAGGACTTCTTGGAAATGTTCTTGGAGAACTTCTATCCAATGATTCTGAGATATGAGAAAGCAGCAGAATTCTTGTGGCTAAGTTTGGGGAGTATTTCAATGATGGATTATTTTGGATTATTTACAGACCTATGGTGCTTTTCTCCTGTGTTTATAGGAGATTATATTCTTATGGAGAGATTCTTCTTGGATGGAAATAATTGTGAAATTAAGTCCCAAGATAACCTTTTTCAGCTGAATAAGTTTGATAAGGTGGTGGATCAGGATCTCATAGATTAGGGGAACCCAAAGGATGCTTCTAGAACTTGAGAGATGGATGATAATGGATAATCAAGATGTGTAAATTCTGATAATAGTATGTTCTTCTATGAAAACTTTAGTAAGATCAGTGGAAAGTAGAGTACACATATAGGAGGGTTGGTTTCATAAGACTTTACAAGAGTGATCTATAATCAGTGTGGTAGGCTAGGGAAATTATCATAGGGATGTTTCATTTCCATCAGTAGAGTCATGGTATTATGTAAAGATGGGACATTTGTAATGTTCTGTACGACACCAAGATAGACGATTAGTGAGGGTGCATCTAGACAGAGTCAAAATGTGTGATGGGGACCTTCTACACCGTATCAGGCTAGCATCTGGATTTCTACTAGACAAGTGGTAGAGGAATAGGATTAGGTGCATCATAGAAAGAGAATGTATATTTCAATAGTGGCGAGACTCAAGGGAGTCATAAAAAATCATAGGAGAGAGGTGTAGGAAAACTACATGGAATGCAACTGACATTGGGAGATAGTGAGGATGGACCATCAACATCTATATGTACTATTCTTTTATATTCTATATTAACTAGTGCCTTATTTGATATCGGTGCCTCTAATTCCATTATATGTGAAAATATTGTTAATGTTTTGACCATGGTGACTGATTTCTTAAGAGGTGTTATGAATATAGATACACTATTTAGAGTATGTTCTAGAGACATCTATTTGTGCAAGGGATGTTCTCTCAAAATCATGGAATATGATTTTATATTGTATCTCTATATTCATGACATGTTGGTATTCAACTTTATTGTGGGTAGAGACTATTTAGTCACATACTGAGTCCATATAGACTATTGTCGAAGGATATTTAATTTTACATCTCATATATTTAAACATCATATTCATCGTGGGGAGTGTGATATCCAAGAATGCTGGGTATGTTCACTTACATAGAAACCAAAATAGCTTACATCCCAAGTTTCAAGATTAGTGATGGATTTGGGGGGATTATAGCATGACACCATTCAAAATATTCTAGATATGTTTTAGGATTTTATTCCTGAATACTTCTTAGGACATCCACATAAGAGAGATGTGGAATTCACTATTGAACTTATACTGGGGGCAGAACCAATATCTATTCCTCTATACAAAATAACATCAAAATAGATTCAAGATCTCAAGAATAAGAAAGAGGAATTGGAGTATAAGAGTTTTATCCATTGGACTGTGTTTACTTGGGGATCATTTGTAATATTTGAAAAAAAGGTTGACGAGATTTTTCACTTGTGCATTGATTACCAGAAGTTCAATTAGATGAATATGAAGAACCGATATCCTCTTCTATTTATCAATGATCTATTTGAACAGTTGAAAGAAGCATGTCTATTTTTGGAGATCAACTTGAGATTAGGGTATCATTAGTTGAGAGTTTAGAATTATAATATACAAATGACTACTTTCAAGGTTAGGTTTCGATTTTATGAATTTGTTGTAAATCCATTTTGGTTGAAAAAATAAACAGTAGTGATTATGAGCCTGATGAATAGAATTCCCTGCATGTACTTGGATCATTTTAGGGTGGTTTTTTGTGGATAGATTCTTGGTGTACTCCAACACTCGTTAAAATCATGCCCAACATCTTTACATTATTATGACTACACTATGAGATCATCATATATAAGCCATGATATCATGGTTTCAATTTTAGATCAACCAGGTACACTTCTTGGGAGACATAATCTCATTAGAAGGTGTGTTAGTGGACCTGGAGAAGTTTTGGGTAGTGGTTCCCTATGTGTAGCCCAACAACATGTTTGATATCCTTAGATTTATGGGGTAATCTGGATATTTTTAGAGATTCATCGATGACTTTTCATGTTTGAGAATCCCATTTTTAGTCCTGACCAAGAAGGGGTAATGTATGAATTGAAAGAAGCTTGTGATAAATCCTTCCAAGAGTTGAATAAGAACTTGACATCCGCACCGATCTTGATCCTTACCAATCTAGGTGAGTAGTATACTTTTTATTGTAATGCTTCTGGAATTGTACTTGGAGTTTTGTTGATGCAAGGAGATTGAGTTGTTGTGTACGGATCCTGGTAGTTGAGGCCTCAAAAAACAAACAACCCAACACATGATCTCGAGCTAGGATTAGTGGACTATGCTCTAAACTTCTGGTGAAAATATCTTTTGGGTTAAAATTTTATGGTTTTTACCGATCACAAGATCCTAGGGTACATCTTTTTGCAAAGAGATTTTAACCATCAGTTGTAGAGATGGGTTGAATATATAAAGAATTTTGATTTTGAGATGGAATATATTCTCCGAAATTGAAATAGTGTTTCTAAATATTTAAATAAGAATACTCAGACTACAATAGTTTTTGAGTTCAGTTCTGAGTGTTAGATAATGGCTTTATTGACTAAGATGAATGTGGTGGTATAGTCGATGCAGGAACAGATGAATCTTGTATCATTTTTAGTGGAGTCTATGATTTTGAGATAAGAATAATGAGTAAATGGAATGTTTTTTAGATACAACCTTGGAGGTGGGGAGTCACATTCATATTAGAGCATAGATGAGGATGAGATCATCTATTTTAGGAATCTGGATGATATGCCTACAAGCCTAAAAGAGGATCTCATGTGGTAATTTCATGCCTCGAAGTGGGTAGTACATCAAGGTGTGACCAAAGATTACCATGAACTAGGATGAAATTTTTTGTGTCCAACAATTAAAAATGAGATAACAATGTTTGTGACATGATGGTACACCTTTTAGTATATGGATGCAGAAAATAAACAACCTAGTGGTTTTCTCCTATCATTACCTATTCCAAATTAGAGGTTGGATGATGTGACCATGGTTTTTGTGGGACTCTTGGAGACACCAAGGAATAATGATTCTATCTGTGTTGATTTCGATCTATTAAAAAAATTAGCACATTTATTTTCTATACAAGAGGGTTTCACAGTTGAGTAATTATGAGTTTTGTATGTGTGGGGGATAGTCCACTTATATAGGGTGGCATGGACTATAGTTTTAGATCATGATTCATGGTTTACATCATGGTTCTGGGAGGTCTTGTAGAATGTTTTTGGTATATAGGTATTATTAAGTCTTTCATTCCAAAAACAGACATATGGGAAGTCAAATCTTATTACATAGGTATGTGAGGATAAATTATGGTTGTTTGTGCTTGATTTAGGATGATATTAGTAGGTGAACTAGTATTTAGTGAAGTTTTTCTATAATAATATTTACTAGGAAACTTGAAGTTCCAAGGATCGAATGTCAATTGAGAAGGGGGGGTTGAATCAATTGATATATTTTTATAAGTTTCAAATCTTTTTGAAACTTAACCCTTGCATCCTGTTAAGATTTACTTCCTTATCAACCTTTAGCAAGTAACCCAAGCATACAATAAAGGTAAAGCAGGAAAATCACACAAGAATTACAAGTTTCGGCCTCAATTAGAGAACCTACGTCCTTGCCATAGCCACTCCCGTGGGTCTATGGAAATCCACTATAATGAAGAAGTTAATACAACTTGTGCCAACTCCCATTGGATACCTTCTATCTCCCGATAGGAAAGATTATACTGACTCCCATCAGTTTACAATGTTTTCTTAAAGAACAATTGAGAAAAACATAAGGAAAAAGACTTTGTCAAGATGCTCCACAAAATGATCACTCTAAATATTTAATCCAATTTCTTGGATCCGATTTTCTGAAACCGAACTTCTCAGCAATAAAACTATGACTCCACAAAAGCTCACTTTGAATCTTCAATCCGGATTTCTTGAATCTGGTTATCTGAAACCGGTCTTATCAGGAAAGAAACTGTGAATCTACAGAAATACCCACTCTGAATACTCAATACAAATTCCTCTAATTCGATCTTCTGAATCCGAATTTCTCAGCAAGATAATAATGATTCTATAGAAATGCTCACTTCAAAAACTCAGTTCTGATTTCTTGAATCTGGTTCTCTCAGCAAAGAAATGATGACTCATCACAAAAGCTCACTTCAAATTCTCCAGCACTCCGCCTTTTCCACGTGTGAAAAAAGTTGTAAATGAGAGAATGATCTGAGAACATATTTATAGGAAACTCAAAAAACAATGGCGGGAATCTTGAAAAACATTCCCGCTTCCTCAAATATCAAAAACACTGCCAATCTCTCGCATTTAATCTTTAATCGTTGACTTATTAAAATCTCCTTAAATTTCTCTGAGATTTATGCAAAGTTGAAATACGGGTTTTCTTGAACTCTTCATATCTTCCTCAGAATGATAAAGCTAGATCTTGGTTCGGATTTTAGGTTCAGGAAAACTGGTTCAGGAAAACTGGTTCAAAATTGTCATTCCGAATTTCTGGCTCAGGATTATCATTCTGAATTTATGGCTTGGGATTGTCATTACAAATTTCTGGCTCATGATTTTCATTCCGAATTTATGGTTCAGGAAGTCCACTCCGAATTTATGGTTCAGAAAGTCCACTCTGAATTTTGGTTCAGGAAATACACTCTAAACTTCTGGCTCAGCAAGTAGACTCCGAATTCTGGATCAGCAAGTAGACTCCAAAAATATGATTCAGCATGTAGACTCCAAAAATCTAGTTCAGCAAGTAGACTCCGAAAATCTGGTTTCAGCAAGTAGACTCCGAAAATCTGGTTCAGCAAGTAGAATTCGAAAATCTAGTTCAGAAAATAGACTCCAAATATTTGGCTTGGGTAGAATCCGATTTTCTGGCTCAGATAGACTCCGAAAAACAGGTTCAGAAAAACAGACTCCAAAAATATGGTTCAGGAAATAGACTCCGAACTTCTGGCTTGGGTAGACTCCGATTTTCTGGTCAAATAGACTACAAAAAACAGGTTCAGAAAACTAGTTCAAGAAAATAGGTTCTGAAAAACTGGTTCCGAATTTCCTCAGAATTTTCCTTAGTGAAAAAAACCTCAATCCTTTTCACTATTCCTTCAAGAGCTTTTATCATGAAACTTTTCACGATGTGTGAGAACTATAAGATCAGAAAAGCATCGTCTGATTTGTTTAAGAAAGTTTGAGACACTTTCTTAATTTCTGACTTCTCATTATTCAACAAAATCTTCTTTAATTAAATCATCAGCAACCAGCAACTTCAAATTTTTGTAACTAAAAAACATTCTTCAACAAAAAGATTAGTTGTCAACAAATAAAAAAAATTGTTAAACAAAACACCACAAAGGTTCGTCAAAACTATATAGTTGTCACGAAATAGATCTATTTATATTAGGCCATGGAAATCACTACTATTCTGGATAAAGACTGGCGAGTTAGATTTTCTTGGACCGAGTCTCATGTAGGACACGTCAGAGCAGGTTCATATTCTATAGAAATGTATGGATATAACTACGGGTACACATATGTTTTATGGTGAAAAAAGGATATTCCCCCTAGAGTTCAATGTTGAAAATCATGTATTACTTCGAGTGCCATCTCATTTGGGTAACTGCAGGATAATAAGGTAGGCCAAGATGGCACCGAGGTTCATTAAACCATTTGTGGTAGTGGAGAGAATCAGGCTGGTGACGTACCAATTGGATCTTCCACATAAAATTAGAACATGCATGATGTTTTTAATTTATCAAAAATTCAGCAGTATCATCCCAAAACCTCTCATGTGATCAAGGTAGAGTATGTTGATCTTGAGAAAGACACCTCCTATGAGGAGCACCTGATGCGTGTGTTGGATCACATTGAGAAAGTGTTGTGGGGAAAGAACATGCTGAAATTTCCTATATTGTGGAATCATGGGCATATACAAGAGGAAACATTGTAAAGAAGACAAGATATGCATGCTCAGTGGCCAATTCATTTTGACACAGAATCTTAGAGATGCTTGGAAATATATCTTGATGGTGATTTTTTATAAGGTGGTGGAGATTGTAAGAGATCATCTTTTACAGGTACTTTTCTATATAATTTCCTTTTGTTTGAACATTAATGTCATAGTCTTGTTTGTAGACAAAGAGCATTTTTTGGAAAAAATAACCTATTGTCTAGGGATGTATGATTTTATGAATTAATGGATTCCTGGTATAAATGAGTTAAGTTTTATTAATGGGTTTTGGGAAAGTTTAGAGGCTTTAAAGGTAAATGGGTTTTAACTAAACTATAGACCTTTCCAACATCATGTAATGGTATTAAAAATCATGTAATTGTTAGGGGGTTTTAAATAAATAGTTCTTAGGTGATGGATTTTTCAAAAAAAACATTATAAATAATTCAATGATTTGTAACTGGATTAAACATCGTGTAAATTCCCAACCATCAATTTTAAAAATGTCGTGTAACTGAATTATCAATTTTTTTATGTATCTATCCTACTTTGACCCTAGGCCGCTTTTGATGACTTTTCAGCTCCCAGATAGATCCCAATGTTTCTTGACCTCTATTATATGTGAATCAAAGGATAGATTAAAGATTTTCACCATCGGGTATATATTTTATTCTCAATGAGATCTATATCTCTCTTTTTCTGCTTCATCCAAACAAAAGAAAGCTGTTTACCAGCTATTGGATTTATATCGAGATCCAAGATTTTTAGACCTTGATTTATTTGATCTTGAATTTAGGATTTGGATCTAAATTTTTATCTTTGTTGCATTCCCGACTGATCCGCTTCAAATTGAAGATTCTTCCATTGGTGAGTGTTGTCAAAAAAAATGTGGCAGGTGGTCTAATGTTCAAATCCCATTGTTGTGTTTTTTATTTTGTACATGAAAAATTGTAGTATTTAAACATTTTTTACAAATTTAATTTTATAAATATATTTTTTAATTTAGAGAATTAATTAATCATAAGAATGTAAAATTGGGGGATTTTGGAATAATTATGTGTGTCAATTGATTGTATGATATTTATGAGTTAATCAGATAATTAATTAATAATTAATTATGAGTTATTGGAATATTGGGTTTGAATAATTAATTTGTGAATTAATTTATTGAATATTTATATTCTGAATGGATTAATTAATTATTGAATTAATCAATGGGTGGTCAACATATATGTGTAATATTTTTTTATTATGATATATGTAAATGGTGAATGGTAACATAGATATTCAACCAAGTATTATTAATGGTAACATTATCATTCAATTATGTATTATAAAATGTTGAATGATAACATGGAAAATCAACCTAGTATTATGAATGGTAACATGCTTATTCAATTATGTTTTTTAAAATGTTGAATAGTAACATAGACAATCGGCCAAGGAATAAAGAATGGTAACATGGTTATTAAATTGTGTGAATTAATGAATCATAACATGGTCTTTAATTTGTGAGAATTAATGAATGGTAACATGGTTATTCATTTTTTAAATAAAGAATGGTAACATGGTTATTCTTGTGTGTGAATTAATGAAAGGTAACAAGGTCAATCATTTTTGATAATTATAATGGTAACATTAACATTAAAACATGGGATATCCATTATGGATAGTTCAGACTCTGACATGGGATAAATAAGGTATTCATATATGGGTGTCCATAGCAACTGAGGATTATGTTGTTAAATAAATATTAATTCATAATATGAAATTTTTTTAATTATGAATTATAATTATTTCTTTATATAACTATTTTCACAATTATATGACTGGATAATGTTTTATACCCCATTGGTAGTGGACTATTTAGGTGTACTTACACCATATTCAGTTGTCCTAATCTATACCTAAATAGACTTTATTATTGTACGATGGGTTAAGGGTAAATGCACTATGTTAGATGGACTGTTTGGGGATGGACCTTGGATGAGGGAACCAGACATGGGTTGATAACTGCTTTAGAGTCATTGGTGTATTTCTTTTTTATTTTCATTTTAGACACTTGATACCTAATTTATCATGTTGAACTTCTATTTTAGTTGGATATTGTATTTCATGTTATTTTATCATGAGATCTTGATATTTCTTATTGAAATATATTTCTTTATATTTTGGTTATTATTTTTGCTAATGTATTTCTTTAGTCATAGAGGGAATAGTATCCCAATGAATTACTTCTAAGGCCCTAGATTCTAGTCGAAAGCCTCTAGCATATAGGGAGGAACTCTTGTGGTCATGTGACCAACTAAATTGGGACACCGACATGTGGCACTGAGGTTGGGATGTGTGGAGTACCCCCTCCATGAAGCTATGCAATTTGTTTTTCATAACATATCATGGATATTTATAAAATAGAAGTAATGGAAATATATGATATTTATAAAATAATTATGATTCATTGTGGAAAATATATTATGTACATTAATACACTTAAATCCATTGAAAAAAAATAAATATCACTCATGCACGCATACAGACTACCATATCTATGAAGCAATGCCTTTTATTCCCATACCATATCACATAGTTGATCATAAAGAAGGATTTAATTAATTAATATGATATTTATAATATTATTTTATTATTTAATGATAACACTTTATCCACATTCGTTTTTTCTTCATTCGTTACAGAAATTAAAAGGATATACATGTATATGTATGGACTGACATCTCTAAAAGGTGATGTATTATATTTTTCATGAAAAAAACACGTGGGTGGTTATAAAAGTAAATAGAAAATATAAATATGATAATTAAATTTTTTATCGATTTCTTATATGATTACACCATGTCTATGGTTCAAGTACTGGAACCATCACGTCAAAACATGCATGGGAAATAAGGCAATTAATGATTGAATATCATTTTTTAATAAAAAATTATTAATAAATGAGAAAATTGAAATTATTAAGTAATTATATATTAACATAAGTGTAATTATGTTTTCTTTATAGATTCAATATAATTATATATTTATTGTACAAGGTGTTATAAAATGTTTGGCTAAATGGAATTCTGATGTAAGGGTATTTTTCATTTTATATAGACGAATATAATAATAAAAATAAATTAAATAAAACCCCATTTTCAAATATTTTTATAAAATATTGTCCCTTTATATTTGGTGACATAGAAAATGAAATGATTATATAATAATGGGATTTGTATTATCAATGAAAAATCATGGAAACCATTAATGTACTCTTGATGGAAAATAATACCAATGATTACGGTAAAATTAAGTCAAATGATAAACTTAAAAAAACATTCACTTCACACTTTTTTAAATAGAGTGAGAATGACCCATGTAGAAAAGATTAAATGATTCCTTTAAAAAATTGAATATAAGGCCAAATTTAACATATTTTTACCATAAGAAAAAATTGATGTATAGAAAATAATATTCGTGTTAATAAATTAAAAATATTAACATTGATGAAAATGATTCTTGGCCAAAATAGATAAATAAATCTCACTTTCCTTAAAAATATTACTTCTCTGATTTTGAGTACCAATTTGAGAAGATATATATCAAATATTTTAAAATCTATTGATAACTCATGGAGAAAAATATATGTGGATTTAATATATAAATTTTTTATAATTTCTCCAATGGATATTCAAGAATAAACAACCTAATTTAAAAGTGAGATTAAAATAAAAACACTTACCCTAGATTATCCCTTGTTTTGATGTGTTCCAATATTACATATAATAAATTTATATTTATTATTAATTTAATTTGTATCTATATTTTTCTTTATATTTAAATATTTCATTAATTCAACACTTATTTTTACACATTTTCTCTCAATTTATTGTTAATATCAATTATTTAGGTGTTAACTATTACATATGTTTGATTCTGCTGTTTCGTAATTAACACCTCAATTATTATTTCATCACCAAAATTCATTAATAATTTAATATATAAAATATTTATAAATTAAAAAACCTTTTAAATAATCATGTAATTCATATATGAAAAATTAAATACATCATTCACAAAAGTGGTAGTCTGCACTTAAGAATAAGTGACATTTTTATATTTCATTAGTTAGAGAAGATGAAAGTAAAGAGTGAATTAAAATTCCAAAACCATAATTTTTTCAAAAATATAATATATATTTATTATATACCTCTTTAGAACCATACATGAGTGAGGGTGATGAAAAATGAAGTACATCGCTTCCTTAATATTATTGTATGTATGTATTCATGAGTTACTTTTTTAGTTTCCATTGGATGGAAAGGTGGTAGAAAATGGTTATTAAGTATTAATAAAAATTAAATATATTTATTTCATTATTTTTATATGTTTATATAATATCCATTGGAGTTTTAATATGAATGAAACATGAAATATATTTGTTAAAACCTATACCTCTTCCAAAAATAATATCTTTTGAAAAGAACCTTCCACCGTCTTATATTGGTATTTTCGAGATGAATTGAAACAATAGGTAATGGATAAAGGTGTTGGTGGGATTATTTATTATGGTATTGATTGATATATTTTATATTTGGGTTTGTGGATAATTGAGGAGCAGAGGTTCCCGTTAACTAGTTAGGGGAGTGACACTCATGTTAAGTCAATAATCTCTTAAAAAATATAAAGTCATTGTCATTGGAACATGGAGCCAAATATAAAATGATTCAAATATATGATACAATAAGGTATAAGTAAACTCTATAAATTAAATTATGACATGTTAGAGTGATATTTCAAGCTTTATCCTTTATTTTAACCCTTTTTTTTATCCCTATTAACGCTTATCGTGGTTGAATTGTTCTTTACTATAGTAACTATTCATTATGATTAAAACTGAAAAAAACCATTATTAAATAATTTAAATATTTTGATTACAAATTTGTACTAAATTTTAAAATATAATTCTCATAATTAAAAAAAAAATTAATTTTAAAATAATTACTAAAAACAAAATGAAAAATATTTATTTAGAAAAAATGAAATTTTAATTAAAAAATGATTTTGTACAAAAAAAGTATATAAAATTAATTTATATGAAATTTATTCGATCATAAGTAAAAAAATGAGAGTAATATTACTTTAAAAAATTTAAGTATAAAAAATATTTTACTAATTATTTGTTAAAAAAATGAATAAAAAATAGTTCCTTTATTATATTAAAACATCACCAAGGTTTTAAAATGATAATAATTGATTTATATATAAAAAATAAATTTTTTAAATTATATATATTACTTATTATACCTATAGTTGTTTAATAAAGACGTTTTTATAAACTTTTATATAATTATTATACGATAACATTGTCGTAAAATTTATAGGTTTTCTAAAATCAGTATTTTTCACTATTCACCTAAAAAACTTACTTTTCATAAAAAGTACTAAAAATTCCCCATTATAAAATTTTAAATGTAGATGTGAAAAACTACTATCAATTCATCTAATTAAAATTATACAATTTTAGAATTTATTTTAAAATATGTTTCAATAAATTGATTTATTGTTGTTCTATAATGGTGAGGTAATATAATGTCCATTATGTTATAGTTTAGGAATGTAGTGTTTACCTTTTACACTTGAATATTGGGTACTAAAATTTATCAGTTACTAATTACTTCAACAACTTCTTCCACACATTAAAATATTATGGTCACTGTTAATATTTTAATTTTTTCACTTTTTACAACTTTGTAATTCTCTAAGACATGTTTCAAAATATCTCCATTCATATACTGGAACTTTATGTACAATTTTTATGTTACCATGGATTTACTATCACATTCCAAAATTCTTCATGGTTCATATCTGAATCTAAAAAGATCACAACAATAACTACAATCCATATCTATTTTCAACTTGTAAATATTTCATGGTGAAAGCAATGATCTATGACTATTCTAACAAAACATTATTCAAATAATAATATAATAAAAAAATAATATAATTCAATAACATCAATGTTAACTCTTACACTAACTTGAATCTTTGAAATCATTAAACATGAGATCTTAAATCTATCAAAAGTCTCCCTATTATCTTAATAACAATTTCATAAGTGTAATAAAAAAATTAAATAATTTTAAAACTATATGATTCATAATACTTTATTAAAACAATACTCAACTAATTAAAAAGATATTTAATCTTTCATCAATTAAGTTTAAACCAGCTTTAAGAAATTATATTCAAATTTACTTGAATTATTTAACCCATGGATCTAATTTGAGAGAATAAACCATTATGGGTGACCCCATTTAGTAACATTGTGTATTCCAAAATCATATATTATCCAACTATGTCATATCAAAATAATATTAAGAAAAAAACAACCTCCTTAAATAATTTTGTTCCACCATTTATTTATCATATTCCTGCTTTAATGTTTGAATCCAAATGATATTTCCTTCATTCAAATTGATTTTTTAGTCTTAATTTTAATTTAATTTCTATAATGTGAAGAATATTTCTAGAAATTTCATTGATACAACTTGAAATTATAGCTTTGGAAATCTTATAATCCTCTAATTCATATTTAAATTCTAAATTGATCGTACCATAAACCTTTCAATATTTTCACCTGATGGATTGTTTCTCCCCATTAAATTTGTATCACTGCATCTATAGTTATGAAATATAAATACTTGGGGATTTTGGTGACATTTAAATAACCATATACTAAGGATTTTGGTTGGAAACAAGAAAACCAACCTTGTGATTCCAATCTATAAAAAATTCTCAATTGTTGTTATCCATTGAGAGATACCAATTTTAAAAATTCTTCATAATTTTTTTTATTTTCATTATCCTTAGCATTTTTATTCAAATAAAAATACTTTTTTGACAAATCAAACTACTCTCTATTTCATAATTTGATGAAAAAATGTTTCATCCTTCTCTATTTATCTTTAGCCAAGATAATTTTATTCGCATTTTATTTCCCTGTTTCCATATTATGTTATTTATATAGAAAAATATATATTATTCATGATTTTTTATTTTTTATCCATTAAGTCAACCTTATATTTATTCATCCTTAGAATGTTTTCTTCTCTATCATCTATGTTATCTGATATTATTTTAGTTATGGAAACAAATAATAATCCACCATATGATCAGAATATAAAACCCATTCCATTATATATTTAAAATCATTCAATATCATAAAGATATATTCCTAAATAGCCTATCTTCTTTCCATCCATACATGTCTACTCGTTGAAATTGGAATTGTGGTTTTCCTCTTAAATAATCATATTAGCCCATCCTTCAGTACCTTTACATGTGAATATAGTTATAAAATATTGAAAATATATAAATAAGATCATACCTAATGTGACTTTATTTTTAGTGAGAATTTTTCATAGATTATCTTACATTGTAGATCTTCTTTGGCCTCCTAACACAGAAACATAGTTTGTCATGTTGCTCCAAAGTAGAATTAATTCATTATTACCACACATAAAAGGTTATTTATATTAAAATTTTATGAATTATTCTTATTCATATTCATATATGAATTCATTTGGTGTTTTATTAAATTTTATTTTATGTGTTTTAATATCAATTTTTTTTTATTATTTTATTTGAAAAAATAGTTTCAAAAACCCCTCTATTTTTTATTTTAAATTTATTTATTGGAATTTTAAAAGTTTTGTTTCATATGAAATATTAAATGTTTCTATAACTATATTAAATCTATAATTTTTTCTAATTTTTTGTTCTCATTTGATCCTAAACAAGATTTATTTTTTCTCCCCAGTATTTTTTTAGTGTAAAATGGTTTAAAGTTGAATTCATTATTTTAATAATAAGTTACAGTATACTAATTGGATTATTTCAAAAAATATCTCAGTTTGACGGAAAATTATTTTCCTTAATTTCCTCGAATAAATAATTTCCTGATTTTATTTTTTAATGGGTGCACCATATGTTTCAATATATTTTAACAAATTTTCAATTTTGAATTTTCAATAATTAAAATATTTTTTTATCTCTTTCATTTATAATCATAATCACTCAATGATTATTCATATATAAATATGACATATTTCTATACATTTTATTAAATTTCATGACTCTTTAATAATTTCATTTACAAACATTAAAATTAAACTAAGTAATGTAATGGTTTTTATAGTATTAAAAACTTATTTTCAAGTTATTTTGATCATATATCATTAAATACATATATAAATTAAGATATTTTATATTATTTAAAAAAATATTGAAGTTATATTAAATTAATTATTCTAGACTAATTCCAAATTCAGTCATTCATATTTATTAAAAACTCTTTCTATTTTTTGTTTTAAAGTTCAATGGTGGGTTTTTTTCCAATAGTGAGTCATTTTTCCTTTAACCAACTTTTTATGATGGTGGGTTGTATAATTCCATTGCCAAATTTTTCTAATATTTTTTCATTTATTTCCTTCAACAAATTTTACCAATGGTGATTCATTTCTTCCCTACTCCACTTTTTTCCAATGATGGGTCATTTATTTCCTTTTTCATTTATTTTCCAACACTGGCTCAATTTTATCCATGGACAATTTTTTCTGAATTGTGGGTAAATTATAACTAATGGTGGGTAAATTTTTCCCAATGGTGGTTAAAATTATTTTTCAATTCTGAACCATTTTTCTACATCCATGTATTTTTCTAGTACTATAGATGATTTCATTATTTTATATTTTACAACACTTAATATATTTTTATGAATTACAAAAATTTTATATTTCTTTTAATTGTTTTATGAATTTATTTAATTTAATATATGTTATAATTAATTCAAGATAATTTTTATTATAACATATTAATGAGTTTTAAAATTTTATTAAATTTATCATTATTGTACATAACACTGACAACATATTTAAGGAATATTTATGATTTAATATTTATAGTCAATTTAATTGAATTAGTATTTTCTAAACTATTATTTAATGCCATTTTATATACAAAAAAAATTATGGTATTTGAGGGTGTATAATTATTTTATAAATTTTGTTCCTCTTTAAATTATATTGTATTTAATAGTTGTTTTATAAAGTATTGTGATTTTTATGGGATATATTTGAATTATTATTACTATTATTATTTAACATTTTATTCAAATAGGTTTGAAATTGTGTCCATGTTTTAAATTAAAACAATTTTTGTTACTATTATTATGGAGGATAATTTTTATCTTATGAAAAATTCACCCATTTTTAAAATTAAAATTACTTTACCTAGAGATTGGTTTGTTAGTTATATTTTACATATCCTATTTAAATGTTTCAGGACACTTTTAGGGTTACATTTGATAATCTATTCTTCGATACTCTATTTCTACTTGAGAATAATTTTCTAAACTTTGATCCTCTTGTACAATTTTTTAAAGTCTTATGATACCCAGTTTCATAATGTGGACATTCTATAAAGTGCCTAATTTATTTTAATTTGTCTTATACATCATTAAATTGAATTTCAAATTCAATAATAATCAACCAGTTCATATGATTTAATTGTTTGTATTCTATTTTTTTTGGTTTATTAAGTTTTTGTCAATATTTTTCATCTCTCACACTCACTGAGTTTTTTATTTATTATTTTATAATAAAGAATAATTTCTTATTATTTTCCTTGGGTTGTAACTCTCTAATTCTAATGTCAGGATATGAGGATTGTGACTCTATGTATCTAAAGTTAGGATTACTCATTCTAGGACACACACTACCAAAATATAGGTTTTAAGGGTTGTGACTCCCCATACAATGGCCAGTCTCATAGTTATCCATCTATTATGAACGGATTTTGTAATTGGGCAACGATCCCCCAATTAAAATAATATTAGTGCACATGAATATATTACCAAGTAGATAGGTATATGACAATATGAGGTCCACTTTATAACGAACTAATGTATAAAACATCCTTTTATTATTTAGAATTTCATCTTCAAATTAACATTAATAATTAACTTTATTAATCAATTTAATTAGTAAATTTATTTGATTGAATATTTTCATCTAGTATTTTCACCCCCTATATACCATCTTTTATTACCCTATTCAACCAAACAGATTATTCTTAATATTTACTAATTTAGAATTTCTATCTTTCTAAATTCATCATATTGGGGATGTCAAGGCAGGGATCTTAGTCTATCACTTTCTCTTAAAGTATTTAATCATCACTAAAATATCCTTGATTTTTAAAATGTTCTTCATTGGTTGAGAATATTTCCTCCCCATTCAGGAGAATGACTATTGTTTGGTTTTTATTCACTATTTATATTATTTCATGATATAAATTGAGTTATATTTTATTTTTTTCTCATCGTTCAACCATTTCTTTAATTCATGTGTATATTCTATAAATAAATAAACTTTTCCTTTCATTTTTAAATTATTTATTATGATAGATGATATTAATATTGACTCCTATTCCACATATTTTTTATTATTTAATACTAATCCTTAATTGAATGTAACATTCAATTCATGGATGATTTCAAATTGAAATATATTTCCATTTAAGGACTGAATCAATCCGTGATTTTTATAATAACATCCTTCATATTGAATACATGATGTCATTACAACTTCACATTTAGAGTTTACAATTATATAAATCTCCATGTAAGGCTATACATTTCTTTATTGATGGTAAATTTCCAAAAAAAATTTAAATTGTATTTATCACCAATTATATTCAATCATATAATAATTATTTTTCTAACTTCTTTAGATTTTTTGTCTTAATAAACCAATAATTCTTCATTTTGAAATTCACAACTTTTCTATATCATCTCCTAACTTCAACTAAATAGCAAAAAAATTAAAATAAACTCATTAATAAGGTCATAGTTCTCACTACCATAAGGTTTCATTAATACATCTCCTTTAGTTATACCAATAACTCAAAATTATTTTTATAATTAGGGGTTTATTTGAATAAATAACCGGTTATAGAAATTAAAATTATTACTTGGGAATTTTTTCCAATAAATAATTCATCATACCATATCAAATGAGATTCAAAATATATATACTATTTAAAATCATCACCATATTTATCTAAATAACAAAGAATATCCTTTTTTCGGCAATCAGAGTTAGATCCACTAAAATATTAGAGGCTTTGAAGGTGAATCCATTTGTCTAAAAAATTGGATATCAAATTGCATATTTTAATGAAAATTTTGTAATATTTTGGATCTAATTACAATTTTTTAGATCACATGGTTAATACATGAGTGCATAGATACCATAAGAGTAGGGTGTGAATTAGGGTATTGACCATTTCAAATTATTTTTACTCTAAATTACTGAACACCATCTTTAATTAGAACTTTCTTCCTTATTAGTAATAATAGAATTAAATATATCAGTCCCCATAATCCACTAATACTGAGTGACAAGAAAATATATCAAAATTAAATCACACAAGAAAATATTATTTTCTTGGTTTACCCCAATAAACTTACATCCATTGATTTTACATAAGGTGGTGTACTAGAGTAAAAAATATTAACTATTGAAAAACTATTTTGTTGGATATAAAGTTATACTTTAGTAACTATATTTCATACTAATCATCCCTTATATTGATTTCCTGAAATCTCACTTCTCACTCTAGGGAAACTATAATATCTTCCTCCTTCACACCATCTATAAATTATTAAATCATTTCATAGAATTGTATGCCACTATAGTATTTGTATATGATATTTCTTTTCATCACATAATACTAATCTAAATTTTATGTTCCATTTCCTTATATATTTCTACCTTAATACTCTTAATCATGAAATAACAAACCCCTTTTTTATTTTATATAATCATTACACTCCATACAAACTCCAAAACTAAAAAATATTCCAAAATTAGAAAAATACCATGAAATCTATTTTATTTGGTGTGATTTATCTCTAAATATAAAAATATGGAAATATTAAATGAAACATTAAAAATAAGGAGGCATTAACAAATGAAATAGATGTAATACAAATTCTAAATCAATAGGACCTATTCTCTTTACTAAAATCAATTTGAATCAATTTCATTCATCTATTATCACAATTTATCAAATTTTAGATTTTATAGACTCTTTATTTCCTCAGGACCATGGATGAATAATTGTGACCAATTATAGTTGATGATGTATACTATAATAATTTGATTAGTCCCACATGTTTTAATATTGTTAAATTCATCCAATATCATATGGTCAACATTTTACTATTTCAAACTATTCATCTAAATTTTAATATGAAAATAATTTTCATGATAAGTAGAATTTCCATTCATTATAGAATATCACTCTACATTGAACCATAATATACATTCACATTAATAAATTATGCCATTAATGTTGTAGTTGTAGTATTATATCTAATTGAAAATAGATAAAAAATATGTGGTAAAATCTTATTGTTCACTCTTTAATTATATCAGTATGAAAATCCAAATCCTTGTAGAATTTTACATCACTATGGCTTAGATTACTTTATTGAATTAAAACACTATATTTAAGAAAAAAATTAAATTACATATACTTCCATTGTGTAATGGTATATAATTGGTCCAAAAAGAAAATCCAATTATGTCGTGGCATATTTCATTATAGTATGGTGTAAATTTTTTTATAAAACTAAAAATATAAATCTTATTCCTTTTTAAGTAGTCTAAAAATTCATGACATAACAATTTATATTATAACATGATTTCTAACATGAAATTATTTAGTAATGTTACTATAAAAACATTACATGAGATACATTTAGTTAATCATGGTAACCATTTCAACATAATATTTTTCGATTACATTCATGTATTTAGTCAAACCAATCAGAATCAAATTACATATTTCAAACCATTACATCATGTATATTAAAATGTTTTTTCTTAAATATTACATTTTTCTTCCATGATTAATAAAACCTATCCATTCACACTCATACATCACTAAATGACTCAATATAATTGAATAAAATTCTCTAACATTTTATGTATTCATGTCAGCTAAACTCCCAAACAACGTTATTCAAGATACACAAATAAATCTGTTTCAAATATATATCTTCATTGTCCATTCTATGTTTTTTCATATCTACTACTTTATTTTAAATTTATTATAGACACTATACATTTATTTTGATGACTATAATTTTTTAAACCCATGAATAAATAATAATTTGAGATCTATAGTGTTAGAATATTCCTATATAATTGTCGTTTCCTTCTAGATAATTAGAGTGGATAAAATATGGTGTTAACACATTTATGTATTGGATTTTATTTTATATAAATAAATAATATTTAAAATCATGTCTTATGATTTGTTTCATATTAGCTAAAGCTTAATCTAGGGGTTTTGAGTGATTAGAGGGGAATTAATGAACCATGGAGGCATTTGGATACAATTCAGAAGTGATTCTAAATAATGAGTTGTTAATTACACAAGTCTTAATACATGTGATATTATTTGAGCTATAAAAAGGTTAAATTTCATTCCAAGTACATCCGTTACAAGGATTAAATTATATGAATTTTAAAAAACACGACTAATGAAAAAAATATATTATTTTAATACAATTTTTCTAGAAGTTAGGAAGACCATAAACTTGATAATGGATATAATATGTTTGGGTGAATTACTCTAAAGTATTAATAAGATTTAAAATTTGAAAAATTTCTAATATGTATTGATATATATAAGGGTTTAAATTTATGAAAAATAATTCTGTAATATCCCATGAATCACTATATTATATAAACGTACACGAAGGAGAAGTATAATTGGAAACATATCCAATGAATACTATGATATGTATGGTTTGTTATAACTGGAATAATTGAAAAGGTCTTGAAGTAACCAGAGACATGTAGGATTCTTATATTTAGAAGATTTTAAAATTTCATGATGAGAAACATGGTGATATATACAAGTTGTTAAAGTATTAAATATTTGAAAAAGTGTTAAAGGCTCATTATTGGGATATTAAAAGGTAATTTTATGTTAGACAGCATATTGAAAATAATATAGTTGAACTATAAAACATGGATGGTTATTATTTTTCAAAATCATATAATCATTAAGGTTAACTAGGTGGATCAAAAGATATATTTCTTGAAATAAAAGTTTTGGAAAAATTAGAAAAAGGTTATGTATGGTGTTCTATGAGCTAAATAACTTAAAGATAAATCATAATAAAAGAAATTGAATAATAAAGGATGGGTAGTGGTAATTAAATTTATGCCACAATTCATTGTATTCATGAAAAAATACTATGTTTATGTTTGTGATTTAATATATTCTAACATCATGATACAAAACCATGATGATTAATATATGTGTAATTTTGAGGTAGTTAACTATTTAATGCCATAAGTCAGTGTATCTTTTCATGTTCACATTGTTTAGGATTTGAAAAACAAAATTTTTTCACTATAACAAACATTTTCTATCCAAAATGTTAAAAAATAAATGTATATATTTGGGATGGTTTTATCATGCCAGAATGTATATAGTCATCTTGTGATGGCATAGAAAGTTATAAAAACTAAAGGGAGAGGGGGGGGGGAGATGTTAAGAAGTGGTGGAAGTAATTTACTAACCTAGATTTCAAATATTATATTCAAATTTTAATATGGGAATTGTGATACTATTTTGTATGATAAAATCAAACACACTTCTTTTATGGAGGTAAGGAAAAATTATTTAATAAAAATAAATGTGATTCTTCCATAGAGATTGAGTGGATGAGAATATATTGGTGTGTTGTGTATTTTCCCATGGATGTGTATTTGCAACATTCCAAGTTATAGAATATGAAATTAAATAGTACACACAATGTTCTTGGTGTGGGATCCTTAAAAATGTTTTATATGTTGAGGATGGAATAAAAATATGCACATAATTTAAAATTTGATGATTTTTACGAGTAATATACAATTTTCAAAGGAAATCCTAACCAAATGATAAGGGTAATCCCAACCACATTGAATATCAAGATAGATATGAATGCATGGTATCGTTTAAAAAATAATTTAATGGAGTAACTACTTGTTTTGTGTTTTAAACATTGTAAATCAAGTGAAATTTATTATTTTCTTGCCTTATTGTGTGTCAGTTAAGTATTGATATTGGTCACACTAAAAAATGAAATTGTTTTATTTTGAAATATATATGAAAATAGGTAAAATGAATATTTTTAAGAGATTCACCCTCCCCACCCCCATTATTGAGCAAAAAAAATCCATAGCCATCAGAAGTTATATGGATCAATCTAGGTTTCCTCTAAATATATATAGTTTTTATGATTGATACTTTTACATTTCTTGAATTGATTTTTAATTGGAGTTTTCTCCCTCTCTCTCTCTCATGGAATTAAGTTTTCATTTTAGTTTTTTTTTTATTTTTTAACATCTAATTTCTTTATAGTTTTAAAATTTCTTAATAATGATTATTTTTAAATTAATGGATAATCATAATTTTAAATTGGTATCAGATATTGTTATCTATATGTTAGACCCCCTTGAAATTTATTTTTTGGATATGTAATGGAATTTAAATTATTTTATAGAGTAATGAGAAGTCATCAAATATTGACATACATGGACATTACATTTATCGAGAAAATTGTATCCCTATCGAGAAAATATATTTCATTGTTCTAACAACCCAAGATTGACATACATAGACATTACATTTATTTTGCGGAATACACAATAAATGACACAAAAATACACCCAAATATTGAATTAGTTTAGTGTAATGGAAACTCAAAACATAATATTCCAACATGGTAAAATATCTTCAACATCTCCTATAAAGATCTTACCCTTTTATTTTCTTACATAAAACCTTTTTTATATTCATCAAGTAATAAAACATAAAAAGGGTGAGCTCAAATGATTAGTATGGGTTAACATGGATACCATAAACATTTGAACATAAAAACATAAACACAATGTTTAAAAATCAAAATAGTGAGTCATGAAATAAATCTTTGTAATACGTAAGGAATGGCTCATAAAGGAACATTAACCATGATAGAATAGCGTTGGCATAAAACATGTAATTATGGAAAAATAATAAGAAGAAAATATGATTTCCATAGTATCCATAGAATTGTTTCCATGACCCTAAAAGTGGACATAGTCCATTACTGAACTGGGTTTACTTTCTCTTCCAGTCATCAATTACAAAACCTGATTTACTTTTCCTTCCCACCCTACATTATTGAACTATATTTACTTTTCATTCAAGTCATGTATATATCAATAGATATATAACTTTACCTAATGTATTGGAGGGAGATATAGGTCCCACCCATCTCATAATGAAATCATCCTTACATGTTCCAGAAAACATAAATCATTCATCGTAGAATAACCGATGAAGTAAAATGAGATTATTAAATATCATTTCATCATAACATAATCCATATAAGATAAACGGACATCACAGATATAATTCCATGATAAACCCTTTAAATTCAAATTAATAATAGGGATAGAGACAAAACCCTATTTCATGTTAGATGGAAAATAATTTTGATAATACACTTGAACTTAATTTCTGAGGAAAATATCACTTCTTCATCAAAAACATTTTCTTTTCTCAAAATGTCATGCGATTTTAAAAGAATCAAATTTAATTGAAAATAAACCTGAAGTATTTTAAAGAAATATTCATGTAAATAATGATTTATGAAAGCGTAAAAATATTTTCATGCTGTATAAGTTAAAAAACATTCCCCTCATACTTTTGTTGAAAAAGTCAAAAAAATACCTCGTATAGTAAAAAAACAAAGATTCCATCCAAACCATGTAGAAAAAGTCAAAAAATGGGTAAAAATGAATATAAATATACATAGGTGAATAATAATAATTTTATAAAAACATTTTTTTAAAACATGGAAATAGATGATAAATATATCCTATGTGTAACATTACATATAAACAATCTCGAATACAAATGAGATTGAAAAAATATCACTTACTAATTTATAATCGGTCACATAATATGAGTCATAAAATAAAAAAATTTATATGAATATGTAAATATCATAACCTTCACAACAATAATCATAAAAACATTTATGGGAAGCATAAACATCACACAAAAGTAATAGGTGGTGTATACGACATATGTCACACAAAAAAAAGTTAGACAAAATAATCAATTGAGTTAGGTCTAATTTTGTCCATATGTGTCTGAAACTTCTGTATAGTGGGTTTAAAAATATTATTAACTTTTAACAGAACCATTATAATATTTATGATATCATATATGATTCACTTATGACTTTATATTATCCTCATTCATTTGTCAATTAAATGTTAAAGCAACATTTTGGGTAATATTTATTTTATTTACCTTACGTGTTTTGAATTTTTATTAGTGATATTATTACTTATATCAAGATTTAATTACATCAGTATATAAATATATATATATATATATAATAAATTTTATAAAAGAAATTGAATAAACTGTCCATAGAGACGGTAGGCCGTACGTAGGCATTAATGCTGTTTCCATTTCATTATTAAATTGAATGGAAGTAAGTAAATGATATATATATATATATACATAAATAAAGTAGAATTATTATGTCATAAATCTAATAATTATTTATAATATATACTTTATAATCATTCTTGAATGGTTAATGTGGAGAATAAATCCCATTGTGTCATGGACACGGTAAGCCAAACGTACGCACACAAGGTGATTTTATTTTTCATAGGATGGATAGAAGGTGAAATATGGTTGTTTCATATTTATAATAACATATAATTATATTATTGATAATTATATTATTAATTTATTATGAAACCACTAAATAATAGGAAGTATAAGAAGAAAGAAATTTGAAATAATCGGTAGAAGAGATTACCTCTTCCTTGACGTGGCTCTTTTAAATATCCTCTTAGGGCACCAGAGTTGGTCTTTTGAGAATAAAAGAACCTCTATAATGTAACTAGTGGAGTTTAAAAGAGAAATGGGAAGGTTTTGGCTGATACTGAAGGCTCAAAATTGATTTAAGGGGAGAGGGACGAGGTTCCCTTTTATAATAGAGGAGAGGGGAACTATAGGAAACACTCAAAATATTAAATTATTATAAATTAAATTTAAATAAAAAATGGCCAAAAACTAATTTAATTAAAAAATAAGATGATTTTGGTTTGAATAAAAATCATAAAATAATTTTTAGGCAATTTTTAAATATTGTTTATCCATATCATTTTTTATCCTTTATTTTACCTTTTTTAATCTTACAGTGATATCATGTTATTTACACAATGTGGGTTAATGTAATTACCATACCTTCTAAAAGGACCCAAAAAAATTTATTTATAACAAATTTGGACTTATATTAACCATTTGGAAAAATATTAGACTTCTGGAAAATTAATATAATCAAATAAACTATTTTATGTTTTAAATTATGAATTATGTCAATTTTGGACACTATTCACACATTACTTTTTTTAAAAATTCATAAAAACCTGATTCCTTATAACAATAGAAATTAAATCATACCTTATATTTCGATTTCATCAATAAAATTCATTTATGTCATCAAAAAGTTCAAATTAAATAGATTTTAATATTTATAAATTCCTCTAGTTGAATCTTTCATTAATGAGGTAATCCCTACATCATAATTGTGTAATAAATACATATATTTATCTAATGTATAAAAATTATACATAAATATACATTATTTAGGAGATCATTTTATCTTTATAATAAATATCTAAAGGCATGTAGAGAAGTTATATAACCCTATATTAAAATATATTTAGTAAAAGATATATGTTTAGGTTATAATTATCTTTACTTTAAATTAAATCTTAAAAAATGTTATTTTCACGTCAATGTGAATTCATGGGATCTCAAAAATAATCTCATGGATGATCATAGTCAGAAATATATCATCCAATAGTATTAGAAAATGTGTTAGGGTAGTTTAATATTATTATAATATTAGTTGTTTACCCTTATTTAGGAGATTTTCCCTTTTAGCCATGGTAAATAAAATAATTACTGAAGTTAATATTAATAATTTCTAAAAATAAAAGGTACCTGTTTACCTAATGTGAACCTTATGATTCCAAATATGGAATATTTTTTTCCATTTTGAAAAGATATAAGGTTCAGTAATTAATTTAAAATTAATTCCTCTTGTCAAAACCAAAAAGTGGGGTTTTGAGAAGTAATAATTATCAAAAGATTGACACGTGTTTATGCCCAATTTAAAAGTGAGATTACTTCCAATGGAAAAAATTGTATTAAAGGATAAAAATATAATCCAATTACACTTTAAAACCAATTAAAAATATAATCTAACTATATAAATAAATTATATAAAAAGGTAGTTTCGAGTTAAAATGCAGTATTTATTACTATTCATTAAAATTTTAATTTTATTAAAAAATTATAAAAATCAACAAAAGTAAATTTTTATTTCCCTATTCTAAATAAGAGATTTGTTTTGTCAAATTTAACTTATAAAAGTGTCAAAAAATAGATATAAAATGGGTGTTTCATCAAAAGGCGGTAAAACTGTTTTTTTTAAAATACTTATTTTATCTGAAAAATTGATTTTGTTCTCATACCATGTTCTATACAATTTTTAACATGAATTATAATATTATATAAAATTTAAAATCTGTTTAATACTATTCATAATATCTATTTATAAAATATTTTAATAATATATTATTGTTTATTGAAACTCAGTATTGCGTACATGCAACCTATTGAGGAAGGAAGCTCTTGCATGTAACGCAATCCAAGTCAGGGTTTCTTATAGGGAAAGATCCCATTGGTGTTGCATATAAAATAATACAAACTTTTTTCATTTATAAATTTAACAAAATATATACTCAGTCTTGCATGAAATGAATCATATCAAAGGAACTTAAAATTGTGTGCAACATAAACCAAGAATATTATTGCATATACTGAAAGCTAATATGGTGTTTTATATAGCACAAGATAATCTTGGGTTAGTGTAAACATAATTCATTAAAGGCATTGAAATAATCTATCTCATAAATCTCAGGGTGTTATATTCTACCCCCTTAAAATGAATTTTTCCCTCCAAATATTTCTAGGTTATAAATGGTTTTTTACTTGAATGTTTCTTTCATGGAAACCCAGACTGTAAAAAGGGTTACTAAAACATTATTTTTAAAGAAAAGTAAAAAACCTAAAATTTACCCAGAGTAACTCAACACTGGGTTTTCACATAGGATAACATAGGTTGTAAGTGAAAACATAGATATGGATGGAAAATATAACCATCAATTTCTGATTGATAGTGATAGAGAATAAGGTTTGGAGAAAGTTAACTACCAGAAAGCCATAAATATGCTATGATTCAAGGGAACACTAGATTCATCAGATATGAGGGTACTAGTATAATTTTGTTTTTTCAATATCATTTCCCTGATGTTGATTAATTTTTTAGGAGAATAAATATTTACTTGATTTTGGTAGAATCTCATCACTGTTTGTTCCTCGGAAAATTCCCACTTCATCTATTAGTTAAATTAATGAAATCAAATTTTTCATTCATGAAGTGTAATCAGGTAATGCGATAAAATGGCAGGTCATTCCATTTGTCTCAACATAAATGTCAACACTAGAAATAAAATATTCATAAGTCCAACTGTAGTGAGATAATACATTAATATAACAAACATCAATCAGAATATAACTTATAAAATGCTTAAATGGATGACATTATAATCCTTTAAAAATTAAAAAAATAGAAAAAGGTGAACTAAATCGACATAACATTTATCTCACATATATCATTTAGTAGTTCTAGGTTGTCACATTCCAAACATCTGAATACCTTAATAATGTATTCTATTGAAACATGATAATAACATGAACTCCCATAGAACCATAGTGACAACATAAATTACATCAAAATTAACTCTATATAAACACCATATATAACAAAAATTATATATACACAAAACATGATATCACATTGTCCTTTTATCAGTTTTGAGCTCATTAATACCATCAAACATCTCATTATCTTCGTATCCCTTCATTATGTGCATATCAGGAACCTTCCAAAAATATTTCAATCACTTTTCATGATTACTGGTACTATATAATTATTGAAAAACACAATAAACCAATCCATAGATATTCCAATATTCCATAATACTATAAATTTGATTCCAGAACACTATTTTAAAATACCATTACATAAAAACATAATCATTCCACAACATTGATGTCGTAATCAACCAAACCAATAGTGATCGCATGTGATTTGACTTTTCCATTGTCCTTAAAATGTTTTTGGCATTGATAACCATCCATAACCCTTGTATTTGGTAATTTTTTAGCATCATGCACCATTTCCTTGCACTTGTATCCCTGGTTTCTGGGAGGTGCACTCTTGGGAATGTTTTGATTATTCTTATTAGATAGGAAGTAAAATGCTCTATGACCTTCTTTCCCACACTTAAAACATTTCTCAGTCCACTTAAGATTATTTCTTCTATGTGACCTTACTTAATTTGAGCATAAAGAATTTATAATATTATTTTCTCAAAATGATTATAGTTTCCTTTGAATTCCGTCCTTATTTTATTATCATAACCACGAGATAGATGAGAAACTTTAATCTCCATGTTTTAAGAATAATACAAGGAAGGTACATACAGAAAAATAAGTTCTTTAACTTGTCCCAATCCATAGAGTCAATTTTATCTTATTCCCTTGTATTCTTGATAATGTTCCAACATAGATTCACTTTACCTTCCAAACAATAAGTTCCCAACTTAACCTTCTCACATTATAAATAATGGAAAATGAAAATACCATTTCAATGGTAATAATCCATTTCTCTGCAACTAGTGGATCAGTTATTCCACTAAAATAAGGTGTATGTTGCCTTAATAAAGATTCAAAAGAACATTGTTACCACCTTTGGCCATTTGGGAGCGTATTAGGATCTGTGGTCCTAGAAAAAAAGATTCCATATTAAAGCTCCCATATATTTTGGTTGTTCAAGAGGGAAATCATTTCATTTCCCAACACATTTATCATTAACACGGTTCCTTTAGGTTATATCCATCATATAAAACCCAAAAAAGAATATTGTGAGATGAAAAAATCATTCTAGGAAAACAACATAATCAAGGGGGTGTACATTCAATCTCAAACATCTTTGGTTTAATCCTAGGTTATTCATGATTGTTACCACAATTCTATGACCATAACCTATAGTTATACATAACCTTAGGGACATCCCAAAACATACCTTGGAAATATCTCAAGGGATCTCATTAAAGATTTCACATCCTAGTTTCTAAAGGTTGACTAAACCTTCACTCTAATAACAACTCTATTGACAAGAGATTTACATATAAGGAAATTAAATTTCTTTTACAGAATAATAAATACATGACACAAGAATATACCCAAATATCATATTTTTTTAGTTTCTTTATATACTAAGAACATAATCTTCTAACCTGGTGAAAGATCTATAACATCTCCCATAAATATATTCCCCTTTTGTGTTCCTACATAAAACCTTTCTTTATATCCCAGGGAAAAGAAAACCTAAAAAGGGTGATCTCAAATGCTTAGTATGCATAAACATGGAGAATATAAAATAATCCATAAACATTTTAATATAAAAACATGAAAACAATGATTAAACATCAAATTCTTGAGTCATGAAATAAATCTTGGTAGTATGTAAGGCATGGATCATAAAGGAACATTAAACATGATAGAATAGCATTGGAATAAAACATGTAATTATGGAAAACTAATAATCAAATACTATGATTTCCATGGTAGAAAAGGTATTTCTTCCCATACCATCAAAGTGTACATAGTCCATTACTGAACTGGGTTAACTTGTCGTTCCAGCCATGTATTACTGAACCAGATTTACTTGTCGTTCCATCCCGGCATTACTGAACCACATTTACTTGTCGTTACATTCATGTCTATATCATGAGATATAAATCTTTACCCAATGAATTTTTGTGAGATATAGGTCCAACCCATCTCATAACTAATTCATTATTACATGTTCCACAAAACATAATACATTAATCATACAATAACCCATGAAATAAAATGGGATTCTTAAACATCATTTCATCATAACATAATCCATATAATATAAATGGACATTATAAAAATAATTCCATCATAAAAAAATAAAATCAAAGTAATAATATGGATATATACATAACCTTATGTTATCTTAGATGGAAATAATTTTGATAAAACACTCGAAATTAATTCTAGAGAAAAATATCATTTCTTTTTCAAAAAGATTTTATTTTCTGAAAATGTCATGAAATTTTAAAAGAAAAATATTTAATTGAAAATAAACATGAAATATATTAATGGAATATTCATGGAAATAATGCATTATGAAATCATAAAAATCCATTCATTCTGTATAATTTAAAAAAACATTCTCCTCATACTTTTGTTAAAAATCCAAAAACAAACTCTTATGATAAAAAAAGAAAGATTCTTTCCATACAATGTTGTAAAAGTAAGAAATGCATAAAAATGACTTCAAATATATATAGAATAATATAAAAAATTTTATGAAAATTTTTTTAGAAATCATGGACATGGATGATAAATATATCCTTAATATATACTTACGTATAAAAAATCTCAGACAAAAATGATATTGGAAAATTATCCTTTACCAATTTTGAACCAGTTGCATCGTATGAATAATAAAATGAAGAAAATTAAATGCATATGTAAATATAATAAGCTTAATAGTAATAATAATAAAAACATTCATGTGAGGTATAAACATCACACAAAAGTAATAGGCATTGTATAAGGCATATGTCCCAAATAAATAAAAGTGAGACAACATAATCCCTTACCTTACGTCTAATTTCTTCCTTATGTGTACGAAACTCTTATATAGTGGGTTAAAATATATTATATAATTGTAATATAACCATAATAATATTTAGTATATCAGATATGATTTACATATGACTATATATTACCCCCGTTCATTTGTCAATTCCATGTTAAAGCAACATTTTCGGTAATAATTGTTTTATTTATCGTACATGTTTTGAATTGTTATTCTTGATATTATTACTTATATAATGATTTAATTAAATTAAGAAAATAAAATATGATTTATATATTATATATATTCAGTATATAAATATAATTATATATATATATAATAGATATATAAAATAAATGGAATACACCGTTCATGGAGACAGTAGGTCGTATATAAGCATGAATGTTGTTTTCGTTTCCTTATTAAATTGAATGAATGTAAGTAAATGATATATATATAAATACATAAATTCAGTAGAAATATTATACCATATATTTCATGACTATTTTTATATACACTTTATAATCATTCTAGAAATGTTAATGCGGAGAATGAATCTCATCGCGTCGTCGAGACAATATGTCGTACGTACGCACAATCGGCGATATCATTCCCAAAATTGTTGAATGGTATTTAATTGGATGGTGTCAAATATCTAATAATTAGTATCATGTTATAATAATTATATATAATTATTATTTCCACCATTATACCCATCCAATTAATGTGGGGGTAAAAAACAGATTACACTACGACATGGAGACGGTAAGCCGTACTTAAGCACGCATAGTGATTTTATTTTTTGTAGTTTAGATAGAAGGTGAAATATGGTTGTTTAATATTTATAATAACATATAAATATTATATTGGTAATTATTTTATTACTTTAGAATTAAAAAACTAAATAAGATGATGTAAAATAAGAAAGGAATTTGAAAATCTCTATTGAAGAGATTACCTCTTCCTCGACATGCCTCTTTTAAATTCCCTCCCAGGGAACTAGAGTTGGTCTTTTGAGAAGACCAAAATCCCTATAATGTAACAAGTAATTTTAATAAGAGAAATGGTCAGGGTTTGGTCGAGCATGAAGGCTCAATATTAAGCCAAAAGGTGATGGCGGGGTGCCCATTCATAAGAGAGGAGAGGGGCACTTTACGAAACTATCAAAATATTAATTTATTATAAATTTAATTTTGATTAAAAAAATTCCAAAATTTATTTAATTTTAATATAATATGATTTTGGTTTGAATAACCATAATCCAATATTTTTTAGAGAAGTTTTGAATATTTTTTTATCCTTATCTTTTTAGTTTAACCCTTATTTTGCACTTTTTAATTTTACCGTGATATCATGTTATTTACATGTTGTGGGTTAATGTAATTTACATATCATGTAAAAAGACCCAAAAAAGTTATTTATGACTTATTGGGACTTATATTAACTATTTTTATGAATCATTAATTTATATTAATTTAATATAATTTAATAAACTATTTTATATTTTATGTTATGAATTATGTCAATTTTGGATAGTTTTCATACTTGACTTTTAAAAAAAATTCATAATAACCTGATTCCTTCAAACCAAAGGCATTAACTAAAACCTAATATGTAAATTTAATACATAAAATTCTTTTATGGAATAAAAATGTTTAAATTGAATTTCTTTTAATATTTATAATTTCCTTTATTAGAATTTTTCATTAATGGGGTAATCACTACATCAGAATTATGTCATAAATAAATATATTTATCTTATGTATAAAAATTATAAATAAAATACAATGATGTAGAAAATATTTCTAGATATATAATTACTCTATATATACATATATATTAGTTATATAACATTAAATTAAAATCAATTTAAAAAAAGATATACGCTTAGGTTATAATTATCTTTACATTAAATTAATTCTTATAAAATGTCATTTTCACATCCATGTGAATCCATAAGGTCCCAAATCGACCAAAGGATGGACATGGTAAGAAATATCTCATCCAATAGAATTAGTACATGTGTGAAGATAGTTGAATATTATTATAATATTATTCTTTTAACCATTATTTACCAAATTTACCCTTTTGACCATAGTAAATAAAATAATTACTGAAGGTACTATTCATAATGTGTAAAAATTAAAGGTAAATATTTATAAAATTTTAAAGTATGATTCCAAATATGGAATCCAATTTTACAAATTAGAAATAAATTATTTGGATTAATTAATTTAAACTTAATTCTCATTGTGAAACCCAAAAAGTGGGTTTTTAAAAAGAAATTACTATCAAAAGATTGACGTATGTTTATATCAAATTTTAAAATGAAATTACTTCCAATGACCAAAATTGGATTAATAGATAAAAATATAATCCTATTATGCCTTTAAAACAATTAAAAAGGTAGTATAACTATATAAATAAATTAGATAAAAAGGCAGTTTTGAGTTAAAAGGTAGCATTTTTCCCAATTCATTAACATCTTAATTTTATTATAAAAATTACAAAAATTCCACAAAAAATAAATTTTTATGTCCTTATTCTAGATAAGAAGTTTATATTTTCAAATTTAACTTATAAAAGTGTCAAAAACTACATTTAAAATGGGTGTGCCATTAAAAGGTAGTAAAACTGCATTTTTTGAAAAACACTTATTTTATCCAAAAAATTTATTTTTTCTCAATCATGTTTTATAAAATGTTTAAGATGAATGATAATGTTACATAAATTTCAGAATTTTTTTAGTAATTTTCATAACATCTATTTATATAAGATTTTTATAATATATTTTTGTTTAGTGAAACTCGGTGTCACATACAATGCAAGATATCGAGGAAGGTCACTCATTCAGGTAATGCAGGCTAAGTTAGGGTAGCATGTAGTGAAATACTCATTTGGTGTTGCGTATAACATAATTAAAACTTATTCAATTTATAAATTTTAAAAAATCTATACTCATTGTTGTGTGAAATTAATTCTATCAAAGGAACATGAAATTGAATGCCACACAAGCCAAGAATATTATTGTGTATACTACAAGCTAATATGGTGTTACACATAGCATAATCTAATCATGGTGTTGTGTAAAACACAAGTCATAAAAGACATTAAGATAATATATCTCATAAAATATTGATGTGTTTTAGTTGTGGATTTGGAACCTAGGTACCTAGGGGTAATAACTCCATAAAGGGTTCATTAAGATGGAATTGATCTTCACCTGCTGAAAAACAACGAGCCTTAATCCACACCTAGTTTGACACTCCTAAGGGGGAATTCTTTGGAAATTTAAATCTTCATGATCTATTATAATGTATTTGAATAACTAACATAAATTTATTAGGTTATTCATAAGGATTCGTTGATTAAGAAAAAGATGTCATAGTTTAGACATTATATAAGTTATTTCTTAGGATTATGTGGTTCTCCACTGTGATTATTGTTTCTTACAATATAAATTTTTTAGTAAATGGATAGAATCTCAAGAAACTATATTAATTCTTATTTTTAAAGAGAATTAAATTATTTTCCTCCTAATAATCCAATATGTATGGGATTTTAAATAAAAAATATCAATGATATTCTTATAAAACTTTCCCAAAAAATGAATCATACTAAACTTCAAAAAGGGAAATGGAGGGGACAATGTTCTATTGAATTAATTATGAGGAAATATCCACTTTATATTAAATGTTATACTATTACACAAGTTGTATGGAATTTGATAAATATCATTGAACTAATATTTTATATAATCTAGTTTTTTGAGAAAGAAATAGTTATTCTGGTTTCTATCATTGGAAATGTAAACATGATCAATATTGTAATCTTATCAAGAATACAAGTAAAAAATATTATGTTTACTCCATGTATTTTTATGAGTTTATAAATTTATTTTTCAATAATTAATTTCATCATATTCCTCACATGAATATTGAGAAATAATTACTTGTGTAAAAGAACAAATATAGTGAATATATTGGTATATATGAGGAAAATTTTATAAATCTTATGAGGTACTCTTATGGTATTATCCCCAAACCTAAAAGTAATTTTCCTTAATTCATTGGTGTTATAAAACTAGTTATCAGAATAGAATTGTCCATAATGAACTTTAGTAGCAATAAGGAAACCATTACTTGTTCTATCATGGTAGAAATGGATATTGAGGATACATATAAATCTCATTTTTTGGTTTTGAAAATTAAGTTTGAGTATAAAGGAAACTCAAAAAACCATGGGGAGATGAATAAGAGACTTCCATTACGATCAATGTTTAAAAGGAATCATGGAATAAAATTTCTTAAGGGGACAATAATGTGTTTTAAGTGTGGATGGAAGGTCATCAGGAAGTTAAATGATGAAGTGATGGGATGGATTTTGAAAATGATTTAAATATTGAGAAATATCTATAGAATGCACCACCCACAATCTATTTTTTCAAATTCATTGGTTTTTGGAATTATAATAACCTATTCCCAAAACCAATTGTCAATGAAGATAATCAGTGTCAGCATCATCTTAGGTCAAGAGACAAAAGTAAATTACATGATATCACTAATTCTAATAGGATTGTGATAACAATGAGGTGGAATTTACACCTATCATCGAAACTATAATTTCTAATGTCTTATTTGACTTTAGAAGTAACCATTCATTCATATCTAAATATATTTATATGGGTATCAAGAATCCACATGAATTATTAGATATAGAATTATGAGAAAAAACCCATAATGGTATGATGATCCATATCAAGTATATGATTCCGACATGGCTAAATTTTGTGAGAATGTTATTCCTAAAAATGTTTTGTTTCTTAATATGGTTGAGTTTGATGCCATATTAGTACAAGATTACATCTATAATCATAAATACTCCATTAATTACTAAGGAAGGTAAGTCACATTTTATATTCTAGAACAACCAATGATCTTATATTAGTGGAACTCTAAATATGATATTCGGATGGAAATCAAATAAATTATATGAGTTCAAAGAGAAATTTATGATAGATGGTTGGGGAGAAACTCAACATAGATTCTATTCCTATTGTGAATAATTTTTATTATTACATTATAAATGAGTTTTCTAGTCTTCCCCCATAATCTATAGTTGAGTTTCCAATATAACACATACCCATTTCCACACATATTTCAAAGACATCATAAAGTGTAGCCCCAATTTAATGTTAGGAAATGAAGATGATAATATAAGAGAACCTTGAGAGGGGATATTTTTAGCTAAGTGTTTCAACTTATGGCACAGTAATTATTTTTGATAAAAATAAATATGGATTTATGTGAATATGAATTTATTATCAAAAGATGAAAAAGGTCACAATCAAGAACTAGTATCATCTACCCTATATTGTTTCCAAGTTGGATCAATTTTGTTGAGGTAAATACTTTTATAATATTTAACTTCATTCCATATATCATTATTTTAGGGTTATGAAGGAGGATATACCCAATATAGTGCTCTGTATAAGGTATAGAGATTATGAATATATAGTGATTCTATTCAGTCTTAATAATTCCCTACTATATTTATAAATTTAATGAATATAGTCATTAAGGATTTCCTTGATTATTTTTTTATAGTCTTTAGATATGATATTATTATCTATTCAAAGTTAAATGAATATCCTAATGATATATTGAGTATTGTAGTATATACACTATAGATAAACTATGTGAAAAACATACAAAGTATGAATTTTTCCTAAAAAGATTTTTCATTTTTTAGTTTTATAATCACAATAGATAATATATCAATAGATTACTCAATAATGGAAACTATTAAATGTTAGCTCAGATAAACCACAGTGATTTTGATCCACAGGTTTCTCGGTTTATTGGGATATTACAAATTATTTTTGTGATAATTTTTCAATGTTATATAATTCACTCAGAAAGTTAAATTATAAGGGAGCCATGTTCCACATTACAGATGAATGTGTGGTATATTTCCAAGAACTGGAGAGAATATCAGTCAGCACACCTATTCTTACATTACCCCAATGTGAAAAATGGTTTCTAATCTATAGTGATGAATCCAAGAAGGGATTTGGATGATTTATTATGGATGATGACATGTTTGTAGATTTTTCCTCTGGAAAATTAAAGATTTATGAAAAAAAATTCCCATGAAATGATTTTCTGTTTGTTTTAATAATATATTGATTATTGATATTGATTCATTATCATTATTGAGAGAATTGTGATTTATAGACCATTCATACATGTTTAATGTACATATTCACACATAATTAGTTGAATATGTTCCATAGATGATAGTTAGAGCCGATTAAATAGTATGATTAAATAGTATGGTTAATAAATACATTACAACCCTAGGAAATAGAACAAGGTGGTCGATGCATTGATTCAAAAAGATCATGCTTTCATATCCATGATTATGATAACAAGAGGTCCAATATTAATAGATTTGGAATGATTGGATCTGTAAATCCTAAATGATAAGAAGAAATATTATCTTTTACATTTGGATGTCCAACCATCAATCTAAGTGAAGATTTAATAATCATATTAGGAAGATATAGAGATGAAAAATAAGTTCATAAATGCTTTGTAGTTCAATCTTGATCATTATGGAATGATAATGTTCCAAAACATTATATGTGTTTTATCCATATCAAATTTAAAAAATAGAGATATTAGAGGATTTTCATTATTATTCATTCTCAATTCATAATGTAAGTATGATGATTCATATATATTTTAAAAAATCTAGTGGGATTGAATGAAGAGAGACATCATAGATTTTATATCTCAATTATTGATATGTTAGCATGATAAGGTAGATTTAAAAAATTCTTAGAGGATGTTATATCCATTAACCATAGAAGAATTGAAGTGGGATAACATCACCATGGATTTTTTTCATTTGACTCCTCAAAATGTCTAAAGAGAATAATGTTATATGGGTTGTAGTCAATCAAAATACAAAGTCATAAAACATTATCTCTATCAGTTAAGAATTATATATTGATCAACATGCTAGAATATTAATTAAGAATGTGGTAAGGTTGCACGATGTACGACATTCCATTATGTCTAATATAGATCTGATATTTACATGGATGTCCAAGTAATGTCTTCATCTTGCTCTAGATATAGATTTAAGTTACATCACTACATGTCAGCCTTGAAAAAAATTCTCAAACTGATTGAACAATTCATTATATATAATATATACTTAAATTTTTCATTGGATTTCAATGTTGGATGGTATGAACACATTCCTCTTGTTGTGTGTTTTTATAATATTATCTTTCTCTCAAAAATTTAGATGGATCCTTTTGAATCCATCGATGAAAATAAGTGTAGAAATCCAATGTGATAGAATGAAGTAAGAGGAAAAAATATATAGGGGCCATAGAAAGATAAAAAATGGTAGATAATGTTATATACACTCAAAAATATAACAACATAACTCAGATTTGATAGAAAGTTTGGGCAGAAAATCAACAATGTGATTTATAATTTGAATTTTGAAATAATGTGTTTCTAGGAATGTATGCACGAGATAAGGTAATGGGATTTTAATGAAGGTAAAACCATTACCAAGGTATATAATTCTCATGGAAATACATAATCGTATTAGGATTATAGCCTATGAATGAATACTTCCACAAAAACTCTCTGAATTCATGGTACGTTTCATGTATATATCCTAACAATGAACATACATGATCCTTAAAATGTAATTAACTTAAAGGTCATAATAGTATAGAGGGATATTTGTTATGAGGAATAGATAGTGGTGATTATATTTTTAAGAGATAAAGTACTATAAAAAAACTTCTCCTGTTAATGTATTGTGGAAACCCACCATTTTGAAGTAGCTATGTGGGAACCTTATTAAAACATGATATATAAGTATCCTCATTCATTTGTATGAGAGTGAAAAATTTAATGGGTGGAATTAATTTTAATGGGGTATAATTTAACACCCCATGTTATTAATATTTAGTTTTTTTACAAATGAATTAAATTTACTTTATATCATTCTTCATATGAAATAATGACTTTAGCTTCTATTTTATGCAATAATGAGTTTTAACAAACTACAATATATTATTAATATTAACATTTGAAAACATAATTTATAACCTCATCACTAATCATAGAGATATTAATAGTAATAAATACTTTTTAAATATAAATTATAACAGATTTATATAAAGAAATAATATTGTTAAAATTAATTAATTTTTATAAATGTATTTATATGTTTTGAAAATACTATTTTCTATAAAATTTTTTGTTATTACATTTTATAAAAAAAAGAATAAAATTAGACTTTTTCCACTTTTAGAAAATAATTTTAAAAAATAAACTTAATTTTTTTGTCTACATGTAGAAAAATTATTAGAGTAATGTTAGCAGAGTTTTCTGAAATGATTAACTTTTGAATGAATAATGATGTTCTTTTGTTAATAATTATATTTTCATTTAAAATAATTAAAAACATAAAAAAATTATAATCATTATGAATTTAACATTAGTTCAATTGTAAATTAATTAATCTGATTTAGTAAATTAGAATCAATTTCATGTTGAATTTTGATATTAAATCGTTCTATACTTATGAAAATATTTTCCTCTAGAAAACTAATTTCTTGCTGCATCTAGAGGTTTATTTTAAAATTATATTCTTCCAATTTAGTGAGTTAAATTTTTTAATTTGGATTTCATATTTGGAATCATAAAAATTTATAATATATAATTATTTTAACCTAGTTTTTTTACTATAATATATTGTAAAAATAGTAAAAACTATTTACCATGGTTAAGGTAAAAATGGGTTTACTAGGGTGGTTAAACTAAAATGATAAGTGATAAAAATGACTCTAAATTGACAAAAATCCATTTCATATCAACATTTATAACCCATCACCTATAAATTTATCTAATTTCCCCTGTTGTATCATTTTTCATATAAAAAATGTTGGTACACTTTATCGATTTTAAAAATACTAAGTGTCCCCTCTACTCGACTAATATAAGGCCACCCCTATTCTCCCCTCTTCAAAAATCCAAAACCCATTGGTTTGGAAAAATAAAAATGAAATCCCATAAATAATTCCATTATATCATAATATACATAGTTTTTTGATCATAAATACTACCTACGAATGCTTTTTGTGGAAACCAAAGGCTGTTTCTTGAAAAAGATGTAACTTTCTTAAAACGAGCATTTTTATTTTATTTCTTCCTGCATCAACTTAAAATATTATTAAAACATGATAATATAATAAAATATATTTATATATATAATATTCTAAAATATTATTTTTCTATGATTGTGAACAATATCTGTCTCATATTCCCTCAAATGAGAAATTATAACATCACTAATTTTCATGGCGGACTATCGCCTCACAAAAAAATGTGACACGTTTAACATTAAAACCTCTAATATTTGGATGTGATAATTGATATAATGCATATGTATGATATTTTTAAAATAGATATAATTCGTAAAATATATTATCACATATACCATTTTAATTTCCATTCTATGGGGGATATGATAACATCGATCTTATTTATAGTGGACTACCACCTCGTAATGAGATGCGATTCATTATTCACCAATGTTTTAAAAATATGGTAAAAATGGATAAATTTAATAAATATGTGTAATATAAATTAAATATAAATGAATTTAAAAAATTAATATATTTTTTAAATTTCTTTCCTATCATTCATTGAGATAATGGAAACATCGTTCTTACATATGTATAACCTACCATCTCCTTGAACGTTGTATTTCATTTTCTATCTCTAAATTTTTTGGATTAATATAAATACTTATATAATTAATATATATATATTAAATTTAATTAAATTTTAACATTTTTGGTGATTATGGAATCATTACAAATATTTGAGAACATAAAAAAATTCAAAATATACCTGGAAAACAAAGCAGTTGTTACCAAAAATTTTATTTTAATAAGGAACTTTAGATAAATAGTCAATAAAAAGTCTTAATTAAATAATTTATTATATAAAATTTATAATTATGATTTTTAATAAAATTTTAATAAACTTAATTTCATTTTACTTGTGGTCTTAAAGTTTATTAAGGATGTCGATACTTAAGGTAATGCATTATTCTTTCAAATTGCCTTCATTGGGACAAAAATTACATTATGCACCAATGTTATTCTATGAGGTGAATATAATATTCCATTGACATGTTATATCTTCAATAAAAATATTTAAATTATATTATACTTTTTATTTTTTTATTCTTTAATGTTCCCTATGAATCAAAAGATACCAAAGTGGTAATGGGTTTATAATCAAATATCATCTTTTTTAGGATTGTTTATGTTTATGCTTAAGGCAATGAAATTTTATGATATATCTCTTTAGTAACTTACTATTTTTTCTTAATATTCTTCCATGATAATACATGTTTTTAATTCATTTTCATGTCTTTATCCACTAAATATTTCAAAATAATGTTTTTAATGAAAAACAACATTATTTCCCTCTTCGGTTAAAAACCATTTCTCTTCCATGTCAATTTTTCCTAAAAAAAACCATAATAATTTAATATCATTTAAAAAAAATTTAAAGTCATTTTTACCTTTTATTATTTTTTATTAATTATTTTAAAATAATATTTATAACATTTTCCAAACAATTTCTGTTTGGTTTTTAACAAAAATTTGAATAATTTTTTTTGATGTCTTTAATTTGAAATGAATTCCCAATCATCGTGAACATTTGTTCATTCAAAGCATAAATTATATGTTTGCAAGGTTATTTAAAAATATATGTTTTTTCAAAAAATTTAAAGTTTTATTAAGTGTTTTTCAATCTATTAATTATATTTTCATTAACAAATGTTCCAAATTATCATTCAAAACAATTTTTTTCTATGTTGAAATCCTTTGATGTTATTTATGATTTAATAAGCATATTCTCCAAGGATACCAGTATTAAGAAATATATATATAGTTTATTTTTATGATGAGAGGATTTATATGAAAATATTTCCACTTCCATAGGTTATATATAGAAAAAAATGATTATGAAAATCACTTATTTTTACACATAGTATGACTTGATGATACGATTAAATGATTATGAATCCTATTTCATTTCCATAGGTTATGTTAGGATGAAATGATTATGAAACCCATTTCTTTAAATGGGTTCTGAAAAGATAAATATTTTATGATCTTTTGGAACACAAATATTGATTTTCATTATGTGAATTATAGGATCAATACTTCTCTCTATTGTATTTTGTAATGATTGATAGATCATGAGATAAACCAGACTGTAATGTGGTTAGAAATCAATTTAGTAAGGGACACTTTCAATTATGATAGTCCTGGGAGTGATCCTTGACTTCTATGATATTTTAGAAGGTATTCCCATTCCACTATGATAGCCTTGTAAAAGAGACTTTATTACAAAGAAAGTGAATTTTGAATATTATTAGTGCAATAAAATTCTACTTCTTATGCCAATGTTATGCTCCCACTAATCATGTTCATTGCTTTCCTTATCAATAATTTATTATGACCTACTAGTATTCATTCCATGTCTCAATATTATGATATTATATATTAAGGGTATGGTTTTCAACTTTTATGCTTATGATCTCATATAATTATGCTAATATTATACGAACACATCTTTTTTTGTATCCTTATTGAGTATCTGAGGTCACATTATCTAATATATCCTTTCCCTAGGTTATATAGAAATATATTATGTGTGATTAGTTGAAGGAGGGTGATATCTATTAAGAAATTATTGAGGGATGATGTATTTCACATATGAAATGTTTATTTATTGTTAGTTGTTTCCAAATTAATTATACCTTTATGATCCTTAGTGGTTTGTTTGAATAGTGTAGTGAATGTTCATCTAAAATCATGTAATATCTAGCTATAAAAATCTTATTTCACTATAGTAACCATATGAGGGTGTTTTAGGTTGTTAAGTGGGGTTTTCCATGGTTTGACCAGGGGTTTTCAAAATATGTGAAACCAAATAGGAACCATGTGACTTAGGTTTTGGGGAGACAGTAGTGCATTGATAGTTGGTTCTTGGTTTTGCAAACCGTGTTTCATGTCTAGAACACATAAAAAGTTGTATTCTACTATTTTTCCTATGTCTATTTTATAACTCTTTGTCCCTAATTTTCTTCTCAAATCATGTGCTTCTCCTCCTCCTTGACCTTAAATATTTTACAACCCTTTGGTTGATGTTTCCTCCTTCTGTTCTTGTGACTATTCTTCTGGTAAGACCTAATATTCTTGGTTTTTCCCCTTCCCCCCTCTATCATATTATTTCCCCCATTTTCTCATAGATATCGAATGATAGAGTATGTTAGTGGTTAAAACTATGTTTCTGATGGGGGATCTAGTTTTTTCATTTGTTTTAGATGTTAAAGTATTCACTAATATATTCTCGGTGGGTTTCATTAAAGGAAATTAAGTTGAAATAATTTCTGAGGTAGAGGGTCCCTATGTAAGGATTTTGGATATGTATTATGTTTAAATTATGAATCAATTTTAGATTATGTTTATTTAATTTAAAAAATACTTAATTAATTATTGATATATATCCCATTATTGATGTGTTCTACGACTTGGTTAGGAAATTATATGTTTCATGCGGTTTTTCTAAGTGGGAGTGGCATATGTGCACCCAAAGTGTTTGATAAAATGGATCCAATGGATTTTGTTGATTTAAATAGGTTTTTAAAATGGTTTAATAAATTTTATTATCATGTTGAGTGTTCTTTTATAAAATTGGAATTTTTATTTTTGAGAATGGCTTGTCAAATGGATTTTCATTATATGGAACTCATTTTTGATTATGTTTGAATGGAGTAGCACATGGGTTAACTAGGGTTTGAGTGAGGGTTTTTCGACGATACTTTAAGATAAATTCGTTTTGAATACAATGAGATCTTCCATTTTGGTTTCTAGGGGTCCATGAGAGAATTTGGGTAGGAATACATAATGATCTTCCATTTGGTTGTTGAATGGCCATTAAATCAATTGGACTTTGGCTAGTGGAAGATTTTTAGAGCTTCTAATTCCATATTCATCTAGAATACTTTTTTAGAAATAATCATTGTATAACCTTATGGTTACATCCACAGGTTCACTTCCTCTTTTCAAGATATTTTATATGATTTTTCATTGTCTATTTATTTGACGCATGATGAGACTTGTCTGGAAAATGTTTTTTATTTGAAGTGGAAAACCAAACGTATTTCAAAAAATTATTTGAAATTGAAAATTTTTCAATGTGGTTTAGTTTTTAAGGGTGTTTTAATTCTGTATAATTCATTTTCATGGGTAAAATACTTAGATAGATTCATGGTGGAAACCTATTAGGCTTTGTACCTCACACTGTACATATTCATTTTGGCATATTTATCTTTCATTGTGGAGTAGATAGGTAAAATAAAGGGAACTATATATATGATTGGTTTTTCTGGATTACAATAACCCATTTTTTTGGAGGAGATGTGGTATCATGGAATTTGATTTTGTTGATCCATTTTGGGATTTTTAACCATCAGAATGACTGTATATTCATTGTTTAAAATTGTTCCAATTTTTTTAATTCTAGTTCTTTATATGAGATACCATGTTTTTTCGTATTATTACATGTTTGTGTGTTGTGTATATTGTTTCTTATGGTATCCAATTTTTTATATATGAATACTATAGATGTGATATTATATATAGTTTACTCTTATCACATTGGTGTGGTAATCACATTTCATGGATGGGTCATTCTAGTTTTCCATGGGTGAAACCATAACCAATAGATTGTTTGTTATGACTATTGATTATAACTTGAATGTGGTGATCTAGAATGTGATTTTGGTCATGTAGTGGGCTGACCTGGGTTGTGTTTCAGGTTGACATGGGTTGGGTTTTAAGAAAATTGTATTACAATAATTTTTACTTGGGATTCACTGGTAAATAAGAGTTAGGATCCTTATTAAATGGGAGGTCAAGATTTATGTTTTTTTTGTAAATATCTTATTCATTTAAAACCTCACATTTCCTTAGGCGTTGTAGGATTTTTTTATAAATTTTAGTGAAGTTATGGTCTATTTTGAATGCTATTTAATGATATTATTAATAGGTGTTTAGTCCTGTGGAAATACCAATGGTAATTTGAGGGTTTAGGGTACAATGAGGAGGTATGGAGGGGTCACATAGTTATTTCACATTTTCATTAGTTTCCAAGAACAACTCATGTGTACTCTTCTATAAACTCCAATTAAATATCCATGGTTGGTCATAATTTGTCTAACTAGGTGTAAATAATGTGTACAATGGGAAATGATTGTGATGTTTGATATTTTCCCTTTTTTTTCATTAGTAGATTCTTTTTATTTTAATGTTTTTTTTTCCGGTTCCCATGATTATTTTTTATTTTGGTTCTTTCTAAGTGATTTAAGGTTGATTTATTCTCAATAAATTGTATGTTTTATACCTTATATAGAATTACTCTTACAAGAAACCTTTCTACGAATAGAAAGGTTGTTTTAGAAAATACCATCATGTACAAATCCTCTTATTCACATGACTCTATTGGAGTTATTTATTTATATGATCCAATACCTAGGTCGTGTTTATGGTAGGAATAAGACACAACAATGGACTAATCATGCGAGTTTATGAGACAAAATCCACCAGTGTTCCATGGTAACAAGGTATCCAATGAGAATGAGGAGTTTTCTATACCTTTCAAGTGTGTATTTATCTTTCTAATAACCCATGATACCTCTGATGTGGGATTTTTCATGTATGTGATGGAAGATTAATATATGAATTGGTGGGAGTCAATGCTTCTTTTGAGGAGGCATAATGATCTCACGGGAACCACTATTATGGTGGTATTTAATTGGATATTCTACTTTTTTACATTTCGGGAGATAAAACCCCAAATTTCTTCAAATTAGTGCAAGGTTATTACTCAGTAGGGAGTATGTCCCCTAATTTCTTGAGTTCATTCATGCCTCTCTAGATCTCCTCATGAAAAATTACCTCAAGTGTCGTTGTTTTGTGATATTATTGAGGCCATAGATTAGGTATTTGATTATCATCCTTTTTTACCAACTTACTTAGAGATGGTTCATAAGTATGTTATTGTCACAAAATATTTTATGGGAAAGAAATTTCTCAATAGTGTTCTTTCAATGGGAGGTTACCAGTGTTCTTCATTGGGACAGCTGTAGAAGTGGTATGAGGATCATCAGAATAGTGGAAAGAGTTTCTAGTAGTCACAAAATTTGGGACATGTGGATTTTTTGGGGTACATGAATATTTTATATTATTAGTTCTAGAATGGTGGAAAGACCCTTCATAATTTTTCATAGATTCTAAGGGTGGTACAACAATGTATAATTCTATGCCATCTTCAATGCTTCTCCTAGATTTCTTCATGGGGGTTATTATGGGATCTGATTTTTTTTAAATGATCTCATGTGTATTTAGAGTCCTCTAATGTTGGTGGATCTCACCCTCATCAAAAGGATATTTCTTACAAGAGAAATATTCATTAGAATAGAACTGAGGTTGGAAGACATCATTTTAGAAGAGGTTATACTACAATACTCAGATTCTGGACTGGAAACCATGAGAGGTATGATGTTTATTGATTCTTATATGAGATATATTTCATTTTCCATTGGTTCAACCCATTCCATTTATTTTTTAAAACTAATTTATTCTTTTTTATGTGAGACGATAAGATTCCATATGTTACGGATTTTATAACACTATTGGGTAGGAATAAGGAGAATTATTTCAATATCAATGAGTGTTGGGGTTTAATAGATGGCGTGGAAGTTATTTGGGAGATCCTTATTTTGGATCTGCATGTTTTTGACCTTATAACTGGATTATAATATTTTTCTAGATTTAATAAACTATTCAAAAAATATTATTATAGGGTTATGTTCCTTAATCCTCACTGGGGAACTCATATAGGGTGAGTGGGATCCATGATTAAGGAAGAAAGGACTAGTTGTTTTGGAATATGGGTTGATCTCATGCCAACTATCATTATTTTTTATCATTTAAGTTAAGAATAGATCAGTTCCCATACTTCCAATGGTCATGTATTGGTACCCTGATTTTTTAAGGATTTTTCATAATTTCATGCATGGAGAGAGGTTTAGTTCATCATTGATATGGTCTATAGGATGAGACTAATCTTCCATTTTTATTACTGGATGGTTTGGTCCAAAAAGAAATAGTTAATGACCAGATATATGATCTTGAGGGAAAAGGGTTTATCAATTACATCATGTAAACATTGGATTTAACAATGCAATTTTAATATATGTAATATGGAATCCTTCGATATTGAAGAGTCTATAATAATCTTAACTATGTGATAATGATTAAAACAAACTTGTTTCCATAATTGATAATATCATTGATCAGATTAGAGGGGAATATTTGATTTTTAATATTAACTTTAGATCTATGCACCTTTATTTGAGGATCTATGAAAAGTATGTTCAAAAGACCTCCTTTTAAAGCTAGTATGAATCTTTTTATTTTTATGTTATTATTTTTGGGACTACAAATTCTCATATTTTAATTATATAATTAATGAACCAAATCATCTAGTGATTTTGGGAATCCTTCATGGTCATTTCTTTTGAAAAAATTTTGGGTTATTTTAAAATGAAGGTGGAACATTGTAACCTTATAGAGGTTTTTCGGGTGTTTTAAGGAAGCATCATCTATAGTCCAAGCTATAAAATCTCAGTTTTTATGGGAACTTTTTTTGTGCCATGTGATTTTTGAGGAATGAGTTTTAGTGGATATAGATAATGTTTGAGAATTCATGTCTTCAGAGTATCCTAAGAATATATTATATATTCTTAGCTCTCTAGGAATTTATATTTTTTTATAGACATTTCATTAGGGACATAACTATGATAGATTCTCCCCTGATAACATTAACCATAAAATGGGTAGAGTTTGGCTTGGATTAGAAGTGGTAAATTGTTTTTTATGTTTTATACAAATTCAAAATCCACTCTAGTTTTGATTATTCTTTATCCGTGGAGTGCTTATCCTATGTATTATACTTCTTTGGATGTGGGGTTTGGTTTTGTGATGAGGTAGGGTAACAATATTGTGGAATATGGTACATGGACTCTATTCCCACGTGATTGGAATTATATCACCCATGAATAGGAATTTAATACCATAATGCATATGTTAAATATGTGGAGGCATACCCCTTCAGTGTTAATTTTATAGTATATTTCGATCATGAGATCCAGAAGTATATTTTCACCTAGAGGAACCTAAATCTTAGATAGATACACTTTGAAGAATACCTTTATACTTATGATTTCAATATTTATTATACTACCAAGAAGGGAGATGTGGTTGTTGATTCTTTGAATAAGAAACTTATAATTAAATCCATTTGAAAGTCAGAAGATGAGTGGGGTTTGATGAGTTTTATACTAAACTGAGTATATAAGTATATGAAGACATATAGTAGGTGTTCTTGTCTAGTTTGTTGGTCATAACTTCTCTTATAAGTTAGGTTATGTGTGAGTGGGAATAATTACCAGAGTTCTAGTAGCTTATTAGTGTATTAAATTTGGGGGACACCTCATGTTAGTGGTCTTTGTCTCTCGATGGTTCACACTTATTTTATAGGCAGTTGGTAGCTTCTTTGAACTTGAGGAAGGAGGTGATGCATGAGGTGAATCATTCTACTTGGTTCATCCACCATAGGAAGAAATAAGTTTTTTTGGTACCTTTAGAGTTCATAATCTGTGGCCCAAGATGATACATTCGAAGAATAATTACATTTTTACATGATTTACGAACCAAAGAACTGAGGCTAAAAAATTAAGTACTAGGGGGGTTTTGCATCCACGTACCATTCTAGTGTTGAATTATGAATACATATCATTGAATTTCAAGACCAAACTAACTAGTAATACAATTGGGAATAACACTATATGTGTGTTTTACTACTTTTTGATGAAATCTACCCAGTTTAATCCCATCAGGGATTCAATTAAGGTAGATGACCCCAGACACCAATATATTTTAATGGTCATTCGACATAACAGATTTACCTCATTTATAGTGTTAGACAGAGATTCACAATTCACTTATTGATTCTGGAAGGGAATATATGATAATTTGGAAGGTTATCTAAGATTGATCACTATATATCATATACAGATGGATGTTCTACATGAGTGGACCATTTAGAATCTCAACGGTATGTTAAAATCATGTGTGGTTGTTATTCTAGGTTTGTGGGAAAGGAACATGTCATTGAATTAGTTTTATTAGAAATACTATTACCAATCCTCAATATGGATGGCCCCATTTGAGGCATTATATTGATGTCCATTATAGTTCTGGTAAAATTGAGCGGTGGTGGGTGATCATTCTTTGGTTGGACTGAGTTTCATCCTGGAGAAAACTGAGACAATTCAACTATTTTTTAAAATGACTATAGATAGGTCAATGTATCTATAATTCACATGTTGACCATAATCATCAACCAATGGAGATTCATATTGGTGATCAGGTTTTAATTTTGGTATTAGTTTTTTTGGGACATCATCTCTTGAGAATTTATGTTAAGCTGGTAATATATTATTTTAGGTCATTTCATGTTATCAAGCATCATGGTAAAGTCACCTATTGGTTAACATTTCTACCTATACTGACCATGATCAACATCATGTTAAAAATTTCTCAACTAATAAATACAACCTAGAACCATCACTTGTGTTAGAGTGGAAATATTTAGAGGTTGATCCAGATTACACCACTGTAGAGAATCTAGTTTGGGACATTGATTATTAGAACAAGCGGATCCACGGTAAGTTGATCCAGTTAGTTTGTTTTTCTGGAAGAATGGTGTGGATATCCATGAGATATGGGTGTATGAATCCAATGTGAGAGAGTAGTGGCTGCAACTATTTTATTCTAAGGATTCATGAAGTCTTTTTAGGGTGGGAAAGTGTCATTGTGTGGAGTTTTTGACACCCACCAGGTCATTGATACATCTAATTTTTAGTTTTTTTATCTTTTGGTTTAGTATTGGAGTTCCTTGGGGATAGGGTATATAAATGAAAGTTATAAGAAAGATATACCAAGTCATATATATAGAACATGTTTTTATAACCATGTCTCTAACTATATGAATGTGTTGTAGAATGATAAAATGGGTTTTACACATTTTGATATCAATTTTTCAAATAGTGAAACACCCAGGACAAAGCATGCAACATAGGTTCTAGGGAAATCATTGTTCCCACATGGTTGGCACATTATTTTACTAAATTTGTGACTAAACCATTTATCATGTCTAGCTCACTTAAGAAGCGACATTTTACCATTTTGCACCTATTTATCTTATAAATCCTTATCCCACATTTTCTCATCCAATTTTTTGCAGCTCCAACCCCTTTCACTTAAATCATTCCATCTAAATTAATGGTGGTTTCCTCTTGGAATCATGGTTTTTGTCCTTGTATTAATAAAAAATATTCACGGTTTCTCCTAATTTACCCAACATTTTGGCTTGTTAAACATTTTTTATATAGATGGAAAACCCTAGAGGGTGGGTTTGGATGAACATATTGTTTTTATGTGGGGTTTGTTTTTTTTTTCATTTTCTTAGGTGTTTGATAACTTATCCAACCTATTTTGGGTGGTTGTCAATGACAGTGAGGAGGTTTACAATATTTCCCAGGTAGCTTTCCCTTTTTCATGATGTTTTACAAGGATTACCATTAAATTATGTATATCTTTTTTGTTAGTTTGGTTAATTTCCAAATATTTGTTTTGGTTTATGTGAATCCCAATTTTTATATGTTATAAAAAATGGTTTTGAAATTTAGTGATTAAATAGGGTTTTCAAAATGTGGGTAGCATATGTTCACCCCAAGTGCTAGATAAAATGGATAAATGTAATTTTATGTATATAAATTGAATTTTAAAAAGGTATTATAAATTTTTTAACCTTATGGGAAGTACTTTTATAGAATTTTCATGTTTTTTTGGAATTGTATTGTTTAATATATTTTTAGTATATGGTAATAAATTATGAATATGTTTTATTGAAGTAGCACATGGTTTGACCCATATGCGAGTGAGGATTTTTTCAAGGGACCATGTGAGTGTTATCATTGTAATACCTTTAGATCTTCTATTTCAGTTAATAGTGGGCCATGTTATTCTTTGGGTAGCAAAACCATGAGAGCATCTATTTGGATACCGAGAGACCATAATAGCTATCTGAGTTGGTCCCCAGTAAGACTGTGAGATATTCCATTTTTGTTCTTTATACTAAATCACATTAGACTCTTATGGTTAGAGGCTTAGGTTCCAATACTCAAGATGAGTTGATTTATATGATTTTTGAATATTATTATTTTAATTTTGGATGTAAGGATATATGTTATTCACATTTTCATTTATTGATTATTTGATGATGTTTATTCAAAAATTTATTATTCCTTATTATATATTTTTACCACTTTTATCAAGAATTGTCTATTTATTTTATCAATGTTGAATCTTTTTTTAAAACCAATTTTCATTGAATTAGAAATAAAAAGGGATTTTGAAGTTCTTATAATAATGTAATTTTTTTTCAAAGTACATTACTTTTAATGGTGTTTTAAAACGACTTTATTAGTTTTCTGGGGTAAAATGCATAAATATATTCATTCTCGTATCATACTCGACTTTATGCTTCACACCATACATATTTCTATCGGAATATGTATATTTCATTTTTCCAGAAATTCATAAATTCATGGGACCCATGTACCTTAGTGGATACTCTTGATTACATACATGAAGAGTTTGTGGTGGACATGTTGTCTTATAGAGTTTTATTATGTACAATTATTTTGTGATTTTATACCCATCCATATGTATGTATATGCATTTTATTGTCTTCTAACCATTCTTATGTATTCTAGGTTTTTATTTTATATACCATGTTTCTCAATTATTGTGACATGTTTTGTATATTGTGTATATTTTTAGTTATGGTGTCTAATTTACTTTTATATATATACTCTAGATCTAATATGATGTATTGTTTACCAGATGAAATTCATTTGGTCATACTAATTGGTGGATGTTTCATGCTACTTTTATAAGGGTGAAACCATTTATAAGAGAATGTTGGTTATCACTGAGGATTTTTTTCAACCCTCTAGAAATCATGAACATGCTTCAGACCATATGATGTGTCTGCTCAGACGATGAGTCTACTCAACTTGAGTCAGCTCATTAAAGTTTTGGTTGTGATTTCATAGGTTTTTATGTTAATATATATATCTCTCTTCAATAACCTTTATTCAACTTCCCCCTTTCCCTATCTTAATTCATTTTCTCATATTATGGGATTGAGTGATAGTTCCACTAGAGAATGGAGAACCCATCCTAATATGATTGATATTTTGATCATCCTTGAAAGAGGGTGTCCCATTATACAATATGTATGTTCTTCCTAATCATTTATTCTATGGTACATCATCATTGAAATTTTATTAATGTTTTATTTAAAATTAAATTAAAATTCTTTGGGGATCATTTCTATTGGTTAGGGTTTTTTCTAGGGATGGTGAATGCAGTGTGTTGTAGGCCACACATTGGTGGTTGGTAATGGTTTCGATACAAAAGGTCCTATAATGAGTATTCTTAATTTATTCCATTTTGAAGTAATTTAATAAATTAAATAAAAATATTAAAAATAATTATTTTATATTGGAAGAATTGAGTTAGGGATTCATGGATAAGGGTAGAGGCAGGAAAAAATGCATGGAAATTGGATGAGGCTTTGTAGTTATAGGGAAACTTGTAATCCATTGAGAGATATTTGGGTTGGATTCTTAAAAGAGTTAGTTGATCCTTAGTAATTTTAATATGGATTTTTAAATTCTATTTATATGAATATGTATATACGGTCTTTCCACAAAGGTGATGAAATCCTATTTTTAATAGTTTTTCTTAATTTTATTTTAAATTAAATTTTTATACTTATATGTGAAGTTAGGGAAAATAGGGACAAGTGTGCACTCCACCATGTGCCTAGGGAACTATTTCTACTTCGTGGTCATCGATGGCTAAGTCATGTACTTGTGGTATTCCACGACACATAAACCACTTAAGGGTTTCTAATTAAATTAATTGAGAGAGTCAATACTTTGAAACCCTTTCATAGATTCCCTTGATGTTGGCTAGAATATGGACTCTACACCAAGAATTTTATGACTCCATAGAGCCATTAGGTTTAATGAGTTGTGTATAAGGCAAGTGAGCCATCCAATTAGAGACTCCTTTAGCTATGGTTGATGGAACTAATGTCAGTTGAGCTATGTTAGGTGAGAAGACCACCCATGAATGACTAACGACATTGATATGGGACATGATCCATATATATACTTTATTTTTTATCATGGTTTGTTGAGTTGTGAAAATTAGGTCATCGGTATTTTTGAACTGGTTAAAAAATGTTATACACCCATAGTGATGGGTTTACACCTATACAGGTGTTGTTAAAAATTATACCCCAAGTATGGTGCCTCTATCGTGTGATGAACAATGGTGACCCCTATGGTTAAATGATCCTAAGAGAGTGCTTTTGGGTTTTGTTAAAAGTTTTAATTAGTGTAATATTATATTTTATACCTTGTATGTGAGTTGATGGGATGTAGATAATGATGACGGGTTATTAATTTGGCCCACCCTTTTCATTCATTTATGTCTTCTATTATTAATTTTTATACTCGTTGCCTTGGTATTTTTCCTAATTTTATTTCTGATATCCATCTTATTATCCTATTTAGGATTCATTATAGGTCTAGTAATTAGTGTGTTATATATCTTTAGGTATTTTTTGAAAAATACCAACATTCTGCCATGTTTTTAGTTTTGATATGATATATGTTGAAGCATCAGATCATTTTGTATCTCCATTAAATGATTCCCTAATACATTTATACACCATAGTAGAAAATTTCATATTATAGGGATTCCATGGACATGCTCCATAAGTCAGTGGGAGGGAAGATACCCCCGGATTAAAAAAATGATATTAATAGGATTCTACGGACACACTCCTTGGGTCGATGGGCAGGTAACATACCCACCCAAAGTAAGTCTTGGTATAACACCATATATTTTCAGTAATTTTTTTCAAATAAATTATATTTATTTGACAGTATTCACTATATGAAACACCAAGATACTCTTTCTCTACTTGCAACACTGTGTTACCTAATTTTACAAATGATACAGAGATTTCTCAAAACCACAATATATTATTAAATTTTTTAAATTTGAAATTTATAACTTTTATTTTAAACCTAAAAAATATTTTTTAAACATGATGTATAATAGTTATATTTAAATAAAACATATTGACAAAAAACAGAATTTTCAGTAAAGTATTTATATGTTTTAAAAATAATATTCACTAAAAATATATATTCATTTATTTTTGTTAAAAAATAATATAATTGTTTTTCAAAAATTTTAGAAAATTTATGTGATAAGAAATTATTTTTCGAATCAGCATGTCTAAATTAGATAGAGCTTGTTTTTTGGGTTTTTTGTGTGTTTTATTTTCTAATGAATAGTGAAAAATATAGAATTTTTATTGAAAACTATGTTTTCATTTATTTAATTATAAAGTTATGTTTCATTTTAAATTGATTTAAAGATAAACTAGTTAAAATATAAATAAAGTAATCCAATGCAGGTCATTTGAATAAATTTCTGAAGGAATTTTTATATGAAAACATTCAAATCATTTGAACATTCTCTCTTTTAAAAACTTATTTCTCATCACGTCTGCATGATTAATTTATAATTAACATTTTACACTTATGTAAATGTATTTTGGAAAAATGGATTCCATATTTTGAATAAGAATAATTTATATTATATAACAAGGTAAAAATAATTATTTACTATAATTAATTATGAATGCAGTAAAAATGATTTTTTGCAGTTAAGGTAATAATGGATTTATCTGTTAGAGTTTGTGTCCTAGAACCAACTATTTGTACTTTTATTACATGGATATTTAATATACTTAAATATTAAACATCTCATTACAAATTTTTCATTGTTCTTCAGGACAATGATGTAATAATGTCCTAGAGTATTTCTTGCATTGATAAAGTCATGTAAGTTCCTTGCTATGATAAGAACCTTCAAATTATATAACAATATTCTTAAATATAGTTCTATGGTTGGATGAAATACTATTATGCGACGCATATAATGTAGACCGTCTGGTGCGTGTACTCATAATCATATGAGACTTCCTTTCATGAAGTTCACAATTGGTAATATCCAAGACTATAGATTATAAGATCAGAACCACCCATATGAATTCCCCATGTTTTTTTGTCATCATATATATCTATATGCAAGAATGTGTAATGATCCTTAGTATTTAATATTAACATTAATATTTTTCATAACTCACGCACTTTGATTTGCTGACGAAAACTGTCATGCGAACAGTTGGTTGGATGTAGGGTGCATTGGGTGTGTCACAAATGGCATGTTATTAATAGACAAGTTGAGGAAGGATTTGTCTCTTCCATTTATAGATGTTGATATCTCGGCCCATTGATTGTAATATAACTATAATGAAAAATTTCAGGGCCCTGGTGTAACGACGCGTTTATTCCAGGTAGTAAAAGAGTGATGTATCAAGTATAAAAGTCGATGTCATGATCATGAAACCTGCTTGATGATATATTGCAACAAAGGTATTATATTACACAATGAGAATTCATATATGGATGTTATTGTGGAGAGTTTAAATTATTTATCTTAGGTTCCATGACCCTTGCTAGACCATACTATTGAGCATTATCCAATCCCGCCTAATTCTAATGAGAAAGATTCCTAGAGGGTCACACACTAAGTGTTTCTAGTGTTCTAGGTTAAATTCAATTTGAATTTAATTAATAAATATTATTCTCAATCCAATGGAATAATTTTATTCAAGTTAAAATGATTGCATAAATTGAATAAATATTTATTCACCGTATTTCGGGTAAAATAAATTTATTTATTTTCTTAAACATTTAATAAATATCACTTTACTATTTTGTAAATAAAATATTTATTTAATAGAATAATTTATTTATTTATTTATTCGGGTGTTCAGTAAATAGAAGTGGAGTTCTAGCAGGACAAGGCTAGTCCATTAGTAAAATAATTAATTTCATCATGATAATTAATTATATTACTTATTGGCCCAAATTAAAATAACACTTCAATTATTTTTTGTTGCGAAATTGTATTTATAATTATGTTTTGTGAATCATGGTGAACCATAAATAATGACACGGTATTATTATTAATATCATGGGTTTTTTCTAAGGTGTTGGGACCATGTTGAATGGAGAATAATGTAGGAAGAGTTTTCTGTTACAGAGTATTGTCTTTTGTTGTCAAAGAAGATAAATCAAATTACTTTATAAAGAACATGGAAATAAGATGATGCTTTGCTTATTTGTATTTAAAAAATATCATAAGTTATAAGAACGTGTGATTCCAGCCTTATGAAGGAAAGGGGGAGTAAATGTGCTTCCAGTCATATTTAGTTTTGATTGGATGGAAAGATGCTAGTGGAAGATAGGGAAGGTTTAGTAATTTCCATTGGAAATCTGACAATGCTAAAGTTGTTTGATAAAAGGATACATATCACGGTAGTGGATTTCATGATGAAAGCTGAAGAATGGTTAAATGATAATGTGAAGAGAGAACATGACAAAGGAACAGACTATCTCAGAGTAGCACAAAAGAATGTTCTATGGTGGTGCCGTTTTCCAGTGTTTGCCAATTTTTAGGGCCTGAAAATCGGGAGATGAAGAAATTTGTTTTGGAAAAGGATGTTGCGTGCAAGTTTAAAGATGTATCAGTGTGTTGGGTGTAAGTGGTGTTCCATGACCTGAACATCAAAATCTATAAAAGGAGAGGCTTTCACAAATGATTTTGGATTTTCATGCAAGATTGGTTTTTTCATGCAAGATTTAAGGTAGTTTGGAATATAGTGTACATGGAATGATTCAAGGTCCAAACATTGAAAAATGGAAAAGGAAGGAAGCACGTGAGAGATTTAATAAGTGTGCAAAAAAAAGAGGTTGGTGAGAAAGATAGTTGCGCGCCAAAGGTGACATAAAATGTGGTTTTTCTTGCGAGGGATGTTTTTAGGTCCAAAAATAAAAAAATGGTAATGTCATGAAGTGCCCAAAAGATTAAATAAGTGCACGAAAGAAGAGGTTGGCATGAAAGATACTTATGTGCCAATGAAGACATAAAATTAGGTTTTGCGCGTGAGGCATGTTTTGAGGTCCAAACTTCCAAAAATGATAAAGGCATGAAGTGTTTGAAAGATTCAAATAAGTGCGTGAAAGATGTGGCTGGTGTGAAAGAGACTTATGCGCCCATGACGACGTCAAATGGGATTTTGTGCAACGCATAAGAATTTTGTGCAAAGCATTGGGGTTTTTGTGTGCAGAAGTTAATGAGGCCTATAAATAAGAGGTGACCCCTCACACTGGGGGGATATACACTTAGAGAAATCCAAAGCTCTGTGGTGTGGAAAAATATTATGAAAAAGAGAGTGCGTGAAACAAATAGAGTTTCTCACAAGAAAGAAAAGTTATGTGCAAGAAGAGCGTTGCACAAAAGATTGAAGTTGGATTCAAGAGGTGTTTTGTGAAAACAGTTGAATCTTGTGCACGTGGTATAAAAGTTGAGTGCAAGACACCAAAAAGGGTGCACAAAGGATTTAGGGTCTTCGTACGTATTTGGTTTTGTGTGAGATAGTTCTTACAGGCTTCTAGGTAAGAAATTGAAGATTTGTACTTCAATGAATACACCTATTCAATTGTAAAAAAGAACTTAAATACTCTAATTCCCTATTTGTGAAAAGAGGGTGCACATGTGCTTGAAGATTGTTTTCCATGTGCTACACAATAGTAAGGTTATATCCTATTAATTTTATTCCACATCAAAGGATTTTTTTCCAGTGGATTGTGTGGTATTGGATTATTTCCATACCGTACCAAGGATGCAACTACTCTTGTTGAGTAGTGAACCTTATAAATCTTTTGTTTTTGTGGTTGTTTGTGTTCAACAGGGAAGAAACTCTTTAACAGGAGGTAAAGTTTGTTTAGAAAATAAGGAAACATAAAAGGAAGAAGATATCACTGATTCACCCCCTCCCCCTATCAATGATACTTGGATCCTGACTTGGAACATCATAAGGTTATGAATGCATTTAATTGTTGTTATGAAATTAAATATTGTAATTGAAGTCCCATGTTAATAAATATACATGTACATCTATTGTTCCATGTACCAAACCACACACCCGATGAATTGAGAATTGTTGAGCTAAATAATTTCTCTCCCAAATCCTCTTCCCTCCAATCTCAATAATGATAGGATTTCATCAAGGCCGAAGAACAAGAGATCAAGAACGACTAACACAAGACACTAGATTTTTCATGCTATCACCCAGAGAATGAGTGGTGTTTATCAAAGTCCATCGGAGCACGTTTGGATCACCTCTAGAGGAATTCTAGTTTGTATCCTTGTAAGCGCAATAAGATAATTTTGAAGGGTCATTCCGGATGACCAAAATCATCAAAAATAAAAATAATGAAGATCCATGTATTTTTTTTATGAAAATAAAAAAATTAATTATAAACATGATGTGAAATATCCTCTCTAAATGTTTCATGACTCTTCCTTCATTATATAAATATTGGATTTTATTCCATGGAGACTAGCATTCATTATTGTATTGATCTTGGGATAATCATTGATCATCATAAAAATTATATTTGGGTGTCTACTCAAACATGATTCCATTGCGCCTGGAACCTACATGTGGTATTAGAGGATTTACATCATAGTTTATAATTATTTAAATATTTCTTTGATGATTTACACATTTAATAATTCAGTTTTTTCAATTCATGTTGATCGTTATATAAATCTGAATCTCTAGATCTATTCCCCCCATTTTGTTTCTCATTCCCCTTAAAGAACCATTTTTTTCTTTTAATTTTATTAATATAAAATAGAATATATCATCCATAGGTTCCATAGGTTTCTGTCCATACAACACCAGAACACATGATGTGTATTCCGTAGTGTAAGCCTTGTAGTCAAGGTTCAATACACCAGGTCTAGTCTGCTAAGACAAGCCATGTCATTGGAGTTTGTATAAGTTTTAATGACTTTGTGTGTTGACATGTAACAAGTGGCATGTGGTTTCTAGATTACACATCGTATGGCCCACTGGACACAGTGTTTAGTACCTTTGGGTTAAGGTTGGACTGTGTACCCCGTACATGGATTTCCTAGCTGGAGACTGTGTAACGCGAATACTACATAGCATGTGGCCCAATAGACACATTGTGAACTCTGAAGATTTATGATGTACAATCACATGTCATATCCCCAGGCCTGTACTTTAGATGGATAGTGAACAATAGTACACATCATGTTGTTGGAACTACTCATCGTGGACTCATCCAAATTACACAGATTTATTAAAATTTATTAATATATTATACTAACCCTTGAGGTGTGTACCATGGTGTAGGTGTAAATGTGAGGCACAACACGTGATAGGAGTTTTATATATATGTGTTTAATTTTACATCTGTGCAATGATAATTTATACTAATTGGGTAGTTATGAACAGGAATGCACTGTGTTTCCTCTAAGGTACAAGTCACAAACAAAGATAATTTTATATGAATATATTTGTTTAAAATTATGATGGATGAGAATCTCATGGAAATTTAGAATTGGGTTTAAGATAAATGATTTATTAATTAAAGATCACAATTAATTTATTCAAGCATGATTTGTCTTAAACAAGAAAGATTAAATAATTTAATGCTAGTTTTATATATATGTAAATATCGTTTCATGTATTGATGATCATTTTCTATACCAGAACCTTTGTATGTTGATAGTTTCTTTTAATTTATTTATTTAAATTAAATTTGTCGGCCTTTGAGCCATCTCCTCATTAATGTGTAGGGTATGCCTACCCAAGGGTTATTTTTTGTAAAACCCCATTTTACCCCTCACCTGTTTTTGAGTTTAAAAGTATATGTAATTGATGGAACTCCCATTCTAGTGGAGGTGGTTTGATCTAGAGTTGAGAGAAAACCAGTCCTAAGAGATACAGAGGTGGATAGGTTGAAAGCTGTATACATGAACCTAAAAGGTTCATGGTGTATCTACTCTAAGTCAGGGATAATTTTTCAACTACTAGATAATCTAACCATTAGAAAATTTCATGATCATGCAATTTTATTTATTTTATATCTATCAGTTGCATGGTTTATCATTATGGATGTGTTTTGCGATCACATAACTATTGAATTAAATAATAATGAAAAATGAAACTAAAATAAACCATGAATTATGTGTAGATATTATCAAGACATGGTTAACCACTGAAGTTAGTTCCACACAATATCAACAAGCTTGTGATAATGATAATAAGAAATTCCAGCATAAGAGATAAAAATCACTCAAACAAAATATTAAGTCATACTAAGCCTATCATTACATGATTAAGGAAAAAACTCAATAAAATTATGTCTTTGACCAACCCTTGTAAGGACACATAATTTTATACCAGAAGACCTTATGAAAGGTTTCAGGTTGACCTAACAATTTTACATCATGAGGAGAATCCCCTGATAGACATGGTGTAATATTGGAGGGAAGATTTAAGGAAATCAAAATCAGGATTTCAAGAATGGGGAGTCTACTCAAAAAATCAAGGAACTGCAAGCCTATAGTTGGAAAAGACCTACCTACCTAAATACCTTCAAATATCATGACCAACCCTTGTTGGGGTTATGCGAAGGAGAATATGGATCAGTTCCACTAAAATTTCTTGGAAAATGGACATTCTGAGTTCAATGGTGAGAGCCATTGGTAATTGATAAAATAGTGGAAGACATAATAAAATTAATTTATCATTTATCCTAAAATGTAATCAAGAAAGTAAAAATGATCTAATATTTTAATTTTAGATTAAAAATGAAAAGCTCATCAAACACACTATCCCTAGGATCAGTTATAGATAAAGACAATATCCTCACCAGTAGTAACTTCCAGTAATTTTTTAGATGCCTCTGGGTTATCCTATGACATGAACAGAAGTATTATGTGTTGGATTCATCATTACCTGATCCGCCTACCAAATAGGTGAGTGATAAAGATTTCATGGTCTATGAGAAACATATGAACAATGAAGTAGACATTCAATGTTTTATTGTATCAAAAATATTTAATGAGATCATGATGTCACATGAAAACATGGATTCTTATAGCATGCTCAGGCCCCACTGTGGTCTTTACCTGGAGAGAGCAAGGCAGGAATGTTTTGAGATCTCCAAGGCATTCTTTCAGAGTATTATTAGAGAGGGTTCCCTAGCTGGGCCTCAAATAGTCAATCTCATTGGATACATTAAGAGCATGAAGGTTCTATGGTTTAAAATCCAAGATGAACTGGGCACCGATCACATTCTCGCATCACTCCCTCAAAGCATCTCCAACATTTTTTTCAATTTGAACATGAACAACCCTAAAGGGTCACTATTTTATCTTTAAATCCTCATTCGCCAAGTGGAAAACGAAAAGAATCACAAAAAGCCTTCTGTCCTTATGGTGAATAAGGGTAAAGGGAAAGTGAAGACCATTAAGCACAAAGCTTCTTCACAACCTTCCAAAAAATGGAATATCAAAGGGGGGGAAAGAGAACATGACGCTATTTGTTTTTCATGTGGAAAGAAAGTTCATTGGATGAAGAACTAAACCCAGCATAAGAATAAAGGAAAAGCTTCATGTGCATTTGTTATTGAATTAAATCTATATATTTCTAAAAATTGGGTGTTAGATATGTCTTGTGGTTCTTACATATATACCCAAATAATAAAACCAAGTGGATTAGAAATATTGACCAAGGGGAGGTAGATCTACAAGCATCTAACAGAGACAGACTTGTTGTTGTTGCTATTAGCGACTACCACATCACGTTTCCAATTGAGATGATGTTAGTGTAAAAGGGTTGTTATTATGTTCTGTCTGTTACTAAAAACATTATTTCTGTATCTAGATTAGATACACATGGATTTTTTTTTTCAAGTTTGGAAATGAATGTTGTTTATTTTACAAATTTAACATTTGTTTTTGTAGGGCACATTTATACAATTCACTTTACTTGTTAAATTATACAATCCAAGTAATGTTAATCGATAACAAAGATACATCACATTACTCATACCACACCCAACCTTGGCATCACTAGATCAGTCATGTAACCAAAAAACAATTGAAAAATTTACATCAAGATGGATATTTAAATTATTTTTAACTAAAACCACTTGGCGTATGTCATTCATGTTCTCAAGGAAAACTAACCAAAACCTCATTTTGTGGGAATTCTAAAAGGGAAAAATAACTTCTTGAATTGGTTCATAACGATGTATGTGGACCATTTCCCATTGAAGAAAGGGGGTACTAATAGATCATAACTATTACTGATGATTTTAGTAGATGTGGATATATCTACATAGAGAGGTATTTGTCGGATTCTTTTGATAAGTTAAAATAATACAATAATGAAGATGATATATTTCTTGGTAAGATGATTAAGAAACTCCACTTAGACCGAGGTGGAGAATATCTTAATCAAGACTTCATTTATTACTTTCCAGAGTTTGGGATCCTATCCCAACTCACTCCTCCATACATTCCCCAATGGAATGGTGTGAGAAAAAGGAGAAACTGCACCCCTATTGGACACAGTGAGTTCAATGATGAGTCATGTGAGGCTTCCATTATCCTTTTAGGGGTTTGCGTTACAAACAATAGTGCACATAATAAACAACGTTCCAACTAAATAGATAAATGGTATTTCATACGTGTTCTATAGTGTAAATAAAGCCACGTTATCGAATTTATATGTGTGGGGAGGAGATTCATTTGTTAAGGCCTCTTCAGGTAACAAAATTTCACCCTGAGGAACAAAGTGTACATTTATAGGATACCCTAATATTCAAGGGGATATTACCTATACAACCCCTCAGAAAAAATCATTATATTGGTTAGACAAGCCATATTACTTGAGAGGGAGCACATATTCAAAAGAGATATTGGGATAGAGATAGACTTCGATGAAGTTAAGGCTGAAGGGACACAAGATATGGTATAGGATATGATTCCACAAATCCCCATGGAAGAAATAACTGACCTAGAGACACAAGAACTACGTAGGAGTACAAGAGATTATAGAGAACCAGAATAGTATAGTTTTCTAGTTGTTGAGAACGGTGACTCATTTTTAGTTGATAATAATGGTCCTCTTACCTATAAGTAAGCAATGAGTGGAACATATGTTCCCCAGTGGAAATAAGGGATGAATTCTAAAACAGAATCCATGTACCAAAACCAAGTCTCTATTTTTGTAGATCCCACAATTTATGTAAATCTTATTGGTTGGAAATGGGTATTCTAGAAAAACAATGACATGGAAGGACCAGACAGTACCTATAAGGAACTACTAGTTGAAAAAGGGTTCAAACAACATCAATAAATTGACTACAACGAATCATTTTCACCAAATACAATGCTGAAATCCATCAAAATTATATTGTCCATTTTCACATACCATGAATATGAGATTTGGAAAATGAATTTCAAAACATCCTTCCTTAATAGGAACCTTTAAAAAGATGTCTGCATGAGAAAACCTAAAGGGTTTATGACTCCAAAGGATTCCAATAAGGCATGCAAGTTGCAGACATACATTTATGGATTAAAGCAATCATCCAGGTCATGGAACATTCATTTTGATGAATGCATAATGAAATTTGGTTTTATCAAGAACGAATTTGATTCTTGAGTCTACAAATGGTTTTGTGGGAGTAAAGTCATTTTCCTAATAGTATATATTGAAGACATATTACTTATTGGAAACAAGATACCGGTCTTATAGTCTGTTAAGGAATGGTTGAATCAATGTTTCTCCATGATGAACTTGGGTGAGGCAGAATTTATTCTTGGGATCAAGATCCATCGTGATAAGTCCATGATATTACTAGGCCTAAGTCTATATTCATACATTGATAAGATACTAAAGAGATTTAGTATGGAACAATCCAATTGGGGATTATTTATAGTGTCACAAGCCATTCATCTTTCAAATAAAATGTGTCCTTAAACACATGAGGAAATATTGATAATGGAAAGGACTCTATACACATCAGTGATTGGGCCAGTCATGTATGTCAGGCTATGTTCGTAGATGGATGTCGCCTATGTATTGAATGTGGTTGTTAGATATCAAGCTGACCTAGGTGATAATTGTTAAATGGAAGTCAAGACGATCCTAAAGTATCTGAGGCATACTAATGATATGTTCCTAGTTTATGGAGGTATTGAGGAACTAGTCATCAAAGTATATGCATGTGATAGTTTCCAAACTAATCAATATGACATGAAGTCACAAATGGGACACATATTCACTTTGAATGGAGGTTTAGTGAGTTGGAAGAGCACAAAGAAGAGGCAAGTCATAGATTCTACCATAGAGTCTGAATATATTACAACTTATGAGGAAGATAAATAAGTAGTTTGGATGGGAAGCCTCATCTAGGAGATGGATGTGATACCTCGAAGTAAATATCTCATTGCACTATACTTTGATAATACTGCAGTAGTGGATCTCACAAAAGAGCAAAGGTCACATCAGCGGACAAAGCACATACTTCAGAAGTATCATTTCATAAAGGATTTTCTCAGGGAGGTGAAGTTGATGTGAGAAGTATTTCCATAGAAGACAACATGGCATACCCATTGAATAAATCCTTAACTCAGTAGAAACATGGAAATCATGTGAGGCCTAACGGACTAAAAGTCGTAGGTAGTTGGCTGTAGTCCAAGTGAGAGTTTTTAGATTCTGTGTCCTAAAACCAACTATTTTCACTTTTATTACAAGGATATTTAATGTATTTTAATATTAAACATCTTATTACATATTTTTCATTGTTATGCATGACTATAATGTAATAATTTCCTAGAGTATTTGTTGCATTGATGAGGTCAAGGTAGTTCCACGATATGATAAGAACCATGAGATGTTGTAATAATATTCCTAAATATAGTTCTACCGTTGGATGACATACTATTATGGGAGACATAACATTCATACCATTAGATGCAAGTACTCATAAGAAAATGATAATTCCTCTCATGATGTTTGAACTTGGTAATCTCCAAGATATGAGATTATGATAATAGACCCGCCAGTTGGAATTCCACATGTTTTGGTGTCATCAGATATTTCTATATACAAGCATGTGTAATGATCCTTAGACTGAAAGATTAACATTAATACATGTCATGACTCTCATACTATGATTTACTAACAAAAACCAACATGCAGATAGTTGGTGGGAAGTAGGGTGTGTTGGGCGCGTCATGAGTGGAATGTTATTAATGGGTAAGTCGAGGAATGATTTTTCCCTTCCATTTATGGAAGCTGATATCTTGTCCCTTAGAATAAAATATAATTGTCACACAAAATTAAATTCCCATGGTGTAAAGATGAATTTATTTCAAGTAGTCAAATAACGACGTATCAAGCATAAAGGTTGATTACACTATCATGAAACCTACTTGATGAGATATTGTGAGAAAGGGATTATGTTACACAGTGAGTTTTCATATGTGTATTTTTGGGTTTTGTCCTTAAGTTCTTTCTCTTGGGTGACTTGACCCATTTCTAGATAGTATTCTTGGACTTTCGACAAGCCCACCTAATGCCAACGAGAAAAAATCCTAGAAGGTCACACACAAAGTGTTTCTAATGGTCTTAGTTAAATTGTATTTGAATTTAATTAATAAATATTATTCTCAAGATAGTGGAATAATTTTATTCAACTTTAAATTATTTCATAAATTAAATAAATATTTATTCACCAAATTGTGTGTGAAATATATATATTTATTTTATTGAACATTTAATAAATATTTGTTTTCTTTTTTGTAAATAATATATTTATTTAAGAGAATAAATTATTTATTTATTTATTCAGGTGTTCAATAAATAAAAGTGGAGTTTGAGAGGACCAAGTCTCATCTGGTAGTACAATAATTATTTTCAAGACAATAAATAATTATTTAACTAGTTGGCAAAAATTAATATAACACTGCTATTATTTTGTGATACAGAATTTTATTTATAATTATGTTTTTTACAAATTGGATCCCCATAAATAATGACACTGTATTATTATTAATTGCATGGGTTTTCTCTAAGGTTATGAATGTATTTAATTGTTGTTATGTAATTAAATTTTGTAACTGAAACCCCAGGTCAATAAATAGTCTCGTACGCCTATTGTGCCTTGTACTGAACTGCACACCCGATGAATTGAGAATTTTTGAGCTAAAATATTTCTCTCTTTAATCCACTTCCCTGCCCTCTCAAGAACCAGAGATGTTCTCCAAGTCTAAAGAACAAGGGATCTAGAATGACCTACACAAGACACTCGCTTCCCTGTGATCGCACCCTTAGAATGAGTGGTGTTAATTAGAGGCCATCAGAGCATGTGTGGATTACTAGTAGAGGGATTCTTGTTTGGATCCTTGCAAGCACAAAGTGATAATCCAGAAGGGTCATTCTAGATGATCAACATCATCAACAAAGAAAATATAGAAGATCCAGGTATTTGTTTATGAAATTAATTAAATTAATTATAAACATGAAGTGGAAGATCATCTCTAAAGGTTTAGGGACTCTTCCTTCTTTATCCAAATAATTGATTCTATTCTGTGGAGACTAGTGTACATCCTCGTATTGATCCCAGAATAATCATTGATTAATGTAAAAATTAAATTTTTCTTTCGGCTCAACATGCTTCTGTTGTGCCCAGAACCTACATTATATAGGGATAAATTATAGAGATAAAGGTAAAATATTACATATAAACATGTCTAAAAACTATTAAATGGCCGTATTTACACCATTTTACCTCTATGGTTCTATTATTTACAATTTTTTACCCCTAAAATATATTAAACATGTGGAAGAACTCAATTTGTTTCAAAATTGCTAACTGTGTCCTCTCCCCATCTTAATAAAGGCCACCCCCACTAGTCTATTATCCACAACATAAATACCTTTTTTACACCAATACATAACCAAATATATTCTCAAATTTCATCCTATCCTCCAGGATTCATTATTTTTGATAAACACTTCCTAGGAATTCTTTTTGGGAAAACCTAAGGATGATATCCGAAGAAGAGGTAGCATTCATTAACAATCATTTTTTATTATTTCTTCCTCTATCACAAAAAATAAATATTATAATATGAATAAATAATAACATTAGTTACATACATATACTACAATGTTTTTAGGTTTTGTGGATGACCTACTACCATCTTTACTTGCATTAAATGGTTTAAGAAATTATTCTTCAGGTGTATATAGGATTACTACCTTGCGAACCGATATCATTCATTTTTCGATTACAATATTTCAAGGATGGTTTTAATAACATATTTACTATTTATAAATTTGATTTATTATTTTATTATTAATCTATAATTATTATATCACACATTTATTTATTCTATCATTTTTTGGAACAAGATTACTTCGTTCATGTGTACGGTAGACTACTGCATCTCGAAGCGATGAGATTCATTCAAGCATTACATGAAAGGTATTATGGATCGGTTCAAAAACAAATATGTGATATATATGACATAAAATGATTAAATAATTATAATATATATAATTTAACTTTCTTTATTTTAATATGATAAGAAAATGGAAACAATGTTTGTACTTGTGTACGACCTTACCTTTCCATGAATGGTGTATTTTATTTTCTACCACTAAATTTAATAATTAATATATATATATATATATTTAATATATGTGATATTGATATCATGTGTAAAATTATGGAGATTATGGAACCATAATAAAAGTAATTTTACCAAAAAATAATAAGTTAAAACATATATGAATAAAGAAAGTAATCATTTCCCGAAACGTGTCTTTAATATTGAATTGTTAATAAATGGGGAATAAAATATCATAAAAAATAATATATGGTATGATATATATATATATATATACATATATATATGAATATGTTTCTATAATAGATTCATAATATACTTGTGTTTTTAAAAGGATGATTGAATGAGTAAGATGGAAGTCAACAATTATGGTGAGGGATTTTTGTCTCAATTAGCCTTCTTGGAGACATATTGTATGTTATGAACCAATATTATTTTAAGAGGTGTCCATAAATCCCCTAAAATATTTAATATCATGAACTTAATTTTCCTCATTATATTTTAAAGTTTCAATTTATTTCATATTTTCATGGGGAATATCATTCATGATAAAAAAATAGGTATGTTGTTTATGTTATAATCTCATCATTTATCAGGAATGTTTATGATTAAGTTATCAATGTTGATATCACATGATATAACTCTCAATAATTCTCAGTACATATATTATCCTATATTTATTCATTATATATTCAATTAATATAACCATTTTTCTAATCATTGGTACTTAAAATAATTAAAAAACGGTTTTTATGAAAATCTGACATTATTTCTCTCTTTAGTCGGAAATCACTTTTCTTCAAAAAAAATATTTTCTTAAAAAATATTATAGTTTTTTATTACTACAAAAATAATTTATTAATGATATTTTTATCCATTTTTTTATTTTACCGAAAAATTTGAAAGGAATATTTATTTCATTTTCCAAACAATGCTCATTGGGATTTCACCGAAAATGTTAAAGGAATATACAATTAAACATATAAAACATGAGCATAATTTAAAGACATTATGAGAAATAACTAATTTGAATGTTCATTAAAATATTTCATGTTTATTTTCAATTAACTTTTTTCAAATATTGTTTACATTTTATAAATTGTTTTTCAAATATGAAATCATATTTTTTTAAAGAAATGTTTCAAATGATCAATCAAAATAATTTTCCATATATTACTTCCTCTGTTAATTTCACAAATTCTTTAACATGGATAAATTACAATGATATCATTCTTATTGTATCTATTAATAGTTTATGTATATAATTTCATCATGCTTATGAAACCCATTTCTCTCCCATGGTTAATTTGTTTGAAATTGTCTTCTTTTCAGCGGTTATGTTATGATGAAATGATTATGACACAATTATCTTTTCCATAGGATATGACATGATAAAATATTTTTGACACCCAATTAATTTCTTAGTTTATTATATCGCTAATTTTTTACCTTGGGGAACACATAAATATGTGTTTTATGATGTGATGGTTGGGACCTATTTATTTCTTCAATGCATTAGGTAAATATTTATATTTCAATCGATTGATAGAACTAGTATTGGGATTGAACTCTATTTAGTAAGAGAATTTTTACACTAAGATGGTATTGGGAGTGAACCTTCAGCACAATGATGGTTGGGGAGTGAAGTCATTCTGATATTATAGCATTTTTAATGATCCTTGACTAATATGGAAATGATTTACAATAGTTTTTTATGTTCCACAAATTCCTTGTGTTATGCCAATGTTATTATATTATGGATAAGTTTTTTTAATTCTATATCATTTAGGTCTAATGAACTACAAAAAATTATTTCATGACTCAATATTATGATATTTTATATGCATGGTATGGTTTTAAAGTGTTATATCCATGTTCTCATACCTTTGTGTTTGTATTATGCGTATGTATCTCCCTTGTTTACCCTTATATAGCATCTATGATAACCCTTAATTATGTTTAGTTTCCACTAGTTATAAATAATTATATTATATATAATATTAATAATAAAGGTTATATGTAATAGGAGATGATATTTTTCACTTATAGATGATTTTTTATATATCCATGTTTATAAAGGGGCTAAAATAGTATAGTCCTCATGTGTAAGTTTTTGTAATGTAATGAATATTCTTAAAAAATGATGTAATAAATATTTACATTAAGATTCAATAATTTTAGTTTTTATCAATGGATAGTATTATTTATAAATTTAGAAATACTATTAGAAATCCATAGTGACATCCCTAATAATATTTTTAACGATAATTATAAAAATTAAACAATGTCTGGGAAAATGTTCCATATTTTAGGTAAAATATAGTGAAATTAGTTTCCAAGAAATTTCATCAAAGTATGTATATTTCAAGTGGATATGGCTCTATTATAGTGTCACCTATTATTAATAAATATGAAATGGTTTCATTTACCTAGATTCTATCATCACTAGGTTAAGGACAATGGTCCTTGATGAAAACCTCATTTGACACTCAAAATGGATATGCTTTCCAAATTCATAAACACATTACAAACCATCATGAAGTATTTGAATAGAAGATGACTATTAATATACTCATATATGACTAAGGAATCATATATAAAATAATTTTTTTATTTAGCCATCTTATAAGTGATATTTTAGAATTATGTGGTCCCCCATTCTGATTTCTACTTCTTGCACAATTGTTTTTCATTTTATTCATTGGATTGGATAAGAAGGAATTGTGTTAATACTAAAAGTAATTGAAACTATGGTTTTTTTCATGATCAGAATCTAGATTATATGGGATATGGAATTTAATATTTCAATATATTTCTCACACAACATTCATAATATATTAATCAGGATGGACTTCCAAAAAAATTAGGGAACAACATTTTTCTGAATCCTACATGAGGAAACAACTACCTTACATTAGTGGTTCCAATGATCCACTAGTTGTTGAGAAATGGATCAGTGCCACTGAAAATATATTTTTCATTATCTATTGTTTGGAACATAACAAATTTATTTGTTTATCTACTATTTGAATGGAAAATAAGATCAATGGTGGAATCATATCAAGAATCTAAGTAAACTATAAGAAATTGACCCCATGGATTCATAAAAGTTCATGAGCATGTTTTTAATAAGTAATTTCCTCATATTATCCACATGAGGATATATAAGGAGTTCATTTAACAAAATTTAATATATAATGATTATTTTTACACATGTGGAATTTTTTATAAGATTTGGGTTGTATAATTATAGTGTTATCATTGAGCTTCAATGTAAGGTTGACTGAATATCTAGTTTCTTACAACCATGTCTCTAAAAGCTGTTATCCATAATATATTTTAGTATATTTGAATATGCTGTTTGATGTTCTTTCAGGGTATAAAAAGAATATTGTGTTAAGTGTCAATATAATAGTTTTCATAAGAAAATGAAGATAAAGATTAATAAAAAATCTAAAAACCATGTATAGATTAAATTTATAATTCATTTATGCTAAAATTTTGGAAAAAGCATGATAAAAAATTTATTAAGGGGACTAGTAAAATTTTTAAGTGTGAAAGGGAATATAATTATGAAATTTATTTTTGAATTGATGTGAATAAGTTAGTTAATGATGATAATAGAGTGAAAACTATACAAAATGCACCTCCCACACTCTGATGTTCCAAATGTAATGAGTATTGGAACAATGCTAACAAGTGACCAAACTTAATGGTTAATGATAATGATTGGTTCCAAAAACCACTTATTCTGAGATACAAAGTCAGATCTTGTAGAGACCCGAAGCTTGACGTACATGGACATTACATTACATTTGCGGAATACATAGTACATAACAAAAACACACACACAAGGATCGTAATAGTTTAGTGTCTTTGGAAACTCGGAACGTAATCTTCTAATCGTGGTGAAAGATCTTCTATATCTCCCATAAAGATCTTCCCTTTTTTTTACCTAAAACCTTTAGTTATATCCTAGGGAAAAGAAAACATAAAAAGGGTGAGATCAAATGCTCAGTAAGGGTATACAAAAGAAAAATCAATCACATCATATTCATAAGAACATAACTTTTGGAAATCTTAACCTGCAAAAGAGAGCATAATTTCATAACATGGGATAAATCATGGCAGTGAAATGTAATCACAATAATCATAACCTAAAACATGAAACTTTGTGGCATTCACACATAATCATAGAGAATCATTTCTTGTTAGTCAAGACACATTTCCAAGACTATCTTAGTGGACAAAGTCCATTTCTGAATCGAGTAACCCTCGTTTCAGTCCTGTTTCACTGAACCGGTATAACCTACCATTTCAGCCATGTCTATCTCATGAGATATAAAATCTTTACCCAATGCATTGGAGGGAGATATAGGTCCCACCCATCTCATAATGATACCATTCTTATGTGTGCCACAAAATCATAAAACATACATCATAGCATAACCCATGTAATAAAAATGGGATTCTTAAACAACATGACATCATAAAACAATTCATATAAGATAAAGGAATTCATAAAAATATTTCCATCACAACATAATCAAATCCATGTAATAATAGGGATAGAAACAGAACCCTTTATTATCTTAGATGGAAAATAATTTTGATAAAACACTTGAAATCCATTCTTGAGGAAAATATCCTTTCTAATTCAAAAAACATTTTCCTTTCTTAACATGTCTTACAATTTAAAACTAAAAGAAGTTGATTAAAAATAAACTTGAAAACTTGTAAAGTAATCTTCTTGGAAATAATGTTTTAAAAATCCATTCATGCCGTATAAGTTAAAAAAAACATTCTTCTCGTACTTTTGTCAGAAAAGTCAAAAAAGTACCTTGTACGAAAAACGACAAAAGATTCCTTTCATATCTTTTACTAAAAACTCACCGAAGGGTAAAATTGGATTTAAACAATTTTAGGTGTATGGAAATAATATTACATATTGAGGAAATATGGATGTGGATGATAAAATACACCCCAGTAAATACTAAAGTATAAACAATCTCGGATAAAAATGAGATTGTGATATTTCCCTTACCTTAGGTCCGATTTGCTTCGTATGTGTCCGAACCTCCTGTATAATGATTTAAATAATGTCATTGACTTATTACAGAATCATATTCATTGTTATGATATCATATATTGTTCACTTATGAGATTATATTACCCGTTCTTTTGTAAATTCCATGTTAAAGAAGCGTTTTGGGTAAAATCGTTTCATTTATCGTAGGTGTTTTGACTTGTTGTTCTTGACAATATTATTACTTATATCATGATTTACTTACTTACAGAATATAAAATATGATTTATATATCATATATATTCAGTATATATATATATAATAGATAGATAAATGAAATGAAAAACACCGTTCATGGAGACGGTAGTCCGTACGTACGCATGAACGCTGTTTTCCTTTCCTTATTGTCTTGAATGGAAGTAAGTAGATGACATACATATATATATATATATATACATAAATCCAGTAGCTTTATAATGTCATATATTTCATTATTATTTCTTATATATACTTTATAATCATTCTTAAATGGTTAACATGGAGAATGAATCTCATCGCGTCGTGGAGACGGTAGTCCATACGTATGCACGAGCGATGATATCATTTCCATAAATATTGAATTGAATTGGAGTGGATTATACAATATATCAGAATCAATATGATGTTGTAATAACTATGTATAGTTATTCTTTACACCATTATACCCATCCATGTATGGTGGTGGTGGAAAATAGATTACACCACGGCGTGGAGACGGTATTCTGTACGTACGCACGCGCGGTGATTTCTTTTTCCGTAGGATGGATAGATTGTGAAATAGGGTTGTTTCATACTTATAATAACATATCAGTATATGAGTGATACTGATGTTATTACTTCATAATGAAACAACCTAAGAAGAAGAAGTGGAAGAAGAAATAAAGATGAAAGAATTGGTAATGGTAATTACCTCTTCTTTGAAGCGCCTCTTTGAGACCTCCTCTTAGGGCACTAAAATTGGTCTTTGAGGAAGACCAGAACCTCTAGGATGTTTCTAGGGAAGTGGAGAAGAGATTTTGGCAGGGGTTGGCCGAGCTTGAGTGCTCAAATTGGTGTGAGGAGGAGGGGGAGGAGGTGTCCTTTTATAAGGGAGGAGAGGGGCACCTTAGGAATATCTCAAAATATTATTTTATATTAAAGTCAAAATCGGTTTATAATGGTTCCAAAGGGTCTTATTTCGAAGCTAAAGTGGGGATGGGTCTAAATACTATCATCCAATAGGATTTAGACAAGTTTAGGGTATTATTTTAACCTTATCAATTAGATTTAACTCTAAGTTAAATAATTTAACTTTTACCGTGTCTTTTTGTTTTCTTTCACTATATGGTTAATACACTTACTATAACATGCCAAAAGAACCCAAAATTGTTTATTATTAATATATATATCCTTATCTAAGTCATTTGGAGGAACCTTAGATTTTTAAGAATAAAATAACAATTAATAATATAATATTTGATTTAAAAACTATTTTGTGTCAATTTTGACACTATTTGATATATGATTTTTGTAAAAGTCATAACAGAATTATATGTTCGAACCAGGTTGATTAAATCAACACTAATATATCATAGTAACCTGTAAAATTAGTGGAATTCATAAAAAGTCTCAAATTACATTCATTTGAGCATTTATAACATCAATTATGTTAATATTTCCTTAAAAAGGGTAATTACTGCATCATCGTTTTATCATAAATAAATTAATTTATTTAAAGTCTAAAAATTATAAATAAAATATAATTATGTAGGAAATCCTTTTATCTTTCTAATGAATATTTACAATCGAATTTATCTTATTTATAACCCTATATTAAAAATGTTTTAGTAAATAAACTTTGATTTTAACTCTTTTAACTCTTCTTTGAATTAAATAATAATAAATGTCCTAATCTAATCCAAGTGGGCCTAAATGATATTCTTTTACACTTAAGGTTGTTTTTGGTCGAGATACACTTGTCCAATAGAATTAGGACATGTGTTAGGGTAATATTAATATCATTATTACCCTTAATTACCCTATTTACTTTTAACCGGGGTAAATAAAAGTAAAAAGTTACTATTCACCAAAAATTATTTTCATCTCATTGAACCACATTTTACTTACTGACATCAACCGTGTCTCTCGGATTTTTGAAATTCCATTCACAGAAGCGGTAAAATTAAGTTTTATGAAAAATTCAGTTTTTTAACTACCACTTAGTAGTTTCACTATTCATCAAAAATTGATGTTTTTCAGAACAATGCCAAAATTTCATCCTAAGCTATATTTAATATTCCGAATTCAAAAATGAAGTCTATTTTTACCAAATTCATAACATAGAAGTTGCATTAATTAATTTTATAATTAAATCCCACTGTTTAAACAAATAGCGTGTTTTTAAGAAACAATATCTATCAAAAGATTGACACTTGATTATGTCTGGTTTAAATGTGAAATTATATCTAATGACCAACATTGTATTAAATTGTAAAAATATATTCTAAATATACTTTAAAACCACTAAAATTAATAATTTATCACTATTAATTATTTCGATTAAAAATGTTTTTTTTAATTATAATTTAGTAATTTTCACTATTCATCAGAATATGAAAGTTATCCGAAAAGTACCAAAATTTCACCTTAGGCTAAATTCGATACTCCGAATCCAAAAATAAAGTCCATTTTGAGAGCTAAAATTTCTAAAATTTAAAAATTGGTTATTACTATTCATAACGGCTAGTTATAATAATATTTTAATAGCATATTGTTGTTTAGTGAAACTCGGTATTGCGTACTACACACGCTATCGAGGAAGGCCGTGATTGCGTGTAATGCAAGGCAAGTCAAGGATGCGTGTTGTGCAAGCTCCTTTTGGTGTAGCGTACAACACAAGACATTAGTGAAATAAAAAAGAATATTTTTCATAAAATCTCGGGCTGTTACATTCTACCCCCCTTAAAACGAATTTCGCCCTCGAAATTTGTCTGGGTTATAAATGGTTTACTATTCGAAAGTTTCTTTAATAGAAACCCACATCGTAAAAAGGAATACCAAAACTTTGCTTTAAAAACTAATGTATGAAATGTAACGATTACCCAAATAAATTAATCACTGGGTTTCCACATAGGTGAAAATATGGATATGGAAGAGAAATCTAACCATTATGTTCTGATGGAGAGTGGTAGAGAACATGGCTATGGAAAATCCAGTAATCACAAATCCATAAATTTGTGACGATCTAAGGTACCATCTGATTCATCAGGTATAAGATCACTAGGATAACATTTTTGGTTTTCAAGATCATTTCCCTAAAGTTGAAAATTTGAATTAGAATAAATACTTTATTTATTTTGGTACAATCTCACTGTTGTTCATGCCTTGAACAATTTCCACTTCATCTCTTAAATAAATGAAGTTGAATTTGTTATTCGTGAAGTGTTAGCAGATCATGTGATAGAATGACGGGTCATTCCATCTGTCTCAAACAAAAGGTTAGAAAAAATTATATACATAAGTCGATCTATATTGAGATTAATCACATATGGTTCCTAAAATGGACTTATAATTCATATATCATACTGCTTAATATAATAAAACTAGTTTCTACTAAACAGGGACTTCCTGTAGGCCAGTGGTAGGCGATAAAGGCCAGTCGCACTTCGGTTGTGGGTTCGATTTCCACAGCCTTGTCCGACGCGATAGGCTGTCGCCTTTCCTGCAGGTTGTCCTTTTTCTAAAACTATATTACTATAACATCCCATAAATAATATCGAAAAAACTTTTATCCTTAAACAATACTAACTTATGTCCAACATAATCCATTCCAATCTTTAGGCTTATCCATAATACTACATTCCACTCTCATAACATAGTGAAAATGATTACCAGAGATTTAACACCATCGTCGATCCCCATATATCATAAGATATGTCTTGTTGGTCACATTCTAAACATTCAAAGGCCTTAATCAAGTATTTTATTGAATACCCATTGAACCTTAGTGAAAATATGATTGCAGTTAAAAGTTAACACCTTCCACATACCAAAATCCTCAAAATTCTATATACTCAAACCATGATATCACTTAGTCCTTATATCAATCATGAGCTCATGAATAATGTTAAACATTTCATTTTCTCTTTATCCCTTCATTATGCGCATATCATCTACTTTCTAAAATATTTTAATAACTTTTCCTGGTTACCGGTACCTTAAAATTACTAAAAACCACAATAGAACAATACATAAATATTTCAATACACCATAAAAGTACCTCAACAACATTATTCTTGAATACCAATACATAAACACTTTAGTCCATCCACTTCAATGATTGTCCTGGAATAAGTCCTTCCTTGATTTAGAAGTAACTTTTTAGGTCAGGGCATTGAGTTGGGTAATGCCCATGTTCTCCGCAAATAAGACATTGAACTCCATAACAGTCTGTCACTCTATGACCCTTTTCTCCACACAGATAACATCGGTCCCTCCATTTGAGGTATTCCTCAAGGTTCTTCTTCCCTTCTTTAGAAATCTCAATCTTCCTTTCTTTATGCTCCTCAACAAGAGAACATGAATAATAGTTTATCTTCCTCTTCTTTGATGAATTAGGCATACCATTAAATTTCACCTTGTTAATCATATATCGCGATGACTGATTCGGCATAATCACAATAACTTTCTCTCTAGGAATTACACAATTTTGTTGCTCATAGTCATCAATTTGTCCATTGGATTCAATGTTAACCGAATTCCTTCGGGTTCCCTTCATTAACTAAAACACAAAAAGAATATTGTGAGAGGAAAAAATCATGCTAGAGAAAACAACATAATAAAGGGGGAGTAGCCTCAATATCTAACATCTTAGGTTAAATTCTAAGATCGTTACCGTAGTTCTAGGACTATATCCTATACGTATACTTATCCTTAGGGATATCCCTAGACATACCTTAGAAATATCTCTTGGGATCTCACTAATGTTTTAGCATCCTAGTTTCCAAAGGTTGACTAAACCTTTCCTATGATACCAACTGTAGAGTCCCATAACTTGACATACATGGACATTACATTACATTTGCGGAATACTTAGTACATAACAAAAACACACACACAAGGATCGTAATAGTTTAGTGTCTTTGGAAACTCGGAATGTAATCTTCTAATCGTGGTGAAAGATCTTCAATATCTCCCATAAAGATCTTCCCTTTTTTTTTACCTAAAACCTTTCGTTATATCCTAGGGAAAAGAAAACATAAAAAGGGTGAGCTCAAATGCTCAGTAAGGGTATACAAAAGAAAAATCAATCACATCATATTCATAAGAACATAACTTTTGGAAATATTAACCTGCAAAAGAGAGCATAATTTCATAACATGGGATAAATCATGGCAGTGAAATGTAATCACCATAATCATAACATAAAACATGAAACTTTGTGGCATTCACACATAATCATAGAGAATCATTTCTTGTTAGTCAAGACTCATTGCCAAGACTATCTTAGTGGACAAAGTCCCTTTCTGAATCGAGTAACCCTCGTTTCAGTCCTGTTTCACTGAACCGGTATAACCTACCATTTCAGCCATGTCTATCTCATGAGATATAAAATCTTTACCCAATGCATTGGAGGGATATATAGGTCCCACCCATCTCATAATGATACCATTCTTATGTGTGCCACAAAATCATAAAACATACATCATAGCATAACCCATGTAATAAAAATGGGATTCTTAAACAACATGACATCATAAAACAATTCATATAAGATAAAGGAATTCATAAAAATATTTCCATCACAACATAATCAAATCCATGTAATAATAGGGATAGAAACAGAACCCTTTATTATCTTAGATGGAAAATAATTTTGATAAAACACTTGAAATCCATTCTTGAGGAAAATATCCTTTCTAATTCAAAAAACATTTTCCTTTCTTAACATGTCTTACAATTTAAAACTAAAAGAAGTTGATTAAAAATAAACTTGAAAACTTGTAAAGGAAGCTTCTTGGAAATAATGTTTTAAAAATCCATTCATGCCGTATAAGTTAAAAAAAACATTCTTCTTGTACTTTTGTCGGAAAAGTCAAAAAAGCACCTCGTACGAAAAACGACAAAAGATTCCTTTCATATCTTTTACTAAAAACTCACCGAAGGGTAAAATTGGATTTAAACAATTTTAGGTGGATGGAAATAATATTACATATTGAGGAAATATGGATGTGGATGATAAAATACACCCCAGTAAATACTAAAGTATAAACAATCTCGGATAAAAATGAGATTGTGATATTTCCCTTACCTTAGGTCCGATTTGCTTCGTATGTGTCCGAAACTCCTGTATAATGATTTAAATAATGTCATTGACTTATTACAGAATCATATTCATTGTTATGATATCATATATTGTTCACTTATGACATTATATTACCTGTTCTTTTGTAAATTCCATGTTAAAGAAGCGTTTTGGGTAAAATCGTTTCATTTATCGTAGGTGTTTTGACTTGTTGTTATTGACATTATTATTACTTATATCATGATTTACTTACTTCGAGAATATAAAATATGATTTATATATCATATATATTCAGTATATATATATATAATAGATAGATAAATGAAATGAAAAACACCGTTCATGGAGACGGTAGTCCGTACGTACGCATGAACACTGTTTTCCTTTCCTTATTGTCTTGAATGGAAGTAAGTAGATGACATACATATATATATATATACATAAATCCAGTAGCTTTATAATGTCATATATTTCATTATTATTTCTTATATATACTTTATAATAATTCTTAAATGGTTAACATGGAGAATGAATCTCATCGCGTCGTGGAGACGGTAGTTCGTACGTACGCATGAGCGATGATATCATTTCCATAAATATTGAATTGAATTGGAGTGGATTATACAATATATCAGAATCAATATGATGTTGTAATAACTATTTATAGTTATTCTTTACACCATTATACCCATCCATGTAAGGTGGTGGTGAAAAATAGATTACACCACGGCGTGGAGACGGTATTCCGTACGTACGCACGCACGGTGATTTCTTTTTCCGTAGGATGGATAGATTGTGAAATAGGGTTGTTTCATACTTATAATAACATATCAGTATATGAGTGATACTGATGTTATTACTTCATAATGAAACAACCTAATAAGAATAAGTGGAAGAAGAAATAAAGATGAAAGAATTGGTAATGGTAATTACCTCTTCTTTGAAGCGCCTCTTTGAGACCTCCTCTTAGGTCACTAAAATTGGTCTTTGAGGAAGACCAGAACCTCTAGGATGTTTCTAGGGAAGTGGAGAAGAGATTTTGGCAGGGGTTGTCCGAGCTTGAGTGCTCAAATTGGTGTGAGGAGGAGGGGGAGGAGGTGTCCTTTTATAAGGGAGGAGAGGGGCACCTTAGGAATATCTCAAAATATTATTTTATATTAAAGTCAAAATCGGTTTATAATGGTTCCAAAGGGTCTTATTTCGAAGCTAAAGTGGGGATGGGTCGAAAGCCTATCATCCAATAGGATTTAGACAAGTTTAGGGTATTATTTTAACCTTATCAATTAGATTTAACTCTAAGTTAAATAATTTAACTTTTACCGTGTCTTTTTGTTTTCTTTCACTATATGGTTAATACACTTACTATAACATGCCAAAAGAACCCCAAATTGTTTTCTATTAATATATATATCCTTATTGAAGTCATTTGTCCGAAACATAGATTTTTAGGAATAAAATAACAATTAATAATATAATATTTTATTTAAAAACTATTTTGTGTCAATTTTGACACTATTTGATATATGATTTTTGTAAAAGTCATAACAGAATTATATGTTCTAACCAAGTTGATTAAATCAACAAAAATATATCATAGTAACCTAGAAAATTAGTGGAATTCATAAAAAGTCTCAAATTACATTCATTTGAGCATTTATAACATCAATTATGTTAATATTTCCATAAAAAGGGTAATTACTGCATCATCGTTGTATCATAAATAAATTAATTTATTTAAACTCTAAAAATTATAAATAAAATATAATTATGTAGGAAAGCTTTTTATCTTTCTAAGGAATATTTACAATCGAATTTATCTTATGTATAACCCTATATTAAAAATGTTTTAGTAAATAAACTTTTATTTTAACTCTTTTAACTCTTCTTTGAATTAAATAATAATAAATGTCCTAATCTAATCCAAGTGGTCATAAATGATAATATTTTACACTTAAGGTTGTTTTTTGTCGAGATACACTTGTCCAATAGAATTAGGACATGTTTTAGGGTAATATCAATATCATTATTACCCTTAATTACCCTATTTACTTTTAACCGTGGTAAATAAAAGTAAAAAGTTACTATTCACCAAAAATTATTTTCATCTCATTGAACCACATTTTACTTACTGACATCAACCGTGTCTCTAGGTTTTTTTAAATTTCATTCACAGAAGCGGTAAAATTATGTTTTATGAAAAATTCAGTGTTTTAACTACCACTTAGTAGTTTCACTATTCATCAAAAATTGATGTTTTTCAGAACAATGCCAAAATTTCATCCTAAGCTATATTTCATATTCCGAATTCAAAAATGAAGTCTATTTTACCAAATTCATGACATAGAAGTTGCATTAATTAATTTTATAATTAAATCCCGCTGTTAAAACAAATAGCGTGTTTTTAAGAAACAATATCTATCAAAAGATTGACACTTGATTATGTCTGGTTTAAATGTGAAATTATATCTAATTACCAACATTGTATTAAATTGTAAAAATATATTCTAAATATACTTTAAAACCACTAAAATTAATAATTTATCACTATTAATTATTTCGATTAAAAAAGTTGTTTTTAATTATAATTTAGTAATTTTCACTATTCATCAGAATATGAAAGTTATCCGAAAAGTACCAAAATTTCACCTTAGGCTAAATTCGATACTCCGAATCCAAAAATAAAGTCCATTTTGAGAGCTAAATTTTTTAAAATTTAAAAAGTGGTTATTACTATTCATAACGGCTAGTTATAATAATATTTTAATTGCATATTGTTGTTTAGTGAAACTCGGTATTGCGTACTACACACGCTATCGAGGAAGGCCGCGATTGCGTGTAATGCAAGGCAAGTCAAGGATGCGTGTTGTGCAAGATCCTTTTGGTGTAGCGTACAACACAAGACATTAGTGAAATAAGAAATAATATTTTTCATAAAATCTCGGGCTGTTACAGATCTCATGTGATCATTGTTCTTGTGGAGGAGTGCAATAATGATGTGTTGAAAGGTAAACATACCATCTACCTTTAGAGCTTTTAATGTATTATTTTACTCTTGATCAACCCAATATTTCATATCTAAATAATTTGATAATGGTACCAGGATTCATCCTAAAATATTATATATTTATTTATCAGTAAAAACCCCTAATTGGATGATGATCACAAATCGGGTTTATTATTCAAATTCAGTTGATGTTTGTGGGAATGTGATTCTTGTAAATATTTTCATTCCTCCTTTGGTAGAATTTTATCTCATATTAGTAATGAATTGGAATCCTCTACTTAAATACTACATCAATTATTAAGGAAGAGAAGTCACATTTTATATTCTAGCACAACTTATTATCATATATCATTGTGATGATAAGTAAAATATTTTGATGGATATTACATCCATTGTATAAGTCATAATTCCCATGAAGAAGGGGGGTTTTATCTCAGATGGTTATGGAGAAAAATTACATCGAAGATATTCCTAGTGTACAATATATTTTTTATTTTTTTCTTGAAAAATATTATATTATTCCCAGAAAAACATGGGGATGAGTTTATAATAGAACTCACACCAATTAAAATACCAATTTAAATATATACATATAAAATTTTCTTAATTGATTTGCAGAAATTGAAGAAGAAACACCTTGAAAACCTAGTCAAGGGATTCATTCATCCAACTGTGTCACATTGTGTAATGTTCTGTGTTTTTGGACCGAGCTAAAATATGAATGTTTTTGACCATTTTCATTAATTTCATAGTTTTGTTTTAAAACCCAGCATTTGAAAGAGGTTTCACGAGTTGAGTTGTTTTAATATGTTGATAATGGTCTTGGGTAAAGGCTCAAGGAGTTTACTGGAAGGCCAGATGGGTTTTGGGAGAACCATACCAGGAAGTGATGTTTGCACTAGCTATGCATAGTTAGTTAGAACCGTACGGGTCAGTCGTGAATATTAAATAAGGTGTCCAGTAGTTGATTTATGCTCTATACACCGTCTTTCAGATCCAACAAATGAAACCATACAGTCTACCCAGTTATGAGTTTTTGGTTAAATTAATTTAATTAAATTCATAGTGGAAAGGAATTAAATTAAATGATCAGTTGGGGGTTTATTTTAATTTAATTAAAGTTGAGATAATTAAATTAAATGAAATTGATATGTAGAACACATTTAAATAAATTGAGATGAAAATAATTTAATTTATTATAAATGATGATGAGTTGGAGTCTTTATGTAAATAAATTTAGATGATAAGAATTTAATTAAATGATGTGTTAAATGTAGAGGTGGGGTTTTATCAGATTAAAATCAAGGATATGATTAATTTAATTATTCTATGAAGGGGGGGGGGTGGGTTTAATTAATTTTTATTTATATAATTTAATTAATTAACATGAATTAGATTAATTGTTTAATTAAATTCAGTAGGAAGAAATTTAATTTAATGATGATTAATGAGGTGTCAGGTTTTTTTAATTAAATTTTGTTGAAATAATTTAATTAAATAATAAGGAGTTGTAAAAATTAATTTAATTATTTTCATTTGGAAATTAATTTAATAAAATGATGTGTTAAATGTGGATTTGAGGTTTTATCTAATTAAATTCAAGGATAAGATGAATTTAGTTATTTGATGAAAAATTGGGATTTTATGTAATTAAATTGAGTTTATAGAATTTAATTAAATATCACGGATTGGAGAAATTATTTAATTTAATTCAGTTGGAACGAATTTAATTAAATTGTGATTAATGGGGTTTAGGTTTTTTTAATTAAATTATGTTGAAATAATTTAATTAAATATTTATGATTTAAGAAATTTTATAATTACATTTAGTTGGAAAGGAATTAAATTAAATTGTGTGTTAAATGTGGATTTGGGGTTTTATCTAATTAAATTCAAGGTTATGATGAATTTAATTATTTGATGAAAAAATAGGGTTTTATTTAACTAAATTATGTTGAGATAATTTAATTATATAATGATGATATGGATAGTTTATTTAATCTAATCTGTTAGAGAAGAATTTAATTTAATGATGTGTAATTGCGGAGTTGGGGTTTATTAAAGATGTGTGATTTTAATGGGAAATAATAATAAGATGATGGTTATTATTATTATTATAAGAATTATACCGATTCTTATAAAAAATAAGTAATTTAATTTATTTATAGAGAAAACCAAAGGTAGAGGCACAACAACTGATGTGAGGCGTGACCCCTTTCAATCTCAGTACTCCCATGGGTGCCACACAACCCATTTCTCTCAGATCCCTCTCCGGGTGTTGGTTTCTTCTGGTCTCATTCATGGAAGTTGTCCATATTCAAGAGGCAAGTCCATATATATACATTTCGTTCTTTTTATCATCTTTTTCAGCACTCCGTCGCCTGGTCTCTGTTAGGATGAAACCCTAAACTGAGGGATTTATTTGGTTTCTACATTTCTCCCCACTATAGGTGTTGCAGAAGATGTATAGGGACCCATTGATCTGTATTTTGATAACCTCTAATAAAGAAGAATATATTCTCATTGATTTGGTTGACCGTCATAATATACCGGTAAGGTTAAATAACCATTAATTGGTTTTTCACTGCTTAAATTTGGTCTTCTTGGCTTGGTTGTGTTGCAGATAATTATTTGGGTTTTTATTGATCCTCACTGCACTAATTGTGGGCACCATTTTTTGTTGTTAAGTGCTGCAATCAATTCCATGTACGTGTTCACATTGATGTGATGTATATATGAACGAGCGGTCCATGGTTTGAGTTTGAAATCATTGCCGAGAACTATTCTTTTTGGTAGGGTCCTCAACTTTGCTCAAATAGTAAAATATAGTAGTTGTTTAATTACTGTTTATGATGAATTTGACTGAAATTTCTAAATTATTTTTTTATTGGTACAAAGTGATTTGTTAGATTACAAAATCATATTTTTGTAATAAAAACCCTCAATCGTGTTATGATTCCTTCAAGCTAAAAACTTTGTGAATAGATTGATACGTTCATTTATCTTACTGTTGTGTTTTTTCGTTATTCCACCATTATATGTTGACACACTTGGGTTAAGTGGTAATATGAACATTGGCTGGAATAAGTTGATATAATTAATGAGGGAATTAATTATGATATAATAATTTGCTATAATGAGATAATTAATTTTTGAATTAATTATATGATTTGAGGTTGTAAAATGGATAATTAATCAGGCTATTAATTATGATTAATTAATTTGGTTAAGTTAAGATAAATAATTATTAATTAATTGTGTTATTTTTCATAGATAATTAATCAGGGGATGTATTATGAGATATAAAATTGTCTAAGTTGAGATAATTAATTTTTAATTAATTATATACTTTGAGAATTGTAATTGAGATAATTAATCTGGGGATCAATTATGAGATATAAAATTGGCTAACATAAGATAATTCATTATGAATTAATTATGTGCTTGAGAATTGCAATTAAGATAATTAATCGAGGGATTAATTATGAGATAATAAATTGGATAAGTTGAAAAAATTAATTATTAAATAAATTTTTGTTTTGTGATTTGAAATTGAGATACTTAATTGGGAGATTAATTATGAGATATAAAATTGGATATGTTGAGATAAATAATTGTGAAATAATTTTGATCTTTGAGAATTATAATTGAGATAATTAATGAGGGAATTAACAATGAGATATTAAATTGGATAAGTTGAGATAATTAATTGTGAATTAATTACGTGCCTTGAGAATTTTAATTGAGAAAAATTAATCTTGGGATTAATTATGAGATTTTAAATTTTTTATGTTGAGATAATTAATTTATGTTAATAGTGTTTTTATATTTTTAATTGAGGTAATTAATTAGGAGATTAATTGTGATATATATAATTTTCTATGTTGAGATACTTCATTATGAATTAATTATGTACTTTAAGAATTTTAATTGGGATATATAATCGGGGAATTAATTATGAGATATTGAATCAGCTTTATTGAGATAAATAATTTTGAATCAATTATATTCTTTCAAAATTATAATTTAGATAATTAACCAGGTGATTAATTATGAGATATAAAATTTGTATAAGTTGAGATAATTAATTGTTAATTAATTATGTGCCTTTAATATTTTGATCAAGTTATCTAATTTTTGAATTGAATAGAAAATTTGAGATTTATAATGAGATAATTAATTCTATAAAATTAATTATGAGACATGAATTGTGTTTTTGACTAATTAATTGATAAATTAATTAGTGGTATTTGTGTACGTAGTTAATTATTAATTTAACTAATAGATTTGAGTATGACCAATGAGATGAATGAGAGGCCCTTGCCTCATGTTTTTGAGTTGAATGTGATGATCGTGTTAATGTTAAATTAAAATAATTAAGACGGTTTTATGAAAGTATAAATGTAAATATGCTTACTTATATGTAACTAAAATGGTTTAATGAAATTCATTACAGGTTAAATGCTTCCTGAATTATATGTTGTGAATGGTTACTACTTATATATGAAGGAGAGCCAAGGGACCATGAGAACCCTTGGGAAAATATAATATGATAGTTTTTGTGTTGATCCTCCAAAGACCATGAGAACTCATGGAGTTGAGCTAGTTGATGGCCCGTGTGCACTACTCTTGGTGATGGATGTTTGTGTGTTATGTACCGATCCATCCAACATCGTTTTCCAAAGGACTGCAGGGGAATGTGGTAGGAAGACTATATGAGCTTCCATGTTGATTTCCCTGAGACCGTGAGAGCTCTTGGAGTTTAGTCTAGGGGCAAGACCGTGCACACTTCCCATAGTAATGAATATAGATCTGTACAATACACCGCAGTCCAGAAAGAAGTAGTATCGAGGGTATATGTCCACATGATGTTAGTATGCTATTGTGTTATATTGTAGGATTCTAAGTATATCAATCTATTTGTATATATACATGGTTACTATATATATATATATATATAATTTACATGATCAGACAAACCAGCTATGGTTTAAAGCACGGATCGCCGTTAGGTGTCCCTTAGGATCCTAGATGGGTTTTTGTTTATTTATTCAATTATGTTATTTATTTGATATACTTTCACACTGTTCAATTTTATTTAATTGTATATATTGAGCTAGACATCAGTAGTCCGGGCCTACTATGATTTATATATCACAACCTATTTGGGATACCACTTCATTGTGGTACCTGAGTGCACACTACTTGTTTACAGGACCTTGGAAATTTCTTTTTGATGTTTTCTTATACCTGGGAGTTAGAAGAAAAGGACCCATTGGGTGTTCGAGATTCTTGTGGAGATCGCCCTTGGGTTTTTGAGTCTTTTCTTTATTTTTTATGAGATGTATAACATGTTTTTTTGTTTACTGATTCCAGATCTATATCACCATGACATGCATGCATTTTATAAATTGGCACTCACCATTTTTCATTATTCAGTTGATTATTAATTAAATATTTTTTCATTGTTAGCTGAGCTACTATTTGTTTCCACTATGCATTCTGAATATGTGGGTATAGTCTCCCACTGACTATTGTTATACCCTCTCTACTAGACTGACGCCACTGATGTATAGGGAGACACACTTGAGGTCACACGACGACTGGTCTGGCAACATGTTCTAGACTTAGATGGGTCGGGATGTTACAAAGTAGTATCAAAGTGTTCTAGTTTTATTTCTCTTTTCATTTTTCTTTATGTTTTGGTTTGGAAAAAGGAGACTAAGAAATATTGATATTTAGTTAAAAACCATTCCAGAGACGGATCACCCCACGTATGGTAAATGACCATGTGGCAAGGGAGGGAATTGATGTTTATACCATTCATGGTTATAATTGATATTATTTCACTACGAGTGACTATTGTATTTTCTGCTGCTTATTGATTTGAGAATATTGAATTTGTTTTGGCGTTATATGGTAAGAAAATTTCATTACATGCATCATCTTAAGAACTTAGAGATTCACATTCCATGCATAGGACATTCCATGTAGCTATATTAGTAGGATGTCAGTTAATTTTGATTGTGCACCTTGGATAAAATTCCACGTTTTTATTTTATTTAGAATTCCCCCTTTAGATAGCATTTTTCAATGATATATATAACATGATTTAGTGTCAATATTCTATACTAACAATTTATTATCATGTATTTCTATTCTTTAAGGATTTTGTGTTAAAAAATCATGTTGTGTTAGTACTTCTAAAAACATGATAGAGATGTTTTTATATATAAATGTCTACATAAGTAGACCATTGATTTTTTGTGTTTATAATGAGACCCACTTTTAGTTGTAATGTTTAGGGGTTCCTTGTAACCGAGAAAATTGTCACCCTTGTTTACAAACAATTGAAAATGGGATACTATAGAAAAATAGTTAAATATAAATTCGATGTGATAAATGGAAGCCAAATGCTATCGGTAAGGTGTATGGGTACGTTAAATGTACATTGGTCATTTCGGAATGCAACACAATCATTAAAATAGGGCTTCTTGACCTTGGTGGGTTGACTTGTTTTCTACTAGCTCCGGATGGCTTCTCGGGGACAAGAAGTTTTTAATGTGGGTAAATTGTAATGTCTCGTGGTTTTAGATTGGGCTAAAATATGAAAGATTTTGAACTTTTTCTTTTACTGTATGTTTTGGTTTTAAAACCAAGATTCAGAAATAAGTTTTTTGGGTTGGTTTATTTTACAGTATTGATAACGAGATTGGGTAAAGGATCAAGGAGTTTCTCAGATGGAAGGATGGGTTTCGGGAGAACAGTACAAGGTAGGGCTGTTTTCACAGGAATCACACGGTTCGTAAAAACTATGTGGGTCGGGCATGCATAATAAAGCATGTGTCCAGTAGTGGACGCACGATCTGGGTAGAGTCTGTCAGACCGAGTAATTCAAACCATAAAATCTACCCAGTTTTGAGTTTTAGGTTAAATTAATTTAATTAAAATCTTAAGGGAAAATAATTTAATTAAATGAGCTATTTGGGGTTTCTTTTAATTAAATGAATTTTGAGAGAATTTAATTAATTGACATTGATATGGAGAATTCATTTAATTAAATTTTTTAAAAAAATTATTAAACTTATTTTAAATGATGATGAGTGCGAGTCTTTATTTAATTAAATTTAGATGAGATGAAATTTGTTAAATGATGTGATAAATGAGGAGTTGGGGAATTAATTAATTAAAATCAAGGTTAAGATTAATTTAATTATTTGATGAAAAATGGGGGTTTTATTAAATTAAATTCTTCTTAGAGAATCTAATTAAATAACATGAATTATAAAAATTATTTCATTAAATTCGGTTTGAAAAAAATAATTAAATTATGATTAATTAGGTGTTATGGTTTTTTAATTATATTATATTGAAATAATTTAATTAAATAATAATTAGCCGGAAAAATAATTTAATTAAATTCTTTTGGAATAAAATTTAATTAAATTAGGTGTTAAATGTTGAGTTGGAGTTTTATCCAATTAAATTAAATGTTATAATCAATTTAATTATTTGATGATGAAATGGGGGTTTTAGTTAATTAAATGTTGTTAAGAGAATTTAATTAAATAACATGAATTAGAGAAATTATTTACTTATTCTCAGTTGGAGCTAATTTAATTTAATAAAGACTAATTAGGTGTCAGTTTCTTAATTAAATAATGTTGAAAAAATTTATTGAAATAATAATGAGCTGGAGGATTGATTTAGTTAAATTCAGTTGGAAATGAATTTAATTAAATGATGTGTTAAATGTGGAGTTTGTGTTTTATCTATTTAAATTCAACGTTAAGATGAATTTAATTATTTGATAAAAAAGATTCGTTTATTTAATTAAATTATGTTTAGAGAATATAATTAAATAATGATGATTGAGATAATTTATTTAATTGTATTCGTTGGATGAAAATTTAATTAAATGATCTTTAATTGGGGACTTGGGGTTTATTAATGATTTTTTATATTAATGGGTATTTATAATAAGATAATGGTATTTTTTTATTATTATTGTACTAATTATTATAATAAAATAAGGAATTTAATTTATTTGTAGAGAAAACAAGAGGGAGAGGCGCACAACACATGTGAGGAAAGACCCCTCTCCCTCTTGGCTCCCCCTTGGGTGGCACACCAACCATTTTATCCGGCTCCATATTCATGCATTGGTTTCACTTGGTCTCTTCAAAGAATTTTTCTGTCTCGGTGAGGTGAGTCCTTCTCCATGTATTTGGTTCTTCGTATTAGCTGTTTTAGCTCTCCGTCACCCAGTCTTCGTTAGGTCGAAACCCTAAACTAGGGGATTAATTCAATTTCTTATTTTGTACTGACTTTAGGCGGTGTAGATGATGTTAAAGGACCCATTGGTCCGTATTCCAATAACCACCTCCAAAGGAGAAGTGATTCATCATGATTTGGTTCACCACCATCATATTAGAATAAGGCTAGGTAACCATTAACCGGTTTCATACTTTTTATTTTGCGTCCTATTGGCTTGCTTGAGTTGAATATAATTATTTGGGTGTGCAATGGTCCTTGTCACCCTAATTGTGAGTACCAGTTGTTTTTTAGGTGTTGAGATCAATTCCAAGTACACACGCACATTAATGTGGAAGTGCGTACGTACTTGTAGTTTGTGGTTTGAGTTTCCAAGCATTGGATTTTCCAATTCCATGAGGTTTGGTCATCAACATTTCTCAATTATTAAGACATAGTAGTTTATTAATTAATATTGATAACGAATTTGACTGCAATTTCTGAATTATTTTTTTATTCATTTAAAATTATTTGTTAGATTAAAAAATCATGTTTTTTAATAGAACCCGTCAATCGAAGTGTGCTTCCTTAAATCTAGAAAAACATAGTGATTAGATTGATATGTTCATATATCATGTTTTTTGGTGTTTTATTATTATTACACTTACATGTTTCCAGACTTGGGTTACGTGGTAATTATGAATATTGGGTGGCTTAAGATGAAATAATTAATCGGGTAATTAATTATGAGAAATTAACTGGAAATGATGAGATAAGTAATATGTGAAGTAATTATAAGCTTTGAGGTTGTAAAATGGATTATTAATCAGGATATTAATTATGAGTAATTAATTTAGTTAATTTGAGATAATTAATTATAACTCAATTATGTTTTTTTAATAGATAATAAACTGGGTGAACAATTGGGAGATATAAAATTATCTAACTTGAGAAGATTAATTGGGAAGTAATTATGTGCTTTGATAATTTTATTTGAGATAATTAATCAAGGGATTAGTTATCAGATATAAAATTGGTTAAGTTGAGATAATTCATAATTAATTAATTACATGCTTTGTGAACTGTAATTGAAAGAATTAATCAAAGGATAAATTATGAGATATTAAATTCGCAAAAGTTGAGATAATTAATTGTAAATTAATTTAATTTTTTTATTTCTATAATTGAGATAATAAATTGAAGGATTTAATTATGTGATATAAAATTTTATATGGTGAGATAAATAAATTTGAATCAATTATGTGCTTTGAGATTTATTATTAAGATAATTAATCAAGGGATTAATTAGGAGATTTCAAATTGGCTATGTTTAGAAAATTAATTGTGAAATAATTTTGTGCCTTGATAATTTTAATTGAGATAATTAGTTAGGGGATTAATTATGAGATATTAAATTGTCTATGTATATATAATTAATTATATGTTAATTTTTTGTTTTGAGATTTGTAGTTGAGATAATTAATCAGGGGATTAATTATGAGATATAAAATTATCTAACTTGAGATAATTTATTATGAATTAATTATGTGATTTGCGAATTTTAATTGAGATTATTAATAGGGATATTAAATATGAGATATTAAGTTGGCATAGTTGAGATAATTAATTGTGAACTAATTATGTTATTTGAGAATTGTAATTGAGATATTTAATTGGGGGATTAATTATGAGATATAAAATTTTGCTATGTTGAGATAATTATTTATGAATTAATTATGTGACATTGATATTATAATCTAGATATTAAATTCTGGAGTTTAATTAGAGAGTTGATATTTACAATGTGATAATTAATTCGATAAAATTAATTATGAGATATGAATTGTGTTGTTGATTAATTATTTGAGGAATTAATTAATGAGATTTGTGTACCTAGTTAATTGTTGAGTTAACTAATGGATTCGAGTATAGCCAATGAGATGAATGAGAGGCCCTTGCCTCACATTTTTGAGTTGAATGTGAATCCCATGTCAATGTTTTAATTTAAATAATTAATATGTTTTTCCTTAAGTATAAATGTGAATATTCTTGTGAATATGTAATTAAAACGGGAAAATGAAAAGCTTGAGAGGTCAAATGCTTCATTAATTAGATGTTTTGAATGGTTATGCCTTATATAGATAGATGAGCCTAGGGACCGTGGGATCCCTTGTGGAGAAAGACTATGTTAGTTTTTGTGTGATCCTCTAGATACCATGACAGCTCGTTGAGTTGACATAGGTGATAGACCAAGTGCACTGCTCTTGGGGATTGATGTCTGTGTGTTACGTCCCAATGCATCCTATATCATTTTCCAAATAACTATGAGAGCCTAGGGTTAGATTATTTTTGGATATTACTTGGTTATTTCCCTGAGACCTCAAGAGGTCTTGGAGTTTAGATGAGGGGAATGAACGTGAGTGCTTCCCTTGGTAAGGAATGTGTGTTCCTTACATCTATCTCCAGCCAGAAATAGTATCCGGGGTATATGTTCATTTGGCATTGGAACACAATGGGTTTGTATTGGGGGATGCTAAGTATGTCTAACTATATATATATATATATATACAAACACACATTATATATATATATATATATATATTTTAAATGATCTTACATAATAGATGTGGGATGAAGCTTGTATCACCGTCAGCTATCCCTTAGGAACCTAGAGGGGTTATTGGTTATTTATTCATTTTTGTTATAGCTTTGATATACTTGAACACTATTTAATTTAATTGAATTGTATATATTGATCCAGACAGCAGTGGTCCTGACATACTAAAATTTATATCTCACACCTTATTCTGATCGCCATTTAGTTAGGGTAATCGTGTAGACTCTACTTGTTTATGGACCTTTGGACATTTCATGATGTTGTTTGCTTTACTTGGGAGTAAGGAGCAAAGGACTGTGTGGGGGCTCAGGATGCTCATGGAAATTTCCATTACGGATTTTTGTCTTTTATTTATTTATATAATGAGATGTATAGAATGTTTCTCTAATTACTGCTTCTAAATATGTATTACCATGACATGCATGCAATTTATAAATTGGCATTGGCCAGTTGATTATTTCTTACATATTCTTCTGAGGTCATCTGAGTTACTATTTATTTCCACTAGGCATTTTGAATATGAGGTTATATTCTACCCCACTGACTATCCTTAGACCCTCTCAGGTAGTCAGTAGCCTATTGCAGATGAGGAGACACACTTGTAGTAATGTGGTGACCAATCCAGCTTCCAGTTCGGGGGTGAGCCAAGTCAGGAAATTACACCTTGGGGTTCACATATTCCTTTTGTTGAAAATAATGATGGATAAAAGTGACTCTTCACTTATTATTTATATCTGAACCATATAAAAATTATTAGCACGTATCATCTTCTCCATATTGGTGACTTTTTTGATCAACCGTATGAAGCTCAATACTTTTCCAAGATTGAACTTTATTCAGGATATCTTTAAATTAGGATCACCGATGAAGATTTACATAAGAAAATATTCGGTGACTTGTATGTAAATTTTGAATATATATTTATTCCGCTGAGTATAACTATTCCCCCAGTTATCTTTAGAGATTTATTGAATAGAACATTTAGAGATTACCATGATCAGTATTTTCTAGTCTTTATAGATGATATTTTATCCACTTAAAGAGAAAGTAATATCATGAATATCACTTAATAATTGTAAAAAAAACCCCTATGGAAGGATAAACTATATGAAAAATTTAAAAATTGTGAATTTTATCAGAAAAAGGTTTCATTTTTGTGTCATGTAATCTCAAGAGTGTTTATATCAATAGATCCATTAAAGATAGATACTATTGAACATTCACCCAAAAAAGTCATGGTAATTGTGGTCATTAGTAATATTGGTTTAGTTGGATATTATTAATGGTTTTTAGATAATATTTCACAACTATCTAACTCTTTAACCAAGTAAATATAGTAGGGGTCCACGTTCCTCTAGAAAGATGATTATGAGAAAAATTTTAAGGAACTGAGGCTAAGATAAGTAAATGCACCTATTCTTATGTTACCTTGTAGTAAAGAATCTTTTTTAATACATATTGATCCATGAAATAAAATATTAGGATGTTTTGTTATGTATAATTTCATGGTTATATCTTATGCCAAATGAAAATTGAATATTCTTGAACAAAATTAATAAACTATGGATTTGGATTTTACTACTATAAATTTTGAAATAAAAATATGGAGGAATTATATTCATGGAGAAAACTGTGATATATATAATGGTTAAAAAAATTTAATGTATATAAACACATCGAAGGAGTTTAATACACACTAGAGAATATGGTTATATATTATTAAATTATATGAGTAATCAATACATTACTACCCTCAGAAAGATATCAAGGTGACTCATGCTTTTAGTCGAAAGGACCGTGATTGATTATCCATGATGAGGATCACAAATGATCCAAAGTATTTGTATTTTAAAATGAAGGATTTTAAAATCTTCAAGGAATGGGAAAATAATATGTTGCTCAATTGAATTTTCAAAGATACACCCAAATGACTATTAAATAGTTATTGCGGGAAGATATAGAGATGGAAAGGAAAGTTATAAATATTCCTACGCTTAACCTTGATCATGATTGAATGATAAGTTTTAGGAGCTATTTATGCATTGAATTCAAACCATACTAGAGGAATATGTTTTTAGAGGAATATTATAGTTATTTAATATCTATTTATCAAGGAGTTTTGTAGATGTATAGATATTGGAAAGAATATTTTTGGTGGGATGGGATGAATAGAGATATCACAATGTCTGTATCTCAATGATTAGTATGTTGTCTATTTAAGGTTGGAAGACAATATTCTAAGGGAATGTTTCATTAATTAACCATACCATAATATAAATGGGAAAACATCACCATGTATTTTTTTCATTGGACACCCTGAAACCACTAAAGGTCCTAATTCTATATGGGTTACTATTGATCTACTTACTAAGTTGGAACAATTCATTGCTATCAGATAAGAATTATATGTTCATTATCATTCCTTAATATACATTGAGAAAGTGGAAATGTTTCATAGAGTACCACATTCCATTATATCTATTTTGGATCATAGGTTTACCTCAAATTTCTGGTGAATTCTTCACAAAGCTCTTGATATTGTGTTGAGTTTCATCAATGTATATCATCTTCATATAGATGGTAAGTCTAAATAACCAATTAAAATCCATTAATATCTTCTATAATTGTATCACCCCATGAATTTACCATATTTTTCTTTCTATTTTGTATATATCTTTGCAATACACACAACACCTGACTTATACAAAACACTATTTAGTCATTTTTTCACAATTAATTAAATTATAACCCTTTTTGATATTTTTTATAACATATATATATATTACATATCCAAAAAAATATTTTTACGTTCATTTAATATATTAGATAGTCATAATATAAAATCAAACTCAATTTAACTCATAAGATACTATATTATTATAATAGTAGTTTTGTCGACTTTTTAAGGAAACACTATTTTAAATAAAAATTATGATCCTTTTATATATTTAATATATAAAAATAAAAATAATATTTTTAATTGAAACATAAAAAATATCTTAGGTTGGATTTTTGTATTTTTGTGAAGATTTATTTTTTAATGAATAATGAAACATTATGAATTTTAGTTCAAAAATAAATTTTCATCAAAATTATTTATAAGGATAACTTATAATTTCAATAGGATTTAAATTTAAATTTTATTATATTTTTATCAATTAATAATATTTATTTCATTGGAATAAAATTTACTTTGAATTTTATTATAAAAAACATTGTAAACTTTTGAACGTTTTTACTTTAAACACGTGCATTGTCATCCCACCTGCATGATGAATTTTAAATTAATCTTTTCCAATTGTATGATTGGAATTTGGAAAATGGATTAAATATTTAGAATAATCATAATTTATAATTTCTATGTAGACAAAAATTAATTTTTAAAAAATAATTAGTGATTGTAATAAAAATTAATTGCAATTATTAAGCATAAATTAAGCTTAATAACAAAAAAACCTTAACTTAGGGACCAAAAATACTTATACACTATTGAGAAAAAAATTAATGTCCATATATCAACCCTATCCTCTCTTGTATCAAATTAGTTCTATCATTAGATTCACTTGCAACCAGAATAATGTGGTGAAAATTCCTTTTTCAAAATATTAGAAGAGTGTCACTCCTCCTCCACTATAGAAGGCAACCACTTCTCCCCATTCTTAACACCTCTCATGTTAGGCCATGATCTACAAAATTATCTTCCCAAAATCCCTCTCCTAGACCTTTAATACTCCCTTAGGGTAGGAATCCTTCCAAGGAATCCGTTTTGGTGTATACCAAAAAGCATTACTCAATTTTTAAGGTAATGGTTTTAAATGATATCTTTTCTTTCATTTACTTTTATTCCACATCAAATATTATTCTTCCTTATTGAAATAATAAAACTAGCATCCCAAATATAGTTATATTTTTATATATTAATTTTTTTATCTTCACTCACGCACACTTCCATCTAATGTGTAACGAACATACTCTTTATGTGAAGGGTGAACTTCCACCTCCCGAAAACATGATTGTCTATTCTTCCATTACCACCTATTATGGTGGTCTTTATGATAGAAACTATATTTCTATATGATATATATGATATTTATTATGTTATTATTCTTCCGTAATCAATTTATACTACATACCTTTATACTCCCTATTTTTTATAAATATGATAACATCATTTGAGGAAGTGTGGACTACCACCCCCTCAAAGAGAGGTGATTAATTCATGATATATATGGAACATATTAAGGGTGATTTTAATAATCATATATAAATTATATTAAATATATATGATACTGGAATTATAATATACATTTTTATACATTCTTTAAAAATATTATTATGAAATTAATTTAGAATTTATGCATACATAGGCCTACCATCTCTATGAACAGTGTATTCTACTTCCTATCTCCATTTATTATAGATAATTCTAAATACATACATACAAATTATATATGATAAATATTTCATGGGTTAATTTTTTTATAGGATGACATCATGATATAATTAATAGGAACTACAAATGACATGTGAATACATACTTGAGAAAACAGGTAAAATAACACCCGAAATAGATAAAATAATACAAGAGTGCACAAAATGGAAATAAAATATTATAATGAGTTAATATATGATATTATAAACATGAGTATGGTTTTTTTAGAATTTATAAACATATTTTAAACCACTAAATTGGGGTCTAAAGACAACTCAACAAAAATGATGTATAAAGTAAGGGATCCTTGTCTCACATTTATTTCTGTGACTCATACTACATTTAAACCAATTAATTATTATTTTGTGGTGTTCCTACTTTAAATTATAATATATTATATAATTAATCAATTTTATTTATGGATTTTATGGTTTTTCTTTTTATTATCTCAACTAATATATTTTTAAATGAAAATAAACATGTGGTAAAATTTATCTTTGCACTATCACTTTCTACTGTTATTTATATTTTTCTCATGGAAAAATAATAACCTTTTGATCATTTTATGGTACATTAAATTTGTATTAAATATCCATATTATCATGAAATTAAAATTTTTAAATGCTAAACTATATAGCATTTTTACAAATGGTGTTCATTTGTTCAATTATTTGATTAACTGGGGAATTATTGATAAATATTAATCTTTTATTGAATATGGATATTTGATAAGGCACGTTTTTATGACATAAATATATTATTTGATATATGAGGAATTATTTAGATAGGTAAAACATCATTGTGTCATGGTTATAGATATCCCATCGATTCATCAGTATTCTCATGAGATGAAAAATGTGGCCCAAATAGGTAGGGTTTTACCCAATATGTTAAACTGTCTATTGAATGGTCTTAATGGTACCGCTTCTCTGTACCTAGGAAACTTGGAATATAATAATTAAGAACATACCTCATCTATACTTGGTTGTTATTTATCAATGAGACCTGGCATTGACATATCTTTTGATTTATTTTATTTTTAGCTTATTGATTAATGTCATATCTTTTTGTTTCTTACCTTTCCATATTTATTATGATTTATATAGTTGTTTAAATATAAAGTGTGTTCAATTATTTACCTCTCCATATAGATTGATTCATTATTAAATCTATTTTACTAACCATTATTGATCATCTAATCTCTCCATTATTATTTTTCATTCCCCAGGTTATGAAGAAGAGAAATATGAATAACTTTTCAAGGATCAATTTTATTTCATTTTATTATATATCATGGTTGTATTTTATATTTCAAAATACATTATGTGCATCATGTATTCTATTATGGATTTCCATTAATTATATACCGATCGGTCCTTTAGGATTTGTTTCCTTGTAATCATTCTAATGTAATAATAGAATGCACTAACTCTTGGCTTCTATGGTTAGGGCCTTACATTTGGTATCAAAATATGTTAAGAAACAACCTTGGAAACTGGATTTAGAAATACGTTGATTATGTAACATAACCATAAGACTAATTTTGAGGATGATTATAGAAGAACATCATAGAATTTTGGGAAGCTATAAATTATGTGGGTATTTCTAGCAATGAATATGTGTTTGGATACTACCAATAGACGTGGTTAGGGAATAAATATACCAATGGGTAATAAATCCCACATGGTGTTTCGGGTATAAATTAGTGAAACATCATACATTATAAAAATTGTTAATGTGAACCTGGTTTGACAATCCTAGGGTGTATGCTTATGATAATTCACAATTTATTTACCTACCATTGTGAAGGATTTAAATTTAATGATTTACATAAATAAACAAAAGTTTATTATTATATGATTTAAGATGCGTATATTTATGTAATGGGCTATACCATATTTGGAATTAAATATTATAAGCTAATATAGTGTATTCTATTTTTTAAAAATTGTTCCTTGATGAATAAATGATTACAATTCTCCTAGAAATTTCAGAGATTTCCCTCGCGAGGAAACCAATATTACCGGTATTAGATTAGATAAAATCATGGAAATGTAAGGGAAGAATAATCACATTATGACATATAACCTTTATAGAATAGAGAAACCTATTCCACATAGAGAATCTCATATGCTAGACCGCATTATGTGGAAAAATCCACCAGCATTTAGTGGGAATACTAATCCAATTATATTTGTGTAATGGATTAAGACACTGGAGAAGATATTTATGGCCATGGAATATAGGTACGGGGAAAATGATACACAAGATGTCTGTTGTTTCCAAGGTGAGGTGGATTAGTGGTGGTCTCAGATCCATAATAAAATAGAGGAATAATAAATTTGACTCATGGAATGGAAAAATCTTAAAGAAACATTCTTCGAAAAATACATCCCTAGTTATTAAGAAATCGAGAAGTAGAGAAAGTTATATGATTAAAGGAAAAGGAAGAATAGAGTGTTATATATGATAAAGATACATTTACATTTTTATACTGATATTCTATGGAGTATATATGAAATAATAAGTATAATATTTTCCACATCGTTGAGGGTCCTAATCCAAGTCTCTAAATGGAACTAGTCACCCAGAAAATTTCCTTCATATGAAGAGATAGTTTTATGTTACATATAGATGGAGAAGGAATATTCTAGAATAAATACATTCAAATGAAACTAAGAAAGAAAGAGTCCATCTGATCCCCATGATAAAGGGAATACAAATAAGAAGAATGTGTCTGAGTGATTTCCATGTCGTGATATCTGTGGTAAGAGTCACCCTATGAAATGCTTTATGGGAATGGGAGTCTTCTATAAATGTAGAGATTGTGGTTTCCATTAAAAATAATGTAAAGGGAAGAAGGAAAACACTATTATTAAATGTTACAACTAAAAATAGATGTGACATAATGTAATTTAATTCCTTAAGAATCGAGGAAATATACCATAGAAGATGCCTAGGGGAAATGACCATGTTTATGTGATCACTAAAACAAAGGTAGAAGTACCGAATGACATGGTGGTAGGTACATTAGTCCTATCATTAAATTTCTCCAATGTTTTTTTTGATGATATATCATCTCAATATTTGATATCTACCCAGTTATCTAGGAAAATTCATCATTTACCTTTTGATATTGTAAGAAAGTTTTTAGTCAAAACTACTAAGGGAATTATCATTATAACAATGACATGTTGTTCAGTCCTAATAATTACACACAAATGTGCTTTATGTAATGATCTTATCATCATACATATGGTTTAATTTGAAATAATCATTTATATATTCTGGTATCAAAATATGATGCCAAAACTATTTTGAAATATAAATTAAGTTATAATTTTTGAGGAAGATTGAGTATCACTCATCTTTAGAGAATAATTTTCCTTCCATGATTATTATCTATAACAACAACCAGTAGCAACATTAAATTAAATTCATGGAGAATAATACCAAAAAAATTCTAGTTATGAATAAGGTGATTTTGAAATCAAATATGTACAAATTGTAAAATAATAAATTTTCATATTTCATGAATATTTTCTTAGATATCCCCCAAAATGAGACGTTGAGTTAATCATTAATTTAATCATTTTTATAAGGCCAATATCAATTACAACATATTTAATTTACACTTGGAAATTAGTGTATTTGAATAAAAAACAAGAGGATTTGGGTGATAATGGATCTATTCAACCAAGTGTTTCACCTCGAGGAGCCCTTGTTCTCTTCATTAAAAAGAGATATGGATCCATGAGGATGGGAATTTATTATAGGGAAATAAATGCTATTAAATTAAAGGGAAAGTATATTATACCTCACATTTATGACTTTTTTGATCAACTTTATGATGTACAATATTTCTGAATGATGGATCTTTATTCTGGATATAACAAATTGTGGGTAAATAAAGAAGAAATTAGGAAGAAAACTTTTAAGGAAAGGTATGGACATTAGGATTTTATAGTAATTACATTTGGATTGATGAGTTCATCATCTATTTTTATATACCTAATAAACATACTATTAATGAAATATCTAGATGATTTTTTTGGTATTCATTGATTATATTATGTTTTAATCCAAATGATATATGGAACATGATAATCAATTAAAGATCATTATTAAGAAAATTATAAGGGAATAGTTATATGGGAAATTTAGTATGTTAAATTTTTGGTATCAACAAGTTTCTTTTATTAGCCATATTGTCTCCAATGAGGGAATATTAGTTTATCTTGATAATAAAAAGGCATTAAAATAATGTCGTATATAATAAAAAAACATAATTGAGGTTCCCAATCTCATTGGTTTTGAAGGTTACTTTTCGTGATTCATTCAGAATTCTATCAGATTAGCTAACTTGTTAACCCATTCTACACTAAAATGTGTTATTGTATTAATTATGGAATTTTATGAATGATTCTATAAGATAAACTTAAGAATTTTTAATGATATGATTTTTAATATTCCATCTGGAAGTGATGGATTGGTCATATATAATGATGCATCATAGAAGAGACTTGGTTTTGTCCTAACGAAAATTGATAAAGTCCTTTCATATATATCAAGGTAATTGAAAACTCAAGAACATAAATATCTAGCTGTGGATCATGAGTTAGAATCTATAGTATTTTCTTTGAAACAATATATACATAATCTCTATGGTGCGAAATGTGTAATAAACACAGATCATAAAAGTCTAAAATACATCTTCCTAAAAAAACAAACGAACATGAGAAAAATGTGGTGGCTTGAATTACTCAAATATTATTATTTCTCAATAAAATACCACCTAGAAAATGAAAATAAGGTGGTGGATGCATTGTGTTGGAAGGATCCCGGATATCTAAACCAAATGAGGGTTGATAATGATTCTTTGTTTAGGTATCTATAAATTATAAATATTATAATTTATAAATAAAGGAAGACATCAATAATCCTTCAAGGTATTGAAAAACTATATTTATAGGATAGGATAAATAATTCTCAATCAGATAATGAGGAAATTCTTGAATAAAATCAATTGTGTGAATAAAGGGATATTAACTGAAATTGTTTTCGAATACGGTGTTCTAAAATTTTGAAAGAGGCTTTGTGTTCCATCTATACCTAAGATAAAAAGATAATGTTTGGTTGATTCTCATTGCTCAAATTTCTCTATACGTCCTGGTAGTACAATTATGTATAGGGATGTGAAGGAACACTTTTTGTTGGTTAAAATGAAGCCATAAATTTTAGATTATGTTTCAATATGATTGGTATTTCATCAAGCAAGATATCTAAGGCAACAGCTTAATGAATTCATGCAACCTCTTCCTATTTGATTGTGGAAATTGGATGAAATTACTATGGACTTTGTCACAATACATCCAATGAATCATTGAAATAATGGTTCAATATGGTTTATCTTTGATTGTATAAAAAATTATATGAATTTACTTACTATAAGATAAGAACTACATCTTGATCACCTCACAAGAAAATATATTATTGAAGTTCTAAGGCTTCATGTCCTTCCTTTGTCAATTTTCTATGATAGTGACCCCCTCTTTACATCCAAATTATGGAATATTCTTCAAAAGTTTCTAAACATTGATCTCTATTTGGGCACTTCCTACCATCCTAAAATTGATAGATAGTCTGAAAGGACAATTCAAACAATGGAATACAAGTTCTGTTCATGCTCACTTGACATTCAAGGTATGTGGGATCAATACTTACCTTTGGTTAAATTTTACTATACTAATAGTTCCCATTGATGTATTAAATTGAACCATAAAAAGCACTATATAGAAATATATGTCATACTCAAACTTGTTTGGATGAAGTCTGTAAAACAAAACTAGTAGGCCCAATAATTTGGGAAGAGGCGACGCCAAATGCAAATTCTATTCAGGCTCATATCATAATGGATCAAAGTAGGAAACATATTTATGCTAATAATCAGGGAAAATATTTGTAATTCCAAGTGAAGGATCATGTTTTCCTAAAGTAATCTCTATGGATGGTTGTTTTAAGGTTTAGTAAGAAGGGGAAACTGAGTCCTAGGTACATCGGACCATTTAATATTTTTCAAAGAGTTTGAGTTATTTCTTATCATTTGGCATTGTTTCCAGATCTCTCAAATGTACACAATTTATTCCATAAATATCTGTAATGTTAGTACATTCTTGACCCAATTCATGTTCTCACCACTGATGAAATTTACTTGTAACATGGAATTTCATACTATGAATAACACATCCCAATTCTTGATTCAAGGTATCCAGTATTTTGAAATCAGTCAACTCGTTGGGTAAAGGTACAATATAGAAATCACAAAAATGAGGAAGTAACGTGGGAACCCGAAGATTCTATGAAGAAAAAAAAACTCACATATATTTTTAAGGAAATTACCCTTAAAATTTATAGGAGGATTTTTTGTAGGAGGGAAGAATTTATCACCCCAATAATTTACCTTATTTTCCATTATATTTTATCAAAATATTTGTAATACACACAGTACCCAACTTATACAAAACACTATTTAGTCATGTTTTTCATAATAAATTAAAATATACAAATTTTAAATAATTTATATAGTAAATTTATATATTATATATAATAAAATATATGTTTAAATTACATTAATATACTTTATCAGAATAATATAAAAACAAAATCAATCTTACTCTTAAATTACTTTATTTTTAGAAAAGTAGTTTTGTATCCTTTTACGATAGAACCTATTTTAAATAATTTTTTTGAACCTTTTAAAAATTTAATATTTTTAATATAAACATAATATTTGGAAGAGAAAAAATAAATTATAATATGGTTAATTTTGGTATTTTTATGTGACCCATCATTTTTAATGAATAATTAAAAATACTGAATTTTATTTCAAAACTACACATTCATATAATTTAATTATAAGGATAAATTATATATTAAATTGATTTTAATGTTTAATTATATTATGTTTTTTTCATTTAATAAAATTTAGTTAATTGGAATCAATTTCAATTTCTAATTGACTATAAAAACAATGTAAAATTTTGAACGTTTTTACTTTAAAAATCCACATTTTCGTCTCGCCTGTATGGTGAATTATAAAATATGTTCTGACAGATATGTGATTAAAATTTAGAAAAATGGATTCCATATTTTTAATAATCACAATTTCTAATTTCTAATAGTTCCAAAATTATATTTGATCAAAAATATTATTGATTGTGATTAAATTTAATTAGAATGATTAAGGTTACATTAAGCTTAATAAGGGACTGAACCTTAAACTTGAGGACCAAAACGACATATAAACTTGTCAAAAAACCAATGGATGGAAACATATCGATCCAATAAACTCTTGGATCTACTTATCAATATTATATTATCCACTTGAATCATGGAAAATGTGTTTGGAATTCCTTTGTAAAAATATTACATGAATATCACTCCTCCTGAATAATAAAAGGAAACCACTTATCCCCATTCATCAAACCTATAAAACCGGATAAGTTTGGAAAATATCTACCCAAATATATTCCCAAAATCTCTCCCATCTACCTTGAATTGTCCCTTTTTGATGTAATCCTTCCAAATAATCCCATTGCTATAAACCTAAAGGAGTTACCTGATTTTTAAGGTAACAATTTCCAAAGATCTATTTTCTTTCCTTTAATTTTACACTACCTCAAATATTATTCATCTGTGTTCATATAATACCACAAGTATTTTCAATATACTTTTATTTTTTATGTTAATTGTTTACCTACACTCAGACACCCTTCCATCTAATGGGTAACGAACATACTATTTATGTGAATGACGAACTATTGCCTCACAAAACGATGATTGTTCATTCTTCCTTTATCGCCACTCATGGTGGTAATTATGATGGAAACGATATTGATATTTTATATAAATTAAATTAATTAGGTTCTTATACTTATATAATACTTTTATAACATGTAACCTTATAATCTCTATTTTATATAAATATGATAACATCGTTTGAGGAAATGTTTACTACCGCCCCCTCAATGCGATAAGATTCATTTATTCTCTACATGGTGTGTATTAATGGTTATTTTAACCAACATATGTTAAATTTATGAAATATAAATTTTATTTTAATTATAATTTACATGTTTTTGCATTGTTTTAAAATAATAAAATGAAATGAAAGTAGCGTCATGCCTACGTACGACCTACTCTCTCCATGAAGTATGCATTACATGTCATATCTCAAATGATTATATATTTTTATAAATATGTATATAATTTTTATATTCTGATAAATAATACATGTTTTAAATTCTAGATATTATGAAATCATGATCTAATTAATAGGAAGAACAAATGACAACTCAAGTCATACTTGATAAAACTAAGCAATTAACACAAAAACAGTTAAAATAACGAAAGACTATAATAGATGGGTAATAAAATATTATAATGAGTTAATGTATGATATTATAAAGATAATTATTTTTCGAGTATTATATATTAACATATTTTAATCCAACACATATGAGGATAAATATGGCACAAAAAAATTAAGGATCGTGTAAGGTGTTCTTATCTCACTTTTCATTATGTGTTCCGTAAACCATCTACACAACATACTTCTTTTATGTGGTGTAATTACTACTAGTTTTGATATATTATATCATGTATCATTTATCATCATGTTATCTATGGTGTTTTTTTAAATTATCTTATCCAATATATTTTGAAGTGTCAATTACCCTGTGGTAAAATTTGTCTTCGTATTATCACTTTTAGTTGTGATTGGTAAATTTATATTGAAACAATCATATCATTATGATAATTTTATGGTACATCAAATTTTCATTAAATATATATATTATAATTTAATTGATATTAGTATTTTCAAAACCATATACCAATTTTTTACATAAGGTGTTCCCTTTTACATTTATTTGATTAATTGGGGAATTGTTGATAAATCTGTATCTTTTATTAAATGAGAATATTTGATACAATACCCTTTTTGAGATAAATTTATTATTTGATATATGAGGAATTATTTTGATACATATTACATGGGTTGGATATAGTTATAGATATCCCCTTAATGCCTCAGTAGTCTCTTGAGACGAAATAGATGGACAAAATAGATGGGGTTTTACCCAATATACAAAATCATCTTGTGAAAGATCTTAGCGGTACTGGTTCCATGTGCTTAGGAAAAATGGAATCCAATAATTAAGAACTTACCTCATTTATATTCATTTATTATTTATCCATTATAGATTTTTTCTACATATCTATGGATTTGTTACATTTTCCTTTTATTTATTATTCTAAAGTATTTCGGTTTCTTACCTTCAAATATTGATTATGCCTTATCCAGTATTTATAATTGAATGTGTGTTCTTTTATATACCTATACATATATATTGATTAAATATTTCTTCGATTTTACATACTGTTACAAGGAATTTGATCTCATCCATATTAGTTTTCTTTCCTCGGGTTATGAAGGATTGAACTATGAATAACCTTTAAAGGATAGAATTTATTTTGTTTTATTAAGTATCGTGATTTTATTTTATTTTTTCAAATGAATTATAGGTATCATGTATTGTAATATATCCATCCAGTCTTCTAAAATGATCAGTAATTCAAGATTTTATTCATTATAATCATTCTACTGCAATAAAAAAATTATTCGGCTCTAGGATTCTATTTTTGGGCCATTAATGTAATCTTGTTCTCTAGATTTTAAATGTGGATGTGATCAACACCATCCTCTAATTGAGTTTTATTGACACCGAAAAAATTAGTTATATAAAAAATAAAATGAAATACATATTAAAGAGGATATGAATAATTAATGTCGGATATCATCACCAATAAAAAGATCGACACATCCACTATGAAGGGATCCAATACTAGAGAACACTATATTTAAGTCACTCTTTATAGAAATAAATGTAGATATAAAATGTGATATAATAATATTACATAATGATACATATTAGGACCTGAGATAGACTATTAAATATAAGAGAAGGTTAGATCCATAAGGAAACACATCAAGGAAGATCCGAGTTAGAAAACAATTTATATTGATAATCACTAGCATGATCTAGAAATTGATGTTGGTGAAAAGTTGATTTTATGAATTTCTCATTGGAATAAGGTTATGTTATTTAGTAAGAAAGGGGAAATAAGTTGTAAGTATATAAATACATTTGATATTCTTGATCTTATCAGGATGGTAGCCTATATCATGGAACTCCTACCGTACCATTATCATGTCTATGATAGGTTTTTTGTATCGTTCTTGAGGAAGTTTATACATGACCCTTCACACATACTAAATCCATAAGTCAAACCATTGAATAAAAATCCTTATAATGAGTAACAATTGGTGGAGATTTCAATTCTTAAAGAGAATTTTATAAGAAACAATACCACTCAAATGGTTAATGTTTTGTGGTGAAATGTTTTTGATGAAACGTTGTGAGAACTTGAGGATATAATGAGGAAGACCTGTCCTCATTAATGTTTTATCAATGTGACATGTTTCAAAGAAAAAAATAATTTTAATGGGGAGGCGTAGAATGTAACAACATTTATTTTTAATAATTTTTTCAAATAAATTAAAAGTATTTCATATCTTTCACTATAAGAAACACTAAGTTAATCATTCACTACACAGAACATTACCTTAACATTTATTACACATACAACCAATTTTTAACAACACAATTATATTATATTAATATTATTCAAATTTTACTATTGAATCATGCACATAAAACCTAGAAAATAATTTTAAAATATTATGAATATGTTTTTTATATAAAGAATATATATTGATAAAAAAACATAATTTTCATTAAAATATTTATTTGTTTTGAAAATAGTATTTTCTCCAAATAAAATTTATTATTTCATTTTTAGAATAATAATAAAAGTAATTTTATATGCTTTTATAAAACTATTTCTAAAAAACAATATTTCTTAAATCAAAATGTCCAAATTATCTTAGGGTAATTTTTTTTGTTATCAAGGAAATGTTTCATTTTTTAATGCCTAGTGTAAAATTATGAATTTTAATTGAAAAACCCCATTAAATTTAATTTATTAGTAAAACAAATTATATATTAAATTGAAATTTAAGTTAAATTAGTATAATTATAAATACATTAAACTAATTTACATCATTGTAATCAATTTAATACTAAATTTGGATATAAAAATTTTATTATCTTTTAATAATTTTTTTTGTTCAAAAATAGTTCTCTTTTTGAATCTGTTAGAATAATTTTATATTAAAATTTTCCATTTCTATGAATGTAATTTGTAAAAATTAATTCCATACTTGAATTCATTAAAATTTATGTAACAAATAATATCAACATAATTTTTGACCACAATGAATAGTGAATGCAGTAAAAATTAATTACCATAGTTAGTATAAAATGGATTTACCAAGGTGATAAAATAACAAGATAAGGTTTAAAATGACCTAAAAACTTTCCTAAAACCCATTTTTTGGTCATATTTCTACCATAAAACCTATAATATTCAGGATTTGTAATATTTTTTACCCTTATGATATATAAAAAATTAGGGATCACTCAATTCATCTAAAAAATACCTATTGTGTTCTATCCCTACTTATAAAAGCCTGCCCCTATCCTCTATTATTAACACCATAAATACCTTTTGGTCTAGCCAATACTTGCCCAAATAACTTTCAAAAATTCCTCAAATTATCTTATATGCATTATTTTGGATGGAAATCTATCTTAGGAAGTCTTTTGGTGAAAACCTAAGGAGGATACATAAATAATAGGTAACGTTCATCAACAATAGTTTTTGTTTTATTTTCTCCTCTACATCAATAAATTATTATTAAAAATGATTATATAATAAAATTTGTATATTCTATATACTGAGATGTTTTTAAGTCAATCTCATGACTTAAAACCATCTCCACTTCCATCAAATCAGTTATGAAATCATCATTAGGTTGTATGGAGGACAACCGCCTCACAAAATAATGTCATTTGTTTTTCCATTATAACCAATAAAGTACTATCATAATGATGAATTTATTATTTTTAATTTATATTAATTATTTTGATTTTATTATATAATTATTATTGTAAAGACCCTAAATTTCAAGGATTTTTTTTCTTGAATTCTTTGGAATTTTACAAGTACGCAGTTTCTGACGGCACCTGATTCTCAGGACTGGTGTTCCTGAAATAATTTTCTGAAGTTTAGCTTGGGTACGTTCAGTAAACGAACAAGTAGATTTTTCTATCTTTTGAACTAGTGCTCGGAATTGAAATCTGAGGGCACCGATTAACTCATAGCGCTGGTATTTTCTTAAGGGGACCTTTAATGCAGTTGCATTTTGTGCGGGTTGGAAGTTAATTTTTTGGGTTTATTCCTAAAGTTTAAAAAAATTGGCGGTGCAGAAATTTTATTTGTGAGGTGGGGCCCACACAAGCCCAATCCTTCAACTCCCCATTTATTTCCCTGCTATTTCCTTTGACAATCCCCCATTAATACCCCTTTTTAATTCTCTAACAAATCCACATATTGATTATGATGGAGCCTTCCTACCTCCCTCATCCATTTAAACGAACCAACAAATTAATTTAATGTCAGCGTTAAATTTATTGGCACCACTTCGAATTCATACGAATTGATAAAAAATTATATTAATTAGAGATCCCCTTTTTCTTTTTTTGGTGAAATTCTTTGGAAAAAGACTCTAGAGGATTAAAGGGAGGTGAACTTTTCTTCAACGGAGAACACCCCTGGTGAAGAACGCAAAGAACTTCTTACTCGGATGCACCTCGACGACAAGATCCAATGTCGCCTACGACAACGACCCTTCCTTCATCGTTGACAGAATTAAACCATTCTTCCACGATGCCCATCTACCGTGATTCTCATCTTCCATGGCTCGACGATGTATTACAACAACCTTGAGGTGGGGGTATTTTTATATTTCATTTATGTGATTTATACTCCCGAATATGGCGTTTAATTGTTGGGTGATGATTTAAGCCACTAACGTAGTGGGTACAGATTAACGAACAAGTCCGGACCCACCGCTAATTTTTTATTGATGCACGGAGTGTTTGGAGACAACAAAATGGGACCGCAACAGTGATTTGGGGCCTTCGTAGTGGAGTTCGGGTCTCGAGACGGCCGTAGGTGCAGACGGGAGCAAAAACGGACCAACGGAATGACTCTGGTGGTCCGCAGAAGACCCCGGTGGTGCGGGCGGCTGGAGGTGGCGACTGGCACCGGCCGACCGCCTAGATGCTATGGTGCCCTGGGGCACCGACGACAGGAGCCTGTCGCGGCACCGACCACGATAGTGAGCGAAGGATCCGGCAGTCGCGCGATATCCGGGGAGACTAGCGACGCCACCCTGGCGCCGGGTTCGTGGAACCTTGGGCCGCCCCCCTCACTCGGCCAACAGGCCGAGCCAGAACAACCCCCCCTCCCGGCCTAGCCGTGATGGGTCACTCGGACTGGGCCACGCCCAACCGGGCCGCACCACGCCTTCTCGAGCCAGACCCGGACCCGGGTCCGACCGGGCCCATACCCCCACTTCGGACAGTTTTTCAGTATTTTTCCCATAACATGAGCTACTGACCTCTGATCGAAGCACCGTCAGTTGCGTAGGAATTCTTGGATCAATAAGGTCTTTTTAGTATATTAAAATTGATGTTTTTGTGAAGTTGGTGTATGGCCAGGTTGGTTCGAACCCAAAACTAACCGGGCCCTTGGAGCAGAAACGTTTGTAACTTAAGGATCGGGCATCCGATTGACGTGTCGTCAACTACGTTAAATTTTTTTTATTGATAAAGTTCTTTTAGAATACTCCACTTGAGGATTGGACCCATCTGATGTATGGTCTGGTTGGTTTTAGCTTAAAAACCAACGGGGCCCTTGGAAAGGAAAAGCCAATAACTCTCAGACTGGGTGTCTGATTGACACACCGTCTATCGCGTTGGGTTTCTTTTCATGAGACAAAACTTTGTGATACATCAAATATGGAATTTTTGATAGTTTATGTATCAACCCCCTTGCTCGAGGAGCAGACCCTCCTAGAATCGAGCGTGCTTTGTGCACGAACCCTAGAGCTGGTTGCGACTACCACATCTACCATACTAGTATCCTCTGTGGGTTTGACAATGATGACTTCTTTACTAGGATCATTAGTGGGTTCGAAGATGATGAATTATGAACTAGGATCCTCCATGGGTACGATTATGATGACTTCCGTACTAGGATCATCAGTGGGTTCGACAATGATGACTTTCGTACTAGGATCCTTAGTGGGTTCGTTGAGGAAGACTTCCATACTAGGATCCTCTGTGGGTTCGACGAAGACGACTACCGTACTAGGATCCTCCGTGGGTTCCACAAAGAATTCTCCCATACTGTAATACTCCATGGGTTTGATGGCAATGAATTTTGTACTAGGATCCTTCGTGGGTTCGACTGCGATGACTTCTGTACTTGTATCCTAAGTGGGTCTGACAGAGTAGCTGGTCTTGTATCCTGAGTGGGTTTGATAGGTTAGATGGTCTAGTATCCTATGTGGTTCTGACATCTTGGATAAATCAGTGACTACATCTGATCATCCCTATCACTCTACAAAAGTTGTATACCTGTGTGAGTTGAGTCTTGATTTTTAATCATTATCATCGAAGTGATTGACTTGCTTTCATGTGTGGACTGGGTTGTGTTTTCCTGTGTGGACTAGGTTGTTCTTGGGGCTTGATAGTGGGATTCAAACTGTAATTGATGACTTAGGTGTATGTATGGGAATATACCTAAGTAGAGTTGGTTGATACTTCGTGATTGTATCTTTTCTTTGTGGTTTACCCTTCGTGGATTTTGAGATACCTTCGGGGGTCTCGGGGTCCCTACTGAGTATTGTATACTCACCCCTGCACGGGCTATGCCTGCACTACATTGTGTTGGATGCAGACGACGGACATCACTCATCGAGGTGGAGGCTTTTGGAGCTGGACGGTACCTGGATGTGGACCACTTGGCGAGACGTACACAGAGCGGATGACCAGACCCGAGGAGCTGAGGAGACTATCTGTACACACCCTTCAGGTGGGATTTCTGGAGGACAACTCGGTGTTGCTATTTTACTTTACTACTGCTGTACTTTCTTTTCATTTGTACTGTACTTTCAGTTGGGTTTTTATACTGGCCCATTTACATTTCCGCACTTACCATTGTACTCAGTTTTACTTAGTGCATACTTCACTTGCGTATTATGTTGTGTTGTTTACTTCTATAAAGGCAATGACTTCCCTTTGAATCTGGATTTACGCCTTTGATTCTAGTCTCCAGCCCCTGGCCTATGGAAGGCGGGCTTGGGGTAGTCATGTAACGGGCCTCAAGGATGGGTCGTGACAAATTGGTATCAAATAAGTTGGTTCTACCGTAGAACAAATGACTCTGATATTTTATTTCTGTGAAGCAATAGTGTTAAGAGTATTGAGTGTGGTTTTTAGTCCAGGGAGTCTAGTGTTGGTGCGGTGGCTGATGTATCCATACACCAGGACTCTGATCTCTAATTTCCGACTCAATTTCCTTCAAAAGTTTTCTTTGTGATTACTTTGTGTCAGCCCACCATGTATACTATTTAACTGTGGAACACCTGTTACTTTTCAGGATGGCCCCACGAAGGCAGCCAACCAGGGATCCGAGTTACGTGCGGGATGGCAGCCCACTGAGCAACGAGGCCTTGATACAGGGCCCCATCACAGCGGAGGCACTAGTGGTACCACTACCCACTGAGCCACCGATACTACCATCCCCAGGAGTAGAGGGTGAACACCGCCAGAGTGCGTTGCACGAGTTTCTGTGATAGAGGTCACCTAGGTTCCGCAGAGAGACGGACCCTCAGGCAGCCGAGGATTGGATGGAGACTATCATCAGAGCCTTCATATTGGTAGGGACACCAGCCGACATTATGGCGATCCTTTCTGCGAGTCTCTTGCACGCAGCAGCAGGTAGATGGTGGAGCTTGATGATCTAGGTGCATGACGAGTCATCTCTACTTTGGACAGACTTCAAGAGTCTATTCCGCTCAGAGTTTGTTCCAGCCACCCTTCGTGCGGTGCATATTCAAGAGTTAGTTCATCTGCAGTTGGGCAGCATGACTGTAAAATCCCCAAAAGATAAAGGGTTAAATGAATAAATGATATGACTCATGTCAACAAGGTGCACCTTCCTTTTCGGGAGCCTATTTGATTAGAACTCCACAGTTAAGCGTGCTTGGCCTGGAGTAGTGATCAGGATGGGTGACCCTCTGGAAAGTTTCTCAGGGTGTGTGTGAGTGAGGACAAAGCGCACTGGAAAGGACATGTGTTGGCCTATGGGGACTGTCATTAGTCAGATGACCCGTTCCGGCATGTGGGTGGACCCTAGGGTGGACCCTAGGGTGGACCCCACGTGTCTGAGGGGCAACCGATGGTACCTGGTGGGCTAGGACCTGACGGCCTTGTTAAGGTGGGGTGGTTGTGCTATCACCGGGACACAGTTGTCACATTTGGTATCAGAGGAGGAACCCCGCCTTAAGTGCGGTGCACTGCCCGGGTTGAGATATAGGGCCCACAATGAGGGTGTTGTGCTCTAAAGTGGGGGTGATTGTAACATCCCCAAATGATAAAGGGTTAAATGACTAAATGACATGACTCATGTCAACAAGGTGCACCTTCCTTTTCAGGAGCCTATCTGGTTAGAACTCCACAGTTAAGCATTCTTGGCCTGGAGTAGTGATCAGGATTGGTGACCTTCTGGGAAGTTTCTCAGGGTGTGTGTGAGTGAGGACAAAGCGCACTGGAAAGGACATGTGTTGGCCTGTGGGGACTGTCATTAGTTAGATGAACCATTCAGGTATGTTGGTGGACCCTAGGGTGGGGCTCACGTGTCTGCGGGGCAACTGGTGGTACCTGGTGGGCGATGAACTGACGACATTGTTAAGGCGGGGTGGCTGTGCTATCACCGAGACACGGTTGTCACAATGACAGTACCTCAGTACTCAGTGAGGATTACTAACCTCTCGCGCTACTCCACTAACATGGTATGGAACCCATTCTTCAAGGCCGAGACCTTTGATCAGGGACTCAGACATGAGATCTAGGCTTCAACGATCTCCCTCAACATCCCGACGCAGGAAAGGGTGATGGGGAGATCCCTTCTAGTGTAGAGTTTTCTCCCTGAGAAGTCACCAGTGGCTAGACCCTACATAGGATGACACGTCGCGGAGTCTTTTGCAGTTGGCAGTAGACAGTTGACACAGAGGTCCAAGCGGACCAGGACATCAGATGTGCGATCTCAGGATACAGGTTCAGTTGTGTGGGGGCACACGAAACAGAGCCAGCCATACGAGGAGCAGGCGGTGCTATGCATGTAGTGAGAAGGGTCACATGGCTCTAGACTGCCCGACCCCCCTGGAGATGACCAGAAGGCTGTAGAGGGACCTCCCAAGTAGAGGCTCGAACGTGGTGGTCCACCGGGGGCAGGTATACGTGGTAGAGAATCTGGCCAAGCAGTAGGTGGTGGACGAGATTTCGAGGCCCTACCACCACCACCACCAGGAGGACCACCCCGACCGCAGGGAATGGGTGGAAATGGGAGATCTCATCTTTAGGTAGCTGAGGCCTACGACCATAGAGCTCCGGGAGCGGATGGATAGGAGCGGGACTAGATCCAAGCATGGAGACTTTGTTCATGATGCATCTAGATTTTTTTATGTTTTTGTTTGTGGATGCTTTGTGTCTTTGTACTTTGAGTCTCAATCATAAAAGACACTTTTTCTTGTGATGTTTTCTTCCCTGTCCTTTTTATGTGGTTGATACTAAGAGGTTTTGGTTAAAACTGTTGAGTTGACCCTCACTTTAGAGATACCTACTAGAGGAGACCTAGGGACCACACACTGCTGCTGACAGTGTGACTCGACCCTTGGAGGTGAGAGTAATAGTTGGATCTCTTGGTAGTAGCGTCGAGGCCTTACGACGTCATCCATGTCATCAAATAGTACCGTTCATGTTAAGATTGACTATATTAGGCAAAGATCGTGTTTCATCTAGAGGATGAGGTCAGATTTCTCTTTTCGGCAAAGGAGAAACCATAGCAGCTCTTACAGAAAGCAAGAGAAAGAGGGTGTAGTCGAGTTCTTTACAAATGGCTAGTCACACCTTTGGTTCGTTGACCAAATAGTTTATGGTTTACTCTAATCTCAAAAGTCTGAAGTGTGTCTTCTCATAGAAGGTCCAGGACCTGAGATGGTGTCGTTGATTTGAGTTCCTCTGGGACTATGAATTTGAGATAGTCTATTCTCCTGGGAAGGGAAACACTGTAGTAGAGTTCGTTTCACGATGCCTGACTTGTCAGCAAATGAAGTTGGAGCACCAGGTGCCAGCAGACATGGAATAACACATAGTGGTACCAGAGTGGATGTGGGATGGAATATCTATGGTTTTTACGACGGGGCTTCCGCGTACATCCAGGGGACACGACTCTATCTGAGTGATCGTAGCCCGACCCACCAAGTCAACCCACTTCCTACCGATCAGAGAGCAGGGCTTAGTAGGGAGCTTGGGATGCCTCTACAAACATGATATCGTACAGCTTCACGGTGTTCCATCAACAATCATCTCTTATCGAGATGCTATTTTTACTTTTTGGCTTTGCAAGGGCTTACAGGAGGCATTTGGGACGCAACTACGTCTGACCACTGCCTTCCATCCCTAGAAGGATGGCCAGACTGAGAGGACCATTCAGACACTCGAGGACATGCTCCGTACATGTGTCCTTGGCTTGGGTCGCTGTGACAACCGAGTCCCAGTGACAGCACATCCACCCCACCTTAACAAGGTCGTCGGGTCCTGGCCTACCAGGTACCACTAGTTGCCCCCACAGATAGGTGGGGCCCACCCTAGGGTCTACCCACATGCCTGAACGGGTCATCCGACTAATGATAGTCGCCACAGGCCAACACATGTCCTTTCCCGTGTGCTTTGTCCTCACTCACACACACCCTAAAAAACTTCCTAGAAGGTCACCCATCCTGATCACTACTCCAAGCCAAGCACGCTTAACTGTCGAGTTCAAATCAGACAGGCTCCTGAAAAAGAAGATGCACCTTGTTGACATGAGTCATATCATTTAGTCATTTAACCCGTTATCATTTGGGGATGTTACAATCACCCCCCTTTAGAGCACAACGCCCTCGTTTTGGGCCCTACATCTCATCCCAGGATGTGCACCACACTTAAGGCTGGGTTCCTCCTCTGATACCAAATGTGACAACTGAGTCTCGGTGACAGCATAGCCACCCCGCCTTAACAAGGCCGTCGGGTCCTGGTGCACCAGGTACCACCAGTTTCCCCCGTAGACACGTTGGGCCCACCCCAGGGTCCACCCACATGCCTGAACGGGTCATATGACTAATGATAGTCCCCACAGGACAACACATGTCTTTTCCAGTATGCTTTGTCCTCACTCACACACACCCTGGGAAACTTCCCAGAAGGTCACCCATCCTGATCACTACTCCAAACCAAGCATGCTTAACTGTGGAGTTCTAATCAGACAGGCTCCCGAAAAGGAAGGTCCACCTTGTTGACATGAGTCATATCATTTAGTCATTTAACCCTTTATCATTTGGGGATGTTACAGTCGCAGTTGGGAGGATCACCTACCTTTGGTGGAGTTTTCATACAAAAACAGTTACCACTCCACCATCGAGATGGCACCATTCGAGGCACTGTACGACCAACCATGCAAATCACCTCTGTGCGGGACTGACCCAGGGGAGTCAATACTTGTAGGACTAGAGGTAGTTCAGGATACGGTGGAGAAGCTGAAGATCATCCATGAGAGGATATAGATTTAACTAAGCTAAGATAAGTCCTATTATGATAGGAGACGGAGACCACTGGAGTTCAAAGATGATGACCTCGTTTTCTTACTGGTCTCACCTCGATGAGGTCTGTGGAGATTTTTCGGGGGCGGCAAGTTATCTCCTCCCTTCATCAGACTTTTCCAGTTCCTCAGCAGAGTAGGCGAGGTGGCTTACCTCCTGGACCTTCCACCTCAGTTGCACCAGATTCACGACGTCTTCCACGTATCTCAGCTGAGGAGATACGTGCACGACCCGACCCACATCATCGATCACAGGGAGCTGGACATCGACGACGGGAGACATTCTCGGAGGTTCTGGTGGAGATCAAGGATCGAAAAGAGCAGGACCTTCGTGGATTGTCGATTCCTCTAGTGCGCGTTCGCTGGAAGCACGGGAACCGTCAGGAGAGAACATGGGAGCGGGAGGCTCAGATGCGTGCTCAGTACCCCCTTTTTGTTTCCCTAGTGTATGTTGTAGCTTTAAGGGGATGTAAATCCCTGAGGTGGGAGTAATGTAAAGACCCATAAATTTCAAGGAAATTTCTTTTTCATGAATTCCATGGAATTTTACGAATACACAATTTCTGACAGCACCTGATTTCGAGGCCCGGTGTGCTCGGACTAATTTTCTGAAGTTTATCTTGAGTACGTTCAGTAAACAAACGAGCGGGTTATTCTATCTATTGAACCGGTTCTCGGAATTGAAATCAGAGGGCATCGATGAACTCACAGTTCCAGTATTTTCTTAAGGAGACCTTTACCGCAATTGCATTTTTTGTGGGTTGGAAGTTAATTTTTGGGGTTCATTCCTACAGTTAAATAAAATTTGGTGGTGCACGAATTTTTTTTGTGAGGTGGTGCCCACACAAGCCCAACCTTCAATTCCCCATTTATTTCCCTAATGTTTCCATTTAAAATCCTAATACCCCTTGTTTAATTCTTTGACTACTCCACATATTGATTGTGATGGAGCCTTCCCACCTCCCCCATCCATTTAAACGTGCCAACCAATTAATTTAATGTCAGTGTTAAATTAATTGGAACCACTTGGAATTAATATGAATTTCTCAACAATTTTATTAATTAGAGAGCCTCGTTTACTTTTTTTGGGTGAAACTCTTTGGAAAAATACTATGGAGGATTAAAGGGAGGCGAACTATTCTTCAATGAAGAACACCCCCGACATAGAACACAAATATCTTCTTCCTCGGAGGCACCTCAATGTCAAGAGTCTACATCGCCTATGACATCGACCCTTTCTACATAATGGATGGAATGACACTGTTATTTCGCGATGCCCGTCTACCGCGACGCTCATCTTCTTTTGATCGACGACGTACGACAACAACGTCAAGGTAGGGGGATTTGTATATATCATTAATGTGATTTATACTCCCGAATATGGTGTTTAATTTTGGGGTGATGATTTGAGCCACTAATACGGTGGGTACGGATTAACGAACAAGTCTTGACACACCATTAATTTGTTCTTGATGCACAAAGTGTTTGACAACGACGAAATGGGACTGCAACGACGATTTGGGGCCTTCGTAGTGGAGTTCAGGTCCTGAGAGGACTGTAGGTGCAGACGGGAGAAAAACGGACCACCAGAATGACTCCGGTGGCCCGAGGAAGATCCCGGCGGCCGACACCAGTCGGTCGCCTAGAGGCAGTGGCACCCCAGTATGTCGCCGGCAGGAGCCCACTGCAGCACCGACCTCATTGCCCAGCCATGGATCCCACGGCCGCGCAGGATCCGAGGAGACCAGCGGCGCCACCCTGGCGCCGTGTTCGTGGAACCGGGGGCCGAGCTAGCACACCCCCCCACTCGAGCCGAGGTTTATCACATGGACCAAGCTGGGCCGTGCCCATCTGGGCTGGACACAGACTCGAGTCGGGTTATCCCGGTCCGGGCCGACCCCTGGGGGGGGGGGCGGGGTCGGACCGGGCCCATACCCCCACTTCGGACCGTTTTTCGGTCTTTCTCCCATAACATGATCTATGGAACTACTATCGATGAAAATTCAGTTGCGTAGGAATCCTTGGATCAATACGGTCATTTTGGTATATTACACTCGAGGTTTCGATGATGTTTGGGTACGGCCGGGTTGGTTCGAACCTAAAACCAATCAGGCCCTTGTAGCGGAAACGCCTGTAACTTAAGGACAGGACGCCCGATTGACGTTCCGTTAACTACGTTGAATTATTTTTGATGAGACAGTTCTTTTGGAATACTCCACATGAGTTTTGGACCTATATGGAGTACGTTCAGGTTGGGTTTAGCTTAAAAATCAAACGGGCCCTGGAACAAAAAAGCCAATAACTCTCTGACTGGGCGTCTGATTGACGCACTGTCGGTCGCATTTGGTTCCTTCTGACGAGACGGAACCTTGGGATACATCAACTCTGGACTTCGTGATAGTTGATGTATCGAACACCTAGCTCAAGGAGCAGACCCTCCCAGAATCGAGTGTGTTGTGTGCGGGAACCCTAGAGCTGGTTGCGACTACGATGTCTACCGTACTTGGATCCTCTGTGGGTTCGACGATGATGACTTCTGTACTTGGATCCTCAGTGGGTTCGATGATGATGAATTCCATACTAGGATCATCCATGGATTAAATTATGATGACTTCCGTACTAGTATCCTCAGTGGGTTCGATGATGATGACTTCCGTACTAGTATCCTCAGTGGGTTCGATGATGATGACTTCACTACTAGGATCCTCAGTCGGTTCGATGATGATGACTTCCGTACTAGGATCCTCTGTGGGTTCGACGACAATGAATACTGTTCTAGGATCCTCTGTGGGTTCGACGATGACGTCTACCATACTGGAATCCTCCATGGGTTCGATGACAATGACTTCTATACTAGTATCCTCGATGGGTTTGACAACAATGACTTTTGTACTTGTATCCTGAGTGGGTCCGACAGAGTAGATGGTCTTCTATCCTGAGTGGGTCCGACAGCTTGGCTAGTATAATATACTATGTTGGTATGACAGCTTAGATGAATCAGTTACTACATCTGATCATCCCTATCACTCTACAAATGTTGTATACCTGTGTGAGCTGATTCTTGATTTTCAATCATTATCATCGATGTGATTGACTTGCTTTCCTGTGTGGACTGAGTTGTGTTTTCTTATGTGGACTAGGTTTTTCTTGGGGCTCGAGAGTGGGTCCCGAACTATAATTGATGACTGAGGTATATGTATGGGCATATACCTAAGTAGAGTCGGTTGATACTTTGTGATTCTATCTTTATTTTGTTGTTTATCCTTCGTGGATTCTGAGATACCTTCGGGAGTCTCGGGGTCCCTACTGAGTATCATATTCTTACCCCTGCATGGGATATGCTCACACTATGTTTTGTTGGATGAAGACGACAGAAAGTACTGATTGAGGTGGATGCTTGTGGAGCTAGACGGTAATCGGAGGTGGACCACTTGGCATGACGTACATGGAGTGAACGACCAGACCCGAGGAGCTAAGAGGACTATCTGTACCAACCCTTCATGTGGGATTTCTAGAGGATGACTCAGTGTTGCTGTTTTACTTTACAACTATTGTAGTTTCTTTTTAGTTGTACTATACTTTCAGTGGGGTTTTTATACTGACCCATTTACTTTTCAGCACTTACCTTTTTACTCAGTTTTACTTAGTGCTTACTTCACTTGCATACTCTGTTGTGTTGTTTACTTTTTAAAGACAATTACTTCGCTTTTTATCAGGATTTACGCCTTTGGTGCCAGTCTCCAGCCCCTGGCCTATGGAAGGCAGGCTTGGGGTAGTCACGACACGTGCCCTGAGGACCGGTCTTGACAATTATATCATATATACTTTTATACTCTCTATATTAAGTGAATAATATAATGTCTCTTGTGTTTATTGAAGACTACCGCCTCACAAAGAGATGTTATTATCTCATGCTTTAATTTAAAGGTATTAAATATGGGTTAAAAATGTTTTATATATTATATAAAAATTATTATATAATTATAATATATATCATTTACCGTAATTTCTTTTAATTTAACTAAAAAAATAGAAACCGTGTTCATGTGTACGTACGTCCTACCATATCCATGAATTGGGTAAATCATTTTCTATAACTATATTTTATATATTACTATAAATACATATTTATTTATATATATATTTGGAATATATAATATATTAATATCATGGTTAACATTCTGGATATTATGATATAACCATGAAATAAAAAGTGAAAAAATAATGAGTCAAAACAGACACAATGAAAAAAGTAGTTATTACATGAAATGTGACATTAACAATGAATTATTAATAATTTAGTAATAAAAGGTCATAAGAAAATAATATATAGTATGATATATAAGTATATGAATCTATAATATATTTATAATAAGAATTTATTTGTATTACATGAGGATTAAATGATTATGATGTTAGTCAATGCTCAAGGTGATGGTTTTCTCTCACCATTTGTCTTTTTTGAGATATATGTTATGTAATGTGCCAATATTATTTTATGAGGTGTTTATAAGTCCTATTTTACAATTAATACAATGAATTTATATTTCCCCATGATATTTTAATGTTTCCCTTTATTATATCCTTTGATGCGGCCTATGGTTCATGATTATCTATGTGGTAAGCATTTTATGTTACCATCTCATATTTCATTGTGATTATTTATGATTAAGTTTGTAATGTTGATATTTCATGATCTACCACTAAATAATTCAGATATATTTTATTCTCCTATATTAAGTATTAGTATATTAATTTAATAGTACCATTTTTCACTTTTTTGTACTTACATTAATTGTGAATTTTTTTTATGAAAATCCATATGCATTTCTCTCTTTGGCCAGAAATTCCTTTTCTTCAAGAACCATGTTTTCTAAAAATGTTTTCAATATTGGGTAATTATTATCCAAATTATTTATTAAATAAAATGTTACCAATGTCTGACTTTTAAAAAAAATTATTGGAATCTTCATGTTATTTTTAAAACAAATCCCATTTGGAATTTATTGAAAATTTGAAAGGAATATACATTTTAATATGTATAAAATAAATGAAAATTTTCAACATAATACAAAATTTTTTCATCTAAGTATTATTTATAATTTTAAAATTTTATTTTCATGTAAATTTATTTTCAAAATATTGAAATTTAATTTTTTTTACGTGGAATGAATATTGACATCAAGAAATGTTTTGAATTATTGATAAAAATCATTTTTCATCTTACATTTAATCTATAAATGTTACGTATGTATTTATAGGGATACGTTCCAAGGATACCATTATTATTATTTATATAAATTGTTTAGTTTTATGATGGAATTATGTTTATGAATTCTATTTCTCTTTAACTAGTTCTTCCCTAAAAAAATACGTATGAAACCTTCTCATTTTCAAAGGATCTACTATGATGAAATGATTATGAAACCTATCTCTTTTCTAGAGGTTATGATATGATGAATTGTTTATGATACCCATTTTTTAATGGGTTATGATATGATTAATGTTTTTCATCTTGTGAAACACAGAACATGGATTTCATTATGTGATGGGTGGGACCTATATCTCCCACAAATGCATTAGGTAAAGATTTATTTCCCATGAGATCAACATGAATGGAATGGGGAGTAAACCTAGTTCATTTAGAGAAATATTCCACTAGGATGGTATTTATATTGATCCTCGAATACTATGATTGTTTAATGAGTGGAAACATTCCAATATTATTATCTTTGGAATGATCCTTGACTAATAATAAATGATTTTCTATTCTTACGTGTATGCCACATACTCCATGTCTTATACAAATGTTCTGATCTCATGGATCATGTTATTTTATTCCCTTAAGATTCATGTCCTATTGAATACCAATATGTATTTAATGATTCATTTTTTTATCATTGATGTGTTGGATATAGTTTCCAAATGTTATTCTCATTTTCCTATACCATTAAGATCATGTTATACGTACATATCTCTATTATTTACCCTTATTGAGCATCTGAGATCAAAATTTCATATGTTTCCTTTCCCCAGGTTATGATGAAATGTATTATGTATGATATGTAAAATATGGGTTATAGTTATGAAGAGAATTATGTGAGACGACATAGCTCACTTATAGACCAATAGTTATGTTTCCAAGTCTCCAAAGGCATGAAAATATTATATTCCTCCAGAGCCTTATTTGTTAATGTAATGAATGTTCATAAAAAAGATATCATCTGTATGAATGATATTCATGGACTTATATATCTCAAACCCTCTCAATCATATTTAGAGTTCAATGATTGGTCTGATCCTTGCAACATGCTTAAAGATACTCGAACAATAGTTGAGGCATGTATGGTCAATCAGGGACACATACTAAAGGATATATGGTGGTTTATTTTTTCAATATATACATTCAGTGGTAATTATATTTATTTTGATCATGTAATTTTCTAATATTCCTTCATTATAAGTATGTATGGGATCATGTTGGTGGATCCCTACCTGTTTTTGTACCCACACCATACTCAAACCCATATGGCACTTTAGTACTCAAGCATACCTTCAAATGGTTATATTTAAAGGTGGGGTCGAGTCATGGGATATTATAATCAAGTTGGATAGAATGGATTATGGTGCTCAAAATTAGGAGATTATTTTTATTAATGCTGGGGACTCATTTTTATTTTATGACATTATTTATTTATTTATATGTGATGTTTCTTTTGGTTAATCAGGCCTATATGAATTATGATCTACAATTCCTTATCTTTTGTTATTATTGGTTGATTAGTTTCCTTTATTTATTCATTAATTGATGGAAGTTTGATATTATAATGATGTTTGGTGGTTTTGTTATGCTTTTTTTACAATGATTCAGGGGGTGTAATATCTCTATGGTACCTCCTTAGATAAACATTTCAAGTCTATATCCTATGGTGTATGAGAAGAAAAACCTAGGGTATATTAGAAACATTTATTTTGATCATAGTGTAATGTTATAGGGTGTCTGGATGTTTTTGTTTTTTAAATTTTGTGTTTTGATATGGACATTTAGTTATGGTTTATACATTACCATTTCAATAAATATTAAAGGAGTGTATTCATTCTACGGGAGAAATTATAATAATTGGAAGGAAATAATAATATCCAACTTACATTTTATCTTTATATAGGTTATATTAACTATTAATAATGGAATTAAAAATGTTTCACAATCATATTCTTTAACACAATATTATAGAAAACATTTGTACATCGAGGTACATGAATGAAATCCTATCATATTATTAATTTCAAATATTTTTTTGGAATGTTCATACACACTTACAATATAAAATTTTTTATACAATATAATACATGTATATATATATATTAAATATTAATTTTAAGAGGATAAATTATAGATTTAGAGAATTAATGAATGGTGATATTTGTAATATTTAAGGAAAATATTTTGATAAATCCATTACAATGGTCAATGTGGTGGTTGTAACTATTAGAGTATTTATATTTGAATGATGATATTGATGTGATGTCTAATAAACTCAAGCAACTGTAACACCCAAAGCTTCCACAGTACGCTTCTCTTTGAATAATGCAGTAGCATGTGTTGTACGCAACTTTGTGTTTTAACACACAGTACTACCAATCAAACTAGCCATTATGAATAGTAATACCCCCTTTTTGAAATTTTATAAATATTATTTTTCAAAATGGACTTCATTTTTGGATTCGGAATATCGAAATTTTCCTAGGGTGAATTTTTGGTATTTTTCTGAAAACATTCAATTTTTGATGAATAGTGAAAAACACTAAGCTATTAGTTAAAAATGAATTTTTATTTAAATAATTATTTATTTTATTTAAATTTATTTTGGGTCAAAATAGATACATAATACCTATATAAGTTCAATGTAATTCATTGGAGTCAATTTATATTAATTTTAGATATATAAAAATTTTATTGAACTTTTTACCATCTTTTACCCACCTCCTATGAGAATTTGCAAATCACATAAAACATAATTTTACCGCTTATGTGAGTGGAATTTAAAAAATACAAGAGAAACTGTTAATATAAAGGAGTAAAATGTGGTTCAATAAGATAAATTTTTTTTGTGAATAGTAACTTTTTACTTTTATTTAGCACGGTTAAATATTAATAGGGTAATTAAGGGTAAAAATGATATTATTATTACCTTAACACATGTCCTAATTCTATTGTCTAAGTATAATTCAACAAAAAGACCTTAGGAATAAATTATGAATCACTTTGGTTCACTTGGATAAGATTAGGACATTTATTATTATTTTATTTAAAGAAGAGTTAAAAGAGTTAAAATTAAAGTTCAATAAATAAACCATTTTTAATATACGGTTATACAAAATATAAATTCAACTATAAATATTCATTATAAATATAAAAATATTTCCTACATAATTATATTTTATTTATAATTTTTAGACATTAATTAATTTAATTTAGGTATGACACAATGGTGAAGTAGTAATTACCTAATTAATGAAATAATAAAATAATTGATATTATAAATATCGAAATAAATGTAATTTGAGACTTTTTATGAATTCCAATGATTTTATATGTTAATATAACATATTAGGTTTGGTTAAATGAATATTTTCTATGTAATAATGCTGTTATAAATTTAGCAAAAAAAAATACCAAATAGTGTCAAACTTGACATAAAAGAGTTTTTAAAACAAATATTATATTATTAATTGATATTATATTCATAAAAATCTAAGGTTAGGCCAAAAGACTTATATAATTATAGGTTTATTATTAGTGGACCACTTGTGGGATGGATGAATGTATATATTATGTTTATTTACTATATAATATAAAAATATAGAGAGACATGGTAAATGTCAAACTATTTTACTAAGAGTTAAATATAACTGATAAGGTTAATATAGTGACCCAAACCTGTATAAAATCAATTGGTTTAGTGGATTTACACCCATAACCACCTTATCATCGAAATAAGTCAATCTGGAGCCATTATAAACTGAATAAGAATTTATTATAAAATTATATTTTTATTTTTTTCCTACGGTACCCCTCACCCCTCTTATAAAAGGGCACTCCCCCTTCTCTGAAATTCATATCTTCAAAGCCTTTTTGTTCGGCCAAACCCTAACCAAATATCATCTAAACTTTACTAACTTCATCCTAGAGGCCTTATTTTTATCAGAAATCCATCCTACGAAGCCCTTTTTATCAAATCAAAACGAAGAACCCGAAGAAGAGGTAATGTTTTCACCACCATCTTTCAAGTTCCTTTCTTCTTACACTTCATATTTCTTTGATATCTCCATTCTAAAATAATAAATCTAGTATCTTATATATACTATTATTTTATTGTAAATATTTTACAACCAGATTCAGTATTCTATCCATCTTTGAAGGACATGTCACCATACGTGCGAACGTACAACTTACCGTCTCCACGTCGTGGTGTAATTGTTATTCAAAACATTATTATTTTGATGAATATGATAATGATGTGTAATTTATGTAAATAATAAATATAACATTATAATTATTCTCTATATATGATATAAAATCCAATTATATATTATTTTAATATCAAAATAATGATATTGTCGCTCATGCGTATGTACAGACTACCGTCTCCATGAACGTGATGAGATTCATTCCCCATCGTATCCATTAAAGTCTAATTATCATTTTATGATTAAAAATAATTTTTAAGGACTTGATATCATTCTGGATATGAATAAGATACAACATTTCCATAAAAACATGGCTTATGGAACAAAACATATAAAATAAAATGAGTAAGTTAACACCCGAAACGATGATAATACTAAAATATTATTAACAAATCATTATTAGAAGATCATATAAGATATCATAATTATGTATATGGTTATTTTATAATTTAATAACAATGTTTTAACTATTATGAAAGAGGTTAAACTAACATATACTAAGTAAAAGTACAAGGTAAGGGTTAATTCTACAATCTCTTCATTATCCGAGGTTGTTTATATGTAATTATCTACAGGGACCTCTTTATCATCCACATCCTTGTTTCTTAAAAATTTATTTCACAACATTCTTAATATTTTATAGAATATGGGTTATTGTGATTTATACCCCTGTTTGAATTTTTATAAAAATTTTATAAAGGAATCATTCTGTCGTTTTCCAAACAAGGTCCTTTTTACCCTTTTCGACAAAATTATGGTAAGAATGTCATTTTTTAACTTATAAGGCGAGTGAGACTATTTTCCAAAATTATAAAATCATCGAAGCTTCCATTACAATATTATAAGAATATTTTCAAATTAAATGTTTTATTTTATAATTATGTGACTTTTAAATGATTTCAAAAAAAAAAAGAAATTTCTCTCAAATAGTTTTGATTTCATCTATATCAACATACTTTGATGGATTTTAAACTTATTTGTTGTTTTTTATTATGATATAAAAAATCCATATTGTATTGAAGGTTTTGTGATAAGTTTGACTGTGGATGTGTTATTTTTATAACATTTATGGTTTATAGATAAAGTATTGACATTTTGTATGCTATTTTTAATACGAATTTTTATGTTCTGTTTAGACCTGTTCATATGAAGAATGCATTAGACTTAGTAAGTGATGGGTGGAGCCCACTATAGCTCCTCAACACATTAGTAGGTCTAATGAGACAAACTAGTGTCTTGGCAAAAGGTCTTTAAAAAATCTTATTTGTAGTCTTGGCACAAGGCCTTGAAAATTTGGTTATGGAAGTCTGGAATTATGCATTCCATCATTATGAAAGTGGTTACTGATATTGCATGTGATTATTTGACTAATAGAATATCCATGTGAATAAGTAAATGGAATTATTTCATTTTATTTCTGCCATATTATGATGAAATTCATGTTTAAAAGGCTTTTTTTTAGTTACACATAGCCTTAAATGTCTATGCTTATTTATAAAAGTTGCTGCTATATTGTTATCCTTACTGAGCATCTAAGCTCACCCCTTTCTATGTTATATTTTTCCTAAGTTTTGAAGAAATATTTTATGACTAACATGCAGGGATAGTCTGAAGGGGATATGAGTGTGGAATATGGAGACTATGTTATTGTATTATTTCACTTTATGATGTAATGTAACATTTATGAATGTATCTAGTGTTTCCAAGGCTACTAAACTAATCGGTCTTTCGAGAATTGACCTTTTGTGATCATGAAAATGGTATGTAATAATGCACAGACTCTAAGTAACTAGGGTCGGGGTGTTACAGTTGGTTTCAGATTAAGTTTAGTACAAACCTTAGAATAAAGATTTAGATAAAATCTTATAAGAGCACATAGATCTAATATGGACATTGAAGATTAGTAAAGAAGAACTTCCTAGAATTTTGTTATTGTAGAGATTTTGTGAGTTTTCCGAGAAATATATCCCTGTCAGGATACAAGCAGGTAGAGGTGAATTTGGAACATATGTCTCTAAGGGTAAAACCTGAAAACACCGCTTTGAGCTAGACTCGAATGGGAACTGGTGCACGACAGAGGTCCCTTCTGCACTCTTGGTTACGACCCTCCCAGGGGATATGATTAGGATAATTATCATTTTCATTACAAACCAATTTGAAGGGTTTATGAGTATATACTTTCTCAATGAAAACATTTATATGATTATGGATTATATCCATAAACTATTCAATTCATTTTAAGTGTTTTACAAGTTTGTATTTATGTATAGAGATTCATAAACAAATCTAATGTATGACATTGTTTAGAAATGGCGCCTAGTGGAAGAAATGGAAACGTATCAATGCACGCACTACATGTAGGGATTTCCATCCTGCTCATGATAATTATAGTGGAGCTGGTGATGTAACTGGTGTTGATCAGCTAATCAGCATACTGGGACAACTCACTCAGGTTATGAATAATAACCTTACCCGTATGGAGCACCCAGATCCATAGTGTGGAGGACAAATGTTATATCAATTCATGAGGCAAAAAACACTAACATTAAATGGGAGCAAAAATACACTAGTAGTTGTGAAAAGGACAAATTCCCTAGAGAAAATATTTCAGGCTTTGGGAAGTAGTGAAAGGGAAAAAAATTTCATGGATGTTTACCACATCACTGGAGATGCTGATCAATGGTGGTCATTGATTCAAAACATGACGGAAGATGTTAAAGTATCAAATATGGAATGGAGGGAGTTTAAAGATATTTTCTTAGAAAATTACTTTCCTCATGACCATTGAGCAGATATGGAAAGACAATTTCTGAGTCTGAGGCAAAAGGAGGATGAGTATGTTGCAAAGTGTTAGTCTTACTTTACAAGGTTAGCAAGGAATGATGTAGATTATTTACGTAATCCAAGAAGTAAGATTTATCATTTCTTTGATGGCTTAAAACCATTTCTTCGTCGAGTATTAGTCTCACAATCCTTCTCATCATTTGAAGATTTTTTCTCATGTGCTATCAAGACAGAAAAAGAGTTCTCTATGTTTTACGACTTTAAAGAAAAGCAAGAGAATAATAGATCTACTGATCACTCTTGAATTGGAAATAAGGGAAAGAAGTGAATGGTTGAATATCCATCCTACAGTAAATGTGGGAAGAAACAGCCTGATACTTTCTTGAATGGAATGAGAGTCTGTTAAATGTGTGGTGAAAAAGGCCACCAAGATCGTGATTGAACGGGGAAAAATGAATCTACTGATATTCAATGCTATAATTATAGGGATATGGGACATTATACAAATGAATTTTATAAATGTCAGGGGAACTTACCTCAGAAAAGGCCAAGAGATCAAGACTAAGATTATGCTATCACTACTGCTGAGGTAGAAGCCCCAAAAGACATGGTGGCAGGTAATTTAATGGTTTCTTCAAGTTTAGAAAATGCTTTATTTGATTATGGATCATCGGATGGTTTCATATCTTCCCAGTTTTCTAATAAAATTAGATATTTCCAATTTGATTTAACAAGGGATTTGTCAGTCAAAACTCCTAAGGGAAGTAACATTGCGACAATGTTTTGTGAATCAGTCCCCATTAGAGAATATAAATGTTCCTTATCTTCTGATCTCATCGTCATAAATATGATTGAGTTTGATATAATCCTCAGTATGGATTGTCTTTCGGACCATGATGCGTAGATTTATTGTAAGAAGAATGAGGTTGCGATTTTTGATGATGATTATAAGGAACACCTTGTCTTTAGAGAAGAATCTCCACCACCAAATTCTTATCTAGATCCACCCTAGTAGCTCAACTAAATTCAATTATCGGGGAGGAAGAGAATGGAGTAACTGTGGGCGAGGAAAGGAATGTTCAAATAGTGGATGTACCTATTGTGAAAGAATATGTAGATGTGTTTCCAAAAGATTTACCTGGATGTCCTCCAGAATGAGAAATTGATTTTTCCATTGATTTAATTCCTGGTTCAAGGCCTATATCGAAGACCCCTTATAGAATGGCCACTGTGGAATTAGTTGAAATAAATAAACAATGAGATGAATTGAGTAATAAGGGATTTATTCTCCCTAGTTTTTCTCCATGGGGATCCCCTATCATTTTTGTTAAGAAGAAAGATGGATCTATGAGGTTATGCATCGACTACAGGGAAATAAATGCTATAAAAATAAAGAACAAGTATCCCCTACCTCGCATTGATGATTTATTTGACCAACTACATAGAGCTCAATACTTTTAAAAGATTGACCTTCGATTTGGATACCATCAGTTGTGTGTGAAGAAGGAAGACATTCCGAAGACATCATTTCAAACCAGGTACATGCATTACGAGTTTACAATAATGCCTTTTGGATTGACTAATGTACCCTATGTATTCATGGATCTAATGAATAGGGTTTTCAAGGAATGACTCGATGATTGTTTTGTGGTATTTATTGATGATATCTTTTTATACTCCAAAAGCTACAAATACCATTAATATCACTTGCACATTATCCTTAAGACTATGAGAAGACATGAATTATATGGGAAGTTTAGAAAGTGTGAATTTTGGCTTCAAGAGATTTCTTTTCTTGTCAATATTGTCTCTAAGGATATAATTTATATTGATCCTTTTATGAAAAATGCAATCCAAGAATGGCCAGCACCGATGATTATAATTGAGGTATGGAATTTTATTTGTTTAGGAGTTTATTATCGATGTTTCATCAATAATTTTGCCCGATTGGCTAACCCGTTAACGAAGCTCACATGTAAAGGGGTTAAATTCATTTGTACAAAAGAGTGTGATGAATGTTTTGAAGAACTGAAGAGAAGATTAGTCAATGCTCCTATATTGACTCTATCATCGGGGAATGATGGGTTTGTTATTTATAGTGATTCTTCAAAGAAAGGACTTGGTTGTGTCCTTATGCAGAATGATATGGTTATTGCCTATGAATCAAGATAGCTAAAAATTCAAGAGGAAAACTATCCTACTCATGATCTTGAGTTAGCTGCTGTAATCATTGCTTTGATGATATGGAGACATTATCTCTATGGTGAAAATGTGAGATATATACTAATCATAAGAGTTTGAAGTACATTTTCTCACAGAAAGAACTCAACATGAGGCAAAGGAGATGGCTTCAATTACTCAAGGATTATGATTGTACGATACACTACCACCCGGGGAAGGAAAATAAGGTAGAATATTCTTTGAGTAGAAAGGATCATGGAGTTTTAAACAAGATGAGTGTTGAAAGGGAAACTATTTTCATGGGTTTAGTAAAGATGGATATGGGAATCATCATGGAAGGTAAAACATCAATACTTTTTCAAATTGATGCCACACCATCTTTACTATAAATGATTAAGAGTTCTCAGACTGGTGATGAAGAGTTTCAAAAGAAGATTAAAGCTATGAATGATGGGAGATTGAGTGACTATTTGTATAAAGATGGAATTTTGAAGTTTGGGAAGAGACTTTTTGTTCCCAATATACCTGATCTAAAAAGGGAATTGTTAGATGATTCTCATAGTTCCAATTTCTCTATACACCCTTGGAGCACCAAAATGTATAGATACTTGAAGGAACATTTTTGTTGGGGAATCATGAAAAGGGATATTGCTGATTTTGTGTCAATATGTATGGTTTGTCAACAAGTGAAAGCTAGAAGGCAACAACCTGGAGGATTATTGAAACCTCTTCCCATAACTGAGTGGAAATGGGATAATCTCATGATGGACTTTGTCATGGGACTACCAAAGACTCCTAGATGGAATGATTCAATATGGGTCATTGTTGATTGTCTTACCAAGTCAGCACATTTTCTTGCTATAAGAGATGGTCAACCACTTAAACGTCTAGTAAGACTATATATTAATGAAGTTGTGATACTTCATGGATTACCCTATCGATTGTTTCTGATTGCGATCCATGTTTTAATACAATATTATGGAAAATTCTTTAGAAATCCCTAGATACTGAACATCGTTTGAGCACTGCATACCACCCCCAGACAGATAAACAATCAGAACAGACTATTCATGCCTTATAAGACATGTTTAGATCTTGCTCACTTGACCTTTAGGGTATGTGGGATCAATATTTACCTCTGGTAGAATATTCCTTTAACAATAGCTTCCATTCAAGTATTCAGATGGAACCATATGAAGCGTTATACGAAAAGAGATGTCTCACACCAACTTGTTGGGATTATGTTGGTGAAATAAAACTCATAGCCTAAGAACTGGTGGAGAAAATGATGGAAAATGTGAAGGTAATCCAAAACCACATCAAAGCAGCTCAAAGCAGGTAGAAGAGCTATGCTGATAACCGAAAGAAGAATTTGGGATTTTAGGTAGGAGATCATGTTTTCTTGAAGGTATATACATGGAAGGGAGTTATACGTTTTGGTAAGAAGGGTAAATTGAGTCCCAAGTATATAGGACCTTTCGAAATTATAGAATGAATTGGGTTTATAGCTTACCATTTGGCAATGTCGCCATGTCTCTCCAAAGTTCACAATGTGTTCCACGTATCACTGTTGATAAAATACATGCCTGACCCAACACATGTACTCACCTATGAGGAATTAGAACTGGAACCCGATATGTCTTATTGCGATGAGCCCGTAAGGATTCATGATACAAGAGAACAAGTGTTTAGAAACCGAATGACTTGTCTTGTAAAATTTCTATGGAGAAACCATAAGATGGAAGAGGCAACATGGGAACTCGCGGAACATATGATGAAGAACCAACCTAGTATCTTCATGTGGTAGTATTCTATAAATTTTGATGACGGAAATATTTTAAGGATGGGAGAATGTAACACTACATTCTTCCACAATATTCTTCTCTTTGAATAATATAGTAGCATGTGTTGTACGCAACTTCGAGTTCTAACACAGACCACAAGCAATCAAACTAGCTGTTATGAATAGTAATACCCACTTTTTGAAATTCTATAAATATTATTTTTCAAAATGGACTTCATTTTTGGATTCGGAATATCGAAAATAGCCTACGGTGAATTTTTGGTATTTTTCTGAAAATTTTCAATTTTTTATGAATAGTGAAAAACACTGTGTTTTTAGTTAAAAATGACTTTTTATTTAAATAATTATTCATTTTATTTAAATTTATTTTCATTAAAAATATATACATAATACCTATATAAGTTAAATCTAATTCTTTGGATTCCATTTATATTAATTTTAGATATATAAAAATTTTATTGAACTTTTCACCATCTTTTACCCACATCCTAGGAGAATTTGAAAATTCACATAAAACATAATTTTACCACATCTGTGAGTGGAATTTAAAAAATCTTAGAAACAAGGTTAATAACAAGGATTAAAATTTGGTTTAATAAGATAGAAATAATTTTTGGGGAGTAGTACCTTTTTACTTTTATTTACCACAGTTAAATGTGAATAGGGTAATTAAGGGTAAAAATGATATTATTATTACCCTAACACATGTCATAATTCTATTTTCTAAGTATAATTAGACCAAAACCAACCTTAGTAATAAAATATGAATCTCTTTGGTCCACTTGGATTAGATTAGGACATTTATTATTATTTTATTTATAGAAGAGTTAAAAGAGTTAAAATTAATGTTGAATAAATAAACCATTTATAATATAGGGTCATACATAAGATAAATTCGACTATAAATATTAATTAGAAATATAAAATGATTTCATACATGATAATATTTTATTTATAATTTCTATAAATTAAATAATTTAATTTATTTATTACACAATGGTGATGCAATAATTAACTAATTAATGAAATAAAAATATAATTGATATTATAAATATCAAAATAAATGTAATTTTAGACTTTTTATAAATTTAACTAATTTTATATGTTAATATAACATATTGGGGGTTGTTATATGACATTTTTTTGAAGTGATAATTCTGTTATTAATTTAGAAAAAATCAAAATACCAAATAGATTCAAAAATGACATAAAAGTGTTTTTAAAACAAATATTATATTATTAATTGATATTCTATTCGTAAAAATCTAAGGTTCGTCCAAAAGTCATATATAGTTATATGTGTATCATTAATGGACTACTTGGGAGTCTCTTCATTGTGTATAATATGTTTATTAACTATATAATATAAAAATACAAAGTTACATGGTAAATGTCAAACTATTTAACTAAGAGTTAAATATAAATGATAAGGTTAATATAGTGACCCAAACCTGTCAAAAATCAATTGGTTGGGTTCATTTAGACCAATACCCAACATATCCTTGAAATAAGTCACTTTGGAGTCATTATAAACGGAATATTAATTTAGTATAAAATAATATTTTAAGTTTCTCATAAGGTGTCCCTCACCCCTCTTATAAAAGGTCACTCCCCCTTCTCTCAAATTAATAGCTTCAAAGTCATTTGGTTCGGCCAACCCCTACACATATATCCTATAAAAATCCCTCACATAAACCTAGTGGCCTTAGTTTGATCAGAAAGCCAACCTAAGCTGCCTTTTTGATCAAATCAAAAGGAAGAACCCAAAGAAGAGGTAATGTTTTCACAACCCTCTTTCAAATTCCTTTTTTCTTCCACTTAATGTTTCATTTATATTTCTATTAAAAAATAATAAATCCAGTATCTTCTATATACTATGATGTTTATATAAATATGGTACAACCATATTCAGTATTCTATCCATCCTTTACCTGACATGTCACCATACGTGCGTATGTACGACTTACCGTCTCCACGTCGTGGTGTAATTGTAATTCAAAACATTATTATTTGGATGGTTATGATAATGATGTGTAATTGATTTAAATTATGAATATAAAATGATAATTATTATTTATATATGATATACCATCTAATTATATATTATTTTAATATCAAAATATTGATATTGTCGCTCCTACGAATGTACGGACAACCGTCTCCACGAACGCGATGAGATTCATTCCCCATCGTATCCATTCAAGTATAATTATCATTTTATGATTAAAAATAATGTTTAAGGACTTGATATAATTCTGGATATGAATAATATACAACCTATCCATAACCAACACGGCTTATGTAACAAAACATATAAAAGAAAACGAGTAAGTTAACACCCAAAATGACTATAATACTAAGATATTATTAACAAAGAATTATTAGAAGATCATATATGATATCATAATTATGTATATGGTTCTTGTATAATTTAATAAAAATGTTTTAACTATTATATAGGAGGTTTAGAAACCATCTACTAAGGAAAATTACAAGGTAAGTGTTTATTCTACAATCTCTTCATTATCCGAGGTTGTTTATACGTAATTATCTACTGGGACTTTATTATCATATGCATCAATGTTTCATAAAAATGTATTTCAAATCATTATTAAAATTTTATAAAATATGGGTCAAATTAATTTATACAATTGTTTGAATATTTTAAATATGTTTATAATTTAATCTTTCCATCGTTTTCCAAATAAGTTCATTTTTAACCTTTTCGACAAAATTAAGGTAAGACTGTCTTTTTTTAACTTATACGGTGGGTGCGGCTATTTTCCGCCATTAAAAAATTGTAGAATCTTCCCTTACAAGATTATAAGAATATTTTTAAATTAAATGTTTTATTTTATAATTATATGGCTTTTAAATGATTTAAAAATAGATATTTCTCTCAAATAGTTTTGATTTCATCTATGTCAACATCCTTTGATGGATTTTAAGCTTATTTGAAGATGATTTATTATGATACAAAACTTCCATATTATATTGAGGTGTTGTGATATGTTTGACTATGGATGTGTTATTTTTTTTTACCATTCATGGTTTATGGATAAAGTATTGACATTTCTTATGCTAGTTTTAATACGAATGTTCATGTTATTTTTAAACCTGTTCATATGAGGAATGCATTGGACTTAGTAAGTGATGGGTGGAGCCCGCTATAGCTCCTTGATGCATCTATAGGTCTCATGAGACACACTAGTGTCTTGGAACAAGGCCTTGACAAAATCTTATTTGTAGTCTTGTCACAAGGCCTTGACTATGTGGTTATGATAGTCTGGCATTATGTATTCCATCATTATAAAAGTGCTTATTGATATTAAATGTGACTATTCGACTAGTATAATATCCATGTGAATAAGTAAATGGAATTATTTGATTTTATTTCTGCCATATTAAGATGAAGTTCATGGTTAACAGGATTTTGTTTTAGTTATACATTTCCTTAAATGTTTATTCTTATTTATGAATGTTTCTGCTATATTGTTATCCTTACTGAGCATCTGATCTCACCCCTTTCTATGTTTTATTTTTCCTCGGATCTGAAGAAATATTATATGACTAACTTATATGGATACTCTGAAAGGGATATGAGTGTGGAATATGAGGACTATGTTTTTGTAGTTTTTCACTTTATGATGTAATGTAACATTTATGAATGTATCTAGTGTTTCCAAGGATACTAAACTAATCGGTCTTTAGAGACTTGATCTTTTTTGATCATACCGATATTATGTAATAATGGACCGACTCTGGGTAACTGGGGTCGGGGCATTACAGTCACACATCTCAATAAGTTCATTGAATATTAAAACATAAAATTCATGGTAAGTTTCCTTTATGTTCTTAATAAATGATGTTTATTTTAAATTTTACTACAAATTTACTAATTCTGATTATAGATTAATGTATAGATGAAATGGAATCCACTAATGAAATTTTTTATGGATATGTTTATAAAATTGACAAAGGAGAAGATATCGTCAAGGGATTCATGAACGAACCCTTTTTATAACAAAATGTTAATTTTTTATTAATGGATGATAAAACAATTAGTGATAGAGGTGATATTAGTTTCACCAAAAGTTGTATAGGTGAGAAGAAATTAATTTTAATAATATTTATCTGGGTTTTAATTAGTAAATACTACTCAAGGAAAGAATAATTTTTGTATCAATGATACAAGAATAGTATAATTAATATAATATAGTTTTTATTTGGAATAATGAATTTTTGAAAAGAATATATATGTATTTTAAGTGGGGGAATGAAAATATGTTAATGAAGAATTCATATAATACTTTCAAATTGTGAAATGTCAAATTTATAATGAACAGATTTGAGTTACTGTTATTTTTTATGGAAATAAGAGGCTTACTGAATTAGGATAAGAATAATTATGAGTTATTTAAATAGAAGAGTCTTTTATTGTATAAATATAATTTATCAATTAATGTTAATTGGATGAAAAAAATAAATTATATTAAAATTTTCAAATATGATATTTCAATTTCCTTGCATTGAGTATGAGATTATTCAAATAAATGAAATAGTATTTGTTTATAGGGGGAGTTGAATATTATTCTAATCAACATGAATTCAACTCAATTGTTTATAACTATAATGAAATTAATTGAGATATGTTTCTCCAAAATGTGTTGAGAAATTTGATGAAATGCATACAAGAGAAGTCAATTCAGAATTTGTTTTATTTAGGAAAGTCATGTGTATAATGAAAATATTCTATTGTGTGTGTAAATAAAATATTTTTAAAAATATTTTACAATAAATAAAACTTTTATTATGTTAACCTAGATTATTGGATCATATAATATATACTATAAAATCATTGATAATGATTAATTACAATGGGGTAAAATTTTTGGATAGACTAGACGTTTAGGAAGACATTAGACTTTTATAGACATTTTTGGTCTTTAAGAGTCAATTAGAATATTATTAATTCTTCATTTTCCACTTAATATAACGTATATCAACTATTAGTGATGGAATGCACAGATTTATGTGGAGAAAAATCATTTTAATAAACCTGGATAAGAAAGAAATCAACAAAAATTGTAAAGTTGAAGATCCATTTCGAAGAAGTGAATAAAATGTGTGGGAGATGTGACCAATATTTTCATTTGACTTAATAATGTATCATGATCATACTAATTAAACATTTTTAATAATACGATCCTATATTATTTAAAAATATATATTAGAGAAAGAAATAATTAATGAATAAGATACCTAATAAAAAGATAAATAATATTATTTAGAATCCATCAAGGATTATTGACTCAAAAAATAGTGTAAAAACAAGTCTAATAATGAATATGTATAAAAACATTATCTAATGTTACAAATATTCAAAATAGAAGAAAGAATATCTAAACTATATTTTAGGAAAGTAGTCTTAATGTTTTGAAAAATATGTTGAGTGAGTAGAGTCAAGAAGAAATATTTTTTAACATATCACATCTGTAATGTTAATAATAGGACAAGTTCAACTAAAATAAAATTGAAATTGATGAAAAAAATTATGATTAATGAGGTTTTTTGTAAAATAGGGATTTTAATAAAACCATGGGGATATTAAAGGATAAATATCAACTACCAGTCATAAAATGATAAATTATAATTAATTAGCCCAATATATCAAATTAATTTTTGATATTTGTTTTCAATAGTAGATAAATAATATATAAAGCACTTCATTTGTATATATTACATTAATTATAATGCGATTGGAAATAACATTGTGGTGTAATCCAATAGTATATATTTAACCAAATAAGGTTGATATATCATATTTTTGGGGAGATTATATTTACAAGGATTTTTTAAAATGGTTAATAAATTTAATGCATATGTGAACAATTCAACCATTTTTAGAGAGCATGTAAGTATTAACTTGATATACAATGTTTCAAAGGAATATATTTTTTATTTTTGTAATAAAATTAAACTCATAGTTGATCACTATAAGAATCATGAGCTGTAATGATGTTTATGTAAGTATTTTTAATATATAACATGATTTTATTATGAAATAATATTGTTTCTTATAAAAAAATTATTATATAGGAACAGATTTGTTGAGTGATGATTTATTACTAGTATGTTGAGTTTAAAGAGTTTTTTATGTTCAATAGTTTCCAAAAAAGTCCCGAAGGGTATTTTTTGGAGCCTGTGAATGGTAATGATTATTAGATCTTGACTTGAAGAGGATTACTCTATCATTATTTGATTTCCCTAGAGAATAATAATATTAAAAAGTTGTCGGGCATGTCTTTATGTGTTGAATTTTTTTATTACATATATCATGTTCAAAATTAAGTGTTACAAATTGTTTAATTTTAATTGATGTTCTTACCACAATTTTAGCATGATTATATGTGCATGGAAGATATATAAACAGGAATATATAAAATCCTTAAGTTATTATAAAGGTGGTGTTTTCAATTATGTATGTCTATATTCATTTGATATTTTTGAATAAAAATGGAGTTAAATTTACACTGAGTCAAAAAGATAAATGTATTGATGAATTTCATTTATTTAATCAATGAATAATGTCTAAAAGTTATTCTATGAGTGGAGTTTCTATAGATGATTATAATAAATGAAAATTGGCACTGTAGTGAATATATACATATGAGTTTCTAGGATGGATTTATAGGAGTCAAAATTTAGATATACACTGTGTTTCATTGAGATAGGTTGGGTTTCTAGACCTAACAATAATTATGGAATGTCTCGAGTGTTATTATAATATTTATGGCAACAAAAATGTTTAATGATCTAGTAATGTAGCGATGAACCACATTGATGTTTATGCGTTACCAAAACTAATAAACTTTTCAATGTATTGAAATATATATAGATATGTTAGAGTTTATTATTATAAATATTTAGAAATTTCCTAAGGAGGATCACAATAGTAGGTAAGAGATTCTAATGTACTCAATATTTGGAAATTATTTAAGGCTCATTAATGTGATATGTAAGGGGATTTTTAGTTAGGTGTGACTTGGAAACAAACTTTTTTCCTCTATTATACAAGAAGGTATACCATTTTCCCAAAAATGTGAAATATCCATACGATAATTTGGATGCTTATAAGTTATATTTTTTAAATAAGAATTCAAAATATTATAAAAATCACGATTTTGATGTTTTTTATATATTTATTGATTAGAATGAAGAAACCCCTTGAGAAACATTGATAATGAATAAGAAATCTACTATAAAGATGAAATTAACACACCAACGATTGACATGGATAAATAAAATATTTCATATGTGTCTGGGACTTAGTAGATAATCATTTTATGTTGTGAATATCTAATATTTAATATTTATGATATTCTTAGGTTGTTAAATATTAACCACTTTAATAAATGGAATCATGGAAAGTTCATGTATACCTACGAGATCAAAATATAGTATTCATATTGTGATGAATATTGATGTATCATGATGAATATAATTTTTTGGATATGTTTCAAGAAATTTTTTATCATTTAATAATGAATAATGTCTCTCTATATTGAACTGTAAATTTTCTAAAACAAAATAATAAGCACTGGGATAAATTTGGATGTTCATAGAAGTTGTCACTTATCTGGAATATTAATTTCCCTTAAAAATTAAAAGAGGGGGAAAATATTTTTTTGTGAAAAATAAAATCAAATAGGTGTCTTCCATTATGTTATATGAAAAAATATAATATAATATTCAAGAAAGATTTTAAATAGATATATTTGAATATAATAAGTGTGTATGAAGTGTTACACACATAAGAAGTGGAATTGTACTAGTAAACAAAGACAAGAAATAATAAAAATAGTACCCTTGTGGTTTTTTAGCGTTATCATGTCACATATTTCCATATATAGTGGAAGAAATAATAAGACAATGTTTTTAAATAATGTGTAGAAGTGTGGGATTACTATATAGTATTCAAGATGCAATATAAATAAAGAATAAAGTTACTCTATACCTCATTGAAAATCAAAACAATAGTGAAACTTGTTGGGAGACTATTAAGGACATGACCCTATTAATATTCATACTAAACATCTTCATGAATATATCATTCTCATTTTAATACACATTAATGATTTTAGTGGACATTATAGTCTTGCGTGATGAAGGATACTTCCATGTTTTAGCTAATATTTTTTAGTATAAAATCTTTTATATCATATGTCTTTCTTTGTTTTCATTTATTAGTTTGTCTGAGAGAGTAGTATTTCATAAGACATTATAAAAGGAAAAAATGTATTCCCATTTACTAACTCACCCCTATCACTGAACCAACAATGTTTTTGGGGACATAATACAACACTCCCACTAACATTCATTACATGTACAATAATTATGTACATATTTATTGAGATATCACCATATTTCTCAAGAACATTTTTATATAAATACTTGTTAAAAAAGTTATCTACCTTTGGAATTTATTTCATTCATTTCAACAATTTCAATAAAATATTTGTAGGTTGAATCATTGATTCCTTCCAAAACATAAAATATTGTAATAAATAAAAACATAAAACATATTTGTTGCAAAAATATATTTTTCATTATATTTTACCTTTAAAAAAATTTCTTTTAGGGCCATATTATTTGCTTTCATTCTAAATCTAGACTATTTTTATATTTTATCATAGATTTATGATTCCTCTACTTAGAAATTTCTTCTAAAACCTAATGTTCATATTACCTAAGTTACTCAATTTTTTCATTCGTTATCACATTCATAATTTAAATAAGGAACCTGATATCTAAATCCCCTTGTTTAATCTTCTATTTCCCAATAACAATTCATCTATAAATGATTAATTGACTCTATGAGTGATTTATTACTGATCCGACTATACCAGTAACAATTGGATCACTCCCTAGTTATTGTATGAACCCTTTCTAGATTGAAACATTTATATTGATACCTCATCATTAAAAAGATCATAATATTCTTCCATTTTCATAGCAAAAACAAAATTTCCATATTTATTGGAACAATATTACCTAGTTTCTAACTTAGTTATAAAAAAACTAATCAAAACCACTACAATGGGAGAGTCAATATTCTTTTAATACATCTTCTTTTTAATCGCATTTTTCTTTCCTTTTGAAATAATAATTCTTTTCTATATTTTTATTCCTAAAAAAATATTTTTCATCACATTTTTAGTATATTTTTAAAGATGTAGTCACAATTCATTATTCGTTTAATGTTTCTATATAAATTAACGTTAATATATATTATATTTAAAAATAAATAGAACAATATATATATTCTAGGAATATATCATTGGTTATAGTAATCGTCAAGATCTGTTTTATTTAAATTCTGAACTATTTCAAAGTTTCCTATTAAAACATAATTATAAGGTATAAACACCATGATATATCACAAACAACTATTATATAAAAAACCCTTATTTTGACTATAAAATTTAGTATCTGTAGATATTAGGGGATTCAAAAAAATTTCCATGAGTGAAAAAAATATAAAATAATATTTCAGAGATTAGAGTCTTAGTGGAATAATTTTTGCTCAAATACCCATTATTGGGAACATCAATAAATGAAATGAGACCCATAGAACCATAGGAAATTTATGGTCTTGACCAATTAATTAAATTCCCACTATCTATTACCCAAAATCAAAACTTCCTCCCATGTTAGTAGGAACTCATTTCAATATTTCAGTCCTAAAAATCTTCCCCATAAAAGGATTAAATTTTATCATAGAAGTAAATTACACATGAATATAAGGATTTTACATGGTTTAACTACATTGGTCTATATCATTAGAGAAGAAATAAAAAGATGATATATCATACCAAAAATTACTATAATATCACTATTTCAATGGAAATAATGTTTAAGGATATGTAACTATTGACTAAGGAAGACTCCCCATATAATAAGGAATAAGGATTTATGGCTACGCAACCAAGGTATAATACCACTTCCTCCTCCTCCATACACTAAGCCATAGAATAATTATTTTATAATATTATTATTATCTTTAAACAGTATGCAATACTTATATATACTATATCATATTACTCCAGGGTTATTCAAATGTGTGTTAACACCTTTCTTCTATATTCCTCTCCAATACAGTTTTGATGAACTACTTATAGAGAGAGTAAAATAATTATGATCCAAAGGATTACTACTATATAAAACAAATATTATAGAATATATTAATCATGGAAAGTAATTAACTCTAATATTATATATCATATTTAATTATTTTGATCAATTAGTGATACTCCATGAATCACAATCCATTTTATAGAAAATTAGATGTGTCAATGATTATCTGTTAATTGGATCTATCCTCTTCACATTAACTAAAAACCCAAGGTATAAATTTCCCTCTAAACACTATAGTTCTATCATAGAATAATTTATAATTAATTTTATCATTTATCTAATTATCCAATGACTAATATTAATCATTGTTATCCTAGTAATCCATTGTTATGTCATAGGTATCATACTATTAATTGTGGTTAAATACATCCAGTTAATCAAATCCTATAACCCATATATAAATTCAAATATTAATAATATTCAATTAAAATATGATATAAAAATTATAAAGAGTATCCATAAACCATAGAATTGTTTCCCTTCATAATTATATGTTTTAATTAAGATATTTCTTGGATTTCATTAACCAAAACCACTATCCCTTTAACACTTTAGAAATCTCTCCTTTTTTAATATTTAAATATTTATATCAACACATAACATAATTCCATTTTTATAATACCAAAACATTTATCAATCATCATAAATCCAGTACATATATCTAGAAAACACTTAATTCTAAGATTAATCATACACCTATACCTCCCATTTTAATAATAAATATCCATTAGAAAAATTATAATAAAACCACAGTATGGGCAATAAAGATATAAAATTAAAATCACATTTTAACAATTATATATATACAAGAAACCAGTATCTTCCATAAAACATGGATAAATTCTTATTTTGGTTCATCAAAATCATCTTTTGAAATAGTGACATACGAAAATGGTTCAATACACTTAAATAATCAATTTTTATATAAAATTTTGTAACTATGAAAGTCCTTTTTATTTCAATATCAATACCTCATTTTTCATTAAACTATATTAGAATCCATGAATAATATTGTTACCTTTTTTAGTCTACTCATGGTACATAGGTATTTATATAAAAACCATCATAAGAAAAAAGTTAATCCCAGTGATAGTGTTTTTTAAACCATGACATAGTAAAGAGACATTATGAGTTGTTTTACACCTTATTCTCCAAAAAATATCCATCTAAACCATATAGTGATCCATTAAACATTGATAAACCATTATTATTTTTGTATCATGTATTTTGATATCATATTTTCATCCTTAGAATTTTCAAGTTATTCTTTCATGACCAAGAAATTTTTATGTATTCTATTTTTCAACACATTAATTATGGGATAATATCTTTAAAATGTCTCCTATTATTACTATGTATACTAAGATCTCTATCATTTCCCTTGGTATAATTTTAAGCCATTTTTAGAAAAAATTATAGTATCAATGGAAAAAAACAAATACAAAACCATTTGTTGAAACACGATTTCATGAGATGAAATATTTACATATAATAAACACATGATTCTCTTGGATATGTAAAAAAATTAAAAAACACTAAAATACTAAGACTATAGATCATTATAAAGTGAAAACATGTCAAATCATAGATCATCCACTACGTTAGGTGGTTCTAGATATTAGTTCCCATGAATTATGATGTGTAATAGATATTGAGTATAGGAAACAATAATAGGACTTCATGCCAAAATTCAATTTTATCCATGGATTTCAAATAGTCAGGTGACATATATCAAATTACATATCCAGTAGAATTGATTTAGGATAAGTCATATGTTTGAGAAGGAAAATTAGTCACACACCTATCAATCCCAATGTCCTTATGCCACGAATAACATAATAACGCTTGTAAATAGATAATTGTGCAGAGAAACATCAATGAAACTCAATATTTACTGAAATATAGATCATTTCACACAAATAAATATTATATATGGGTTAATTATTGATGTTCATGTATAATTAACAAGATTCCTTATTTAAAAGGAATAAAACTTGATACTCGCCAAATTAATATTTATTATTATAGATGATTTTATTCAGTATAGAAATCATTTTTTAGATATTAAATAGATTGGATATAAAATTTAATATATTGATATCATTTTTTGGGAAGTTCTCTTATATAGATCCATTTTGAGAATATGGATTTAAATGTTATAGTATTCAAAATTTATAATTCTAAATATTGTTATTGGATACTGGGTTTACATTACACATATGTGTTAATCTGAAAAGAATAATAACTTGGATAAAAATATTTTAAATAAAATAAGTTCAATGTGTTTAAATGGAATGAATAGTTTTTTATACGATGTTATAACTTAATATTTAAGAGAAAAAAATTAAAATAAATATATAATTTGAATACTATTATAATGAATTAAAAATTTAAACATTTAATATCAATATCATCCATGGAAAAGAACTATTTGTTACTTTATATTGATAATAATTTTGACATAAAAAAGTGTTCAAGGACTCAATTGGGTTATCTTGGTAATGATCTATCTTAAAATTGAATCGACAGGAACATACACACTAATGTGATGAGCCCAATGTGGGTTCTAAAATAGTAGTGACCATAATGAGGTTCCGGCAACCTCATGTGTCAAGATCGTTGTAGTTTTCCAGAATAACATTTAATGCCAATCTAAATCCATTGAAAAATGAGTTAAAATGAGAGAAAACATATGTTTGAAAAGTTTAATAATAGAATAAAAGGTTCCCCAATGTATCTATATTTTCAAGAGGGAAAATATCATGTTTGGTCACTAATATACTTTTTAGAGTCTCATACAAGTATTATTATCCATGTTCAGGAGCCTTATTGTACCCTTATCCCATAATATGATGTTCGATGGGATTTATTTTGGGTGAAGAAAATTCTTATATTATTATGATAGAATTAGATCATCTATTTCTCTTGAAAAATAAAACATCAATATGATTATTAATTATAACCAAATACAAGAAAAATGAGCAAGAAAATATTTTTTTCTTGGTTCACCTATGAAAGGATTCTATAATGATCACATAAAATTAATGTATTTATAATCCTTATTAACACATAATCATCTTTTATGTGGTTATATTTTTAAAAATATCTTACCCCTCCACTAATGTATAAATCCACCTATGCCCATTAACTCACTATTTTCAAGTGGGTAAAAGGAAAAAAAATTATATATAACTCACCATTATAAAATATTGATAAATATCTCATCATTAACCAATAATGTTATTCATTATAAAACTCTATTTATTTATTTCAACATTTATTAAATGATATAAATAACTATATTATTTCATTAACACATGATCTTTAGTGATTTCCAATATCGAAACACATTACATAGTAAATCTACACATTAAATTGGTTCTACTACTGATAAGTTCTTGTATTTATAATATATGAAATTAACCTTTCCTTCATATATTTATTACTATTTTCATCTCAAAAAATACATATATTTTTTATGTTAACCATTATATTTAATTTCGAATTAAAAATTAACATCAAAATATTAATTACCAACTTCCACTTCATAAAATCCATACATTAACCCATATTTGAGTTGATATCCACCATAGATATCCATTTTATTCATTGATGTATAATTTATAATCCCCATACAATATTTTAAGAGACAATATAACCAAAAATACACTTTAATTCTACATCCAGAAAAATTACCTTCAAAACAGTTAAAAAAAATTCACTATTATTATTGCACTTCCACTACAAATACTCAATACATGAAACACCCACCTACATACCATGGTGATTTATAGGTACCTATTTTATAGGGTTATTATATATGTTTAGTAAAGATAAAATTGCTTCAACAACCCCCATTTTAGGCTTCACCATTTTTGTACAGAAACTCTCAGGATAAAGAAATCTCTACTTCAGTGTGGTTACCATATCCTTCAAATTTTAATTTAGACTCCAATGCTATGATTTTCAAAAATTCTATGTCAAATTTATTTAATGTAATATATTTATCTCTCAATATTCATATATATTCATGTCTTTAATGTGATGACATGATGGCTTATATGGTGCACTCATCCATGCTGTTTATCCTAGGAGAGTTTTTTTAACAAAAACACAATCAGTTATGGTATGGTCCACCTTACCATTTATAACAAAAAACTCTCATATATAAATAGCATAAAAAATCACTAATTAGTAATTAAAAAATTTATTTATATGACCAAAACATCTTGGATAAATCTATCATGTAATAGTGCTGAGTTTGTTGACGTCTTTCTTCACCAATATACTCACCATAATCTCTATAATATTCCTTTTACTCCATAACCCTTTCAATAAGAAATTGGGAAAATTTTTCATTATATTTCACCATCATATAATATCATCTATTAATTTTTAATCCTCTTCAAGAAATACATAAATGACTTAATATAAATTATAGAACGTCAAAAAAAAAGACCAGAAGACATATTAAAATTCTTAATTTATTTTTAATAATACAACATACAACACACTGGCTGAAACATTCTCACCATTTGGATATTATTAATAATGGGATCATTCATAAAACCCCATATTAATAAAATAAAGTTATTATCTCTCCCCCTTCAACTCATCATCCAAGACCCTCTTTAATTATACATTTTAGGGGCTCTTATTGCCCCATTGGAAATAAAATTAAAATTGTCCAACCATATCAAAACATAAAAACGTCTTCCATATAAAAATATGTCACTAAATTATATTTAAATGAAGATTCTTTAATAAATATATAAGACTACAGGAGATAATAATCAGTATAGGGAATAAGATAATTAATCAAATAGTATTCTCTTATTTAGAAAACTATATCAAAACTCTTCTCTTACCTAGAGCCAATGAATAATATATCCACTTATATTTTTACTTTTAAGAAATAATATAAACATAGAAACACAATAAATAACAAAATATATCCTTTAGTTCAATGGGTAGGGTAGAATATGAACTGCCTTAGTTTGAAGAAATTTGTTGAACACAAATGTTCAACCAATGACTTATAAATACATGAGTTAATAATGGATTTTTAATATATCATCTACTTGATCTTAAGTTACATTGAATTACAACTTCACTATTATTTCCTCATGTTTCTAAATTTTTAAAATGGTAGAAAATCTCAATTTTTTTTGTACATGTGTATTGAAAAAAATTTTAAGACAACAGAGTAACATTTTTTTTCTTATTGTATAATTATTGTATACTGTAAAACTTCACCAATTTCATATAACTATTTATTCCAAAAATATTCTATATAGAAATTTTTGTGAATGAAATATATTCTTTCTCCATTTTGATAAAATAAAAATAATAATATTTATTTCTTATCCAATATATATAATTATTCTCAATGTAAAAAATGTTTCAATATGTGTATTTTTTATCAGAAATATCATTTGCACAATTAGAATTTAGATAATGAAAAAATTACTTTTCCATCCATATTTAAATGATATACTATAATGTGAAGTTCATTGAATATACCTCATTATTATTATCACCACTATGAGATGTTCCTCCATAGGAAAAAATTGGAACATTATTTATAGTCATATAACATCGAGAATATCTAGCTTAGTTATATTATGAAAGTGTAATTTACTAATGATTCTTATATATAATGTTATGTCTACCCCCTTTTAGTCCCCATACTTTGTTTTTTTCCAACCAATGTAATAGTTTAGGTGTGATTACACTCCTATATTTTTAATTTATTGAAGACTAAATTTGTATATATCATCTATAAAATATATTTTTTCCCTTGATTATTATGATCATGTAGCCGCAAAAATAATTCAACTCTTTGATCATCGATATTTAAAACTCAAAATTCATCCCTTAATATAATTTATCAATAGAATTATAATATTTGAACCAATTATGATATCATCAATAAACACCAAAACCATGAACTTCTCTTATTTTGAAACAGCCACATAGAATTTTAGATAAATATATCCTCTTATATAAACCATATGCCTCAAAAAATTATACAACCATATATAATAAGTATAAGGTTCTTGCTTTAGGTTGTGTAAACATTTACTAAACTTTCAAACTTTCTAATAACTCATTTAAATAATAAATACATCCAAGAGTTTTATGTATACATTTTTATTAAATACTCTATTAAAATTATATTATTCAAATCGATCTCAAACAATTTGAAAATTATTTTAATATAAAATTCTATAAAAATCTAATAGAATCCATTCATGTTGCTAGTGAAAATGCCTATAGGATATCAACTCCTCAAACATTATAATTTCCCTTGAAAACCAATATATCTTTATTCCAAACTACCATCCCTTTTTCAACTAGTATATTCTTGAAGACCCATTTTCAACCAATCACATTGTTATTGATTATTCTATCCCAAATCCCCAAAGATTAATTTTTATTAATTTAATACAATTCATACATTATGGACTCCACTAATGATTTATCATTTGAAATTTATTCATATTAATTGGGTAATATCTCGAATAATATATCAGTGTAATCTACTCAATTTAGTTTTTGAGTTTGAGTTGTAGTAGATATGTCACCAATGTTATTTCACATATTAACATGGGGATATAAGAAGCTATATGTCGCATCACTCAAAATTTTATATATCCATGTTTATTAATCCCAGCGATAATTGATAATAAATATTCACTTACAATATCTTCATTTTTTTCCTCTATAAATCCCCCTTCTATTTTTTTTCTCATTAAATGAATATTTTATAGAAATTTATAGACTCGCCTTTATTTTATAACCAAAAAATTTTATATGAAATTCAACAATTTTATCTCACTATGAATCATTTCTTTAATATAGCATGTGACTTGTACTCTCAAATCTGGTACTAAAAACATGATTCTTATATTTTTCTAAGAAAAAGTAACTAAAAAATATTGTCTTTTACATACCCAATTATCATTTTAGTCTAGTTTGTAGAGAATAATGAAAAGTATTTCATTATGTTTATTTTAAAAAAATATATAGAAACATGTATATGACTTATCACATGAATGATTCATAAAAACACCTTTTGTTCTTATAATAATCCTATGAAGAAAATAATAATTGAAAATGTTTTTAGGTATAAAATTTCCATGTACTGGATTTTAAAACAAATTTTTAAATAATTTAATAAATATGATAAAAATTTCCTTCGAAAAATTTCTATTCTTATAAAATACAAAACCATTGATATAATAAATAATTTTTCAAAAATATAAAACTTGAATTTTCAATATATACACCAAAGTTATACATTATAAAAAACCATTAAAAATGCATAACTCTTTGAAAAAATTTCAATATGTGATAAACTTTAAAAATCATGGATTTCTCCATGATAATTTTTAAAATCATTACATTGAAAAAAAATAATTTTTCATAAGTAAATTAATGGTACATAGAAAACATTAATGAAACCATGTTCCCATAAGTAGTGTAAACATTAATACAACACCCCCTTAAGGTTTTCAGTTCACACCATATTCCCTGTCATCAACTTCAATACACATGTATTGAATTTTTTTTAAATTTTTTTTATAGTCTTTACCTTTCTCATTAAAATTCCATTAAAATCATCCTTTTATAAAAATTATATAAAATTAATTTACATTATAAAATAATAAAATATAAATCTATATAACTCAATATCCTTTAATTGTGAAAATACACACTTTTATAATTGTTTTAGCATTTTAGAACTCCTTAATTTTATAAAATAGAATATTTTCTAAAAATTAATGGAATTTTAAAGACATATATAGTATATTTATTTTACTACTTTTTTGTTAAACATACATTAAATTTAAGGAATATTGTATACATAAAATATTGAGCTTACATCTAAATTGGAATTTTTATGTAAAATTCGTGAAATAATAACTTTTAAAGAAGTATTTCAAAATTGAATAAATTACAATACCCTATTAATAGGGTCTTCTAAAATAATATGATAGTTAAAAAAATGCATAGTTCAATATAAAATATGTTTTAGAATATATAGATATTTACGTGAAAAATTATTTTTATAAGGGATTTAGAAAGAAACAATTCTCATAAAATCATAAAACTATATTTTTTTAAACAAACATCCCATAAGGGGTTTTATAATAACATAAATAGTATAATAATTTTGAAAAAATAAATACATTCCTTCATATAAAACAGTGATAGTAAAAATTAAAACCCCTAACTAAAATTGAATTTTGAAAATGAATCACTCTTACCATATAGAATTTATATTTCACTTGGGAGACTTCTACTTATAGACTATTATTATCTATCTATATATATCTCTTATTCAAATGGTCTGGATTATTATTTTTAACTGTTATATGATAGAGAGTAATGGAATATCCCAATATATCCATATTCTAACTGTTTATATTCATATATAACATTAAAAAATTATTCCAACACATTGAATTTTTTATCAATGTATATATATATATACATGTACATATTCTAGGATGAGTATGGTCATATATAACCAATAAAAAATTGGAATCCCAAGTCAAGGGATATATCGTTGGTTATGAGTCTTATGGTTATTTCTTGTCAAGAAAATGACATGAAAATGGGACAAATTGGTATTTAATATAGATATATATATATATATATATATATGAAGAAACATGCTCCAGAACGTTTGAATATTTCAAACTAAAAAAATGTAAAATAGAATATGGGGAAAACATTATATAAAATATGATTGTTGTGGTTATTATTATATATATTTTAGAACCAATTTTAGATCAGTTTTGTAGAGGCTTCATCAAGAAGCTCTCGAAAATGATAATTCATGCCAAAATATTTGACATTTCTAGTATATATATAAAAATATATTTTGAGGACAATGAAATGATAAAAATAAGATTAATTATAGGTTTTTATATTCTATAAATTGTGAAATTAATGGTGATCGGAACATCACCAATTAAGAGATTCTCATTTTTATTGTTTCATAGTTTTAGAAATCGATGACTATATGTTTATTTATCCAAATTAGAAAACAATAGTGGTATGAAACATTGCAAGTATATTCATGAAAATATTTAGTTGAAACTAGCATTGGATATAGTGGAAGATAATAGAGTAAAGAGTTAACTATGTTAGGCTCAAGGTAGGAGATGGTCTGTGAGAGTTCGGAAGGCTCGAGATAAATCAATCCAACCATGGATGTTTTATTTGAGATATTTAAACATAGGTGAGAATTACTTATTATTCCACACCCACATCAAAAGAATGGTAATTTGAGTGCATCTATATATGATAACAGATTCCAAGATCTTATTGGGCTATTGAACTGGGGGATCACTACCTAGAACACAACTCTCACACACCCATATGGGCCACAACACTGCCCCGTGTGGTCCCCTGAGAACCCAACACATCATGTGTAATCATATGGGTTCTATATATACCCATTCACACACACTGACTACACATGGATGAATACCACAACCTATCCCATGTGGTTGACCCTAAGGGTCCAACATGAGTGATTTAGGGGTTCATGGTTGGTTGTGGGTTGAGAAATTGTTTTAAATATATAAAATTTAAATTAAAATAATAACAATACTGATTGTATATATATATATATATATATTTATTCGTTTTAACCATTAAATAATTTAATTCTCAATATAATTAATTTTATCACATTATTATATATATATATATATATATATATAATGAAATCCAATAAAATAATTCTAAATTTGTTACTGGTAAATATTATCACAAAAATAGTATGCACATATGAAAACTATAATATAACTATTTCTTATTAAATTTTAATCTTCCTAATTATTTGTTTTAAAAAAAATATTTTTAAAAATCTAATAGTATATTCAAAACTATTTTTATTAAGATTTAATTTTTGGAAAATTACATTTTTTCATATTAAAATAAAATTATATATAAATATTTAACAATGATACATATTTTTTTTATAAAAATTGCTTCTAATATATAGAATAAATTAAAAAGTATTTATTTTGTAAATTAATATATTAAATCATATCATTTAAAAATATCACCTAAAAATATATTTTAGCTTCATTAAATGGTAACTGTTATTTAAGGAAGAAAAAACATAAAAATTAATATAATTTCATTAAAATTGGAATTCTATAATCTAATAAATTTATTATCCAATGAAATAATATTAAAAAATTAATATTTATATAATTTGAAATTTTTAACTTGAAATATAATCAAAATTTAAAATTACTATATATTTTGTTTTTAATTTTATGTTAAATCATACATTTGTGTACATTATTTTGAAATAAAACTGTATAATTAATAATTAATTAATCAAGATAAACACATTGTGATTTTTGGGGTGTCATATTATCCACCCTTAAAGAAATTTAACCCTAAAAATAATTTCACCGTACAGAAAAATTATAATTTTTCATTTTTATAATTTGTAATAACTAGAATCTCAAAAACTCTATATAAATTATGGATGCCAAGATTTAAATTTCATAGATCCAAAAAACAAAAACCATTTCTCCTTAAATTATCCCCAAATTAAATTTTCCTAAACTCTAATGTTCACTATACCATTTCTCTAATACAGAATTTGTAAACTTGAGACCCTCACTCTCAGATATAATGCTAAAAACATGATGTATATTTATTTTTGTAAAAGTAACTAAAAATTTAAATTCACTTACATACCCTAGGATACTTTCACTATATTTTATTTGGAGGTTTAGGTTAAACCAAAAATAATATCAAATTTTAAATTAAATTATTTGAAAAATTAATTTTTCATAATGCGTGGAATCTTATTAGACTAAAAACAACACTCAAACATCTAATGATCTTTTGATAAACTTTTTAAAACCTATGGTGATAATAAAATTAATGAGTAATTTGTTTTAAAACATGGATTAAAATCCTTTTATTAAAATTGAAACTTTATTTTAAAAAATCCACTATTAAACAAATAAAAAACCAAATTGTATTATAAAATGTTTCCCAAAAATAGTGTTTTTAAGACATTCCCATAAGATATAGTTTTCAAAAAACATTAACAAAATAGATCACATTAAGAATAAAATTTTTCAAGATATAATTTATATGGATATACTTTTATTTCACCATAAAAACTCTTAAATTATTTACATTGAAAATAATTTTTTGTTGAACATAATTATACTTAAAAAATATTAATAAAACCATGAGACCACAATCAGTATCACATTTAATACAACATCCTCTTGTGGTTTTTGTATTACACACAATCCCTCGTCATAAATTTTCATAACCAAGTGATGAATTTTTCAATGAAAAGTATTACATGGTCTACATTCTAATTATAATTCCATTAAAAAAACATTTAAAATACATTAAATATTATTAAAATATATTATGAGTCAAAATTAAATTCATAACTTGGGGCACATCCACACTTACATACATTTTGAAAATTTTCATCACTCTATAATTCATTAAAATAGAAGCTATTATAAACATAGATATTAATTTAATTACATACATATTATATATATATATACCTACTTGTATGTAAAATATCAATACGTTATAACTAATATTTTATAAATAAAATGAAAATTTTAAAACACATTTTAAAATTATAAATAAAATTATTAAAATAATCTATTTTATAAATTTCTTAAAAATAGAACAAATAATTTTCCCCTAAAATTAATGATTTGGAGAATAATGTCAGGTTTAAAATATATATAATTCCATAAAAAAGAATTTTTGGAATAAATAGAAATTTAATTAAAAAACTTTTTTAGAGTAGTTTAAAAAACATAATTTCTCTTACAATAATAAAAGCGTAATTTTTTGAATACCAAATCTCCGTTAAGGGTATTTATGAAAAAAATACATGGTATTATAATTTTGAAAAAAAAACAATCATTTTTATTTAAATTAAATAGAAATTTTAAAAATAAAACGCCTATAAAAAATATAATTTTTAATAAATCACCATTACCTTAGATACTTATTTCATTAAAATGGGATACTTCTCCTTAAAGACTCCTCTTCTATATCTCTTTCTCTCTTATTCACATATTCTGGACTGGTTGTTTAAGGGTATCTCACCTAGTGTAAGGGAAATTACTTATATATGTAATAAAACAACTATTTAGATATATATAATATGAAATGATTATTTATATACATCTAATTTAATATCAATTAACATATAATCATATATATCTTCTAAGATTAGTATGGTCATATAAATAAACTAGAAAATTGACACCCCAAATTGAGGGAAATATTGATGATCACTGATCTGAAGTTAAAGGATTTTTGACAATGATAGATGACATGAAGGAAAATTAGGATTCAAAACATAGAGTTACAAATATATACAAATAAAGAAGACCATTTATAAACATTCAAATACATTAAAACAAAAAAAATCTAATAAAAAATGGGAAATCCTTGATAATAAATATGATTTTCAAAAGTGTGATTATATTTATTTTAAAAATAGTTTTAGATTTTTTCAGTGGAGGATTTTGCAAGAATCTTACTGAACATGACAATGTCTAGTGAAAATTATGACATTACCAATATATATAATAGTTTTAAGCTTGATAAGATCATGTGACAATGATAATAAGATTAATGTTGAGGTATTATTTTATACAAATTCAGGAAAGGAATAGTGAAATGAATGTCAGAGACCAAGATATTCTTTTCCAAAAAGTTTCATAGTTATGTAATTTGATGACATTGGGGTTTTCATCCATATAAGACAAAAATGGATGTATAACATTGAGATGTTCCATGAATTTATAGCTGAGGTTGATAATAATGTTATATAGAGAAAAATAAGAAGTCATCGAGGGTTATCTTTTTCAAAATCAATGTAGGAGATGATCTGTGGGAGATCGGATGGGTTGGGGGAAATCAATTGAATGACTGATTTTATATGCATAAGGGTTAAACATTGGTGAGTAGTACCCACTATACTACATCCCACATCAAATGAATGGTAATTTGAGCTCTTTTATATTTGATAACTCATCTCGAGTGTTGATCATGCCATGACATCAGTAGATTGTGACCCGAAACACTACTCACATATGGTACACATACCACGTCACCCCATTGTGTGATCCTTTAGGCTCCTGTCGTGCTCTATGCATAATACTATGGGTTCTATGTTTTACCAGTCAATCACACCATCCTTCCTGGGATGGATATGTTTACCTCTCCCACATTGTTGACCATACATGTCCCACATGTTTTTTTGAGGGGTTATTGGTAGTATTTTCTTTAAAAATAAAAAAATAAAAAATGTAATTTTTTAATTAAAATGCATACCCTAAAAATAAAGTATAAATAAAAATTTATTCATTTTTTTATTTAATAAAATTATTAAAATTATTAATAACCTTTTATTATCATTTAAAATATATATTTATAATTAACACAAATAAAATAATACCATGTTTGATTGTGTTAAATATCATCACTAAAATATTATGTACAAAAAACTAATATTTTAAATATTTATTCTAAAATTTTAAATTTCACAAATATATGTTAAAATAATTTTTTTTAAAAAAAATATTATATTCAAAAGAATATTATTAAAATAATTCATTTCTAAATTAATATTTATTTTATATAATAATAAAATACAATGGAAAAATTAAACAAAAATCGGTAGTTTTAATTAAAATTAATTAAAATTTATAGAATAAATTCAAAGTGGATTGTTATATAAAATTGACATATTAAATAATATGTTTTCATTATATAAACATATAATATGTTTGATATTGATTAAATTACAACATTCATTTAAAGAAGATAAATACCTAGAAATTAATATAAATTCATTAAAGTAGAATATATTATTTTCAATGAAACTTTTATCCCTTGAAATATTATTAAAAAAGGTAAAATTTATTTAATTGTAATATTTTAACATAATATTTTATCAAAACTGAAATTTACTATAGATGAATATATTTACTTTTTAGTTAAATCATACATTATTTTTTTATATTATGAAACAATTATTTAATGAACATTTAACTATAAAGAATCATATGATGAGAATCTTGGGATGTAAAATTTATTAAGTTAGAATCATCAATTTCTAGACTAAACCCTCAAATATAACCAATTACAAGTGTAATAATATTAAACACCACATTTACATTTTCATTAGATCTCAACATCATATAATAAAAAAAATAGTAGTAACTTCATTTTTACATCCTTCACTTTAGTGTCTCCTTTAAATATATTTCCATGTTTTTCCCAAATATTTTTGGTCATTGAACAGTTCATCAACATCATATATATATATATATACGATTAGAAAGTTGTTTGATAGATCATGATGATCATTGGCATCATTATCCAAAAAGCATTTATCATCCTCTTCCCATGAACTTCCTATGGGATCACCTATTTATGTCCCATGTATGAAAACAAGATATTCATTTATCACAATAGATCATAGATGACATCCCTTCATGTTGATCATTATTTGGAAATCTCATCGATCAAATAAGGTCACTTAATTTTTCATTAATAATGCTCTATGTGATTTTAAAAAAATGTCAAATTTTATTCAGGAAACAACCAATGGATTTGGTCCAACATGGTGTGTCGTAGTCCCATAATGCACCCACAACCAAAGTGCGACTGGCCTTTATTGCCTACCACTGGCCTACAAGAAGTCCCTGTTTATTAGAAACTAGTTTTATTATATTAAGCAGTATGATATATGAAGTATAAGTTCATTTTAGGAACCATATATGATTAATCTTACTATAGATCGACTTATGTATATTTAATAACTTTTGCTAACCTTTTGTTTGAGACATATGGAATGACCCGTCATTCTATCACATGATATGCTAACACTTCACGAATAACAAATTCAACTTTATTTCTTTAAGATATGAAGTGGAAATTGTTCAAGGCACGAACAACAGTGAGATTGTACCTAAATAAAGTAAGTATTTATTCTAAATCAAAATTTTCATCTTTAGGGAAATGATATTGAAAACCAAAAATGTTGTCCTAGTTCTCTTATATCCGATGAATCAGATGGTACCTTAGATCATCCCAAATATATGGATTTGTGATTGATGGCTTTTTCATAGCCATGTTCTCTACCACTCTCCATCATAACTTGATGGTTAGATTTTTCATCCATATCCATATTTTCACCTATGTTCTCCTATGTGGAAACTTAGTGATGAGTTAATTTGGGTAACCGTTACGTTTCATACTTTATTTTTTAAAGCCACGTTTTGGTATTCCTTTTTACGATGTGGGTTTCTATTAAAGAAACTTTCGAGTAGTAAACCGTTTATAACCCCGAAAAATTTCAATGGCGAAAATCATTTTAATGGGGGTAGAATGTAACAACCTGATATTTTATGATAAGTATTCTCTTTAATTTATTTGATGTCATGTGTTTTATGCTACAACAAGATTATCTTGTGCAATACGCCACACTGTATTAGCTTGAAGTATACACAACACTATTCTGAGACTGTGTTACACACAATTTCAAGTTAGTTTTATAATAGTCACTCTACATAACATTGAGTGTATATATATATATATATATATATTAAATTTATAAACGAAATATGGTTGGATTCTGTTATACGAAACAAAGAAGGATTCTTTCACAACACGCAACCCTGACTTGGCTTGCATTACACGCAATCACGACTTTCCTCGATAGCGTGTGTTGTACGCAATATCAGGTTTCACTAAACAATTATATATGGTTATAATATTATTACGAACTAGCCTTTATGAATATTATTAAATAAAATTTGAATATTATAACATTATTATTTCATCATACACATTTTATAGAACATGGTATGTGAACAAAATAAAATTTTCGGGTAAAATAAGTATTTTTCAAAGAAATGCATTTTTGCCGCCTTTTGATGGCACACCCACATTAAATATAGTTTTTGAAATTTTTATAAGTTCAATTTTACAAAATAAACCTCTTATTTTGAATCAAGATATAAAAATTTACATTGGATAAAGTTTTGATATTTTTCTGATAACTTTCATATTTTAATGAATAGTAAAAACATGCTATATTTTAATTAAAAACAACTTTTTCATCATAACAATATATATGGTTAAATTATAGTATTGAATGGTTTTAATGTATAAATAGAATATATTTTTACCTTTTAATATAATTTATGTCATTAGCATTGATTTTACCTTGAATTCGTTGGTTAAATCAATTCAATCTTTTGCAATGTTTTTAACAAAAACCCATTTTTTTCGACAACGGGATTAATTTTAATTTAATTTCTGAAACTTTTGTGTATTGAATATCGAAAAATGGATTCCATATTTAGAATCAGTGGGTCCAAATTATGTTAATAGGCTACGTTTTATTTTTAGAAATTATGAATAGTAACTATGGTAAATTTTATTTACCATAGTTAATGGAAAATCGGGTAATTAAGGGAAATATAATATTATAAAATTACCCTAACACGTGCCAAAATTCTATTGGATGACTAAAAGTCAACCCATATCAACTAAGGGTCGGATTAGATTCATTTAATGGACTTTTTTCCATGAAAATAATTTAATTATTGTTAAAACCAAAGAAAGTGACAACATGTCACTCTCTTATATCTTATAAGTATATTAATTTTAATTATTGATAAAAATGATGAAACTTAGAAATTGTGTAATTTCCATAAATATAATAAAATTATATACATCATATTAATTTAATTATAATTTCTAGGGATTAAGTAATTATCAATAATTGTGACACAATAGTGATGCAGAAATTGTTTATCTATTAAAAAAATCAAGAATATAGTTTTTATTAAACTAATAGTGACCATAATAGGCACAAAACCCTGAACAAAACTTATTGGTCATGTAAAGTTAAACCATAATCATCCAATGGTATAATATTTGACCATTTGGAGCCTTATAAAAGCGATTATGACACTAATGTTATTTTATTTTAAATGATGCCAAAGTTGTCACCTTCATAATTTAATAAATATAACAATTTAAATATTATTATTTTAAGATGAAACATTCGAGTAAAATTATTATTGTGAAAGGTAATAGATTTATCTTCATCATATAATTTTAGTTTTAATTTTTATGAAACAAATAGGTATATTAAATTATTATAAAAAAATGTTGTATTAATTATTTTATTAAGGGATAAACCAAATAAATGGTTTAAAAAAAATAAAATATGAACTATTTAATATACTCCACTAATTTTATAGATACATATGACCTTTTATGAATCTATTAAATATTTTATTTCGAACATATTTTCTGTATATATTTTATTTAAATTCAAATAAATGAATAGTGTAAAAATTGACACTATTGTTATTTTATAAAAATAACATATTATAAAATTGTTTAAAAATCACAAAAATATATAAAAATTATAAATTTAAATTTATATGGTCTAAAATTTTTTAAAGTATCCAATTATGGAAAATTCACAACAAATAAGTAATTATTTGTTATAATTTAAAATTTAGAATGTTATTACCACAAATAAAATTAAATTGATAAATCAAGTTGATAATGTTTAAAATAATTTACTAAAATGTCTAAATTTTATTGGTTGATGACATTACAACCCTATATCATCTAATATTCAAATATGAGTCATTTTTGGAAGTTTTTATGTGGGGTTAGATTTATTATAAATTAATATTGTTATGATTTCCAAAGGTGCCCCTCTCCTCCCTTATAAAAGGGAACCTCCTCCCTCTCCTCCTCACACCAATTTGAGCCATCAAGATCGTCCAACCCCTGCCAAATTCTCTTCTACACTTCTGTAGAAACATACTAGAGGTCCTGGTCTTATTCAAAGACCAATATTAGTGCCCTAAGAGTATGTTTCAAAGAGGTTCTTCAAAGAAGAGATAATGTCTGTTACCGATTCTTTCAACTTTATTTCTTCTTCCACTTCTTCTTCTTAGGTTGTTTAACTATGAAGTAATAACATCAGTATCACTCATATACTGATATATTATTATAATTATGAAACAAACCTATTTAACCATCTATCCATCCTACAGAAAACAAAATCATCGCGCGTGCGTACGTACGGAATACCGTCTCCAAGCCGTGGTGTAATCTATTTTCCACCACCACCATACTTGGATGGGTATAATGGGTTAAATAATAACTATATATGATTATTGTAAAGGGATATTGATTATGTAATAGTATACATACACTTTAATAAAATTCCACGATCATGGGAATGATATCATCGCTCGTGCGTACGTACGGAATACCGTCTCCACGACGCGATGAAATTCATTCTCAATGATTAACCATTCATAAATGATAATAAAGTATATATAATAAGTAATCATGAAATATATGACATAATAATGATACTGGATTTATTTATATATATATATGTATGTCATCCAATTAATTCAATTCAATTCAATAAGGAAACGAAAACAACGTTCATGCCTACGTACGGTCTACTATCTCCATGAACGGTGTATTTCTTTCCATTTATCGATATATTATATATATGTATATTGTGAATATATATAAATCATGTTTTATATTCTTGAATTAATAAATCATTATCTAAGTAATCATATGAATAATTACAATTTAAAACACGGATGACAAATAAAACGATTTTACCCAAAATGCTCTTTAACATGGAATTTACAAAAGAATGGGTAATATAAAGTCATAAGTGAACCATATATGATATCATAACATTGAATATGATTCTGTAATAAGTCAATAACATTATTTAAATCATTATACAGGATGTTCGGACACTTAAGAAGAAAATCAGACCTAAGGTAAGGGATAATTATTCCAATCTGATTCTTATCTGAGATTGTTTAATTGTAAGTATTTACTCGGGTTATAATTGTTATACATGTCCATATGTTCTCAAAATTTTTTCATAAAATGTTTACTTTTCTTCCATGTATGTTTAAAGTCACTTCTACCCTTTTCTACTTTTACCACATCGTATGGAAGGAATCTTTCTTTTGTTTACCATACAAGGTACTTTTTGACTTTTCCAACAAAAGTACAAGAAAAATGTTATTTTTAACTTATACGGCGTGAACGGATTTTTACGGTTTTATAAAGCCTTATTTTCATGAAGCTTCATCTAAAATATTTCATGATTATTTTCAACAAAATAATTTTCATTTAAAATTTCATGTAATTTTGTGAAATGAAAATGATTTTAAAGAATAAAGGATATTTTCCTCAAGAATTCATTTTAGTATTTTATCAAAACCATTTTCCATATAAGATGACATTACTTCATATGTGTATGATTCATGCATAATGTCTCTATGATTTACATGGTTTAACTTTTTTTATTATGAAATGATATCCATTTCTTTTATATGGATTATGTGATGATGGGATGATGTTTATGAAACCCATTTTATTCTTTGGGTTATGATGAATGCTTTAAGTTTATTTTGTGGAACAAGTAAGAATGTTTTCATTATGAGATGGGTGGGACCTATATCTCCCTCAAATGAATTGGGTAAAGATTTATATCTCATGAGATAGACATGGATGGAATGGTAAGTTAATCTGGTTCAGTATTACAGGACTGGACCGAGGAGTGAACTTGATTCAGAAAGGGACTTGGTCCACTAAGATGGTCTTGGAAGCAATGCCTTGGCTACTATGGAAATCATTACATGTGCTTAATGGATGCCACAATTATGTGTTTTATTCCCATGATATTTTATCATGATTTATGTTCCATTATGATCTATGCCTTATGTACTTCCACGATTTATGTCTTTAGTCAAGATTTTGATGTTTAAACATTATGTTCATGTTTTTAATTTCAAATGTACATCGTTTGTTTTATTTTATCCATGCTTACCCTTACTGATCATTTGAGCTCACCCATTTTATGTTTTATTTTCCCTCAGGATTAAATGAAAGGTTTTAGGTAAGGAAAAAAAAGTGGAAGATCTTTATGGGAGATGTTGAAGATCTTTCACCATGATTAGAAGATTACGTTCCAAGTTTCCAAAGACAGTAAACTATTACGGTCCTCGTGTTTCTGTTTTTGTTATGTATTAAGTATTCCGCAAAAGTAATGTAATATCGATGTACATCAAGCTTCGAGTCTCTACAATTGGTATCAGAGGAATGGTTTAGTTAACCTTTGGAAACTAGGATGTGAGAACTTTATTGAGATCCCTAGAGATATTTCTAAGGTATGTCTAGGGATGTCCCTAAGGTTAAGTATAAGTATAGGTTATAGTAATAGAATTACGGTAATGATATTAGAATTAAACCCAGGATGTTAGATATTGAAGGTACTCCACTTGATTATGTTATTTTCCTTGTATGATTTTTCCTCTCACAGAATTCTTTTTGTGTTTTAGTCAATGGAGGGAACTAGAAGGAATTCGGTTAACATTGAATCCAATGGACAAATTGGTGACTATGAGCAACAAAATTGCGTAATTCCGAGAGAGAAAGATATTGTGATTATGCCAAATCAATCATCGCGATATATGATTAACAAGGTGAAATTTCATGGTATGCCTAGTTCATCAAATAAGAGGAAGATAGACTTTTATGCATGTTCGCATGTTCAGGAGCATAAAGAAAGGAAGATTGAGATTTCTAAAGAAGGGAAGAAGAACCTTGAGGAATACCTCAAATGGAGGGACATATGTTATTTGTGTGGAGAAAAGGGACATAGAGTGATAGACTGTTATGGAGTTCAATGTCTTATTTGTGGAGAACATGGGCATTACCCAACTCAATGCCCTGACCAAAAAAGTTACTTCTAAATCAAGGAAGGACGTATTCTAGGACAATCATTGAAAAGGATGGATTGAAGTTTTTATGTATTGGTATTCAATAATAATGTTGTTGAGGTACTTTTATGGTGTATTAGAATATTTTTGTATTAGTCTATTGTGGATTTCAATAATTTTATGGTACCGGTAACCATGAAAAGTGATTCAAATATTTTGGAAAGAAGATGATATGCGCATAATGAAAGGATAAGGAGAAAATGAAATGTTTGACAGTATTCATGAGATCATGATTGATATAAGGACTATGTTATATCATGGTTTGAGTAAATAGAATTTGGAGGATTTTGGTATGTGGAAAATGTTAACATTTAACTGCATTCATGTTTTCACTAAGGTTCAATGGGTATTCATTTTTTCAAGAGAATACATGATTAAGGCCTTCAAATGTTTGGAATGTGACCAACAAGTCATATCTTATGATATATGGGGATCAATGATGGTATTAACATGCTTGTTATATGAAATCTCTGGTAATCATTTTCACTATAATATGAGAGTGGACTGCAGTATTATGGATAAGCCTAAAGATTGGAATGGATTATGTTGGACATAAGTTAGTATTGTTTAAGAATAGATGTTTTTTTGATATTATTGATGGGATGTTATAGTAATGTAGTTTTAGAAAAAGGAAAACCTGCAGGACGAGCGACAGCCCATCGCGTCGGACAAGGCTGTGGGAATCGAACCCACAACCGAAGTGCGACTAGCCTTTATCGCCTACCACTGGCCTACAGGAAGTCCCTGTTTAGTAGAAACTAGTTTTATTACATTAAGCAGTGTGATATATGGAGTATAAGTTCATTTTCGGAACCATATATGATTAATCTCACTATAGACCGACTTATGTATATTTAATAACTTTTTCTAACCTTTTGTTTCAGACAGATGGAATGGCTCGTCATTCTATCACATGATATGCTAACACTTCACGAATAACAAATTCAACTTCATTTATTTAAGAGATTAAGTGGAAATTTTTCAAGGCACGCACATCAGTGAGATTGTAAAGAAATAAAGTAAGTATTTATTCTAAATCAAAATTTTCAACTTTAGGGAAATGATATTGAAAACCAAAAATGTTTTCCTATTGATCTTATATCCGATGAATCCGATGATACCTTAGATCATCACAAATCTATGGATTTGTGATTGATGGCTTTTTCATATGCATGTTCTCTACAACTCTCCATCATAACATGATGGTTATATTTTTCTTCCATATCCATATTTTCACCTATGTTCTCATACGTGGAAACCCAGTGATGAGTTAATTTGGGTAACCGTTACGTTTCATACTTTAGTTTTTAAAGCCAGGTTTTGGTATTCCTTTTTATGATGTGGGTTTCTATTAAAGAAACTTTCGAGTAGTAAACCATTTATAACCCCCGACAAATTTCGAGGGCGAAATTCATTTTAAGGGGGGTAGAATGTAACAACCCGATATTTTATGATAAGTATTCTCTTTAATTTATTTGATGTCATGTGTTTTATGCTACAACAAGATTATCTTGTTCTATAGGCGACACTGTATTAGCTTGAAGTATACACAACACTATTCTTAGATTGTGTTACACACAATTTCATGTTCGTTTTATAATAGTCATTGTACGAAACATTGGGTGTGTGTATATATATATATTCAAGTTATAAATGAAATATGGTTGGATTCTGTTAAAGGAAACAATGAATAATTCTTTCACAACACGCAACCCTGACTTGGCTTGCATTACACACAATCGCTACTTTCCTCGATAGCGTGTGTTGTATGCAATATCAGGTTTCACTAAACAATGATATATGGTTATAATATTTTTACGAACTAGCCTTTATGAATATTATTAACTAAATTTTGAATGTTATAACATTATTATTTCAACTTACACATTTTCTAGAACATGGTATGTGAACAAAATAAATTTTTTGGGTAAAATAAGTATTTTTCAAAAAATGCATTTTTTCCGCCTTTTGATGGAACACCCACTTTAAATATAGTTTTTGACATGTTTATAAGTTCAATTTTACAAAATAAACTTCTTCTTTTGAATCGGGATATAAAAATTTACATTGGATAAAGATTTGATATTTTTATGATAACTTTCATATTTTAATGAATAGTAAAAACATGCTATATTTTAATTAAAAACAACTTTATTCATTGTCATAATTTACATGGTTAAATTATAATATTGAATGGTTTTAAAGTATAAATAGAATATTTTTTTACCATTTAATATAATGTATGTCATTAGCATTGATTTTACCTTGAATTCTTAGGTTAAATCAATTCAATCTTTTACAATGCTTTTAACAAAAACCCATTTTCTTTCAACAACGAGATCAATTTTATTTTAATTTCTGCAACTTTTGTGTATTGAATTTCGAAAAATGGATTCCATATTTGGAATCATTGGGTCCAAATTATGTTAATATTCTTCATTTTATTTTTCGAAATTATGAATATTAACTACGGTAAATTTTATTTACCATAGTTAAAGGTAAATCGGGTAATTAAAGGTAAATATAATATTATAAAATTACCAAACTCATGCCAAAATTCTATTGGATGACTAAACATAGACCCATATCACCTAAGGGTCGGATTAGATTCATTTAATGGGCTTTTTTCCATGAAAATAATTTAATTATTATTGAAACCAAAGAAAGTGACAACATGTCACTCTCTTAAGTCTTATAAGTATATTAATTTTAATTTAGTGATAAAAATCATGAAACTTAGAAAATGAATATCCTACAGAAATCTAATAATATTATCTACATCATATGAATTTAATTATAATTTTTAGGGATTAAATAATTATCATTAATTGTGACACAATAGTGATGCAGAAATTGTTTATCAAGCGAAAAATCAACAATATAGTTTTTATTAAACAAATAGTGACCCTAAAAGGCACAAAACCTGATCAAAACTTATGTTTCATGTAAATTTAAACCATAATCATCCAATGGTAGAATATTTGACCATTTGGAGCCTTATAAAAGTGATTATGACACTTATATTATATTATTTTAAATGATGCCAAAGTTGTCACCTTCATAATTTAATAAATATAACAATTTAAATATTATGATTTTAAGATGATAAATTCGAGTAAAAGTATTATTGTGTAAGGTAATAGATTTATATTCATCATAAGATTTTAGTTTTAATTTTTATGAAACAAATAAGTATATTAAATTATTATACAAAAATGTTGTAGTAATTATTTTATTAAGAGAGAAATCAAATAAATTGTTTTAAAAATAATAAAATATGAACTATTTAATTTACTCCACTAATTTTCTAGATACATATGACCTATTATGAATCTATTAAAGATTTTATTTCGAACATATCTTCTGTATATATTTTATTTAAATTCAAATAAATGAATAGTGTCAAAATTGACACTATTGTTATTTTATAAAAATAACATATTATAAAATTGCTTAAAATCACAAAAATATATAAAAAATTTAAATTTAAATTTATATTGTCTAAAATGTTATAAAGTATCCAATTATGGACAATTCACAACGAATAAGTAATTATTTGTTATAATTTAAAATTTAGAATGTTATTACCACAAATTAAATTAAATTGATAAATCAAGTTGATAATGGTTAAAATAATTTCCTAACATGTCTAAATTTTATTGGTTGATGATATTAAAAACCTATCTCATATAATATTCTAATATGAGTAATTTTTGGATGTTTTTAATTGGGGTTAGATATATTATAAATTAATATTTTTAAAATTTCCAAAGGTGCCCCTCTCCCCCTTATAAAAGGGAACCTCCTCCCTCTCATCCTCACACCAATTTGAGCCTTCAAGATCGGCCTAACCCTAAGAAATTATCTTATAGACTTCCCTAGAAACATCATATAGGTCCTGGTCTTCTTCAAAGACCAATTTTAGTTCCCTAAGAGTAGGTTTCAAAGAGGCAATTCAAAGAAGAGGTAATGTCTATTACCGATTCTTTCAATTTTATTTCTTCTTCCACTTCTTCTTCTTAGGTTGTTTCATTATGAAGTAATAACATCTGTATCACTCATATTTATATGTTATTATAAGTATGAAACAACCCTATTTCACCATCTATCTATCCTACGGAAAACAAAATCACCGCGCGTGCGTACGTAAGGAATACCGTCTCCACGCCGTGGTGTAATCTATTTTCCACCACCACCTTACATGGATGGGTATAATGGTGTAAACAATAACTATATATGATTATTTTAAAGTGATATTGAATCTATAATAGTATACATACACTTTAATAAAATTCCACGATCATGGGAATGATATCATCGCTCGTGCGTACGTACGGAATACCGTCTCCATGACGCGATGAGATTCATTCTCAATGATTAACCTTTCATAAAGGATTATAAAGTATATATAATAATTAATCATGAAATAAATGACATAATAATGATACTGGATTTATTTATATATATATATGTATTTCATCCAAATAATTCAATTCAATTCAATGAGGAAACGAAAACAACGTTCATGCGTACGTACGGCCTACCATCTCTATGAACGGTGTATTTCTTTCCATTTATCGATATATTATATTTATGTATATTCTGAATATATATAAATCATGTTTTATATTTTGTAATTGAGAAATAATGATCTAGGTAATCATATGAATAATTACAAGTCAAAACACAGACAACAAATGAAAAGATTTTACCCAAAACGCTCTTTAACATGGAATTTACAAAAGAACGGTTAATATAAAGTCATAAGTTAACCATATATGATATCATAACAATGAATATGATTCTGTAATAATCCAATAACATTATTTAAATAATTATACAGGAGGTTCAGACACTTACGAAGCAAATCGGAAATAAGGTAAGGGATAATTATTCCAATCACATTCTTATCCGAGATTGTTTATTTGTAAGTATTTACTGGGGTTATGATTATTATACATGTCTATATGTTCTCAAATTGTTTTCATAAAATGTTTACTTTTCATCCATGTTTTTTTAAAGAAATTTTTACCCTTTTCTACTTTTACCACATCGTATGGAAGGAATCTTTTTTTTGTTTACCATATGAGGTACTTTTTGACTTTTCCGACAAAAGTACGAGAAAAATGTTATTTTTATCTTATACGGCGTGAACGGATTTTTACGATTTTATAAAGCCTTATTTTCAAGAAGCGTCATCCAAAATATTTCATGATTATTTATAACAAAATAATTTTCATTTAAAATTGCAAGGAATTTTGTGAAACGAAAATGATTTTGAAGAATAAAGGAAATTTTCCTCAAGAATTCATTTCAAGTGTTTTATAAAAACCATTTTCCATCTAAGATGACATTACTTCATATGTGTATGTTTCATGTATAACGTCTCTATGATTTACATGGTTTCACTTTTCTTATTATGAAATGATATCCATTTCTTTTATATGGATTATGTGATGATGGGATGATGTTTATGAAACCGATTTTATTCTTTGGGTTATAATGAATGTTTTAAGTTTATTTTGTGGCACAAGTAATAATGATTTCATTATGAGATGGGTGGGCCCTATATCTCCCTCCAATGCATTGGGTAAAGATTTATATCTTATGAGATAGACATGGCTGGAAAGGTAAGTTAATCTGGTTTAGTATTACAGGACTGGAACGAGGAGTGAACATGATTCAGAAAGGGACTTTGTCCACTAAGATGGTCTTGGAAGCAATGCCTTGGCTACTATGGAAATCATTACATGTGCTTAATGGATTCCAAAATTACGTGTTTTATTCCCATGATATTTTATCATGATTCATGTTCCATTATGATCTATGCCTTATGTACTTCCAAGATTTATGTCTTTAGTCAAGATTTTGATGTTTAAACATTTTGTTCAGGTTTTTAAGTTCAAATGTATATGGTGTGTTTTATTTTATACATGATTACCCTTACAGAGCATTTGAGCTCAGCCTTTTTATGTTTTATTTTCCCCCAGGATTAAATGAAAGGTTTTACGTAAGGAAACAAAAAGTGGAAGACCTTTATGGGAGTTGTTGAAGATCTTTCACCACGATTAGAAGATTACGTTCCGAGTTTCCAAAGACACTAAACTATTATGGTCCTTGTGTGTCAGTTTTTGTTATGTATTATGCATTCCGCAAAAGTAATGTAATATCGATGTATGTCAAGCTTCGGGTCTCTACAGTTAGTATCATAGGAAAGGTTTAGTGAACCTTTGGAAACTAGGATGCGAGAACTTTAGTGAGATCCCTAGAGATATTTCTAATGTATGTCTAGGGATGTCCCTAAGGTTAAGTATAAGTATAGGTTATAGTCCTAGAATTACGGTAACAATATTAGAATTAAACGTAGGATGTTAGATGTTGAAGGTACTCCCCCTGGATTATGTTATTTTCCTTGTATTATTTTTGCCTCTCACAGAATTCTTTTTGTGTTTTAGTCAATGGAGGGAACCATAAGAAATTCGGTTAACATTGAATCCAATGGACAAATTGGTGAGTATAAGAAACAAAATTGTGTAATGCCTAGAGATAAAGATATTGTGATTATTCCAAATCAGTCATCGCGATATATGATTAACAATGTGAAATTTAGTGGTATGCCTAATTCATCAAATAAGAGGAAGATAGACTTTTATGCACGTTCGCATGTTGAGGAGCATAAAGAAAGGAAGATTGAGATTTCTAAAGAAGGGAAGAAGAACCTTGAGGAATACCTCAAATGGAGGGACATATGTTATCTGTGTGGAGAAAAGGGATATAGAGTGACAGACTGTTATGGAGTTCAATGTCTTATTTGTGGAGAACATGGGCATTACCCAACTCAATTCCCTGACCTAAAAAGCTACTTCTAAATCAAGGAAGGACTTATTCCAGGACAATCATCGAAGAGTATGGATTGAAGTGTTTATGTATTGGTATTCAAGAATAATGTTGTTGAGGTACTTTTATGGTGTATTAGAATATTTTTGTATTAGTCTATTGTGGATTTCAATAATTTTATGGTACTGGTAACCATGAAAAGTGAATCAAATATTTTGGAAAGCAGTTGATATATGCATAATGAAGGGATAAGGATAAAATGAAATGTTTGACAGTATTCAGGAGCTCGTGATTGATATAAGGACTATGTAATATCATGGTCTGAGTATATAGAATTTTTAGGATTTTGGTAAGTGGATAATGTTAACTTTTAACTGCATTCATGTTTTCACTAAGGTTCAATGGGTATTCATTTTTTCATGAGAATACATGATTAAGGCCTTCAAATGTTTGGAATGTGACCAACAAGACATATCTTATGATATATGGGGATCAACGATGGTATTAACATTCTTGTTAAATGAAATCTCTAGTAATCATTTTCACTGTAATATGAGAGTGGACTGTAGTATTATGGATAAGCCTAAAGATTGGAATGGATTATGTTAGACATAAGTTAGTATTGTTTAAGGATAAAAGTTTTATCGATATTATTGATGGGATTTTATAGTAATGTAGTTTTAGAAAAAGGACAACCTGCAGGATGGGCGACAACCCATCACGTCGGACAAGGCTGTGGGAATTGAACCCACAACTGAAGTGCGAATGACCTTTATCACCTACAACTGGCCTACAGGAAGTCCCTATTTAGTAGAAACTATTTTTATTATATTAGGCAGTATGATATATGATATATAAGTCCATTTTAGGAACCATATTTGATTAATCTAACTATAGATCGACTTATGTATATTTAATAACTTTTGCTAACATTTTGTTTGAGACAGATGGAATGACCCGTCATTCTATCACATGATATGCTAACACTTCACGAATAACAAATTCAACTTCATTTCTTTAAGAGTTGAAGTGGAAATTGTTTAAGGCACGAACAATAGTGAGATTGTACCAAAATAAAGTAAGTATTTATTCTAAATCAAAATTTTAAACTTTAGGGAAATGATATTGAAAACCAAAAATGTTATCCTAGTGCTCTTATATCCGATTAATCAGATGGTACCTCAGATCATCACAAATCTATGGATTTGTGATTGATGGCATTTTCATAGCCATGTTCTCTACCACTCTCCATCATAATTTGATGGTTAGATTTTTCTTCCATATCCATATTTTCACCCATGTTCTCCTAAGTGGAAACCTAGTGATGAGTTAATTTGGGTAACAATTACATTTCATACTTTAGTTTTTAAATCCATGTTTTTGTATTCCTTTTTACGATGTGGGTTTCTATTAAAGAAACTTTCGAGTAGTAAACCATTTATAACCCCGACGAATTTCCAGGGTGAAATTCATTTTAATGGGGGTAGAATGTAACAACCTGATATTTTATGATAAGTATTCTCTTTAATTTATTTGATGTCATGTGTTTTATGCTACAACAAGATTATCTTGTGCTATATGCCACACTATCTTAGCTTGAAGTATACACAACACTATTCTTAGATTGTATTACACACAATTTCATGTTCGTTTTATAATAGTCATTCTATGCAACATTAAGTGTATTTATATATATATATATATATATTCAATTTATAAATGAAATATGGTTGGATTCTGTTATCCGAAAAAATGAAGGATTCTTTCACAACACGCAACCCTGACTTGGCTTGCATTACACGCAATCACGACTTTTCTCGATAGCGTGTGTTGTATGCAATATCAGGTTTTACTAAATAATGATATATGGTTGTAATATTATTACGAACTAGCCTTTATGAATAGTATTAACTAAATTTTGATTGTTATAACATTATTATTTCATCTTACACATTTTCTAGAACATGTTATGTGAACAAAATAAATTTTCCGGGTAAAATAAGTATTTTTTAAAAAATGAATTTTTGCCGCCTTTTGATGGAACACCCACATTAAATATAGTATTTGACATGTTTATAAGTTCAATTTTACAAAATAAATATCTCCTTTTGAATCAGGATATAAAAATTTACATTGGATAAAGTTTTGATATTTTTCTGATAACTTTCATATTTTAATGAATAGTAAAAACACGCTATATTTTAATTAAAAACAACTTTTTTCATCGTAATATTTTATATGGTTAAATTATAATATTGAATGTTTTTAAGGTATAAATAGAATATCTTTTTACCATTTAATATAATGTATGTCATTAGCATTGATTTTACCTTGAATTCGTAGGTTAAATCAATTCAATCTTTTGCAATGTTTTTAACAAAAACCCGTTTTCTCTCGACAAAGGGATTAATTTTAATTTAATTTCTGAAACTTTTGTGTATTGAATTTTGAAAAATGGATTCCATATTTGGGATCAGTGGGTCCAAATTATGTTAATAGGCTACTTTTTATTTTTGGGAATTATGAATAGTAACTACAATAAATTTTATTTACCATAGTTAAAGGTTAATCAGGTAATTAAGGGTAAATATAATATTATAAAATTACCCTAACACATTCCAAAATTATATTGGATGACTAAAGGTTGACCCATATCACCTAAGGGTCGGATTAGATTCATTTAATAGACTTTTATCCATGAAAATAATTTAATTATTTTTAAAACCAAAGAAAGTGACAACATGTCACTCTCTTAAATCTTATAAGTATGTTAATTTTAATTTAGTGATAAAAATCATGAAACTTAGAAAATTAATAGTCTCCATAAATCTAATAAAATTATCTATATCATATAAATTTAATTATAATTTTTAGGGATTAAATAATTATCATTAATTGTGACACAATAGTGATGCAAAAATTGTTTATCTAGTGAAAAATCAAGAATATAGTTTTTATTAAACTAATAGAGACCATAAAAGGCACAAAACCGTGACCAGAAGTAATTGGTCATGTAACTTTAAACCATAATCATCCCATGGTTTAATATTTGACCATTTGGAGCCTTATAAAATCTGTTATGACACTTATATTATTTTATTTTAAATGATGCCAAAGTTTTCACCTTCATAATTTAATAAATATAACAATTTAAATATTAGGATTTTAAGATGAAACATTCGAGTAAAAGTATTATTGTGAAAGGTAATATATTTATCTTCATCATAGGATTTTATTTTTAATTTTTATGCAAGAAATAAGTATATTAAATTATTATACAAAAATGTTGTAGTAATTATTTTATTAATAGATAAACCAAATAAATGGTTATAAAAATAATAAAATATGAACTATTTAATGTACTCCACTAATTCTATAGATAAATATGAACTTTTATGAATCTATTAAAGCTTTTATTTTGAACATATCATCTGTATATATTTTATTTAACTTCAAATAAATGAACAGTGTCAAAATTGACCCTATTGTTATTTTATAAAAATAACATATTATAAAATTGTATAAAAATCACAAAAATATATAAAAATTATAAACATAAATTTATATGGTCTAAAATTTTATAAATTATCCAATTATGGACAATTAACAACAAATAAGTAATTATTTGTTATAATATAAAATTTAGAATGTTATTACCACAAAAAACTTAAATTGATAAATCAAGTTGATAATGTATAAAATAATTTCCTAACATGTCTAAATTATTTTTTTTGATGATATTACAACCATATCTCATATGATATTTGAATATGAGTCATTTTTTGAGGTTTTTAAGCGGGGTTAGATTTATTATAAATTAATATTTTTGAGATTTCCAAAGGTGCCCCTCTCCTCCCTTATAAAAGGGCACCTCCTCCCTCTCCTCCTCACACCAATTTGAGCCTTCAATATCAGCCAAAACCAGCCAAATTATATTCTCCACTTACCTAGAAACATCCTAGAGGTCCTGGTATTCTTGAAAGACCAATTTTTGTGCCCTAAGATTAGGTTTCAAAGAGGCGGTTCAAAGAAGAGGTAATGTCCGTTACCGATTCTTTCAAATTTATTTCTTCTTCCACTTATTCTTCTTAGGTTGTTTCATTATGAAGTAATAACATAAGTATAAATCATATACTTATATTTTATTATATGTATTAAACAACCCTATTTCACCATCTATCCATCCTACGGAAAACAAAATCACCGCATGTGCGTACGTATGGAATACTGTCTCCACGTCGTGGTGTAATCTATTTTCCACCACCACCTTACTTGGATGGGTATAATGGTGTAAATAATAACTATATATGATTATTGTAAAGTGATATTGATTCTGTAATAGTATACATACACTCCAATAAAATTCCACGATCATGGGACCGATATCATCGCTCGTGCGTACGTACGGAATACCGTCACCACGACACGATGAGAATCATTCTCAATGATTAACCATTCATAAATGATTATAAAGTATATATAAAAAGTAATCCTGAAATATATGACATAATAATGATACTGGATTTATGAATATATTTATATATATGTATGTCATCCAATTAATTCAATTCAATTCAATGATGAAACGAAAACAACGTTCATGTGTACGTACGGCCTACCGTCTCCATGAACGGTGTATTTCTTTCCATTTATCGATATATTATATATCTGTATATTCTGAATATATATAAATCATCTTTTATATTCTGGAATTAAGAAATCATGATCTAAGTAATCATATGAATAATTACAAGTCAAAACATGGACGAAAAATGAAACTATTTTACCCAAAACGCTCTTTAACATGGAATTTACAAAAGAACGGGTAATATAAAGTCGTAAGTGAACCATATATGATATCATAACAATGAATATGATTCTTTAATAAGTCAATAACATTATGTAAATCAGTATACAGGAGGTTCGGACACTTACGAAGCAAATCGGGCCTAAGGTAAGGGATAATTATTCCAATCTCATTCTTATGCAAGAGTGTTTATTTGTAAGTAGTTAGTGGGGTTATGATTATTATACATGTACATATGTTCTCAAAATGCTTTCATAAAATGTTTACTTTTCTTCCATGTATGTTTAAAGTCATTTTTACCCTTTTTTACTTTTACCGCATCGTCTGGAAGGAATATTTCTTTTGTTTACCATACGAGGTACTTTTTGACTTTTCCGACAAAAGTACGAGAAAAATGTTATTTTTAACTTATACGGCGTGAACGGATTTTTACAGTTTTATAAAGCCTTATTTTCATGAAGATTCAAACAAAAGATTTCATGATTATTTTCAACAAAATAATTTTTAATTAAAATTGCATGGAATTTTGTGAAACGAAAATGATTTTGAAGAATAAAGGATATTTTCCTCAAGAATTCATTTCAAGTGTTTTATCAAAACCATTTTCCATCTAAGATGACATTACTTCATATGTGTATGTTTCATGTATAATTTCTCTATGATTTACATGGTTTCACATTTCTTATTATGAAATGATATCCATTACTTTTATATGGATTATGTGATGATGGGATGATGTTTATGAAACACAGTTTATTCTTTGGGTTATGATGAATGTTTTAAGTTTATTTTGTGGCACAAGTAAGAATGATTTCATTATGAGATGGGTGATACCTATATCTCCCACCAATGCATTGGGTAAAGATTTATATCTCATGATATAGACATGGCTGGAACAGTAAGTTAATCCGGTTCAGTATTACAGGACTGGAATGAGGAGTGAACTCGATTCAGAAAGGGACTTTTTCCACTAAGATGGTCTTGGCAGCAATGCCTTGGTTACTATGGAAATCATTACATGTGCTTAATGGATGCCACAATTACGTGTTTTATTCCCATGCTATTTTATCATGATTTATGTTCCATTATGATCTATACCTTATGTACTTCCACGATTTATGTCTTTAGTCAATATTTTGATGTTTAAACATTATGTTCAAGTTTTTAAGTTCAAATGTATATGTTATGTTTTATTTTATCCATGATTACCCTTACTGAGAATTTGAGCTCACCATTTTTATGTTTTATTTTCCCCCAGGATTAAATGAAAGGTTTTAGGTAAGGAAACAAAAAGTGGAAGATCTTTATGGGAGATGTTGAAGATCTTTCACCACTATTAGAAGAATACATTCTGAGATTCCAAAGACACTAAACTATTATGGTCTTCGTGTGTCTGTTTTTGTTATGTATTAAGTATTCCTCAAAAGTAATGTAATATAGATGTTTGTCAAGCTTTGGGTCTCTACAGTTGGTATCAGAGGAAAGGTTTAGTCAACCTTTGGAAACTAGGATGTGAGAACTTTAGTGAGATCCCTAGAGATATTTCAATGGTATGTCTAGGGATGTCCCTAAGGTTAAGTATAAGTATAGGTTATAGTCCTAGAATTACGGTAACGATATTAGAATTAAACCTAGGATGTTATATGTTGAAGGTACTCCCCCTTGATTATGTTATTTTCCTTGTATGATTTTTTCCTCTCACATAATTCTTTTTGTGTTTTAGTCAATGGAGGGAACCAGAAGGAATTCGGTTAACATTGAATCCAATGGACAAATTGGTGACTATGAGAAAAAAAATTGCGTAATTCCTAGAGAGAAAGATATTGTGATTATGCCAAATCAGTCATCGCGAAATATGATTAACAAGGTGAAATTTAGTGGTATGCCTAATTCATCAAATAAGAGGAACATAGACTTTTATGCATGTTCGCATGTTGAGGAGAATAAAGAAAGTAATATTGATATTTCTAAAGAAATGAAGAAGAACCTTGAGGAATACCTCAAATGGAGGGACATATGTTATCTGTGTGGAGAAAAGAGACATAGAGTGACAGACTGTTATGGAGTTCAATGTCTTATTTGTGGAGAACATGGGCATTACCCAACTCAATTCCCTGACCTAAAAAGTTACTTCTAAATCAAGGAAGGACTTATTCCAGGACAATCATTGAAGAGGATAGATTGAAGTGTTTATGTATTGGTATTCAAGAATAATGTTGTTGAGGTACTTTTATGGTGTATTAGAATATTTTTGTATTAGTCTATTGTGGATTTCAATAATATTATAGTACCGGTAACCATGAAAAGTGATTCAAATATTTTGGAAAGTAGATGATATGCACATAATGAAGGGATAAGGAAAAAATGAAATGTTTGACAGTATTTATGGGCTCATGATTGATATAAGTACTATGTAATATCATGGTTTGAGTATATAGAATTTTGAGGATTTTGGTATGTGGAAAATGTTAACTTTTAACTGCATTCATGTTTTCACTAAGGTTCAATGGGTATTAATTTTTTAAAGAGAATACATGATTAAGGCCTTCAAATGTTGGGAATGTGACCAACAAGACATATATTATGATATATAGGGATCAACGATGGTATTAACATGCTTGTTATATGAAATATCTGGTAATAGTTTTCACTATAATATGAGAGTGGACTGTAGTATTATAAATAAGACTAAAGATTGGAATGGATTATGTTAGACATAAGTTAGTATTTTTAAGGATAAAAGTTTTTTCGATATTATTGTTGGGATGTTATAGTAATGTAGTTTTAGAAAGAGGACAACTTGCAGAACGGGTGACAACCCATCGCGTCGGACAAGGTTGTGGGAATCGAACCCACAACCGAAGTGCGACTGGCCTTTATCGCCTACCAGTGGCCTACTGGAATTCCCTGTTTAGTAGAAACTAGTTTTATTATATTAAGCAGTATGATATATGAAGTATAAGTCCATTTTAGGAACCATAAATGATTAATGTCACTATAGATTGACTTATTTATATTTAATAACTTTTGCTAACCTTTTGTTTGAGATAGATGGAATGACCTTTCATTCTATCACATGATATGCTAACACTTCACGAATAAAAAATTCAACTTCATTTCCTTAAGAGATGATGTGGAAATTGTTCAAGGTACGAACAACAGTTAGATTGTACCAAAATAAAGTAAGTATTTATTATGAATCAAAAATTTCAACTTTAGGGAAATGATATTGAAAACCAAAAATGTTGTCTTAGTTACCTTATATCCGATGAATCATATGTTACCTTAGATCATCACAAATCTATGGATTTGTGATTGATGGCTTTTTCATAGCCATGTTCTCTACCACTCTCCAGCATAACATGATGGTTTGATTTTTCTTCCATATCCATATTTTCACCTATGTTCTCCTACGTGGAAACCCAGTGATGAGTTAATTTGGGTAACCGTTACGTTTCATACTTTAGTTTTTAAAGCCATGTTTTGGTATTCCTTTTTACTATGTGGGTTTATATTAAAGAAACTTTCGAGTTGTAAACCATTTATAACCCCGACGAATTTCGAGGGCGAAATTCATTTTAAGGGGGGTAGAATGTAACAACCCGATATTTTATGATAATTATTCTCTTTAATTTATTTGATGTCATGTGTTTTATGATACAACAAGATTATCTTGTGCTATACGCCACACTATATTAGCTTGAATTATACAAAACACTATTCTTAGATTGTGTTACACACAATTTCATGTTTGTTTTATAATAGTCATTCTACGCAACATTGAGTATATATATATATATATTCAATTTATAAATGAAATATGGTTGGATTCTGTTAGACGAAGCAACGAAGGATTCTTTCACAACACGCAACCCTCACTTGGCTTGCATTACACGTAATCGCGACCTTCCTCAATAGCGTGTGTTGTATGCCATATCCGGATTCACTAAACAATGATATATGGTTATAATATTATTAAGAACTATCCTTTATGAATCGTATTAACTAAATTTAGAATGTTATAACATTATTATTTCATCTTACACATTTCCTAGAACATGGTATGTGAACAAAATAAATTTTTCGGGTAAAATATGTATTTTTCAAAAAATGCATTTTTGCCGCCTTTTGATGGCACACCCACTTTAAATATAGTTTTTGACATGTTTATAAGTTCAATTTTACAAAATAAACTTTTTTTTGAATCATGATATAAAAATTTACATTGGATAAAGTTTTGATATTTTTCTGATAACTTTCATATTTTAATGAATAGTAAAAACACGATATATTTTAATTAAAAACAACTTTTTTCATAGTAATAATTTATATGGTTAAATTATAATATTTAATGGTTTTAAAGTATAAATAGAATATATTTTTACCATTTAATATAATGTATTTCATTATCATTGATTTTACCTTGAATTCGAAGGTTAAATCAATTCAATCTTTTGCAATGTTTTTAACAAAAACTCGTTTTCTTTCAACAAAAGGATTAATTTTAATTTAATTTCTACAACTTTTGTGTATTGAATTTCGAAAAATGGATTCCATATTTGGAATCAGTGGGTCCAAATTATGTTAATAGGCTACTTTTTATTTTTGGAAATTTTGAATATTAACCACAGTAAATTTTATTTACCATAGTTAAAGGTAAATCGGGTAATTAAGGGTAAATATAATATTATAAAATTACCATAACACATGAAAAAATTCTATTTGATGACTAAAATTCGACCCATATCACCTAAATATCGGATTATATTCATTTAATGGACTTTTTTCCATGAAAATAATTTAATTATTATTAAAACCAAAGAAATTGACAACATGTCACTCTCTTAAATATTATAAGTATATTAATTTTAATTTAGTGATAAAAATCATGAATCTTATAAAATGAATATCCTCAAAAAATCTAATAAAATTATATACATCATACGAATTTAATTATAATTTTTAGGGATTAAATAATTATCATTAATTGTGACACAATAGTGATGCAGAAATTGTTTATCTAGCAAAAAATCAAGAATATAGTTTTTATTAAACTAATAGTGACCCTAAAACGCACATTAACCTGACCAAAACTTACTGGTCATGTAAAGTTAAACCATAATCATCCAATGGTAGAATATTTGACCATTTGGAGCCGTATAAAAGTGATTATGACACTTATATTATTTTATTTTAAATGATGCCAAAGTTGTCACCTTCATAATTTAATAAATATAACAATTTAAATATTAGGATTTTAAGATGAAAAATTCGAGTAAAAGTATTATTATTAAAGGTGATAGATTTATATTCATCAGGGGATTTTAGGTTTAATTTTTATGCAACAAATAAGTATATTAAATTATTATACAATAATGTTGTAGTAATTATTTTATTAAGAGATATACCAAATAAATGGTTTTAAAAATGATAAAATATGAACTATTTAATGTACTACACTAATTTTATAGATACATATGACCTTTTATGAATATATTAAAGCTTTTAGTTCGAACATATCTTCTGTATATATTTTATTTTAATTCAAAGAAATGAATAGTGTCAAAATTGACACTATTGTTATTTTATAAAAATAACATATTATAAAATTGTTTGAAAATCACAAAAATATATAAAAATTATAACATTAAATTTATATGGTCTAAAATTTTATAAATAATCCAATTATGGACAATTCACAACAAATAAGTAATTATTTTTTATAATTTAAAATTTATAATGTTATTACCACAAATAAAATTAAATTGATAAATCAAGTTGATAATGTTTAAAATAATTTCCTAACATGTCTAAATTTTATTGGTTGATGATATTACAACCATATCTCATCTGATATTTAAATATACGTAACTTTTGGAGGTTTTTAAGTGGGGTTAGATTTATTATAAATTAATATTTTTAAGATTTCCAAAGGTGCCCCTCTCCTCCCTTATAAAAGGGAACCTCCTCCCTCTCCTCCTCCCACCAATTTGAGGATTCAGGATCGGCCAACCCCTGCAAAATTTTCTTCTCCACTTCCCTAGAAACATCCTAGAGGTCTTGGTCTTCTTCAAAGACCAATTTTAGTGCCCTAAGAGTAGGTTTCAAAGAGGCGCTTCTAAGAAGAGGTAATGTCCGTTACCGATTCTTTCAACTTTATTTCTTCTTCTACTTATTCTTCTTAGGTTGTTTCATTATGAAGTAATAACATCAGTATCACTAATATACTGATATGTTATTATATGTATTAAACAACCCTATTTCACCATCTATCCATCCTACAGAAAACAAAATCACTGCGCGTGCGTACGTACGAAATACCGTCTCCACGTCGTGGTGTAAACTATTTTCCACCACCACCTTACTTGGATGGGTATAATGGTGTAAATAATAACTATATATGATTATTGTAAAGTTATATTGATTCTGTAATAGTATACATACACTCCAATAAAATTCAACGATCATGGGAACGATATCATCGCTCGTGCGTACGTACGGAATACCGTCTCCATGACGCGAAGATATTCATTCTCAATGATTAACCATTAATAAATGATTATAAAGTATATATAATAAGTAATCATGATATATATGACATAATAATGATACTGGATTTATTTATATATATCTAAGTAATCATATGAATAATTACAAGTCAAAACACGGACGACAAATGAAACAATTTTACCCAAAACGATCTTTAACATGGAATTTACAAAAGAACGGGTAATATAAAGTCATAAGTGAACCATATATGATAGCATAAAAACGAATATGATTCTGAAATAAGTCAATAACATTATTTAAATCATTATACAGGAGGTTAGGACACTTAGGAAGTAAATCGGAGCTATGGTAAGGGATAATTATTCCAATCTCATTCTTATCCAAGATTGTTTATTTGTAAGTATTTACTGGGGTTATGATTATTATACATGTCCATATGTTCTCAAAATGGTTTCATAAAATTTTTACTTTTCATCCATGTATGTTTAAAGTCATTTTTACCCTTTTCTACTTTTACCACATCGTATGGAAGGAATCTTTCTTTTGTTTACCCTACGAGGTACTTTTTTACTTTTCTGACAAAAGTACGAGAAAACTGTTATTTTTAACATATACGGCGTGAACGGATTTTTACGGTTTTATAAAGTGTTATTTTCATGAAGCTTCGTCCAAAAGATTTCATGATTATTTTAAACAAAATAATTTTCATTTAAAATTGCATGGAATTTTGTAAAATGAAAATGATTTTGAAGAATAAAGGATATTTTCCTCAAGAATTCATTTCAAGAGTTTTTTCAAAACCATTTTTCATCTAAGATGACATTACTTCATATGTGCATGTTTCATGTATAATGTTTCTATGATTTACATGGTTTCACTTTTCTTATTATGAAATGATATCCATTTCTTTTATATGGATTATGTGATGATGTGACGATGTTTATGAAACCCATTTTATTCTTTGGGTTATGATAAATGTTTTAAGTTTATTTTGTGGCACAAGTAAGAATGATTTCATTATGAGATGGGTGGGACCTATATCTCCCTCCAATGCATTGGGTAAATATTTATATCTCATTAGATAGACATGGTTGGAATAGTAAGTTAATCATGTTCAGTAGTACAGGACTGGAACGAGGAGTGAACTCAATTCAAAAAGGGACTTTGTCCACTAAGATGGTCTTGGCAGCAATGCCTTGGATACTTTGGAAATCATTACATGTTCTTAATGGATGCCATAATTACGTGTTTTATTCCCATGCTATTTTACCATGATTTATGTTCCATTATGATCTATGCCTTATGTACTTCCACGATTTATGTATTTAGTCATTATTTTGATGTTTAAACATTATGTTCATATTTTTAAGTTCAAATGTATATGGTATGTTTTATTTTATCCATGGTTACCCTTACTGAGCATTTGAGCTCACCCATTTTATTTTTTATTTCCCGCCAGGATTAAATGAATGGTTTTAGGTAAGGAAACAAAAAGTGGAAGATCTTTATGATATTTGTTGAAGATTTTTCACCACGATTAGAAGATTACGTTCTGAGTTTCCAAACACACTAAACTATTATCGTCCTCGTGTGTCTGCTTTTGTTATGTATTAAGTATTCCGAAAAAGTAATGTAATAGCGATGTACGTCAAGCTTCGGTTCTCTACACCTTGGGAGGATTATATAGATAAGAGGTCAGGGTTTGGTCGAGCTTCATTGGATTTGAGTGAAGAGAAAGTGTGAGCTTGGGTGGTTCTATATAGTAAAAGAGATGGATTTCGTTATTAGTTAGGTTTGGGTTACCACACATTAAACTAATCCAAACCACAACCCAAACCATTGTTTTTGCCCATGGTTTTTCCCAAGGGGAGTGGAAAACAATATTTTATAAGTCAAATGGATTAAAATCTTAAAATAATGGTGTTACTTATGTGGAGGAGAGTCACACTCTAAAGGAAATCAATTAAAAAGGTAAAATGTATTATAAGTCTTGTAGGGTCCTCTAAAGCATTTTAAAATAAAACAAACGAAACTAAAATCACATTATTTTTAATGGTAAAACATAGATTCCTAAAAAATATTATTTATAGAACTTTACTACATCACTATTGGGTCATTATGATGTCATAAAACACATTATATATTTAAATGGTATATAATTTTTACCCAAAAAATTCAACTATCTCAGAAAATAATGAAAATTTCTCCATTGGATAATTTTGACACCATGATTCCAAAAATATAATTCATTTTATCTAAATAATTTTCTAAATATATTAATTTTTTAATTTTAAAATAAAACCCGATATTTATCAAAAATTCATGGGTTTTGACAAAATAGCTTTCAAACCATAATAAAAATCACAATAATATTCATAATAATTATATGGTAAATTAAATTATATAAATGGTAATTTGGTAATAATATTTAACTAAAATATTATTTAATTAAAAAATCCATTAATTCATCAAAATAGATTTATTAAGTGAATATTAACAAAAAATACTATTTTTTCTTTAAAAACTATTATAACATAAAAATAATAAAATGAATGTATATAATTATTATATACAAAAATAATTCACATAATCATAGTGCTAAGGCCTCGTTACATAACCCCTTATAACACCCGTATAAGACCGAAGGGTAAGGTGTGTGATGGTGACAGACTCTTGGGGTGGCTTAGATAAAATCGCTTGGGTGGTAATCTCTTTTAACTTCCACATCTCCCGTAGGTGGTTCTTCTCGACCTTAACATGTTAATTCTCATCTTGGGCTTAGCCAAGAGATAATCCCAATAATTCCACCTCTTTTCTAAGCCCCTACAAATGGGCTTCATATGGGGAAGTGTACTGGATGGGGTCATCCCTTCCTTTGTTTGAGTAAGTTGGATTTGCCAACGTCCTATATTTATACAAATCATATGATCACTGTTCAATGGCTATATTAGCAACAATAAAAAATTTTAATGGTATTTTGAAATCCAAAAACATTAAACCAGGGAAGTGAATATTTTATATGACCAATTTTTATAATAATAAATTTAATTAGATCAAGAGGAATTTTAGTTGATAAATGTTTGGGTCGTTACAATCTTCCCCCCTTAAGAAATTTCACCCTCTAAATTTCTTTTTCCCACACTAAAAAATAAGTGGGTAACTTTACATCATCACTTTCTCTGATTCCCACATTACTTCTTCAAATTTTTGGTTTCACCAAAACACCTTGACGAGGGGCATTGTCTTATTTTGTCGAACTTTTTCCATATGATCTACGATCATCACTACCTACTCCTCATAAGAAATTTAATCCTCTAACTTTACTAACACTTAATAGAGTACATGTGAAAGGGTCTAGTATGTACTTGTTTAAGAGGGTTCCATTAAATAAATCATGTACTTTTGAAATGGTAGGTAGAAGTTTTAGTCGATAGGCCATAGCCCCGACATGATCAAGATTATCGAAGGGGACAATGTACCTAGTACTTAAATTCTCTTTCTTTCAAAACCTCATGGCCTTATTCCATGGAGATATGCAAAGAAATACCATGTATCCAACTTTGAACTCAAAGTCGCACCAATGGTTTTCTTCATAACTCTTATGTTGACTTTGGGATGCCTTGATATGCTGTTGAATGGTTTTCACCTTCTCCACCATTTCATTGACCATTTTAGGTCCTAGAAGCTTACGCTCATCTACATCATCCCAACATGCCAGTGTTTTGAACCTTTTACCATAAAGGGATTCATACAGTTCCATTCAGAAGCTCAAGTGGAAACTGTTATTATATGAGAATTAATCCAGTGGAAGATATTGGTCCCATACTTTTTTGAAGTCCACAGAACATAATCTGAACATATCTTCCAGTTTCAGAATAGTGTGTATAGATTGGCCGTCAGCTTGAGGATTTTAGGCCATACTGAAGTTCAATTCAGTTCTTAGATCATGTTAGTGATTTTCCCAGAACTTCGAGGTGAATCTCATATCACAATCATATGAAATAGATAATGGTACTCCATACCACCTTATCATTTCTTTGATGTAAATCTATGCAATTTGATATAATGAGAAGTCCTTTTGAATCACTATAAAGTGGTATGTCTTCATAAGATGATCCACAAAGACCCATATAGCATTGTTTCCTCTAGATGTCCTTGGAATTTTAGTGTTAATGTCAATGGTAATGTTGTCGCACTTTCATGTTGGTATGGGCAGTGGTTTCATTAACCCTTTACAAATTTTCTTCTATTCCTTCACTTTCTGACAAACCAGGCACTTTGATGTATATTCAGAAATCTCCCTTTTCATATTGTCCCACCAAAAGTTTTCTCAGAGATCTTGATACATCTTTGTGCTCCTTTGGTGAATAAAGAAGGTTGAGCTATGTGCGTCATTCAGAAGATACTTCTTTATCTCTATAACGGATGGTACACATAATGGTGACCCAAATCTCACATTTCCATCCTTGTCAACCACAAACTCGGAGGATTTTCCATTTCTAATAGCTTCCACCCTTTTTATAATTTCCACATTATTTCTTTGAGCATCCTTTATTTTCCCCCTAAGGGATGGTTGAGAAATCATTTGAGAAAGGATATATGATGTTCCTCCCTTAACGATTCCCATGTCCATCCTACAAAAATCTAAGAATATTAGCTCCATTTAAAATCTCATAATTGATAAAGATGCAGGATCCTTTCTACCTAGAGCATCTGCCACCTTGGTTTCCTTACTTGGATTTTAGTGTATTGAGCATTCATAATCCTTGATGAGTTCTATATATCTTCGTTGGCACATATTAAGATCTTTTTTGTGAATATATATTGGAGGCTCTTGTGATTAGTATATATCTCAAACTTCTCCCCATAGAGATAATGCCGCCAGATTTTCAATGGAAAGATCATAACCGCCAATTCCAGACCATGCATGGGATAGTTTTTATCATGGATTTTCTACTTCCTCGAGGCATATGCTATGAATTTATCATTATGCATCAACACACAACCAATTCCATTCTTTGAAGCATCACTAAATACGACAACAAAATTTCCCCTCATGCGTAATGTGAGCACTGGTGCAGTGATAAGCCTCCTTTTTAACTCCTTGAATCTCCCTTATCATTCATCACTCTAAGAAAAATTTAATCCCTTCCAAGTTATATCGGTAAGAGGGTTGGAAAATTGTGAGAAATTTCTCACAAATTATTGATAATATCCTGCTAACCCCAAGAAGATATGGATATCTATTACCAATGTTTTCCTCGGCCATCCCTCAATTGTAGTTGTCTTGGATGGATCCACATATATCTCATTACTTGTGATGATATGAACCAAGAATGAGACCTCCTTCAACCAAAACACAAAATTGCTATATTTTTTATAGAGCTTCACCTTTCACAAGGTCTCTAGTAATGTCCTTAGATTCTCTTCATGATCCTACTTGGATTTGGAGTATATTAGAATATCATCTAAAAATACAACCAAAAATTAGTTGAGGTAATCTCTAAAGACTCTATTCATAAAGTCCATAAATATTGATAGAGCATCAGTGATTCTGATAGGAATTAATATGAATTCATAGTGCCTGTATCTTGTAAAAAAAGTAGTATTGGGGATATCGTCCTTCTTCACCCTTACTTTATAATATCCTAACTGGAAATCTACCTTGTAGAATTATTGTTCTCCATGTAGCTGATCGAACAAGTCATCAATTCATGGCAGAGGATTCTTGTTCTTTATCACGATTTTTTTAAGCTCACAATAATTGATGCAAAGGTGCATTAACAACTCCTTCTCAATGAAGAGGACTCGTTCACCCCATGGTGAAGCACTTGGGCACATAAACCCTTTATCCAGATTCTCCTATAGTTGTTCATTCATCTCTTCAAGCGCCACAATATCCATTCTGTACAAATTCATGGATATTGGAAAAGCCCTAGATATATGGTCAATTGAGAATTCCAAATTTCTTCAAGGAGTAAGAACACACAATCCTCGGGAAACACTTCAGTGAATTACATCACAATAGGCATGTCATCAAGGATGGTTTCCTCCTTAGACTCAATAATTTGAGACAGATATTCGTGCCGATAGGGCATTAATATCCACGGTTGAGATGATGGAGCTAAAGAAGATCCATCTTCCTCCTCGCACTTGTATAGAATCTTGGGTCGATTCTCCATATGGAGAGTGATTTCCCTCTCATAGAAATTTATTATTGGATCTATATAAGGAAAGCCAATCCATGCCAAGAATTGAATCAAATTCCACCAGAGGGAGTATGATGAGGCTCTCTTACAATTTGAATCCACAAATTATGCTAGAGGAGGGGTTATATTCCTGGGATGCAATGATTTCACCATTTTCCGTACTAATCAACATCTTTACTTCCATGATTTTTTGTGGTGTTGGGATTGATCTATTAAAATTTTGGAATATAAAAGAGTGTATAAAACCAGAATCAAAAAGTTTATTCACTATTCATTAAGGAATAACTTGCGTACCATTCGCCACTTCGTTGTTGTGGATCCCTTTTGTGGTAGTTCTGGAAAAAGCTCTCGCTTGCAGCCTTAGAGGTTTTTGGTTGCCTCCGAAAACCCTTGGCTGAGGGAACTCATTTTAAAGTTTCCCTAGTTCTTTTTAGTTAAATCAACGAACAATGCATTGAGAGTCAAATGAGACATTCTTCCTCTATGTCGCAGCCACATGTTTCTCTTGTCGTCAGTTAGTGGATAGGGGCCTTTCTCTTCAACACCTAAAGCATTTCCTCTCCCCCTTCAAGCAATTTATGGGGTCCTTTTTTCCACACCGTTGGCAAGTGGGGTGAAATATATTTGTAGAACCATTGGATATATCCATTGGAATACCAAAATTAAAGTCCACCATACGCATTTTATTCCCATGATACCCCTTGGATTCTTTGATCTCCATTTAAAACTTGAGGGAACAACTGGCAATTTACACGTAACTGACGAATTCACAGATCGCTAGGACATTCAGCATGCTAGGATTTATCCCACCAAATAATTTGTCAACCTTGCATTCGAGGGTAACGACAAAGTTGAAGGAGTATCATGAAAGCGTTGTGAAGTTTTCCTTATATGCTCTGATGGATTCATCGTCTTTTAGCTTGAGGTCATAGAAGCCCCTTTCCATATTATGTCAGAGGGTGCACATAAATTATTTATCAAAAAAACATCTTATGAAAATCCTTCCATTCCAAAGCCTTGGTCTTCTCCTCGGGCATTGAATTTTTGACCAATGTCCACCATTGATCGGCTTTACATTCCATGTGATAAGCAGCCAGAAGAACCTTCTCTTGTTCAGAATATTAATCGATGGAGGAGATCTTTTCAATGGAGTTGATCCATGGTTCAGTGATTGAGGGATTTGAAGATCCATTAAAAGTAGGAGGCCTTTTTCTCATGAAGCTATTGATAGCAACTTGTTCTTTCTAAGGGGGGTTGAACATTCCTTCTGACCCATGTTTCTATTAAAATCGTGTGTTAAATGAGAGTGTATCATAACATATTTCGTGATTACTGCTCCCATAATATTGGGAATCTCATTAGAATAGTAATAACATTGATCTTCACATCGATTGTCATCCCGAGACCTCTTATTACCAGCCATTGGCTGGAATAAAAAGAATTTTAGGGGTACCACAAAAAGGGTAATCCAATGAAAAAAACAGATTACTTATAAATAAATTTTACTTCCTTAACTTATAAATCAATAGGATTATATCTATGTTATCCATGATCTAATTTCTAACATATATTCTTAGGGTCGTTTTTGTATTCTCTTAACAATGCTTCAAAATAAGCTTGTGAATTTACCAAATCATATCCCCTGGGAGTGTCTTAATCAAGAGTGAAGCAAGGCCCTTTTTCGTGTACCAAGATACCCTGGGTCAGGCCCGAAACTCCGTGTCAAAGTTTTCACTCCTTGGTACATCTATGCAAGAGCCACCTCTACCTGCTCGCATCCTGACATGGATGTATTTTAATGATAAAACACTTACTCAATACTTTCCAAAATTTAGGGATGTCTTTGTTATACTTATTCTTATCCCAAAATTTTTCACTTGGGTTTTCTATTTCTAATCCCAAATATAACTAAACCTATCTTTTGATACCAACTATAATAACTCTATTTATTATTAAACACGTAAACAAGATCTATTACATAAAATATTCACTTGATATAACATGGAAGATCGATATGTCTAGTGTATTTGGCTCTTAGGAGAATTACATAACAACTAAAACATCACCACGACATTCTCTCATACTTAGCATTACTTCGGTTAACCTGAGGACATACATATGAAAAAGGTGAGATATAAAGCCCAGTAAGGGAGTAAACATGACATAACATGAATAATACAATACATGTTAGGAAATAGGCATATAAATTGAGAATAAAATAATCATGAACCTTAAGTCATGATATATCATGATTATCATAACATGGAAGTGTGGAAACAACACTTAACATTGAATTAGCATGACCCAAGGCTCATTGCACAAGGAGCATGAGTAAACCCTCATTGCACTTGAATTAAAATTATTAAATACTAATTTCACTTTAATTATAATGCTTAAATCCTCATTTAACATAACATATCATGATACTAATCATTAACCACTACATTTGAGCGCTATCCTGGCGCACCCTTCATAAACATTTCATTTCATGCATAAGTGTTCCACATGGATCATACTACATGGAATCATCAATAATAATTTATTCCAAGATAAAATGATGTTCAATAGATACCTGAATATTTATAATCAATAATTAAATGTTCATAAAGTTTAATACCCTTTATAGAGAAATTAGTATGGTATTCATGACACAATGACATTGGCTTGGAAAATCGTGGTGCAATTTCAACATCGTAACGATGAGACATAAGAATTCAAAAAAATAGTTTATGAGAGAAAAAGGGGTGTATCATCATATGTACATAAAATGGAATATAAGGGGTAATATAGATACATTTACTAACATATTTAATGGAATTTAGATTCAAAATACAAAATAATTTCTTGATTGTAAATGAGGAGAGATAAGTTCCTTACAAAATTTCATCATAGTAACAGGTGTACATAGAAGGAATTATTGATAGAGAAAGAGGCCTATCATAATTTAAAACATAATGAGAGGAATATAAGAGAGGTTCTAAATCATACCCCACTATTTTTAATTGAATGTAATTGTGTATTACAACATATAGAAATGTGGATAAAAATCAGAAAGAAAGTAATCCCTTACTTGGAAGTGTGTTCCCGAAGGCTTGGGAAGGGATTGAGAGAGGATTCTTGAGATCTTGGGGAACATTTTGAGGATTTTAGAGAGATTAGGCCAAGGTTTGGTCTATATCTATAGGCTTTTAGTTAAGAGAATGTGGGATCTTGGGTGGGATTATATAGGAAAGGAGAGGGAATTTTTTATTATTTAGGTTTGGGACACCACACATCAAACTAATCCAAACTAACCACCATCACATGGGTTTTTGCCATGTTTTGGCCCAAAGGGGAGTGTAAAACAATATTTTATAAGTATAATGGCCTAAAAGCTTAAAATAATAGGGTTTCTTATGTGGATGTGAGTCACACTCTCAAGGAAATAAATTAAAAAACATAAAATGTTTTATAAGTCATGAAGGGTCCACTAAAGCATTGTAAAATAAATCAAACATAAATAAAATCACATTATTTTAATATTAAAACATATATTGGACAAACCTAATTTTTTCATATTATTACATCCCTATTGGGTCATTATGATGTCATAAAACACATTATATATTTAAACTGTATTTAATTTTTATCGAAAAATTTGACTATCTAAGAAAATTATGAAGAATTTATCATTGTATAATTTTGATGTCCTGATTAAAAATATAATATTCGTTTTATATAAATAATTTTATAAATATTTTAATTTTTTACTCTTAAATAAAAACCGACATTTATCAATAATTCACACATTTTGACAAAATTAGCTTTCAAAGGTTAATAAAAATCACAATCATATTCATAATAACTATATTGTCATTTATATTATATAAAAATTAATTTACCAATAATATTTAATTAAAAAATTATTTAATTCAAAAATCTATTAATTCATCAAAATAGATTTTTTAATTGAATATTAACTAAAGAACTATTTCTTCTTTAAAAAATATTTACAACATAACAATAATAAAATGAAGCTGTATTATTTATTATATAAAACAATAATGCGCATAATCATAGTGCTAAGGTCTTGTTTAATAACCATTTAAAACACCTACATTTGACTGAAGGGTAAGGTGTGAAATGGTGACAAAATCTTGTGGTGGCTCAGATAACACCGCTTGGGTGGTAATCTTTGTCAACTTCCACTTCTCCCATAGGTGGTTTCGATCGATCTTAACGTGTTGAATCTTGGATTGGGATTAGTCATGAGTGATACCCAATGAAGCCACCTCATTTTTGAGCTCCAATAAATGGCCTTCATATGGGGCAAGTCTATTGGATGAGGCTATCACTTCCTTTGTCTGAGTAAATTGGATTTGTTAAAGCCCTATATTTATACGAATCATGTGATCACTATTCAAAGACTATATTAGAAATGGTAACAATTATTAATGTTATTTTTAAATCCAAGAACATAAAACAAAATAATTTCATATTTTATATAACCATTTTTCAAAATAACACAATTAATTAGATCAAGAGGATTTCTCATTGATAAAAGTTTGGTTCGTTAAAATAAAATGATCATATAAGGTATTATAGATATGAATATAGTTCATTAATATGTTAATAATACTCTTTAAAGAATTATATAGGGGGTTTTATCACTTTTTAAGTAAGATGAACCGAAGGTTATGTACATTTCTTCAAAAAATTTCTTTTAAATTTATTTTTTTACAAAATTCTGAAGGAATGTTTTTAGGATTCTATTATTCATGTTTTATGGTTATGTTTTGGTGATTGGGAAATATTTATGATGAAGTGTGGGACCTATATCTCTAACCAATTCATTGGGTATGTTTATGTTGCAGGTCAAATGTATGGTTACTCCAAGTGTAACTATGATGGTAACACTATAAGTAGCTATGGGGGTTACATCATAAGGTATCCCTGAGGGTGAAAAATCATATTTTATCTATTAGGTTTGAAATATTAAGTAATTAATTTCCCAAGGTACCTTTAGAGTTTTATTTATGTTTTCTATGTTTTATGAAAATGTTTTTTTTTCAAAAAGTAACTATATGAAAATTATAGTTGAGAAGTCTGTTTTGCTGAAAATGAATTCATATATTTATAAGAATTCATGAAATAACTGTTAACTTCTTTTTCTATGTCTCTTATTGTGTTTTTTTATGCTCATACTAAGATTTGAATTTTTTTTCACAGGGTTTACGGAGTGATAATATAAAATATGAAACCAAGATAAATGTTGTGAAGAAGTCATGTTTTTTTAAAAACGTTTTTTATATGGAAGAAATTAACATTATTTATTAGTATCTTATTGGAATTCTTGTGGGTTTTTATGTGGGAATTATGACCTAATTATCTAAAAATATAAATTAAAAATAACATACGGAATGTAATTTGGTATTCATGTTGAATTAATTGTATTATCTAATGTTAAAAGAAGATTCCTTATAGATAATCACAAGTACATTTAAAATATGAAAGGTAAAAGTTAATTTGATAACATTTCTAAAATAATGTATTATTATTACATAAATAAAGGGCACATAAATCCTAATTGTTTAAAACTATAGAAAGTAACAATAAATAATTATCGTTTTTATATATCAATTTTATTTTTGAAACCATCCACGAAAAATGGTTTTGTAAAATGAATTACATCACAATCATAGAGATGGTAGGTCTTAAGTACATATGAATAAATCTTACATTTTCAAATGAACATGATGTAAAGAAGGTATGTATTATTTTATCAATAAATAAATGTTATTATACATAAAAATCAAATTATTTATTTAAATACACTTTTATATAGTATCCATGTGATGTGATTATGAAATATTAATTACATCCCTTTGTGGAGGTGGAATCCAACTTGTCCTCATGAACGACATATCATTCTTCAATCAATGGATTGGTTAGAAAGTAGATGATATATAATATTTACAGAATGATGAATATTTCATTAATATCAAATTTATTTGTTAAATCCCTATTTATATATACCTATAAGTGGTTGTGGTTGAAAATGAATTACATCGATCCTGGAGGTGACAATCTACCATACACATGAATGATGAATTGATTTTCTATTTAATGTAATTAGAAAATGGATATAGGATACTAACTTAGTAAAAATATTATAATACCTAATATTTGTATTTATTCATTAATATTTAAATAATATTTGATGTCGGTATAAGAATAATTTAAACTAATAAATTTTCTTAAAATTTATTCATCTTCTCCAAACAACATACTTTTATTTACCCCTTAAGCACTATAAGGTGGGTATTATTCCCAAAATAATACCCTTATAACATGGGTAGTGATGTTAGTGAAGTATTTCTACTATACTTGTGTCAAATATAGTACTTTAATTATCTAATTATTAGTTTAGAAGATGTGCCTTTTATAAGTGAGGGGAGGGGTATTTTTAGAATTTTCAAAAGTATTAAATAAATTTAAATTAATTTTCATTTTCAATTGGATCTAGATGTATATAATTATATAATAGAATTTTTATCAGTAAAATAATCTAATCCAACAATTTTTTATACAATTTTATATAATTTCTCTACCCTTATATCTTGGTTCTAACCCCCCCCCCATTAACCCATTTGAAAATTATTGAAATATAAACGCTTTTCATTATTTAGGGGATAATAAATCAATTATTAAAGTATAAAATGACTTCAAAATGGACCATTATTGATATATTAAACCATACAGAATTAAAATGATATAGTATATAGTTTTTTTGACATTTAAATCATTTAATAAATTATTGGTTACTGTAAAATATCAATGATTCCATTTTTGAATAATTTATTTAATTTTGAAATAAAGTAATATTGATGAAAATGGAAATAAAATATAAAATATTTAAACATATTTAATATCTTATACTTACCTAAAAAATTTTGGTAAAATTTAATACAACAATATAGTATTACTTTTATAGTTTCTAAAATAATTTACTTGATTTTTCAACTACCTAAAAATGCACAATGTCAGCATTAAATAATAATTTAAGGAAATTATATAAATAAAAAAGTATAAATAAATTACCATAATAAACATAATTTATTTTTCTAAAAATTACCTTTATGATTCATTAATATCTTTATTTACATTATGTGAATATATAATTTAAATATATAAAAAAATAGTGACATTTTGTATTTTTATTAACTTAAAAAAGTATACTGTTAAAAAACAATTGTACATGGGAAATAAAGTAATATTTGAATTTTTTTATTTTTATAGGCCAAATATACTAATATAATGAAACTAATTTAATCATTTGAATGAATTTAAATTATTATCTTTTTTTTTCAAAATAGATCATTTTACCTTTACTACACTCAGAAACAATTACTATTCAGAATATTCATAATAACAAAAAATAAACAGGAACCATTTACCAAATTGTTTACCTCATAAATGATAATATTGAATTAATTTTTTCAAGATTAAATTTATAGTACTGTAATAATTTAATTTAAAATTAAACTTTCATAATTTGATGAAAATTAGTTTTTCAATAAAAAGTACTTCTTAATTATTAAAACCTTTTTGTACAAAATTAATGTTTAAGATTCATTAGAAATATAATATATGGATTTTTTTAGAAACATTTAAATAATAAAATATTCAAACAAATAAAAAATTGAATTTTAATTTCTAAATAATAGAAATGAAAATATAGTTTCTATAAATATTCATTATTTTTCACCATTCTATGAAAACATAAACATTTTAAGAAATTCACAAAAAAATAATCCTAAGGCTCATTTAAAATTATTAATTAGAAAAAAATTACATTTTCAAATTAAAAAACATTATTTTTGAAATTGATATTCTAAATAAACTATATAATTCATGAATACTCAATTTGGTTAGAAATATTGAGTTTTCCTTTTGACTGAAAAATTACTACATATTATTATAATAAATAGAGATCTATAAAAGAAAATTAATAAATGTCAAAAATACATGAAAAAGATTTATCTTAAATTAAATAGGTTTTTACATTCTTCTCCCCTTTTATAAATTTCATCCTCACAATATTATTTAATCTTTAAATAGAAAGGGATATCATTCCCTCATAACATTTTTATTTCCATGTTTATTCTTCAATCATATCGGTTTTCAAAAAACCCCTAACTTTGTTAATCACCTTATTTTGTAACATCATCTCTCAGTATCCAATGATAGGAATAGGTTGTTCCTCATGTGAAATGTTTTTCCATCCAAACTACTTTAGAGTTCAATATATGATATGCATTTATCATATATTTTATTAATAATAAGACATTTAATATTTTAGGTATAAAAGATAAACATTGAGGTAATTCCACTCAAAAAAAAACTTATACAAATTTATCAATGATTTTATATGGTCTAACAAACCACATTAATGGATTCTTTTTTTACCAAAATGCATGAAACTTTTCCATGGATATATTTTATTAAATACATTTCCTCATAACTCGAATAAAATATATTTCCTCCATTTATTTACATAATTTTTTTTCTTTCTTTGAAACACACACATATGTTATTGAATCATCTTCTAATTCTCAACAATTTCTTCCACAAATTATGGTCCCAAAAAAATTATTTTTCTACATCATCCTAATAAAAAAGATTTTAAGGTCACCCCCAATATTCTTTCTTAAAATGTGCTTTCTATACACATGAACAAATCTATTTTTATAATAAAATTCAATTTTTGATATATATTGATCAGGACATCCCTAGTAATCCATTGAACAAGCTCAAAGAATTTTTTTCTATCTATGAATCGTTCCCTTAGTCTATCTATCAGATTGAGTGTGAGAAATGTACTCTTGGTGTCGAATTACACATGAATCCATAGATTGGAATGTTTTTAGTGACCCGAAGGCATATTTTGTGTTATAAGATAATCCCAAGAATATCAATGGTGTTGAGTGAAATATATGGTTTCTACATGTAAGATTGAAAGCCACATGGAAGCCTCTTGTGCACCCAATGCAATGTCAAAGGGGTGTTTGCATGCCGGGCTCCAAAAAAAGTCCAAGGAAGATTCATAAAGGAAACCGAACTAGCACATAGGAAATTTATATTCACATAGGACTCTTGTGTACCAAATGAAACATCAAACAACTGCTTCAACACCGGACCCCTTATGTGCCACCACTGATATTTTCTTTTATAAATATAAGGGTACCACCTCCCTTACAAATAATGATCTGAAAGTCTAATGGTGGATCTATTATGTTTAAGATGATCCCTTCTATGGCCACATGAAAGTCATGGATTCAAGGTATAGGATCTTTTATGACATGTCCCCCTTGGGTCTACCTTCGGGTTCACCCACATGGGCTTGAACCTCGCCCATTTACTCTTTCACTTAAGGGAAGTTCACACAATATTATCTTATTTCACACCACTCTTGTACTTTTGTAATCCTTATGTTTCCTCAGACCATCCATCTTGTATGAAAGTCTTCTATATTGTGTGCACCTTTTTATATTATTCGAAAGTCTCCAATATTTCATACACCCCTTCCATAGGACTCCATTGTTTTTCTTTACTCCAAGGAACCATGTTTGATATCCTATACAATGAAATATCTAGTTTTTTTGTGTGAACATCCACTGCGTGACCCTCTATGATTATGTGTAGTTATTTATTGGTCCCTTGAATGGTTCTCTATGTTTTTTTGCCTCATCTCATGATTTCTCAAATAGGTGCATAAACAGATATTTCTTATTCGCATCAATAGGCTAATGTGGACACCTCAACTAACAGCTCCTCCACCCCATTATTTCATGGAATTTCTTACGCACTCCATCCCCCATGTGTGGATCGGTACGAGTTATATGAGTCCAAGGGTTTATGATTTAGTCCTCATCATCTGAGATGAAAGACGAAAACTACAATGTACCCCACATCCCCGATGAATGATGTTAAATTGTGACTTACTGCATGTGTGGTAGGATTGGGAGATTCATAAAGGGAATGAGAATTAGATATTTCCAACCTTCTCTCTCCCTTTGGGAATTTTCACCATCTACACCTCAAGAACCTTTCCCATAATCCCTAACACACTCTAATATAGTATTCTATGTACAATGTCCATAACCTCCTCACACATAGGGTCACCCTACTGGATCATCCCTCCTAGTGTAAGTTCGAATCATTATCTCCCTAGGCCACTAGCCAGGCGTAAGCCCACACTCTCCTTAAGTTCATACCCTTGAGACATGATCATCAAGTCTACTATTGTCTCATGTTTCTCACACCGACCTTGACTCATGTAATCTTAGAATAAAAAGAAACCATGAAATCTTCTTTGGGATTCTAACCATGAATAACCCCTAGCAAGTCCTCTTTGAGCTGCTAACCATACCTAAGTTCCATTCCCCTCATCCTACATGACGTTAAATTGCATCCTACTAACCTATGTCAACTTTTATCTCTATCATCTAAACATAGTACACCAGAAGCATCTATGAGGTTCAATACCCTTGCTCCCACAATACAATTGCTCCATTTATTTCATGTTAGTTCACCTTCATTCTGCATGATGTTAAAACGATCCCTCTAAACTATGTGGGTTTTGATTCCCCTATATTGTGATAAATATGAATCCTCTTTGAGGTTAAAACCCAAAAATGGTAAACTCTGGTACTTCCACCTAGGGATGTACCCTTTTGATGAAACACTTTCCCTTTTTGGGAGACATCCCCTAGATTCACCTCTCGGGCATGTTATGTTCCATATGGGTTGTTAACCGTGCATAAGCCCCACAATTATCCACACTTCTCCAACCAAGAGTTCCCCTACTGTGATGGGATACTATCCAAATGTAATCCCCATTCCGTTTATGGGTTGTTGTCTTTTGCGTACACCCCAATTCCAAGCCCCACCCTTTATCTACATGAAATTCAATTCCCATCCATCAGGATACATAAGAAGTAACCCTAAAGATTAATCCCATCCCAAATTCTCCATCCTATCCTTTCTTTTGAGCCTTTGTGTCTCGATAATATCATGCTCTAACCCAGATGTTATACTTCCATTAGGTCCCCATACATGAATTACATTCCCTTGGGCATCCTCTTTAGGTGTCTCATTGCCCCTCCAAACTACGTGAACATGGAATCACATTCATTGGGATACATATAAATCCTCCCTAAGGTTCAATAACAACACCATCATCATCTTCATGTCATTTTTATCTCATTCATCTAATCCACTACATCAAATCACCCATCATCTGTCCAGATTTTACCTAGTCCATGACATCCTGAGGAACTCACACCATTCATATGGGTATCTAACCATTAATGGCCACTATATATCTTACCCATCACCTTACCCTTATCACAATATAGTGATCCACACATTTGTTGCTTTTTGTGGCACCTGTCCACCTAACAATGCAAAAAACATATTCATCACATTTCTTTTTGCAGCACCTGGGCTATTAACCATGTGTAATCCCTGAATCACCCCTTCAAACTAAATGGGTTTTGATCCCTTCCTTTTATATTGGGTTTGTAAGAATCATCCTTGAGGTTCAATCCCAATGGATAGTAAACCTTTTCTTTACCCTTTTTCTGGTGCGCCTCCTTAAAACATCCTTTTTGGTGTCCAGATCATCCTGCATGGTGTGAAATCTCATCTTTTTGGGACATGATATCCTAGGTCCATCCTTATTGGGAGTTCTGATCCATCCATTTAGTAAAAATTATATATTCTCCCTCTAAGAGATGTAACCATCTGATCTACTCTGGTTAATTTTTTTAACAGTCTGATCAATCTCTTCTAGATGTTAAACTCAAGGGATACCCAATGATAAACATTGAGAACTGAGGAAAACCACAACGAAATGCCTATGGCCTAAGAATCCTGCAATGGACATGCAATGCCTTGGGATTTTTTACCCTCTAGAAGCCCCCTAATATGGGATAATTTAGGTATACCAAGGTTTTAGCATCCAGATATTCTAGCAATTCCCAACGTGACTACTTCCTTGCCCGAAGGTTGCAGCCCCAACTTCACCCCTTGGAATATCCTGATGGAATAAGCATAATTAAGTAGAGTCCACAAAAATATGTCATTGGGAAGGGTTTCACAAACAATATCTTAATTGGTAAGTGATATCTGGACTAGAGATGTATTCCAAGGAGGAATCCATTAAAGAAGGAACCAACATCCCATCATCCCATTTCGATCAGGGAGAAAATATCTCTAAAGAAGTGATGAATGTTTCTCTCCATTGGAAGGTGGGAATATGGGGAAACAATCGGCGACTTCACACGGGAGGTTATATGCACTATCAAGAAATTTGGAAATAGTAATGGGTAACCTGACATAAACAATAGGGATTAGTGGTGTTTGAGACAACAACAGATAAGTGTGTCCCCAGATCTAGCCATCTAGTTCCAGGTCCCATCAGGAAACTAGTTGGTCTTGTGTGGAACTCACTATAATATGAGGTAGTTAATCATTGAACATTCTAGTCTGCGACATCGTCCACGTGGATCTTTCTATATATCAAATGAATACTGAATGACACTGTGGTATTGGGCACTTATTTCTTGTTATCTATGTTAATAGTTGAATATTCATGATTATAGGACCTAAGCTATAGGAACCCAATCACCTCCCACCCTAGATGTAGGGACTGGGGAAATGCTAAAGTGGATATCCCATATAGCTCCACCTCTACCATGACTTCATCCACAACCACAACTATCAGGTTCCCACACTTCATCTCACCCATAGTGTATATATAGAGGAGGGTGATTGATACTATTAATAGATGATACAAAAAAGAAGGGGGAATCCCTATGAGGGACATGGCCATCCAAGATCAAGAGGATTTCGTACCTCACTGTATTTTCTGCACCCAAGGGTTTCACAAGGATTATTTTCTCCCCACTCATACTTCCAAATATTTTAGGAGTCTCTCCCTGGAATGCTTCTATGATTCACTCCCCTACACCGATGAGGTAAGGGATGTTAATGTTATCCTAGATTTGAATTCAGCAAATAATTTTCCAAGAAGTTCTCCCAATAGGCTACATAAACCCTACCATCAATTCCCTCAGGCTGATGAATAGGTGGTCACTTCCCCTACTCCACTGGCCCTAGTTTGGCTGATATAACATCAACATCTGGCACAGTCTTGGATAGATTCCCGTCCGAGGGCTTCATCTTCTATGACATCAATGGCCAATTACACCCCCCAAATCATATAATCACCTCATTATTATTATATTTCATCGGAACCTCTATGATTGATCTGGGTTGAGACCCCAGTGACCCTTTGTGTAGGCTAGGTTGACTTTTTTAATTGCCAGTATTACAAGAAGTCATTTCAGGCCAACCCGTGACATCCATATCTAGTATGGAGGTCCTCCTCGTACCATCACCAGTAAGAGATGAGGTCATCTTCACTATCACACTCATCATGTAGGTCCTCCCCATGACACCACTACTATTCCATGTGGTGTCCCACCCCATCAGGTTGATGACCAGTATGGAGGTCCTCCCCATGCCCATAAAACTAGGTATGGAGATTTTCCACATGTTTTAGGTTATCAACATGAAGGTCCTCCTCACACTATAACCCATCAACATGATGGTCCTTTTGAATTTAGTTTGATCAGTATAAAGGCCCTCCCCATACCATCACTTCCAACAAGCATGTGGGTCCTTCCCGGGCTCCAAGTGGTTGGCATGGAGTCCCTCATCATCTCCTTACCAATTTAGATGGAGGCCCTCCCGGCTCCAGCACTACTAACCATGGGTGTCCTTCACTCACATCCCACACACATCATGGAGGTCCTCACCTTTTTCCATTTGACATCTACCTAGATTCTCCATGCACTGTAGTGCACTCAAGATGAGGTCCTCTCCACTCTCTCACCCAACATGGTGGTCCTCATCATGTCTTTATCAACCCTCATAGTGGAGGTCCTTCTAGCTATGATAACATCAGCCATGATGGTTCTCCCATATTCCCACCATATCTGGAGGAGGCCCTCCCAACTCCAGAACCATCCCACAAAAAGTTATTCCCCTGAAAAGGATTTACCCAACCCTGAGGAACCTTCCTAGGGCATAGGAGTGAACCATCACCATCGAAGTAATAATCCTATGTAGTACTAGATCATTGTCAATCTGGTCCAGTTTTCATTATCTAAAGAAGAGTTTCATTTGATGATAGAGCCTTCACCCCGATCCTTGGCATTAGATTCTACGTAAGGAACTTGGTGTATCATATTTATACTTTGAGAAAGTGAAATTAACTAGATCATAGAGTCCCTATAAAGGTATATACTAGAGGAGGAATATTTTTACCCTTTCTAGGGTCATGTCATGTAGTCCTCTCTATCATCACCAGAACCATTTTCTTCCTGGAATCAAGATTACAGTGAGTTGTTCTGGGGGGCCAGTGGATGATGAGAACCGCCCGGATTCACCACCAACAATCTTTGACTTCTCACATGAATATATGTCCATCACTGCTTCTTACAGGTATGTTATGATGTGGTCAGTACCACCACATAGAGATGATCCAATATGTTACGGCTTCTCATCCCGCATTGCATTCTCTCCACTGGTTAGTACTCCACCATAGTGGTCCATTTTAGTACCATTACTGGTTCCTCAACCACCCTAGTTTAAGAATGGGGAAACCAAAGGCCGGATTCAGATGTCCATTGAAGGAGTTTTGATGGATACTTTCATGGTGGACCATCTCCCCATTTTTTGGCCAATTTCTGCTTCAAACTTCGGAATTATGGAGCCGCTCACTCAAGAGGAATTCATGTGTTTTCACTATCCCCAGGGAAGACTCCCTTTAATATCTATCATCATTGAATGGATTATCCAAAAATCAGGGAAACTTATGATAAAATCATCCAGTAGTGATTTCTTGTTGAGTTATTCACACTTTTTGTGTCTCAGTGCTCTGCATCACTTCGTTATGATTATCCTCTTCAGCAATGATGTGTTTAGAGATTTATTGTGCTCCATGGAATTATTAAGGAGGTGTCCCCACTTGTCCAGACCTATGGTTGGGGGTAGTATGTTTCCCTTCACTTCAGTCCCATCCAACATAATCCTAACATGCTTGGAGTTATCAAGGAAATGGCCTCAGGCGTAGTCATTGTAAACATGGATGACCTCACATAGAAGGATACTAAGGCCTGAATAATTGAAGAGAACCCTCCCACACCCTCAGGGATGTTCTACTTTTTTTGGATCTCCTATATATTTTCACTCACCATCAAAGACTCTTACATGGCCTTACATACCCTATCGAGTTGTTTCCCATTATCTAGGACCCCAACATGGGTAAAGGACACACTGAGACTATTAAGCCCGCAGATCCATCTGGATCAATGTGAATGAAAATGGATGATCTGAAAAAGGTCATTTTATCCAAGAACTTATGGAACAAAAGAATGTTATTGATTTTATTATTTCTGATCATGTATCAATGTGACAACTGGACTATGGTGATACCCAGTATAATCTGAACCATCCTCCACCAGGGAAACAAGGGAAGGTACATGTTCTCTCATGTGATTTTACACCATTGATATTAATCAAACCTACATATCTTGATTGGATAATGTTTAGATATTAGTGAAATTTTCTATGTTATGCATCTAAAAATACACCCATGGAACATGTGAACCATCCCCCAGTTTCTCCACAGGTTATTCCCCAAGCACCCCCTCAAGCTTCTATTTAGTTTCCCCCTAGAAGCTCTATAGGTAATCCCTCTAGAAACTCCTTGGGTTATTCCACCAGCCACACCATTAACCTTTGGGCTAAACTGTCATCTCTATGAATCAACCAATGCACTGGTGGTCATAGATCCTCACCCGGACATCAATCCTTGCTAGGATTGCCTGATGGAACATATTCCTCGCTTACCTCAAGGCCCTTGAAACTTGAATGGTGGAGATACTACATAATGGTAATCCATATACAGTATGGGTTGATGACATTCTAGTGTCCTAGAGATTTTGAAATCCTACTTTATAACCCTTTAATTAGACTGGTTCCCCCCTGCAGCTTCTAGACCACTTTAACTGAAGGTGTGGATCCACACTAGGAACTCTGATATAGAAAGTGGACCTTATGTTCTGGTGCATTGATCAAAAACCAGAAGGGACTGTGTTGATCTAGTATATTCATCTAACTTTCAGGTATATAGCTTGTTGGGAGGATCTTCATAGACTATTTCTATATCATATCATCTCCAGCATGTAGAATAATAGTATCTCTTACCTCTTCAAGTGAAAGAAAAGTCCAATTGGGAAATTAGGATTAGTACATAACAAATTAGAACATGAAACACAACAACTTTATTGAACAATTATTTTACATGACCACACCATTCCTTTATACGTTGCATTGAATGGGATAAACTGAGGACATGTATAAAAAAGGGTGAGCTATAAATCCCAATAAGGGAGTAAAAAAGGTATAACATGAAGAGTATATTTAGGAAATAGGCATATAAATGGAGAAAAATAGAAACATGAACATAAAGGCATGATATAAAATGTGTAACAACACATGGAAATGTGGAAACATCATTTATCATGATTTTAGCATGATTCAAGGCTGATTGCACATTGAGAATGACTAAAACTTAATTAACTTGAATTATCATGAGTAAACCCTCAATTCACTTGGAATATCATGATACTAATCTTTACCAAATGCATTGGAGTGCTATTAGGGTTCACCCTTATTAATCATTTCACTTCATGCATAAGTGTTCCACATGGATCATATTACATGGATTCATTAAACATCATCATTTATTACATGATAATTTAATGTGGAATTCATACATGAAACTCTATAATAAAAAATTAAATACGCATAAAGGTGAATATCCTTAATAGAGAAATGAGCATGATATTCACAGTAAAATGACATTGTCTTGGAAAATCATGTTGCAATTTCAGCAGCATAACGACATGACATAAGAATTAATAAAAATGTTTGATGAGCGAGAAAGGGGTGTCTATTAAAATTTATATGAAATTTAATGTAAGGTTTCATATATATACTTGTCCAAACATGTTTAATTTAATTTATATTCCTAAAACAAAAGAATTTCTTGAATGTAAATGAGGAGAGAGAAATCCCTTACGGAATTTTGACATAGTAACAGGTGTACATTAGAGGAATTAATAAGAGAGAAAGGGGTCTCTCATAATTAAAAAATAATGAGGGAAGTATAAGGGTGGTTATAAATCAAACCCTATCATTTTTAATTGAAAATAAAAGTTTATAGAAACATAAAGAAACATGAACAAAAATGAGAGAGGAAGAAATCCCTTACTTGGAAGTGTCATCCCAAAGGCTTGGGAACATCTAGTGTGTGGATTATTAGTAGCTTGTGAAACCTATTGAGGATTATAAAGAGAGGAGGAAATAGGTTGGTCGAGCCCCAAAGGCTTTGAGTGAAGAAGAAGTGGGAGCATGGATGGGTTTATATATTAAAAGAGAGGTAATTCTTTATTATTTATGTTTTGTACACCAGACATTAAACTAATCAAAACCAAAAAACGAAACCATTTTTTTGCCCTTTTTGTACAAAGGTGAGCAAAAAACATTATTTTATAAGGGAAATTTTATAATTTTATAAAATATTTGGCCTGTGTATGTGGAGGTCAGTAAAACTCTCAAGGAAAAAATTTTAAAAGTTAAAATGTTTTATAAGTCTTAGAGGGTCCACTAAGGCCCCATAAAATAAATCAATCAAATGTAAAATCACATTATTTTAAAGGAAAACATATATTGGCAGAAAATTATTTTATATGGTATTTTATTACATCACTATTGGGTCATTATGATGTCATAAAAAATAATATATTTAAACAGTATTTAATTTTTACCCAAAAATTCGACAATCTCATAAAATTATGAAAAATTCACCGTTGAGTAATTTTTACATCCTGATTCCAAAAATAATATTAATTTTATCTAAATAATTTTATAAAAATATGGTTTTTTACTTTTAATATAAAAACCGACATTTATAAAAAAATCATGGGTTTGATAAAAACAGTTTTCAATCCTTCATAAAAATTACAATTGTATTCAAAAAAATTATCAGATAATTCATAATTAATAAAAATTAATTAAGTAATAATAATTTATTAAAATAGTATTTAAATATAAAATTTATTAATTCATCAAAAATTATTCTTTTAATTGAATATTAATTAAAAATAATATTTTTTCTTTAAAACCCATTTAGAAAGTATCAATAATAAAATGAATGTATATTATTTATTATATAAAAATATAGTGCACATAATCATGGTTCTAAGGTCTTGTTAAATAACCCCTTATAACAGTCATATAAGACCAAAGGGTAAGGTGTGTGATGGTGATAAAATCTTGGGGTGGCTTAGATAACATCGCTTGGGTGGTAATCTCAATCAACATCCACTTCTCATGTAGGCAGTTCTGTTCAAACATAACGTATTGAATCTCAGATTGGGTTTGGTCAAGAGAAAATCACAATGAATCCACCTCTTTTCTGAGATATGAAAAATGGGCTTCGTACGGAGAAATTCTATTGGATGATGACTTCGCTTCCTTTTTCCAAGTAAATTGAATTTTTTAAAGCCTTATATTTATAATAATCATGTGATCACTATTCAATGACTATATTAGGAATAGTAACAATTCTTAATGGTATTTTGAAATCCAAAATCATAAAAAAAGTGCATATCTTATATAACCGTTTTACATAATATTACATTTAGTTAGATCAAGATGAATTTTCTTTAATCAACGTTTCGGTCATTACACTCCTTATATGGGTTTTCCAAATATATTCTACTCTGAATGGCCCCAAGGATGAATGTTTCACTACCTTAGGTGAATCATAAGGTTCCTTTTGTGACCAGATAATTCCTTTCAAACTAAAGAATGCAGTATCCTCCAAGGATTGTTCTATGTACCACATATTCAAACAAATCCTTAGGGTATTGGTGGAATGCTACAAAGACAATTTGGTTTTCAAATACCACTATCTTTAGGACCATATCATAGATATTGATAACATGTTCACCTTACCCCACTCCCTCCATTTGAAGATGAACCACTTGATGTGTTACTTCTAATTTTCCTCTAGAAATTTCATTGACATTTTCATTAGATACAAAGGCATCATGATCAATCCATAGAAGATCAAGGCCATCATTCATATGCCACCTCCTAGAAACATTCGATAGCTCAGAGGATTTCAAGGCCACGTAGACTACATATGCTAGTTCATCATGTATCTTGATGGAAATTATAATACCATTTCCCATATCATGAATAATGGTTTCTTCTTCCAGTGGGATGAAGAATGTCAAACTACTTTTGAGGAGATCATCTAGTATATTCTCCACCCAATAGTTTTAATGCCACCATTCTATGGTAAGTTGATGTTCCTTTACTTGACCACCCTGTAATGGTTATTTGGTTCCCTTCTCACCCAGATGAAAAAAATGGGATATAGAAAAGTATATATTATCTCAATCACATACTCATCGATATAGATATTAGATATTCCTCTATCAAGAAGAGCTACCACACAATATTTTTCACTGTGTAGAAGTTGCAGCATTATCTACAACATCATGATATACAGTTGGTGTCCCATGCAAACCCACTAAAGTATGTTATGAACATCCATATATTGATAGGTTGTCTATATTTGTTTGTAGTTATCCTTCAGCATTTTGACCGTAGGTTTAATCTGTATAAATCTGTAAAGGGCCAGGAATTAACAGATTTTGTGGCTGCCCACCCATCCCTTATAGAGAAGGCTATACATCTTGACTTCCCAAATGAGAATATCCTCTCAATTGATCATGTTGTGCCATGATGGAAGATTCACTTTGACGTAACTTCATAGAACCCCACCAATGGAAGGCTCAATGATCCTAGACTCAATAGAGTAGCCTTGAGAATATTTTTCATCACACCTAAATAGGTTGTTTTCCACTACTTGTTGTTGTTGTCATAAGGATACACCAACAACAAGGTAGAGTACCGGGATCTTATCATCAATCTCATGTTGTCTCTCAAGATTGATGTTCCCCACCTACAAATGAAGGGTGAATCTAAGCTGGTTATCAAGAAGATCAGTGGTGACTATGACATTAGGAAGCTGAAGCTCATGCCCATATTAGAATTTAATCACCAGCTGATGGCCTAGTTACCTTATCTACTAAAGGTTACTCATATTCCTCAGTGATAGAATGGAAGAGACGATGCATTGGACAGTCTTTCAACATCCTTCATAGAACCTGACCAGGATGATCTGATTGTCTTCATGGAACATTGAAGGTCCATAGATACTGTTAGTTTAGATGATAATGATACCCAACAGGTAATTCACCTAACCACTACTACCTCCACAACAACACCACTAAGCCCCCCCCCCCACAACATATGATTTCCCTGGTTGGATGAATCCTTTTTTTATTTCCTATAACAAGGTAATATGCTTCGGGTATCTCCAAACTATCACTCGGCGCCTTCGGTAAGTGCTCTGGGTCTGCCTCTATTTATAGAACATCAGTCGATTGGTGTAGGGTAGGGTCGTTGGATTCGGTGGAGCCCTCCAAATGAAGGGATAATGTTAAACTCGGACGAGTCACTGCGCGGGGGGGGGGGGGGGGAGGGGAGATGCATGGGGGCAGTGTCGTGAGAGATAAATCCGGGCCAGTGTGGGCAGCTTTCACTGCTTCGTTCGCGGAGGGCGACTCACTTCAGGCAGAGGCCCTGGCTTTTGCCAAGGGTTTGGATTTGTGCTCCAGTAGGCAGCTTCACATTTCGTCGGTGGAGACTGATTCCCTTCTTCTTTATCGAGTGCTGATGGACATGGGAATAATTCCTTGGAGTATTGTTTATGCTGTTAGGAGATGCAAAGTGCTAATGGGGTCTCACATGGTGATATCGCATACATGTTGGGAGGGAAACACAATAGAGGATTTTATGGAATCAATGGATACATCTAATAGTGGTACAATTTCCTTTATTAATTTGGGGTCATTTCCTAGTGAGGGGATGAAGTTTGTTGTCAATGATTCATTGTGGTTGCATTACTTTAGTCCTTTGTGATTCTTTTCCTTTTTTGTGTATGGCGATCTCCCAAAAGAAATAAAAATGTTATATTTTAGTCAATGTAGTTTACCCACAAGGGTGGTCCCAACTATGAGGAGATCCCTTAAAAATGTGGATTCAATGGAGTTATCCTCCATTTTAGCCAAGGAGGATTTATTTCCCACATCATACAGGAAGTCCATTCCAGCTCCTGTGGATCTTATCAGGTAGGGTTGAATCCTTCCACCCAGAACTCAAGATTTGGAAAATTCTAACCCACCATGTCCCATGAATATATCTACTTCTCTAAGATGTGTTACACATTCCAAATACATGACAACATTGTTCATTGGCCACCAGAACCACTCCACACTACCAAATACAATTATCCACTTACAGTCTGAGGACTCGATTTTGTCGGACTATATCCACAAGAACAGCTCGCTAGTGTAGGTTTATCCTAACCACCATAGTTTTCTTTTCCATGTGGGCAGAATAGATACTTCTCAAGGAATTCAAGTCCCATTCTATCGTCGATTTCATGAGTTCTAACATCATTCCTCAATTCGATGTCCCTCATTCCATTCTCACAGATAACTGAACCATCTTTCGAGCAGCTGACCTAAAGAAACTATATGGTAAGTAAAAAATCTAGTCTAGCCACACTTATCTCTATCATTCCCAATAAAATGAGCAGATCAAGGCATTCAATAATAATCTCTCTATAATTTTTCATAATACAGTTGGTCGGAACAGAAATAGTTGGTAGGACAAGCTCCCCAACACTCTATGGGTTTACCAGACGATGACTCATAATTCTACTTAGGTGACTCCTTATTCCCTAGTGTATGGAGCAGAGGAAGTCATACCCTTAAAGATATATTTACAATTTATTCTAATCACTATCTATGATCATAATATGTTATAAAAGATAACATAAGTCCATATTACTGAGTTTGAAGGCCTCGATGAGAATAATATCTGGGCTTTCCACAATCTGGGGTGGCACACGAAGAAGATACCCATGGATTTTAACAAGAATTTTAATCTCTGCTCTATCCTTTTGAGTGAAATAAATTATCCCCAAGAACGCTAATGATTCCTAGTATGAAACTACCCATGTTGAATTCAAATATGTAAGGACATTATATCATTCACAAGGTTTACCCCAATGATGTGTACTATTTGATCCTCATGTATGGAGAGTGTATCACTCCTCCCACTAATGCTAAATTCCTCAACTATACTTCACATGAGGATCTATCTCATCCCACATGACATTAAACATCCCCAGTTAGGTTGTATGATGTAAAGTTTCCCAACATCATCATCCCCCACGATGGTAAACTGCATCAGATGTCATTCATTAAATTAAATCGAGATCCCAAAATTTTTTTATCTCATACTACATGATGTTGAACTGTCCACTACGTCCTTACCACATGATGTTAAACTGCATGACATCTTCATGAACTACATATGGATTGATTCCTTCTCTCACGGTATACAAAGGAATGTCCAGAATGTTTTTCTTCAGGTCTAGCCCCATCTTCATCCATTTTATACATCATGTCTTGAGGTTTCTCCTAGGAGGTCTCAGTGTGGTATGAGACCTCTTTGTCCCTCATTCACATCAGGTTTGCAATAGCCACATTGTGAGACCCCCTTAAGAATAATTCTTCTTCTCCCCCTATTATTATCGCACAACCTTAAATTGAACGACACTCTAGAACTATGTATACCATGATTCGATTCCTCACATGATACACTGGAACACCAAAAAATATTTTATTTGTGTCCATCCCTAGGCTCCTCTACCATTCCAGACCATCATTGGTTTAATTTATGGTCTAGGTTCTACGATGTTAAACTGAGATCCCTCCCATCTTGTATGATGTCAATCTACTTCATCCTATTTACAATGAATTAAACTACCTAGCATTTATGGTCCTTTATGCATGAACTTAAAAGAGAAGTGGCCATTTTTTACTAGAATTATGAATGTTACTGATGATACCTTGTTGGTCCTCATTCATGTTGGGTTATCTTACAAAGCCATACACATCCACTTTGAGATCACATCCTTACCACATGATGCTAAACTGAACGAAATATTTAAGAACTACATATGGATTGATTTTAATCCTTATGGGATATGTAGGAATTCTCATTAATTTTTTCTTCAGGTCCAACCCTAGGTGCCACAAATCATTTCAACTATTTATCCTCATTGCCTAGATGTCTCATCCGATCGCATGGTATGGATGAGGCCTTTTTTCCACATTTACGTCAGGTTATCCTACCACACCCTAATCATCACCTTTGGGATGATATCCTTAACGCATGATGTTAAACTACACCACATCATCAGGAACTATGTATGGATTTATTCCCATACTTATGGGATACATAGGAATTCCTAGATAGTTTGTCTTCGGGTTCATCCCTAGGTACCATGAATATTTTCATCATTTTTCCCCTTTCCCTAGATGTGTCATAGGATCATGGGGTATGGTATGAGACCTCTTTGTTCACCATTCACACTATGTTTTCAATATCCATGCAACGTGCATCCCCTGAGAGTGTCCCTTACCTACATCATTATCGAATTATGATAAACAACATGACACCCTCAAGAACTATGTATGGATTTATTCCAATCCTTATAGGATATGTAGGAACACCCATAAATTTTGTCTTTGGGTCCATCCTAAGGTTCTCTAATTTCACTTATGTATCCTTGGACCGAGTTCTCTCATGAGACTGCAGATGGGGTGGTGTTGAGTCCTCTTTGGTCCTCATTCACATTGGGTTATTTTTCCACACCATAAACATTCCCCCTTAGTGATACCTATACCCTAATCAGCCTTACCAAAACCTGTACAAGTACACTATATTATAGAACTACTTGTTTCTTGATTCCTACCCTTATTGGATAAATAGGAACACCTAGACATTTTGTCTTTGGGTCCAGCCTCAAGTTCATCAACCCCCTTTCCCTTTATTATCTATTCATATTTTCAAGTCATTTTCCCTTGATTGGATCCCTTGACCTCTATTAAGCCTCATCAATGCACTCAAATACACTATATTGTAGGGAGCCAGGTGTTTGATCATGCATGGACATGCATTCATTCCATATTCATGCTTCTCGTGTCCCCATTGTTTGGGTCTTCATCATCACTCACATATGAAAGGACCCCTATAAGTATTGATGTTTTGACATTAGGATCACCTACCATTTTGGGATAATTTCTTAGAGGATCTTGAATGAAATTTTTATCCTATCCAAATATTGAATATGTTTGGTGGCCAACCCTGAGGTGTTTTTTCTCATCCTAGGATACATGATTTAGGTACTGTGTCTCGAAGATGTTCAATGGTTAACCTCCACTATTATTCCACATTCATTTTTTCCTAAAAATGAAATATTTTTATTCACATCCACATGTATGGGTATAATTTTACACTCTCAGTTTTACACCTCCAAGATTCATTGTGTGTTGAGTGGGTAGATCAATGTCATGGGGTCATTCCTGAATCAACATCTCTATTCCTCCTATCATGTTTGTCCATGTGTTGTAATATATTCTCCACCCCTTTTTTCCCACACCGATCATAGATCACGCATGCTCAGGGGTCTTGGAATGATTATTACCCACATTGAATAATTTTTCCACCCAGCGGGCCAAATCCTATGACCTTAATCTAGGAGTTGATATCTCAATCTCCTAGCATTATAGCCTAAAACTATATGTGTGATTCCAATGGAATGTGTGGTGTGGTGTGGATATTTATGATATTCCATAGTATTAGGTTTCTTTATGTTTCCACACTATACATTTCATCTATGAATTAATCACTTTGGGTCTGATATCCATGACCATTAACTAAAATCCACAGTGTACATATCGTACAATGTTAAACTACAGCTTTCTCATTCGAGTTGTATGATGATAAACTAATTATCACTATGATGTATTCGTTAGAGAATATGTTTGCCTTATAATATTTTACATATGTTTATCTATATCTAATAACTACATGTGGCTAGATTCCATCCCCCATAGGATACATAGAAACATCCAAATGTCTCATCTCCAAATCCAGCCATAGAATTCTAAACCCACCATTTCAACTTTTTTTGGTCCTTGACTCCTCTATGGGGGATGTGTGGTATGGATTATGCTTCTTCAGTCCTTATTCAAATTGTCTTATGTACCACACTGCACATTTTCTCTTTGGGGTGTCCATTTCCTTAATGTATGATTATTAACTGCAACTTTACTCGGAACAATTTTGAGATTCCCCATGAAAATTATTGGATGCTTCATCATCATCGATAGAGTGGATTCATGAAACTATTTTTGTCCTTTCACTAAGATATATTTCTATAACAACGTTTGGATTGATTCCCATCCTTATGGGATTCGTAGTGACGAATTTGCATTCACCTCTGGACCAACCATTAGTTCATTAAACCCCATGGACCACTTTCCCCAATTACTATCCAAACACAATGACCTAAAACTAAAATACATCAATATGTGAAAAATGACATTACAATTTTGTCCCTGTCCCCGATAGTATAACCATAAAATATGTTTAATGTCTTAGTTACATGATTTTAAACTGTACCATGTATCTTTTCCCTTATCGTATGGTTTCAAACGACATATATTTCACCCTCACCTGCATGGAAAAAGATAACAAGGCATTCTATGTCCTCACTAGAGAGGTTCTTTCACGAATTAGGATTGATATTTAATAAGACTGTAAATACCCGTAAATTTCAAGGAATTGTTTTTCTTAATTTCATTGTGATTTTACAAGTACGCAGTTTGTGACGGAACAAGATTCCGACGGCCGGTGTTCCTAGAATCAATTTCTGATGTTTAGCTCGGGTATGTTTAGTGAACGGATGAGTGGGTTTTCAAACCATTGAACCGGTGCTCGGAATCAAAATCTGAGGGCACTGATGAAACCGCAGCGCCGGTTCCAAAGGTGCGTTTACTCGAGAGGAGATCTTAAAAATATGAGGAATAAAAAAATATAATTGTTTTAAAATTTTATTTTTTTTATTTCGTTCCTAAGTGGTTAATCCCCATGAGAGGGAGTTGGGGTGGGACCCAGTAAAAACCCAACTCCTCTTGAGAGAATTAAAGAGTGAGGTGGGGCCCAAATGAGCCCCACCCCTTCAAATTCCCTTAACTTCTCTTTCGCAATAATGGTGCCAACTTATCTATCCATTTATTATGAAAACATTAGATTAATTAAGTTAAGTTTTTTTCATCTTTTCAATTTTACAAGTTTTGGAAAAAGTAATAAAATAAGGATAAAGCCTTTTTTTGGTTGCTTCATTGTCTAGAGAGAGGGAGAGTTCTACTGTCGATAAACATTATAATCCTCCTTGAATAATGTGAAGAACGCCGACACGCCGCTTCCTCCTCGGACGATCTCCGTCAACGTGTACAGAGCCTCACCCCGTGACGTCATTTTATACAACGCTCATCGATCATCAACTTTTTATCTAGGTTGGGGTTGTTTTTTCGTTTGGAATTAATTGATGTACACCGTTAGTTCTTTGGCCGCCTGTTATCAAAATAACGGAGGAGGTCGGACCGCACGAACACGGCTAAAACTCCTCCCATTTTGTCGTTGAATATCATGTGGCTTTGGACGAAGGTGTAGCGGTGAAACGACACCACGCTGGAATGAGGTAAATTGCGGTGAAGGTGCGCGGCCCTGTCGCGCCGCACTGGTGAAGCTGAAGGAACCTGTGGCCATGAATGGGTCGTGGCGGAGGGACGTGGTGTCGTCACGCCACGTCAGAGAACCATGGAGGGTTGCGGCCGAAGCGGGCAGCGGTGGAGGGGTGAGGCGCCGTCACGCCATGCTAGTCGGAGAAGGGCCGCGGTCTTAGGTCGCGACAGTGCAGGGGAGGGCGGCCAGAACCGCCAACCGCCCGCACTCAGAAGGCGGAACCAGCTGGTCTCGTACGGCACAACCGACCGACCATTACGGCCAGACATATCCAAGAAGTCCGAGGGTCGTAACCCCCGGTGGCAAACAAGGCGGGCCCCCTCCACGTGGGGGGCCTCCATTTCAAAAAGAGCTGGCAGTGCACCCCCTTCCACGCCGCTTGGTCACAGACCTAGCGCCCAGCCGAGTTGGGCCGCCCGCGCTATGTCCGACCGCCCGCGCTGGGCCGGGCCGTGCCCGCTGGGCCTGTCTGCACCCGCTAAGCTGGGCCATGCCCACTGGGCTGGGCTGCGCCCGCTGGGCTGGGCCGCACCCAAGGGGGCCAGACCTGGACCCGGATCGGGTCAACCAGGGGGTCTTGGGCCGGGTGGGTCCGAGCCCAAAACCCCCTAAAATCAGACATCTACATTCAATTACCCATAACTTGGGATATAGACCTCCAATCGATGCACTATCAGCTGTGATGCGATCCTTGGATCAATACATTCGTTTCAGTATATTAAACTCAAGGTTTCGGAAAACTTTGGTATGGCCGGGTTGGTTCGAACACAAAACCAACCGGGCCCTCAGAGCGGAAACACTTATAACCTGAGCTCCGGACGTCCGATTGATGTGCCGTTGACTTTGATGGATCCCTCGTAGTGAGAAGGTTATTTTGGATTACTCTGCTTGAGGTTTTGATGCAGTTGGAGTACGGTCAGGTTGGTTTGGACTTAAAACCCTACCGGGCCCCTTGGACGAAAAAACCAATAACTCTCAGACTGGGCGTCCAATTGACGCTTCATCTGTCGCGTTGAGTTCCTATTGGCTAGTCGGAACATTTGGATACATAAACATCAGACTTCGTGTCAGTTGATGTATCGACCCCCTTGGATCATGGAGCGGACCCTCCCAGAATCGAGCATGCTATGTGCGGGAACCCTAGAGCTGGCTGCGACTGCGATGATAATGATGACTATACTGGGATCCCCTGTGTGTTCGGCAGTGACGACGACTGTAATGGAATCCTACATGGGTTCTACGAAGATGACTACTGTTATTGTTTCTTATGTGGGTCCGAATGTACTTGACTTCTATTCTTGTATCCTACGTGGGTCCGACAGTATTTGACTATGTACTTGTATCCTACTTGGGTCTGGCAGAGTAGCTGGTCTTGTATCCTTTGTGGGTCCGACAACTTAGCTGGTCTTGTATTCTTTGTGGTCCTGACAGCATAGATGAATTAGTGGCTACATCTGATCATCTCTATCGTCTTACAAAAAAGTATACCTGTGTGAGCTGAGTCTTGACTTTTAATTATTATATTCGATATGATTTTTTTTGCAATCCAATGTGGATTGGGTTGTGTTATCATGTGTGGATTGGATTGTGTTATCCTATGTGGACTAGATCAACCATGGGCTCGGATGTTGGAGCCGAACTGGAATTGATGAATTGGGTATATATATGGGAATATACCTAATTAGAGTTGGTTGTTACTTCGTGATTGTAACTTTCCTTTGTGGTTTATCCTTCATGGATTCTGGGAGACCTTCAGGGGTCTCAAGGTCCCCACTGAGTAGCGTATACTCACCCCTGCATGGGCTATGCCCGCACTATGATGTGTTGGATGTAGAAGACGGATAGTGCTAATTGAGGTAGGAGCTCATGGAGTTGGATGGTACCCGGGAGGTGGATCATCGGACGGGATGTACATGGAGCGGACGACTAGAGCCAAGGAGCAGAGGAGACTATCTATACCCACCCTTCAGGTGGGATTTCTAGTGAACGGCTCGGTGTTGCTGCTTTAATTTTCTTTTATTGTACTCTATTTTCAGTTGTACTTTACTTTCAGTTGTCTTTGTATACTGGCCCATTTACTTTCCATCACTTACTATTGTACTCAATTTACTTAGTGTTTACTTCTTCTTTCTTACTCTGTGTTGTTTGTTTTCTTACATAAAGGCCATGCCTTACCTTATATCGGGATTTACGCCTTTGGTGCTAGTCTCCAGCCCCTGGCCTTTAGAAGGTGGGCTTGGGGTAGTCACGACACTGGTCCCGAGGATGGGTTGTGACAAAGACTGACATGGTCACCCAATGTTCCTTTGTCATGGTGGCGTCATTTTAAGAGTTATGGACTCCATTAAAAAAATAAAATCACTCTATTTCAAAAAAAATTGTGCCCTTTATTTAGATAATCATCCTCTTTCACATCTAATGGGACCCACTATTAGTTTGGATGCTCGGACTTATGGATCACATGCTATTTTGGGATAATTTTTTGGAAGACATGAGAAAAAATTTGAATTCAGCCCCAAATTTTGGAAAATGGTTAGTGGTTGGCCATCATTTGTTTCTTCCCACATTAGGATAGCATGATATAGATAATGTGTTTCGAATATGGTCAATTATTGTCCTCTATCGCCATTCCCCAATTATTGTGTTCTAGGTTTTGGTTATCCTGATTTAAACTTCTCATTCCATTTTGTTCAGATTGATTCCAATGCCCTTGGTGTTATCCTACTCATGTACCGGAGAAAATTGGGAAAGGTATATTGGATGCTCTAAGACCCATATTCTCTGGTCACACCCCCTCCAACCCTCTCAACACAAATACTCTTTTTTTAGTCAAAAATAGGAGACTCAAAGTATTCTATCATCACCTTCCATTCTCATATAAAAGGTGGATAATTATGTGATCATCCCATGTTTTTCAAATTGGGTAGGGCCCAAGTGAGTTTATGGATTGATCATGAGTTGTTTCACAAATATAATTGAGATGAAATAAAATTAGAGAAAAGAGTGTATCCATACATACAATTAAGAACAAGATGAGTTCAACGATAACATAACCCTTATGGATCAACCCCTTCAATGGACTTCTTTTGTTTCTCCCCCCACTAACATATAGATTCTGAGATTTATTCCCACTAACTGAGCTCCCATTCCTCATCCATTATAGTAGAGAAATTCTCATTGTCCATAGACTTCATTTTATCCTGCTCTGCTCAGATTTCATCCATTTGATGGATTCCTTCTCTAGAAACTTGAGGGCTTCCAATATATGGGATCTTAGTTGCCCAATGAGCACAGATTGATTCGTGAAAAATGTGGCACATTATCCCATCTTCAAATCAAGGTGTCTGATTTCCTACTCAACCACTTGTAGTTTCTATATGTTATTGGGTTTATTCTTATACAAAAAAGCATATATTTTTTGGGTTATACCCCATATCTTTAAGAAATATATTCACAGATCTTAATGTAGAGATTGTGAGCATCCACCCCTATGACATAGAGGCAACACATCTAGGTGCAGTGTTACCCTATTCAACTCATCCATTGTACCTCTAGGTGACTAAGGAAGCATTTGTTTCCCTTCCCAGCCTTATTCCATGTCATACGACTTTTTTCAGCTATTTTAGGATCATTATAGTCCACCTCACTAGGATCTAAAGTTTTGTATTCAAGAAAATGGCCAAAAGTTAGGTCGAAGGAACTTCCTATTGAAACAATTATAAGGGACTATTCTCTATGATATGTGGTTTACCATATTCACTCATTTTATCCTTAGTGACTTCACCCTCAACATTCCCAAGTTTTTACCTAGTCATGGAATCACTTATAATCAAAACTTATTGCCCACCGAGTGATAATGTTGGATCAACTTGAATGGTCAGTTTCTCAGGGAAAGGTATAGTTTCACAAACACCTCCCAGATATTCCCTAGACATCTTGAAGAGATTCCAACCACATGATCAATACATGGTAAATTGGTACCTTGGAAAGCTATGTTTTTAGGTAATACATGCGATTATGTAAATTTAGATACTTACAAGAGCTAATCACAGCTGGATTGAGTGCCTGCATCACCATATGAGCTTCTTCTATGGGATATCCCAAAGCGCAATTTAATTGAATAATTGGAAATGGATTCTTCTATGTAGTGGGGATGGACTGAGATTCTAAAGTCATCACTCTAGCTCCTTTCTCCACTTCATCCATGATTAGTCCTCTGCCATGCACAAACTAGGATGTGGGTTTAGGGAGATTTCATTCCATGATCATCAGCACATTTTTCCCCTTGCAGTGGGAGATCCCTGATCATCACTACTGATGTGTTTCTAAAAGGGATAGATCATGGTCAGTAGATTTGTGTTTTGGGATGTAAAGTGACCATGAGATATATGAGTTTAAACTTACCTCGAGATGTTTGGCCAGTTCATTGTTGGAGCTTGTGATTTCACTGCTATCATGTGGTCTCCTATACCAGAACATTGTACCCTAAGGTCAGTTGCCTCTATGACCCTCATCCTCAACCTTATATTTGGAATCGTAAAATTCTTCTTCCTCCTCTACTTCCTCCTCCTCTAATTATTCATCATCATCATCATCATAATCATCATCATCATCGGGTGGTAATTCGACAGGGTCATGCTCTTGACCGAGCATTAATTTAACCATGTGATGTGGTTCTTAATACCACCCTTGTTTTCATGAATATGTGTCCATGGATAATAGGTACGTGTGTTGGTGATGAATGTGCACCTTTGCCACCACCTGGATGATCCCTATATCAGGAAAATCAATCCCAATGTGCACTATTCTTCACCACAGTTCTTCTATTTTCATCGATTGTCACATCATTCTATAAGAAGAACATAAGGTTGGGAAAATGGAATCCACAGTCAGCTATAGAATATATCATAGTTTATTCTTAGGGGCCTCCCTAGATAGTGCATGGGGATGCCTATGAGGCCACCCCTATTCAGAAGGTAGAGGCACGAACACACCATGTGACAATCCTATCATCGATGTTCCCACTTTGGTTGCCCTAGCCGCCAGGTTTCCCTCCAGTCATGCTTCCTCACTATCACATCTTCTTCTTTGTAGCCATCCCAACTCTGCACCCGATGCATTGATCTTTAAAAGGTGTTTCTACAAAATTACCTTTGGATAAGCCACCACATAGTGGTCAGCATACTTTATTGATAGGCCTACATCGACATCAGTGGGGGGGGGAGTAATGAATTTACCAAAGACAGAAGTTGTAACATGATCCAAAATTAGCAAAGGATGAACTAGTGCAGCTCTTCCTGAAATTATGTATACACTTGTTTAGAAATACATTGGATGCACCCCAACCGTCTGGAAAACCATGATAGCACTTAGGGTTTGTAGTAGATTTTCCAATCTATCAGTGATATTAGCTCACCACCCCTGATACTTCTCAAATACTTCTTCTTCCCTAGTAGGCCTCACATGTCATCCACTATTTGACCGACTGTGGTTTGAAATGGGTGAAAGTCGAATATTTCCTGGTTTCTAATCCTGATCATAATACCTTATTCATTAATCATCAGTCGATAAAACCTCGTGATGTTTAATAGACATGGTCATAGGCTATCACATAGAGGATGAATGGAATTTGGTAATTCATACTTGCCACCATGAGATATGACCCAACCTAGAAGAATTTGAAATTGTCTACATATTCTCCTAGGCATACTCCCTCTTGAGATGTTCCCTAGGATTTTGTACATCCTATCTAACACTAGCACTCCCATGCCGACCCTGTGTTGGCCTTCACTGATCCCAGACATCACCAACATTCCTTTAAGGACCCCCATCCTTGTATCATTTACAGAATGAAAATACACTCTTAGAAAAGAAGCGATGAAACCAGTGCATCACACATATGGTTCATGGCTTCCATTGACACTAAAGCCCCACAATTGGTATTCACCTACTTCCAGGACCACCCAATGTGATCCTTCTTTTCCCCTCTGTGATGTGTTCAGACACTAATTCCTTCACATAGTAATACAGAAATTCTTATACCACATTAAAAACATGTTGAACCATGTTGGATAGGTTATTTCCATTAGGAATTAATTGATCTGTAGCCTCTCATTTTCTAGATCCAACAGAAGACATGTTAGAATAGTGGTTCACGCTCTATCTCCCCATATATTCTCTTCTGGAAACAACTTATCATATTACAACCCTTTTAGAGGTATTCATTTGATTCAATGGATGTCCCAAAGGATGATATCGACTTCCCCATGATGAATATGTAATGTATTGGAATCTGGATACCACCAGCTGAACAGCTCCGGCACCAAGTCAATCTAGCGATAGAAATATAATTGGGTGTACACCCACACTCAAACAACCCAATGTGTCTATTATCCTCTCCAAACTCCTCACATTTCTGGCATAACCCATACGCCCATGCCCAATCTCTAGTGAATTATACTCTAAACAAAAATTCCCAGTCTTTCAACCATCTCTTAGTCTCATCCATGATACTACTCCTAAATGTACCTTTATAGTGGGTGTGGAAGTATTTAGAAAAGTTTTCACCCCCGTAACTATCCTAGTTTTTGGTTTCATGACATAAACATCAATTTCCCAAGTCTCCCAATCTGGGTGAAAATGGTTCGTAATGTTGAACCACAAAAGGCTATCTTCACGTGTCACCCATGATCGTGGCATATCAATCTTGAACCCCAATATCAGTACCTCCTCTAGAATGATGAAATTCCACAGAAGTATGATATTTGTTAAGAAATAATCCTTTTGAGACTACATTTACTTGACCAGAATCATCTGATTTCTAGATTTCACCCTTTTTATGTTATGAATCTAGGGGTTCATGATCATCTTGGCCATTCTTGCAGCATATGTACCCTTCCTCTCAGCATCAGTCTATTCACCAGCCATCTCGGCTAGTCTGTGAATATACAAAGGTTTTGGTGTGAAATATGGAGTTTTAGATCACAATGAAGATGTAGGAACATAATATTGATGGTATCTACGAATGAAAAATCTGACAAAGTCAGATGTGGGAATGGTCTAGCATTTGTGCATTAGGCACTGACTGAAATTAACAACTTTTATATAAAATCAAAGAAAATTCACACATGTGCAGATGGAATGTCTTTCCAAACATTGAGGTATAATGCCTTCTCCCACCGCGCATATTTAAAGGCATGGACTTGGTCTTATGAACATGTGTAAGGTGACGTACGTGCTCTATCATCCTGTTTGTGCGCCCAATGAAAATATATGGTTCTCATCTATGTTTCCCTTATGACCTGATCTTTTAGAACCCTTTTTGCTCAAATTATGAGGGGGGGTTCTCTTGGTGCTAACATCTTCTTGAATCCATATATTTCCATAATTAATAGACCTGAAGGTATATTATGAGTTAGAAGATAATCCTGAAAATCACCAGGTTGTTGTACACAAGATTTGGTTATTGCGTGAAAGATAAAAAGCCACATGCAAGCCTCTTGTTCACCTAAAGTGAAATCAAAGGGGTTTCTATGTGTCAAGATACTAAAACAATGTCCAATGAATATGCACAATGGAACCCTAGCTAACACACAAGAAAGGTATATGCGTGCAAGACACTTGCACACCCAATGCTATGTCCAAACGACGCGTCTTCATCGGCCTCTTTCCATTCATCCACCAATATTTTCAATTAGAAAATATATAGGTACCCCTACATAATAAATAACACTCTAGAAGTCAAAAATTCTCTCCATTGGGTGTAATAAGGTTCTATTTGTGACCACATGAAAGTCATGGATTCAAGGTATAAGATCTTGCACAATAGGACCCCCTTGGGTATTCCTTCTGGTGGGCCCACACAGGCTAGACCCTCACCCATTTACTCTTTCAAAAAACTAATTTACATGAAAAAAATCCATTCTTTCCTAAATATCATGGTCTTGTGTAATCCTTTTGTTTCCTCAGCCCTTCTATCTTGTTTGAAAGTCTCCCGTATTGGATGCACATTTTCATCTTATGTGAATGTCTCATATCTTGTGTGCACCCCTTCCTTAGGACTTCATGGGTTTTACTTACTCCATGGAATCATGTTCAATCTCCTCTTTCATTTAATTTCCCTATTTGTGTGCACTTTCTCTACATGACCCTCCAGCCTAGTGTGCAATGATTTCCTTGTCCCCCGAGTGGTGCTCCCTATTTGGTTTCTTCACCTCATGATTTTTTAATAGTCACACTATAGGGTAATGATTCTTCACATTGACTATTTAATGTGGAACACAGGATTGAAAAATCTTCCACCCAATTGTTTACTGGCATTGCATGTCCCTTCATTCCACCCTGTGTGGGTTGGTAGGAGTTATGTAAGTCTATGGGGTGATTATAGAGTCCTTTTTGTACGATCTGTAGGATTTTAAAATATGAAGCACCCTCATACCAAACACATGACGTTAAACTATGAGTTTCCATTTGTGTGGCTCACTTGAGAAATTTTGAAGGGGAATGAGCATCAGAGATCTCCCTCCTTCTTTATCCATTTGGGTTTTGTCTCCATGCGCACCTCAGGATGTCTTCATGTATTCCTCGACACACTTGAATATGGTGTTCGATGTATGATGGCCACATCTTTCTCGTACATCAGGACCCTCCTCAGGCTACCCTCATAGAGTAAGTCACATTCCCCATCACCTTGGGCCTCTATCCATGCACAATTCCCACACCATCCTTGTGGTTTCACCCTTGCGAAACGATCTTCATGTCTGTTGTTGCCTCTTTTTTCTCACACTGAGCATGACTCATGTGAGCATAGAGTGAACAACAACCATAAAATCCTCCTTAGGTTTCTAACCATCCATAACCACAAAATATCCTCTATGTTCCACTAACTATGCATAAGTCCCATGACCCTCATACCGAATTATGATAAACTTCCTCCTCCTAAAATATGTGGACTTTGATCCCAATATTCTAAACACGGTATGTTGGAATCCTCTATGATGTTCAAGTGCCTTGATCCCCAAAATCGAACTTTTTAATATGTTTCATGTTGGTTCACCTTCATATATCATGATGTTAAACTTCACCCTTCGAACTATGCATGTTTTGATTCCCAATCACTGGGATATATAAGAATACACTTTTAGGTTCGACACCAATCAATAGTAAGCATTGGTACTCCCTCCCATGGATGTACCCTCATAATGGAACACTTTCCCTTTTTGAGATGCGTCCCCTAGATCCGCCTCTTTGAGGTGTTCTAATCTCTATGGGCTACTAACCACACATAATCAACACACTTCACTATAATCCTCAAACAAATAATTCCCCTCTTGTGATTGGATTCTAACCACATGTAATCCCTAGCATGTCTCAGGGTCGATATCCTCTGTATAGGCCCTAATTCCAAGCCCCTACCTTTAAATATGTGTACATTGATTCCCATCCACTAGGATACATAGGAACCCTCCACAAGGTTTATTCCCACTAACAATTCCCCATACTATCCTTTCCTTTAAGATTTTTTTTCTTCGAAAGATAATGCCTTAACCTTGAGGTTCTACTTCCTTTAGGGCCTCATCTATGTGTTCCATTCTCATGGTTCAGCTCCTTAGGTGACCCATCACCCCAATGAACTATGTAGAATTTTCTTCCCATCTATTGGGATATGTAGGAGTCCTCATTGAGATTCAATCCAAACACCACAATTATCTTCACATCAATTTCATACCATTCATCTCATCCACTTCATCAAATCATCCTTCATCCCTCCTATTTTTACCCTAGTTGCCATATCCAGGGGAACTAACACCATTCATTTGAGAATATTACCATAAATATGTCCCATATATCTTACCCATCACCTTACCCTAATCATGTTATGGTCATCCGCATCTTCGCTGCTTTTTGTGGAACCTAGGCAGCTATCCATGCAAAATCCCTATTCATCTCATTAAAGTTTTTTGCACCCGAGATGCTAAACATGTGCATTAATCGAATCACACCGAGGAATTATGTGGATTTTGACCCCTTTATTATACACATGGGTTGTAGGAAGAATCAATAAGGTTAAATCCCAGCTGATGATAAAAATTGGTGTTCCCGTTTTTGGGATGCGCCTCTGTGATCCATCCTTTATGGTGTCCATGTCATCCCTCACAGTGTGAGATATTATCTTTTTAGGGTACACCATCTCAGTTCCATCCTCATTGGGAATTATGGTCCATCAATTTGTTAAAACTTATAGGTTCTCCCACCTTGGTATGTAAACATATGATCCATTATTATTAGTGTCCTCATTAGTCTGATCCATCTTTTATAGAAATTAAACTCTCGACCTACCCCATGTTAAGCATGGGAAGCTAAGGAAAACTTCAGAAACGTGCCTCTAGAATTATATTTCTTGAATTCTAAATGGGATTCCCCATGATTCAACACTGCCATGTTTCCATATCATAAGGGAGAATTCAGGCATACCATGGTTCCAACATCCATACATGACAGTGATGCGTAACATGACTACTTCCCTCACTGAAGGTTGATGCCCCAACTTGACCCCTTGGAATTTCCTGACAAAAGTAGCGTAATTAACTGATGTCCACAAAGAGATTCCATCAGTAAGGGTTTCAAAAAAAACATATTAATCTATAAGGGAGACATAGACTTGGTGAAGAATTACAAGGAAGAATACAAAGGAGGAGGAACTAACATCTCATCATCTTGATTCAATCAAGGATTAAACATCTCTGAAGAAGTGATGAATGTCGACCACCATTAGAAAATGAGAATGTGGGGAAACATCAGTGCATCCACATGGATTGGTTCGAAACTCGACAAAATCATCAAAAAACATGTTCTAAATTTTAATTCAATACCCATAATAGTTTGAAGGAATTTCTAAAAATTAGAAGTAAATATGGGATCATATTCATATACAATATAGAGAGGAGCATCATGTGACTGAAAATATCCTTAGGTAAAATCAAGAAACAAGATTTTAATACATGGTAACTATAATGAGAATGAAATGTATTAATTTAGTTAGTAAATCTTCAATAAACCAAATCATATTATTTCCATCAGATGTATTTGGAAAACCCACCATGAAGTCCATGGATTAATTCTATTGTTTTCATTATGCAACTGGAAAACTCTGAATCTTCTCATTGTTAATTATTATTTTTCTCTAACCATGTAAAGTCAAGAATTTCATTATAAAGTTAAAAATATAAAATTTAATTCTATAACACCATTATTACTCTTAAAAAGTCTCATAACATCTTAGTACTTTCATGATGAATGGAAAATTGGAACATCATGCTTTAATTAATAATTCACTCTTCAAATGGGAATCCCAAGGCACACATAACCATTTTCTAAATCTAATAAAACCTTCTTCATCAATATTAAACTATAGAAATGCACCCTTCTTAAAATAGTCATCCTTTTCAAATAAATTACACATTGTGGGATTTCTTAATTATATATGATGGATACAATTTTAAGGACTCCTAAAAATAGAGGAAATATTTACATACTTAATTTGTATGCCAAATTTCATCAAATCTTTAACCAAATGGTTTTGTTCCAAACATTAAATGGTTAATGTAGCATTATATTTTTAACTCAAATCATTGGCCACTTTGTTTTATTTTCTTGAATAGTAATGAATCGTGTAGTCATAATCCTTAATCTATTCCCATTATGTTCATTGCCTCAAGTTCAATTATTTCTGAGTGAATATATACATCAAAATTTTATAATCAGAATAAATTTCACACTTTACTCCATTTAAATGTTGCCTAATTTTTTTAAATAAAAACTCACACTAACTAATTATAGATCATGCTTAAGATAATTTTACTCATTAGGTTTTATTTAATTTAATGAATAATTAATTGCTTAATAATTCTGCATTAAAATGCGACCATGTCCCTTTAATGAAGCATTATTGTTGATAAAAAATCCACTACCTCTCATGGGAAGGGAATAAATTGTTGAATTCATCAATATTATTTTATGTTTTTGTAAATAATAATTACACCATTTTTTCCTAAGGAATTTAACCCATTTTCAAGTTAACATAGTCAGTGGGATATATAATCGATAATAATTTTCAACAAACCACAAGTCGCGACCTAATAATATCAGAAAATAAGGAATCTCTATATTTGTTTTTCTTTCCCATTATTCAAAAAAATTTATTTAGAACGGTCAATAGTTATTTCATCATTAAAAATAATTTTCCTGAGGAAATAATTTTTGTGCAACATAAATTCAAACTTAATAAATATTCAATATATATTTTTTCATTCCGGGTTATTAGAATATTTATTTCGTTTCTTTCAGTGTCTTCATTACTTTTAGAATATTCCAATATATTAGTAATAGACATAAAAAACTTATCTAAATATTATTGGAAAATTATAATCATTTTATCCATTAAAATAATAAGTTTATTACACAATATAATAGAAATGAAAAAAATTTCATAACACACGTATTTTTTATGAAATGTGTCTTTGGAATATTTTCCTCATTTACCTTCACGTGACGGTATCTCGGCCTGAGATCAATATTTGAAAAATGATTTTCTCCCTGTAGGTGATCGAAAACATCATAAAATTGATGCAAGGAATATTTATTCTTCACAATGAAGTTATTCTAGGTTGTATAATCATTAAAAATTTCAGTGAACCATATTTATGTTCATCAAATAAAATAGGTTCACCTCATGGTGAGATTCTAAAATCAATAAAAACTTTTTCTAGAAAGTCTCTTGAGTAGTTTATAAATTATAAATGTTTTAATTAATCTATTTGAAAAAGGGGTTTTCAAATTTCCTTAAAATTACACACTAATTCAATAGTAAACTCAAATTACTAATAATTTATAATTCCATTAAAATAATTATTAAATAAATACAGATAATCATTCACTATATTGAATTAAAGGATATAATGTTTCTTCCTCTCTCCAAATTTTTTTTCAAGATATTCCACTTAAATATTTTAACATTTTCTCATCTTCATGATATATTATCAAAGGTATGAATTCATTATTTTATAAAAACTAAAATTCATTCTGAAAAATTTTATCTCTAAAATATACCACAGCATGATAAACAAGTAGCCAATCTATTCCCAATAATAGCATCAAAATTTATATTTTTTTAAGAAAATTTTGATTTCTTGTAAATACTTTCCACATAAAATAATAGATAGATTCTTATAATTTCTTTTTCTATGAATACATCTTTCATTTATTTTAAAAATATTTTGCTTCATTTAGATAGGGGTGATTAATAATTTATTAGAAAATTAATCAGAATTGAAATATTTTTTGGACCTCAAATCAAACCAAACATTTTCATAATCTATGTAAAAATGTAATATACGTAACACCACATAATTGGATGGTACCATATCTACAAAAGTAGTTGATAATTCCTTACTAAAACTATTATATTTTTTAAATTTATGATTTACACCCTTAATTCCTATATTTTTACATGTAAATTAATAATGACCTATCTCATTAAAATTAAAAAATATTACTACATGATTTTCCTGATTTTTATGATAATTTTTTTGAAGTCATCAGTAACATGTCTAAACATTTCATATCAGGAATAGTTCCCATGTTTCATCATATATTCCACAAGTTTCAGTTTGAAACTCTTATAAAAATATAAAAACTTTATTTTAGTACCTACATATCTCTTTGATGGGTTGTTCCCCAATGAAAACCATCTACACCTTTTCATATACATAATGTCATTGAATAAATGATTATCATAAAATGTTATTTCTACCTTATAATCAACTCTAACATGTTTCTAATGAATTTAAAATTCAAAGTTATCTACTTATCTATGATATCTTTTCTTAAATTATGAGTAAAACTAGTTAATTTTACTTTCAATATCTTGTATAAACATTAGTATTCACCATTCCAATAAAGTTAATTCTTCTTTATACACAACCACTAAATCTTTATCAATTAGCATCAATTACAACCATATGAAAATAATAGTCAATAAAAAGATCCTTTAATGTGTAATAGTCAATGTATTCAATCACTTCTCTTTCTCAAGTATCCATAAAATTAACCATCATTGATCAGCTTCACCTTTAAAATGGAAAATAGAATGAGTTTCCTTTTGATTGTATATAAAACCCATTACATCATATATATTCACTAAGGGTTTCACCTATCTTTTTCCACCATAATTTTAGTTGATCTACTAAATTTTTGAGGGTATTGTTTAATGAAATGCTCTACTAATGACACATTCCCCAATGTAATATGTGGTTTCTCTATATGTTGGACTCCACCATCATTTATAGAATTTGTCATCAACTGATCGAGAACAACAGTAAATTACTATGTTCCAATTAAAACAATTCAATTATATTTATTTATAATGATATTTTAGTCTTGTAGTATTCATACATTATGTTGTATACTTTCCTTATGGAAAACCATTCAGAATAGGCATGATTTAGGCAAAGCAACATATTACTCTTCAAATGTTATATCATGATAAATATAAATTATAATTAGTTAAGGGAATTTATATCCATTATTATTATTTCAGAAATTATATAAACATTTTATCTAATACTAAATATAGGGACCTAGACCCTATTTGATCCATACTGTCATTTTATATAAGTATTCATTTTATTTATTACCTAAAGTAATTTTTAGGTTTATATATCTAAATAATTTTTAATAAGGCTAACATAATTATCCCATAAATTACTAGTTATAAAATTTTTATTAGTATAAATTTCTTATACAATTAAATAATTTTATAAAAAAACAGGTTTTCATTTCAGGATTTTTTTTACTATTTTTAGAATAAATTATTTTTTATTCTGACTCATCTATAAAACCTATGAAAACATTTTAAAATATGGTACAGAAAAAATATAAGAATGGTGCATACAAAATAGAAACATGTTTGTCTATTTTATAACCATAACATCATAAAAGAATTTTTTCCTTTATTATAATACGCATCGATCTCAAATAAACTTTTTCTTACACATGAAATCACCTTTGTTAATGAAAGATTTTCATAAAAGACATTATAATAAAATAAAAAGTAAAAACCCTAAACTGAGGGTTTATTAGAAAAAATATGATCCAATGAAAAAATATAAAAATATACTTCTGTACCCAGAAGTGCATAATCTCTCGTTTAAAAAAAATATAATTAACATGACTTTTGAAATTAAAAATATTCACTTAAATCATGTTATCATTAAAAACAATATAGGTTCCTTGAGACATCATCTTCATAGAACCCTAATAGTAACCAATACAAGTTTAATTACAAATATGGTTACCTTATAGTTTAATTATTGGACAAACATAATCATTACCCAATGCATTAATGATATATTTAAGGATTAACCATCATCAAGAGCTATATCAGGATTAACCAATACCAAGAGTTGTATCTGGATCACCCATCATTAAAAAAATTTCCAAGATCCATAACATGTATCAAACACAAAAAATAATACATTTTCATCATCAAACTAAGAAAATATTCTTTTCATCTCATAAGGAAATCATTTTTGAATATTGATATATCCTTTCCCATTAAAACTAAATTTTAAAAAATAAAATTAATAAATAAAGTGAATGATGGTTTTCTATTAAATATATCATGGATTATTATAAAGGAATTGAATATAATCAAATAACTCTTATGTTGGTGGTAAAATCCAATGACACCATATACATTAACATAAAAAAATTCTTTTTTCATTTATTATAGAAAGTAAAAATGTTCTATAAAAGTATTACATTTGAATAACATTGAATTAAAATAAAAAAAATATTAAAAAATCATTTATTCCCATATAACAATATCCATTCAATAATATTACGAATATGACCATTGAAGAAAAATATTTTTATTGTAAATTATTAAATCATTTAAAATGAGATTTTAATGGTAAATTATTCCTTACCTCGAGTGTGACTCATCATGTAAGATATTAATTTTACATAATAATAAAATTATGTTAATTATTAAATTTATTAAGACAATATTTCATGTTTATTATTTATTTTATGTTTTTAACATGATATGTTTAATTAATTAATCAATTAAGTTCAAAACAAAGGTCTTGACGATATTTGGCTCATAGATCCAAAATGAATTATTTGAATTTAATATGGTCGAAAATTTCATTATTAAATCATATAAAGAAATAATGATTAAATAATTACATTTTTAACTTAAATTATAATTTTAAAAAAGTTGAAATATGTTTCATAAAAATGAACTACAATGAAATCATGAATATTGTTGGTCGTACATACAAATGAGAAATGTTTTAATTTTAAAAAAATGATTAAAATAATGTAATATTTTTTTTGGTTTTCTAAAATTATTATTATATCATTAATATCATTATTTTTCTTTAAATACACTTCTATATATATCATCTATGTGATGTTTTAATGAAATAACAAGTCACATCACTTTTTGAAGGTGGGAATCCACACATACGGATGAATGACATCATCATTCATAAATGTATTGAAAGTTATGAAATTTTATGATATGTTATATTTTAATAATTATAAACATTTAATGAATAAAATATATATACATTAAATCTATCATTATATACATCCAAAATTGGTAGTGATGGGAAATGAATTACATTGGTTCGTGGGGTGGTAGTCCATCATTCCCCAAAATGATGGATTAATTTCTCATTTGATGGATGGTGGAGATGGATATAGGTTTTTAAATAACCCAACAATATATTAATATATTTATGATACAATTGCTATAATTTGTTAATTTTTTAAGAATATTTCAAGTATATAGAAGAATGGATAAAACTGAAAAATTATTTTAATAGTTACACCTCTTCTTTGGAAAATATCTATTTTATGACACCCAAATCCCTGTATGGTTGATATTATTCAAAACATAATACCTCTATAACGTTTTTAAATATTTCATGAAGGTATTTTGGTAGTTATTTGTCAAGATAGAGTTCTCATATAGTGTCCAAAAGATAGAAGATGAGGTACTCTATTGTATGTGAGGGGAGGGGAATTCTTGGAAATTCCTAAATTATTAAATTAATATAAATTAATATTTTATCTTAATGTGGATAAAAATTTATATAATTTGAGTATATGATCATAAATAGTCAAAATATAATCATATAATAAATTTTTCATAATCTTAGACAATTTTTTTCCTTAACAGTTCTTTTTATCCCCCCATGTTAACCCTTTTAACAATTATGATGATATCGATGTTATTTATTCTATAATGGTAAACAAAGTTACTATAAAAGGAACGATGGAACATAAATAGACTATGTATGGTACTTAAAACCCTATAGAATTCACTTGTATACTGACTAGATTTTTATTAATTTTAAATCATTTAATAAAATATTATTTATTATAAATTATCATTAATGTAATTTGGTGAACTATTCAATTAAAATAACAACAATGTAATAAAATATATTAATTGAATTAGAATCTAAACATTTAACACATTTATAATATTTATATTTTCCTTATTAATTTTTCTAGCTTTATTTCACTTATACAATATTACTTGTAGAGTTTTTAATGAAATTTACTTGATTTTTCAACATTGTTCATTGGTACTATATCATTGTAACATAAGAATTAAATATAATTATATAATCACTAAAAATTATAAATAAATATCCATAATAAAAAATTTAAATATTATCAAAATAACCAATAATATTCAATCATAACATATTTGTATACCAATGTGAACATATTAGGGGAATTTAAAAATCAAAGGAAAGATATTGTGTACTTTTCATTGTATAAAATAATACAAAATGAAAAATAAAAGTTACAAGGGAAAAATTCCCTTATTTTTAATTTTCCTTTATTTGGATGAAATAGAGTCATCCAATTAAATGAATTCATTTTTTTGAATGAATTTTAATCCTTGTCGTATTAGTGTTAACCATAATAAATTTCTTTTTTCCTTTACCCTGGTAAAAAAATAAACATTATTTACTATTCATGATGACAAAAAATAAAAGGGAAATATTTATAAAATTTTGGAATCATGATCACAATTATTGAAACCATTTTAGAATATTCAATTTCAAGTAGTAGTATAATTTAATTTAATATTAAACCCATAAAATACGATGAAAAGATATATTTCAAAAAATAAATCTTTTTAGTATTAAATTTTTTTATACCAAATTCAACAATAAAATTCATTCCAAAAATAATAATTAGATTAATATTCTTCAATTAATAGAACTATTGTTATTATTAATCTAATGACTATGCCTTAAACATCCAATAATCTAATATATTTATACTATAATTCACATTCTTTTATTTACAATGATCTTTTAGTTTTATAATGTTAGAGAATTAGGTCAAAACTCTAGTATAAAAGAACATAACTTATAATTTAGAAACATATTATCATTATCCATTTTTTAAAAATAAGACAATTTTAAAACAATACTTTATTTATTTTTATAATAACTCATCTCAATTTTTAACTTGACTTCTTCCTTTCCCTTAAAAATCATTAATCCTTGTGAATAAAATTGTATAACATTATATGAGCACACAAATCACCCTAAGGGACATCAAAAGAAAGAAAGAAACTATTATCCAATAAATAATTATAAAATATTTCATTTTATAAATTAACATTGGGATCAAAATAAAAATCTTTTGGTATAAAAAAACACGTTCTATAACCAAATATTTGCATAGAAAATCTCATAAAAAATTTAAAAGGAAAAATAAAAATCATAATTTTTTTATTGAAAAAATGAAAAACTAGTAATATTTTTTCAAAATGTTATAATTTTCCCCCTTAACATGTATCATATAGTTTCCTTTTAACAAAATCAAAATAAGTAACATTGTGAAAAAATTATATTTATACAAAAACATGGAAAGATAAAATAAATTATATGGGAAATTTTGTGATTCATTTTCTTATCTTTATTACTTATGGAGTATCCCTCATGGATACACAAGAGATAACACTAAAGGATATTCTTTAAATAACCAGAGTTTTTATACATAGTGTAAGAATTATAGTTACACATGGAATAACCATCAACAATAAAATAAAACATAAACATACCAAATGAATTGGAGGGATATCACAATACCACCTAAAATCAATTTATAACAGAACTACCCTTTATTATAGAAAATTCCCAATAACCATAAAAAATCATTTAAAATGAATTATTAAATTATAAAAAAAATTCCTTAATGAAAATAACTTATTTAAAATGAAAACTACTCAAATACAAAAGAAATCATATTCTTTGAAAATAACCATGTAATATAGTAAATTAATCATCCTAGATAATATTAATCGTGATTTCTAAAAAATCATATCCTTCCATATAAGTTATTGAAATATACCTTACATAATTTTGTTACAAAAATTATAAAGTAATTTTTTTTCGAAAAAGAAAACTTATTCCTTTCAAAAAAAATTTAAAAAATTAAAACATGGTTTAAATTTAAATCAAAAAATTATTTAATAATAATAAAAATGCTCATTAAATATTTTTTTGAAAACAAACTTTTGTATATTTATGAAAAAGTATGTTTTAAGGGAATCATTAAATTTTTATTTTTAATAGAAAGTCCCTTACGTTAAGTCTATCTAATCATTTATGTTCTTTATTATCCAAAAGAATAAACTAAATTAATTTTTTAAATTATTTATGACCTTTTAATGTTTATTTTTTAATTTATATAATTTATTTCGATGTTATATACAATTAATTATTCAATTTATTTCATATTCTGCATTTTGATGATATTTGGTACTTAAATCCCAAATGGATTTGGATGGTTGACTTTGGTCAAAGAGAGAAATATTTCATCATCTAGAAAATAATAATCTTCAAATAATTATCATTTTAATTTAATAAAATTAATTTTAAATATACCTACTAAATATGGTAATGAAAAATTAACTTTGATACAATCATGGAGATAGTAGGTTATATATATGCATTAGTAATGTTTCCAATTTTCAATGATTAATATAGAAGAAATGTAAGCATTGTGTTATATTTTTAGAATAATAATAAGCCTTAAATATTATATTACTTACTAAAATATTCTTATATGTATCATCAATGTGATTTGGTGATTTAAAATGAATCAAATTGTTTCTTAGAGGTGTTATTGTACTGGTACACAAGAACAACGTTATCGGGTTTCTATACATAAAACAATGATAATTTCAAAGTAATATTTTCAATATAGAATAAAAATATTTTATTAATATAATATATGAAAAATAATTCCATCATTATAACTAGTCTTGAGAGATGGTGACAAAAAATGAATTACATCGATTCTCATGGTGGTAGTCCAATGTACACACGAGTGATGGTTTCATCTTCCATTTGATGGAAGCAGATATGTATATAGTTTTTTCATTTACTTAAAAACACCTTATTATATGTATGATACTTTTTTAATTATTACATAATTGTTTAATAATGTTTTAAGGATTACAAAGAAGAAATAAAACTAAAACATTCTCTTGAAAACTATGCCTCTTCTTTGGAAAACCTCATTTTAATAAAACCTTAAGACCTAAAATATTGGTATTTTTAAAATAATAATTCAACTATAATGAGTTTAGAAATTCTATTAATGTTTTTGGGTAGGTATTTTAAAAATTAATTAGGTATTTATGGGTGAATAATTGAAAAGAAGAGGTTCCCTTTTATAAGAGATACGAGGGGAACTCCTCGAATTTCCAGAAATATTAAATTAATATAAATTAATTTTCAATTGAGAATGGAAAAAATGTGATTTATTTAAATTTTAATGTGAGTATGGGTCTAAATTCCTATATAATCAAATTTTACACATTTTGACTATATTTATTCCCTAATCTTGTGGTTTTAACGCATGGATCTCCTACCACGAAAACATGGTTTTTAACTCATTGAGGGTTAATATATTGATTATAAAATTCAAAAATACCCATTAATAAATCATGGTTGATAATTTCATTTGTAAGATAATCAATATGAATATTATAATATTTTTATGAATTTTATAAATTTTAATAAAATAATGTTTACTAGAAAATATCTATAATGTCAATTTTAAGAACTATTCAATAATTTTACTTTAATAATATCCATAAACATATAGTATTCAAAAAGATATTTAATTATATCAATAAAATTCCTTTTTCATGTATAAAATATTACTATCAAACTATTTTTATGATATTATATTAATTTTTATATTTTTAAAATCATTCATTATATATTTTTCATTATTTGACTTATTATTATATAAGTTTTGTGTAAGCATTTAAAGTATTTATATTTTCATTAAAATTTTAAATAAATTACAATTATTAATATATATATATATATATATATATAATCATTAATAGTACAATTTATATTCAATAAAATCCTATATATAACCCTAAGAAAAAAATATTTTATTTATTAAAAACAAGAGGGACGTATCTCTGACTTGTCTTTAAATAAAATATTATAATGGTCATAATCTCATCCGAGTGGCACAAAAAGGTTATATATTATACCATTGTATAATTATGGATGATATATAGTCATAAAATAAAATCATTATATGTTTTACTGTAGTTTTATAATCCATATCATTATTTTTTGTCCTCTAATTACACGATTTACCATTTACCATTGTAAGAGAAGATACTAATCTTACTATTCATATTGAACAATAATAAAAGGGAAATATTTAATAAATTTGGTCCTAGTGATTCAAAATATGGAATCTATTTTTAAAAATTAAAAACACAAAATTTGAGTGCTCTAATATTAAAGTATATTGAAAAAATGCAACGTAGAATAGTTTTTTGAAACAAGGGTTTTTAAGCCCAAAACTATACTTGTATGAAAAAAGGTATAAGTATCATTAAAATGTAATTAATTATATTATATAAAAATAAAAATAAATAAATGTACTTTCAGAACAAATTAAAATAATTTATTTTCTTTTTAATATAAATAAAATGATAGTTTTATAAAAATCATTATTTTATCTATTCACTGAAAACTAATACTTTCAGAAAATATTCAATATATTACCCTTTTAAAATTTTGAAATGCATAATTGAAAGAATGAATTCATTTTTTCAAATAAATTGTCTAATATTTCCAAAAAAATATTAATAATAATCACCCATTAAAATTAATAAAAAAATATTTTTGAAGAACTCATTTTTTTATAAATTAAATGATTTTACTGAAAATATAATAATTATTTCAGAAAAAGTAATTAAAAAGATTATAAATGATTATGAACGTTTTATATTTCATAATCTGGTATATAGAATTCATTCTATCTAACTTCAAAATAAGTTTATAAGAGTCAAATTTAAATAATAATATTTCATTGGTCATTTAAACTCGATGTTGTACATATTGTATGCTATTGAAAATTGTTATTCATTTTAAAATATCAGGATATGACATTACCCCCAATATTATAAATTTCAACCTGAAAATTTTCATAAGGGATCGATAACTATTTTATGACTTCTCAGAATACGTTTCTTGAAATCTTACATCATAACAATGGTCAACTAAGATCTAGTAGAAAAGAGAGAAAAGGAATGTATGAAGACCATCTCGAGTGAAACATAACTATGTTTCCAAATATTAGAAAATTAGTATAATGTGAAAACTATGTATGTAAGAGAAAAATAATTCCCAAGGACTGATATAGGGTGATATTGAAAATGTTATTTAGAAAGATAACCATAAAAAAACTGTAAATATGTAGTGGGTTAAAATGATGTTATTTGTTTTGGTAAGAAACATAAATGAATAAATTTTTTTTTTCAAAATTATTTTACAATATTTAAATATTTATTTAACTACTTAGACTATAAAATGACGAAATATACTTAATTAATTATTATAATTTCATCCTTTAAGCAATTTCCACCACAATCTATTTTTTCTTCCAAATGATGATTATTCAAGAGGAAATTTTCATGATTGAAACACTAGAATAAAATTATAAAGACCACAAAACCCAAAAAATAATTAAAATATATTCATCCAATATATTGAAGTTATCCATAACCCAGAATGACTATTACAAGGTATAATAATTCCCGAAATTAATAAACCTTCAATAAATGAAAATACTTTTAATCATGGAAACTCAACAGTAATAACCAAAAATCAATATTGATTATTTAATAAATAATTATATTTAAAATTACTGAATTTTTTTTAACTAAGATAGAAATCTAAAATTATAAGTTATTTGATCACATAAAATATTTCTCCAAATAACACTGATCACTTTTGTTGTCTCCTTTCAAAAATTACATCTTAATTATATATTTTTACCAATATATGACAACACTTTAAAAAAACAAAAATCACCAATGATCCAAAACAAATCATATATTTTTCCAAAATATTATTAAACCTCATTCCACAAATAACATTCAAGTTTATTCTATTTTAATTAATCCAATAATTTTCCCATTAATTATAATGATATTCTTCTGAAATAACATTGATCACATAATCACAAAATCAATTTACAATCCCATGGTTATCTATATGTTATTAAATAAGTTCCCCAATTAAAATAAATAATTATATTTCATCCCAATATTTTTTTTAAAAATATCTCTATACTTACCGGGACATCACATAAGCTAATGGTAGGAATTACACCATTGTCTCCCATCGAGTGTTTATTCAATCCTCATGGCCCATCCAAAACTAACAGGTGGTCACCAGAATGTTAGTTTTTCCTTTTACTTAAACTATATTAATTCAATTCCAATAACATCCCAAAAATACGATGAAAATCATTTGAAATGAAGTAACCAATAATTATTACAAAATAAAAGTTCTTATAATCTTTAAAGGCTACCAATAACAATAAAAATAGTTCCACAAAAAAATAATAGAATTATTACACAAATAACATTTTCAATAAAACTTATACTAAAGATATGGTTTATATTGCCATAAATGTATCTCAAAACAATCTTAATTATCTTATCCATCCACTTTTTAAACCCTAAAATGGTGTGTCTAGTACTATTAACATGATATTAACCTGAAAATTTTTAACCCATGTTTGTATTCATAATTCTTCAGATTACCACATTTGAAAACAACATAAACACTAAAATTATTTAAACCCTTCTCTGAAACAAACATTAAGGACTCATATATGAACATCAAATAATATAGCATCTTTAGAGTGGAAATCAAATTATTTAATTAAAAAAACTTTTAGGTTTTGAGTTATGGAGATTTGATTGATATCAGTTATATAAAAAACAATATTTTACATTGTTTACACTTTTAATGAATATCCATTTTTTAAATTAATAAATTTTTAAAACATAATATGATTTCTTTTTATGAAAATTCTTCTCGACCTTAAAAATGAATTCTTCCTTTCCAGTAGCCATATTTAAGCCATGTGAAAAGAATTTTAAAACATGGGATATGCACAAAAGGTTTGGTAAGGGACCTGAAAATAATGAAGGAAACTATTATTCCCTAAATACTTATAACAAAATTCTCTTTTATTGTAAAAAATACTCCAGTCTCAAAATAATCATTTTCACCCACGAAAACACATTTTCTTAACAATTATTTCCATAAAAACTCATAATAAATTTAAATGGTAAATTAAATTTCATAATGGTTTTCTAAAAATTTGATAAACTCATGAAATAATTTTCACAAAGTTATAATGTTTGATATAAATAAGTAACATATAATTTCCTTTGAATATATACTCAATGGGATACGTTATGAAAACATGAGATTTATATTAAAACATAGAAATAATAAATAAATAATATTGTTTACATGGGGTATAAAATTATTATCATACATACTTATGGTGTAACCCTCAAGGCTATACATGAAATAACCCTCACAGTTATACTTGAAATTACCATCATGATTATACTTGGAATAACCATTACTATTTACCTTAGAATAATCATCGCATTTAACATCCAAAAAAACATACAAAATTAATTGAATGAATATCATGGAACCACATTAAATATGTTTATAACAAAACCACACATCATCAGAAACAATTCCCATGAACCATAACATAATCATAAAATTTGAATTTTTTCATCATAAATTCCTTCCTTCATCAAAAGCACTTATTTAAAAGGGAAAATTAACACATACTAAGTAAAAATAATAATTGAAAATGGACATGAAATTTAGTATCATATTATTTACAAAAAAATTATTTTTGAAGATAGAAAAATCTTTTCATAATGTATATGTTAAAAACATTACTTACATACATTTTTTTGGAAAAGTCAAAAAGCACTTTGTTTGGAAAAAGAGAAAACTATTCCTTTAAAGCCATTTTCACAAAAATTAAAACATAAATAAAAATAAATTTAAAAAATTATATAATAATATTAATAACATTTATTAAATACTATTTAGAAGGAAATCTCATGGATATGAATGTAAAAGATAATATTATGGGAAAAATTAAGATGATTTTGTAAAAAAATTACCTTGAGTTTGACTTAACATACATGTAATTTATCATAAAGAATGACAACATTAGATTAATTTTTTAATTTTTTAATCATTTTTCAAGTTTATTACTCATTATATATATCTTACTTCCAAGATATATAAAATTAAATAATAATTGTAGTTCACATGGGACGTCTTGATGATATTCGGTAACTAAATCCAATATGACTTAGGTCAATTTACTCGAGTAAAAAGTGGTCATTATTCCATGATATCAGGATTAATATTAATAAAATAGTCATAATTTTTTTACCTCAATTTTACATTTTAATAAAACCACTAAATATGGTTATGAAAAATGAACTATGTTATAATCATGTAGACAATAGGTTATACCTACGCATGAGTCGCATTTCCATTTTTCAATGATTATTATATAATGAAGGTAAGTAAAATTTTTAATATATACAATGATCATATTGTCATAAATATTTCTTATTTTAAAATAAATATATGTATTTCCCCTTTGATGTGGTAATAAAAAATTAATCGCATCTCTTTATGGATTTGGTAGTCTACACAAACACACAACAGATGTTATCATTTTTCTGAACATGTAATTTCAAGAAACTGAATGATATATTATTATATAAGAATGATAAATATTTAATTATTATCATATATAAAAATTAATTATCTCATTATAAATAGTTCTGAGAGATAGTGGGGGAAAATGAATTGCATCAATACGCGTGGTTGTAGTCCATCGTACACACGAATGATGGTTTCATTTCTCTTTTGAAGTAATATGATATGTATGTAGGATTTTAAACTAATATCACATCACCTTAGTATATTTAATATTTTTTTACTATTTTTTTACTTTTTATGAATAGTTTTGTGTATGTGTAAGAAGAAATATAATTAAAACATGCAATGGAAAACTATACCTCTTATTTGGAAAACCTCATTTTCTTAATGCCTTAAGCCCTCTAATATTGGTATTATTCCAAAATTAAGGCCTTTATAAATATAGAAGATTATATAAAGGTATTAGGGTAGTTATGTTACAAACAAAATAGTTTTCCAAGTGTTAATGAAATTTAATAATAGGGTTCCATTTATTAGAGATAGGAGGGGAAAGCATGGAATTTCACAATGTATAAAATTAATATAAAATACTTTTCACATAAAAATATCTAAAAAGCTATTTATATTGAATATAAGATGAGTATTGATTTAAATAAACTCACAAAATTAATATTATACATTTCTATTCCTTTTTATATGGTTATATTTAGTTTTAAACCCCTATTTTACCCATTTAAATCTAACTGTGACAACATGGATTTTTAAACATCGAGGGTAGATATAATTACTATGCATTTCAATAATACTCAAATATGGACCATGGTTAATATTTAAAATCCTTATCATAATCACTTTTTTTAATTTAATATTTTTTGTAATTTTATATCAATAAATAAAATAATAATTTCTATATAATATATCTATTTCCAATTTTTAGAACTATTCCTTAATTTGAAATTATTAATATCAAATAAACCAATAAAATTTGAATCAATATTTGTTATATAATAAAAGATTAATTGTAAAGAAATAAATTTTTTAATCAAATTATTTATCTAAATGATTATTATATTTATATTTTTAATATCATTTATTTAATTTTTCACTAATTCAATAGTTTCAACATCATTGTTGTGTGAGGATTTATGGTAATTATTTCTTCATTAAAAATTAGAAATTAATATTTATGATGAATATAAATTATTTAAATTTTAAAATAATGTTTATAGTCTAGCATATTCTCTAGATAACCCCATGGTAAAAACATTTTTGTTATAAAAACAAGAGGGTTGAAAATTTTACTTTTCTTTAAATAAAATATTATAAAATTAATAATCTCATATTAGTGAAATAAAGAGGTTATAAATATAAAATTTTTATTATTAATGGTGATACATAATCATAGAATAATATTTAAGAATATGTTGTGTAAATTTTATTGTCCTAATCATTATTATTAACAATTGATTACTCGATTTACCCTTTATCATTGTAATAAGAATTACTAATATTATTATTCATATTGACAAAAAAGTAAACCTGACATATTTAATAAATTTTTACCAACTTATTAAATATATTGTACACATTTTACAATATAAAAATCACAAAATTGACATAATTGAATTTAAATTTAAACTAGAAAAATGTAAGAAAAATAGTTTTCTTGAAAATTGTATTTTTACGACCAAAATTTTATTTATACCAAAACAAGGTATAAGTATGATTAAAATTTAATTAATTAGATTAAATAAAATCAATCTCTACTTAATTTGATTTTAGATTAAATAAAAATTTTAATGGGTCTTTTTGATAAAATAGAAAGGCCAGTTTTATGAAAATTTGAATTTTTCATTATTCACTAAAAAGTAATCGTTTATGAAAATTATAAAAAATGAAAGATAATTATGTAATGATTTTTTAAAAATAAAATCCAATTTTGATAATACATTTTCTAAAATTTTAAGGAATAAATTATAATAATCATCTATAAAAAATAAAATCTTTTTTGATGAAATATTATTTTGAGAACAATAAATTTTTTTACTAAAAATGTAGATATTAATTAATTTTTTTTATAAATTAGAAATTAGTAGAACCATTTTATGTTTCATAATTTTATTAAAATTATTCATTCCCTCAAAGTTTACTATTTGGTTATAATGGTCACATTTAATGAATAATATTTCATTGTTTGTTTAAGATAGGTGTTGCGTATTATATTCACTCTAGAACATAGTCTATAATTTTAATATCTTATAATTTTACTTTAAAATTAATAAAAAATAATTTTAATTTCTAAATACATTAAAAGAAAATAAATTTTGCAACGAATATTAACATTTTCACTATTCATTAAAAGTCATTTTTTTCAGAAAATTTACATAAATTCATCCTAAGATAATTTTTAAATAATTAATTCAATAATGAAGGTAAATATTTCAGGTTATAAGTATATAATTTGGAAATTTTGGTTTTAAAAAAACTATATAATTTATGAAAACCTAATTTGTTTAAAAATTAATCTTTTCCTTTTGATTGAAAAACTATCTAATATTATTATATATAATCTAAATCTATAATATATAATCAATTTATTTAATTAGTGAATGAGAATAAATTATTTTAACATTATATGTGTATTATAATTTTTTCAAAAATTTAATGGAAATATTAATAAAATTACATGAAAATTGAAATAAAATCTATTAATTATTATTCAAGGAAAAGGGAAGTATCATAAGATGGTATCTATGATGAAAAGTAATAAATATAAATTTGGTTTTGGTTATTATAAAAAATTAATTTAATTATATAAAACATTTTTTTAAAGAGTTATAAATGTTTTTTATCTAATTTTCCATGTTTTATATGTCATATGAAATTTATTTATACTAATAAATTATTATTAAAATTTCCTCAAACTTTTTTTTCATTAAAAAATTTATTTCAAATAATGTATCTTATATACTACCCATAATTAATTATTTAAATTTTTTATAGGTACCAAAGAATTCATATAGTAACCCGATTTAACTAAAAATAGAATGGGTAGAAAAATTAGTATCCCATTAAATAATATATTTTTGGAAATTTTTCTTACAAGTTTCTAAGATTCATAGTTTATATATATTGGATTATATAAAAATATGACTATAGATCAACATAATTTCAAATATTATAATAATTATGATGGTGTCTCTATAACATTTGGTGGAAACAAAAAAAGAAAGGTTACGGGATTTGGTGAAGTATGTATCTCTAATTATGTGTTAATTAATAAATTACTATATGTGGAAGGTATAAAATATAACTTAATTAGTATTTGAAAGTCATTATATGTTGAAATGAGTGTTAAATCTGATAATAAAAAAATTTAGTTTCAAAAAATGAATTTGATTTTTTATGACAACATAAAAGAGAATATTTATTATATTGATTTTTATAAATTAAATTTTTAGAATATTATGATAATTAATTATATATAAATACATGATATATTTTGGAATAAAATTCATTAACATGTAAACTTTTTTCAATTACAGAAACTTTATATTAATGGATATGTAAAACATCTTCCTAATTTAAAAGTTAGTATGAATTTTAATTATGATTCTTGTTTAAAAGGTAATCTGCATAGAGTAATTTTAATATATCTTTACATTGTAAAAAAATTTATACCATAAGATATTATTAATTAATATTTATTCAGTTTTATTTAGGCTTCTAGTTTTAGAATAAAGACATAAGTTTGTGTGATTTCTGATTATTTTAGTAAATTTACTTAGACTTTTTTATGTCTAACAAAAGTAATCCTTGATATAAATTTATTTCTTTTGGATTGATGGTTCGATATAGAAATATTTATTTAACTATTTATATTATAAGTGATGATAGAGGTGAATTTTTTAATCTTTAAATTGAAACAATTTATAAAAAAATTTATTTTCATAATTCTGGTGATCCATGAACACCATCACAAAATGGTATTGTTGAATGATACAATAATACTATAATTGAAAAGGATATAACTATATTAAATAAATATTACTACATAAATATTTTGGTGTTGAATATTTTTATAATTATTGTTATATTCTAAATATAGTTTTAATTTGACAGTTTTTAAATAAAACTCATAATGAATTTCTTAAAGGTAAAAAATATAATGTTTGTTATTTTTTTTTATGTGAATATTTTTTTAATAAAAGGGAAATTTTTTATAAATTTGATTACAAAGGTTAAAATGTAATTTTTGGGTTATTATTATAAAATTAAATACTTATGAGTTTAAAAGAAAATAATAATGATTGAAGAAGAATATTTTCAAGTTAAATTTGATGGAGTTCTTTTGAAAAAGTGATTGATTTTATATAAATATCTGGATTCATTTATTGAATTTTATTTTTTCTGAATTAAAACCTCCCGATAATATTTTAATTTTTTAGGGTAAGAATAATAATTCCAATTATATTTTCTTGTATTAAAAATTAATTAGTACAACTATTTGGATAATTTTGTTGGTAATGATTATTCTTTTATTTAAAAATATAATCAATATTTTTAAATTTTATGGGAATTATTCTTATGATTCCGATTATTTCAAAATAATTTTATTGGTGATTAGGATTTTTAAAATGAGATCATTTTCATACACTTTTAATTTAGCTAATTTTCTAGATATATGGTTTGTATTTTAGTAAAACCCCATATAGATTAGTAATATATCAGATCTAAGTGTATTATTAGGTATAAAATGTATAAATATTGTTATATTATCAATAAGAAATATACACTTGTATCTAATAGTTTTTTTTTCATAATGTAGGAATAAATTTTTAATGAATAATTAGTTATTATATCTAGGACGAAATCTATTAGAATATAATTTTCCTTTTTGAATTTTCAAAGTTTTTAATTTTTTCAAATTGATAACAGAATTTCTTTTTTATTTTGTTTTATTCATTTAGAATTTTATATTTATCAACCACCAATTTTTAATAAAATTAAATTACCAAATAATATTTTTAGGTTTTAAAAATATTGATATAGTATTAATCAAGAACATCATTCTAAGTAGGAATGAATTATTATTTTTCATTGAAAACAATTTTTATTATAGTTAGAGAAGATCATACTTTGTTTGTTAAAAAAATATAAAAAGATATTTTAATTGTTCAAATTTATATTTATCATATAGTTTAAGGACATTCAAGTTAATTTATTGGTGAAGAGTATTTGGATTTTATGAAAGGTGAATCTGGTATGATTTTAATGGGTAAACATAATTATTTTTGTACTTTAAATTAATCATTAAAATGATAGATCATTTATGAATTAATACAAATATTGTGAATATTTAGTTAATATTTCTTTAGTTTATTTTAATATTTTTAGAACCCATTAGGAGTAATATTGGTAATTTATATTTTAATAAATCTATAAAATCATTAGATTAAAAAATATTTGTAGGTTTGATTAGTAGTTTCTTAAATATTAATCTTTCTAGACCTGATATTATGTTTACTATTTTTTATAGGTAATAATTTATACTAATCTATATGAATGAATATTTAAACCTATTAAATGTATTTTCAGATGTGTTAAAATAATTGATAATTGTGGACTATTTTATTCTAGAAATTATTATTTTGATTTAATTATTTATTTTGATTTGTATTTTAGAGGATACTAACATGATTGAAAAATTACTTCAGGTATGTGTCCTTTCTTAGTATAATATTAATTCTTAGAGTTTTAAAAAAATTTCATTTTTATATACTATATAAATTAAATATATTTTTTTAATTTCATTTTTTTCTCAAGATTCTTGGTTAAACAAACTTTATATCATTATGGTTTTAATTTTAAAAATATTCTAATATATTTTTTATAATTAATCTATTATTTAAATAACACAAAATCCTTCACAAAATTATAGAAAAAATCATTATGAAACTAAATTTATTTTTCTTATACATTATTTTAATAGATGATACATTACTTTGTAATATGATTCAACATAAAATAAAATTGATGGCATTTTTACAAAAAAGTTACATATTTATATTCTTTGGAAAGTTAAATTTCAACATGGTATAATTGAAATTTAATTTATAGTATATTATTAAGGTGCTAATGTTTAAATTATAATGAATTATGTCAATATCGTTTTAATTAATTTATTTATTTAACATTTCAATAAGTTTACAAAATATAAATATCTTTTTAAAATATTGAAGGGATGTTAAATTTACAAAAAAGAGGTAGATTGTTGGTGCTATGACTGATTTTTGAGTAAAAGATATTTATATTTTATATTTATAATATTGAAAATAACTCAAAATTTTATTTTTAGTGAAATATAATTAATCATTCTAAATTACATATTCTATATTTTGTAATAAAAATTTCACACAAAATTATTAAAACAAGAGTGTATAAAGCTTCAATTTCTCATAGAAAATAATTAACTTATTTTATTTATTTAATAATTAATATTTGTTCTTTATTTTAATCATTTATCTATTAATTATTCATATTTTCGTGGGATTTACTTAATTTTCAGTTAATTTGTAATTTTTATAGGTGTTTTTTAACCTTACAAAAGCTTAAAAATTTTATATTTACCTTTTCATGAGTTTTTTTGTCAGCCTTATGTGTAAAATATAAACTACTTGTGACCATTATAAAAGTTTTGTTTAAATATATTTAAACATACATAAGTTTAAGTATTCTATTTAAATTACTTTTATGTAACCACGATCTATTACCTTTATATCCTCTATTTAAATCATACTCTAACCATAACTATCTCGTTAATCACACCTTTATATAATCTGATAATGTTTTATTCTAGTTTTACGTTTCACATTTCCATTACCTTTATACATTATCATTTTAAATTTACAAGGTATCTATTTATTTCATGAATTACTATTATATATACATTTTATAAAACCTTTACGCAGGAATTAAAATAACCTCAATACATTTTTACAAAACTACCTTTACACAGTATTTTCTATGAAACCAGCGCTTAAAATATTCACATTCTTGTCTCTTTTAGAATTTCTATTTAATTATCACTCATTTTATAAATTTTAATAGAATTATTTATTCTATAAATTAATATAAATTATTTAGAATCCATGTAAAGTAATTTTAATATATTTTAAATATATTTAAAAGAAGATTAAATGTATTAGTATTTCACATATAAAACTATAAATTTTATTTAAAAAATGAATATATTTGAATATATTTTGAATATATTAATTTAATTATTTTTTTATAAATTAAATTTTAAGAATAATGAACATATTCATACTTTTTTTTGTTTCAAATTTAGTGTTATTAATTGTCTAATTTTTTATTTAATCACATATATAAATTTTGGAAATATTTTAAATTTTGAAAACTATTGTTAAAGATCTACATACCATGATTCATGGGATCACATTAACTAATTGTTATGGAATTTTATTTAAAATTATTCAAATTATTTTGAATGACATTTATTTTTGAAATTCATAAAAATACTCTACATTTTTTATCGATGATAATTTTACAAATAATTATTTATCAAATTATCTAATAATTATGTTCAATTATTTGAATTTGAATTTTGTAAATTAATGTATATTTAGATATTTTTGTGTTTTATTTATAGGAATTAGATAATTATTCAAGGATTATGAATACCACTTTTATAATATGACTTTCCTTTGCTGTGAGCATTCTAGATTTCAAATCGATATAGAATAATAAGAACATATGAACATCTATTTAGTCCAAAATGAATAAAGTCACACATGATATATGATCTCATAAGGGGAACCAAATAATCCTTTACTAACACTATTTCAATGATGAAATGTATTAATAATTCTCTCTAAAACAAGAGGTGGGTCTTAAATCTGTCTTTATAGACATTATTTCTTCTTAGTTATGTCTAAGTGTGTATCAAATATTTTCATCTCAATTATCTATGATTAATATTTTGCCTATGGTTTTCCAAAAAAAATAATTTTTATCTCTTTGGGTAACAAGTCACGAATTCTAATGTCAGGATTGTTTAAGTTGTGACTCTAGATATCTAATGTTATATTATAAGGGGTTGTGACTCTACATAGAAAATTAATGTGTCTTGGTTATTCCTCCGCTAAAAAATTATGTTATAACTAGTTTATAATTTCCTCTAAAATCACGTCATTCATAATTCCTCTCTCAAATTGAATAGTGGTGTAAGAGTATAGCAGTTACACATTATACTAAAATAGAATAAAAAATAAATGTGTACATTTCATTACTTTTAAACTAGAAACTATCACCTTTTATGAATAATAATTAACCTTGATAATTAAGTTTGATAATTAATTATATAATTTATTTATTTTCTTTTAAATTTAAATCTTGTCTATTCACCACCAACCCCATTTAGACTATATTTTATCATCACCACAAAAAAATTGTATTCACTATGATTCTTAGTTTCATCAATTTCATATTTCTTCAATGATAGTCAAAACAATATATTTTCTTCAACGTGTGATGTTCAATGAAAACCTTTCCTAAAATTCATTACTTCATAAATCTAGATATCGATTTTGTATCTATTAAAAATTGTTCTTCATTTAAAATTTTGTGAATTTTTTATTTCATATATGTGTTCCCTATTATTTTTATCTCAGTAAAGATATATATTCATAATATCCAACAGACCTCTGTATTTGAAATTAAATATTCAAATCAAATTATCAACTAACAACAAATTTTTTTCTGTAAATCTATCCATTTTAACATATTTGATATGATCTCAACCTTATTTCTCCATTTGTTTCATTGAATTCCAAAATATGGCTCTCAAGTAGTTGTAGAACACCCAAATAATTGAAACTTCTATAACATCTACATATAGTCAAAACTCCATACAAACTGGCTCATAAAATGGTCATTTCTTATTTTTTACTTCAAATACAAAAACATGATACTCAAAAGATCTCCTCCATAGAATGATGTTCTCTAGTTTAAAATTTTTATAGGAATAAAGTATATATTTTAAAACAAAAACATGTCACAAATTGGAAATTTATTGATTCACCAATTTTTATAGGGAAATACCCAAGACCAAGAATTATATACTACATCACGATCACCATCACAACCATTTTTTAATTTAGACTAAATAACATAGTTTTAAAAATGAAATGTGAAATAAATATCAGGTTATATCCTATTATTCAGGTCATATATGATATATGATATTTTAATTTAATGAAATATTTACTTTCATGGTATATGTGTCCTCACTCTTTCTAACACGTAATGTTTTCAAATGAAATGATGTCAACTATGGTTCATCTACACACATTATTTATAATTTAAAAATTCTCATCATTAAATATTTTATAAAATATACCCTACATAATTTCCCTATCCATTTCCATGTCCACTTTGACATAGATAAATCTAACATGGTGTGGGGATAATCTTTTTAATCTCTTCATTCACTAATATTCTCACCATCATCTCCAGACAGCTCTTTGTATTCATTAACTCTTTCCATATATAGAGTGACACCCAAAAATATGGATATCTTAAGGAATAATTTCTTTTATCCATATTTTTCATGAATTATCATTTAAACGTTTTCAATACTCTTCCATTAATCCATTAATATATCACATGAATCATTCAATATCTAAACATAGCATCCGTTGAAAATATTAAACATTTAAAAATATTATCAAAGAAGAAATCAAATAACACAATAGTTGTAACGATCCACATTGTCCCTATGTCATCGGCCAGTCATATAGGGCCCCAAATGCCTATAAATAACCCAAAAGGAAAAATAGTCAAGGGAGTATAATTTAAGAAAAAATTATTAGAAGAAATTATTTTCATAATATAATAACTCTTCCTTACCATTATATACATCTTGGAGCACAACTTCAGGCCATGCATATGGAATTTATCTCCACCCACTCTCATGTTCAAAATTTCCTTCAAAATAAATGAACCCTTATAACCTAGTGCACCCCACCTAACTCGAGGATATATTTTAACAAGTGGCTAGTTATCCTACATCACGTTGGAATTAATTAAATCATTTATTCTCAAGGAATCCTAATGGAATTACACCCCAACCAACACATGTGTGAGTCCTTATGAATTGTAATACTAGATCTATCCCTTTTATAACTATTCCAAAGTCTATAATCCTTTGAAAAATCATGACATACACCGATGGTGTAAATCATCATTGTGGACCATGTGCATTATAATTAAATAAATATGGATTCCACTAATCTTGAGTCCAAAAATCCTTATAATAAATAGAACCTTTAAACATTCAGTTTTTCTCTTTAATAATGGTATAAAATATCATCCCTAACATTTACCAAAGAATTTTAAATAAATTATCAACTTGGAATATTCTGTATCATTTAAACTATGTCATACACCATTCCTAAACTCATGAACTAGCCCCAAACTGAAGTATTTAATTTTATAATTCCCATTCATTTTATGTTCAATCATATTGTGGACGATTACTAACCACCTATCACCACATGATATTGACTTCAAATCTGTAATTTTCTACATAATACACAATAAAATTATGCTGAATTTCATACATAACCCTATTTTTAGAACTTATAACACGTTTTTTATGTAAATTGGATTGGAAACAAATATTTTGTAATCATTGTTCCTCTAATTATCCCCTACAGCTTTGGTATGATTGGATCCTCTCTTAGTGTAACTCCATTGTAATTTAGCTATAAATTATTTCAATCCACCACTTAGTAAATAGATAAATATAGAATAAGTTAAATGTTTCTCCAAATAGTTTGTACAATATATTCATCTAGTTACCCTTTCACATTAATAATTCCCAAGATGTTTGTGTTGAATATAATGGAGAAACTATTTTGATATAGGCCCTAAAAACCTTCGTCATTTTCTCTTTGGAACTCAATACTCTATGGATTTTGAATAAGTTTTGGAACCATATATTAATACAACTCATTTTTCATGGTTAATTATAATTATGAAAGATAATCAGAAGTCCCACACCAGACCATTTATAGGTACCATCCTCCTTGTATCCTATTTTGTATGCCTTTATACATCTTTCAATTGGCCATGATGGTATGACTATAAATTGTAAGTCACAATGTACCTAGTTATACAACCTAAAATGGAACACAAATAGTCACATATCCAAGACCCTAAAAAACACCAGTATATTTGTTGTCACATGACCTTAAATGGTACAAAATTACTCTTTATATGGAATTTAATTTTGTTGTTTTCATTCCCTAAACAATGTTACAAAGAAAGACCCATTCATGGAACCAATATGAATTCTCACACATACATCACCTCCATCTATACCCCATGTCCTAATAAGAGACCATAAACACCAATGCAACCCTTATTCCTTCATAAATGATAGGAAATTATGACCAACAATATTTCCTTCTAAGAGATAATAAATGCAACAACCTATATTTTCCAGGAATATATTTATGAATTTTTATCCATACATTATAATTTCAAATGTGATTTGAATTTATTTTATTTTATTTTTAACCATATAAATATCTATTATTTACTAATTAATTATTTATAGTGAAATTTTTAAATAAATGCTTATTTTGTAAATATTAATTGATGTAAATAAAATTAAAAGTATACATATATTGAAGGAAATAGATAAATAGATAATTTGTATATCATTTCATCAATATAACATATTACATATTAAGAATAAATAAATTCTCAAAATAAAAAAAACAATGTTATAGAAAACCCGTGAAAGTAATATAAAATTTATTTAAATTTCAAGTGTGTTATAATCACTGATATTATCACACCTAAAAAAACTATAAAACTAAAACAAAAAGTATATTTATGATAGATATTTTTTATAGAGAATTTTGGTATAAATATAAGTGAATAAAATGTGTATGCAATTTTAGGTTTTAACAGGAAGATTAAATATTAAATGACCACTTGAATTATAACTATCCATTAAATATAAATTGACCATTGGGAATTGTATCTTTTTTAACAAAAAATATTTTTCCATGAATACAATAAGAAAATATAATAATTATAAATTAGAAATTAGGTTTAAAATAATATAACTCAATGATTGTAAAAGTGATAATTTTAATATATGTCTAGGAGGAAAGATGCTTCTATTTTGGATTCCCAAGTGATTCCTATAGTCTATTTGTAGTTTTTTTCTCCTTATCCTCATAGTGATATCTGAGATGAAGTCATAGTTCTACAGGAGATTCTACATTCTCTAAATGTTGGGATAAACTATGGGAACTGTGTTGGAGTTAGTGTCCTTGTACCAACTATTTATACTTTGATTACATGTATATTAAATGTATTTAATATTAATTAGACTTATTATTATATATTATTTATTATTATTCACAAATATAATGTAATAATTACTTAGAGTATATTCCACGTTGACAAGATCATACAAATTCCACGATATGATGAGAATATTAATGTGCAAGGATGATATTCCCAAATAATGTTACACAGTTGGAGTATGCACTATAAAGGGAAACATAGTACATAGACTTTCTAGTGTGAGTTTTCGTAAGATGATGAGACTTCTTCTCATAAAGTTTTCTCTTTTTAATCTTCAAATGGGAGATTATGGGAGTAGACCATCCATTATGAATTATTTATGTTTTGGTGTCATTAGATATTCTGATCTACAAGCATGTGTGACTATCCTTACACATTATTATTTTTATTAATGCGCGTTACAACTCTCACACATAGATGTATTTTGTATACCATAACAATAATAATTCATGGGAATGTTGGATATGTTTGGTGCATCATGAGTGATATGTCACTAATGAATAATTCGTTGAAGGATTTTTCTATTCTATATCTATGAAAGATGATATCTTGGACCTTTGATTTGAATAAAACCATCTCATTAAATTCCCTATACATGGTTTAAGGGTGTGTTTATTTCATATAGTCAATGAAACACATATCGAGTTTATATGATAGTGGCATGGATGTGTAACTTTCATGATGATATATTATGACAAAGTGATTATATTAAATTTTGAGTTTTCTTATATGGTTTTATATTTCAAAAAATTTAGTAATTTCTCTTGGGGTACCCTGATATTTCCAGATTTTAATCTTGGTCATTATCAGATCCCATATAATTCCAATGAAAAATAATCCTATAGGGTCAAAAAATATGTGATTTCCTTGAACTCAATTAAATTATATTTGAGTTTAATTATTAGAATAAATATTATTCTCAAGTGAGAGGCGAATTTTTTACATATTATATTGATCTAATAAATTAAATAATTTTTTGTTCACTGGATTGTCAAAAAATATGTATTTATTTATTGAATATTTTAATAAATATTTATTCATTAAATTTTTATATATTAATTATTAATGAATAAAATATTTATTCTATGGTTCTATAAATTCTAGTAGACTTTGATCTAATGGGGAATAAGTTCAGTGAAAAATTTTAATTAACAAAACAATTATATAATATTTGTTATTATACATGATGGTTCACTCCAAAAATAGTAATTATATATTTATTATTATGATGAATGAGATTTATTAAGTCTAATAAATGTTATTTAATGCATTTTATGTAATTAAGTAACATTTTTACTTAAATTCCAAATCTATAAATAGACAACTATGCATCTTGTGTTGAGAACCCAAAACTGAGAAAAAATAATTGTTCATTGTAATAAATTCTCTCTCAAACCCTCCTTATCTCTTCCCCTCAAGAATTATAATTTCAAGAAAGATTTAATCCCATCCAACGAATGAGCAATCAAGAATAATGAATGAATGACAGTAGACACGTTTCACTAGCACAAGGAAATTGAGTTGTGTTTCTTAGAGAATATAAGAACATATGCCGATCACCACTAGAGGGGTCCTATCTTTGTTTCTTTATAGAATAACAAAGGTAATATAAATGGGTCATTTTAGATGATTAAACTTCACCAATGAATAAAGTTCTTGATCCCGCATATTTATTTGTTCAAATATTATATAATTTAATTGTAAATTTGGCATGCAAGATCCTCACTCTCAGTTTTAGAAAATTATTTTTAAAACAAATATTAATTTGTATCCCATCTATTCACTCTTCCACTACGCTTAAAATAAATAAGTTCTATCATAGTGGTCATATTTAAATTTATATTTATTTATATGAAATTTTGGTTATTTTTTCATTTTATTTTATTTTTCCTTAAATATGTATTAAATTAAAATGTTATGGGAATAATAATCATGTTCACTTAGTATTTCATTTTCTTAATGGTTTAGAAAAAATTAAATATTGATCAGAGATTCCATATGGAATTTCCAAATCATTGATTGGTAAAACTAGGTTACACATCATGTAGGTGGAGCACTCCATTTATAACCACGAGAATTGTATCAAGATGCACTAATAAATTAATTAAAAATGCTGATTTTTTCACAAATCTCATGTTGACTATGACATCCTGGAACACAACAAGTGGAGATAAGGTGTGTAGTTGTAATGTACATACTGTGTAGTTTGGACAATTTAACATGTCGAACCCCCCGGTGTGTGACTTTGATATATGACAACTTAATTGCATTGTGTGTATCTACATATACACAATTTTGGTGTCCTATTAATTTAAAAATTACATTGAATATAAAATTACATAATTATAACCTTATTTTATTTACTGGAACACATTTCTAGGTTTAACAATTTAATAATGGTTTTAAATATTTTTAACTACTCAAATTATTTATTGTAGTTAATATTTCATTATTGGGTCTACTATTTATTTTCCATGAATGAAATTTAATAATTAGTATCTCCTAATATGATTATATGATCATTTAAGATAAAAAAGAATTAATTAATTAATTAATTAATTAATTTCTAATTAATGAAATCATAATTATCATATATAACAAAATAAAAAATAGAGAAATGAAAGATATCCATTTAGTTTTCCATATTAATTACATGTATGACCATTAATAATATTGAATAAGAAATTTGTATGTATTTTATGTTTTCATTTAGTTTTTTATAAGATTTTTCAATAATTTAATATTAAATTAAATGATGCCTTGTGATTCATCCCTCCCTCCATTATTATATTGGACCTACAAATCCAAAGATAATTATGTAATCCCATTTAACCAATCCTTTGGTCCCCATCACCTTCATGTGAGTAATAAATCTTCTTAATTAATGGAGCATCCTAAGGAATGTGGAGCTGGTTCAAGAAGAAATCAAAATGATTCTAACCCATGTGATATAAAGTTAGACAACTCGAATGTTTTAACTCATTACAAGTCCAACAATAATAGTTATTTCCCCTATATAAAAGGTTGATTTAATATTCATTCATAAAATCAACTTTTAAGTAAAGATTAGGAATGGGTCATTTAATTAATTATTTATTACTGTATATGAAATTATTTATTTACTGGTAATAAGGACACGATCACATTAATATATGAATCAATGTGCTATGATTGAAATTAAATAATTCAATTATGTGTGAATGTTTTATCCAATATGCTTAATTAATTAAGTAATAACTTTTTAATATTAACAATACTTGTAAAGGATAAAACCAGATAAAAATTATGAATGATAAATTTTAATCCCTTAATTAAATATTAAGTCCAACTAAGCTTACAATTACATGATTCACAGTGAAACCATAGAACTAAGTGTAGTACTTGACTAATATCAACAAAAATAATTTTATCAGGTAGTACTCATGATAATTCATTGATGAATTAATAGAAAATGTATTCTGTTTAATGGATAAAGTCTGTTCAATGAAAATATAGAGGAATTTTTTGAGGAAAATTCAAGTTGTTATTTTAGGATAGGGGGATCCAATCGATAGATCAAGGAGCTACAAGTATGTAATTAGTAAGACTACCTAACTAATTATATTATTAAGGGTTTTGTGGAAAAATAATCGATAATTATGAAAATTTATGTTGATCATTACCACTATAAAGTTAAATAAACTGAACATTACGATTTCACTTCTGAGGGAATTCAGACTTGATTAAATAATGGGAGATTTTATAAATAAATAAATATAGTATTTTATTATATATCACTTATTTTTTAATAATTTAATGAACTAATAATCTGGTATTTTTAATTTTAAATCAAAATGACATGTTCAACTTCCATAGTATACCAATAATCTATATTATAGAAAGATAATATCTTAACTAGTTGTACCTTCTAGGAATTGTTTAAACACATACAGGCTATATTATTCAATGAACTGAAATATAATGTTCTATAACATTCAATGCATGTTCGGACTACTAAATAGGTGAGTGATGATGAGTTACTTGACTATTAAAAACACTTCACTGATGCAATTAGTAGTCAATGTTCGATAATATCATCAATTTCATGTGAACTATAAGTTTCTCCTGAAAACATGGATGGGAATAACATGCTTGAGCACCGCCATGGTCTTTACCATGAGAGAGGTAGTGAGAAAGTGTTTTAGATTTCCAAGGACCTCTTTCAGGGAAATATTAATAGGGTTCCCCATCAAGGCCTCATGTAGTCAAAATCATTGGATATATTGGGATCTCAGAGGATCTAGGGTTTAAAATTCTCAAACAACTAGGCATCGACCTCATTCATGCAACACTCCCTCAGAGCATATCCATCATTTTTGTGAATCTTAATATGAATAACATTGATAAGGCTCTTCCAGATTTTAATACCCTTCTTCACCATGTAGATACATATATTAAGAGGGAAAAACCATTCGTCCTTAGGGTAAATAAAAGGAAAGGGAAATAAAATAGCTTTATGCCCAAAAATTCTTCATTGCCTTACTGGAAGAAGATGATCAAGGGGAAATCAATGTAATATGATGTTTTTTTATTTCACATGTTGAAATAGGGTCCAATAGAAGAAAAATTTTACCTTAAAAAGATACAAGGATGATCTTCTAGTGTGTTTGTTGTCGAGTGCAATATATTTGTTTCTACAAATTGGGTTTTAGATATTGATTTTTGTGTGACCGTATGTATTAAAATATTTTAATCAAGTAGATTCCAAAATATTTACTAAAGAGAGGTAGGTCTTAGATCACCGAATGGGGATAAACTTGTTTTTTACCTATTGGAGACTATGACCACACGTTTCTGACTGGAATGATATTGGTTTTAAAGGGTTTTTATTATGTTCCTTCAGTTAACAAAAACATTATTTTCATATCCAGACATAAAATAAATGGATTTACCTTCAATTTTGGGAATAAATGATTCTTACATTATAAATATAATATTTTTTATGGTAAGGAACATTTAAATAATTGTATTTATGTGCTTTATTATATGAACCAAATAGTGGAAATCAATAATAAAGTTACTTCAAATAACTCACACCACACCAAACTTTGGCATCGATGACTATGTAGTGTAAATAAAAATAACATGATTAAATTACATTAATATGGATATTTATATTCTTTTAAACTAAAAATACAATGTGTATGTGAGACATGTTTACAAGGAAAAATGACCAAACCCCAATTTTTTGTAGGAAAGTTGAAAGTTCTATATATCTTATTAAATTAGTTCACACCAATGTGTTCAAAACATTTCATGCAGATGCAAGGGGTGGGTAATCATACTTAATAACATTTCATAATTATTTTTGTATATATGTATATGTGTAATTAATGAGGTATAAGTCAGACTCTTCTTAAAAATTCATGGAATACTAGAATAAATATAAGAACTTTCTTGGTATGAAGAATAAGAAACTTTACCCAGAACATGATGGAGAATATCTTAATCAAGAAACCTTTCAATATTTATAATAATTTGATATTTTATCTCAAATAAATCCTCTTTATATGAATCAATGGAATAATTTATGTGAATGGAGTAACTACACCATGTTGTACATGATAATATAAATGATTAGTCATACGAGCCTTTTATTGTCCTTTTGGGGATACATGACCCAAACAGAAGCATACGTACTAAACTAAGTGCCAAATAATGAAAATGATGGTATCCAAAACCATATATGTAATGGAATAAGCCTTTGTGGTCTTACTTATATGTATGGGGTTGAGACACATTTTTATGGAATGTTCAAGTAACAAGATTTTACCTCAAGGCACAATGTGTATCGTTATAGGATATCCCAATGAAAAAAAGGGATACTGATTATAAAATCCTTTAGAAAAAATTGTTTTTGTTGAAAAACATCCCACATTTTATGAGTACAATATAATCTCAAAAAGATATAGTTAGAGGTTGATTGATAGTGATGATGTCTAGTATTGGGATACATAAGTTTTGGCATAAGAAAAAATCAAGAAATCTCAATGGAAGAATAAATTATTCTAGAGACACAATTAATGTCTTAGAGTACTCTTGAGGTTAGATAACTATAACGGTAAAGTTCCCTAGTAACCTATTATGGTGAATCATTATTATTTTATAATAGTGATAATATCACTTTTAAGAAAGAAATAAGTGAATTTATGTTTCCATGTGGCATGAATCCATGATTTTTGTAATGGATTCCATATACCAAAAAAAATTCTGGATTTCAGTAGACTATCCCATAGATGTAATTCCCATTGGTTTCCAATGGCTATTCATGAAGAAAGTAGACATGGAAGGAAAAATTAGTACATATAAGGATCTACTAATTTTAAAAGGGGTTTTACAACATCATTGAATTGAATACAATGAAACCTTTTTACTAGTTGAAATACTGAAATCCATTAGAATTATACATTATATTGAGACATTTTAGGAATATGATATTTGGAAAATGGAATTAAAAACACCCTTACTTAAAAAAACATTTAGTAATATTTATATATGACAAAAACCAATGTTTTTGTGATTCCAAATGATTCCAAAAAAGTATTCAAGTTGCAAAGATTCATTTATGTATTAGAGAAAGCATCTAGGTCAAGGAAAATTACTTTTGACGAGACTGTAAAACTTTTTGGTATCATATAGAATGAATCTGATACTTGTGTCTATAAATGTTTTAGTGGGAGTGGAACCATTTTATTAATAGTATTTTTTTTATTGGATATTACTCAGTGGAAATGAAATATCAGTATTAAAACTTGTTAGGTTTTGAGTGAATAAATTTTTCTACATGAAGGATTTGGGAGAGGCATTATATAATCCTAGGATCAAGATCCATCATGATAGATCCAATATGTTTTTCAACCTAATTCAAAGTAAATACATTGAAAATATAATCCATAGGTTCAGTATAGAACAATCCAAAATGGTATTATTTTGAATGTCACTTGAAATTAATCTTTCTAGGAAAATGTTTCCTCAAACACGTGAGGAATGAAACATAAGGATAAGGATTCGATTTTCATTATTGATTGGGTCATTAATGTATGATATTCTATATACTAGGCTAGATGTAACCTATGCATGAATTGTGGTAGGAATATAACAAGCTAATCCTAGTGTCTACAATTGTATGGAAGTCATGACAATCGCTATGTATCTATGGATTAATAAAGATATGTTCCTAGTTTATGGTGGAGATGAGGAACTTGTCATTAGAGGATATGCAGATGAGAGTTTGTAAAAATATAAACATGACATGGAGTGGAAAATGGGGTACATATTCACTTTTAATGGAGGTGTGGTGAGGTGGAAGAGATCAAAAAAATATATGGTTCATGATTCTTTTGCATAGTATGAGTATGTTGCGGATTTTGAGGAAAATAAAGAAGTTTAATGGGTGTGAATATTCATATAAGATATTTATGTGATATCTAGAAGTAAATATACAATAGCACTCTATTGTGATAATACTGCAATGGTGGATCTTACAAAATATACAAGGTAAAATCAATGGATCGAGAACTTAATTAGGAAGTATCAACTCTTAAGGAATTTTTTTCAGAGTGTTAATGATACAATGAGTAGTATTTCCCCATAAGATAATGTGGTAGACCCCTTTGCGAAAGCCTTGAATTAGTAAAATCATGAATATCATATAAGGTCTAGTGAACTGAAGGTTGTAGTCTCTAGGCTCTAGTCCAAGTGGACGTTTGTTGTAATTTGTGCCTTGGGAACAATTACTTTTACATTTATTACATGTATATTCCATGTTTTGAATATTAATAAAATTTATTATTACATTTTTATGTTTTTTTTCATGACTCAAATATAATAATGTCCTGGAGTATACATTTCATCGATAAGCTCATGTAATTCCCCACTATGATGAGATCCTTGATGTGCTATGATTATATACTCAAATAATGTTCTCTAGTTGGATAACCTAATATGATTGGAAAAATATTACATAGAATATTTGGTGTGAGTACTCATAAAAAGATGAGGCTTTAACTCATAACGTTCACACTTAGAAATCTCCAAGATAGGATATTATGAGAACATGGCATCCAGTAGAAATTAGGCATGTTTTGGTGTCATCATATATTCTTATCTATGAGTGTGTGTTGTGGTCCATAGACTTTTTATTATTATTAGTGAATTTTATAACTCACTTAATTATTTGAATTTCACAAACCATGATGATAAAAGTTCATTGAGAAGTTTGATACATTGGGAGTGTCATGAGTAACTTGTCAATAATGAATAAGTCACGGAATGATTTTTATTTCTTTCAATTTTTATATAAAATGATATCTCATCCCTTTGATTGGAATAGAACCATTGCATTAAATTACATGGTAATGGTGTAACGAAATGTTTATTTTTTATAGTAAAATAAATACATATCATGCATATAATTTGGTGACATAGATGTGAAACCTTATTGGTGTGATATTGTGAAAAATTTATTATATTAAACTGTGGTGTTTCATATGTGGTTGTCGATGTTGCAATATTATGTTCTTTCTCATGGATTCTTTTACAGATCGATAGACAGTTAATTTGGACATTTAACATTCCTATGTAATTCCAATGATAAAGAATACTATAGGGTCACACATTAAGTGTTTCTATTGATCTCAATTAAATTCTATTCGACTTTATTTAGTGGATTAAATATTAGTCCCAAGTACGGAGAATAATTTTATTCAATTTATATTGATCCCATAAATTCAATAAATATCTATTCGACAGTGTCTGAAAACATTTTTTATTTTATTTATTGAGTATGTTAAAAATATTTATTATCTATATTGTAAATAAATTATTTATTTTTTAAGAAAATATTTATTTAGTTATTTAGTAAAATTTAAATGATTTTAAATAGGCCAAGACCGAGTCCAGTGAGCAGTATTTCCACACAATTACACTTTTCCTGGAACTATCACATTATTTGTGGGGGAGATACAAATATTTTAAAGGGGATTACTAATCTTGTTTTACTACAAGGTTTATGTAATCTAAATTTGAAAATTTTTCATTAATAATTATCATACATCAATTCAAATTTTTATGCTTTTTGGATTAAACTGAATGGAATGCCCTTTAGTTTTAGATGATCAGGGTGAAGTTTTGAGTATGGGACCTGGGTTATCCCATTGTGATAATAGAATAATCCTTTTATTGGCACTTATTAGAGATTTCAATTTTATTGGGAACTTATTATACCATGCATAACAGCTGGACCTTGGATATACAATTGTTATGTCAATGTTTGGTTCTATATGCATCAATATAAGATCATATAAATTAATTTGGATATAGAATAATTTCACCCAAAAAAATTCAAAAAAACCAAAATTAATCTGTTATGAAAACTGACTTGAAATATGTGTATTGAACTTACAATGACCCATTTTTCCCATATTTTTAAAAATTTACGTTTTTTACTATGAAACTATTTAAATAAAATTATCTTCTTAGAGTTTCATTCAAAAATACACTAAAATATTGGATATTTTTATTTAAATTACACATTATCAACCACCAATTATTCTTTAGATATGAAACATGGTAAACCATATGACATAAAGTCATATTTAAATCATATTTTTTTTAACATGTCATACTAATGAAGTCTAATTTCTGCGTTATTTCATTGGATCACATAGATTTTATGTGTGCATTTTTAATAAAAAATATTTTTTAAAATATTATCATTGTTTTGTTTTATAAAATTACTTATATTTTTGAGTTATAATTTATTTCTAATGTAGTTTATATGCATAAAGAATTATACTCATGGAGATATACCTCCATTAGACCTCTAACCAAAGAGGATCCAATGTCAGCGGCTTTAATGCACACGGGGAAGAACCCTTGAAGGAGGAAACACCACACCTTAAGTCTCTTCTAGACCTTTAATCTTCCAGAAATGAAAGAGAAACTAAACCTAATATGTATATCAGGAAAGATACTATCTGAACACAAAAATAACTCACTTAACCTAATGCTGATATCCAACCAATAGATATTCAATAATTAGGTGAAGCCCCAAATGACAAACTAATATTTTTTAATACACTTGTAAACAAAATATCAGGGACAGGCTTGAGAAGACCAACATAAGAAATTAAATTAATTTCATATTCTTCATTCAACATTAAAACCAATTACTATTTATAAATAATTGGTATATATTATGAAATTATATTTATAATTATAATTTGCTAAAAATATTGTTTGTACTATGATAACTTTCCAATTAGAGGCTGGGTAAACATGAAACATCATTTTACTGAAAAATAATGGACAACCTCTAGAACTAAAATAATAAATAAATGATTTTTTGGAATCATTCAACAAAATGAGGAAACACTTCATGAAATTTGGGAATGCTTTAAAAGTATTTTTTCAAGTTTCACACACCTCAAAAAAGTGAGAAACTATTAATATAATTCTTTTATGAAGTTTTAACTCCAATTGATCATAACATGATATACACTGTAGAAGGTGGTGAAATTATAGAAAATACCCCAACCATTACAAGGAGTATCATAAAAACATGGTACAAAACAATCAATAGTTTCATAAAATTTCTAATTTACCCATTATAGGTTTCCTTGAGGTGAAAATTTCTAAATTAAATAATACATTGGACACAATGATTTAAGGGGTAAGTACCCAAATCTGAAAACATGATCTTTCCAAACAGAGTTCCCATAACACCTCACGTTTTATGGACCTTTTTTCTTGAATAAATTAAATTTAAATTTATGTATTACAATGAACTGAGTCAAAAATTAATTTTTACATGACACTACATTTTAATATGTTACATGACACCAACTTGGTGTATGATACACACAACACCTACTTGTCGTGCGTTAGATGCAACACCAATGTTTCTACAAAACATCATTTTACTATTATAATTATTTAAAAAAGATAATTATTACCTAGTCCTTAAACATTGTTATATTAATTGTAATAAAATAATTTAAAAAATTTTATAATTTTTTATATAAATAAAACATATTGATAATGAAACATATGATTTTGGGTAAAGTCTGTATATGTTTATAAATATCGTTTTCTCGAATAAAATGTTTTTAATGTCTTTCTGTAAAAAAAATATAATTAATTTTAGACCCATTTATAAATCTAATTTTTGAAAATAAACTTAATTTTTTATTTATAATTTCAAAATTATCTTAGGGTGAATTTTTAAGATTTTTATAGAGACATCAATTTTGGAAAAATAGTGAAATATACCATATTTTAATTTAAAACAAATTTTTCATCTAATTTATTTATAAGGATAAATTGTATTTTTAATTTTAATAAAAATTTTATTGGATAAAATTTTTATAAATTAATACAAATCAGTTCAATGAGTTCAGATGCCCATTGAAATTGGATATAAAAACCTAGCAAACATTAGAATGTTTTTAATCCAAAAACATGGAATGTCGACCCGATTGTGAGATTAATTTAAAATTAGTTTCTTCCATTTATGTAATAGTAATTTGTAAAAAATGGAATAAATATTTGGAACAAGATTACTATATAAATAATAATAAGGAAAAATTATTCTTTGACAAAAAAATATTGAAATTGATGAAAATTAATTACGTCGATTGAGGTTAAATTAACCTTAACGAGGGACTAAACGACAACCTTAATGCCCCAAAAGACCAATAAAATTTAAAAAACAATTTTATGGAAATATTTATACCCTATAATCCATTTTATAATATTTTTATCAATGTTGAATCCACTTTCAACATGAAAAATGTGGTTCTAATTCTCTCATCAAATATTTACAAGAGTACCACTTATCATTTCTTTTAAAAGGCCCCAACCCGTCCCTCTTATTCACACCTCTCAAAACACTTAATTTTCTCCAATATCATCTAAATAATCTTTCAAAAATAATTTCATTCCTCATATAATTCTCCCCTTGAACATAATGTCTTCCAAGTAATCCTTTTGTCACAAACCAAAAGGAGTTACCCGATTAAGAGCTAACACCTTCTCTCAAAATCAATTATTTTATTTTTCTTCTCCACCCAATCCACTCTATTTATTACATGATTTTTAAAAAAAAATTATAATAAATATACTAGGATGTTTTTATGATACGTTTTCAACCTACTCTTACATATACCTCTATCTAATGGGTAACATTCTATTTACATGTATAGTGAACTACTGCCTCTCAAAATGATGATTGTTAATTTTTCATATACCACCTATAATGGTTGTTCATTATGATGTAAACTATGTTTTTATGTATTGTATATTTATGATTTATTATTCCATTTACAACAAATATCATTTTTACTTTCCACTTGGTGTGAATGTGATAATTTCGATTGAGGAAGTGTGGACTACCGCCCCCTCAAAGTGATTTGATTCATTAGCACACTACATGGAATGTATTTATGTTGTGTTTAGTGAACATATATGACACATATAACATTTTAATGCTAATTAAATTATATTATATAAATATATACATATATAATATTTTATTTAATTCTTTCAATATGATAATGAAAAAGGAAACAATGTTTATGCATACAAACGTCTCGCCATCTCCATGAATGGTGTATTCAATTTCACACTTCTATATTATAAAAATTAATATAATAAAAATACAATTATTATAAATTATAGTTATATAATTTTTTTAAATTATGGAATCAGTGTATAGGTATAAGGAAAAATGATATAACAAATTAATACACATGTGAAGAACAATTCAAATATTACTCAAAGTGAAACCTTAACATATAATTGTTAACCAGAGGGTAATATAAGCTCATGATAAAACCATATATGGTATTAGATATATTAATATAGTTTTCTAAAATATTTGTAATAAATTTATATTTAATATATTGTTGGATTGAACCAGTACGAAGAGAGTCAAGACAAAAGGTAGGGATTTTATTTAACTTTTTATTTTAGTAAGTTACATGATTTATTCACCACCCATTCAATTTATGTGGTGTTTAAAATAACTATGGATTTATTCAATGATTATTATAGTCAAATTTATGGGTATTAAAATATTAATTTTATGAACTTTATTACAAGGGGTTTATGTTTCAAAATTTACCTAATTGGTAAAATTATTTTGTCCAAGTTTTTATTCTTTGAGACTCATATTTGTTATGCACCAAAATTATTTTTTTCAGGTTTGTATACATACAACTAAAATATTATATCATGAATATACATATTTACATGATATTTTAAGCTTCAAGTAATTTCATTTTCTTAAATGTAGAGTTTGATATCATGTTACCAAGTGATAAGAGGTTATTGAACCAATCTCATTTCTTTTTGAGATTTTTTATGAGTGTGCTTAAATTAATGAAATCATATTTCAAATATCTCAATAAAACTAAATAAGTTTATTCTACTATTATTAATCAATATACACACATTTATTAGTGCCATTTTACAACTCTTTCATACTTAAGTTAATGTTATTATGTAAAATTTTATTGTCTCTCTCTTTAGTCAGAAATCTATTGTATTCAAAACAATTATTTTAAGAAATGTTTTCAAAAATGCTTTCAAAATATATTTGAATCCTTTTTAAAGGAAAATGATTTTAAAAACATTTTTTGGTTTTCAATGATTACCTTATAAGTTTTTAAATTTATTTTCAAAGAAAATATTTTTCAAATGGTTTTATGTTTTTTTTAAACATTTTTCAATGTAGAAATTATATTTCCACAACAAATGTTTTTAAAATATCTTTCAAAATTATTTCCCAAATTAGATAACATTTTATAGTGTTACTCATAACTTTATAGGGAAATTAATTCATTGTTTCAATTCATATTCATTCTAGGAATGTATTATTCTTTGATGGAATGATGTTTACTAAACTCAATTCTCATTCATGTGTTATATTATTTTGAAATGTGATTCTTTTCATAAGCTCTATTTAAGATGAAATGATTATGAAACCTATCTTTTTCCATAGGTAACGATATGATTACAAGTTTATAATATCCATTTCATTTCATGGGTTATTATTTGATTATTTATGATATTGTGGAAAATGTGTGTTTTATTTTACTATCAGTTTTGTGGGACCTATATCTTTTTCTAATTAATTGGGTAAGGATTTATATCTTATGAGAAAGACATGAAAGGAATACAAAATGAACTCAGTTTAGCATTATAGGGTTGGAAGAGGATATGAACATAGTTTAATAATACATGGTTGGAATGATGGGTCAACTCAATTTAGTAATAGAAGGATGGAATGTGTTTTGAACTCGATTCAGTAAAGGATGTATTACACTAATATGGTTTCAGTAGAAATATCTTGAATATTATAGAAATAATTATATATTCTTTTGTGTCTACTACAATTCCATTTTTTATTCCTATGTTATGATTTCGTGGCTTCTGTTCATTATTTCATTATAATTCATTTCTTATGAACTTCCAAGCTTTATGAAATGATTCATGTAAGAGAACTTTAATATATAGGTTATGATCATCTATTTCCTTGATGATGTTATCATTCACTTATACTAATGCCAATACTTACATATCTCCCTTGATTACCATTAATAATAATTTGAACTCATCCCTTTTTATGATTCCTTCCCCAAGTTATAATGATCTTTATATTATTTCATGTGTATAAGAAGCGATGTAGTCAACAAGAAAATAGTGGAAGATAATGTAACTCACTTATGTATAAACTTTTATGTTTCTATGATTTTAAAGGGACTAGAATAGTATTGAATTTGGTTTTCTATTTGTATAATTTTTTATGTATTTCACAAATATTAATATATGAAAAGAGAGGTTTTCTATAGTTTGTATCAAGGAAAAGGTTTAGTTAACATTTGTAATATAGTATGAGAAAACCATAATGATAAACATAATAAAATTTATATGGATAAGTCTTAGGATAAAGAAAAATCATATTAAAATGTGTTTGAATTTTGGTAAAAGGATAGGGTGAGTGGTTTTCAAGCAATAAATCTATTTATAAATACTAAAAGGTGATGTGGCTATGGAAGAAATGTACCTGGTGGTAAAAAATCCAACATGATGTTTTGAACCTGAGTTGGGGTAATCTGGTATGCAACAATGAGCCTTATTGCACACCTAGTTTGCACTCATGGGGGATAATATTTGGGAATTCATAAACTCATCATGAACCATTATAAAGAATTTAAATATAACATGGATATAAACAACATAGGATAAACCTAATGTGCTATATATTAAATATGGTGTCATAATTTAGGCATCATATAAGCGAAGTTTCATAATTATGTGGTTCTACAAAATGATAACTCTATCTCACTTTATGATTTTTTATTTTTGTCAATGGAAGGAACCTGAAGGAATTTTGTTAATGGTGACTGTGATGTTAAATTAAACGAATGTCCTCTTGAGAAACTTAATGATATAAGATTTGGAATCAAATCATTGTTTTTATGCTCACGCAACTTTCTCAATCTATGGATCATGGTGGACTTACAATTGATAAAAGTAGGGAACAATTTTTTTTTGAGACTTTCATGAGGAAACACCCACATTCTTTCAATGGGAATTCTGATCCACTTGTTTTTGAACAATGGATCAGTACTAATGATAAGTTATTCTCCATTATTCAATGTTTTAATCATGAGAATTTCATTATAGATTTTTATCGATTAGATAGTAAAGTAGATCAGTGGTGTACTCTAATCAAGAATTTGAGGTAGAAAGATGAGATTGAATCCCTAGATTAGAACGAGTTGAAATTGTTTTTTCAATAGGTTCTTTCCTTAGTTTATTCATACTAAGATATAGAAATAGTTCCTTTAGTGGATGAAAAGGGGTAATTAATTCATTATTAACTATGAGACTAATATCATGAGACTTGTGAGTTACACTTCAGGAATTATCATCCAACCTGAAAGTATAGTTTATTGGATTTTAAATGGCTAAAATCCTAGTCTTAGAAGGATAATACCCATCATATACATTAATAGTTATAAATTGATTGTGCATGGAGCAATAAACATTTAAATAGTGGTTGGATTCACATATAAACCATTTGGTTTTAGTAAGAAAAGTAAGATAAAGTTCAATAGAAACTCTACAAACCATGAAGAAAAGAAGATGATCTTTCCTTTATACAATAAGTGTGGTAATAAGTATGGAGTAAATTTTCATAAGTGATATAATAAATGTTTTAATTGTTAAAAGGAAGGACACCAAGAAATTTATTTTCAATATTATGGGAATATGTTATCTTGAAATGATAATGGAGGAAACGCTTTACAGAATTCGCCTCCCACGATTGAGTGCTACAAGTGTAAGGAGAATGAGCATTACGTCAACCACTGCCCAAACTCAAGGGTTGGTTATAATGGTCAACATCAACAACCACATTAGTTGAGGGACAAGTGGAAATATCATGCCATAATTATTTCTGATGAGGGGTGTCGTAATGATGTGATGAAAGGTACACATACCATCCACTCTATAACTTTTAATTTTGTATTTGATTTTGAATATACCAACTCGTTCATAATTAATGAATTTTCTAGGGGTGTTAAAATTCCATAAAAATGATTAAATGTGTAATTATTAGTGGAAACCCCTAATGTTATGCTGATATAATTCCATTTCTATAATCTATATCCATATCAAGGTTGTAGGAATGTGCTTCATGTGAATCTTTTCCTTATTCCTATGGAAGAATTTGATGTCATCATAGGCATGGTTTGGATTATCCGTATAATTCCCACATCAATTATTAAGTAAGAGAAGTTGTATTTGATATTTAAAACTCTCTTAGGAACATCCATCAATGTGATGATAAGCATAATTTCCTATGGACATTACATCTACTGTATGGGTCAGAACTCCCATTAAAAAGTGATGTTTATCCTAAATGGTTATGGAGAAAATCGATGATATGCCTAGTTTATGGGATTTTTCTGATGAATTTTCGAATGAGTTTCCTAGTATTAAACAAAAATAAGAGGGTAAGTTCTTAAAAGAAATAATACCTAGTTCCATACCAATTTCAAACACTCTTGGTAGAATAACTCTGATTGAATTGATGGAATTGAAGAAGTAAATTCAAGAAAACCTTGATAATGGATTCATTCATCCAATCTTGTCACCTTCAGGTACAACCATTCATTTTCTGAAAAATTAATATGGATCAATGTGAATATTCATTGATTATAGGGAGTTGAAAAATATCACAATCAAGAACTAGTATCTTTTACCCTGTATTTATAACAAGTTCAACCAACTTCATGGAGGTCAATACTTTTACAAGATTAAAATTCATTATGGATATCATAAATTAAATATCAAGAAAGAGGATATACACATGGTGGAATTCTATACATGGTATAAACAATATGAATATATATTGATTCTTTTTTTCTTATTAATTCCTCTTTTATCTTTATGGATTTAATTAATAGAGTCATTAGAGATTAACTCAATTGGTTTTTTTTGTGTTTATTGATGAAATTTATATCTATTAAGATAGAAATATTTGGACTACTGATTACTTGATAATTTTATTGAAGACCCTAATGAAGGATAATATGAATACAAAATCTACAAATTTTGAATTTTTTATGCAATAGGATTCATTTTTGGGTCACATAATCTCACTATATGGTATATTAATAGATCCATGAAATACGAAGGATGTTCAATGATGGCATAGACCCACCATGGAGACTGGTATCTATATCTTTCTTGGTTTAGATGGATATTTTCAACAATTTGTGGGTCATTTCTCACATATATCAAATCCTTTGACCATGTTAACTCAGAAGGGGGTCAAGCTCCTCCCAATAGATGAATGTGAGGAACATTTCAAGTAATAGGTTTTTCAGTGCACCTATTCTTACGTTACTATGTATTAGTGAAGGGTTTTAAATCTTTACCTATGCATACATGAAGGTATTTTAATGTGTTCTCATTAAGAATAATATGGTTATCAATAATTCCTAGTGGATGTAGATTATTCATGAGAAACATTACCCAAATTATTATTTTGAGTAAGGTATAGAAATTTTTGAATTAAAAATATAAAGGCATTATCTTTATGTAGAAAATTTGATATATATATATATACTGATCATAAAGTATAAAATATGTATCCCCACCAAAGGAGTTAAACACGTTCCAGAGAAGATAGTTAGATTTGATAAAGGATTATGAATGTTCAATACGTTACCACACCGGGAAACCGAATAAGGTGGCTGATCCTTTGAGTTGGAAGAATCATGCTAGATTATCCATGATAAGGATTAAAAAAGATCCAATATTTATGGATTTTATAAGGATAGATTTAGAAATCTCGAAGGAAGGAAAAAATAGTATCTTTTTCAAGATAATTTTCAACCCTCTATCTAAGTGAAGTTAATGTAGGCGCAGAAGGAAGATACAAAGATGAAATTTTTTTTTCTAAAATGACCTTGACATTAACCGTGATCAGGATGGAATGAAAGGGTTTAAGAACTGTGTATATATTATTTCCATACTATGTTTAAAGAATGATTACTTTTATTAATCTCATAGTTGTTCATTATCTATTCATACTTGAAGTAAAAATATGTATTGGGACTTGAAAGAAAACTTATGGTGGGATGGAATGAATAGAGATATTGCATTGTATTTATCTGGGTACTTGGTATTCTTGCAAGTTGAAGATGAAATAAAAAAGTATAAAGGGATGTTGTATCCATTAACTATAAAAATGTAAATAGGAGAACATCCATATAGACTTTGTCATTGTACGACCCAAAACCTCCAAATAGTTAAATGGTATATGGGTGGTAGTTGATTGCCTTACTAAGTCTGAACACTTGATCGCTATTAGAGAAGACTTCCCTCAAGATAATCTTGTAAGGATATACATTAAGGAAGTGGTAAGGTTGCATGGAGTACCACAATCTATTGAATCAGATCAGGATATGAGTATTAACTCAAATTTCTGGTGAAGTCCTTTGGAAGAACATGATATTGAATTGAGTTTCAGCACTTCTTATCATTTTTAGACAGATGGTTAGTCTGAAATAAAAGTAAAACCCAAGAGGATATGTTGAGTTATAGTTCTCTTTATTTCAATGGTGTTTTGGATAAACAAATTCCTATAATATATTTTTCACACAATAATATATATTACTCAATAATTCAGATAGAATATTATGAATCCCTCTATAGGAAGAAAATTACAACTCCAACGTGCTAGTATGAAGTTAGAGAAATAAATATATTGGGATCTAAGATCAATATAGAAATGGAATAGAAGGCTGGAACAGTTTAAAATCATATCAAGGCATCTCAAATATTGAAAATACGTTAAGTTAATAACCATGGGAAATATCTAGAATTTGAATTTAGTGAAAAGGTGATTCTGTGAATATTACATTGGATGACGGTTAAGATATTCAGGAAGAAAGAGAAAATAGGCCCTAGGTATATTAGTCCCTATGTGATTTTTGATCATATCATAATGGTATCCTATCACATGAAACATCCTCCAACTCTATCTTAATACCATGATGAGTTCCATGTATCTATCCTATGGAAATATACTCCTATCCCTTCACATGTATGGAACTCATATGTCATACCGCTGGAGCAGGATATTTCTTATAAAGGGAAGCCAATTGAAAGTATGGACTGGTCAAAGAATGTTCTATGAAACAATACCACTCACCTGATCAGTGTTTTTGGGGATAAATCACCAATTAGAAGAATATATATGAGAACATGAGGATATGATGATAGAATCCACATTTTTTTACCCAACTGACAAACAACTATGATTTTTTTAAGGGGGTATAATGTTACACCGAATGTTTTTATGGACCATTTTTCTTGAATAAATTAGATTTACATATATTACATGCAACGAAATAATTAAATCATTTTTTCACATAAAAATTACTTGTCATATGTTTCATACACCAGCTCGGCATATGAAACATGCAACATCGACTTTGCATACATTACACGCAACACTGATGTTTCTACGAAACATCACTTTATTATTATAATTATTTAAATAAGATAATTATAACCTGGATAAGAAACATATTTATACAAATATTAATGAAAATTTTCAAATTTTATTTATATGTTTTTTTAAAAAAAAACATAATGATAATGAAAGATATTTCTTTTGGTAAGGTCCTTATATGTTTAAAAATAATATTTTCTTGAATGATATTCTCTTAATTTACCCATTTATAAATTTAATTTTATAATTTAACTTCATTTTTTAAATTTTATTGTATAAATTATCTCTAGGTGAATTTTTGGGTTTTCAAAGAGAAACTTTATTTTTCATTGAATAATGAAAAATACTGGATTTCAATTCAAAAATGGCTTCTCATTTAATTTAATAATAAATATAAATTATTTTAATAATTGGTTTCAAAATTTTAATTAGATAATATTTTTATCCATTAGTATAATTTAGTTCATTGATATCATTTTCACACAGAAATTGGATATATAATACTAAGAAAACTTTTGAATGTTTTTACATTAAAAACCCAAATTGTCTACACAACTGTGTGATTAATTTTAAATTAATTTCTGCCACTTATGTTATTTGAATTTTTCAAAATGGATTCCGTATTTGGAATCATCATAACTTATAATTTTTAATTAGAAAAAAAAAATTGTGATAGTGATTCATTTTAATTACATTGATTAGGGTTAAATAAGTATTAATAAGGGAATAAACAAAAACCATAAGGCCCAAAAAGACCTATAATCATGTCTAAAATCCATTAGATGGACATATCAATACACTATATACCATTTTCTGTATTTAGATCATTATTTAATCCACTTTGAACAAGAAATATTTGGGTGGAATTCTCTCTTCAAATTTTTACAAGGGTCCCACACTTATTTCCCTATAAAACGACTCCAGCTCTCCCTCTTGTTTACACCAATAAAAACAATTTTGGTAAGTCAATATCAAACTAATACACTATTAAAAATACCTACCTTCCCCCTAGAATTATCCCCTTGGACATAATGTCTTCCGATGAATCCTTTTGGACCAAACCTAAAATTTATACCCGATTAAGAGGTAACACCTTCTCTTAAGCACCTTTCTTTTAGTCTCCTTATCTATCTAGTCCACTCTCTTTATTCAATGATTTATAAAAAAAATAGTATTCTCGATATACAAGGATGTTTTAATTCTATTGTTTTTACCTACATTTACACACACCTCTATCAAATGGGTAACGAACATACTATTTATGTGTATGGTGAACTACGACATCATGAAATAATGATTGTTAATTTTTTACATTACCATATCTCATGGTGGACATTATAATGGAAAATATATTTGTAGATATTATATATCAATTTTATATTTCTGATTCTATATTACATTTTCAACACATATCATTTTTCTTTCCACTTTATGTAAATACAATAATTTCATTTAAGGAAGTGTGGACTACCGCCCCCTTAAAGTGATGTGATTCATTCACACACAACATTGAATGTATTAAGGATTTTTAGTGAAATTATTTGATATAAATGAAATTATAATGATAATTTAATTAAACAATATATATATATACATATATATTATTTTCATTCATTGTTTCAATATGATAAAAAAATGGAAACAACATTCATGCTTATGTACGACATACTGTTTCCATGAATGTTGTATTCCATTTAATACTTCTATATTATATAGATTATTTTAACAGGAATATAATGAATATAAATTATATTTATATCCTGGTTACCATTATTCAATAATGATATTATTATATGTACCAATGATATAATAAATTAAGATACATGGGAATAATAAAGAGAATATTACCTGAAGTGAAACCTTGCCTTGGTATTGTTTATAATAGGGAAATATAAGGTCACGATCAAACAATATATGGTATTATATATAATAATAAGGTTATTTAAAATTTTTATACTTAATTTATATTTATTTTATAGATGGGTTTAATGACTACAATGATATTCAAGACACAAGGTAAGGGGATCTCATCTCACTTTTTATTTCCTTGAGATACATGCTTTATTCACCACCCATTTATTTTTTTGTGCTGTTTATAATGAAAATGAAAGTATTATATGATTTTTATAATTATATTTATTGGTATTCCAATATACATTTAATTAAATTTTTTTCACGGTGTTTATGTTTCAAAAGATACCTAATCGGTAAAATAGTTTTGTCTCAATTTTTCTTCTTTGAGACTCATGTTTTATTATGCACTTAAATTCTTTCTTTGAGATGTATACAATTATATTTTATATGATATATCATGAATCGACTTAATTTCAGGATATTTTAAGCTGCACATAATTTCATTTTCTTACACGGAGAGTATGATCCCATGTTACCAAGTGATAAATGTTTATTGATATAATCTCATCGCTTTTCAAGATTGTTTATTATTATGCTTCGATTAATGAAATATTACGATCTAACTCTCAAGAACACTCATGAATTTTCTTATAATCTAGTTATTCATTATATAATCATTTATTAGTAACATTTTTTACTATTTGGTACATTAGATAATGTTTTTATGTAATATATGATTATCTCACTCTTCGGTCAGAAATCATTTTATTCAAAAACCATGTTTTCAGAAATGTTTTCAAACATGTTTTTAAACATTTTCTCAAAATATATCTGAAGATATTCTTAAGGAAAAAGGACTTTAAAAACTTTTTATGGTTTTGAATGCTTCCATTATATGTTTTCAAATATATTTTCAAAGAAAATGGCCATCAAAAGGATTTCTGTTTTTTTAAACCTTTTTCAATATCGAAGGGATATTTCCCTTATGAAATGTTTTTAAAAAATCTTTCAAAGTTATTTCCCATCTAAGATAACATATTTTTGTCTTATTCATGAATTTCTGTGGAATTTTATTCAATGTTTCCATTTATATTTTTTTTAAATAAATTATATTTTGATGCCATGATGTTTATGAAATTGTTTCTCTTTCACAAGTTCTATTATTTTGAAACACACTTCTTTTCGCAGGTCATGTTTATGATGAAATTATTAAGAAAACTTTATTTTTCCTTATGTTATGATATGATTACATATTTATAATACCCATTTCATTTCATGGTTTATGATATGATTATTTATGATCACGCAACACTTGTATATTTTATTTCACAATGATATGGGTGGGTCCTACATTTTCTTCCAATGTATTAGGTAAATATTTATATCTCATGAGATAGACAAGGATGGAATAAGAAATGAACTCAATTCATTATTAATGGGATTGAATTGGAAATAAACACGGTTCAGTAATATAGTGATGGAATGAGGGGTTGATTTAGTTTAGTAATACAAGGTTAAAACATGGTGTGAACCCATTTTAGTAAATGAATTTGGAAACTAAGATGGTATTGGTAGTAGTGCATTGTCTACTATGGAAATAATTATAAATGCTGATGTGTCTTCCATAAATAAATGTTTTATTCATATGTTATTCTTTAATTTCTTATGTTCTTTATTTTTTTATGATTCATGTCTTATGTACTTTTTAGTTTTATTCCTTAATTATTGTGTATGATTTTGATATAATGTGTATGATCTGAAATTTTTATGATGATGTCATCATACACTTATACTCATGATTATTCTTAAAAATCTCCCTTTTTAACCTTAATTATCATTCTAGGTCACCCATTTTAATGTCTCCTTCCCTAGGATATGAAGATATGTATTATTCTTGATGTGTATAAGAAGGGTTATATTTATGAAGAACCTATTGGGAGAAAATATAGCTCACTTATGTATCAATGTTTATGTTTTTATGTTGCCAAGGAACAAGAGTATTAAAATATTTGGGAATCTATTTATATAAAGTTTCAAGTATTAATTAAATATTAATTTATAAAAATCAAGGGTCACTATACTTCCCAACCTCATCCTCTAATTCATTACTGCATTTTTTCTGCCGACACCCACTATTCTGACTAGTGCCCCCAACTGAGAGAATATTTTTATTGTTGTGAGGGAATATTTATAGGACACCAATATAACCAAAATTTTATTAATGAACTTTAATATCCATCAAAATACAGATGAAAGGATAACCATTTCTATAAATAAGTAATTCTTCAAACCAATCTCAAAAATCATTCAACCAACCAAGAAATAGTTTTCATCTTCCACCACAACTTAGAAATACTCAATATCAACAAAGGCAATTAAAAATGACCCTTATAAACTCCATTACATGACTTGATTATGTGATGAAACAAATGCCTTTAAATAATATATAATTCCAAAAAACATAAAAGCATTCATATAGGACCTAAATACTCAATTCGGTCTACTCTCCAACTTAGTGGGAAAATCCAAAGTTAATGATCTAGATGAATACCATCCCACAAGTTTCCAATCCCAAGGAAAAACATAATGTATGTTTGGTCATAATTATTAGTGGTAAATAGAATTTTACATCAAGTGAATCTACATATAATGTTTTTCCTGCTATAGAAAACTCTGCTTCTCTATACTCAAAAGATTCAAGTGAAGAAAAAACAGAAAAGGAGAAAAAAAAATTATCAGTGAGGATTCCCCTAAAAATCCATTCCCCTCCCCATTCCCAAATGACTCTATCAATTTAAAAAATATTTTAATTTCATATTGATAAATAAACCATGGATACATTTAATAAGGTAGAAGTTAACTTTCAAACTTTTGATATAAATAAAACACCATGCAAAAAAAATTTATTATGAAACATCTCTCCCAAATTTGGTGAATGATTATGATTGAGAGAGTAAACCTTAGAAGGAATGTATCTTACTTGATACAACTATTGATACCAAAAAATTAAATGATCTTGCGACCTTTACAATACCTTACACCAGAGGATATACTTTATTTTATGATGCAATTTTCGATGTAGGAGCTTCTATTAATGTGAATCCTCACTCTACGAATAATTATCTATATGGTGGATCATTTCAATCAATAGTAATATTCATGAAATATTCAACGATATCACACCACACCCAAAAGGAGTGATCAAAGATGTCATTATGTGAGTAAATAATATAATTTACCTTGAAGAATTATATGTTACATAGATGGATGAATCCTAGGACCAAAGGAATGCTCCCCTCATACACGGAAGACCATTAGTTAAAATAGAAAATAACATATTCAATGTACACAGAACTATGTTTTACATGGTGTTTGAGGTAGAAAGGGTATATTTCAATATTTTGAGACTTTTTTCTATCACATAGTTGAAAATTGACAATAGGGAAATGCCTTAGAAAAAAGAAGATAAAATAAATGTACAATTTATAGATTTTTGAAGGGTAATGTTTAAAATCGCCCCAGTTGAGTAAAGTCACCATCGGTACATAGCCACTTGTGCACCACAATATTGGCAGGAAACCCAATTCTGTGACCAAAATCCTTCACCTAAGGTCACCTATTTTCCTATAAATAAACCCTTGAGGTCTTTTTTTGTGATAGAAGAATTCCCCTGAAGCCCAGTTGTTTCTTTGTTCTCTCTAGTGCTTCACACAATTTTTCTAAAACCTTAAAGGTAGTTCATTAACACCTAGGGTGGAGGAATTAGAATACGATCATAGGAATTAAGTCTTATCAGTGTTTTAAATTCCTAAAACTTGTGTGCCTAATGATCCCATCCTCTCAAAATAAAAAACACATGTCTGCCACCCATTCCTCTCAAAGGAACTAGAGCACCCCACTTCTGGGAATACCTTTGAATAATCTTAAAGACATGAGTCCAGTCTTGACCAATATTTATCATCTAGGTTGTTCGTCACATAAGTAAACACCCGGTCACCCAAGCCTACATGTGTGCCCATACCTACACCAGATACCTACTTGGGTTCCCCTCATTGATTCACCGTATCCCTTCAGTATATGCAATACTTTCATCAATACATATTTAATGTCCCTCATGGTAAGGATACCTATTCATTGGGTTCCTTGTATAAGTAAGATTATGTCGAAACTTCCACAAAAACCTCTGAACTTACCAAATCGTTGGAAAATACACATCATCATGTCTCTCGTTTGGGTTTTTCTATCTACAGTCAATGGTTTTATACGTTTTTTTATAATGGGTCCAGGATTCATGGAGTTTCTATGGGTTTCTATATTCATAGCCACATGGACCTTTATCCCTGTAATAGTTTTGGGGAGTTACTAGTTAGGAGGAATAAGGTTCAGGCTATGCCCACCCCTTATTGTCTCTAGAACCTAGAGCCTCAGGTCTCTAGTAGGAAAGGTACAGTTCACACCTAATTTTCCTTTTCAACAACAGAAAAGTATCCCTCCCTACAAGGACCACTTTTAGGGAAGAAATCATAGCATAATACCCTATCCTTTTGGGCTGGATCCAATAGCCTTCAATCTCATTTAACATTGAATGGTTCATTGCTTCATCCCCTCTTGTTCTGTCGCCTCTGTAGCCATGACCTCTTCCACCAGTGGAGGAGGAAAAGTGTGTGTTACTTTTTTGAATATTTTTTTTCCTATATTTTTTAAAATCGAGAATGCTCACATGGGTTTAAATATTTGTGATGATAACAACATTTTCTCAAACACCTCATTGAATTATCTATGAGAACTCTGATTCCAATCAAAACATTGATACATAGAAAGCATTTATAGGCCTGAGCTCCATCGCATCTCATCCATAAATGGTCATCCTCAATAAGATAATGTTAAAAATTAATCCCCTAAATCGCAAAGGCATCCTTTTTAGGATGTAAGTCCAAACCCATTTCTCTCAATGGACTGCACTGTCTTAGGAGACTTTCTGAACTACGTGGGCTTTGATTCACATCCAAAAGAGATACGTAGGAAGCCTCCATGAGGTTTAAACCAAAAAATATAAATCAACTCTATCCTTTCGAGGAAACATTCCCAGTAGCGTCTAATTCCACGTGGATATTCGTATCCCATCCATGTTCCTTCAGCCGCTTTTGTATAAGTCTGTACACCAAACATTGATTATGCATCTTCTTCCTATGTGTTCTTACCACATGATCTTAAACTGTATGAATTGGTATTTATCACATGACATTAAAAGTTATTATGTGTCCTGTTACATGGTATCGAACTACTTGGGTTTTTATTCCTTTCACCATGATAAATAGGTAGCCCATCTATTGGTATGATCCCAACATTAAAATAACTCTCGTCTCCCTAGATGATGATAAAATCTAGAGTGCCTCGCTGAGTGGATTTAAAACCAACATAGTCATAATAATGACCAAAGAATCTAAAAGTAGTATACCAAAGCATATGAAATGTAAACCCCAATATTTCATATTATATTATCTTATTAAATAAATTCAATAGCTTTCACTATATGAAACACCAAGTTCGAGGGCACCACAACTAACTAAACTAACCGTTAAAAAAGAGGTTATGAATATTATTAACTACATTTTGAATCTTATATAATCTATATAATTTTTACATTCATATTATTTGTTTCTTAGACATAACATAAGAACAAATTCATTTTTTCTGATAAAAGTAGTATTTTTTTAAAAATGAAATTTTACCACCTTTTAATTGTGATCTTTTTTTAAAACCAATATATGAAACTTTTATATACTCAATTTAATGAAATTAAATTTTTATTTAGAATAATAACATAAAAATTTATTTTGGATAATTTATTTTTAATTTTCTGATAACATTCATATTTTGAAAAATAGTGAAAAGTACTATGTTTTAATTGAAAAATAATTTTTTATCAAAATAATTTCTGGTGTTAAATTGTGAATTAGAAAGGTTTTAATGTATAATTAGATTAAATTTTTATTATTTAATACAATTTATTTCATTATAAGTAATTTGACTTTTAAATTTGACATAAACACATGTTAGTCTTTTGAAAGTTTTCACTTTTTAAAACCCGCTTTTTGGTTTTGACAACGGATATTAATTTTAAATTAATAAATTGATATTAATTTTTTCTAATTTGATAAAATAGACCTCATTTTGGAATTTGTAATATCAAAATTATCTTTGGGTGATTTTTTGGTATTTTTCTGAAAACATTCAATTTTTAATGAATAGTGAAAAACACTCCGTTATTGTTTAAAACTGACTTTTTATTTAAGTAATTAGTTAATTTAATTTAATTTATTTTAGGTTAATATATATATATATAATACTTATATAAGTTCAATTTAATTCATTAGAGTCATTTTAAAATAATTTTAGATATATAAAATTTTATCGATCTTTACCGTCTTTTACCCACCTCCTAGGAGCATTTGCAAGTTTTCATAAAACTTAATTTTACTGCTTCTATGAGTTGAATTCCAAAAATTCTAGAGACACGGTTAACCTCAGTTAGTAAAACGTGGTTCAATAAGTTGATAATAATTTTTGGTGAATTGTAACTTTTGACTTTTATTTACCACGGTTAAAAGTAAATAGGGTAATTAAGGGTAAAAATGATATTATAATAACCCTAACACATGTCCTAATTCTATTGGATAAGTGTGATTAGACAATAAAAACCTTAGGAATAAAATATAATCCTTTAGGTCCGCTTGTATTAGATTAGTAGATTTATTATTATTTAATTTAAAGAAGAGTTAAAAGTGTTAAAATTCATGTTTTCATAACTAATTTTTTTTAATATAGGGTTATAAATAAGATAAATTAGACTATAAATATTTATTAGTAAGCTGAAAGTATTTCCTACATAATGGTATTTTATTTATAATTTTTAGACAATAAATAATTAAATTTATTTATGACACAATGATGATGCAGTAATTACCTTATTAATAAAAGATTAAAATAATTGATATTATAAATACCCAAATAAATTTAATTTGATCCTTTTGATAAATTACACTAATTTTACAGGTTAATATGACATGTTATGGTTAATTAAATCAATTTTATCGAAGTAATCATGATTTTATAATTAAAAAAACAAATTCCAATTAATGTCAAAATTGACATAAAATAGTTTTTTAGAAAAACACTATATTATTGGTTGATATAATATTTTTAAAAATCTATGGTTCAAGAAAATGGATTAAATAATATTATATATGTCATTAATTAACCACTTGAGGTTCTATTAGAAGTTTAGAGTATGTTTATTCACCGTATAGTTTAAGAATACAAGAAGACACAGTAAAAGTTAAACTATTTAACTAAGAGTTAAATCTAAAATATATGGTTAAAAAGGTAACCTAAACTCGTCTAAAACCTATTGGTTGAGAGGTTTTAAGCACATACACACCTTATCCTTTAAGTAATTAATTTTGGGTCCATTCGAAACTGAAAAGTTTTTTATTGTAAAATAATATTTCAAACTTTTCTGAAAGTGACCCTTACCTCTCTTATAAAAGGTCACTAAACCTTCTCATAATTTCACACCTACAAAGACATTTGGATCAGACAAATACTTCCCAAATATCTTCCCAAAATTCCTCCCTTCATAATAAAGGCCTTCATTTGGTCATAAAGCCAACCTAAGGATGCATTTTGATCAAATCAAAAGGAAGACCATGAAAAAGGGGTAAATATTTCATCACATCTTTCCAGTAATTTTCTTCTTCCACTTCCTCTTTATTTTTTGTTTACATTCTAAAATAATAACTCCATTATCTTATATATATATTTATGTTATTATAGAAGTGGTAAAACCATATCATTTTTTACATCTATCCTATAAACGACAAAGTCATCATACGTGTGTACGTACGGATTACCGTCTCCACGTCGTTGTGTAGTTTATTATTCAAACACTTCATTATTTGGATGGGTATAATAATGAGTATAACTGATGTAAATAATAAATATAACATGTTAATTATTCTTTATATATTATGCACCATCCAATTACATATGATTTCTCCATCAATATAATGATAATGTTGCTCGGGCGTACGTACAGATTACCATCTCCACGATGAGATGTGATTAATTTCCACGTTCACCATTAAATGGTGATTATAAAATATATATCATTAATAAGTATCTAATATATGAAATAATAATTATACTGCATATATATATATATATGTACTTACATATATCTTATTCACTTACTTCTGTTCACTACGATATGAAAATGGAAACAGCGTTTATGCGTATGTACGGACTACCATCTCCATAAATGGTGTTTTACATTTCACATATATGTCTATTATACATATTTATATTATAAATATATATTATATATAAATCATATTTTATATTATAGACGTATTTAAATCATGATCTAAGTGATACAATCAAGAGTAACAAGTTAAAACGCGTACGATAAAAAAGGCGATTATAACCCGCAATGTTAATTTAACATAGAAATTATTATTAAATGGGTAGTATAAAGTAATAATTGAATCATTTATGATATAATAAATATTAATATGGGTCAGGTATAATTTAATAACATACTACGGTCTTCATACAAAAGGTTAAATGTACCCTCGTCTAAATAAAAGTGCAAGGTAATGGTTAATTCCTCAATCTCATTATTAATCGAGATTGTTTATGGGTAAGTTTTTACTGGGAAATAATTATTATCCATTTCCATGTTTCATAAAAGTGTTTTCACTAGGATTATTTTAAGGGAATCTTTTATTAAAACATCAATATAATAGTTTTGAATATTTATTCTTCTAAATCATTCTCATTAATGTCCATATTTTCAAATTGATTTTTAAGGATTTATTTATATGGATATGAATGTTTTTAAAGTGTTAATTCCATTAAAAATATTCGAAGTGGTATAGGACACTTTGATTCAAAAATTCCTTTAAATGTATTCCTTCCTAAATTGTGTAACTTTTAAATGTTTTCATGAAAAAGGGATTTTTGTCTCAAAGATTTTTACAAATAATTTTCATCTATGTCAACATGATTTGATGGAATTTTAAACTTTTTTGAAGTTGATTTATTATGATACAAATCATACATATTGTATTGAAGGTTTTGTGATATGTTTTACTGTGGATGTGTAATTTTACACCATTCATGTTTTTTGGATAAAGTATTGACATTTCGTATGCTATTTTTAATACGAATGTTTATGTTATCTTTAAACCTTTTCATATAAGGAATGTATTGGACTTAGTACGTGACGGGTGGAGCCTGTTATAGCTCCTCGATGCATCGGTCGGTCTCATGAGACAAACTAGTGTCTTGGCACAAGGCCTTGACAAAATCTTATTTTTAGTCTTTGCACACGGCCTTGACTATGTGGTTATGAAGTTTGGAATTATGCATTCCATCATTACTAAAGTTTCTATTGATATTGCATGTGATTATTCAAATAGTAGAATATCTATGTGAATAAGTAAATGGAATTATTTTATTGTATCTTTTTCATAGTATGCAGAAGTCTAATTTTAAATGGATATTGTTTTAGTCTTATACATTTCCTTAAATGTTTATGATTATGTTTGAATGTTTCCTCTATTTTGTTATCCTTACTGAGCATCTGAGATCACCCCTTTATATGTATTAATTTTATCAGGATCCCAAGGAGTGTATTATGATTGATAAGCAGGGTTAAGCTAGGGGATTAATGGTGCTCTCAATCGAACATTTATGTTGTGCTTTATTTTCTAATGTGTAATGTAATGTTAATGTATGTAATCTATTTTCAAAGATTGCTAAACTGTTCGGTCTTTCGAGACTTGATTCCTTATAATCATGCCAATGTATTAAAATAATGCACCAAATCTGGGTAACTGGGGTCAGGGCATTACATGAAAACCTTCACATAAATTTATCCATGTGGTTTCAGCATCACAATGGATATTTTTCCATGTTTGAACCATCTCTAGTTCTATATATCCAGATTACATTCTAGTGGGTTATGAAGATGGTCTCGCTGTTTTAGATTTGAGTTAATTTTCAATTATTTCCATCACAGATGGTGGATGATAAAATGGGACCGACTACTCTTCTGAACGATGGATAATAGACCACCTAAGTACATATTTAGATGGTACTGATGGATTATCTCTCTTGACTCTGATAGGTGTATTTTATTTTGCATGAGGTCGCTTTGGTGATCTTGGAGCCTCATCCCCCCACCCTATGACTCCAATGAAACAGCCTCTGGTTATAGGAATTACCTTCCAAATTAAAGGGTTCCTTTATACTACCTCTATTTACCCTGACCTGAGTGACAACATGGTTTAACACCCCTTCAGGGTATGATTCATCCCTACTCCCAACATACTAGATAGATAATCTTCTTGTTGCATCTACAGAAGGTAAGTTTAATATTTCCCTACTATTCTATATAGTCTTTAGCAACCATAGTTGTCAGGACACTATCAGATGTTTCTCTAATATGATATACACTAGAGAAGATATAGTAATTTTTTTGCAGACATTTGAATTTACATGTGAATCCATAAGGAGCATAAGCCTTTCATATGATTTCCCTGTTAATCCTGGTAGCCAGTACATTATCCATAAAAGATAACATATACTCCCTTAGCCCTAAGATGGTCATCCTATCATTAAAAAATAATTCTATATGCAGATTACCATAATAGAAAAGATGAAATTCCTTGTACATACTAAACACCGCCTTATTGTCATAAACATTCAAAGAAATAGGTGAAATACCAAAAAACCATGAAAAGATTTTTGGAATGAACTTACAAGGACCTAAACACCACTTTGCATAGCAGAAGTTCAAAATTGAGTTCTGATCCACCCCCATAAAATCTTGAATGATCCTGTTATTCTGAAAGAAGACATTCCTATATAGATATGCAACAATCTCCTATTGATATTCAACATAATAGGGGTAGACAACCCTACCTTCCTCTTATCTATTAGCTTGGACACTATAACAAAAGTTTTTTTCCTTACGCCGCCCTTGGAATATCGGATGATAAATAGCTATACACTGAGCCACATGGCCAGGAATCCCACAAGATTTGTCTTCACATGAATTTTGGAGTTGTCTTCATTCCCCCACATTTCAAACTCTCCCTTATCTAATGTTATCCAAAAAGAGCCATGTGTTCCTCTATTTTCTACCTTGGGACCACTTATCGAACAATTGCAAGTGGGGCCTATTTCCTTCTTCATCATCAGGAATATTTATATCTACTCCTCTGGGTGAATATACCTTCTTTCGTGGGACTTTTTTGTGTTTCTATTCTTGAGTTTATAAAATATATTCATTAAATCACGAACCATGGCTCGTGTATCTTTTATGATATTCCATGTTTCCATTAAAGGAATAAATTCATAATCCAAGTCTCCAAGGATTGGAGCTCCAAAGATCTTGTAGACATACCAATAACTGATGCCTACTCCCCCATGTTTCAAGTGGAAGGAATTAGTCTCTGGACTCCATCGTCTCAGAAAATTTGGAATGAAATCATCAATACTATATACATAGGTTTTCCCGACCCATACAACATCATAATTTATGATGCCTTTTAATTCATCCATAATCTCCAGACATATCTTGTGCACCCAATACCCCCACATTCATGTGGGTTTAACACCCCACTCAATGGTAAAAATCCCAAGTATTCTTCCAGCCCTTTGATTGATCTATCTAAGAATCTCTAAAAATGAAAGGATAGAAGTGAGGTTCTTTCTTAGGTTTGTGTTCTTTAAACTCTAGAGAACATAGGTTGTGATGTATGAAATGGGCCTCTGATACCACCCTATCATTGATATATGTGCCCACAACAAAAACATTGGTAGATGAGAAATTGGTTTTGTCTTTAAACCAAGAAAGAGAAACATAATTTTATGGATCTGGTATATTGGCAGCCTATATATTGCCATAACCATACATTGGAAAGTAAATACCCCTTGGAAAATCAAGGTGATATTTCCTTAGATGCTTTTCTAAATTTGGGAGAGTAGTGTCATATACATCAAAGTAATCATTCTTAAAAACCATCATCATATATTTAATTCTGTTTCTATCCAATTCGTCAGTAGTTTTTATTCTCTTGGGAGCCATTGAACTTGAAAAAGAGATCAAAATTCATCTTACAGTGAGCTCATTTTGGAATTTTTGACAAAAGGCATTAAGAATATTTAACAATGTAATTAATGAACCCATGTATTTATTCGGTTTGCAAGTATAAATCTGGTATGAAAGTATGGAACACAATTTTTGCCTCACAAATCCTAAATGTACACAAGAACCGTGACATACAGTAGGAGCTTCTAAATGAAAACACTTGCACACCGAGAGCAAGATTTTTGAAATCCTTTATAATTTTTTCTATAGTGAATCCATTATATATAAGCAATAAATAATACCCTACACACCATGCCAATATGAACTCACACCTCATGCACTATCAGTTGGAGCACAAAATCTAACTCTTTGACCTTTTTCATTACTTTAACTCAGTATACGACCCTCTCTTCATTTTGGATCCAATTCTAATGGGGGGATTTAGTTTTCTATCTTTTCCATCACATCAATAAACAAAGTGAAAAGGGAAAATTACTTAGAAAAAAAGGTAAAAATACATAGAGAACATCAATATTTGAAAAGGGTCATGTTTGAAATTTCCATTATTGAGCCAAGTCACCATCGGCGCACAGGCACTTATGCACCACAATGTTACTGTGAAACCCACTTGTGTGACCAATCTCCTTCACCCAAGGTAACCTACTTACCTTTAAATAGACCCATTATGTCTTCATTTGTGAAAAACGAATTTTTCTGAAGCCCAACTACTACTCTGGTCTCCCTATTACATCTCCCAAGTATTCTGAATCCTTCATGTTAGTTTATAAGCACCTCAAGTGGTGGAATTAATTGAGGATCATATGACATAAGTCCCTTTAGTGTTTGAAATCCATAACACATGAACACTTAAAGAACCAAGCCTCCCTAAATCAGAAAAACTTGCGATCCAACCATTCCTCCTAATGGAACTTGAGGACCCTACTTATGGGAATACCTATGAATACTCTTAAGGGATTGAGTCATGTCTTTACAAAGTTTTTACATCCAGGTTGTTCGTCACTTAAGTAAGTATCAGGTCGCCCAAGCCTACCTGAATGCCAAATACCTACTTGGGTGACCCTATTTTATTGAACTTATCCCTTTAGCCTATACAACTCTTTCATCAGGACTTCTTCATATCCATTCATGGTAAGGCTTCCTCTTCATTAGATCCCATATCTAAATAAGAAATTATGTTGAAACCTCCACCAAGACCTCCTAAATTACCAAACACCTGGGAAAGGAACATCAGTGTGTCACCCATTTGGGTTTTTATATTTACAGTCAAAGGCTTCCCACATTTTTTTTATAATGGGGTCATGATTCATGGAATGTCTGTGGGTTTCTATAACTTCATTCACATGGACCTATTTCCCAAGAACAATGTTGGGGAGTTCTCGATTTGGATGATTAGGGTTCGAGACATACCCATCCCATATCATCTCGATAACCCAATGCCTCGGGTCCCTATAAGGAATGGTACGGTTCACACATACTTTTCCTTTTGAAAAAAAAGTATCCCTCCCCTACCAGGACTAATTTTTGGGCAGCAATCATTTCATAAGCCACTAGTCTTTTGGGCCAGATCCAATTACCCTCAATCTCATATTACATTGAACAATTAATTTCTATGAGCCCCCACCACCACTGTCGTCGTAACCATAGCCTCTTCCACCAGCAAAAGTGGAATAATTTGTGTTACATTGTTTAATCTTTCATATCCTCTTGTTTCCCACAATAAGAATGACTCCTGTTGGCTAAGAGATTTTTGATGATCACAACATATTCACAAACACCTCATTGAATGAACTTTGAGAACTCTGTATCCTGTCAAAACAGAGATACATATGAAGTCTAACTAAGGCCTGATCTCCATATCATCTCATCTATAAATAAGAATTGTCCTTATAAGTAATCCCAAAATTAATCCCACAAATCACCAAAGTATCTTTTTTATGATGTAAGTACTAACCCATTTCTCTCAAAGGACTATACTCCTATATGAGACTTCCCAAACTATGTGGGATTTGATTTTAATACAACTGAAATACATAGGAAGCCTCCCTGAGGTTATAAACCAAAAATATAAATAAACCATGTATTTTCAGGGCCACATTCCTAATAGGGTCTAATTCAACTTGGAAATTCATATCTCTTCATGATTCCATGGGATTCATTGGTATAATTCCTCCATGAAAATTTGATTAAGAATATTTTTCCTATGCATCCTTACCTCATGACATTAAATGGTTTTGATTGGTCTTTATCACATAACCTTAAAAGGTATGATGTGTCCTATTTCATGGCACCGAACTATGTGGATTCTGATTCCGTTCACAGCGATATGTAGGTAGTTCATCTATGGGTATGATCCCGACATTAAAAACACTCTCGTGTCCCTGGATGATGATAAATTAAAGAGTGCCTCACTGAGTGGCTTTAAAACTAGCATAGTCATAATAAAAACAAAATAATATTTATTTAGTATACCAAATGATACCATTGGTGGAGAAAATCACATACATACAGATGTATCCATCGATGAAGAACCTCATATACATACAAATGATTCAAAAATTATAAACATGTTAATCATTGATTTCCCAATCACAAGGGAAACTCATTGCATACTTGGAGAATCAACCAGGATACATGTAAATATCTTAAATCAATAAGAGAGTCCTAGAGTAGGCAATAATCTCACCAAAAAGGGTTTGATGAGCCTGAACACCCATCCTCTTGACCAATGTGTATTCTCAAGTATCATCATCCAAATGACCTGAAAACCCCCTTCCTTTGGAAAGTAGGTCCCTATGAATACCAAACCATTAGATGTTTCTGGTTCCATAGATAAATCCAATTGAAAACATCCTTGAATAATGACTCCTATCAAAGTCCCATTTTTAGGGGAAACAAATATCCATTATTCTATAAAACACCCTACTGAAGAGCACTCTCATCATACAATCTATTTGATGTAAGTGATCATCGATGACACAGATAAACAAAATTATCTTATCGACCCATAATCTAATTTATTTTCCTCTTATTAACTCTATATATATTTGGGTTTTGATCCATCTGTCACATTTTTTGGGGTTTTAAAAGGTTAAATATTGTGTTTCAATTGAGGTTTTCTTGATAATAGAGGATCATATGACCATTGATGATACTAATCATCTTTTAAAATCATATTCCTTATTTGGGGATGTTACCATTGAGACATTATATGAGATAATATACCTATCATCTTCACATTCATTCCCATAGATACAAAACAAACCAGGCATTGAACTTATACCACAACCTCAAAATTTGAGATATTCATATATTGATAATGTAAATATGTTTTCCTATAATCTTTGATTGTTCAATCCCTATAGAATATTAATTTTAATTTCCTAAACTTTTGAGGGATTATAATTAAGGATTCGGATATACACCTAATGACATTCCCAAAATTATAACATTAGTTTTCATTCATTATATACAGTTAAATATTGAGGCTAAACATGTGTGGATGGCACAATGAAAAATAAACCCAAACCATCATGATGTTATTATATATAAGTTATCAAAATTATTTTCTACTGGAATCATTTTAAACATCTCTAGTATCCAATGGGTCATATTAATTCAAGTATTTCCTAAGAAAAATATTCTTACAATAATCCAAACTGTAAAAAATGAATTAGTTCCAACCATTATGTAGAATAGTTGGTGTGTTTTTACAGAATACCACTTACAAAACCAACACAGAAGGAACTTTTTTTACCATTCTCATTCATTGACCAAATTCTAGAGAGGTTAGTGAGGAATAACCACTTTTTATTTCTTGATGTGTATTCTAAATAAATTAAAATCCATATTTTCCACCAGGACTGTAAATGAAAACCTTTACTTTCCCCTTTAGAACATTTTTGTATGCGAGGATTCTATTTTTTCAATTAATTTCTCAATAAACATTATATAATTGAATGGTATTTATTTTTTAAATTACTTAGAAAATTGAATGGAAGTTTTCATTGGTGATTTCACTCATTATATATCTTATTTTGATGATTTTTTAGTAGACTTGGTTCTAACATCCATTTTATTATAGAAAATAATCTTATATTATATTATTAGAAAATCTATTTCATGGGGTTTGGATTTATGGTACAATAAAATGTAATATTTCAGGATGGTTTCCATGTAGATAAATAAAAATTGGTCATTACCTCTTCCTTGAAATTCCCCAATATGTTTGGAATGTGATTTATTTTTTAGGTTATGGTTGATTTTATCATCGTTTCTTTTATGAATCTTGCAAGACTACAGTCCCCCTCTCCCGCTAACTCAAAAAAAAAGTTTTATTTTGAAAAATACATTTATGGTGATTTTAAAAAATTAAAATGGATTCCCACATAGCCCCAAATAATCCAACCACCTTGTTGGTATTTACCATTTAAGATTATGTGAAATACCTTTAACTATGAAGTTGGTAAGTCTTATCACAACTGGTCCATTGAGGCCCACATATCATTACTTATGCCCCATGCACACTTAACCTGACATAATAAAACTATAACCCATTAAAATACAAATTCTTTTAAATTCTGTTTTAATTGGATAAATTTATGTCATAACTTTTAGGATCCAACATAATTATGTTATCATACCATGATGACCTCTAATATCTCCTTAAGAAACCAGAATTCAAACCATATATCATTCAATAGATTCTTTTAATTCTTGAATTTAATCTAGAAATTACATATAATAATTGATCACAGAATGTGGTAGAAGACACCATTAGTGTTATTTACCCATCATTGGACCACCATGTTGACTCATCCCTCCCAATTATTGTGTTCTAATCTATTGATGACCTTTGTGGTGAAGTAGACCTTACCCCATGGTATGTGGAAATTGTGACTTTTTTATATAATCTATGGTTCCTACAGATTGTTTCACTTAAAAATCCCAAATAATTAATCACGAGTCATGATGGTAAATTTTGGATGACCCATACTTTAGAGAATTTATAGTGACCGGGTTTTTTCAGGGTTTTACAAACCATGATATGATATCTATTAGGTCTTCTACCACAAATTTTCCTATGGGGTTTTATTTTTATTTAAAATACATCTAAAATTTTCCTTCACTCTAAGATTTATTGGGAAATAGTGCATAGATATTTGCATCTGTATTGAAATTCACCCACATGATTTAAATTCACTAAGAATATGTCCAAGAGTAACAAATTTCCCCGCCATGGTTCACATTTTTTTAGTCGAAACATGAGAAACAAGCTCTTTATGTACGGTGTTAAACAAATTAACTATTCCATGTCACACCACAACTAATAGGTAAGATGAAATTTCAAATATGTAAGTTAAGAAATATTGAAAAAACAGTACGACATATAAGGAAATATTTGAGTTTTTATATTTATGATTCACTTTGGGTGTACCATATAGCTTTTATAAACCTAAACAGAATGTCATTTTATCACATTGAATTTTTAAAGCCCTTTACCCTATATCTGTAGGTATATAACCATGTATATTGGTCTGTTAAACAAATAAATATTAACCTCTAAGATTCTGGAGAGAATATGAAGTTTCAAATTCAGAAACAAGAGGAAATTTGAAGAGACCCATATGAAAACTCTTAGGTCCATAATAAAATAAACATTGCTTAACACAACTTCCTAATCCTTTCTCACCTATTAAACACTGGTAAACATATACTCTATTATAGTTAATTTTTGAAGTTAGGCCAAGGTAAAATTTGTTCCCACTAGTTTAGACTATAAATGATTACTAATGTATATTTATTTTGTGGTATACATGTTAAAAATGAAAAGTACAAATAATCACTTTTAATGGGATGTTTCTAAATTAATTTCACGAGACCATCTCATAGACCACTATAGAAGAACTCAACATTCAAGAAGAAACCAACCAGTGAAACCCACCATGTTTTATCCCTCCATCCCATATTCTCTCTTATTATAGTGAGAAAACTTTACACGCAAGTTGTGAGGGTGGATATATACCTATGTTCATTAGTATTTTCATCATCCTTATTCTTTTTCTCATTTTCTAATGTAGCATAGTATTTTTACTTTTACCGACATTCATGAGTTCATTAGTATTCTTATCATCTTTTTTTTTAATTTTCAATTGTTTCATAGTATTTTTACCACACCCCCTTTCTATGTCAAATAAATCATTTTTTATTCCCACATAATGAAATAAATTATTGAAAATTCAGGATAAATTTACCTATTTAAGCTTCTTATAGAATTTAAATAAATATTCTTCCACTAATTTCATGTGATTTTTAGCCTGAATCTTTTATTATGGTATGAATTGTTTTAGTAAATTGTTTTTATTCATTGATATAAATTGATGTATCTATATGAAAACATTGATATGATTGATTCACTCTATTTGATTGGTTTGTGGGTTAATAATTTCACTTAAAATATCTATACATCATTGAACTCAACTATAAAGTGTGAATATTTCTTTCTAAATAGATATAAAATATAAGTTATGTTATTATTTTTCACTTTTACTAAATTATTTTTACATACGTTCATTACTTATTGGATATGTTTCACTACATTATAGGTTTGACCTATATTTTTGTACTTATTATCTGATGGTTCTATTCCCTCAAGAAACAAAAAACAAAAACAAAATAACAAAAATAATAAATGAGGGGAGTGATGAAATGTACAACATATAGGGATATCAATGTTAGGAGATACTGTGTTGAATTATTTTAATTATTAAGTGATTGGGTCTTGAAAGTTTATTAAAAAGGATGTGAGGTAGGTTTTGTGAAATAAATAAACTAGAATTTTTTTAAAAAAAACTATAATTACTATATAGAAAGCGGTAAGAATATAATGAGATTTTTTTCAGACACACATGTGGGTAATTAGTAACATGTTATACAAGTGAATTTCATTTAATGACTGTTATCGTAAAATTCATTGAATTTCATTATTATACATCTTATGAGACAAATTTTCTCCATGATCAAAATGAATAACTCCTTGGCATATTTTTCTATTTGATAACATTACTATTAATAATTAAATTTTCATTGAATGTTAAAACATACAGAATTTGAGAATATATCTATTAATCATTTTTTAAAATGTGAATTTTCTCAAAAGTGAAAATGTTTATTTGTGGTAATGTGATCGCATCATTATTCACTATTTTTTTCACCCTTATAACACTATATTAAACTGGATTTGTATTGAAATTCCCATATATAATGAAAAATTATACATCAATTTTGATTAAAATATTTAATTTCTACCACTATTAAGAATAGAAATTTTACATTTTTTACAATTACACTATAGTATGATGTTATTTTGAGGGATAGAGATGATGTAGAAGGAAAAGGGAAAAAATTTGTAGGCTTCCTAGAAACAATGTGGACTCAAACAAACATTTATGATTATACATGCATCCAATATAGCTGATATTTTGTTGTATGATCTAAAATATAGTGGTCTATAACTATTATGAAGACAGCCAATCCCAATTAATTAATCAAGGGGTCTAATTGATCTATTTTGTTCAATATCAATAATCCACTTGTATTCAAATGTTTGGTTATGCATTTTGAAAATATCTAACTATTTATACAATAATTGATTTGAAAATTGATATAAAGATATCCATGACATGGGGAAATAACTTTTTAGTTTTTTGTAAAAATATAATGGGTTGTCTTCCTTCCCAAAACCATGGAAGAAGGGGTAACTTGAAATATGGGTGGCCAAAAATGCCTCCAATTTTGGAAGCAAAAGGGAACATGCAGCACCTCATTTGCATGTTCGACTAAGAGGTAAGGTAAAGCTATTTTTGAGTCAAATATTATTCATATATTCCATTTCTAGTTTCTAGAGATCCATATAACCATCACAATATATATGATTTTAGAGACCCTATGCTGATATATATGGACATTAAATTAACTTTTTAGAATACTTAATACATTACACAAGCAGACACCCAAAGACTATATTAGTTTAGTGCCTTTGGAAACTTATAACATAATATTCTAACTTGGTGAAAGTTCTTAAACATCTCCCATAAATATCATCCCCATTTTTCCTACATAAAATATTTCTTTATATCCTGGGGAAAATAAAACATAAAAGGGGTGATCTCAAATGCTTAGTAAGGGTAAACATGGAGAACTTAAAATAAACCATGTATATTTGAATGTAAAAGCATGAACATAAAGTTTAAACATTGAAATCATGAGTCATTAAATAAGTCTTGGTAGTTCATAATGAATAGATCATAATGGAACCTTAACCATGATATAATTTCATTGGCATAAAACATATAATTGTGGAAAACTAACAAGCACATATTATGATTTCTATAGTAGCTATGATATTTCTTCCAAGACCATCATAGTGAAAAAAGTCCATTACTGAACTGGGTTTACTTACCATTCTAGACAAGTATTACTGAACCAGATTTACTTGATGTTTTATTATTGTATATCTCAGGAGATATAAATCTTTACCCAATGCATTGAAGGGAGATATAGGTCCCATGCATATCATAATAAAATCATTTTTACATGTTCAACAAAATATAAATCATTCCTCATAGCATAACCCAAGAAATAAAATGGGCTTCTTAAATATCTTTTTATCATAACAAAATCCATTTAAAATAGCATTCAATAATTGATGAAATAAAATCATATTAATAATAGGGATAGAAACATAACCCTAATTAGAGCATCATCTTAGATGGAAAATAATTTTGATACAACACTTGAACTTAATTATTGAGGAAAATATCAATTCTTCTTCAAAAACATTTTCCTTTCTCAAAATTATGTGCAATTTTAAAAGAAAATAATTTAGTTGAAAATAAACAAGAAATATTATAGAGGAAGCTTCATATAAATAAGGCTTCATGAAATTTTAAAAATTAATTCATGCCGTATAATTTAAAAAGATATTATCCTTATACTTTTCTCGAAAAAGTCAAAAGGTATCTCATACAGTAAATAAAACAATGATTCCTTAAATACCATGTAGTAAAAGTAAAAAATGGGTAAAAATTACATTAAAAATAAATAGAAGGATAGTAAAAGTTTTATAATAACATTAATATAAAACATGGTCATGGGTGAAAAATATATCCCCATTAAATAATTACGTATAATCAATATCAGATAGAAATGAGATTGTAACATTATCTCTTACCTTAAGTATGATTTATTCCACATGTCCCTGAAACTCATGTATAGTGGTTTTAAACATTTTAACAACTTGTAACAGAAGCATGATAATATTTATGATATCATATATGATTCACATATGACTTTATATTACCGATTCATTTTTCAATTCCATGTTAATGCAACGTTTTGGGTAATAATTATTTTATTTATCAAACATGTTTTGAATTGTTATTCTTGATATTATTACATATCATTGATTAATTAATTTAATAACGTAAAACATTGTTTATATAAAATATGTATTTTTTATGTAAATATATATATATATATATATAATCGATAGATAAATGGAATAAAATACATCGTTTATGGAGACCGTAGGCTGAACGTACGCATGAATGCTATTTTTGTTTCCTTATTAAATTAAATGGAATAATTAAATGATATATATATATATCCAAAAGAATTATTTTTTCTTATATTTCATTATTATTTATTATATATACTTTACAATAATTCTTGAATGGTTAACGTGGAGAATGAATCTCATCGCGTTATGAAGACGGTAAGCCGTATGTACGCAGGAACAACAATATCATTACCTTGATGGTTAAATTGTATGTAATTGGTTTGTAAATTAATTATAAAAAATAATTAACATGTAATATTAATTATTTAAAAACATTAAACTCATCATTATATCTACCTTAATAAAGTATTTTTGAATAACAAATTACACCTGGGCATAGAAACGATATGTCATATGCCAGTGATTTAATTTTTCGTAGGATGGATAGAAGGTGAAATAGGGTTGTTTAATAATTATAATAACATATTAGTATATTATTTATACTTTTGTTATTACTTTATAATTAAACAACTAAATAAGAGGAAGTACAATAAGAAAGAAAGTTTAATGAATCGGTAGAAGTGATTACCTCTTCCTCGACGTACCTCTTTTAAATTTACTCATAGGGAACTAGTGCTAGAATTTTGAGAAGTCCATAACCTCTATTGTATAAGTAGGGATGATGATAAGGTAAATGGGAACATTTTGGATGATATTGAAGGCTCGGAATGGAGTGAATATGAGAGGGAGGAGGTGCATGTTTATAAGGGATGAGAGGGTAACTTTAGGAAACTCTCAAAATATTAATTTATTATAAATTCAATTTCGATCAAAAACTAATTTAATTAAAATGTAAGATGATTTTGGTTATAATATTCGTCATAAAATAATTTTTAGACATGTTTTCAATATTTTTTTATTCTCATCTTTTTTGTTTAACCCTTGTTTTACCCTTTTTAGTCTTACAGTGATATCATGTTATTTACACATCGTGGGTTAATGTAATTACCATATCATCTCAAAAAACCCTCAAAATGTTATTTAGGAAATATTTGGACTTATATTAACCATTTTTATGAATCATAGTTTTTTAGGAATTTAATATCATTTAATAAACAATTTTATGATTTAAGTTAGGAATTATGTCAATTTGGACAATATTACTACATGATTTTTTTAAAAATCATAGAAACCTGATTAATTAAAAAGAAAGGCATTAAATCGTCCCTATAATATAATATTATCCATAAAATTCATGGATCACATCAAAATTGTGACGTCCCAACCCGGGAGGCACTGAACGGTGCCCTGAGCTAGTTGGCCAAATACCCTCAAGCACGCCTCCCCAAACACCAAAGGCTGCTGACTTGCAGGGAGGGCCTAGTAAGTCGGTCTTTGGAAGACTATACAATCTGTTCTCAGAATAAAACACCCAAGGAATCAAATAAAAATAAACATGTACAGAAGCATATAAATAACTAGAATCGTAATATGACATATGATAGTCAAAACTATAAAAAACAATACTCAACTGAAAGGTAAAACGTGTTATGACAATGAAAGTGCCACATGTCTAAAATTCAACTAAATGTAATGACACAAAGACACCCAAGTGTTTCCCAAACCACATTTGGTTACCTCTCCCATGATTCAATCCCAAACTACAATATATCCCAAGGCCTTACCCTTATCATGTCCTGCAATAACAAAGTCTGCTCGAGTACCGATCAGGCGGCCCAAATAGGGTGTGAGTACAACTCAGTAGGCCCCCCCCAACGGTATCTAAAACGAGTCTAGTCAAAATATAGTTCATATAGTTATATGAAGAAATAAATACAATGCATAAATTAAATATTTATCACACTGTCATTTAATAAATAATCATTACATTATGCCAATTCAATCTGTGTTTCCCAATTAAATCATCATTCATTATTATCATTCATTTGGAGTAGGTTGTCAGACTTAGCACCCCAATTCTCATTTGAAACATCATTCATTATTATCATCAATCATTTGGTGTAGAAAGTAATTACTAGCACCCCAAATCTTAGTTGAAACATAATTCATTATAATCATTAATCATTTGGTGTAGGAAATCATGCCTAGGACCCCAAATATTAGTTGAATGTAGGTTTTCATGCCTAGCACTCCAATTATCATTTGGTGTAGGTCATCATGTCTAACACCCATACATCAAAGCACTTAGATAACTATTTTGGAGGAACATCAAGACCATGTCCCAACTTCTAAATTGGTCTAGGATGTCATACTTAGCGCCACAAAATCTCATCCATTTAATCAATCTTAAATTATCAAGAATTTTCACATTAATAACTTACTAATCCAATGGTCAGTTAAACATTTCAAATTCCATTAGTTAATTCAACAATTAACTAATAACATAACCCATTAATTAATTCATAAATTAATCAACCAATCAAAACCATTTTCATTTCATAATTAATTCTTCACAGTAAATTATCCATTTCAAAACAATCAAGTCTTAATTATTTCTGACAATTAATTATCTTAGATATCCAAACATAATCTCATAATTAATTCCCTCTAATTAATTTTCTTTCCAAAAAAAAATTTAATATATCAAATAAAATATCAAACCTTTAAAGGATCAATTTGGGCAACCCCATTTATTTTTTGCCTTATCAACCACCAATTAACCCCTAAATAAAATCACATTTCAAAACCATATTCCTAATTACTCGAATTTAGGAATTCAATTATAAAGGGAATCTATATATATTATAACTCATACACATATAATAATTCATTACAATGGGAGTTAAATTTAGACCACCTAACTTATTTTATTGATGGAATTTATCCCTACAAAAATCCCCAAAATCCGAGCAGCACAACATTGTTGAAAAATATCTGAATCTAAATCCCTAAAACCAAAATTAAGATCAAAGGCATTAAGATCTTGAAGACATAGATCTAGATTCAAAATCCATGATCTAGATCTCAAACCATAGGTTTATATCCATGGAAAATATTAAATTTCTATATGAAAATAATTAAAATATATTGAGGAATGAAATGGGAGAAACATCCAGATGAAATCCACTTACCAAGAGGAGAGAGGATCTTGCATACGGGCTTCCAATCATGAAGAATGTTGTTCAGATCGCCTTGGTATCCCTTTGCAAGGAACTGGGAACAACTAAACTCTGTCAGGCCTGAGGAAAGATCGAAATATGGGAGTCCCGGGGGGTTTGGGATGTTTTAAAATAGATAATTGGATATAAAAAATTGTGCACATAGTTTCTTGGGAAGAGGGGCATGGTTGGGAAAACTGTGTGCCAACCATGTGGACTCCACTTCCCACTTCTTCATGGTAGAAACTATAAGGGAAACTGTGCACTAACCATGCAGACTCCTTTGTCCGATTGTGCATGCGTGGTATGGTTTGGTTGCACGGTTTTTCAAATCGTGTGCAAACCATGTAGAATCCTTTGTCCGGTTTTAAAAACGTGGAATGGTTTGGTCGCAGGGTTTGTCAAACCGTGCGCGACCCACTATCCTTTAGTTTTCCTTAAAAGTTCACCCAAACTCACCCCAAGCCACTAATATAAGTTAATGTTACATAAAAACATCAAAAAGTACCTAGAACCATACCGGCGATGACTCCAGAAAAGTCAAGGATCTTACAAAAATGTTCAAATTAAATTTATTTTCATATTTATAAATTCATTTATTTGAATATTTCATTAATGAGGTAATGACTACATCATAATTGTTTCATAAATAAATATATTTATCCAATTTCTAAAAATTATAAATAAAATACCATGATGCAGGAAATATTTTAATCTTTATAATGAATATATATAAACATATATATCAGTTATATAACCACATATTAAAATATATTTAGAAAAATATATATTTTTAGGTTATAATTATCTTTAATTTAAATTAATTTTTAAAAAATGTCATTTTCACATCCAACTGAATCTAGGGGGTCCCAAAATTGACACATGGATGCCTATGGTTGGAAATATCTTATCCAATATGATTAGGACATGTACTAGGGTAGTTTGATATTATTATAATATTATTTCTTTACCCATATTTATCATATTTACACTACTAAATATGGTAAATAAAATTATTAATGAATTTAATATTCATAATGGCTAAAAATATAATGAACCTATTTACACAACATAAACCTTGTGATTCCAAATATGGAATCCATTTTACAAAATTCAAAATAATAAATTTGCAGTAATTAATTTAAAATGAATTGCTTTTGTGAGGACCAAAAAACTGGTTTTTAAGAAGTAAAAACTACTAAAAGATTGACATTTGTTTATGTACGATTTAAAAGTAAAATTACTCCTAATGACCAATAATGGATTAAATTAAAAAATTATAATCCAATTAAACTACAACCAATTAAAAATATAGTCTATCTATTTAAATAAATTAGAAAAATGGTAGTTTGGAGTTAAAATGCAGAATTGTTCACTATTAATTAAAATTTTAATATTATTATAAAAATACCAAAAATTTAAAAAAAGTAAATTTTTATGTCCCTATTAAAAATAAGAAGTTTATTTAGTAAAATTTAACATATAAAAGTGTCAAAACTCTTTAAAATAGGTGTTCCATCAAAAGGTCGTAAAACTACATTTTTTTTGAAAAAATACTTCTTTTATCCAAATAGTTGATTTTGTTCTCATATCATGTTCGTGAAAATGTGTAAGATGAATTATAATGTCATATAAAAGTCAATATTTGGTTAATACTATTAATAATGTCTAGTTATATAATATTTTCATAATATATCATTATTTAGTGAAACTTGATATTGCGTAAAATGCAAGCTATCGAGGAAGGTCTCTCTTGTGTGTAATGTAAGTCATGTCAATGTTGCATGTAGTTAAAGATTCCCTTGGTGTCTCATATAATATAATCAAAACTTAGTTCATTTATACATTGAATAAAATCTATAATTAGTGTTGCGTGAAATGAATTCTATCAAAAGAACTTGAAATGGTGTTAAACACAATCCAAAAATAGTGTTGTGTATACTGCAAGCTAATATTGTGTTTTTTATAGTGAAATCTACTATTGGTTTAGCGTATAACACAAGTCATCAATGAAATTTAGATAATATATCTCATAAAATTCTAGGTTGTTACATTCTAACTCCCTTAAAATAAATTTCACCCTCTAAATTTATCGGGGTTTTAAATTGTTTTCTAATTGAAAGTTTCTTTCATGGAAACCCATATAGTAAAATCAAATACTAAAATTAAATTTTAAAAAGGAAATTAGAAACATAATGGTTACCCAAAGTAATTCATCAGTGGGTCTCTACATAAGAGAACATATGTGGGAAGTGAAAACATGGACCTGGAAGATAAATCTAACCATAAAGTTGTAATGGATAGTGATATAGAATAAGGTTTAGAGAAAGTTAAATACAAGAAATACATAATTATGCGATGATTAAAGGACTATGTGACTCATCAGATAAGAAGGTACTAGGATAACATTTTTTGTTTCATGATCCTTCCCCTAAAGTTTGAAGAAGTTTTCTTAAGAATGAATACATACTTGATTTTGATATAATCTCACCATTGTTCGTGCCTTGAAGAAATTCCACTTCATCTCTTATTTAATGAAATGATGTCAAATTTTTAATTCATGAAGTGTTAACATAACTTGCAACAAAATAATACGTAATTCTATCTATCTCTATCAAAAATTGTTTAGCACAAGACATCAAATATACATAAGTCCATCTATGGTGAGATTAATCATATATGGTTCCAAAAATCGACTTATAATTCATCTATTATACCACATAAATAGAAAAACTACTATATACTAACCAAGGACATCCCGTATGCTAGTGGTATGGGATAGAGGCATGTCGCACATCAGTTATGGGTTCGATTCACATAGCCTTATCTGATATGATGGTTTTTCACCCGTCCTGCGGGTTGTCTTTTTCTAAAACTATACAATAATAACATTAGAGAAATAATATATTAAAAATATTTTAGCCTTAAAAAATACAATCTTATGTCCAAATTAATCCATTCCAACATTAAGGATTATCCAAAATACTTCTGTCCAAACTAACATTACAAAAAAAAAAAGTTACAAGAAACGTCATATAATAAGAATGTGTATACCTTCATTTATCCCCCATAAATCATAATTTATATGTTGTTGGTCACATTCCAATCATTTGAATGACTCCATCATTCATTCTCTTGAGTCCTGTTAATAAAATAAAGTACCATATATCCTTATTGAAAACATGTATGTTTCCTTATTCAAAAACTTATAGGATATATTCCATAAGTCCCAATATGTTTTATACTTCATCAATGATATCATAACACACATTCCAATAACTCTATAATTAGCTCCCAATAAACTAGCATTATCCAATTTTATTCTTCAACTCCAACACATGGTTATCCAAAAATCATTATCTGGACATAAGGTACATATTGAGGGTTATCTTTCCCTTAATCATGTGTTCTCCAAGTATATCACCTTACCCTTAAATCGATATTTGGATCCTTATACCTATCCAACATATCCTTTCAAATACTTAATGAAAAACTTATTATGAAAACAATTATTTATTTCAAGATTCATATAACATAATATTTGAAATCCGAAACATATACACATCAATAATCCAAATTTAATCTTAAACCATTATTCAAGATTCCTTAACTTTGTCTTTCATAAAATAGGAATCATGTCTTAAGGTTTCTCAGCCTCATGATTATTATGTTTAATGTATACAATACGGGAAGAACATCACATACCTTTCACATGTCATTTACAATCTATTTATCCTCAGTAGTATGACCAATAAGCGTACCATCGTCATTATTCCATTCATGGTATTTCCACTTAGTAAGTTGATCTTCATTATTCGCATAATTTCCACATCTGAATCATTCAATCATTAATCAGGTTATAAATAGTTCTAGTTATTGACTAAGACCAGAAAGAAAATTGTTGGAAATACATATTAGAGAATAAAAACACATAAGTTTGGTAAATTAATTATAATATTTCAATCTATGATATCAGAGGTTTTAGACTAGATTATTCATGATTATCAAAAAAACTCTAGGATTGTAACCCAAACATGACTTATCCTTAGGAAATTCCTAGGAATATCTCTAGGGATATCACTAATTTTTTTTCATCATAGTTTCCAAAGGTTAACTAAACCATCACTCTGATACCAATTGTAGAGACCTTAGTTTGAAGTACATCGAAATTAAATTTATTTTGCAGAATACTTAATAAATTACACAAACAGATGCCCAAATATAGTATTATTTTTTTCCTTTAGAAACTTGGAACATATTATTCTAACTTAGTGAAAGATATTCCCCCTTTTTCATACCTAAAACCGTTCTTTATATCCTGGGAGAAAATAAAACATAAAAATGGTGATCTCAAATTCTCATTAAGGGTAAGAATGGATAACATAAAATAAACCATAAACATTTCAACATCAAAATCTTAAGTCATGAAATAAATCATGCTAGTTCTTAAGGAAAAGATCATAAAGGAACCTTAAACATGATAGAATAGCATTGGAATAAAATATTTAATTCTGGGAAACTAATAATTATATAATATTATTTTCATAGTATCCATGGAATTTCTTCCATGACTATCATAGTGGACAAACTCCATTACTAAACAGGGTTTACTTGTCTTTCCATCCATGTATTACCAAACTAGATTTAATTTTTATTTCAGTCTTGTCTATATCATGAGATATAAATCATTACCCAATGTATTTTAAGTAGATATAGGTCCCACCCATATCATAATGAAATCATTCTTACATGTGCCACAAAACATAAACCATTCATCCTAGCATAACCCATGAAATAAAATTGGTTTCGTAAATATCATGTTATCATAACATAATACATATAAAATATCATTCCACAATTAATGAAATCAAATCCTAGTGATAATATGGCTAGAAACATAAAACTATTTAGAGTGTAAAATTAGATAGAAAATAGTTTTGATAAAACACTTGAACATAATTCTTGAGGAAAATATCCATTCTTCTCCAAAATCTTTTTCTTTTCTCAAAAAGCTGTGAAATTTTAAAACAAAATCATTTAGTTGAAAATAAACCTGAAATAGTGTATAGGAATAAACTATGAAATAAGTCATCATGAAACTGTAAAAATCCATTCATGTCATATAAGTTAAAAATATATTCTCATTGTACTTTTTCCAGAAGAGTCAAAAAGTACCTCGTATGGTAAACAAAAGAAATATTTCTTCCATAACATGTATTAAAAGTAAAAAATGGGTAAAAATAAAATTAAAAATAAAAAGAAGAATTATAAAAATTTTATGATAACATTATTACAAAACATGGGCTTGGGTGATAAATATATCCCAAGTAAATACTTACATATAAAAAATCTCAGATAATAATGAGATTGAAAGTTTATCTCTTACTTTACATCTGATTTCTTCCATATGTGTTCGAAACTCACTTATAGTTATTTTAAGCATATTCTTAACTTGTAACATGAAAATAATAATATTTATGATATCATATATGATTCACTTATGACATTATATTACCCTTTCATTTCTAAATTCCATGTTAAAGAAATGTTTTGGGTAATAGTCATTTTATTTATCATATGTGTTTTGAATTTTTATTCTTGATATTATTACTTATATCATTATTTATTAACTTAATGAATGTAAAACATGATTTATATATCATATATCTTCAGTATATATAAATATATATATAATAGATAGATAAATGAAATGGAATACATCATTCATGGAGACGTTAGGTTGTACGTATGCATGAACATAGTTTTTGTTTCTTAATTATATTGAATAGAAGTAAGTAAATGAGACATATATAAATATATACACATAAATTAGGTATAATTATAATGAATTATATTTCTTTATTATTTATTATATATACTTTAAAATCATTATTGAATGGTTAACGTGGAGAATAAATCTCATCACGTCGTGGAGACGGTAAGTCGTACGTACGTACGAGCGACATTATCATAATCTTGATGGTTAAGTTATATGTAATAGGTTGGTATATTAACTATATATAATCATTATAATATAATATTAATTATTTAAATTCATTTTACTCATCGTTACACCCATCCTAATAATTTATTTCTAAATAAAAAATAACACCACGACGTGCAGATTGTAAGCTGTTCGTACACACAAGCAATGATTTTGTTTTTTGTAGGATGGATATAAGCTCAAATAGGTTTGTTTTATTTTTATAATAACATATAAATTTATTATTGATTCTTATGTTTTTACATTATAATAAAACAACTATATAATAGGATGTATAAAAATAAATAAATTTAAAAGAATCGATAGAAGATATTACATCTTCCTCGACGTGCCTCCTTTAAATTTCCTCTTATAGAACTAGAGTTGGTCGTTTAAGAAGACATGATGCTATAGAATATAAATATGGAATTTTAGAAGAGAAATTTTTAGCTTTTTTTCAATCTTGAATGCTCAAAATTGAGTATAGTGGAGAGGGAGGAGGTGCCCTTTTATAAGAGAATAGAGGGGCACTTTATGAAAATATCAAAATATTAATTTATTATATATTCCATTTCGATTGATAAATTATTTAAATCAAATATAATATTATTTTGTTATGAATAACCATAATACAATAATTTTTAGACGAGTTTTGAATATTTCTTTATCCTTATCTTTTTTGTTTAACCCTTATTTTACCCTTTTTAATCTTACAGTGATATCATGTTATTTTCACATTGTGTTTTGATGTAATTATCATACCATGTCCAATAACCCTAAAAAAGTTATTTAACAAATATTTGAACTTTTACTAACCATTTTATGAATATTATAATTTTATAAATTTAATATCATTTAATAAACTATTTTGTGTTTTATGTTCGGAATTATGTAAATTTTGGAAACTATGCACACTTGATTTTTTTTTTAAATTCATAACAACCTGATTCCTTCAAACGAAAGGTATTAAATCATCCCTAATATGTCTAATTCTACCATAAAATTAATTTATGCAATCAATATATTCAAATTAAATTAAATTTAATAATTATAAATTCAATTATTTGAATCTTTCATTAATGAGGTAATCACTACATCAAAATTGTTTCATAAATAAATATATTTATATAATGTATAAAAATTATAAATAAAATACCATCATGTAGGAAATATTTTTAATTTTATAATTACTATCTATAGACATATATATCAGTTATATGACTCTATATTAAAATCAATTTTGTAAAAAATATATGTTTAGGTTATAACTATCTTAACTTTAAATTAATTCTTACAAAATTTCATTTTAACATCCAAGTGAATCCATGGGGTTCCAAAATCAACCCAAGTATTAACATGGTCAGAAATGTCTCATAAAATAGTATTAGAACATGTTTTAGGGTAATTTAATATTATTATAATATTCTGTTTTTACCATTAATTCCCAGATTTACCCTTTTAACCATGGTAAATAAAATAATTACTTAAGTTATTATTCATAATGTATAGAAATAAAAGGTACCTATTTAAACAATTTAAACCTTATAATTAAAAATATTAAATCCATTTATCCAAATTCAAAACAAAAAATATTCAATTATTAATTTAAAATAAATTTTCATTGTCAAAACCAAAAAGTGGATTTTTAAGAAAAAATAAGTATCAAAAGATTTACATGTTTTTATGTCCAATTTAAAAGTGAAAGTAAATCCAATGACCAAAATTATATTAAAAGATAAAAATAAAATCCAATTATTCTTTAAAACCATTTAAAAAATAATATAATAATATAAATAAATTAGATTAAAAGACAGTTTTGAGTTAAAATGCAGTGTTTTCACTATTCATTAAATTTTTTCTTTTATTAAAAAAATTAGAAAAATTTAAAAAAAATTACATTTTTATGTCCCTCTTACTATGAATAAGATTATTTTTTAAAATTAAACAAATAAAAATGTCAAAAAACTAGATTTATAATAGGTGTGCCATCAAAAGGAGGTAAAACTGCATTTTTTTAAAATACATCTTTTATCTAAAAAATTGATTTTCTTCTCATATCATGTTCTAGAAAATATGTAAGATGAATTATAATGTTATATAAAATTAAAAATGTGGTTAATATTATTCATAATGGGTAGTTATATAAAATTTTCATAATATATCATTGTTTAGGGAAACTCGGTATTGTGTACAATGCAAGCTATCGAAGAAGGTCACTCTTCGGTGTAATTCAAGCCATGTCAGTGTTTCATGTAGTGAAATATTAATTTTGTGTAACATATTACATAGTCCAAACATTTTTCATTTATACGTTGAACAAAATCTATACTCACAGTTGCATGAAATGAATTATATCAAATGAAATTGAAATTATGTGCAACAGAAGACAAGAATAGTGTTGCATATAGTGTAAGCTAATACAATGTTGTGTATAGCACAAGATAATATTGGTGTAGAATAAAAAACATGTAATAAAAGACATTAAAAGAATATATCTCATAAAATCTTGGGTTGTTACCAAGATGATGTTGGAGTTCTATATGATCTTTCCCCTCTTCTTGATGATAGGTTAAATTGTGGTCATTCTTAGTGAGGGAGCTTTACATCTTGTAATGGAAGTGATAAAGCTTGTTTTTTTACAAGTTTGTTTTACTATGGATTTGAAAAAAATAAATTCAAAATTATAATACATCGATTCATATTTTAATTCTTTTTTTGATTCAACATAATGAAGTGCTCTTTACATTTAATCGATCAGTGAGACTGTTTTAGTGTCTGACTTGTGTTGTACCCACTGGAAAAAATATGAATCATTTTATTCCCCCATTATTAATAATTTATTTTTTTTATGTTATTATACCATTCCGAATATCATATACTTTTCCATATAATTGATAGGTTAAGGTTTGGTTCTATAACAACCCAAACTATTATGAATAAAATTCCCCCTTTTGATTTAATTAAATTAATTATGGATATAGAAAAAACATGCACTCAGATTGTTTTATTATATCCAATTTGATTTAAATGACCATTAAGTATCTTTACCATTGATAATATTATTTTTTAATAGTGATCATATGACTAGTATAAATATAGGCTTTAACAAATCCTTTTGATACATACAAAGGAAGTGATGGCCTCAACCAGTAGAATCCTTCCCTATGAATAACGTTCATTGGATCTTCCAAGGGAGATTACATTTATTTGATTTTCCCTAGACCAATCCAAATCTGAGATCCAACAACATAACCATAAGTGAAACCATTTATTGTATATGTTCAAACTCATCAAGATCACGGCACAAACCATGTTTACCGAATGGTCCCATTAAAGCACCATTATCACACACCATGCTCTTATGTAATATGATGTTGTAATAAAGGAATATGTATCATGAAACATGAAATATTAATATGTATATTATTGTTTAGAAAATAATTAATATATTTTCTTCCTATTATTGTAAATTTTTAAATGATTTTAAATGATTTTTAAATCAAAAGTAGTATTTTTGGTTAATATTCATATTCCATTAAGAAATATATATTGATGAATTAATTCAATTTTAAATAAATAATATTTCTAAAAAGTATTATTAATAAATTAATTTTATTAAATATAAATGATCTCATAATTTTTTTGTAGTCAAACAAAATTTTTATTATGGTTTGAAAATTGTTTTCATCCAAACTTGTCAATTTTCAATAAAAGTAAGTTTATATTTCTAAAGTAAAAATTAAAAATTTCATAAAAATATTTATATAAAAATATTTTTTGAATCAATAAATCAGTATAATAAAATGGTAAATTTGTCATAATTTTCTAAGATAGTAAAAATTTCTGGTAAAAATGAAATACTATATAATTATATAGTGTGTTTCCTAACATCATAATGAACCAATAATGATGTAAAAAATACTATGAGTGGTTTCTTCAGAAAACTATATGTTTTACCTTTAAAATAATGTGATTTTAGATTTAATTTAATTAATTTACAAAGTCTTAGTGAATCCTCTGAGACATAAAATATATTTTAGGAATTTAAAATCATTTCATTGAAAGTGTGACTAATCTCCATATAAGAAGGGAAAGTATTTTAATAAGTTAGTCCATTGTCCTTATGAAATAATGTATTATACACCCCTTTTCTAGAATCTATAAGAAAAATCCTTGGTATTGTTTGTGATTTTTAATGTTTTATTGTGTAGTGTCTAAAACCAAAATTAATAATGAAATGTCCCACCTTTCCTATATAATCCCACCAAAGATCTTAATTATTGTCACTAAAACTCTATGAATCTCACCCACACTTTGACTTATACTCCCTATAGTCCTCTAAAGGATCCCCAAGCTCATAATTAGCATCTTCAAATACTTTGGGGTTACACATCCAAGTAATGGATCCTCACCTTTCTCCCTGCCTTTCAATTCAAGAACATTGTCAGAAATTTCTCCAATTAATTTTAATTTGTTTTATTATCATCCATTTATAATCAATTACCTACTATCCATTTGCTGTTATTCCAATGATTTATCATTCATCACTTCCCATTTATATCCTTACCTAATCCATTACTATGTTGAAATTCTATAAGTCATTTCTCTCTCTTCTCTTTTTATCAAGCACCTAATTTTTTAAATACCCTTTAATTTAAAATTGGCTAAGTTGGAATAAATTATTAACTATACCCCTTAATTCCTATTTCTTTTCAAAATACTAGAGATGACTTTATCTCTCTTCAACCTATTTTATTAATTTATTTTTGACAATGTTTTTCAGTAGTAAATGCACTACGATTTTCCATCATATGGTGAATACCATACCAATTATTTCTATCAAGGGCATTCACCTTTTTGCTCATATAATTATTGATTGGGGAATTGAATTTATGTATTCAACATTACTTGATCATTTAATAAGTTATGATGTTTAATTAATCCTTGTCATATTATCTATGTGGAGCCCTTAAACATGATATGGAAGTGATTATGAATGGTGCGCCCAAATAGCACTTCAATGTATTACTTGATTTTTAGTATCATAAAACATAATGTGAAGGGGGTGTTGACTCATGATACTTCATGTTAAATAGGTGTTAAATCTTTCTACATCATTTTTAATGTTTTTTTGAATCATGTTTCTTTATATACAATGGGTGTTGACTCATTCTATGTCATGTGCATTGATCTTTGACTCCTACTCCCCCATGTGCAATGAGCCTTAGCTCATGATAATATCATGTTGTATGTTGTTGACACATTTCCATGTTATGACTGTCCTGATTTATCATTCCTTTATATTCATGTTTTTTTATACTTCATTTATTTTCTTATTTTATAACGTGTATTTTCGTTATCATGTTATTCCTTGTTTACTCCATTATTGGGTTTTATAGATCACCCCTTTCATTTTTATGTCCTGAAGTTATCCTTTGTAGTGTTAAGTACCAAGGAATGTTTTGGTCATTTCAAATACATTTTCAAATATGATATTTTATTTCATGTTTTAAGTTGTCATGTAATGTTCCTAAACCCCAAATACCCTAGAAATATCAATATTTAGAGTTTTATTAAGTGAAATTATATGTAACAAATCATTCATAAATGTGAAATAAAGAGAAGGGTTGTTATAGTTGATATTAAAGGATATGTATAGTAATTTTTTGGATTAGTATTAAAAAATCCTAGTGAAAAACCTAAGGGATAAGAATATGTGTACGAAAACAACCATAATTGTTGGTAAAAATATAGTAAGTGGCTTAACAACAAAATACATCCTTGTATAGATACAAAAAGTGGACGCGGTTCTTGAACAAATGTACCTAGGAGTAAAAAATACAACAAGGTGATCTGAGTTTGACTCAGGGTAACTAGGTATATGAGAATAGGCCTTAATGTAAAGCTATTTTGAAACTCCTAGAGGATATTCTTTGTCAAATTCATAATCTATTTATGAACCCCAATTAGGGGAATAAACAAATCCCATAATAGTATACATTTGGAGAAAGATCATGGATAACATAGATTGAATCCTAGAAACTCATAAGTTAAGGATATAAATTTAATTTATAAGTAATCCCTTTAATGTCATTTGATTAACTTTTATGTGAATAATATCTTAAGATACTTATCTATAATATTCCACTCATTCAAACCAATAAATGGTAATAGGAGGAATCAAGTTAAAAACTATTGCTAAGGGAAATTTTATGATAGCCCAAATGAGATTCCCAACCTGGTGGGAGTAGGAATAAAAAACATTGAAATGAGAATATCTCATTTAACTCATATTATAAATTGAAACCTAGGTCAATAGGATTACCCAAACCCCCCCCCCCCAAGAGAAAATAACCTATAATTGAAATCATTATGAAAAAATGGCCTCCTACTTTTGGGGTCTTCTGATCCCTCCATCATTAAGAAATGTATAAATTCCATTGAAAAGATAATATAAATCCATCAATGTTCCTAATAAGAGATGGTTTGTATGGATATTTATCATATAGAGGGTGAATCTGATTAATTGTGGACATTGATCAGGAATATGAATACTATGTAATAGTCTGATGCAATAGAGTGGAAGGTATTATGAAAAATGTTTTTGGATAAATATTTTCCATACACCCCCCATCTTAAAATGGAAAGAGATTTAGTTTCACTCAAGAAAAAGTGAAACAAATCTGCTGGGTGTATGAAGTAAACATCAAAAGGCATGCACTATATGCCTCCATTTTTTCATTACACTCAAATGCAAGGTTTTTTGCTTTTTCAGTGAGCTAAAACCTCTATGGAAAGACAGGGAAATATGTGACTTCGATAACAATGAACAAATTGCATGATTTTCCGTCAATGATGATATATAGTTCAATGAATCTCATGGGTATTACGGTGATAAGAATCATAAAGTGGACTTTAAATCTGGAGGTCTAATGGATAAATAAAATGATGATAAGAAATTACAGTACCCCACTTATCAAATGTGGAGAAATAATAACCCTAGAAATTTCCTAAGGGGATCTAGTAATTTCTTTATGTGTGGAAGAGAAGGGAACCTGGATAATAATTATCAATAAGAGAAACCCATAAGTGAGATATAGGAAAGGAATTCTCTATTCAACTCTAAATGTGTTTTTCATTACTAAAACTGAAAGGAACCATGGAACATTGTGAACCAGTTCCCTAATACACGGGTTTTTATTGGCAACCAACATATTTAAGTCATAAGGGAAGGACACTTATATCACTACCACTGAAGTGAATCGTGATGTTAAAGTGGTGATAGTTATTCTAGTTATTCATTCAATAATAGAAAACTTTAATTTTTATTTTGGTCCTATGAATTATCTTTATATCATTAAAGTTTAGTACAACAATCCAAACAACACCATAAATAATGAAAGTAGATCTGTCACTAAAAATAGAGAATGGGGAAATTATTTCATCCCATGTATATTACTCCCCCAATAACAGTTGTTGGATTTAACTTCCTGAAGAAAATTTTCATACTTCCCTAGGTGGAATTTGATGCAATTCCATGAATGGGATGGCTTTCCCTATATAGATCTAATATAAAGTTCCATGATAGGAAATCAATCTCCATATGGAAAATCGACTTATGATTCTATACAAGTGTAATGGGAGGATGAATATTCTATATAACCATCATCTAAAGCATGGATATTACTACCCTATGAGCCCAATTATCTTTCTAAAATTATTTATTCTAAGGAAAAAATCATCATAGAAGACATTCTTATTATAAGGGAATACACATATGTATTTCCCAATTAATTTTGTGGTCTTTATCCAAGTAGATATGTTTAATTCTCAATAAAAATTATACTAGGGGAATTTCTAATATCTAGGATTATATATAGAATTGTTTTTGTGTAACTTGAAGAGCTATAGAAAATTTTACAGGAGAATCTAGATAAAGGGTTTATATTCTCATGTTCTTTACCATGGGGTGAACCAATTGTCTTCATCAATAACAAGGATGGGTCAATGTGCATTTTCATTGATTATCATGAGCTCAATTAAATAATGATAAATAAAAAGTATCATATTCCATGAACGAGTGACATGTTTGATTAGTTGTGTGAAAAAATAGTACTCCAAGGTAGATATGTAGTTAGGATATTACCATGTAAGGGTAAAGAAAAAGGATATACCCAAGAATACTTTTCATAAAAGGTACGAGCATTATGATCTCATAGTGATGATATTCAGGCTCAATAATGCTCTAGAAATATTCATGGACATGATGAATGATTTCTTTAGATATTACCTCGAATTTTTTTATAGTCTTTATAGATGGTATTATAATATACTCCAAAACAAAGGAGGAGAATGAGGATCATCTGAGCATTGTTCTAAAGGCCTTGATAAAGGATAATCTCTATAAAAAGTACCGCAATTGTGATTTGTAGTTGAAAGAAGTCTCATTCTTGGGGAAAATAATAAATCACAATGAGATAACTATGGATCCATCGAGGAGAAAATAAATTGAGTTTTGACTGAGGCAAACATTTGTAATAGATATCCATAGATTCCTTTGGTATTTTGGGTATTATCACCAATTTTTGATAAATTTATCATGATTATAAAACCCTATTACCAAGATAACTCAGAAGGGAGTAATGTTTTCCCGGAATAATGAATTTGAAGAAAGATTCATGGAGTTGAAAAGAATGCTTATCACTTCCCATTCACTCACACTCCACAAAAGTGGGGAGAATTTCATAATTTTCATGGATGCTTCAAAAAAGGGATTGGGAAGTGTGTTGATAAAAAATGACAAAGTAATTGCCTATGCCTTAAAGAAGTTGAATATTCCTAAGAGCATGCATGATATGGAGTTATTAGCTCTGATATTTGTATTGAAAATATAGAGACATAATCTCTTTGGGGATAAGTGTGAAAAAATTACGGCTCACAAAAGTTTCAAATATATATTAACATAGAATGAGCTGAATATACACAAATGAAGATGGTTAGATCTCATATAGGATTATAAATTCTCAATTGACTATGATACTGGGAATGTAAATAAGGTGGCAGATCTTTATGTAGAAAAGATCCATCAAATATATCATTGGTGATAATTGAAAAGGATCTGATCAACTTAGATTTGATGAATATAGACATGGGAATCATAAAGAAGGGAAAATCAACAATCCTTTCACAAATTATTTCTCAACTGTCTCTTTTGAAAAGGTGAATAGATGTTCAAGAATATGATATGGGAGTTCAGAATACTGTGGAAACTATCTGAGAAGGTAAATCCTTGACGTTCAATTTTAATAAAGAAGTAATTGTTAGATTTGGGTCATGACTATGTGTTCCAGCAAATCCTGATTTAGAGAAAGAACTTATTGATGATGTGTATAGTTTGACTTTCTCCATTAAACCAGGAAACACAATAATGTATTGTTATCTCTGAGAGCTCTATTGGTGGAATAACATGAAGTATGAGATCACCTAATATACATCAAATTTCCTGGAATGTTATCAAGTTGGGGTTGAAAAAAACATTCTATGGTGATGATGAAACTATTACCCACACCAACATTTAAATGGGAAAACATCGCCATAGACATTATCACTGGAATTCCAAAGGCATCGAAGGAAACAATGATATTTGGGTTATTGTGGATCATATTAAATAGACTACACAAATTATTGTGATTTGAGGGGATTTATCACTCGATCATGTAGAAATAATGTACATTATATAAGTGGTAAGGCTACATGGAGTACCACTCTCTATTGTGTACGATAGTGATCCAAGAATCACCTATATGTTTTGAAAATGTTTTCAGCTTACTCAAAACACTGATCTAGACTTTAGCACGTCTTATCACCATTAAACTGATCGAAAATATGAGTGGACTATCTAAACACTTGAGGTAGTGTTCACAGTTTTCTTAATGGACTTCAAAGGTGGATGGGATCAAAATCATCTTTTTGTGGAGTTCTCTTACAACAACAATTTCCACTCAAGCATCCAAATGGAACCCTATGATCCCTTTATGGGAATAGGTGAAGAATAACGAAATGTTGGGTTGATGTTGGGGAATGAAAACTTATAGGTCTGAAATGGTTGAGGAAATGGTCGAGAAGGATAAGAACATCCAAAAGAACATCATAGCTTCTCATATTCAACAAAAGATTTATGTTGTGAATCGTCAACAATACCTAGATTTTGATGTTAGAGACATATTTTTCCTCCGCATATCTCCTAGGAAATGAGTGATGAAATTTATGAAGAAGTCAAATCTTAGTCCATGGTACGTCAACCATTTTGAGATCTTTGATTGCATCGGAGCAGTGTCCTATCGACTAGAACTCCCACCGAACTTATCTAAAGTACATGATGTATTCCATTTATCAATATTAAGGAAGTAAATAGCAGACCCATCATATGTACACAATCCAAAGGTGGTACCATTGGATTATTATCATTCCTATGAGGAGCATCTAATGACGATATTAGATCATAGGGAAAAATTTAAATGCAATAAGACAATTCCATCATCAATGTTTTTTGGAGAAACCATAAGTTTTAAGAAGCAATGTGGGAAAAAAAGTTGATGAAGCAGATTTACCCTCATCCATTTTAGTGTGGGAAATGGAAATTTTGAGGGTGATATTTCAGAGGGGGAGGTTGTAATGACCCAAACTATTACGAATAAAATTACCCTTTTTTATTTAATTAAATCTCTAATGGATATAGAAAACACATGAAATAATTTTTTTTATTAAATAAAATTTGATTTCAATAATCGTTAAGTATATTTCTACCTAATAATAAAGATGTTTAACAGTTATCACATGTCTAGTATATATATAGAGTTTTAACAATTCCTTTTCACATAGATAAAGGATGTTATGGCCTCAACCAGTCGGATAGTTCCATATGAATCCCAGTTGTTAGTGATTCTAAGGGAGATATCATTTCTGGGGCTTCCCCTAGACTAATCCAAATATGATATCAAATTACATAATAATTAGTGATACCTTTTATGGTATAAGTTCAAGGTCATGAAATTCACCAACCAAACCATGTTCACTGAATGGCCTATTGAAAACCCCATCATTACACACCTTAGTCTTTGGGAATATTCTAGTGTAATAAAGGGGTGTGTATCAAGACCATATAAATAGTAATATGTACATTATTTTTGATGAAAATGGTGAATATATTTTCTTCCTATTATTGTTACTTTGTAAATGATTTTTAAAGTACTAGTAGCATTTTTAGTCAATATTCATAATCAATAAGAAATATATATTGATTAATTAATTAAATATTGAAATAAATAATATTTTAATAAAATAATATTATCAAATTACTTTTATTAAATATAAATGATCATATAATTTTTATGAATTCCGACGTAAGTTTTGTTAAGGTTTGAAAATTATTTTTTTCATAACTCGTCATATTTCAATAAGATTTGGTATTTATTTTAAAAGTAAAAATTCACATATTTATAAAATTATATTAATAAAATTAATATTATTTTTGGATGTAGGAAATAAAAATTATCCATTGGTGAATTTTTTAAAATTTTCTAAGATAGTCAAATTTTCAGGTAAAAATTAAATACCGTGTAAATATATGGTGTGTTTTGTTACATCATAATGACCCAATAATGATGTAAAAAACACTATAAAAGGTATATTCATCCAAATATATGTTTTAACATTAAATTAATTTTATTTTATATTTATTTGATTTATTTTACAAAACCTTAGTGAATCCTCCAAGACCTATAATGTATTTTAATATGTTAAAATCATTTCATTGAAGTTTTGACTGAACTCCACATAAGTAAGGAAAATATATTAACATGTTCGGCCCTTGGTTATATAAAATAATTTATAACAATCCCCTTTTCTATAAACCATTTTATTATATTTGGTTTTGAATGTTTTATTGCATAGTTTCCTAAACCAAAATAATAAATAAATCCCCCTCCTTTCCTATACAATCCCACCCAAGCTCACATTTCACTTTATTAAAACTCCTTGAAGATAATCCAAACTCTTAAATCTAATCCATAGAGTCCTCCCAAGTCACCCCTAAGCTACCAATAAACCTCTCCCAAGCTTTTTGAGTCACACATCCAAGTAAGGAATCCTCACCCTCCTCCCTTACCTTAAATTCAAGAACCTTGTTTGAAATTAGTCTTTTTAATTTCAATTCATTATATTTTCATCCTTCTATAATCAATTACCTATTATCCATTTGTTGTTATTTCAATGAGGTATCATTCATAATACCCCATTTGAAACCATAATTATGCTGTTACAACTCCAAAATCCCTTAAGGGATTTCTCTCTCTCCTCATTATCAAGCTCATAATTTATGATATTCCCTATAATATCAAATTTATTAATCTGGGATAAATTATTAAAAATCCATATTATTGTAAATTTCCTTTCAAAATGATGCGAGATCCATTTATCTCTCTTAAACCAATTTTATGAATTTTTATTTTACGTCAATATGCTATAGTAATTGCACTATAATTTACCATGGTGTAGTGAATACAATACCCTTATCTCTATCAAGGGTAGTCACCTTTATTATCATATACATATTTATTAGGGAATTAGATATATTTATTACATATTCCTTGATAATGGAATGAATTATGATGTTGAATAAATCAATGTTATGTGATCTCTATGGAACACTTCAACATGGTTTTGAAATGATTATGAAGGTTTCATACTGATAGCGCTCCAATGCATTGGGTAATATTTAGTATCATGATACATCATGTGAAAATGGAAGTTAACTTGTGTTAATTCCGGTGCAATGGGGTTTGAATCAAGGTGATTCATGTTCAATGGGTGTTGAATCACGCCACTTCATGTGTAATTCATGTCGAATCATGATACATCATGTTCAATAATCTCTGACTCATACCCGTCCATGTGTAATGAGCATTGGTTCATGCTAATATCAGTTTGTTTGTTCATTCCGCATTTTCATGTAATTATATTCATGATTTATTATTAATTTATAAACATGTTCCTTTTATGCCTCATTGATATTATTATTGTCTGAAATGTATTTTATTCTTCATGTTATGCCCTGTTTACTCCCTTACTAGGCTTTATATCACACCCCTTTCTTATGTATGTCCTCAGGTTATCCCATGCAGGGTTATGTACGACGGAATGTTTTGGTCATTTTAAATTATGTTTCAATAATGATGTTGTATTTTATTTTTTACGTTCTTATGTAATGTTCTTAAACCCCAAATTCATTAGACCTCTCGATCTTCTAAGTTGTATTAAATGAAATTTTATTTAATAAATCATGTTTAAATATGAAATAAAGATCATGGTTGTTATAGGTTATTTATGAATTGATATAAAATCGTAGAAAGTAATTAGGATTCTGATTAATTTAATGCAAAATATTTCTCAAAACCTGAAAAAATATCTAAGAAAAATTAACCTTAAATGTGTGTAGAGAACTAAAAATGACCCCTTTTCTCATATTTTCAGTGAATAATTTTTTCATTGATTAAACTCTTTAAATGTAATTATTTTCTTAGAAATGTTTTCAAAACAACCCCCACTCAATAGTTAATTTTATTTAAAAAACACTTGAAACCACAAATGATCCTTGAGATACAACATAGGGTATACCATATTCTATTAAATTATAATTAAATAAAAATAAATTTTATGTGTCACAGAAACTTGTTCAGTGATATTTCAAAATTCCAATGCTTTATTTTATTTCTACACTCCTAAAACACACACACACACACACAGATATATATATATATATATATATATATATATATTCATAAAAAAATTAAATAGTTTTCTAATCATAACCTATAGTATTTATAAAATCTATATATTTATTAGTTTTTATTTCATGAAAAATTATTCTTAATGGAACTAATCACACCATGGTCAGTTTATACTACCTATGAGATGGATGAAAATTTTAATTATCAAATTTAATTTATGTTTTTAAAAATTTATTTCACATATCTAAATAATTTTAAAATCATATTATATTTTTATTATTATTTTATCATGATAATATTGGAATGATATTATTAATATTAAAAATAAACTCAAATACCTAATGGATTTGCAAATAAAACTGTCTTTTCAAGACATGTTTCTTAAAATATATGAATTTTGAAATGTATATAGAATTAGTATCTTATATAATAATAAAATAAAATGAAAATCAACACACTCATAATTTTATAGATTACCAAACTATTTATGAAATAGATCTCATTGTTACCTTTATTCCAAAGTTATTTTGGAACTGTGGACATTGAAAACTCAAAACATCGATATAGACTAAATGATTTCAACACTTGAATTTTATAATATAAAAAATGGGTGATAATAAGTTAAATATAAAATAAATGTTTTATACAATTCCAAATTAATGTTTTAAATTCAACTACACAAGAGGTTGCAAAAGTGTTTGAAGATAGCTACAATTTGATCTGTATGGATTTCTATTTTCAGGCATCTTTCTTTAAAAATAGATTTTTTTATATTCTATTATATATTATATGTACTACCAATAATACATTTAATGAATAAATAATTTATTTATGTATAAATTTGACTTTTTACTTATCTTATTTCCTTTCAAACATAGTAAAATGTTATACCTTATGTTATATGTATGGATTCTTTCTCATTATTTCTCATTATTGTGGTTGTGAAATCTATTGTCCTCTCTATCTCTCTATCCCTTTAAATATTTTTCCAAATTATATTATGATTAATGTATGTTAATTATGTTTAATTATTATTCTTTTTTCACGGTATATGATTTCTTCAAGCTTTCCACCCATTTATTTCATTGAATTAAAATCATGGAAGTTTATATGGGAATATTTTCCTATATCTATTTTCCTCAACATATTTATTCTAATATAACACTATTTCATTTTGAAGATACATTATGGTGAAATATAAATATTAAAATAACAAATTAAAATATTTTTTCACTTTTTAATATGATTCTTAAATGTGAATTATTTATCTACATTTTACAACCTTTATAAATATTATAAAATGTATTGTAATGATTTATATTCTATTTTCCTCATTATTCCTATAAAATAAATTTGATTAATTTTTTTATTAAACCTATATTTATCATTAATCATATTTAAAATATCATTTATTTTAATATATTACTACACTTTTTTCCTTCATTAGAAATGATTTTTTCTTTAGTTATTAAAACTTATATAAACTCTATATAAATGTGTTAATAAGTAATTTTATTTTTATTTTAATTACCGTATGGATTATTTATCTATGACAATACTCCTTTATATTCCACTATTTGAATAGCACTTCTGTTTTATATCCTATAATGGTATCATTATCATATTTAGTTATCATGTCCTCTTGTTAATTATCCATGTGATGATGCAGAAGTGGTGTGTTTGAAAAGAAATATATATTATAGTAATGATCCATCACTACCTTTTTCTTTTTAATATTTAATTATTCATAAATATAACCTTATACTAATAAAATTCCACTGTGAATACACAATACAAGCTTCTTCTAATTAATTGGTGTTCACCTACAAAACCATTCATTAGATTAACTACAAAAATTATTGACTCAAATGTTTAACATTTATTCTATTCAGTGGGAATAAATGAAAATTAATTTTCACGATTAAAGGATATTTACTTATAAATCCACTTTATTTCATTGGGTTAATATATTATTTTTATAGGTTAATTTTTCTATGATTTTTATGGATTTATGGTTTTTTATCATATTTATGTGGAAAATTTGTATTGTTATATCAACATATAAAGGGTGGGAATGAAAATAAAAAAAATTATAATGCATTATTAAAATCATTAAATCACATTATATAATTATTTTTAAATAACTGTTGTGTAAACTGAATCCAATTGTTTATGTGGTCTTGGTATAGATCCTTGATATTAGTTATGATTTTCGATACTTATAAATAAGGAAAATTCCTATTACATATCACATTGTTTAATGATTATTTTTTTATGATTTTATATCCTAATACCATTGTATATATAATTTTTTATTGATTATATTATGTAATTAAACTTATCTATGTCCTATTTTATTGTTATGTTAAATTTCTTCTTCATTTTTCTTATGATTTAATGAACTTATTTTATTTGTCAAGTTTTTTCTATAATTATGTTGTACCATACTTTATTATAAGATATTAATAACCTATTTAGGTCAAATTATTATTATTTTAACCATTAATGGGGATTTAAGCATAGTCTATTCTATTTTTTCACATTTCTTCTAGTGATCATAATTTCAAATTCATTTTTTTCAATTTATAAGTTATATTTGATGAAGGATGTTAATAAAATATATTTTATAGTAATTGGACGATGTTAAATTATGTGTATAGCTACCAACGAAACAAAATTTTTGATATTCATAGTTGGTTATAAATTTTTTGACTCAAATATGTATATATGTTTATAACTAGATCTATAATTGTGGGTCTGGGTGTATCTAATTTGGTATGAGAGTGGACTTTTATTGTTATTTAGAATCAATATTATTGAAAAATGCTTATGAATCCTTAGATAGATAACTATTTCCTCCAAAGTATTTTTTTCATTATAACTAGTATCACCTTATAGGGTAAACATTTCCAATGTATATATATGAAGACATATTGTAACATTACCATATATATTTCATAATATATCTTTTGAGTTTAGTATTTTTTATTATTAAAATATTTGGAGAAATTATTGTTTTGTTTTTTATGTTTTAAAAATTGAGATGAAACAATTTATTTTAGAAGTGGAATGTAACAATGTATATTTTTAATGAATATTGGTATGAATTTTCATACAATATTTATATAAATAATGATAAAATTAATTAATTTACTTTTACTTTATATACATCTATAATAATTACAAGTTAATGGTTTTCTATTACATTGTTAAATAAGTTTTATTTAAAATATTACATCAATTAAATAAAATAACTACCAAAGATAATTTTATAGGATAAAAAAGAGATTATAACTATTTTATTACATAAATATAGAACATTACATATAATGGATAAATACACACTAATAAATTAAAAATCATACTTATAAATTAACAGAATTAAATTAAAAACATTAATTTAAAATTACTATTTGTCATGGCCTCCTAATGTTATCACTCATGCAATCACAACCACAAAAATAAAACAATAAAAGTATGATTTAAATATGAATATATAATCATAAGAGGAAAACATTGGAATGAAATTTCAATTAAATTATAGTTATTTGTGAAATATATGTGTATTATATGATCATTGGAATAATAATAAAACCTTATAATCGTAACATATATTTTGGAGTAGAATAATTTCTAAGAAAAATTGTTACCATAAATAAAATAATTAAATACATAATTTAGAATATCTTAAAATAATATATCAGGTTATATGCCTTAAGGTATTTATAAGTTTCAATTTTTATTTAAATCTTTTTTAACTATTAAGAAAAATAATAAATTTTTATTCTAAATGTTTAATATTATAATTACCTAATTTATAAATTATATTGATAAAATAGAAATAATTTATTGAACAAAAACATTGAAATTATATTTGCGTGAATTTTATAAATTTTATTTAAAATGTTGAATTTTTAGATAATACTAAATAATATAAATTTTTTTATTAACTGTATGCTTTATGAAATGACAGTTTTTTCAATGTAACGAATAATTTTATAATAAAATACAAGATATTAAAAATATTTGATTAATTAAATAATCCATTAAAAATAACAAACATACTTTCAAAACATACAATTGAATATGAAAACACTAAATTGAATTTCATTCTAATAAAGACCATTTTTATATAAAATTTCAATCAGATGTAAAAATGAAATCATTAAAATTTGAAAGTTTTTTAAATTTAAATAAAAAATTTAATATAACAAACATTTCAATTAGGCATGATAATATACACTATTTAATATCTTTTTAAAAAAATAGTAAATTAATAATTATTTTATCCAAAAATATTCCTTTCTTTCACCAGTAAACCCAACCGTATTACAATCTTTCCTATTTACTTAAAAACAAATTTCCTAGAGAAATATATACCCAAATATCGATTCATACCTTACATACCTTATTTCAGAAGTACTGGTTAGATAAAAAGACCATAATTAGATGCCTGAAGCTCAATACCAAAGGTGGTGTCCCTAAGAGCATAGTTAGCTTTAAAAATTTCACCACTTTATTTTTATTTCATATAATCTAAATTATATATACATAAGTGTCATTATAAAAAATATATATAGTATAATTGAAAACTGATTTATTTATGAAATAATTATATTGAATATTTGTATTTTATAAAAAAACAATCTTAAAAACACTACAAAAAACAATATAGGATTATAGAACATTTTGGAGTTATAATGTTTCACTACTAAAAAAATGGGAAACAACTCTAGAAAAAAATTGTTTTTATTGAAACTATTATATTTTATATTGATTATATCAATAGTCAGTCAATGTTTGGACCCAATTTCCATGGAAATAAATGTTTGAGACTCAAGAAACTATATCCATTAGCAAAACCCATTAGTGAGCCTTATGGTTATATTCCCACTGCTAATAATAAAAAAAATATCATTATTTTTAGAAAATATCTTCTATCATAGCATATTATTCAATATTTTTTTTATAATTTACCTTCAACTAATATGTTCTTCATATTCTATTTCACATAATAGAAAATTATTATTTCTTAAATAAGAAATATTCACATTAAATTTTATAATGAAATTTTCATTGAAACCTAGAAGTATTCATAATGAGTCAGTTATTCTTGAAAAAATATATGGATTTATACCAAATGAGGAGTATATTCCAAGTATTTTTTTAGTATCTACAAATATTTACATATTTCTTTTATTTATAGAATTTTCCAAATTTTACTATTTAATTCATATTAGTAGTTATACTAAGAATATAAATTATAATTGTTATATTTTGCGTTATAGACAATATTCCATAAATCCTGTTTTACTAATTTCGAATGTTAATAGTTGATATAATAAATATTTTTGTAGGATATTATTAATTTACATGAAAATATATTCTAACATAGTGTGGGATTTGATATGAATTGTGTTCCACCAACATTATTTATGAGTCAATAACCATTAATGATGTTTATCTTATTTTTTATTTTTTTATCTTTATCTAAGGATATTAGTTTCACTTTCAAATTAAGAAACTCCATATTCAAAATTTTCCCTTTCAACATGAATCTTTTTTATTTTATCTTCACAATCCTTCTCAATTAAAATTACATGAGATTATTAAAATTTATATACATTATTATTCTCCTCATTTTAATTTTTATTGTCATTATTTTTATCAGTTTTATAATTATTATTTTTTCTATGAAAACTGATTTTTGTGAATCATGATGAACGTGAATATTGTTCCGAAGATCCAAATCATTTGCAACAATCTCATCAACTATGTTGTGAACTTCAATCTACATTATATCCCTAATGGAAAAAAATATTATCCAATTCAACTATCATAGATTTAATTGTCTCTAATACTAATTTCATTCCATTAACAATAAATTTCAATATTTTATGAAAAATAATGTCATGTTCACATTAGAATATATCCATAATACAATAATCATTAAATATCAATCTATCATCATTATTATATTCGTACTTCATCTTATTAAATCCTTGTTAATTCCAACTGATCTCATACAATAACATTAATCAATAATTATATTGCTTTCAACCATTATGGTTTAAACATATTTATTTTATATAAATATACTTATTTTTGTTTTCAAAAAAAAAATATTTAATCAAAAAAATTAACTTAAAATAAAAAAAATTAAATATAAATATAATATAATGTAAAAGATAAATGCATTTATAAGTTCTCGGTATAGAGTTTATAGAAATTTATTAAAACTCTTGGTTATCATAAATTGAAATATTCATTATGGGAAATAATGATTTTTAAGATAACTAATTTATAAAATAATAATTAAATCATAAAAGTATTTTATTTAAACTACATGAAATTATAAAACCCATTGGTTAAAATAGCCTTAGAATATATAAAATTCTTCTATATCCATCATATGAAAGTATAAAACAACGTTTCCAAGATTTAAATTTAATATATCCCCAAATTACATATTTTTTATGTTAATTACCATCTCATCATGAAAAATATAACATTTATTTCTAGTATTTATATGTATGGTACATCCCTTTTACAGAAAAAATATAAATGGGATAAGATAAGAAATATTGAAAATAATTATGAGAAGGCATACCTAAATTAAAACCATTAATAAAGTATTTATCAATATAAACTATCACATATATATTTTGTTTGATGGAATATTCCTTATAAAATATTTATAAATAGATTTTATATTTTGTTCATTATAATTTATAGTGAATTTTTTTATAAAACAATTGTGTGTTTGTTTACAAAATAGAACATAAACAAATTTCTTGTGAATACTTTTGATATGGTGGATAAGTTCACCTTAGAATATGTAAATATTTCAAATCATATTTATTTATATTATTTCTATCACATTTATCCTATAAAAAAATTATAAAAAAAATTTGATATATATAAATTATAAAATTTTAATTGAAAACACATTTGACAATAAAATTTTTTATATATATATATTTATTTAACATACCCCTTAAACTAAAAACTATTCTAATAAATGATCATCACCTTAAAATGTGATAATGATAAAAAAAAGAAAATTTTATATTCCCTCAATCTTGATACAAGTTATAAAGTTCCAACAGGAATAATATTCATACATTAATGCAATTCAAATTTTCCCTAACTCCATAAACTTCATAGTACTGGAATTTTATCCATCAAGGAAACTATAAAAAAGTTTCATTGAACAAAATTTTCAATAGAATTTTATAAATTTATATAAATATATATATATATATATACTATTTAATATTATATACCAAAATCACATCTCAATAAGTATCCTTTTGATGACCTAAATTAATTAAATTTATAACTTTAACAGTAAAAATATTTTATGATTGGAAAGTGTACACATAAAACTATTTCATGCCTTAATATTTTATAGATTATACCTTCACATTCACTACATTCATCCATATATTGTCTGAATATTAAAAACCTCTCTAATAATAATGTTTCCACCTTTTCTGTTAAGGGATTTAGGTGATCCTAAAAAATAAACAATTAAAATGAAACAATAATTTATATATATATATATGATTTCTTTTAGTAATTTTTAAACACATACTATATGTTGGGAGATTATTGTTTAAAATAACACTACATGTAGTGTAGGTGTAATAGTAGTATCTGGTTCTATATGTCGTGGGATTTTAAAGACTAACTAATCTGTAAAGTCAATGGAGGATAATAAAGTGATTGACTTATTAATAATTTTGTAAAACTATGCATACAATATAGTTGATATGGATATAGTGGTGGGACATAGAGTGGATTAGTTCCTTCTATAACTGATTTTTGGTGTTTGTAATAATGAGGTGTAAGAGTAAGAGGATTACTGAAAGAAACTTTCCCAGTTCAACCTAACATGTCACAGAAGATATCACTCCACAAGTACCAAAGAACTATCTTGGTCCCCATGGGATGTAGAAAATCACTTTGGTATTAAAACACAAAACCCAAGGAATGATTTAACACTAAAATTGCAAAAACAATTGTAAGACAAGAAATGATAAATGTTCATAGTATATTATTGAATAGAAATTTCCTAACCCTGAGAAAAAAAATCCATGATATATTTCTAAACCTAAAAATTAAATAAAACCTAAACCAAATATTGATATCATCCATCGACACCATCTTAGAATTTTATGGAAGAAATATCAACCAAGAGAATTTATCATGACACACGAAAAAATACCCTTAACCTGTATCCTCCAAAACTAAATACACATACTCACAATGGAATATTCATGGTGTGAGGGAAAATAATATTATAATACTACCATGAATTTTTATAATTAATATCACAATACTCCTATTAGTTATAGTATTAAAATGAAACATGTTAAATTAATGTGGTCTCATTTGTTGAAAACTTTTTATAAAACATAAATAAGTTTCCTTTAAAACATTCAATTTTAAAATTCAAAAAATAATATGACATAATTTAATAAAATATAAATATGGGAAATAATCGAACTATACATATGAAAAAATTGAGAAACCATTTCATGAAACATCTACATCATGAATAAAACAATGAATACAAATAAAAAATGGCCTATAACTTATTGGTCTACTTGACTAGGACATGCGAAAAACAACATTCAACGAAATTTGAATCCTAATGATACTGAATCCATCGATATTCTACTTGTTTAACTACCAAAAGAACTAGTGGTTTGACAGACACTATGTTTGTCATACTTATATAACCTGACACACCCAAGGTTCCCATTTTCAATTTTTTCACAAACCATTCAAGGTAACCATGACCATAATTTTCTAAAACATTTATACAATATTAGAATTACTACTCGCATACTTGAGACTCATTTTTATATTAAAAGTCTACTTTGAGGAATTTCTTAAAACACATGACATGTGAAAGACTCTTTTAAATGAAAATAATCCTCTAAACCTTTTTTTCATGAAACTAAAGATGAATATAAACAAAAAAAACCCAAAATTATATGAAAACAACCACTTTTATTATCCAATACCAAACGGAAACTCAATAACAATAAGGTGTGAAATGAGATTCAACCATTTTAAGATACAACTACCCAATCACTAGTTAAAAACATTGTCACCAATGAAAATGATAAATATAGTTGAATAGGATCAAATCCTCATGATACTAGTTCAATAATAACAGGCATTATAAGGAAGGGATCACCCAAACTTGATTCTTTATTAAAGAATGGCATTTAGAACTTTTATCATAATATACTAAATTGGAAAACCCTAACAACAGGTATGTTAGGATGGATTAATAAATGCGATATAAATTTAACCGTACATTAAACATCACCTATTGTTGATCCCATGTCTCTAAATTATGATTCATAACATCACATTAAATAATAGTGGCCAAATTGGCCATTTCAAATTCAGAAAATAGCACCCACATGGCATGTTAATGGCCATCATGGTTATAGAGTCCTTAGTAAGACTATGCTCGGTAAACTCGACATGGAAAAACTCTTTTGACATGGTATCTGAACCTTGAATATTTTGACTCACAATTCCATACACTGTAGTTTGGTGTATGCCAAGCTAGTGGTGGTGCATAGAGATACACTTTATACCCCATACCAAAGAAAACACCATGCACTGGGCCTATTGTTCCTACCCATAGTACAAAGGTGAAATGAAATATTAACATGGAATGGATCATGGTTTGTTCTAGACTATATTGAACTATAAAATACCAAAACCCTTTTTATGTAACATGGAACAGACTGAAAAAAAAGTTGAGACCAAAACAAACCATCCCAATGATTAAAAATAGACCATACCTTAAGTTGGTTTACAAAAATCTCCCCATCATGACCCTTTTTATCACTAAATATTTCATTGGTTTTAAGACATGAAAAGAGATAAGATCACCACCATATCAAGAATGTTTCATTATACCATGTCTCATGGCTTTCCCATTCATGATACCATATTACACAAACTAATGGAACCATTTTACCAAATTGAATAATATTATAATGATCTATAATTTTACATGTTTTCTCCACCAATGAGGTTTCAGGATTAAGATCACTATCTTCCTAATCTGGAGAATGAGAAGGTTATGGTTGATACCTCATTGGTTCGAAAACATGAAACATATCAAAAATTGATATCAATATAAATTTATGGTCAAACTTGTATTCCACCTTTCTATGATGTTTGATGTTCTCAAAATGCCCATCAAAACTCAGTTCTAGATTTCATTTTCTTCCAAAACAATTATGTACCAAATGAAGCTAAACCACGATAAAAACTGGTCACCCACCACAGAATCTAACAGGATATTACAAAATCATTCATATAATTGTTGGATACTCTATGTAAATGTAAATCTCTTTTAGATTAAATACACCATTTGCATTATTTCTAGAATAAGAATCAGTATAACCAATGACAGTTGTCCCATCTCAACCTAGCAAGATGGAGATATACATTTTTTACCATAAAATGAATAAAGAGACAAAATTTTAATTTAATATAAATAATTTTAATTATGGAAAAACTCTACCAATGGTAAATGATTTTCCCATGAACCACCAAAATCAATCACTCTTGCATAAAGAATTTTTTCATGAATTTAAATGCATCTTTATGTTTTTCCATCTATATGAAGGTGATATATCATATTTAATATAGAATAAGTACCCATTAACTCTTGTAGAAATATAAATAATACTAAATTTAAATCATGGGTATCAATACAAAAGAACAATAGAATGAACTATACGGAACATCTTGATATCTTACGAATACAATTTTCTTATATCTTACACCATCATTGTCTCCTTATTATACAGAAAATGAGTCAATTTCATGGTTCAATCAATGGAAATATAAATAAAAAATTTCATGTTAGAAGTTATCAGAAATCCAACTATGAAGTCCATAGATATATTATTCCACTTTTATGCAATAATGGGCTTGTGTTGCAAAAAACTATCAAGTCTCTCGTGCACTTACTTAAACTTATATATTGTAAGGAATCATGTTATGAAGTCATCAATTGAACATTACATCCCTAGAAACCATTATCACTTTTTCAAATCACGATTCATCTTGGTATTATTAGGGTATACTGACCAACTAGACTAATGTTCATTATCCGTCATATCATTTTTTATAGTTTTTGGAATGACCAATCTACCTTGAAAACACAAGATACCATTAGAATATTGAGAAAGGTCACCCAAGGTATCCCCAACATAATGAAATTTACTAAAATGATGTCAATCTGGATTTATTTACTTCACAATCATAATCTAATCATCAAATATTGAATCAACATTCACACAATCCAAGACCATCATCCCATTAAACTCTTCCACATCCAATCACATCTTATTTAGTTAGCATATTGAGGACCATTCATCTAGTAATTGAATCAAGGATGATGTTAGTAACTTCCAAGTCAATGCATTTATGAACAAATTCTCTTTTACAGGCACACATTTAATTTCAAAATAAAAAAATATAAATATACTCCACCAAAAATCTTTATCATATTTTAATATCCCTCTACGTAAAATTATAGTTCAGGAACTAATCATATAATCTTTATGTAAATTTCTATCCAAAGAGATAGTGGTTCCAGGTCTTGAGATCATGCATCATTACAACCAACTTGATATCATGTGTAGGATAATTCTTCCCATTATTGCGTGGTTGTATAGAGGCATGGTCCATCACATGCTTCCCTTTAATCAAAAATAGTCATACTCAAACACCTAGGGCGTCACACAATAATCATAGCTCAATTCCATCTCTAGAAGTATTATAACTCAATCTAGATTAAATATTACCTTCAGTTCCTCAAAATATCTTTAACACTTTTCAATCTATTTGAACATAACACCCTTATAGGTCAACCCTGTATAGGACTGGAAATCATGGAAAATCCTAAACCAATTCCTATAATAACTAGTAAAATCCATGAATCTCCTAATATAAAACACATTCCTTGGTTTCTCCCTAGACATAACCTCTTAATTATTTTCATGATCCACTGAGATTCCAATTTTAGATATGATATGGACTAGAAACATCACTTAATGGATCCAAAATTGTTTCCATAAAAAAGGTGTTTATTAAGTAGGGTAATTTTCCCCCAAAAGATCAATGTCCAAATATTCCTTTTATAATACGAAACAACATTAACTATGACATAATGACTCCCTCCTTGTCTATGGTGGCCTAAAAAATACTACGTCCAGTCATCCAAGCACAACAAACCTCTATAATGTAGTGTAAAAACATGACTATTTTGGAATCTCTAGGCCCTACACCTTAGTGTGTTGGGGTCTAAACTGATTTTGGTGCACTGGGAGACTCTCCACAACCCACGTCAAAGATCATGACCTATATTGGGACTATTTTTCTTATTCCCAATATATCGAAAATTCGCAAGATCAACACAACATAGTAAAACATGAGATTCTTTTGTAAATTAAAAAACCCATCTTTAAGACACTTATAACCAACCAATACTTACCAAATCAAAAATGATCCCTTATAAAGATCAAAAATAGATCATACCTTAAGAGGGTATATTAAAACTACCATATGTTGTATCCATGGTAGAAAATTGATATAGAAAAGGATAATTCCTCATCACATAATGAAAATAAGTCTATGAATCACTGGTGTATGTCATCCAATAAATTGAAGTTATTTAATCAGAGTATAAATTATAGATTGAGTAGTATTTTACGTAATAGAATTTTAATGATATCTAATATTATATTATGTTATACCCATATGATTACCCTCTATATCCTCATTAAAATAGATTGTCCTCCTCAATGAAGTTCCCTAAAATAATGTGGATATTAAAATAAACAAGAAATTTACAATATAAATGTATAAAACCATTATCTAAATATGTGGTTTTAATCATAAAATTTTCATTCTTTAAATTTATATAAGTGATCACTAAAAAATCATGTACATATAGTAGTGATCATCATGGTTATACATAAATATATGATGATCTTCATACTTACCAAAATTCATTATATTCACTATTATTTATGAATTGACATATGACCTTAAAATTTAAAATACTAATTTTAGAAAATAAAAAATAATTAAACTAAAAGATAAATAAATATGATGACATAAAATGATAATTAAAAGTTATAAAAACTTGTTAATTTATGTATAATTCAACTAATCCATCAAAATATGCTTCTTATTTTATATAGTAAACACTTTTCAATTGAATAAAAAACATAATAATATACGTAAAAATTTATTTCTATACCTTGTATAAAAGTAAAAAAGAACATGTCGTACCATGATAATATAAACTAAATACTTCCAAATTTTCAAATGCTATGCATTCTCATTTATAATTTTAGGTTTTCATTCAATTCTAAAAATTTAATCATATTTTTTATTAAATTAAAAAATGGATATTTATTTTAATTAAAAAAGATATTTTCCTAAAAATTAATATGGCCACTATTAAGATTTATAGAAATTTTCTTTAAAATATGTTTTCAATTTTGAAAAAATATCAAATAAACTAACATCACTTATGTATTTAATCATTCAATGTCTATATGTGTGGTACAAAACCCCTTGTAATTCCATGAAGGCCTTAACCCTATTATTACTTTATATTATTTTCAAATTATTTATCCAAAATAAGCTGTTAAGTTTGGAAATTATTATACCAAAATTCAAACTATAATAAATTTTATATAATAGTAATTAAATACATTACATTTTTAGATTGAATTAATATTCATTATTTTTATGACGAATGGTAATTATAAGTAATTTTTATGAATAATAATTACAAAAAAATCATTATTTAGTCATTCTAAATAATATCCATAATGAATATAAACCATCATAAAATAATTATTGTCTATAGAAACCATGTAATAAATACTAATAAATAGTATGTTTCTATTGAAATTATGGAAAATAATAATATATTTTAATTTTGAATTATATATATCATCAATTATTATAATTAAAAATGAAAAACGTTCAAGCCTAGTAATATCTATTTATTATGAATAATAAATATTTACTTTAATCAACACCACTAGTCAAGATTTTACTCATAATACAAATAAAAACAATAAATGAATCTTTAGAAGAATTGAAATTTCACTAATTAATGAAAATAAAAGTGATAAATAATGTGGGGATAATGGATGATAGATCACTATAAATTTTTATTAATTAGATCATAATAAGATACAAATAATTTCCATCAGATCTAAAAATTAACCAAGTATTGATTATATGGGGGAATAGTTTTCCATCATATTTATTTAAATCCATGTTAAAAAATTAGATATTTGATCAAAGTAACATCTGGCAGGGTGGGTAAAATAAAAAACATAATCAATGATGGGATAAAATTTGGTAAGTGAAAAATTAAAGGTGGATGAAGATGTCTGCTCGATTTAAAATTGAGAAACCTCACTACCATAATCTTCAACGAGTGTTAAAATTGTTATTCTAAGTTACAGGAAAATATTCCAATTGTAATTAGTGTCACTAATCATTCCTAAAACCATTAGAAAATATTTGTGTGGAAATATAAAATAAATTATAAGTCCTTCATCTATGTGAAAATATGACTGTGGAAATATTTTGTTCCCCTGATAACCAAAATTCATAATAAAATATTCCCCTAGAATAAACTATAATCAAGATATCATATCTCCCCAAAATAATATGCCCATGAAAATATGTTTCAATCAATAGATACTACATCTATGGGAAAATATAACCTTGGTAATATGGTGTAACTGAGAAGGCCAATGGTCATAAGAAAATACATTCTTATAGTAATATTGTGTAACTAAGCAGTCCCACATCCACATGAAGATATCCTTATTACAATATGGCATCCCTATTAAATAATACAACCATAGTAATCATGTCACCATCTACAGCCTATATATTTCTTATTTTTAATATATCTTCACTTATATATATTTTTTAAAAATTATTAGAAGTATACCTTAAAATTTTATACATAGTTTTGATCTATTTCTTATCTTATTATATATCATATTTATATTAAAATCATACCTCACATTATAATATATATCTCCCTTTATAAGTTCTTTATAATTTTATTCTATTTTATTTCTGAGTTCCCTTATTAATAAATTTTACAATAAAAATAATGTTTCAAACTCCTTTTACAACCCAATGTAAATTATTAGGAAATATTACCTAATTCTTTATTTTATTTGAAAACATCACCCAATGTTATTAAATGTATATTCAAGAATTATATTTTATTTTAGTCTGTGTATTTATCAATTTTCTACATAATATATTTTTATTATATTACATGTTTTAATCATTATACATTTTTAAAATATAATTTCTTTTTAAAATAATAAAATATTTATTTATCCCTTTAAAATTAAATTTTTTTTATTCATTTATACATTACAAAAATAATATAAATTATAGTTTTGAAAGAATTATAATTTTTTTAACTTATGAGAATGATTATTTATCAAATTTAGTACTCTTATATTACATCCTTTGAGTATTTCTTATAATATATATCCAATAATGGTACCTTTTTCATAATTGGTTATTATATCCCCAGTTTCACTATACATGTTCCTAAGAAAATGTAGTGCCTTGGAAATGAAATCTCTCTCAGAGGAAAGATCCATCACTTATCATGATTGGATGGTATTTCCCTATAAAAAGTTATTTTCATTAAATGGAAATTTTATTTATTTTTCATAATCATTTATACATTTTTTTAAAAAATTTATGTTTTATTTTTTATATGGAACACATATGTAATGATATTTATTTATGTTATAGGTGTTTTAGGAATTAAATCCCTCAATTCATTGAGAAAGGCTTCACATCTAATAAGATAACTATGGTTAAGGGAATGTTTACCAAAATAAATGCACTATGTTTAATGGACTATGGTGTAAACCAAATAGACTATATTATGTTAGTATCTTTAGAAACCCCTCATAATTTTTTTTTCTTTTTCTATGCTTATGCATCTAATAAATTCAAATTATATATCACCATGGTTTAATATTATTGTGTTATGATTTTTAATCCTAATTCTATGGTCTATTTAATGATTTAATGATCATACTTAATGGTTTTACATCTCAATTATATATTATTTAATTTCCTCTTTTCCTCTTTATCACTTCTTATGATTTAATTGTCTTATTACGTTAATCATTGATTTTTTCTTATGATAAAAGGTATTACTTTTTGAATAAGTAATGATAATTTCCTTATGTATATTTATTAATTTTTTATTCATTCTTAACCATTTTAAATCACTCATTTATTATGTAATCAAATTTTCCTAGGTCATCATAGATGTAAAAATTATTTTGATCAATTTATATGCGGCCTTATATAAATGATGTGAATAAATAATATGGTATATTTTTATGTTGATGATGTGTTTACTTCCCAGAAATTCTAAATGTTTAGCCTTAATTACATCCACAAGACTTTGGTTTGAAATCAGGTGGAGGAATATTTCCGAGGTACTGTAGTAGGCACTGTGTGGGACTATAGCAGTTACTGTAGCAGACACTGTGCGGGCACTGTATCAGTTGCTGTAGCAGATACTACAGTAGGTACTGTTTAGTACTATAGTAGCCAAGAACTATTCACCTTGGGACACCCGTTTTGGATTGGAGTCCTTAAGGCCTTCGGGCCACCCAAGCCTTCGGGTCAGTAGGGCTTTTGGTCCACCTTTAAGGCTTTAGGTCCACCTCAATACCTTCAGGCCACATGTAGTTTCTGTAGACAGACACTATTAAAAAGGAGCATCCCCAAAGGAGGATTCAGAGCAAGAACACTCACATAAGTAGAACCAAATGGATTGGGAAAGAATTAGTGGGTATGGCTACGCCATTGGGACCATCCTGACCTTGCACAGGATGCTTAGCCAGACGACCATGCGAAGGTGGGGAGCTACAAACACAATAAAGATGTTGGGAAGGGTCAGTTCCTTGTAGTTATAGTCTAGTTTAATTCCCTATGACCTTCAGGTCATGTAATGACTCTCAAGCCTAAGGGAAATTTAATCACCTAATCCTATGGGCCTTATAAGGGTTCCCCCTCATCCCTTGGAAGGGGTGTTATCAAAAATCAATAAAAAAGAGGCCTTCATGCCATTCGGGCTAAAAAAAATCTTATAAGTTGGACTTAATTTTATTAAGTGTAAAATAATATATATTTACCAATACAAAAGAAGTTTTAATCTTATGATACCTTAATAAAACATATTAAAACCCTTATGCAATTTTGGATTCCATGAAACAACCATGTTTAATCAATTACTCCTTAGATAATTTAAATCCCATAAAAATTCATAAGCCATTCTAGATAGAATGGAGATCTACAATACCTTCATGTCCAACATGGAAAACCATAATCCCCAAAATTACCCTTAATAATTCTGTAATGGAATGAATCTTTAATTTAATTTAACTTGTTTAGGTAGAATATAAATTCTTTTCTAACCCCTAGGCCTTCCTAGACAATATAAACTTATATAATACCTTCAGGTCCACCTTGATTATCTTAAACAACTTTATATACCCTATAACATTATGGAGGGAATGAAACTCGAAAATAAATTCATGCACTCCATAGATACTATAAAAAAATATAATACATAAGTTTCATGGATGAAATAGAAATATTTCATACTATCAGGTCATTCTAGGAGACCATAATCCCTAGTAAAACCATTAATCCATCTTGGATACCACAAGACGTTAGAACACCTTCAATCCATCCTTCAAGGCCACAAACCCTAATGAAACCCTTAACCTTAATAGAAGGCACAAAACTCCACCACAACATTGGTTCTCTTAGGATACCCTAAAAACTAATGTAACCATTAATCCTATATATATAGAATACTTCTCTATTTTAAATATATATCCTAATAACAGAGCTTTAACCCTAGAAAAACACATAATATTTTTGGAATGGAATGAAACCCTATTATACCCTTAAGTACACTCCACCATTAGGAATTTATAAAGTTGGGAAACAATATCCTACCTTAAAGTATTTCTAAGATACTAGACACCATAATATATCGTTTATATTTCTTATGTAGAAAAGATTTGTAGAATAATATAAGTCCTTTAGGAAGAATGTAAAACTAGTGTAACATTTAATACTTTATGGATGTCAGGAAACTCTATAATACCTTATTTATTTGGTTTACATATGAATGGATTTCTTCTCTATAAATATTATCTCTAGTGAATACTAACTTATGATGACTATAATGTTATTTCCATTCCAAATCAATAATCCTTTTTCGATGGTCATAAACTCCAACATATATTCGTTGCTGTTCATTCTTCGGATCAAGTACCATTCTTGGGCCCTTATAGTGATGATGAATAAGTAGATAAATATAATGAATATAGAATTGAAAACTAGTGATTCTATAAGATATGAAATAATAGAATCATCTATTGGGGATAATCTAGTTAACCCATTCCTCTGCTGGTGATGAGTGTATAGAATCATGCACTGGTGATAAGCTAGTAAAATCTAAAATTCTCTAGTGATTATCTTATGGATCAAAACACATCCTTTTATGGTGTTTAAGTTTAATATCCCTTTCAACATGGTGTGATATTATAAAATCACCAGACACACATACACGTACATCATCAATAAGAATGATATTTATCATGCCACATGAATTAGATTATATAAATAAATTAAACATGTATACAAGTTCACAATTGATAAATCCAATTTATAATTGGTTTGAACCCATTTAAAGAGAATGGATATGTATAACTACTGATTCATGTGGTGTCTTTATTTATCCAAAAAAAGAATAAAAAAATACAAAATCATTAAAATATTTATGAAATAAAGATTAATGTTGGAACCATGGATAGTATTTGATGAAAATAGAGTATGGTTTTTGTTATTTTCAATTAACATTAGTTTTATCATAGAGTTTGAAAGGAATTTGGTCTTACAATTTGGACACAAACTGAGTACCATGTTCAAGGAACAATTCGTGGGTCATGAATATTGGTACGTGGAATGGAAAACTGCAAACCACGAAGTGGGAACAATATACTGACCATGTAGGAGGAATAGTTTTCAGAGTGAAGGAGGTTTGTAGGAAGTCTCTCATTATGCCTAAGGAAAATAGTTTGCAAGATGTTGCGTCATTATTGAAAATGAGGATTTGTTTTGAGAGACTGATAAGGGTTTCTTTTACAGAATCAATGCAGTGATTTATGCCACTGCGAAGGGAGAATGGAGGTGTGTGGACCACATAGGGGATATGGTTTGTTGGATATGGATGATACATAGTTAAGGTAATACTGCAATAAAGATTTTGTAAATCTAGGATTAGTGTATTTTTCAGATCTATTTTCCCTATATAAGGAGAAATCATACCTCATTAGAAAATGTCTCTGAGAATAAAAATCCAAGAGTAATTTGGAAAATTTTAGAAGTAGTTAATGTAAGATAAAAATGTAGGAAATTAATTAAAAATATGAAAGGAATTCATTAATTTCCATAATAGTTCACTAATGGCGGTATACATTGTAAGAAGGAATGTTCTCATATAAAGGCTATGAGGTGGATTCTGCAAAAGAAATGTAGTCCACTGAGAAGAAATAGTTCATGGAAGAAGTAGTCTGCTGAAGGATGTGGTACATAGAGCAAGGTGGTAACCAAAGGAAGGTCGTACATTAAATACATTCTATAGTTAAGAAGTAGTAAGCGAGAGAATGAGAGAAGTTAGTACCCAAATTTGGTTTTCAAAGGCAGTACATAGTCATGGTTTGTGGAGGTTATATTTGGAGTCAATGTGAAGAGGTGGTATAAGGATAACTCTATTACACAAACAAAAAATCCCAGTATATAGAAGACATATTTGGGAATAAACAATATAGAGAAAAGTATGATACATCTACATGGTAAAATGGGACTTCAACTGAGCATATATCTACAATTTAAGGAAGTTTGATTTAATGGAAACTCATTGAGGTGACCTTCAAGTCAATAAATTGAGTTTAGATTCTTCCAAACATAGTGTGTAAGTGGGAGTCAACAGATGTGATCTAACGGACGCAACAAGATATCCATAAAACGTTGTAAAGGTAGTGAACTTGGAACAGAGTGACTATGCTAAACCTTCTTACTCCACAATTAGTTAAGATTAATGGAATTTTTCATGTCTGAAAACCTATTGTCCTGTGCTCCATGAACGTATCCCTTTCTGGGGAACCATGTAAAATATCGTTTCTTCACTTTTCATGTGATTGTTTTCTACACTTTCTCATTAGTATGGTTTAACAGGTTCCTACCAACGTGGGAATAAGATCCATCAATTTAAAATAAAAAATTTACACCTTGATTCACTCTTCCACTCTCGGGGTGTTTTAGGGTCCTTGAAGTGGTATCATAGCATAATGGTTTCTGGTGTTAAATCTTCCCTTAATTTCTAAAATGGATCATATAGTTAATTTTAGGGGAGTATGTAATGACCCATCCTTTTATTAATGAAAATTTTTATTGATCTAATTAAATGTAATATTTTGTAAACTGGTTATATAACATAGGCACTTCTTTGGTTTTATAATTTTGGATTTCAAAATACCATTAAAAAAGGTTATCATTGTTAATATAGTTTTTGAACAGTGATCACATGTTTAGTATAAATATAGGACTTTAACAAATCAAATTTACTCAGAAAAAGGAAGCAATGGCCTCATTTAACAGAATCTCTCTATATAAAGCCCAATTTTCAGATCTCAGAAAGGAGGTGGATTAATTGGGAATTTCTCTTGAACAATCTCTATCTGTGCTTCATCACGTTAAGATATAATAGAACCTTCTACGGGAGAAGTGGAAGTTGATAGAGATTACCACCCAAGCCATGTTATCCTAGCCACCCCAAGAGAATGTCACCATGACACAACATACCCTTATGTATTATGTGGGTGTTATAAGGAGTTATGTAACAAGACCTTATCACTATGAATATGTGAATTATTTTTGTATATAATAAATAATATACATTCATTTTATTGTCGATGCCTTTTAAATTGTTTTTAAAGCACACATAGTATTTTTAGTAAATATTAAATTAAGAGATCAATTTTGATGAATTAATTGCTTTTTTAATTAAATAATATTTTTTAAAATATTATTACTAAATTACATTTTATTAAATATAAATGATTTTATACTTATTATGAATATAGTTGTAATTTTTATTATGGTTTAAAAACTGTTTTTGAAAAACCCATGAATTTTTTAAAAATATCGGTTTTTATATTAAAAGAAAAAAATAACATGTTTATAAAATTATTTAGTTAAAATCAATATTATTTTTGGATTCAGGATATCAAAATTACCCAACGGTTATTTTTTCATTATTTTTTGAGATAGTTGAATTTTTAGGTAAAAATTAAATATCCTTTAAATATATAATGTGTTTTATGACATCATAAGGACCCCATAGTGATGTAATAATATACAATAAAAGGTTCTTCTACAATATATGTTTTACCTTTAGAATAATGTGATTCTAGAATTGTTTGATTAATTTTATGTGAATTAGTGGACCCTATAAGACTTATAAAACATTTAAATTTTGAAAATGATTCCCTTGAGAGTGTGACTCGCCAATACATAAACAATCCTAATATTTTAATAATTTCTTCCATTGTACTTATAAAAAAATTTCCTCTCCACTTTGAAAAAAATTATGGGCAGAAACTATGGGTTGTTTGTGGTTATGATTAGTTTAATGTGTAGTGTTGATAACCTAAATAATAAAGAAATATTTATCTTTGCCATTATAATCCCACCCAAGCTCCCACTTCTCATCACTCAAAACCCTTGGTGCAAGTACCAACTCTTACCTCCTCTCTCTAGTATCCTACCGAGTCTCCCCAATCTCCCTTAAAGCATCTCTCAAGCCTCTGTCAAGCCCTTTGAATCACACTTCCAAGTAAGGGATTTCTTCCATTCTCATTTTTGTCAAAATTTCATTATGTTGTTATACCATTTTTTCAATTAAAATTTTTGGGGAATGATTTAGAACCTTCCTCATACTTCCCTCCTTATGATTGAATTATTATATTCCTTTTTCTCTCTCATTAATTCCTCTCATGTACACATGTTACCATGATAAAATTCAATAAAGAATTTATCTCTTATCATTTACATTCAAGAAATTATTCTTATTATGCATCTAAATTCAATTACATATGTTGGGACATGTATATATATTACCCCTACTTCCCATTTAATTTAAATATGATGATATACCACTTTCTCTCTCATAAACCATTATTATGAATTACTATGTCACGTCGTTATGCTGCTGAAATTGCACCGTGATTTTTCAAGCCAAAGTCATTGTGTAGTGAATACCACCCCCATTTATCTATCAAGGGTATTAACCTTTACACACATTTACGTATTGGTTATATAGTTTCTTTTATGTATTCCAAATTTCATTATCATGAAATAAATTATGGTGTTGAAAGATTTCATGTTGTATGATCTATTTGGAACACTTATGAATGAAATTAAATAATTAAGAAGGGTGCGCCCTGATAGCGCTCTAATACATTGAGTAAAGATTAGTATCATGATACGTCATATGCAATAAGGGTTTACCCATGAAAATTAAAGTTTAATGAGGGTTTAATCATGCTCCATGTGCAATGATCCATGACTCATGCTAATATCATGTTAAAGGTTGTTTCCACATTTCCAAGTTATGTTAGGCATGCTATATCATACCTTTATGTTCATGTTTATCATGTGCTCCACTGATATGACTATTTACTAACATTTACTATACTATTCATGTTATACCTTCTTCACTCCCTTAATGGGCTTTATAGCTGACCATTTTCTTAGGCATGTCCTCAGGTTATCCCATGCAATGCTAAGTACAATGGAATGTTGTGGCCCAGTAAAAGAAGTTTTCAATAAATTTATTGTGTTTTATGTTATAAGTTCTTATGTAAAGTTCCTAATTTCCCGATAAACTATACATATCGATTCTCATATTTGTCTTAAGTTCATATTTATGTAATAAATCATGTTCAGGTGTGTAATAAAGAGTAGGGTTGTTATAGTTGGCATCAGAGGATAGGTTTTGTTATTTTATGGATAAGGATTAGAAAACCCTAGTGAAAGCCATAGGGATAAGATTAAGTATAATAAAAATATAACTAAATTTTGATGAGTATTGATTAAGTGGTCCATCAAGAAAATTCATCCATTTCTGGATACGAGCACGTAGAGGCGACTCTAGCACGGATGTATCTAGGGTTAAAACCTGAAAACACTACTTTGAGGTAGACATGAATGGGAACTAGGGCACGAAAATGAGCCTTTGTACACTCTTACTTAGGAAACTCTAGTGGATATGTTGTGGTAAATTCATAAGATTATTATGAACCATTGTGAATGGGGAAAATTTACCCTAATAATATATGTTGGGAACTATATAATGGATAACATAGATTGATTCCTATAAATTCTAATTTTAAGGAAATAAATGAAATTTATAAGTTATCCCTTTTTTCATTTTATTCGCCTTTATGTGTTACCCAAAATATTCATTTTATTCCAGCCAATGGCTGGTAATATGAGTACATGAGCTAACAACCAATGTGAAGATAAAAGTGATGACTGTTCTAATGAGATTCCCAATATAATGGGAGCAGTAATCCTAAATGTTTTCAGTATACTCTCTCAGTTAACTCATGTTTTGAATAGAAACATGGGTCGAGAAGAAAATTCAACCCCCCTAAGAAAGAATATGTCGCAATCGAGAGCTTGATGATACAAAGGCCTCTTACTATTAATGGATCATACGATCCCTTAGTCATCGAATAATTGATCAACTCTATCAAAAAGATATTCCCCATACTTCAATGTTATAAACAAGATAAGGTTCTTCCAGCTGCTTATCCTATGGATGTTGAAGTTGATCAATGGTTGACATTGATCAAAAATACGAATCCTTAGATATCGAGCTGTTAGAATGGAAGGATTTCTAGAAAATGTTTTTTGATAAATATTTTCCACTCACCCTCCAAAATAGGATGGAAGGGGACTTCTTTGACCTCAAACAATATGATAACAAATCCATCAATGAATATGTGGAAAACATCACTAGGATTTCATGATACACCTCTAGATTTGACATTACCCCCGAATGTTAGTTTTACAGCTTATTTGGTGGGAAAAAACCTAGCCTAAAGAAATACCTAGAAATCCGCTACTTCGAGAACAATGAGGAAATTTTCATATGTTCTCTCAAGGTTGAAATGAAGATCAGATAATCTCAGAGGTATCATGGGGATAAGAAGCACATGTCAGACTTTAATTCTAGCGGTCTGATGGATAATTCCAATGGTTCTAAAGAAAATCATGCACCCCACTTTTCCAAAAGTGCAGAAAGAAGCACCCCACAAATTTTCTGAAGGGGATGAGGAAATGATTTAGGTGTAGAATGACAAGTGAACCTTTCTATTAACTACCAACAACAAAAATATGTAGCTATGACAGAGGAGTAAAATTCTCTACTCGAACCTCAATGCATTTTCATTTCATAAACTATAAATAACTGGGGCACTTTATAAACTAGTTCTATAATAAAAGTGTTTTTGGAACCAAACAACAACCTTCAAGGTGGCAAGGGTGATATTTTTCCATCACTACTGCTGAAGTGAACCTGAAAACAAAGTGGTTATAGGTACACTAGTTATTCATTCAATAATATAGAATGTACTTTTTAATTATAGTTATATGCATTTTTCATATCCCAAAATTTTAGTAGAAAAATTCCAACACCACCACAAATCATAGTAGTAAAGATGTCAGTGAGAACGGAAAATGGGGAAATCATTGTATCCTAAGAATATAACTCCTACCCTATCTTAATTTTTTTATTGAACTTCTTGGAGAACCTCATCATACTCGCTCTGGTAGAATTTGATGAATTATCGGAATGGATTGGATTTCCTTACATAGATCCAATATAAATTGTCGTGAGAGGGAAATCACTCTTCACATGGAGAATCGACCCTTGATTCTATAAAAGTGAAATGAGGATGATGAACCTTTTTTAGCACAATAAACACACAAATGGATATTACTACACTATTAATATGTGTATATTTCTCAAATGATTATGTCTATTGATGAAACCATCCTTTAAGACAACCCAATTGTGAGGGAATTTGTTGAAGTGTTTCCCAATGACTTTCCTGGTCTTTCTCCTAGAAGAGATGTTGAATTATTAGTTGATCTTATACCTGGGGCATTGCCAATATCCAAGAATCCATATAGAATAGCTGTTGTAGAGCATGCAGAGCTGAAGAAATAACTTCAGGAGAATCTATATAAAGGCTTTATACACCCAAGTGCTTCACCATGGGGTTCACCAATCATCTTTGTCAAGAAGTATGGGTCAATGTTCCTTTTCATTGATTATCGTGAACTCACAAAATCAATATAAATAATAGGTATCCTTTTCCACGAATTGATAACTTGTTCGATCAGCTATGTGCAACACAATACTTATCCAAGGTGGATCTGTGATCAAGAAATTACCAAGTAAGGGTGATGAAAGAGGATATCCAAAAGACTGATTTTTATACAAGATACATGCACTATGAATTCATTTTAATGCCTTTAGGACTCACTAATTATCTACCAATCTTCTTGGACTTGATGAATAGAGTCTTTATAGATTACCTAAACAAATTTTTGATTGACTTTATTGATGATATTGTAATATAATCCAAAACCAAGGAGAACCATGAGGATCATCTATGCATTGTACTAGATACCTTTCAAAAGGAGAATCTCTATGTAATGTATATCAAGTGTGAGTTCTGGTTGAAGGAGGTATCATTATTGGATCATATCATCACAAGAAATGGTATATATTTGGATCCCTCTAAGACAACTATAATTGATGGATGGTTGAGGCCAACATTAGTAACAGATATCCATAGATTTCTGTGGTTACCTGGATATTTTCACTAATTTGTGATAAATTTCTCATGATTTCCCAACCCTCTTACCAAGCTAAATCGTAAGTGAATAAAGATTTCATAGAGTGATGCATGTGAAGAGATGTTCAAGGAGTTGAAAAGGAGGCTTATCACTGCTCTTGTGCTCACACTACCCACAAGTGGATAACTTTATGTTGTATTTGGTGATGCTTCGAAGAAGGTCTTGGGATGTGTGTTGATTAAAAATGACAAAGTCAATTCCTATGCTCAAGGAAATTGAAAAATTATGTGAAAAACAATCCAACACATGATCTAGATTCTGATCTATTAATCATAGCCTTAAAAACTTGGTGAAATTAACTTTTTGGGGAGAAGTTTGAAATATATATAGATCACTAAAGACTCAAGTATATATCAACATAGAAAGAGTTGAACATGCACCAATGATGATGGTTATATCTAATCAAAGACTATGACTGTTAAATCTATTACCACCCTAAGAAAACGAACAAAGTGATGGATTCTCTAAGTAGAAAGGACCCATCAATTCTATCATTGATGAGAATTAAAAATGATCCAATGTTATTATATTTGATGAATATGGATATGGGAATCATAAAGAATGGAAAATCATCAATCATTTCACAAATTATTGCTCAACCATCACCTTTGGAATGGTTAAAGGATGCTCAAAAAGTTGATGTGGGAATTCAAAATAAAGTGTAAAATCTTAGAAAATGGAAATCCTCGGTGTTTAATGTTAATGTAGAAGGAATTGTGATATTTGGGTCAAAACTACATGTTCTCTCAAATCCATACCTAATGAAATAACTTTTTGATGATTCACATAGTTTGAATTTATCCATTCACCCAGGAAACACAATGATGTATCGAGATCTCTGACGACATTATTGGTGGGAAGACATGAAGAAGGATATCACTAAGTATACATCAACGTTCTTGGTATGTCAGCAAGTAAAGGCTGAGAGTCAGAACTATAAGGGGATGATGACACTATAACCTATACCATCCTAGAAATGGCATAACATAACCATGGAATTTTTCACCAGAATTCTAAAGACATACAAATAAAACAATGTTATCTGGGTTTTTGTGGATCATCTTACAATGAATGCACACTTCATTCCAATTAGATGTGTTTTCTCATTGAATCAACTGGCACGAATATATGTCATATAAGTGGTAAGGGTACATACAGTACCACTATCTATTGTATCTGATAGAGATCCAAGATTCACCTCTATGTTCTGGAAGAGTCTTCAACATGCTCTGAGTACTGAGCTGAACTTCGGTATGGATTATTATCCTCAAACTGATGGCCAATATGAGTGGACTATCCAAACACTTGAAAAGATGTTGGGAGAATTCTCAATGGACTTCAAAGGATTATGTGATCAACATCTTTATCTGGTTGAGTTCTCTTAAAATAATAGTTTCCACTCAAGAATCTAGTTGGATCCTTATGTAGCTCTTTTGGGAAGAGGTGAAGAACACCGACATGTTGTGATGAAGTTGGGAAGTGATAACACATAGGTCCATAAATGGTCAAAGAAATAGTGGGGAAGGTTAAGACCATCCATCTTATCATTAAAGCTTCTTAGAGTCGAAAAATGATCTATGTTGATAATCATCGATGAGACCTAGTGTTTGTTGTCGAAGACATGGTATTCCTCCCCATATCACCGTGGAAGAGTGTTATGAGATTTGTGAATAAGGGAATGCTTAGTCCAAGTTACATCGGCCCTTTTGCGATTCTTGATCACATTGGAGTTGTGGCCTATCGACTATCAATCTCACTGAACCAATCTCAAATACAAGATATATTCCATTTATTACTCTTGAGTAAGTACGTACATGACCCAACGCATGTACTCAATCAAGAGGTGGTACCATTGGATAATTACCTCTCCTATAAAGAGAAGCTGGTTAGGATCTTAGATCGTAGGAAAAAAGTTCTACGAAATAAGACATTTCCCCTTGTCATGGTGATGTGGAGAAACCAAAAGTTTGAAGAGGAAACATTGGAACCAGAGGAAGTGATGAAACAAAGTTACCCACATCGGTTTTAGTGTGGTAAAAGGAAATTTCGAGTGAAATTTTTTTTAAGGGGGAGATTGTAAGGACCCAAACTTTTATTAATGAAAATTAGTCTTGATCTAATTAAATGTATTATTATGTAAAATGGTTACATAACATATGAACGTCTTTGGTTTTATGATTTTGGATTTCAAAATAACATTATGAATTATTACCTCTACTAATATAGACATTGAACAGTGATCACATGATTAGTATAAATATAGGGCTTTAAAAATCCAATTTACTCAGAAAAATAAATTGATGGCCTAATCCAATAGAATTGCTCTGTACAAATCCCATTTGTCAGAGATCGGAAAGGAGGTGACGTCATTGGGATTTTCTCTTGAACAGTCCCAATCCGAGCTTCAACAAGTTAAGATTGAACAAAACCTCCTACGGTTGAAGTGGAAGTTGACAAATATTACCACCAGAACGATGTTATCAGATCCACCCCAAGAGTCTGTCACAATAGCACACCTTACCCTTCAGTCTTATGCGTGTGTTATAAGGGGATAGGAAAATAGAACTTAGCACTATGATTATGCAAATTAATTTTTTATATAATAAAGAATATACATTCATTTTACTATTGATACATTGTAAATGGTTTTTAAAGAACAAATAGTATTTTTAGTTAATATTCAATTAAGAGATATATTTTGATGAATTAAAGGATTATTGGACTAAATAATATTTTAATAAAATATTATTACTAAATAAATTTTTATTAAATATAAATGATCTTATAATTTTGATGAATACAATTGTAATTTTTATTAAGGTTTGAAAACTGTTTTTGTCAAACCCATGAAATTTCGATAAATTTCAGTTTTTATTTTAATAGTAAAAATTCACACACATAGAATATTATTTAGATAAAATGAATATTATTTTTGGGAATCAGAACATCAAAATTACCCAATGGTGAATTTTTTATAATTTTTTGAGACAATCACATTTTTTGGTAAAAATTAAAACCTGTTTAAATATATAATGTGTTGTGTGACATCATAATAACATAATCGTGATGTAGTAAAATACTATAAAAGGTTGTTCAAACAATATATGTTTTACCATTAATATAATATGATTTAATATTTGTTTGATTAATTTTATGGTGACATAGTGTACCCTCAAAGACTTATAAAACATTTTCACTTTTAAAATTATTTCCTTGAGAGTGTGACTCACCTCCACATAGGAAGGCCTATTATTTTAATATGTTCGGACATTGGCCTTGTAAAATATTTTTTTCACTCCAATTCGGAAAAAACCATGGGATGGTTTGTGGTATTGATTAGTTTAATGTGTAGTGTCTAAAACCTAAATAATAAAGAGTTTCCTCTCTTTTTCTAATATAAACCCACCAAGATCCCACTTCTCCTACCTAAAAACCCTTGTATCTCGTTCGTACTCTTCCCCAATATCTCTAGTATCCTCCAGAGGTGCCACAATCACCCAATAATCTTCTCTCATTCCACTCCCAATCCTTTGGGATCACACTTCCAAGTAAGGGATTTCTTCCTTTCTCATTTTTGTCCAAATTTCATTATATTGTTATAACATTTTTTATTCAATTAAAAATGTTGAGGTATGATTTAAAACCTCCCCCATAATTACCTAATTATGATGTAATGATGAGATACCTCTTTATTTCTCATTAATTCCTCCCATGTACACCTGTTACCATGCTGAAATTCCGTAAGGAATTTCTATCTTCTAATTTACATTCAAGAAATTGTTTTATATTATGCTTATAAATTCCACTACATATTTTGTTACATATATCTATTTGACCCCCATTAATATCCATTTCATGTAAATATCATTACGTAAAACTTTATCTCCCATAAACCATTTTTAAGATTTATTATGTGACGCTGTTATGATGCCGAAATTGATCTACAATTTTCCAAGCCAAAGTCATTGTGTAGTGAATACCATGCCCATTTCTCTTTAAATTTTATTCACCTTTACACACATTTACTTATTTATTATATAGATTCATGTATGTATTTCATATTCCATTATCATGTAATAAATGATAGTTTTGAATGATTCCATGTTTTAGGATCCATGTGGCACACTTATGCATGAATTGAAATGATTGAGAAGGGTACGCTCTGATAGCACTCTAGTGCATTTGGAAAATATTAGTATCATGATACGTCAAGTGCAATAAGTTTTTACTTATTAAAATTCAAGTAAAATTATCTTTTACTCACTCTCCTTGTGCAATGATCCTTGATTTATGCTATTATCATGTTAAATTTTTTTCCACATTTCCATGTTATGTTAGTCATGCTCTAACATGACTTTATGTTCATGTTTCTATTTTTCTCTATTGATATTCCAATTTCTTTACATGTACTATACCTTTCATGTTATAACTTGTTTACTCACTTATTGGGATTTAAATCGCACCCTTTTCTTATGTATGTCCTCATGTTATCCCATGCAATGCTATGTACGAAGGAATGTTGTGGTCATGTAAAAGAAGTTTTCAAAAAAGTTGTTGTGTTTTATGTTCTAAGTTGTTATGTAATGTTCCAATTTTACTAATACACTAGACCTCATGATTTTCAAAGTTTTCTTAAGTTCATGTTTATGTAATATATCATGTTTAAGTGTTTAATAAAGATAAGGGTTATTATATAGTACCCCTCTTTAATGGAAGTAACTTTTAGATCTAGAAGAATATGATGAGATCGCATCTAATATCTCTTGTAATGGATATACTTTGTTCCATGTCACAAGGAATAAATTTCACTAACACAATATGGATTTGTATTAAAACTATAGATAGGAAACTTCTTGGTGTAGATGATAAAGAAAAAAAATACCCTCACTACAGCTCATTCTGATTAGATATTTCTAAAGGTGATGAGTTTAATGTCAGTAAATTTTATGTGAAAAAATTGGAGAATATTTATGAAGGTGACATCAAAGTGATGGAGGATAAGCTAAAATTTTTTCACAATAAGGCTGATGATCTGAAGATTTATCCTAAATAAAATGCAGATACAATTTTTAATGGAATTAATAATGTTGTCGATGCAATATGAGGACTTGGTGAAGAAATAAAATACGTTAATATTGTAAAGAAAATTGTGAGAATACTTCCACGTATTTACAATGCAAAGGTGTTAGCCCTTGAGTAAAGGGATCATTCCAAACCTTCACTGGATGATCTACTAAGAAACTGTGTGGCATATGAGATGAGAGTAAAATAAGAAGATGCAACAACTCGAGTAAGAAAAGAAATGGAATTCAAAGCCATGGAAAAACGTGAAATTTTACGATTTATATTTGATGAATATATTGATGAGAAAGAAACTATTTCTATAATTTCCATGAAATTCAGTAAAGGATAAGGTAAATTTGAAGGAAATTTAACTCTGGCATGTTTTCATTGTGGCTAAGTTGAAATCATTGGTTCGTGGTGCTCCAAAAATTTCGATGATGAAGAAAGTAAAGATGGAGACATGCAATAGCCTCATATATGGTTTTTCAGAATGGGATTATTCATGTCTAGTAAGAAACTATAGAGAATTTTTTTTGTGAATAAGAATATAATTATAGTGATTTTTTTGAGGAAGAAGAACCAGAATTTACGTCTGGAAACAATGCTTCCATGATGGATACAATTGAAAAAATAGAACCATCAAAAGATAAATATAGAGGAAATTAGTTGACCAATAATTATTATCTAAATATATAAATTAAATATTCTTTTGGTAAAATTGAGAATCAATATAAGTTATTAAATAAGTGTATGGAAGTTGTAAATGAATCATCAAAATATGTTGACCATATTGCCGCTGAAGTTGAGACTAGTAGAATTTTTGAAAGTAAAGTCATCAATCTTTGAAAGAATAGAAAATATAGTGGAACTAAACATTAGAATTCAAGGATAGGTCAAGGTCATCGATGAACATACCTCTAGACAAGAAGATACGATCAATACTATTTAATTTATATAGGTAGAAGTTGTTACTCTGAGGAGTAAACTCAAAATTTAATCAATCACAAAATAAACTAAAAAGAAAATACAGTTTGGAAAATTCATAGATACTAATTTATTGGAGAAAGCTAATCATGGTTCACATGGAGATTAAATTTTTTTCAAATTACCAAAGACCTACATTCATGGGCGATAGAGGAATAAGTTGAGATGACGAAACATTGAATGCTGGAAATAAAATGAGTGAAAATAAAAGCTAGTAGAAAGTTGGATAGGATAAACATTCTCTCAAAGTGATGAAGAAGAAACCCTCAATTAAAACTGAGAATAGAACTAAAAAACCATTCTCAAGCTTCCCAAGATGATTGAAAATCAATCTATCCTTCTAAGATAGTTGATATAAGGGGGAATAGAAGTGAAAATACATTTCTACTTATAGAATGTCAATTTTTGTGTCAATCTGGGTCATGCCATACTGTGAAAAGACTAGGAGATATTTGAATGAAGAAGTGTTAGGAAGTAAACAAAGGATAATTAATCCATATCTTAATTTTTATAGAAGAATCTATTTCCACATATATTGTTTTCATTGTTGTAACTCTGTCCGTAAATATATTTATTGTGGGAAGAGGAATGACATGAAAAATTTATAAAAAAACATAGAGACAAGTCAATTATTTCATACCAGATGGTGTTGTTATTTCAAACAAGTTCTACCCTCAGGAATAAGAGTTTTGATATGATGAACATATGAAAATGGAAAAGATATTTGAAATGAAATTTTTTTCCATCACTCAAACTAATATTTCATGGATGGAAAAGAAGAAAATTGAAAAAAAAACCTTGCATAAGTAGCTCTTAAATCTACCAAGAACAACAACACATGGATTTTTGATAGTGGATGCTCATCTCATATGTAGAGAAATTAAAACCTTTTAACCAATGTCTAGAATAATGTCAATGTAATAGTGAGATTCATAAATGATGGTTACTTGAATGAAAAAGGCTTGATAAGTAATGAACTGGCCAATGGTGAGCTGAAGAAGAAAGAAGTTTTTTATATGGATGGGTTGCATAATAATATTCTGAGTGTGATTCAACTCTATGACTCATGAAATATAGTTTTATTAATTAAAAATGGGTGCACTATGAAAGGAATAATATGGGATTCTCTCATGAAAGGTTTTAGAATATATGGAAAATGATATCAAGTTAATAGTAAAGATAATGTTTGTTGCATGACAATTGAAGAAGAAAACAACTTTTGGAACCTATTGTTGGGTAACATAAATAAAAAAGACAAGGAAAAGATTTCCAAACTGAAGATGGTCATAGATATCCCAATTTTAAGCGTGAACGAGAAATGACTTGTAATGCTTGAATTCGAGGGAAGCTGGTCTGTAGATCATATAATACAAATAAGAAAATGTAATCAAATCTTCTCGATCTCATTCATACAGATGTATGTGGTCCGATAAATTTTGTTGCAACTCTTTGAGAAATGTACATCACTATTTTCATTGATGATTGTAGTACAATGTCTTGTGTGATGGTTATACATAGGAAAAATCAAGTGCTTGAATGCCTGAAAACTTATCGCTGAATAAATGAGAATAATATTGGATAGACAATCAATGTTTTGCGGTCTAACAATGGAGGAGAATATATATCCAATGAGTTTTATAACTAACTATAGAAACATAGAATACAACATGAGGTGGATGCAGTGGAAATCCAAATGAAAATGGACTTGTTGAGTTCCCGAATCAACAGATGAATTGTATGGCTAGAACAATTCTGATTTAGAGTCGTATCTCTTAACATTACAGGAAAGAGGATGTTCAAGCTACAGTTTATATTCAAAACTGAACAGGACTTTATATGGGGGAAACCAAGACACCATATGAGTTATAGAATAGAAGGAATCCCTCAGAGAATATTTTATGGTTTTCAAAAGTAAATTCTTATCCAAAACAAAGAATGAAATCAAAGAAAGTATAGTGATGTTGCGGATGAAGAAACATACCATAGTTATAAAATGAATAAAAAATCCTACAAATTTTTAATAAATGACTTGGAGAAATTGTGGAAGGTATTGATGTGAAGATTATTAAAGATAAAACCCCAAATGGCCCATAGATTTCAACTACTGGTGTGATAGAAGTTGAGGACGAATATGGACATGGAATAGATCCATATATAGAAATAGAAGAAGGAATGGAAAACAACAAAGAGTTAGATCCTGATGTTTATACAGAAGAATAATTAAAATAAGATATAATGTCTTAATAAAACCCTTTTGAACCTTATAGGAGAAATCAAAGAGCATAAGTTGATCGATCTAGCATCATGGGGGATTGGATATCTATTACATGGACAGTGATATTGATTAATAGTACACAATCTGTGTTACTTTCAATTGTGGAACCATCCTCATTTAAATAATCTAAAAAAGATGAATCTTGGGTTAATGTGATGAATGAAGAACTAGATTAGATCAAGAAGAACCAAACATGGAAATTAGTTAAGAGACCTGAAACAGACAATGTGATTGGTACGAGGTGTATTTTCAAAAATAAATTTTACGATCATGAAAATGTGATCTTAAGTAAGGAACAAATGATGTGTAATGTCTATTCAAATATTTAAGGTGTTGATGTTGAAGAAACATTTTCTCTCATGGATCTACATTAGTCAATAAGATAGTTTCTTTCCAAAGAAATTCAAATAGGATACAAAGTCTATAAAATGGATGTCAAGACATCTTAATTAAATGGTTTTCTTGATGAATATGTCTATACTGAACAACCAGTGGAATTTATTCTTAGTAATGATGAAATGAAGGTTTTTTAGATTAATGAAGGATCTAAATAGATTGAAACATGAACCACATGAATGGAAATCCTTGATGGATTCTTATTTGAAGAATCAAAAATTTAAAAGTGGGGGAGTGAATCACAATCTTTATGTGAATTATCAAAAAGATTAGTTCATGGTTCTGGTTTACGTTGATGATATAATATTTGGAGGAAGCAGGTAAGGATCGGTTGATGAATTTTCCAATCACATGAATTCAAAATTTGAAAAGTCTATGATTGGTGAACTCACGTAATTTTTGGGGTTTCATGTGATTCATAGGAAATATTGTACTTTCATTTATCATGAGAAGTATGGAATATAATTTCTAAAGAAATTAAATATGAACTACTAGAAAATAAGGCTATATCCATAGTTTTAAACCATAGATATAGGTCCAAAAACCAGGGCTATAGGTTATAGATATGGTTTACAAAACTGTGGCTGGTATAGTAATGGATATAGTCCTGTAGCAACAGGTTGAAAACCATGGCATAAGATAAAATCACTCATCATCTATATCCACGCTTTTAAACTATGGTTATAGGCCTTTACATTTCTTAAAAAAGCCAGCATCGTTCAGCCGGTGCTGGACCCTTGTACCCCCCTAGACACCCATGCTCCCTTTCACCCTTTAAACACCCCCACCTACACCCCCACCTCCAAACCCATTGAACCCCCTACACACCCCATATCCCCTTGCACACACCCCCTTTCACACCTACACACCCCTTTCACCACCCCTACTGGTCACCCCCCCCCCTTTAGGGACACCCCCTGGACAGACCCCCCTAGAAAGAATCCCCCACCCCCACCCACTGGAAAGACACCTCCTTCCCCTGAATAGACACCCCCTAGACAGCATCCCACCCACTCTACAAGCCCCCCTTGTACCACCCCCCTAAAAATCACATTCACCCCCACTGCACACCCCTAGACAGCAGTCCCCCATCCCCTAGATAGACACCCCCCCCTCCTGGAAACCCCTCTAGTTAGACCCCCTAGACAGAAACCCCCTGGACAGCAGCCCCCCCCCCCAACACCCCAGGACAAACAACCCCCAACACACACACCCTTACACATCCCTTGCACCCCCACACCCACTTGCACACACCCTGGTCTCCTTTCACAGACCATTTCACCCCACCTTGCACACCTTCACCCCCACCGTAACCCCCCCCCCCCCTCTTAGAAACCCCCCTAGATAAAACCCATAGGCAGACACACCTCTGGATAGTAGCCCCCACCCAAACCCTCTGGACAAATACCCCCCCCCCCCCCATACACAACCCATACACATCCCTTTCACCCCCACACCCCATTAAACACACACCCTCTAACCCTCCCTTGCACACCTTCACACCCCCACCGCCCCCCTCTTCAAGACCTCCTGCCCCCTCCCCCCCACCCCCACACCCCCTGCACACTCATTCCCCTTTCACACCGCACCCCTTGTGATAGCCCCCCCCCCCCCCCCCCCCCGAACACCCCCACCCCCAGGACAAACACCCCTTACCCTCACCCCTTAGACAACAGCCCCTCACCCCCTGGATAGTAGCCTCCCTCCACACCCCATGGACACCCCCCTCCCACAGACACACACACTGGGTAAACACCCCCTTCACCCCCCTTATCACTCGTACCCCCCCTGACACCCCTATCCCCTTGCACACACACCCTTTCACACCCCTCTGCACACCCCTTGCACCACCCCAACAGTACACCCCTGCTGGACACCCCTTACACCACCCCTACTAGACACCCCCCATCACACCCATGGCCCCATGAATATCCACCCTTGTACCCAAAACACATCCCCCTTTTCACCCCCCTGAAATCCTTTGTCCCCTTGACCACACCCCCTTCCACACCACCCTTACTCCGCCTCCGCTGGACCCCCCTTGCACGACCCCTTCTAAAAACCCCCACTGCACCCCCACCCCCCCAGACACCCCCTGGATAGTATCATAATGTCCATAATTGGAGGATTAGTTATCTACTCACACAAAAGATAAAATCAACACAAAAACAATCCATTCAAAAATGGTGTCTCGTGTGTGGTTACAATTGATTGGAAGAACAGAAGAAAATTTATCAATCTGAAAGACAAAGAAAATAATGAATTTATTGATGGAAGAAATAATTATGCATATAATTCCTTAGGTTTTTTATATATTTTTTTAACTGAAAAAAGAATGGGACTACCTAGATTCACTTCAAAGTAGTGTCAACTTATATATTTGAAGGTGTTGTGGTGCAATAATTAGGGGCTATGACTACTCAAACAAAATAAGAACTTAAAAATAGAAAGAAACATAAATTATGGGTGTTATAGGGAATTTAGAGGATATACAGATGTAGTGAAAGGATTATAAGAAAGATTTTGAACTACCAGATGATCTTGCTGAACTAACTAGTCACTAAGATCTATCTTTTTCTTCGACACTACACTCCAAGATAAAAAATAGAGAGCAAGAGTAGACTAATCTATCTACATCAATGCAAGTTACTACTTTTTTTCTTGTAATAATGCACATATTGGATTATTTCTATGTGTTTTGTGGCACAAAAGTCTTTCATTTCACATATGACATTGGAAAAGGCTCTTGTGGAGTTTCCATACCAATGACCAACATCTTAATTTTATGAATCCTATTTGGTTGAAGATAAAACCAATGAAAAAAATCTATGTATAAAAATATATAAATGTGGTGGAAGAACGTATAGAGGGAAATGAATCTAAAAAGGATACAATGAGGTTCTTTAAATTGTTGTGTGTTGAGAATGAAAAGGCTTGGGGATGAAGGGAATGTATAGAGGATCAAGACCAATGCACTAAAAATAGTTTCATCATATTTATAAATTATTTTACAACGAATAAGGGTATTTTCATTTTACTATAGTTTTTTAGTAGGTTCCAAAATAATTTAAATCTCTATTTAAATATGTATAAATTTTTTATCTATTTATTCTAGTAGCATTTAGAGACTAATTAAAGATTTCTTTGGCTAATATGAATACTTCAGATGTTTTTTAGTGCGGTAGTAAATACTCTACGAATCCAAATATAATTTTTTTTTGATTATAGTGGTGATTTAAACAATAAATAAATTAAATCAAATATCATTTTTAAACATAAGTCTATTAAGTGAAGTGGTTCAGAACATGCTAATCCAGTTTTTAGCATTGGGAAAGCACTGTTCGAAACCACAGAGCCAGTAAGAAAGCTAAGAAATTCCAATTATAATATTCCTCATTGGAAATTCTATTTTAAAAAATAACATGGTTCATACATATTGTCAATCTCTACTAGTTTAAGAGATAAATCACTATGATAATAAAATAAGATAAATATTCTTAAAAGATCACTTTAGATGCCTATAAATTAAAAAAAATTGGAATGAATATGAAATTCCTGATGAGGAAAATGTAAAATTTAAACATGGATGTTATGTATTCTCTTGGAATTATATATATCATACCTCCTAATGTTTTTAATCCTTTTATCTAATTCAAAATCAAAATATGACTGAATTGTCTTTTTTCTTCAGTTTTCTTGTAAAAAATATACTAAAGGTGCATGTTTGGTTGTGGGATTGGTTCAAATGTCTAGGGGTAATTTTAAATTAAATCCAAATTAGGGATTATTGGGTAACTTTTTTATTTTTTAGAAGCTAGTTGAGGAAGAAGTTAATTATAATAATATGAGAGATACTTTAAAATTGGCGATTAAGAACAAAAATTCCAACATTAGGCTTCAATAACTATGTCAAACTAAACATTTCTCAAAATTAAGATTCCCATTGAGTAATTTTTTCCTCTATCATGGAATTTAATGTGAAGTGTAATACAATAATGTTTAAATATCATCAAAAAAATCAATGGAGGAGGTCAGGTTTTGTGTTGTTCTAAGGAAGAAGATGGAACTGTTTCAATCAATTTATAATCTATGACAAGGTGGAAGTTCTATTTGAATAATTTAGTCTTTACACCTTGAGTAAAATTTTTGATTTAAAGAGAGTAGTGATGATGTGAACTTGGGATTGGGTTGTATATTTAGAGAATAGTGTGGGTCGGTGTTACGGAAGGGGTAGGTGAGTGTCTAATAACTGCTAATAAATTATTGTAAATGGTACTTGAATGTCGTTTTTTTAATATCAGAGAGTAGGTTGGGGATGATGATGTTTCTCTCTTGGAACTAATGAATTCCATTTTTTTTCAAAATCCACTAATTTAATTGGACATATCTTGTATTTACTTGACACATCATATATCTCAATGAACACACCAATGTTGATAGAACTGTAATTCAAAAGATAGTTTCCAATAATCATTTCATTTCAATTGTTATAATCATGTATTTGATTTCATTATTTATGTATGTGAAATATATTCAAAAAACTTAATAAAAATTATCATGAAAAATTAAAGAGAGTAAAAAAGAAGAAGATAACTCTTATGGAAAAATCTCAGGAGCCTTATCAACTAAAACTAGCATTGGGTGGTGAGTAAGGAACAAAATGGTAATACAAATTCATATAGTTATGGGGAAATAAGAACCTAGTGAGAGGTGGAACCATGAATTATTCAGTAACCAGTGGTTTTGGTATAGGTTAGTACCACATGACTTCAAAGGTGGTATATGTATCATATTGAGAGATGAAATAGTGGAGGTATTCACTAAAGTCTAATGTGGGACTCAGAAATATAGTTTCAAAAAAGAGAGCAAGACCACCCCATGGAGGTTAGGGACCATGATTTTAGTGGATAGAAAATGGATAGTATGTTTTCACCATGTCATGGTAAAACTCATGGATGTAATGTTTCATTTAAAATATTTATAAAATAGTTGAATAATGATCATTTTGGAGTCCATAGTAGAAGAAATTACAATGAATAGAAGATTTTTAAATCTCTTATATGGCCTAAATATTCCAAAATGAACATCTAGAGGACACCCCTCTATGGTGAACACTATAGTACATTTCGAATGTACCTATGGGAAATTGGGAGGAAAAATCATGGAATTTTTTCACTATAGTAGTATCTTGTTAGGTGTGTTAAATAGAGATGTTGGAGGACACATTTATAATGGAATTGGGTGTGTTGGGTGATAGTATTTGGGATATACATACAAAACCATCTAATGAGTGTGGTGATAGGAATTTCAATAGTAATTTTTCTAGAAAGAGCGGTATGTTGTGATAAGAGAAGCATCGTTACATGTTCATATATTAAAGTAACAATGTTGAAATATTTGTGATAATTAAATATGATAATTAACCAAATTTCACGGATATCATTATTGAAAAAAATAAATTCCATGTATAATTAATATATGTCCAAAATTATAGATATTATTAAGTTTTCAAATAAAGATAAAAGGGCATGATCAGGGTGTTGACCTAAACCTTTTTTTGAAGACAACACAAGAAATACCATCACAATATAGAGGTAAAAAGTATCTATTTATGAAGAAATATTTAGATAATTTTTTTGAATTAAAGGAATATTTTTTACCATAAAAAAACCATGTAGAATGCCTAGAATTATTGTGAAAAATAAAGGTAATGTGAATTGATTCCATATCTCATATAAAAGGGGTTGGTTTCTGGGATCTATATGACATGATAGAGTAGTTAGAGAGATTATATATGAGACAAATCTAGTTATATATATTAATCAGAAGGAGTAAAGAGACAAAATAATTTCATTACTAGATATGGTTAAATTCTATATGTTTTGGATTAAGATTAAAATTCTTTCACTACCTCATCAAAAAATAAAGGGAAAATACTACAATATAATTATATCTTGGAATTATCTATATCTATAGAATAGGAGTTATACATCTATGATTGTGTGGGATTCATAAATTCAACACTCACACTATAGAGTTGTTATCATCTATAATAGAAGAAGGAAATTATATTAATGTTAAGGGAAAACGAGCATCCAATAAAAACCATGGTGAATGTGAAGTCTCATGCTAATTAGAGAACTATCAGCATGTCACTAAACTATTAAAGAAGATCATATAGTCTATAAACATTCCATCATTATCATAAAGTAGTGGGTCGGTAGAGAAGAAGTGGGTGTAACCCAGGATTGGAAATGCAATTTTCCAAACCTAATTATAACACATAATGTGATTAGTTTTATAATATGTTATATCGACACAATGTCATTTTTATACCTTAAATTTTGGAATGACCTTTTCACACTTTCCATGCACACCCCTCCCCCTACCCCCTCCCCTACACACCCCCTGCCACCCCCTGCATACCCCCATGCCCACCCCCTACCCACCCCATGCACCCCACCACACCCCCAGCCCACTCCCCTCCCCCTACCCCCAGCACACCCCCTTACCCCATGCCCCCTTCCCTGCACACCCCTACCCACCCCACACAGAACTACCCACCCCATGCACCCACCATTCAACCATCCACATTTCATTCCACTTCAACCACTTAATTCAAGGAAAATCATAGAAAAACACTCAGAGACATGTCACCTAATACAAGAATAACTATTCATTTTTTTCTAATAAGGTCCGTTAAATTTAAACACATAGCCTTTCTACCATGACAAGCCATTCCATCCAAATCATGTCATTCACTTAGTGGTGATATGGTCATTACAGCACTTTCTTACATGGGACATTAAATTTTAAAATTCTAATGGAACATAATGGGTGTTCTGGTTCAAACAACTATTTTAATAAAAAGATTTCAACCTCTCCCTACCCTTGGAAAATAACCCATCATACCAGTGAAGGACTTAGAACCTAAGTGGAAGGTTATTCGAATGTTTTTACAAACTAGGATAGAATAAATAATATGAGAGATAGATAAATTCCTTTTCTAGGATATGTATGTGTTATATATTATGATTAATAATATGAAGTTCAACCTGCCAATATAAATGATTTGTTTCATGGATCACTACTACAAAGGGAAAGCTAATATGAATTATTATCCTTATGTTAGGCTGATCTCACTAGTTTTAATGAATATGGGATTTGATTTAAATGAGGTAGAGGTAGTGAGATTATATAAGAGTAAAACCCTATCTGCAATTCTTTTGAAGACCATTGGGTACTTCTAAGATAACAACTCAAATTCTTTGAAGCTAGTTAGTTGAGAATGAGTGGCTAAAAATTTAATTACGTATCCTTACAGATTAAGTACCTATAGTGTGATATGTTCACACCATTACTTATGCAATATTTCAAGAGGAATATTATGGGTGAGTTTCATGATACTATAGAAGGTGTATGGAAGCTTAGTATTGGAACTAATATGTCCTTAAATTAAGTAGTGGTATTTTATGATGAATTTAATGGAATGTTTAATGAGATCATGAATGTATTTGTGGATGATCAATTTTTTGTTTTAAGACCTCTTTTTTAGTATCTAGAAACTATAATCATTTTTTAACCTCTTGGAACAAGGTCTATAAATAAATTGAAAGGGTATATTAATATTCTTCCTTATCAAATCTAGTGGTTATTCGAAAACAATTTTTTAAATCAATAAAGAAATTATGGAAACATGTTTTTAAAATGATCGGGAAATTATAGAATTCAAATTAATGGTTTAGGCATAGGGAACCTACCTCAACCTCAAGATGTGTAGCTTTTAACAATGACAAATCGATTCTTATTTTTTTCTTCTTGCACACATATGCAACTTCCCATATATATAAGGACACATAGACCATTTTTACATATTTTCATGGCCAAATATGCACAAGGGGGTCCTTAGATATATATTTATACTTGCATATACCCATTTACACTTACACATGTATGAATTTTTCATATCTATATATAAGAACACCTAGCCAAAATATATAAATTCATACTTCCATGAGTGAATATATATAAAGGGGGAACTTATACATGTATATTCCTACCTATGTATACAAATGTAAGCCTTCATCAATGGAGACTCAAAACCACCTTAAAAAAAATACAAAACACACTACAGAAAATATAAGGAACCCAAAAATCAAAAAATCCCTAATTAAAATTGGGACAAAGATTTAAAACAGAATAAACCTTACCCAAATCTGATGTTGAACTCACTGTCTACGATGGTGGTGGATTGAACCTGCCTCATCATAAGAAACCACCTGTAAAAAAATTGTGGGAAAAGAAATGAGATATAATGACTTCTTATATATATGTTATCATTGTGTCAACTAAACATGATAAATCATACATGAATCCATAACCAACAATGAACAAATAATTTTCAGATTCATATGTACATCTCAATACTAAATAACATGATCATTAATAAAGTTCTTTATTTTTCAAACATCACCTTCAATTGCCTATTTAAAAATCAAAAATCACCAAAATATGGAAATAAAGTAAAAATACATCAACACTTAAAATGATGAAATAGGGATTAGGCATTTTTAACCTAGAAAATCCAATCCCTGTATGTATAAAATACCTAAAACTCTTCATGCCTATATCATTCTTAACATTCTATATTTAAACCCCATTTTTTAGCATATTATTCTTCTAGAATTCACATTTATTATTAGTTTATATATGTTTATCAATTTGATAATGTATATAATTTTCATTCTTTTATTCTTACTCAATCCACTTGGCTTTTTCAAACCAGTTTTCTAATATGATTACACAATATTTTGGTGCCTGATATTCCTTCTCCTTGACTGTATATTCCTTATTTATAGAGACTATTTCTGAATATGAGATAATTGGTTCTTTACTTTTATCTTTCAGCAATTATTATTGTTATGGAATCTATGTCATAAATTCATAACAATTTGGTCTACTTGGTTTCCCTTCCACACACACTTTCAGAATACTTTAAAGTACTCTTTTTAGGCTTTATTTAAAACTCCACACTAGAATTTTCAGGCACTAGCCCACTACAGTATCAAATATTTATTATTAACCAAAAACATTGATCTGAATGACATCTTAGAAATATAGAAGATTTAAATAGCCTATTTACCAATATAAACTTATCATAATTAACTAAACACACTGACCATACCAAAAAATCTAGGTAAATAATTGATTTCGGTGTGGTCATGGAACCAAATATGGGTCATCAAACATCCATCTCTAGAGACTAAATTCATCCGTTTACTGTCTAAGTTCATACATTTCACAACCTTGAAAATGATCAATATCCCATGATATATATTTCTCTCAAAAAAATATGATTATGAATCTCCCCACTATAGTATTGTTGATACCATCATCAATCCTTCAAAAACATGTCTAGTGCCTCATATAACATTATGATCACTATAGAAGATCATATCCCAATAATCTTGACAAAAGTTCTTCATTTAAAATCTATCATCACTCAGACACACATTATATTCAACAAAACTAATACATTAAAAGATATTAGATAGATAAATACAAATTATAGAAAAAATATACCTTTTGTAATGCCTCCAATATTATGGTACTAAAATCTCATTCACCTAGGATGGGTTATCCCAATAGAATAATCTCTATAGAAACGCAGATCTCGAAACATACATGAAACATATTTTTCCTATCCCAATAATAAGGGAATTCATATAATTTATAGATACATGAGAAATATACCAGGGTTCATTTATATTTATAAAATTTATCTGAGATATTACTCATTTAATTTACATAATCACCCTCATATTGTGGCTCACCAACCAACATTCATTCCTACCTGGTTTCCATCCTTCTACAAACACCTTCATATGAAATTGATGTATCTAAATAGATAGATCATTCTTTCATAAATATCACCTAGTAGGTGTCCAAATAAAAGGAAGAAACGCATACACATAATGAGTACATAACACCAATTAAAAATTATAATTCCTTTATGAATAAATTTCATTTGAAGGACGGAATAAAATGAGTAAACCTTTCAAATTTAGTGGAATACTACATTGCTGATTACCATAATTATATAGCTCCATGAATTCCCAAATAATGCTCTTATAATATAATTATATCATAGCATCTCATAGAAGAGGGAATGAAACTAGATCCATAGAACCTCCTAATTCTTTCTTCTATGATCAATGTATTTATCCATTATGATTCATCTCCTTTGAATTTAGAATCTTCTAGTTTCACCCATATATGCTATAGAGTTCCAATCATTTCAAATAGGAATTAACCCTTCTTCAACATATTCTAAATTTCCTATGATCCCATGTTACTACTGAAAATTAGATATTGCTACTACTTGAACTTATGGATAACTTAGAAAACCATTAATTTTCCTTTTCTAAGGTCATGGTCAATGGATCAAATTAGTTGTAACCTAATATGATGGAAAAAACCACTTGATCGTATTTACTATGAGAACACAATGACATCCTAATTAGATGCTTTAGTGATAAATATTGACTCAACATCATCCAGTAATAACACTATTACTAATTAGAAACCCATCCCTCCACAATCCTAAGCATGCATTATTACCACAAAATCATGAAACTACCATTAATATTTACATCATAAAAAATATCATTTCAAAAACACCAAACACTAAGGTTTATCATAATGATCTAATGGTTACACTTCTACACACCAATCATATCAACCAAACCCCACACATTCACCCCTGATAATTAGAATCCATCCACCACCTTAACTAATCTAACAAGAAACATCCTAATAAAAATACACAATCAAATAACCCAGAAATCACCAAAATTTTATATATTGAGAGTTTTACATTAAAACATCAAAAAAATCCCCAAAAAGATCAACCAACATGTGGGATTACCACCAACAAAAAGCCCCAAAGAAAAATCTAAAACATACCCAATACATAGCCACCATACTCCAAACTACTAAGAATCTAATATCCTAATAAAACAAATAAAGGTTGTCATATACCAGATAAACATGATTAAAATATCATAAATCAAACTAAAACGTGTAAAAATCACTATTTTAGATTATATTAATTAATACACCGTCAATAGGTTATTCTAGAAAGAAACAATTCATATATTATTGATTTTTTAATTTATCATGAGCACTATCAAATTAATTTTCCAAAAAACATGGAAAAAAATATTACTTTCTCAAACCCACTTTCTAAAAACTCATCCCTTTTTAAAACCATTTTCCATAGAAACGTAGTCATGAACATGTAGAAAAATCCCTATATTTCATGTACGATTCATGAACTCAGATTCTATTTCCACCCCAAGCAAGAGTCAAACAAAAAATAATAGTCTCAACCTAAATATAATACTTGAATAAATATCTCAATTGTAACAGTGTAAATCTATAATGGAAAACTAAACCCTTAGTGACTTGGGTTTCCATCGTATAGGTGTTCTTGATGTATATAACCGGTGTACCTCCTAATATCCAACCAATTCTAATTGTATCTACTAAATCCCCCAAAGAGTAAAACAACCAAAAAATGTTTTTATAACATTATTTAAATCCTTGGCATGGTCTTGTCCAAACTATGTTCATGTCAATGATGATATAATACCTCTACTGTACCTCCCTATATGGAAAAATATTTCAACTATTAGTGAGAGTACATAATCAGCATGGTGAGACTATAATCACAGTATCATCAAACATACAATAATGCATAAATAACTAAATAAACATAAAACATTATTGTAAGTTTAAGGAATTACAATTATGTTAAACCAATAATAATAAAAATACATATTTAATTTAGAAACAAAATGGGAACATATCAAAACATGAAGACATACATCAAGAACACTATAAACTAGGATGATTAGGTACAAAATTGACAAAATAAAAAGTATCTATTGGAGATATGACCAAAAAAACAAGTCCCTCCCTATTCTAGTCTCCCAATACTCATAAATGACCTCTGAACAGGTCTCTTATATGGCATGTCACCCAAAATACAATCATAAACTCTACACTCACACTAAGATTATCATACAGGGTATAAGAAATACAGATGAGTATGGAACTTCCATTTTGGTTCCCCATATATTTCATAATATTTCAAATGATCATGCTTGAAAAATAAAAAACTATACAAAAAATATACATGAATTCACATCTGGCCATCAAGTGATAACAATGCCACCCTAACACCCAAACTAACCTATTTTTAATAACACAAATGTATCTATTTTTTCTTCCAGAATTTGATATTGTAAACCCCATAAAATACCATAGACATTTAAATTACAACCATTTGAGAAAAAACATGACTGAAATTTATGGGGTTAAAACCCTAAATACCTTCGATGGGTACTAAGTAGGTCTGATATATCGAGGATAAGGCTAATCCATATGCGATGGGATATCCACATCGGAGGCGTGCTGGAGGAGGAGGTGGGATGGTTGTCTTAGGGTAGCGTTAGCGGGGTGGCGGCGTCGTGGGAGGATGCCATGGTGAGGAGGCCTCCGTGAACAGTGTGATAGATGTCGACGATTCGGAGAGGAGGGTTTCAATGAGAGAGGTTAACGATAGCGTGAGAGGTTTTTATTAGAAGCATCGGGAGGAGGGCACCACAGTGAAAGGTGTAGATGGTTCAGAGAGGAGGGTCACAGGTTAGGGGAGGAGGAGAGAAGATCCTAATTCTTATCAAAAAAACGCAGATGTTTAGCCTCAGATGTTTAATTAAATCATGGATATAAACAACCTATACCCACGGACCTATAAAATCATGTCTATAGGTCTATGGATATAGATTAAATTTTTAGTAGTGATGCGTGACTCTAAACCAATGTCAACCATGATTAATTTTTGAACTAAACATGGAAAGCATGAGGAGGGGAATTCGGTGGATCACCCCATGTATAGAAGAATCATCAGAAGATTACTATATTTATCAACAACGAGGCCATATATTGGCTTCGCATCATGATTAGAAGCCTTATTTAAAAGTAATCCAAAATATAAACACATGGAAGTAGTGAAAAGAATCCTGAGGTACACATTCTAGGAGCTCATAATAACGACCTATACATTACTGTAGTAAGAGATAGTGAACTATCATATTTTTCTGATTCAGACTGGGATAGAGATATTGTTGATAGAAATATCACATATGGTAGAGCATTCATTATTTGGAAAAAAAAATTGGTTGGTTGAGTAAGAAATAGGAAATCACTTCTCTCAATGATGCTGAAGCTGAATATATTTTCACTACCAAGGCCTGCACTCAACTACTTTGTATGAAGAAACAACTAATAGATATTGGTAATGAGGTGATACATATAATGCTGATTCAATGTGATAAAAAAATTAAAATTGATCTTATTAATAATCCTATACATCATTCCCATATGAAACACTTTGAAATCATATATCACTTCATAAAAGAAAAAGTTGAACAATGCATGATTAAAATGGATCATGTTAGAACAGATGATCATGTTTCTACCATAGTTACCGAGCCATTACCATCACATGTGTTCGAGAAGAATCAATTGAACCTTGTTTTTAACTACCTCCCCATGCATAAGGGGGTTTTGAATTTCACCTCTCCCTGGTTGTATTGACTGTTATAATCTTTTTATGAAAGTTTTCCATGTTTATGTGCGAGATATGAACCAGGGGGATTGTTATTTCAGATTTACATGTCAAAATTTGATTCTTTGGGTTTATTACCAATGGGGGATAAGGGATAAATTCAATGATCATGCAATGTTTTTATGGTTGGTTAGAGAAATGAGAATGATTGGATGAAAGACACGAGAACCCAATTTAAGATCCTCATTTTTCTACACCAAGATTTACTCACAAATACTAAGAGTGTTGGATTATTTGTTTCTCATGTATCAGGTTCTGATTATTCCAGTTTCTTCATTGAATCAATCTTTGGATTTTCAACAAACTCAAAGAGGAAGATTATTTGAACCAAGGATAATGTTTTATATAAATGGAGTATGGTTTGTTTTTGTTGTAAATTTACATTAGGTTAATCTAGGATTTTACAAGACATGCGACCTTACAATTGAGGATAAAGGATTATTGATGGTGGTGTAGTTTCCCAGTGTTTGCCAAATTTTTGGGCCTCAAAATTGAGACCTTTTGTGGAATAGGAATTATTTATGCATTATAATGATCGAGATGTAAAATAGTGAAGAAAACCAAAAAAGAAAGGAAACGGTTTAGCACGTGACATGAAGCAAATACCATGTTCTAGGAATAGTTCATGGTTCATGAATATTGGTATGTGGAATAGAGAATCATGATCCATGAAATGGGAATGAAATGTAGACCATATATGTGGAATAGTTTGTGGAGCAAATGGGGTTGGTAGGAAGGCTCTCAGTACACGGAAGGAAAATAGTTTGTGAGATGGAATGATGTTCTCAAAAACAAGATAGAGTTTTGAGAATATAAGAAGGGTCTTTTTTGTGGAAAAGGTGTTTATTTATGCCACTGTATATGGAGAATGGTGGTATGTAGGCTACACAGAGGATATGGTTTTTAGAAGATGCATGGTATAAGGTGAAGGTGGTTCTGCAATAAAGATTTTTTAAATCATAGATTAGTTTATTTTTCGGATCTATTTTTCTTTTATAAGAAGAATTAATCCCTTCATTAGAAAATGTCTCTTAGATTAAAAACAGGCTAGGAATTTTGAAAAATATAGAAGCAGTTTTTGGAAGATAACCCCAAAAATAATTTAATTAGAAATCTGAATGGATTTCTATAAAGTCTAAAATAGTTCATGAAAGATAATACACTGTAACACCTGATACATTTATGTTATATAAATCATCAATGGAATCTTTTTCTACACAACACTTGCTTGGATTACTTTACACACAATCGCGACCTTCCTCGATAGCTTGCGTTGTACGCAATACCGAGTTTCACTAAACAACGATATGCTATTAAAATATTAAAACTAGACGTTATGAATAGTAATAACCACTTTTTGAAATTATATAAATTTTATTTTTCAAAATGGAATTCATTTTTGGATTCGGAATATCGAAATTAGCCTAGGGTAAAATTTTGGTATTTTTCTGAAAACTTTCAATTTTTGATGAATAGTGAAACCACTAAGTGGTAGGTTAAAAACTGAATTTTGTATAAAACATAATTTTACCGCTTCTGTGAATGGAATTTCGAAAATCCGACAGACACGGTTGATATCAGTAAGTAAAATGTGGTTCAATGAGATAAAAATAATTTTTTGGTGAATAGTAACTTTTTACTTTTTTTTACCGCGGTTAATAGTAAATAGGGTAACTAAGGGTAAATATGATATTACTATTACCCTAACACATGTCCTAATTCTATTGGATAAGTGTAATTCGACCAAAAACAAATTTATGAATATAATATGACCATTTAGGTCCACTTGGATTAGATTATGACATTTAATATTATTTTATTTAATGAATAGTTAAAATAGTTAAATTCAAAGTTTAATAACTAAAACATTTTTAATATGGATTTATACATAATATAAATTCGATTATAAATATTAATTAGAAATCTAAAAATATATCCTACATAATGATATTTTATTTATAATTTTTAGACTTCATATAAATTAATTTATTTATGACACAATGATGATGCAGTAATTACCCTTTTAAGGAAATGTTAACATAATTGATGTTATAAATGCTCAAATAAATGTAATTTGAGACTTTTTATGAATTCCAATAATATTCTAGGTTACTATGATATATTAGTGTTGATTTAAGCAACTTGTTTTGAACATATAATTCTGTTATGACTTTCACAAAAATCATATATCAAATAGTGTCAAAATTGACACAAAATTGTTTTTAAATAAAATATTATATTATTAATTGTTATTTTATTCCAAAAAATCTAAGGTTCGGCCAAATGACTTAGATAAGGATATATATATTAATAATAAACAACTTGGGGTTCGTTTGGCATGTTATAGTAAGTGTATTAACCATATAGTGTAAGAAAACAAAAAGACACGGTAAAAGTTAAATTATTTAACTTAGAGTTAAATCTAATTGATAAGGTTAAAATAATAACCTAAACTTGTCTAAATCCTACTGGTTGATAGGATTTAGACCCATACCCACTTTACCTTTGAAATAAGACCCTTTGGAACCATTATAAACCGATTTTGACTTTAATATAAAATAATATTTTGAGATATTCCTAAGGTGCCCTTCTCCTCCCTTATAAAAGGGCACCTCCTCCCCCTCCTCCTCAAACCAATTTGAGCACTCAAGCTCGGACAGCCCCTGCCAAAATCCTTTCTCCACTTCCCTAGAATAATCCTAGAGGTCCTGGTCTTCGTCAAAGACCAATCTTAGTTCCCTAAGTGGAGGATTCAAAGAGGCGTTTAAAAGAAGAGGTAATATCCATTTCCGATCTTTCCAATTTCTTTCTTCTTCAACTTCTTCTTATTTAGTTGTTTCATGATAAAGTAATAACATCAGTATTAATTACATACTGATATGTTATTATAAATATGAAAAAACCCTAATTCACCTTCTATCCATCCTACAGAAAAATGAAATCACCGCGCGTGCGTACGTACGGAATACCGTCTCCACGCCGTGGTGTAATCTATTTTCCACCACCACCTTACTTGGATGGGTATAATGGTGTAAATAATGACTATATATGACTATTAAAAAGTGATATTGATTCTGAAATAGTATACATACACTCCAATACAATTCCACGATCATAGGAACGATATCATCACTCGTTCGTATGTACGGAATACCATCTCCACGATGTGATGCGACCCGTTCTACATGATCAACATTATATAGTAATTATATAAATGAATTGAATGAATAAATATGATATATGTTACACTAATACCATTCTGGATATAAGGTATCTATAACCTTAAAAGAAGAATAAGAATTTATTCGGCAAAACACGCATAAGAACAAAAGGCAATAAAGACCCGAGTAACAAGTATCAATGAAATATTACTAATAAGAAGCTAAGAATATGACCATATATGATATCATATCAATATTTATGATTCTGTAATAAGTCAATAACATTATTTAGACCATTATACAGGAGCTTCGGATAGGTACAAAGCAAATCGGACCTAAGGTAAGGGAAATATCACAATCTCATTTTTATCCGAGATTGTTTATTCGTAAGTATTTACTGGGTTGTATTTTATCATCCACATCCATGTTCTCTCAATATGTAATATTGTTTCCATCCAATTACAATAGTTTAAATCCAATTTTACCCTTCGGTGAGTTTTTAGTAAAGAATATGAAAGGAATCTTTTGTCGTTTTTTCGTACGAGGTACTTTTTGACTTTTCCGACAAAAGTACGAAGAATGTTTTTTTAACTTATACGGCATGAATGAATTTTTAAAAAATTATTTCCAAGAAGCTTCCTTTACAAGTTTTCAAGTTTATTTTTAATCAACTTCTTTTATTTCAAATTCGTATGACATGTTATGAAAGGAAAATTTGTTTTTTAAGAAGAAAGGATATTTTCTTCAAGAATGGAGTTCAAATGTTTTATCAAAATTATTTTCCATATAAGATAATACAGGGTTCTGTTTTTATCCCTATTATTACATTGATTTGATTATGTTGTGAGGGAATTATTTTTATGAAGTCATTTACCCTATATGGTTTGTTTTATGATGTCATGATGTTTCAAGAATCCCATTTTTGTTACATGTGTTATGCGATGATGTATGATTTATGATTATGTGGCACACATAAGAAAGGATTCATTATAATATGGGTGGGACCTATATCTCCCTCCAGTGCATTGGGTAAAGATTTATATCTCATGAGATAGACATGGATGGAATGGAAGGTTATTTCGGTTCAGTGATACATGACTGAAACGAGGAGTGAACTCGGTTCAGAAATGGACTTTGTCCGCTAAGATAGTCTTGGCAATGAGTCATGACTAACAAGAAATGATTTTCCATGATTATGTGTGCAGGACACAAAGTTTCAAGTTTTATGTTATGATTATGGGGATCTCATTTTCACTTCTATGATTTATTCCATGTTAAGATATTATGATCTCTTTTGCAGGTTATGATTTTCAAAACGATATGATATGATTTTTATTTCCTTTATTTTCCCTTGCTGAGCATTTGAGATCACCCTTTTTTGTATGTTTTCTTTTCCCCAGGTCATGAAGATGGATATTAAGTAGAATATTCTAAAAGGGACCCTAGATATGATGAAATAAATGGGAGACACTGTAGAAGATTTATGAACCAGTTGTTTATGTTTCCCAATTTCTAAAGACACTATACCTATACGGTCCTTTGTGGTTTTGTCATATGTTGAAATAAGTGTGCTTCAATTTTGATGTATTAACAATGTATGTAAAGTATGGGTCGTTATATACATGTAGGAAGAAGGCCAGTTTGTAGAATATGGTTCGTGATGAGGATTACACATGTGAAGAAGTGGTCTGCATTAGAGAAATAGTTCACAAGAGAAGAAATCAACTAAATGAGGTGGTAGGAAGAGCAAGGCAGTACCCAAATGAAGGAGGTACAAGAAGGACGTTCTGCATTGATGAATAAGTATGTGAGAGTAGGAGATAAGGTTGTACATGAACAAAATTTTCGAAGGTAGTATGTGGATGTGGTTTGTGGACGTGGTATGCATAGTCTGTACGTATAGGTGGTACACAGAGCACTCTAGTACATGAATGAAGAAGACCAGTATGCAGAAGAAAAGTTCGGGAATGAACAATTTGTAGAAATTTAGATTGTATATTCATGGGAAAATGGTACATCAACATAGTATCTATCTAAAATTTAAGGTTGTATTATTTAATGACAACTCATTGAAAAGTTGATAAACTAAGTTCATATTCGTCCCAATAGAGTGATGAAGGGGGAGTCAATGAAATTGATCTGAGGGACGCAGTGTGCTAACCCTAAAACCACGTAAAGGCAGTGTGTCTAGCATAGAGTGACTGTGTTAAAATTTATACTCCAAAACTGGTGAATATTAGTGGAATTTGGTATTACCAAAAAACTGTCGACATATTATCCTTATATGAGGCTCTTAGTGTTAAACTATGTAAAACTTTTCTATCTTTTCTTTGCATGTGATTTTTTTGTTTTACTCACTTTCTCATTAGACATTTTTAACTGGTTCTTACCAACTTAGAAATAAGATAAATATATTTAAAAGAAATAATTTACACCATGATTCATGCCTCCTCTATTAGTGTGTTATAGGGTCCATCATTTGGTATAAAATCATAAAGGTTGATGGTGTTAAATATTGCCTTCATTTATACAATAAAGAATATAGTTAATGTTAGGGGAGTAACCCTATTTTATTAAATCAACTTTCAGACCTAGAAGAATCAGATGAGATTACATATAATATCTCTATTAATGGAAGTTATGTTTGCCACTACACAAGGAATGAAAGTCATTGATCCAACAGGTATGTCTATGACTGATACAGATAGATAAAATTCTTGATGCAAATGATAAAGAGAAATATTCCTTCACTGCAGCTCTTTCAAATTAGATATATCTAATGGTGATGAGTTTTACATCAGTATAGTTTATATGGGTAAAATTGGATAATATTTATGAAGGTGATAGAAAAGTGAAGGAGGTAAAACTAAAAGTTTTTCACAGTAATATTGATGATTTGAAGACGCATGCTGAAGAAAATACAGATATATTTTCAATTGAATTTCTGAAGTTGTCAGACCAATATGAGGATGTAGTCAAGAAATCAAATACATTGATATTGAAAAGAAAGTATTTATAATACTTCATTCACTTTACAATAAAAAGGTGTCGGCCCTTGCAGAAAGGGATCTTCCAAATTTTATCTTGATGATCTGCAGAGCAGCCTAGTGGCATATGAGATAAGAATCAAACTACAAGATTCAAGGACATGAGTAAGCCAAGAAATGGAATTCAAAGCCATGGGAAAAAATGAAATTTCAAGAGATATTTTTTTAGGAAGATAATGAGGAAAAATCTATTATTTCTCTAATTGGAAAAAAATTCAGGGAGGAAAATTGGAAATTTGAATTCATGTTACCGATGGTTTTTTTCATTGTGGTAGTGTTGGGAACATTGCCTCTTATTAAAAAAGAAAGTTTGATGGTAAAGAAATTTAATTTGGAGACATGTAGAATCCATAGAAAAGGTTTTAAAAAAAGGGATACTTTAATTATGGTAAGAAAATATAGAGAAACGTTTTTTTGTGAACAAGAAGATGATTGAAGTGAATTATTTAAGGAAGAAGAACCATAATTTAAGCCTTGAAACCATGCTTCCATGCTGGATACAATTGATAAAATAGAACCATCAAAAGGTAAAGCTAGAGAAAATTAGTGTACCACTAAGGGTGATCCCAATTTGAAAATTAAGGTTGATTTTGGTAAACTTGAGAGTCAATTTATGATAATCAATAAGTGGAAATAAATTGTGGAAGAATCATCAGAATAAGTTAATCAGCTTGAAGTTGAAATTGAGATATTGGGTGACTTTTTTAAAGTACAATCATCATTCCTTGAATGAACTTAAAATATAGGTTAACTAAAACTCAGAATTCAATAACAGGGAATGTTCATCAATGACCTTACCTCCAGACAAAAAGAGAAGTTCAAAAAATTTAGTGGTCTAGAAGAAGAAGTTGTTACTCTGAGGAGATACCTCTAAGGTGAATAAATCATAAAATAAACTAAGAATAAAATACAGTTCAAATTATTATTAGATGCCAAGTTGATGGAGAGAGATAATCATGGTTCTAATAGATTTGAAAGTATTTTGAATAACTAAAGACCTATATTCATATATAATAGTTGTATCAGTTGTGATGATGAAACATATAATGCTAAATATTAAATGAGTAAAATAAAGGCAAATTAGAAGTTTCAAAGAAGAAAAATTCACCTGAAGTGGTAAAGAAGAAATCCTAAATTAAAACTGAAAGGAGAACTAAAAATTATTCTCAGGCTTCCCAAGATGATAAATATTCATAGTATCATTCTAATAAATTTAACATGAGAATGAATATAAGTGAAAAGACATTTCCACTTAAGAAATGTCAATTCTATGGCTATATAGGTCATACCATGTCATACTGTGAAGAGGAAATGATCTATTTGAATGGGGAAGTGTTAGGAAGTAAAAAATGGATCATGAATCCATATCCTAATTCATATAGATGAAACATTTTTTTAGATTTTTCATACATTTTTCTAACTTTGACCATAATGTTTTTTATTATGGGTTGAGAAATAGGAAAAAAAATTTAACTGAACTCAGAGATAAGTCAATACTTCCCAAACAGATGGTGTTGTTCATTCAAAAAAGTTATCCCCTCTAGATAAAGAGTGTGAGTATGATTAACCTATGAAAATGGAAAAGATTTTTTAAATTCAATCTTTATCTTTCACTCAAAATAATATTTCATGTAAGGAAAAGAAGACAATTGAAAAATCAAACCTTGTAGAAGTAGCTCTCAAATCTACCAATAACAGCAAAAATTGAATTTTTGATAGTGGGTGCTCATCCCATATGATGGGAAATACAGACCTATTTACCAATTTCCTGAAAAAGGTCGAGGAAAAAGTGAAATTCATAAATTCTGGTTCTTTTAAAATCAAAGGATGTTGAAGTACATAATAGTCCAATGGTGAGATGAAGAATACCAAAGATACTTATGTGGATGGGTTGCGTCACAATATCCTAAGTGTGACTCAAATGTGTGACCTAGAACATATAGTGACATTAAATCAAAAGGGGTGCACTACAAAATGAATAATATGGGATTCTCTCCTGGAAGGTTGCAAAACAGATGGAAACCTATATCATGTTGTTAGTAAATAGAACATTTGTTACATGACTATTGAAGAAGAAAACAACTTGTGGCACTGAAGTCCGGGTCACTTTAATCAACAATACATGGAAAAATTTCCAAACTAAAGACAGTCATGCATATCCCCAATTTGAATTTTAAACGAGAAAGGACTTGGTATGCTTGAATTCGAGGTATATTAGTCTGCAGTTCAAATCACCCAAAGAATAAAAGGGTTTCAAATCCTATTGATCTCATTCATACAAATGTATGTGGTTTGATAAATATTGCTAGAACTAATGGAGAAAGGTATTTTGTTCTTTACATTGATGATTATAATATACTTTATTGTGTTATGGTTATATATATGGAATGAAATGTTCTTGATTGCAAGAAAAATTAGCACCAAATAGCTGAGAATGATACTGAATGGACAATAAATTTTCTGCTGTTTAAAAATAGTGGATAATATAAATCCATTGAGTTTGAAAACTACCTGGAGAAACATGGAATACAACATGTGGTGGACTTTGTGATAACACTACAGAAAAATGGAGTTTTCGAGAACAAGAGTCAACAAGTGAATAGTATGTCTAGAACTATGCTAATTGTGAGTCATATCACTTTCTATTAAAGGAAACAGGTTGTTCAAGCTGTAGTTAATATTCAAAACTAAAAAGGGATTTATATGGGGTAATCCAAGACACCTTATGAGTTATGGCATAGAATTAATACCTCAATGAAGTATTTCCATGTTTTCACATGAAAATTATTTATCAGAAACAAAGTAGTAAATCATGGAAAGTATGGTGATGTTTCAGATGAAGGAATATTCCTCAGATTTTCAGTGAATAGAAAATCCTAAAAATATTTTAATAAAAATATTGGTTATTTTTTTGGAAAGTAGTGATGTGATGATCATTGAAGACAAAACTACGAATAGCTCAAGGATTTTATCTACTGGTGTGATAGAAGATGAGGAAGAATATGGAAGGGAATAGATCAAAATATAGAAATAGAGGAAGGCATGTAGAAAATCCAAATGTCATATAATGATGTTGAATCAGAAGAGGAATCAAATGAAGAAATAATGGCTAAAGAAAATACTTATGAACCTCATAAGAGAAATTAAAGTGTTGAAATTTATCGATCTAACATCATTAGGGATTGGATAGCTCCCACACAGACAAGGAGAATGAAAAATAGTGTAGAATATGTATTCCATTAAATTGTGGAACCATTATCTTCTGATGAAGATTTGAAGGATGAATCTTTGGGCTAAAGCAATGAATGATGAATTGGAACATATTTATAAGAACCAAACATAGAATTTATTTAAGAGACTTGAAAAACACAATGTGATCGGTACGAAGTAGATTTTCAAAAAAATTGACGAGCATGGAAATGTGATCAGAGATAAGGAATGACTGGTGTGTAAAGGTTGTTCACAGAATTAAGGTGTTGATGTTGAATAAACATTTCCTCTGGTGGCTAGATAGGAGTCAATCAGGCAGTTTCCAGCCCTAGCAGTTCAAATAGTATACAAAGTGTATCAAATAGATGTCAAGAATTCTTTCTTAAATGGTTTTCTTGAAGACAAAGTATATATTAAACAAAAAATTGTGTTTCATCTTGTTAATGAGGAAATGCATGTTTTCATATTAAAGAAGGCTCTACATGGTCTAAAATAGGCACCACGGGCATGGTACAATTTTCTTAATTCATATCCGAATAATCTTGAATTTAAAAGAGAAGGAGTGGATCAAAATCATTGTGTGAAGAATTAATAGAAAGACTAGTTCGTGGTTCTAGGTTATGTATATGATATTATATTAGGAGGAAGAAGGTAGAGATCAGTGGGTAAATTTTCTAATCCCATGAAATCAAAATTTTAAATGTCTCTGATTGGTAAACTCACATACTTTTTGGGGTTGCAATTGAATCAAATAAAATACATCACTTTCATTTCTTAGGAAAATTATGCAAGAGAATTACTAAATAAATTAAATATGCATGACTCTAAAACAATTTCAAACCTGATTTATATAGGAACTAAACATTGAAATCATGAGGATGGGAATTATATGGATCCTGCCATTATAGTATAATCATCAAAAGATTACAATACATAACTGCAATGATTCCATATATTGTCTTCATAATATTCTTAGCATCCCAGTTTCAATGTAATCCAAAATATGGACATATTAAAGTTGTGAAAAGAATCCTGAGTTACATTAATGGAATTCAAAATTATTTCCAGTAATTTTTTGTAGGAGGAGATAGTGAACTATGAGATTTTTCTAAATCGTATTGGGTTGGAGATGTTTTTGATATAACATCCTCAAGTTTTGGATCATTCTTTATTGGAAAAAATGTGTGGGTTGGTAGAGTAGGAAATAGGAAAGAACTTCTCTTAGTTATACTTAAGCTGATTATATTTCTTATAAAATGGCTTGCACTCAACAAATTTGGATAAAGAAATAGCTGACGGATATTGGTGATGAGGTGAAACAACCCATGGCGATTCACTATGATAACAAAATTTAAATTGATTTTATGAAGAATCCTATCAATCATTATTTTATGAAACACATTTCTATGTAATGGTTCTCCCTCTACCCAGTATTAAGAGGTATTTCCTTTAAATAATAAATTGAGTCTTCGGCCGCAACCTTTAAAAAAATATTGTATGCAACACATTGAAATAAGATATCACTTCATAAAATAAAATGTTAAACAGGGCATGGTTAAAATGGATAATGTTTGAATTGATGATCAAGTGGACTATATAATGTCCAATCGATTGTCAAAACATGTTTTTGAGAACCATAGGTTGGACCTCGGTGTTCATCCACCTCCTCGTGCATCATGAGGTTTTGAATGTCCCCTATCCTTAGTTGTATTAACTATTTTAATCTTTTTGTGAAAGTGTTCCACATTTATGGGGGAGATACTATCTAGTTGGTGTTTAGTTTGTACTTTAAAATTCAAAATTTGATTCTTTGGGGTTTTTTCATAATTAAGGGATTAAGAAATTCGATGATCGTGAAATGTTTTTCTGTTTGGTTGGAGAATTGAGAAAAACAAAAACCTCACTCTAGGAATGAGAATAATGAGTTAAAAGATATAGAACCAAATTCATCTCCTCTTCCACTATTTTCCGAGATTTTATCACATATACTTAGAGTGTGGGATGATTTTTTTCTCATGTATCAGGTTTTAATAGTTGGAGATGATTCATTAAATTTATTTGTCGATTGAGGCTAAATGCAATATTGAAGGTGGCGCAGTTTCACAATGTTTTCCAGATTTTTGGGCTTCAAAATTGAGATATTGTATTTGTAAAAGTATGTATTTCTACATAGGAATGAACAAGAAGTTTAATGGTGAAGGAAATCGATAAAGGGAACCTCATAGCATGGGACACAATCCGCATACCTTGTTATGGGAATAGCTTGAGGGTTATGAATTTTAGTAGGTGGAATGGTGAACCGCGAACCAAAAAGTGGGAATGGTATGTAAACCACGTAGGAGGAAGAATTTGTAGATAAAAAGAGGTTCACAAGAAGGATCATTGTACACGGAAGTAAAACGGTTCATGAGATGGCGTCTTGTTCAGAAAAACAAAGCAAGGTTTTGAGAAGCCGTGAAGGGTGTCATTGGAGAAACAATAAATGATTTATTCTACTATGTATGAAAAATAGAGTTATGTGGACCGCATATAGGATATGTTTTGAAGGAGATGCACGGTATGCCCGGATGGTGGTTCCACAATGAAGATTTTTTATATCTCGGATTATCAATATTTTCAGATCGATTTTGCTTATATAAGGAGCATAAATAACATCATTAGAAAATAGATCCAAGATTAAAAATATGAGAGTAATTTGGAAAAATATAGAAGTACATCATGTAATATAACCCCATAAAGACATTAATTAAATCATATAAAGGAATTCAGTAAAGTCCAGAATTGTTCATGGAAGACAGTTTGTGGAGGAAGAAGGCCAGTTCATAAAAGACGGTTGGAGAGGAGGATTCCACTAGAGAAGAAGTGGTCCATATAGGATAAATAGTTCCTAGAAGAAGTAGTTAGTTGAAGGAGGTGGTATGAGGATCAAGGTGGTACCCAAAGGCAGGGGGTACGCAAATGGCGGTCTATAGTGAAGAAGTTATACATGAGAGTAGGAGAAATGTTAGTACGTGAATGACCTTTGAAAAGGAAGTACATGGTCATGGTTTTTGGAGATGGTACGTGGATTCGGTACACAGAGGTGGTACATGGGGAACTCCATTATGTGAAAGAAGAATCCAAATATGTGAAGGACATGTTTATTAATGAACAATATGCATAAAAGTAGATTACATATGAATTGAAAAATAAACTTCAACATAGGTTCTATCTTCAATTTAAGGATGTATGATTTAATGTCCACTCATTGAAGCTACCTTCACGTCAATAAACTAATTTTAGATTCTTCACAATGTAGTGAACTAGGGGGAGTTAACAGAAGTGATCTATGCAATGTAGTGTGTTATTCCTAAAACCTTATAAAGGCAGTGTGCCAGGTATAGAGTGATTGTGCTAAACCTGTGTACTCCACAATAAGTGAAGAATAGTGGAATTTGGTATAACTAACAACCAGTCAGCATATACTCCATAGACGTATCCCTTAAGGGTGAACCAAGTATAATTTTTGTGTCTTCTCTTTGCATGTGATTTGGTGTTTTCTACACTCTATCATCAAATAGATTTAATAGTTTCCTACCAACGTGGGAACAAGATCCATCAATTTAATGGAAAAATTTGACACCCTGATTCAACCCTCTCCTCTCAGTGTGTTCCAGCCTGTTTCAATTACAATCTATAAAGGTGTAATTCGATAGTTATTCCAAACTAATATGATGAAGGTATTCTATTTATAGAGTGATGATGTGCCTCTTAGGTGATCTCAGATAGTGGGAATTCCTTACATGGATTCATCAAACTAGTGTACAAGGGTAATTTCTACCCATGTGGTGACACCATCATAAGTGGGGTGATGATGGAAACCCTAATGGCTATAGCATCAGTAAATGGACATGACCTCATAATCAATGTGTTTATAGATTCCTTCATGGCCATTTCCTAACCACATGGATATTACATTCATATAAAATTCATAAAAATAAACCACTATAGAAGTAGCATCACAACACATTATCCCTTCTGTATAGGGTTCACTGAAAAAACCCACCTTCGATTCCCACTATGTACACATCAACCCCTCAAATTTGGAGACATGATCTGGACACATAAATTTTTACAAAATCCTATTAGTTGGTAACATATTTATTAATACATATACCAATGACCGTATTTTAAATACAAGGGCTTCCTTTTATAAAACAATGATATAGAGAGATGTGTATGGAAGGAGAAAGAGTATAAAAAGTGAATTTCTTATTGGATACCATTGGGAGGTTATTATTATAGATAATAACTGAGCTAGAAAACAACGAAATACATAAATTTTCATGATGGAATATTTGTGAAGGACCTATTCATATTACAAGTATGCAAGGGTTCATTTACAAGACTTCCACTTGAACTAATCTATGTAGAATTCTCTATATAGAATGAACCATGATATCTACTCTAAATAGAATTATATATATTGAATGGTCTATGAAGAAATATCTATGAGGAACCCAATATATGATTTTCTCTAAATGGGTCCTTCCTTTATAACATATTACTAGGATCTCCATCATAATCATAATCTGTATTTCACACATGTGAGGGAATATGTAGACTCCCCGACCTTCCTCTATTAATTCGCCTTGATGTCAATATACCCCCTTATAGAAAAATTAAGTATGCATTATTTGAAAGAACCCAGTTTTCACTCATGTTTGGATCCATAAAATTTCAGTCTAAATCATTAATTTTGACCAATAATGGATGCCTAAGGGGTTAGAAAATGAATCAGGGGTGTCTGGGGAATGTTGGAAGATCAGAATATAACTTTTGGGGAAAAAATAGGCTTGGAACATAGTTTAGAGTAAACCTTACAGAAAGTCTGCACGGTTTGTAAAATTGTTCGGATTTTGTTTTTTTTAGATAGAGCCACCACAAATAGTTGGTGCATAGACATGAAACCTAACCGTGCAAGATCCCCCCTTTTCCCAGGTACCCATTCATGGTTTGCATATGGTTTATCAAACAGTTCATGTGATAAATTTTGGGTGATATTCCTCTTTTTTCATTAGTGATCTAATTAAGCTCCCTCCTTCCTCCATAATATGAGCTTATATGGGTTTAACCAATTTCTCTCTTAATTTGGTGATTTTTGAAGATCTATCCTTTGAATCGACAGATCTCCTTCATCCAAAAACAAATATATCTTTTGTTCAACACATTGGATACACAATGGTAAGTACTTGAGTCCCTTTTTTATGTTCTCCTTCTCTTTTTCTCTCTATCAAGATATAGGGGTATGAGCGTTCTTATCTTTTTCATAGATCTACTCTAATATAAAAAAAATCAAAGGCCAATACTGGAGGAGAAGAGTCATACGACCCCAAGGTGGGTGGTCTGTAACTTACACCAAATGTTCGTTGATTATGGATTTGTCATGTGGGGCCCACCGAGTTCATCGGGTGTCGTTTATAGAATTTAAATTATATGTTTATAATAATTAGAACCATATGGACATCCCTTTTCCAAATATGTGATTAATTTTTTGTGGTTATGACTGCAAGTCCATCCTTTCCATGTCGAAGGTCATTCCATAATTGTGATTTAGTGTTTTGACAAATTTGCACCACCGTTCAGTTGTGCCATGGCTTGACCACTCTAAGGGTAAGATTTTATATATTAAATGGATTGTTTAAATTCAAAATTACATAACTAAAAGTACCATTTATGTGTACCACTTCACCCACCTAAGTTAAGGTATTAAAATTTATAATTAAATGTTAATGATTGATTGGTTGCATTGTAACGCCCCGACCCCAGCTACCCAGAGTCAGTGCATTACTTCGTAACATTGGCATGATCACAAAAGATCAAGTCTCGAAAGACCGATTAGTTTAGTAGCCTTGAAAACACTAGATACATTCATAAGTCTTTCATTACATCAAAATTAAACAAACTACAATAACATGGTCTTCATAGTCCACACTCATATCTTTACTGACTATCCTTGCAAGTCAGTCATAATACACTTCTTCACATCCTGGAAAATATTTAATCATTGAAAGGGGTGAGCTCAGATGCTCAGTAAGGATAACAATATTGCGGAAGCTTTTATAAGAAAACATAAGCATTTAAGGCAATGTATAACTAAAACAAAAGCCTTATTGAACTTGAACTTCAGCATAATATGGAAAAAGTAAAATAAAATAATGACATTACTTACTCACATGGATATTCTACTAGACGAATAATCACATGAAATATCAATAACCACTTTCATAATGAGGGAATGTATAATGCCAGACATTCTGAAACATTTTGTCAAGGCCTCGGCCAAGATGTCTAAAATGATTAAGGCCTCGGCCAAAACCATAAATCAACTTGGGAAAGGGCCTCGGCCAATTCCACGTCTAGTTGTCTCATGAGACCTACAGATGCATCGAGGAGCTATAGCGGGCTCCACCCGTCACATATTAAGTCCAATACATTCCTCATATGAATAGGTTTACACATAACATAAATATTCGTATTAAAACTAGCATACGAAATGTCAACAATTTCTCCATAAACTATGGATGGTATAAAAATAACACATCCACAATCAAATATTTCACAAAATGTTCAATGGAAGTTTTGTATCACAAATCAATTTCAATTAAACTTAAAACCCATCAAAGGATGTTGACATAGATGAAACCAAAGCTATTTGAGAGAAATATCTCTCCTTTTTGAAATCATTTAAAAGCCCCATAATTATAAAATAATACATTTACTTTGAAGATATTCTTATAAGCTTTTTAGGGAAGCTTCGACGAAGTTATAATGGCGGAAAATAGTCACACCCGTCGTATAAGTAAAAAAAACATTCGTACCTTATATTTGTCAAAAAGGTCAAAAAGTACATTGTTTGGAAAACGACGGTAAGATTCCTTTCAAAAACGTATAAGGGTATAAATTACTTTAACCCATTTTCCATTTAATAGTAAAAATGTTTTGAAAGACATTTTTAAGAAACATGGATTTGGATGATAACGAGGTCCCAGTAGATAATTATGTATAAACAACCTTGGATAATGAAGAGGTTGTGAAGTAAACCCTTAACTTGTACTTTTCGTTGGTTGGGGTAGGTTAACCTCCTATATATTGGTGAAATAATTGTTATTAAATTATACAAGAATCATATACATTCATATGATATCATATATGATCTTTTAACACTGCTTTTTTAACAATATCTTAGATTTATCGTTGTTTCGGGTGTTAACTTACTCGTTTTCTTTTATATGTTTTGTTAAGTAAGTCGTGTTTTTCATGGATAGGTTGTATCTTATTCATATCCATAATGATATCATGTCCTTAAACATTATTTTTAAATCATCAAATGATAATTATACTTGAATGGATACGACGGAGAATGAATCTCATCGCGTTCGTGGAGACGGTAGTCCGTACGTACGCACGAGCGACAATATCATTATTTTGATATTAAAATAATATATAATTGGATAGTATATCATATATACATAATCATTATCATGTTATATTTATTATTTACATGAATTACATATCATTATTATACCCATCTAAATAATAATATATTGAATAACAATTACACCACGACGTGGAGACAGTAAGCCGTACGTACGCACGTATGGTGACATGTCATTAAAATGATGGGTAGAATACTGAATATGGTTGTTCCATATTTATAATAACATCATAGTATATAGAAGATACTTGAGTTATAATTTTATAATTGAAATAATAAACAAAGAGGGAGTGGAAGAAGAAAGAAACTTGAAAGAGGGTGATGAAAATGTTACCTCTTCTTCGGGTTCTTCCTTTTGATTTGATCAAAAGGACTCCATAGGATGTCTTTCTGACTAAAGTAAAGCTTCTAGGATGAAGGGAGAGAAGTTGGGAGAGTATTTGGGCAGGGTTTGGCCGAACCAAAAGGCTTGGAAGTGCGAATAAGGTGGTAGAGGTGGGGGCCTTTTATAAGAGGAGAGGAGGGGCACTTTTGGAAAGATTGAAATGTTACATTATTTCACAATGCTTTTCGGATTATGAAGGTCCCACACTTATATAATTCGAGGCTAAGTTGATAAGGTTTCTAAATATCCTCATCCAATAGGCTTTGGACAAGTGTAAGCCTTGGATTTTGTATTATCTTCTCATTTTATTTAAATCGTTAAATAATGAGGTCATCGCTGCATCATAATGATGTCATAAATAATTTAATTTATTTAATGTCTAAAAATTATAAAAAAAATACTATGATGTAGTAAATCTCTTTATATTTCTTATGAATATTTATAGTCAAAATTTGGACTTGTGTAACCCCACTTAAAAACTGTTTTAGTAAAATAACTCATGTTTGTGTCAATTTAATTTTAACATTAAATAAATATATATTAATGTCATTTTCCAACTAAAGTGGATCCATGGGGTCCCCAAGTTGACCCATGGGTTTTCTTGGTCGGCCATAACTCATCCAATGGGATTAGGACAAGTGTCATGCTCATCTCATATTATTAAAACATCATTTGTACCTTAAACTACATTAATTACCTCTAACCGCGATTAAGAACTTAAAAGTTACTATTCACCAAAAAATTATTTTAATCTCATTGAACCACATTTTACTTCTTAATGACAACCATGTATGTCGGATTTTTGAAAATCAAATCACAGAAGTGGTAATATTTCATTCTAACGAAAAATCAGTTTTTAACAACCACTTAGTGGTTTCACTATTCATCAAAAATTGAAGTTTTTCAGAATAAGGCCAAAATTTCACCCTAAGCTATAATTGATATTCCGAATTCAAAAATGATGTCTATTTTACAAAATTCCAAACATATAAGTTGTATTAATTAATTTTATAATTAATTCCCGCTGTTACAACAAATAGCGTGTTTTTAAGAAACAATTTATATCAAAAGTTTGGCAATTGTTTATGTCCAATTTCAATGTTAAATTAATTATAATGACCACCATTGGATAAAATGCTAAAAATATATTCTAATTATAATTTAAAACCACTAAATATTATAATTTATCACTATAAATTATTTTGATTAAAAAAGTTGTTTTAAGTATTTTTCACTATTCATAAAAATTTAGAAGTTCTCAGAAAAATACCAAAAATTCAACATAGGCTAATTTCAATATTCCGAATCCAAATATGAAGTCCATTTTGATAAATAAAATTTATAAAATTTCAAAAAGTAGGTATTACTATTCACAACGGCTAGTTTAATTAGTTGTGGTGTGTGTTAGAGCTCGAGGTTGTGTACAACACACGCTATTGCATTATTCGAAGGGAAACGTACAGTGGAAGCTTGGGGTGTTACATTCTCCCCTCCTTCAAATAATTGCGTCCTCGCAATTTCTAGGGTATTACTGCATAAAAAGACTCGGGTAGTTTTTCATCATAAATTCCTCAGGTTCCCACGTTGCCTCTTCCATTTTATGATTTCTCCACAAAACCTTCACCAGATGAGTCGTCCGGTTTCTCAGCACCTGCTACCTCACATCAAGAATCCTGACGGGCTCTTCACAATAGGAAAGATCGGATTCCAGTTCTAGTTCCTCATAGGTGAGTACATGCGTTGGGTCAGGCAAGTATTTCCTCAACAGAGATACGTGGAACACATCGTGAACTTTGGAGAGACTTGGCGGCATTGCCAAACGGTAAGCTACAGCCCCAATTCGTTCTAGAATTTCGAAAGGTCCGATGTACCTGGGACTCAATTTACCTTTCTTACCAAAACGTATGACTCCCTTCCATGGAGATACCTTCAGGAAAACATGATCACCGACTTGAAATTCCAAATCCTTCCTTCGATTATCGACATATCTCTTCTGCCTACTTTGAGCTGCTTTGATGTGATTTTGGATTACTTTCACCTTTTCCACCGTTTCCTCCACCAGTTCTGGGCCTACAAGTTTTCTTTCACCAACGTCATCCCAACAGGTTGGTGTACGACATCTCTTTCCGTATAAGGCTTCATATGGTGCCATCTGAATACTCGAATGGAAGCTATTGTTATAGGAAAATTCTACCAGTGGTAAATATTGATCCCACATACCCTGAAAGTCAAGAGAGCATGATCTCAACATGTCTTCTAAGGTTTGAATAGTCCGTTCTGATTGTCCATCTGGTTGAGGGTGATAGGCAGTTCTCAAACGAAGTTCAGTATCCAAGGCCTTTTGAAGAATTTTCCAGAATCTTGAAGTAAAACGAGGATCACGATCAGAAACAATCGATAGGTGTACTCCATGAAGTATTACAACTTCATTAATATATAGTCTTGCTAGACGTTCAAGTGGTAGATCCTCCCATATAGCCAGAAAATGTGCTGACTTAGTAAGTCGATCAACAATGACCCATATTGCATCATTACTTCTAGGAGTCTTTGGTAGTCCCATGACAAAGTCCATCGTAATTTTATCCCATTTCCACTCAGGTATGGGAAGAGGTTGCAATACTCCACCAGGATGTTGCCTTCCTGCTTTCACTTGTTGACAAACCATACACCTCGACACAAAATCAGCAATCTCCCTCTTCATATTTTCCCACCAAAAATGTTCCTTCAAATCTCTATACATTTTGGTGCTCCCAGGGTGTATAGAGAAGTTGGAACTATGGGCATCATCCAGCAATTCCCTTTTTAGATCAGGTATATTGGGAACACAAAGTCTCTTCCCGAATTTCAAAATTCCATCCTTATACACAAAGTCCCTCATCTTCCATCATTCACACCTTTAATCTTCTTCTGAAATTCTTCATCATTGGTCTGAGAACTCTTAATCCTTTCTAGTAATGATGGTTTGGCAACCATTTGAAAAAGCATTGATGTTTCACCTTCCCTAGTTATTCCCATGTCCATATTCACTAGATCCAAGAAAATTGGATCCCTTTCAATTCTCATCACATTCAAAACTCCATGGTCTTTTCTACTCAAAGAATCTGCCACCTTGTTTGCCTTCCCTGGGTGGTAATGTATCGTGAAATCATAATCCTTGAGTAGTTCAAGCCATCGACTTTGCCTCATGTTGAGTTCTTTTTGTGTGAAAATATACTTCAAACTCTTGTGATCAGTATTAATCTCACATTTTTCACCATAGAGGTAATGTCTCCATATCTTTAAAGAAAAGATCACAGCTGCTAACTCAAGATCATGAGTAGGATAGTTTTGCTCATGAATTTTTAGCTGTCGTGATGCATAGGGAATGACCTTATCATTCTGCATAAGGACACAACCGAGTCCTTTCTTCGATGCATCACTATAAATAACAAACCCATAATTCCCCGATGGTGGAGTCAATACAGGGGAATTGACTAATCTTCTATTTAGTTCTTCAAAAAATTCTCCACACTCTTTTTTCCAGACAAATTTAATCCCTTTACGTGTGAGCTTTGTCAATGGGTTAGCCAATCTGGCAAAATTCTGGACGAAACGTCGATAATAACCTGCTAAACCAATAAAACTGCGTACCTCAGTTATACTTGTCGGTGCTGGTCATTCTTGGATTGCCTTGGTTTTAGAAGGATCAACGAAGATTCCATCCTTAGAGACAATATGGCCAAGAAAAGAAATCTCATGAAGCCAGAATTCACACTTGCTAAATTTCCCATATAATTCATGTCTTCTAAGAGTCTTCAGGATAATGCGTAAGTGATTTTCATGATCTTCATGGCTTTTGGAGTATACCAAGATATCATCAATAAATACCACTACAAAGTCATCAAGATATTCCTTGAAAACTCTATTCATTAGATCCATGAAAACAGAGGGTGCATTAGTCAATCCAAAAGGCATTACTGTAAACTCGTAATGCCCGTACCTTGTTCGAAATGCTGTCTTTGGAATGTCTTCCTTCTTCACACACAACTGATGGTATCCAGACCGAAGGTCAATCTTTGAAAAGTATTGAGCTCCATGCAGTTGGTCAAACAAATCATCAATGCGAGGTAGGGGATACTTATTCTTTATTGTTATAGCATTGATCTCCCTATATTCAATGCACAACCTCATAGATCCATATTTCTTCTTAACAAAAAGAACAGGGGATCCCCAAGGAGAGACACTAGGGTGAATAAATCCCTTATTACTCAATTCCTCTAGTTGTTTCTTTAGTTCAACTAATTCCACAGTGTCCATTCAATAAGGGGTCTTCGATATGGGCCTTGATTCCGGAATTAAATCAATGGAAAACTCAACTTCTCGTTCTGGAGGATGTCCAGGTAAATCTTCCGGAAACACATCAACATATTCTCTCACAATAGGTACATCCTCTATTTGAATATTCCTTTCCTCATCCTCAGTAATTTCCTTCTCTTCCTCCCCAATAATTGAATTTAGTTGAGCTACTGGGGGTGGATCTAGATAAGAATTATGTGGCGATGATTCTGCTCTAAAGATAAGGTGTTCCTTATCATCATCATCAAGAATCGTAACCTCTTTCCTCTTATAATAAATTTTTTCATCATGGTCCGAAAGCCAATCCATACCGAGGATTATATCAAATTAAATCATGGGTATGACGATGAGATCAGCAGGTAAAGAACATTTAGGTGCTCTAATGGGAACTAATCGACAAAACTTTGCTGCAACAATACTTCCCTTAGGGGTTTTGACTGACAACTCCCTTGTTAAATAAAATTGGAAATATCTAATTTTCTTAGCAAACTGGGAAGATATGAAACAATGTGATGATCCAGAATGAAATAATGCATTTGCTAAACTTGAGGAAACCATTAAATTACCTGCCACCATGTCTTTCGGAGCTTCCACCTCAGCAGTAGTGATAGCATAAGCCTGGCCTTGATCCCTTGGCCTCTTCTGAGGTAAGTTCCCCTGACGCTTAGGAAATTCATTTGCATAATGTCCCTTCTCTCTACAATTATAACATTCCACGTTGATAGCTGCTTTCTTTCCCTTGCATTCATGAGCTTGGTGGCCTTTTTCACCACACTTGTAACATACTCCTTTTCCTTTTAGACAGGCACCAGGGTGCTTCCTACCACAATTATCACAGGGTGGAAATTCATTTCTACCCTTCTTCCCTGTTTCCATATTTCCTTTCCCAGAGTTTTCAGCGGATCTCTTCTTATCTTGCTTTGATTTAAAGTCATAAGACTTAGAGAATTCCTTTTCCGTCTTGATAGCGCACGAGACAATACCTTCGTATGAAGAGAAGTTTTGTGATACTAAAGCTCGACGGAGAAATGGTTTCAACCCATCAAAGAAACGATCAGTCTTACTTCTTGGGTTACGTATGTAATCTGCAGCATACATTGCTAACCTTGTAAAGTTAGCCTCATACTTTGCGACATTCGCATCCTCCTTCTGCCTCAGAATCAGAAATTGCCTTTCCATATCCGCTCGATGGTCTCGAGGAAAGTATTTTTCTAAGAACAGCTCTTTGAACTCCTTCTATTCCATGTTTGTTAATTCATCATCTTCCTTTGTGTTTTGAATTAGTGACCACCATTGATCGGCATCTCCAGTGAGGCGGTAAACTGCCATGACAACATTCTCCCTTTCACTACTCCCCAAGGCATGGAATATTTTCTCTAAGGAATGTATCCATTGCTCAGCTACTATAGGATTTGTACTCCCATTGAAGGTTGTCGGTTGTTGCCTCATGAAATGGTCTACCATTGATCCTCCACGTTGCGGATCAGGGTGCTCCATACGAGTAAGGTTGTTATTCATAACCTGCGTGAGTTGTCCCAGTACGGTGAGAAGCTGATCAGCACCAGTTGTATCACTAGCTCCACCATAATTATCCTGAGCAGGAGGGAAATCCCTACACGGAGTGCGTGCATTGATACGGTTTCCATTCCTTCCACTAGGCGCCATTTCTAAATAATGGCATAAACTAGATTAGTTCAGGAATCAAAATACATAATTCCATACTTGTAAAACACTTAACATAAATTGAACTAATTATGGATATAATCCATAATTATAAAAATGTTTTCTTTGAGGAAGTATATACTTGTAACCCTTCATAGTGGTTTGTAAAGAAAATGGGAATTATCCAAAGCATATCCCCCGGGAGTGTCGTAACCAAGAGTGCAGCAAGGCCCGTTGTCGTGCACCAGTTCCCGTTCGAGTCTAGCTCAAAGCGGTGTTTTCGAGTTTTACCCCTAGGTACATCTGTGCCAGAGCCGCCTCTACCTGCTCGTATCCAGACACGGATGTATTTCTCGGAAAACTCACAACATCTCTACAATACCAAAATTCTAGGAAGTTCTTCTATACTAATCCTCAAAGTCTATCTTCGGGATATGTGCTCTAATCAGAGTTTATCTAAATCTAGCTTCCAAGGTTAGTACTAAACTTCCTTTGATACCAACTGTAACGCCCCGACCCCAGCTACCCAGAGTCGGTGCATTACTTCGTAACATTGGCATGATCACAAAAGATCAAGTCTCGAAAGACAGATTAGTTTAGTAGACTTGGAAACACTAGATACATTCATAAGTCTTTCATTACATCAAAATTAAACAAACTACAATAACATGGTCTTCATAGTCCACACTCATATCTTCACTGACTATCCTTGCAAGTCAGTCATAATACACTTCTTCACATCCTGGAAAATATTTAAACATTGAAAGGGGTGAGCTCAGATGCTCAGTAAGGATAACAATATTGCGGAAGCTTTTATAAGAAAACATAAGCATTTAAGGCAATGTATAACTAAAACAAAATCCTTATTGAACTTGAACTTCATCATAATATGGCAAAAGTAAAATAAAATAATGCCATTACTTACTCACATGGATATTCTACTAGACGAATAATCACATGAAATATCAATAACCACTTTCATAATGAGGGAATGTATAATGCCAGACATTCTGAAACATTTTTTCAAGGCCTCGGCTAAGACGTCTAAAATGATTAAGGCCTCGGCCAAAACCATAAATCAACTTGGGAAAGGGCCTCGGCCAATTCCACGTCTAGTTGTCTCATGAGACCTATCGATGCATCGAGGAGCTATAGCGGGCTCCACCCATCACATATTAAGTCCAATACATTCCTCATATGAATAGGTTTAAACATAACATAAATATTCGTATTAAAACTAGCATAAAAAATGTCAACAATTTCTCCATAAACTATGGATGGTATAAAAATAACACATCCACAATAAAATATTTCACAAAATGTTCAATGGAAGTTTTGTATCACAAATCAATTTCAATTAAACTTAAAACCCATCAAAGGATGTTGACATAGATGAAACCAAAGCTATTTGAGAGAAATATATCTCCTTTTTGAAATCATTTAAAAGCCCCATAATTATAAGATAATACATTTACTTTGAAGATCTTCTTATAAGCTTGTTAGGGAAGCTTCGACGAAGTTATATTTGTGGAAAATAGTCACACCCGTCCTATAAGTAAAAAAACATTCTTACCTTATATTTGTCAAAAAGGTCAAAAAGTACATTGTTTCGAAAACGACGGTAAGATTCCTTTAAAAAACGTATAAGGGTATAAATGACTTTAACCCATTTTCCATTTAATAGTAAAAATGTTTTGAAATACATTTTTAAGAAACATGGATTTGGATGATAACGAGGTCCCAGTAGATAATTATGTATAAACAACCTTGGATAATGAAGAGGTTGTGAAGTAAACCCTTACCTTGTACTTTTCCTTGGTTGGGGTAGGTTAACCTCCTGTATAATGGTGAAATAATTGTTATTAAATTATACAAGAATCATATACATTCATATGATATCATATATGATCTTTTAACACTGATTTGTTAACAATATCTTAGATTTATCGTTGTTTCGGGTGTTAACTTACTCGTTTTCTTTTATATGTTTTGTTACGTAAGTCGTGTTTTTCATGGATAGGTTGTATCTTATTCATATACATAATGATATCATGTCCTTAAACATTATTTTTAAATCATCAAATGATAATTATACTTGAATGGATACGACGGAGAATGAATCTCATCGCGTTCGTGGAGACGGTAGTCCGTACGTACGCACGAGCGACAATATCATTATTTTGATATTAAAATAATATATAATTGGATAGTATATCATATATAAAGAATCATTATCATGTTATATTTATTATTTACATGAATTACATATCATTATTATACACATCTAAATAATAATATTTTGAATAACAATTACACCACGACGTGGAGACGGTAAGCCGTACGTACGCACGTATGGTGACATGTCATTCAAATGATGGGTATAATACTGAATCTGGTTGTTCCATATTTATAATAACATCACAGTATATAGAAGATACTGTAGTTATAATTTTAGAATTGAAATAATAAACAAAGAGGGAGTGGAAGAAGAAAGAAACTTGAAAGAGGGTGATGAAATTGTTATCTCTTCTTCGGGTTCTTCCTTTTGATTTGATCAAAAGGACTCCTTAGGATGTCTTTCTGACTAAAGTAAATCTTCTAGGATGAAGGGAGAGAAGTTGTGAGAGTATTTGGGCAGGGTTTGGCCGAACCAAAAGGCTTGGAAGTGTGAATAAGGTGGTAGAGGTGGGGGCCTTTTATAAGAGGAGAGGAGGGGCACTTTTGGAAAGATTGAAATGTTACATTATTTCACAATGCTTTTCGGATTCTAAAGGTCCCACACTTATATAATTCGAGTCTAAGGGGATAAGGTTTCTAAATCTCTTCATCCAATAGGCTTTGGACAAGTGTAAGCCTTGTATTTTGCATTATCTTATCATTTTATTTAAATCGTTAAATAATGAGGTCATCGCTGCATCATAATAATGTCATAAATAATTTAATTTATTTAATGTCTAAAAATTATAAATAAAATACTATGATGTAGGAAATCGTTTTAGCTTTCTAATGAATATTTATAGTCAAAATTAGGACTTGTGTAACCCCACTTAAAAACTATTTTAGTAAAATAACTCATGTTTGTGTCAATTTAATTTTAACATTAAATAAATATATATTAATGTCATTTTCAAACTAAAGTGGCTCCATGGGGTCCCCAAGTTGACCCATGGGTTGTCTTGGTCGGCCAGAACTCATCCAAAAGTATTAGGACAAGTGTCATGCTCATCTCATATTATTAAAACATCATTTGTACCTTAAACTACATTAATTATCTCTAATCGCGATTAAGAACTTAAAAGTTACTATTCACCAAAAAATTATTTTAATCTCATTGAACCACATTTTACTTCTTAATGACAACCATGTATGTCGGATTTTTGAAAATCAAATCACAGAAGTGGTAATATTTCATTTTAACGAAAAATCAGTTTTTAACAACCACTTAGTGGTTTCACTATTCATCAAAAATTGAAGTTTTTCAGAATAAGGCCAAAATTTTACCCTAAGCTATAATTGATATTCCAAATTCAAAAATGATGTCTATTTTACAAAATTCCAAACATATAAGTTGTATTAATTAATTTTATAATTAATTCCCACTATTACAACAAATAGCGTGTTTTTAAGAAACAATTTATATCAAAAGTTTGGCAATTGTTTATGTCCAATTTCAATGTTAAATTAATTCTAATGAACACCATTGGATAAAATGCTAAAAATATATTCTAATTATACTTTAAAACCACTAAATATTATAATTTATCACTATAAATTATTTTGATTAAAAAAGTTGGTTTAAGTATTTTTCACTATTCATAAAAATTTAGAAGTTCTCAGAAAAATACCAAAAATTCAACATAGGATAATTTCAATATTCCGAATCCAAAGATGAAGTCCATTTTGATATATAAAATTTATAAAATTTCAAAAAGTAGGTATTACTATTCACAACAGCTAGTTTAATTAGTTGTGGTGTGTGTTAGAGCTCGAGGTTGCGTACAACACACGCTATTGCATTATTCGAAGGGAAACGTACAGTGGAAGCTTGGGGTGTTACATTCATATCTGTAGCACTCCTTACCACATTAATAGAAGGTAGTTGAATAAACCTTAAATTATTAAATATGAATTAGATAAGTTAAATTAATGATTGAATGCTACAGAGCCTTGTAAAACTAATGAATGGAAAGTATTGAACCAATTAACGTGATACAAAGTCTATATGATACTTGACCTTATCAAACTAATTAAAGGCAAGGCTTTAACTGAATGAAATATTACATGACATTATAATTAAATAAGAATGGCCTGACATGAGCTCACCTTGGATTATAATCAAGGAATTCTATGGGCACTTAGTAAACCCACTCTAATTCAAGGATATGGATTTCTTCGGTCGATAACCACCTAGATCCTAATCCTTTAATGTTCTTGGATTCCTGGTATGGAATTGTTGGATCCCTCCATATTATTACATGATTCCTCAGATACACTCCTTGGATCCTACATTGACAATTAGGTGCCATTATTTCAGCCCATATGGCTCTATCTATGCTTATCCCCATCTTAACTTGGACGATAAACTTGGATTCGTTAGGCACCTTATTGTGGAATGACTTAGACATGCTCATCGGATTACACTCTTATCCTTATCCAAGAAACAGTTTCTACTAACTTGGAAACCCTTGAGGTATTTGTTACCAAGGTTGATATCTTGGAAAATTCAATATATACATATCATGAGACTATGTTAGTGATGTCCTTTCCTCATGTGACCAATTAATTTAAGAGGGTAATTGATTGATTAATGAACTAGTTACATGTTCAAATTCCAACTGAGGGCTGAAGAAGGTACTTGGGTATTTAGTTACATTGCACTACTTTACATTATATATGCATGCATTCACACTATTACATTTACATTACATGGGCTAGATTTTATATACACCATTGGTGGTGGCCCCCTGATATTTATCTCACACCCTCTCCGAGCACCGTTTGGTACCCGAGGCGGATTATATGGTTGCAGGTGTTTACAAAGGGAAGCATACGACTTCAGACACTTGATTTCTTGTTGTTTAACATGGAGATTGATAGTATAGGACTAAGTTGGAACATGGGATTCTTGGGATATACTTGGATTTCATTTATTATTTGTGGAACATGTTATTCTTGTTGTTTTTATACTTGTTTTTTAGCTTTCTAGTATATTACATATACTCAGTTGATGGATGCCATTCCATTTGTTTCAGTTATTATTATTGTTTTATCAATTTTTAGTTATGCATCATGTTTACATATATTGGTTCCTCTATTGGATATATTTACTCGTACCCGCTTCATTACACTTTTGTAATGATGGAATAGTCTTCCCATGGACACAACCAAGGCCCCTGATGTTGGTCGGTGGCCTCTAGCATTCATGGAGATGGGCTTGAGGCCATGTGGGCCACTAGTCTTGGGGAACCCTTTAAGTGGAATTCGGGTCTCGGTTGTCACCAAGTGGTATCAAATGTGGTTTATTTTCTTGATTTTATATTTGTATACAATATATTGGATAATATGAATTCTTGGTACTTGGCCATAAGTCATGCTTGGGTGTCACAAACCTATGTTTAGGGTAAAATCCATGTTACCCAAAATGTAATTAATGTTCAGTCTTTTCCTGTTACAATTGATATTATTTCACTATTGGGTGATTCACATGATTATGTGGTGTTGTTGATTAATAATTTTTTGAGGATTTTATTTCACCCTAAGCCCAATGATGTGAGGGAATGGAGCATTGTTATATGAATCATTATAGGAACCTAGAATTCACATTTCATGTATATTTCCATGCCATATAGGTGCATTTCACTGCTTTGAATTTCTTGATATTCTTGGGATTTTTCAGTGTTGTTTTGATATTTTCTTGTACATATGTTACTTTTGGTTGAGATTGAGTTATTTCCTACATCAATTCATGAGGTGTATGGGCCATCATGGGTTGGGATGAGTAATTTATCTAGTCGATCCATTATTCTATAAATATATGGGTCTTTATTGTGGTGATAGGTATATGGCCACTGATTCATCAGAAATGGATATCCATTATAAGGTGAATCATGAAATAAAAATTCATTTTTTTCACATCCTTATCCCACCTTTTCATATTTATGAAAGGTAAAGGAGTGAACCTGTAAATTAACACAAAATTGACCTGAAACGTATACTTGAGAACTTACTGATACCTAGTCATTAAAGTGGGTAGATTGGGGTATTATTTCCCAGCTATAGAGTTTTCTTACATTCATATTATGAAAGTGATTCTATATTTTGCTTCTATTATTGTTCTGAGGTGTGTTGTTGGAATTTGTAGAGCAATGTCTCCATGATTTCCTTGTGACGTTCGTCAAAAATGTGGTGAGGATCATGCTCCAGACATGAGGGGAACTGAGCCAACAATATTACCTCCACAAGTTCCACTTGAGGCACTGCCTCCTAAACCTAATATGTTTATTGATTCCCATGTTCATTATATTTTCATACATCTGATGAAATCCATTCATGGTGCTCCACGACCTACACCCACGATGGATGATCTGACTCGCGAGTTCCAATAGCATCATCCTCCTACTTTTTCATGGGATGGTGGTGAAAAAGTTACTAATTCTTGACTATAATCCACCCTATCTATCTTTGAGAATCTATATATGACTATAGAGTGGAGGTTAAAGCTTTCCACTTACATGATTTAGGATTCGACCAATCGTTGGTGGGGTGTGATTACCCTGGAAGGTCATCATTAGGGAATGTTATGGTCCAATTCCTAGAAAACCATTTGTGATCAATTCATTCCAAAAACTCTAAGAGATTACAGATCCAGAGAGTTCATGCATCTCGAGCAGGGTTCAATTTCAGTCATGTAATATTCAGGGTGCTTCATGGAGTTATAATTTTTTGTATCGCTCCTAGTTAAATATGAGCTTCCACTTGCTAGACGTTACGAGGATGGTCTCTATTTTCCCTACATAAGCTAGACAATGTATTTATCTAGCCTATTTTTCTGCAATAATCAATCATGTTCTTATCACTGAGCATAAAATGAGGGATGAAAATAGTATCAGATATGGAGGATCAGTACCATGTAGGGCCAGTAGTTCTTCCACTTTCAAAAAACATACCCTCGAGGTTTCACATCTGGGTAGTGACAACTAGAGTACCTATTTTGATAGCTATTTGTGATGTCATCAGTGTGTATGAAGGGGGATTCAAAGCCTCAATGTGATAGATACCCAATGGTGTGTTAGGTTTGTGTCCATATGAAGAATATTCAGTGTTTTTGTAGGAGCATTTCCACTATCTTTGAGTGGAAAAGTATCTGCACAAGGTCCACCTTTAGGAGCAAGTATTTTGTGCTGCATTAGGTAGGGAGTTTTAATAACACCTGCAGGTATGGTCAAGGAGGAGTTCATGGTTGTTGTTTCCAGTCCCAAGATCACCAGCAGTTACAAAATAGAAGATTTGGTCATGGTAGTCCATATTTTTCCCAGGTTCATGGATCAGGTCAGTTTCATGAACTATAGAAAATACCCAAGGATCAAGTTGTGGGACCACATACTGTACGAGGTACTATTCTAGTGTCATCTACTATAGTATTTTCTCTCTTTCATAAAGGTTCTTTGAATTATTTTATCTCTGTATCTATCATGGAATGTCTCAGACTGGAGATACAATATTACTATGGGTTAATGACCCTAGATATACCATTAGTGGTACAAATAGAGGGAATTTACTAGTGTCAGGACTGTCCCCTTAAGGTAGGAACTTACCCTTTCTTATGTAACCTCTTTGTTCTCAAGATGACAGACTTAGATGTCAATATCAGTATGGATTGGTTGGTTCACTATCATGATTTTGTATAATTCTATCATCATAGGATATATTTTATTTCATTAGAGTTTAGTGATTATCTACATAAGGTTGAGTGGGTGGATTAGGTTGGTTGATCTGGACCAAAGAATCATTGGCTAGGTGGAGTGACCACCTAGACTGGAAATCACTCCATTGAGGATCATGGTTTCCATCAAGGATATTCTCCTCCATTGGTGGATCATTTCAGGGATGTTTTTCGTAATTATTTTTAAGGATTATCCTCTAAGGGAGAGGTAGATTTTATAATCAATCTTAATTTAGGATAATATTTAGTGTCCACTCCTCCTCTGAGGATGGCACCTACAGAGCTTCATGAGCTTAAGTGGCAGTTTGAGGATTTAAAGGCCAAAGTTTTGGTTCTTCCTAGTATATCGTTTTGTGGTTTTCCAATTCTTTTTACAAGTAACGTGTATGGAACCTTACATCTATGTGGGGAGTACAGACGGTTGAAGCATCATACAGTCAAGAACGAATATCCACTTTCTCTAATAGATGATCTCTTTTACCAGCTCTAAGGAGAAAAGGTCTTTTCTAAGATCGATTTGAGATATGTTTATCACCATGTGAGATTCCGACCATCATACATACCTCATAAAACTTTCTATAGTAGGTATGGTCTGTATGAGTACCTTGTTATGCCATTCGGTCTTGTGAACAAACTTGTCATTTTCATGGCTTTGATGGATAGGGTTTTCCACCCCTATTTGGACTCTTTTGTTGTGGTCTTTGTAATGAACCGAAATTTTCAATAAATATTATTTTTTAATTTTGTGTGTTATTTTATACTCAACAAAACTATTTCATTCGATAAAATGAGTATAATTAAAATGAGATCGTTGGGTTTCAACTATTATATGACCATTGTTCAATATGACCATTGGAATCTAAATGTTGCGATTATTGTCTCTAAATACAAGTGATCTTGGTTAATATAGAAAGAAGATTTGATAGCCTCATCCAGTAGTCTTGGGACAATCGAAGCCCATCTAATAGAACTTTCGAAGGAGGTATAACCACTGGAATTTGCTCTGGACCACACCCAAGACGAACATCGTCGTGTAAAGCTAGAACGGAATCGCCTTCACGTGAAGTTAAAATTGATAGAAATTATTACTCGTGCAATATTGGTCGAGCTGCCCTCAGATTCTCTCACCATAGCACACCTTACACTTAGGTCCTATGCTGGGGTTATAAGGGGCTATGTAAGGAGACCATAACTGCTTTGTGAAATCCTTTGAGAAAAATAATATTGTGTTCTCTTCTTATGGTGATGTTTGTAAATTTTCAAATGTTCGGATAAATATAGTATGCATATTTTTTATGAATTTGAAAAAATGGATATTTTAAAATATTTTTGTAAACATTAAATAATTAATCATGTGTAATGATTTTCAAAAAATGGACTTCTGCAAATCTGTTCAGTAAGAAATCTAGAGTCTAATAAGATCAACTTAATTTTTTATGAATGTAAATTTATGAATAGTGTTTTTTTGCTTTCAATTAGTAATGTGACCAAATGGATTAGTAATCTCACTTAAAGAAATTATTAATATAATCTAGCCACCTTGTTTAAGTAATGTAATTCAATAAAATAGGTAAATAACTGTTTCAGAAATTATTAGTCAAGTATTAGTTTTTTCATGTGAATAGTGTTTTTTAATTATAAAATAAATTAAAAATATTTAGAAAATTATTTTTATAAAATGGCGTTCATTTTTTATCTCAAATCAATGATATTATGTTAAGGTAATTTTTGAGGATTTTTCTGGGAAAAATGAATTTTCGATGAATAGTGTTTTTATTTAAAAATTAAATAAAAACAATTTAGAAAATTATTGTTATAAAATGAAGTTTATTTTTGAATTCAGGGCATTGATATTATGTTAGGGTAAATTTTTGGGAGTTTTCTAAAAAAGTTGAATTTTCAGTGAATAGTAAAAATACAGTTTTAGGGTTTCGGTATGTTTTATGACATCATAGCTGCATCATGATGATGTCATGAGATATTTTAAGGGATGGTCAACTAAAGGGGATGAATTATTGTATGAGGGGTCCCAAGTGGCCTATACCATGGGCAAGCACATGGTTTTTCCAATACCACCAATGAGGTGTCCCTTGGCCATTAATGCCTTGTCCCCTCAAGTTCCGTATAAATACCCACCCTTTACTCCTTTAGTTTTCACTATCAACTCTCCCCCAACGAAGCTATTGTCTCATTACCTCCCAAGGAGTCCTCCCAAGGTTCCCCCAAGCCCTCAAGGTCCCAACCTCTGAGTTTTAAGAGTTACTTTTTAAGGTAAGGGATCCTACCTCTCTCTTTCTTTCCAAGTACTCTCTTTTATGTCATTTCATTTATGCTCCATGTTCTTATGTTGTATGATGTTCTCTTATATTCATCCTAATGTCCTTTTCATGTTCATATGGTGAGATACCCCCTATTTCTCTCATCAATTCATTTTAATAATGTTTAAGTGGCGCTGTTAGACTGCCGAATTTTTAAGGGATTCCTTCACTCTTCTCATTTTCAAGTTCTATCTTCATGTAAAGTATTTCAAGTTCATTTTTATTATGCTAAGGTGTGGTACCTATATCTATCATGCTAATATTTTATGTTCATATGATGAGAGACCCTATTTGATCTTGTCAATTCTTTTTTTGATGTTTTAAGTGACATCGTTAGGCTGACAAATTTTCATAAGAGAAATCTTATTTCTTTCTGCCTTCCATGTTTTCATTTCATATGGTATGTATTTCAAATTTCCTTAAAATTTTGTTATATACATTATATTCTGTCTCTATAATGTTTTATGGATCATTTATGAATGGGTGACCCATGTCCCCTCTCTTTTCAGTATTTTCTGAAACCCTATAACATAGCCATTATGCTACAGAATTTTCGTCCCAAAATGTCTCTCTATTTATCTCAATTTTTTTAATTTTATATTGTGAATACTCAAAGATATTTCTTCTATTGGGGTTTCAAATATATGTCAATATTTTCTATTTTAATTCTGGGACTTACATACATGAAACCCACTTTACTTTTTCCGTGGGTTTAAAGTGACATATTGATCACGTCTTTAAAGTAGTTTTTAAAATGTGATGACTATGAAATAAAACCCATTTCTTTTATAATATATGGGTTGTTTATGAAATAATTAATGATGATATATGTAGATCACATGATAATAAAGGAAAATTTAAGGGTGCACCCTAATATCACTCCAATGCATTGGGTAATGATGTAACCACTAGAGAATACAATTTTAACGATATCTTGGTGAATAACCTTGGTAATTTCAAATGACACCTTGGGGATGGACCTTGGTGATATGTTCATGATTGTCTATGTAAAATGTTTTTGTCACATATTCAAGGTATGAAATACGTTATTTCTACTATGATATGCCTCATGATTTATTTTGGATGCCTTAAAGTTTTTTTTTCATGACTTTATTGATGTATCTCAAGTTCACATGTTACATGTTTCCCCTTGTTTCCCTTACAGGGACATCTGCTCACCCTTTCTTTTGATGTATGTCCCCAGGTTATGAGATGTAGTAATGGACCTTGGATGAACATAATCAATATCCTTTCAAGTGTTTAAGAAGAATGTTTTATGTTGCCAGATATTAAGTTCCTAGTTTCCAATACACTAAAGCTTAAAGATCCTCGGTTTTGTATAATGTAATGAAAGATTATGTTATAAAAAAGGCGGGATGTTATAGTTGGTATCAAAGTATGGTTTAGTTACTTTTGGAAATTAGGATATTAAAATTTTAGGAAGAAGCCTATAGAAAATTTTAAAAATAGAAAATCCTTCTGGTATTTTGGTGAGTATTGAGTAAGTGGTTTATCAAGAAAATACATCCCTGTCTGGATATGAGCAGGTAGAGGAGGCTCTGGCACAGATGTATATAGGGGTAAAACCCCAAAACACCACTTTGAGCTAGACTCCTACGGGAACTGGTACATGAAAACAGGCCTTCCTGCACTCTTGGTTAGGACACTCCTAGGGGATATGCTTTGGTAAATTCATAATCTTAGTATGAACCATTATTAAAGAAACACAGATAAAATAAATTAAAGATTCAGATAAGAATATATGATCATGGATAACCTAGATTGGAACCTAGGGGATCACATGTTAGGATATACTTCCCTTCTACAAGTTTATCCTTCTGTGGTTTAAGTTTCCTTTTTATTATTACTGGATTAGTATTTAAGCCCCCTAATTATACATTATTTTCATAGTTAATGGAGGTAAATGGAAGAACATGTCCCAATAACCAAGGTGATAAGAAATGTGAATATTTCCCTATTAATTTGATAGAGATGAAGAGAGATCAAGTTTAACATATTTTGATTATGCCAAACCAGCTATCAAAAATCACAATTAATAATTTGTACCTAGTTTAATTCCCAAATTCATCACGGAAGAAGAAGACGACATCTCAAGGATGTTTATCTGATAAAGTTGATAAGGGAAAGAAGACCCAATTTCCTTTTTGCAAAAAGTGTGGAAAGGGGCACCATTGAGAATGCCACAAAGGAACCAGGAGTTGTTTTACGTGTGGGGTGATAGGGCATAAAGTAGCCTATTGATTTAAAAAAATTGATAATGTGATGAATAGAGATAAGGTTAGATCTAATGTACCTTATACTTTTGAATGTCATAAATGTGGAGAAGTTGGACATTATCCAATGAAATGCTCTCTTGGAAGGGATGAGAATCATGATGAGCATCAAAAATCTTCAAGGACAAGAGAAAAATGAAAGTCTTATGCTGAGATGGATCATGATGACTAAAGTACATGTAACTTCGTCGCAATAATTGTATATGTCATATTGTATTTTAGTTCATTCCTTACGAGCATATCTTTAATGTTTTCTAAGAACATCGAGTGACTACCTAAGATGGTTTTATATCATTAAGGAAAAAATCGATTGTTATGTATCACACGTTGATGTTGTGAAGCTGTTCTTCTTAAAAAAATGATTAGGGGATTAAAAGATGACTATTTTTTTGGATGACTTTCACTATTTTGGGAACCCTATATGACCGAGGTAAATAGATTACAATTGTATTTTCTTTGAGGAGTAAAGGTTGACTTATATTTTGAAGAACTGATGAATTTAAGGTAAACTTATAGTAATTTAGGTTACTTATGGAAATGATTAACCTATCTTGGGGAAAATAATATTTAGGTTAGTTAGTTTTGTTATAAGATGTTAGGAGTGGTTGATGTTGTTTGGAGATGAACGATAAAGTTTATCTTGGAAGACTATGATATCAAATCCTTCTTATATTTGGTTTTCAATCTTAGTTTGGTTTATTTTGAGGAATTTTAAGGATAGTTATTTATGAAATGGTCTATGTTGAACTTTTGGCAGTACCGTGTAACTTTTAAGATTTAAAGTAGTTTCCCTTCCTATGGGGTTATTTCTTTTTGATGAGTTGTTTTATCTTACCCTTTCTGTTTTTTGGATAAATGTTTAAAGATAGATAATTATTCTTTTTTCAATTACGTGATTCTCAAGAAGATGATTCTTGTACTATGATGAGATCAAGTATTTTTTGAATGCTCATCGTTTGGAGAAAAGATTAGTCTTGGTAGAAAATTATTAAAGGATGAAACTCTACATGATGGTAAGTATATTTCCACGTGTTCTTATTCTATGTAGTAAATGAATTCCTCAAAATTATTAAAAGGAACGTAAAACAAAAACTCTATTGGTTTAAGTTTCCTACTGGGAAATCAAATACCATTTAACCCATCACAAGTTTATGATTTTATGGTGGTTAACTTTCTCTTATACAGGTTTTCTCTCAATCTCCCTCAGAACATGACCCTTTGTTTCCTCTTCCATGTCCATGTTTTCCTACATGGAATCCTAGTATGGGTTAACTCGGGTGACCTTTGTACTTCCCTTTCTTTATTTTAAAGTAATAGTGTTATTGACTGTTTTTCCGATGTGGGACATTCAATGAAAATTCCAAGCCCAATTTTATAAATTGTGAGGATGCAATTTCTTAAGGGGGTAAAATTGTAATGACCTGAAATTTTGAATAAATCATGTTTCCTAATTTTTTGTGTTATTTTATACTCAACTAAATTGTTTCATTCGATAAGATGAGTATAATTAAAATGAGACCGTTGGGTTTCAACTATTATATTACCATTGGGAAATATAAAAGTTGGAAACTAAATGTTGCGGTTATTGTCTCTAAATAAAAGTGGTCTTGGTTAATATATGAAGAAGATTTTATGGCCTCATCCAGTAGTCTCGGGCCAATTGATGCCCATCTAACAGAACTTGGGAAGGATTTAGCACCACTGGGCTTTGATCTAGACCAAACCCAATCCTAACTTCATTGTGTGAAGCGAAAATGGAATCACCTTTGTGAGAAGTTCAAATTGATATAAATTACTACTCGTGCAATGTTGGCTGAGGCGCCCTCAGATTCTCTCACCCTAAAACACCTTACACTTAGGTCCTATTCTGGGGTTATAAGGGGCTATATAAGGAGACCGTAACTTTTTTGTGTAATCCTTTGAGATAAATAATATTGTTTTTTAACATTATGGTAAAGTTTGTAAATTTTCGAATTTCCAGATAAATATAGTATTCATATTTTTGATGAATTTGAAAAAAATGGATATTTTAAAATATTTTTGTAAATCTTAAATAATTAATTATGTGTAATGATTCTCAATAAATGGTCTTCTGCAAATGTGTTCAGTAATAAATTAAGAGTCTAATAAGATCAACATAATTTTTAATTAATGGTAAATTATGAATAGTGATTTTTCACTTAGGATTAGAAATGTGACCAAATAGATTATTAATCTCACTTAAAGAAAGTATTAATATATTCTAGGCACCTTGATTAACTAATGTGATTCAATATGTTGGTAAATAACTGTTTCAGAAATTATTAGTCATGTATTAGTTTTTTCGAGTGAATAGTGTTTTTTAATTAAAAAGTTAAATTAAAATTATTTAAAAAATTATTTTTATATAATGGAGTTCCTTATTGAACTCATAGCATTGATATTATGTTAAGGTAATTTTTGGGGATTTTTCTGGAAAAAATCAATTTTCGGTGAATAGTATTTTTATTTAGAAATTAAATTATTAATATTTAGAAAATTATTTCTATAAAATGGAGTTTATTTTATATTTCATGGCATTGATATTATTTTAGGGTAAATTTTTGGGAGTTTTCTAAAAAAGTTGAATTTTCAATGAATAGAAAAAAATACAGTTTTAGGGTTTCAGTATGTTTAATGACATCATAACTGCATCATGATGATGTCATGAGATATTTTAAGGGATGGTCGACTAATGGGGATGAATTATTGTATGAGGGGTCCCAAGTGGCCAATATCATGGGCAAATACCATTGGAAAGCCCATGGTTTTTCCAATACCACCAATGAGGTGTCCCCTGGCCCTTAATGCCTTCTCCCCTCAATTTCCCTATAAATACCCTCCCTTTCCTCCTTTAGTTTTCACTCTGAACTCTCCCCCAACGATTCTATGGTCTCATTACCTCCCAAGGAGTCCTCCCAGGGTTCCCCAATCCCTCAAGGTCCTAACCATTGAATTTTCAGAGTTATGTTTTACGGTAAGGGATCCTACCTCTCTCTTTCTTTCCAAGTACTCTCTTTTATGTCATTTATTTTATGGTTCATGTTCTTATGTTGGAGGATGTTCATTTGTATTCATCCTAATGTCCTTTTCATGTTCATATTATGAGATACCCCTCTTTCTCTCATCAATTCATTTTAAGAATGTTTAAGTGGCACCGTTAGGCTGCCGAATTTTTAAGGGATTCCTTCACCCTTCTCATTTTCAATTTCTATCTTCATGTCAAGTATTTAAAGTTCCTTTTTATTATGTTAAGGTATGATATCTTTATCAATAATACTGATATTTTATGTTCATATAATGAGAGACCCTATTTTATCTCATCAATTCTTTTTTTTAAATTTTAAGTGATGTCATTAGGCTGCCGAATTTTCATTAGAGAAATCTTATTTTTGTCTTCCTTCCATGTTTTCATTTCATATGGTATGTCTTTCATATTTAATTACCATGTTCTTATATCCTTTATATTCTGTCCCTATACTATTTTATGGATCATTTATGAATGGGTGACTCATTTCCCCTCTCTTTTCATTATTTTCTAAAACCCTATAACATAGCCGTTAGGCTGCATAATTTTCGTCTCAAAATGTCTCTCTCTTTATCTCATTTTTTTTATTTTATATAGTGAATACTCAAAGCTCTTTCTTCTATAGGGGTATTCACATATATATAAAAATGTTCTATTTTAATTCTGGGACTTACATACATGAAACCCGCTTTCATTTTTCCGTGGGTTTAAAGTGACATAAATATCACGTCTTTAAAGAAGTTTTTAAAATGTGATGACTGTGAAATGAAACCCATTTATTTTATGCTATATGGGTTGTTTATGAAATTATTAATGATGATATATGTGGCTAACAGTATAATAGAGGAAAATTTAAGGGTGCGCCCTGATAGTGCTCGAATGAATTGGGTAATGATGTAACCACTAGAGATTACAATTTTAACGGTATCTTGGTGAATAACATTGGTAATTTCAAATGACACCTTAGGGATAGACCTTGGTGATATGTTCATGATTGTCTATGTTAAATGTTGTAGCCACATATTCTTGTTATGAAATATGTTATTTATATTATGATATGCCTCATGATTTCTTTTGCATTCCTTAAAGTTTTTTTTCATAACTTTATTGAAGTATCTCAAGTTCACAGGTTACATGTTTCCCCTTGTTTCCCTTATTGGGCCTTCTGCTAACCCTTTCTTTTGATTTATGTCCCCAGGTTATGAGATGCAGTAATGAACCTAGGATGAACATAAGGATAAGCCTTTGAAGTGTTTAATAAGAATGTTTTTATGTTGTCATTTCTTAAGTTCCAAGTTTCTAAGAAAATAAACCTTCATGATCCTTGGTTTTGTATAATGTAATGAAAGTTTATGTGATAAAAAAGGAGGGATGTTATAGTCTTTATGGATTAAATCTTGGTGTATTCTAACACTCATAGTGACCATTCCAAACATATTGAGATCATTCTGTGTACACTATGAGAGCATCATCTTTATGACATGTTTTCTAAGTGACACTTCTAAATAAAAAAATTTCACTTGTTGGGTCATATTTGAAGTTACCCAATTAGGATCCAAGAATCACTGAGAGGGGGTGGGGTGAATTAGTGATATATTTTCCTTTTATGTTTCCTTTAATTTTGAAACAACCTTCACCTCCTGTTAAAGAAATGTTTCCCTTCTGAACACACACAACCATACGAACACAAGATTTACAAGGTTCACTACTCAACAAGAGTAGCTACATCCTTGGTATAGTATAGAAATAATCCATTACCACACAATCCACTAGAAAATAATCATTTTATGTGGAATTCAATGAGTAGGATATACCATTACACTCATGTAGAACATCAAAAAGAATCTGAATGTGTGTGTGCACCATATTTGCACAAATTGGGAAAAAAAGTTTTAATGCTTCTTGATCAGCTTTCAAAATTTGATCTTTCAAAACAATTATTCTCTTTCCTACCTAGAGGCTGGTAAGAACTAACTTGCAAACAACTTACTATTTGTGCTGAACTAAAATATTCCGCACACCCTTTTAGGTGTCTTACATGAAACTTTTCTGAATCTACATTAATATTTTACTTTTTTCACAAAACATCTATGGCACATAATTTTAATCTTGTGTGCAAATCTCTTATTGCACGCAACTTCTCCTTCTTACGGGCAAATCTATTTCTTTTGTGAAACCCCCTTTACCTAAAATTCATCAGCACTTCAGAGATCATAATTTCTCTAAGTGTAGATATATTAAAATGATAGGGGTTCAACTATTATTCATAGGCTTCATCAACACCCACACACAAAATCCGTGATGCGTCATGAAAAACCCTAACACATCGCACACAACCCCATTCAACGTCGCATTGGGCACGTAAGTCTCTTTCACACCAACCACATCTTTCACACACTTCATTAATCTTTTGCACACTTCATGCCTTTTCCATTATTCTATGTTCTAACCTTGAATCATTCTTTATGCACAAAATACCAATCCATCTTCAAACATGTTCACATCATTCATTACCAAAATCACATTTCTCCATCTCTCGATTTTCATCCCCACAAATTTGGAAATCACTGAAAAATGAGGCCACCTTAGAATCTGCTTCGGCAAGAACACCAATGATACTTCATTTTCTTATGTATTATTCATAAGAAAATTATTTCATCATGAACCAAATCCAATGTGATATATAATTTTAGATTTAATACATTTAGCATCATCATATTTTCAACGAAAAGTATTGAACCTTCCCTCTCTTCCACTAGCATCTTTCCCTCCAATAAAAACTGAATATGATTGGATGCACCTTTACTCCCCCTTTCCATCATAAATATCACATCACAAGTTCTCCAAAATTATGATATTTGTGAAATAAAAATCACCAAATAATCATCTAGTTTTCTCAATTCCTTTACAATGTGAATTTATTTATCTTCTTTGACAACAAAGGACAACACTCTACAAAAGAAAACTCTTCTTACTGTCATCTCTATACAACTTGGTCCAAACAATATTATATCAGAATCGGGAGTGCTTGTTGACCCAGAAATGGTTAGTGTTGTAGTTTCATGGGAGAATCCCAATAATTGTTTTGATATTAGAAGTTTCTTGGGGCTCAATGGATGTTACAAAAGTCTCATAAATGACTTCTAACATCTGGATTCACATATTACTAGTCATACTGATAAGGGTTTCAAGTTGTCATGGTCATAAGAATGCGAGAAACCCTTTTAGGAGCTAAATGAAGGCTTTTATAAGCACAAATTCTAATTATTCTAGATCTGGGTATAGGTTATACTATCTTTTGTGATGCATCAAGCATTGGCCTAGAAATAGTGTTGATGTGGGAAGAAAAATTTATTGTGTATGGATATCAATAGTTGAGGCACCATGAGATAAATTACCTAATGCACAACCTTGATCCAATAGTAGTTATCCATGCCTTACATTTCTAGAGACATTATCTATTGGGTGAGTTCTTTGTGGTGTACACCAACCCCAATAGCCTCAAGTATACCTCTTCTCAATGCGACATGAACCTCAGTCATCAGAGATGGATCTAATACCTACAATACTTTGATTTTTAGCTTGCCTATACGCATGGTAAGGGCAATGTTGTTATAGATGCACTAAGTTGAAAAACTCAATCACTGGTCGTATGGGTATCCAAAGATAAATGGATGTTAATAGACCTCTTTTCTGAGCTTCCTATAGAGTTTCATGATATTCATAAGAATTATTATCTCTCATACTTATTATTTATCTCTTCCCTCCTTGATAAGGTGATGACTATGCTGTTTTTGGATCCTGAAGGCTAGGTTCTCCATGAGAGTATATCAGAAGATGCCCCACCTAAAAATTAGTTTTTGGATGGCGACAACATCTTTTGTCTACATGGATGTATCTGGGTTCCTACACATATGAGAGAGGAGTTGATGAAGGAGTATCATGATTCTCAATGGGAAGTTCATCCAGGCATCTCAAAGATGTATCAAGATATGTGATTCTAGTATTGGTGGCTTGAGATGAAACGTCAGATAGAAGGATTTAACACTAGGTGTTCCACATATCAGCTGGTGAAGGGAAAGAAACAAAGACCTCTAGTCTTATTACAGATACTTATTTCCCCAGAATGAAAGTGGGTAGAAGTTTCTATGGATTTCGTAGTCAGATTTCCTAGGTCGCTGAGGGGTAGAGATGTTATCTAGGAAGTCATTGACCGACTAATGAAATCATACCACTTCATTCTTATTTGGAAGACCTTTTTAATTGATGAGCTGTGAAGATTGTATGTTTGTGAGATCATATGACTACACAGGGTTCCATGTGCTATCATTTTAAATACGGATGCTCATTTCACATCACGGTTCTGGTAGGGATTGCAGAAGGTTAGGGGAACTCATGTAATTCTCTACACAAATTTTCACCCTCAGACCAATGAATAATTAGAATGAACAATAAAAGTTCTAGAGGATATGATCTGAGCATGTGTCCTTGATTTCAGCTATTGTTGGGAGAACCATATCCCTAACTTCTATTTCTCCTATAATAAAAGCTTTCAGGTGACAATTCAGATTGGTATTTTTGAGGCCTTATATGTTAGGCCATTCCATTCACCCATATGCTGGGCAGGTGATGCAACCCTACTAGGTTCTCATCTAATTCAGGAGAATTCAGAGAAAGTTAAGCTTATCTGAAACCATATGAAAACTGTGTAGTCTAGAAAAAAAATTATGTTGATTGTCGTTGAAGTCCTCATGAGTTCGAGTTCAGGGATCGTGTTTTTCTTCATGAATCACCCATGATAGGGCATAAATGCTTACAAAATCAGGGGATGTTCTCAGCTAATTTTTTAGGGCCTTTTGAAATCTAGAGAGAGTTGTTCTAGTAGCTTATCAGTTGCTACTACCTTGGAGGAATCGAGTCGTGCATGATTTCGTTCATGTTTCACAGCTCAGCCAATATCATGTTGTACAGTCTCACACTTTTTATCCTGAGGAAGTTGAGTTAGATGATGATGGTACCTTTGAGAAGTATCCAATACATATCATTAACTGGAGCACAAATGCTCTCTTAGGTCAGTCAATCCCTCTAGTACGGGTGCTATAGAAGCACAACCAATTACATATCGATACTTGGGAGAGGGAAGCCAATGTATGTGCCCAATAGATTGAGTTGTTCTTAGGAAATGTTTCTCCACCTTTGGAAGGTGATCATGGGGACATGTTCTTTTAAGGGTGGAGGTTATAAGAACCTGGTTTTCCACTCAGGTATGGATCCTTTATATTTTATTCTAAATCATTAATTTGGACCTAATATGGGTTCCTAAGGGGTTAAAACATGTCTAAGGGGTTTATGGGGTATGTTTTGAGCCCAAAAAAAATCTTTTTGGGAAAACGTATTGGAGCATTGTTTGGAGTAAAACGTGTAGGAATACTGCATGGTTTGGAAAACCGTGTGGATTATGTTTTTTCAGAACGAGCCATCGTGAACAGTTTGAGCATGGCCATGTAGCCTAACCATGAAAGAGCCCCTTTTTTCTAGGTACCAATTCATGATTTGCACATAGTTTGTCAAACCATGTGTAAAAACCATGCATAGGCTAAATTTTGTTTAAAATTATATTTTTTTCCTTAATGATCTATTAAGCTCCCTCATTCATCCATAATACAATATTATGTAGGATTAACCTTTTTATCTCTCAATTTGAGGATTCTTGAAGATCGAACATTGGAATCATGACATCTTCTGTAACAACCCAAACTTTCATTAATGGAAATTCATCTTGATCTAATTAAATGGATTATTATGGTTATATAAAATGTGAATTTCATAGGTTTTATGTTTCTAGATTTTAAAACACCATTATTAATTGTGATCGCTGCTAATATAGTCGTTGAACAGTGATTACATGATTAGTATAAATATAGGGCTTTAACAAATCCAATTTAATCAGACAAAGGAAGAGATTGCCTCATCCAGTAGACTTGCCCCATATGAATCCCATTTGTTAGAGCTCAGAAAGGAGGTGGAATCATTGGTCTTCTCTCTTGACCAATCCCAAGCTAAGCTTGAATATGTTAAGGTTGAGTGGAACTGACTATGGTAGAAGTGGAAGTTAATAGAGATTACCACCCGAGCAATGTTATCCGAGCCACCCCAAGAGTCTGTCACCATCGAACACATTACCCTTCAGTCTTATGCGGGTGTTATAAGGGGTTATGTAACAATACCCCAGCACTATGACTATGCACATTATTTTTTTATAAATAATGTGCATTCATTTTATTATTCTTACTTTGTAAATAGTTTTTAGAACACAAATAGTATTTTTAGTTAATATTTAACTAAGAAATCCATTTTGATGAATTAATGGATTTTTGAATTAAATAATATTTTAATAAAATATTATTATTATTATATTTAATTTTATTAAACATAAATGATCCTATAATTTTATCAATGCAATTGTAATTTTTATTATGGTTTGAAAGCTGTTTTTGTCAAAACCCATGAATTTTTTGTAAATGTCAGTTTTTATTTTTAAAGTAAAAATTCAGATATTTATATAATTATTTGGATAAAATGGATACTATTTTTCGAATCAATACATCGAAATTATCCAATTATTAATTTTTCATAATTTTCTGAGACACTCGAATTTTTGGGTAAAAATAAAATATCGCTTAAATATATAATGTGTTTTATGACATCATAATGACCCAATAGTGATGTAATAAAATAATATATTCATTACGTTCTAAAAATATATGTCTTAACATTAAAATAATGTTATTTTGGGTTTTTTTTAATTATTAAATGCCTTGTTATGCCCTTCAAGTCTTATAATATTTTTTAAATTGTTCTCCTTGAGAGTGTGACTCACCTCCACATAAGAAACCCTATTATTTTAAGAATTTAGGCCATTGGACATATAAAATATTTTCTTCTAATCCCCCATTGGAAAAAACCATTTACAAAAAAAATAGTTTGTTTTGTGGTTTTGATTAGTTTAATGTGAGGTGTCCCAAACCTACATAAAAAGAACTCCCTCTCCCTTCCTATATAAACCCACCAAAAATCCCACTTCCTATTCACTCAATGCCTTTGAAGTTAGACCAAACCCTACCATCCTATCTCTATAATCCTTTCAAGGTTTCCCAACTTCCCACGAATCCTATCTCAAGCCTCTCCCAATATTTTGGGATCACACTTCCAGGTAAGGGATTTATTCCTTTCTCATTTTGTCCGATTTTATTAAAGTTGTTTTTCCCTTTTATCAATTAAAAATGTTGTGGAATTATTTTTAACCTCTACCATACTCCCATATATATGTTTGGATGACAGGAGACCCCTTTCTCTCTCATTAATGCCTCCCATGTACAACTTTTACCATGCCGAAATTCTATGGGGGATTTCTCTCTCCTCTTTTACATCCATGTAATTATTTTGTATTATGCGTCTGAATTCCATTACATTTGTCAATAAATGTTTCTATATGACCCCCTTAAAGTCCATTTCATGTTAATATGATGATACACCCATTTATCTCTAATCAACCATTATCATAAATCCTTATGTCACGACGTTATGCTACCGAAATTGCACCACCTTTTTTCAGGCCAAGATCATTGTATTGTGAATAACATACTAATGTCTCTATCGAGGGTATTCACCATTATGCACATATATATATATATATATATTTAATGGTAATTTCATGCATTTATTACACATTACATAATCATGTAATAACTTATATTGTTTATTTATTCCATGTTATATGATCCATTAGTCACACTTATACATGAAATGAAATGTTTTAGATTGGTGTGCCCTGGTAGCGCTCCAATGAATTGGGTAATGTATAGTATCATGATACATCATGTGCAATGGGTTTTGAATCATTCCAATTCAAGTGAAACATGGTATTACTCATTCTTCATGTGAAATGAGGGTTTACTCATGCTCCATGTGCAATGAGCCTTGGCCCATGCTAATTCCATGTTAAGTGTTGTTGTCACATTTCTATGTCATGATTATCATGTTGTATCATGCCTTTTATGTTCATGTTTCTCATGTGCTCCATCGATATGCCTATTTTCTAACACGTATTGTATTCATCATGTTGTTCCATGTTAATTCCCTTACTGAGCTTTATAGCTCACCCTTTTCTTATGCATGACCTCAGGTTATCCCATGCAAAGCTTAGAACGAGGGAATGTGACAGTCATGTAAATGAAGTTTTAAATAAAGATGTTGTATTTCATGTTTTATGTTGTTATCTAATGATCCTAAGCCCCAAAGATAGTAGAACCCTTGATCTTCCATGTTTATCAAGTGAAGATTATATGTAGTAAATCATGTTTATGTTTCTAATAAAAGCAGTGTTGTTATAGTTAGTATCAGATTATAGGTTTAGTTATTTTTGGGATTACGATTAGAAAACCCTAGTGAAGACATTGAGACAATAATAAGTATAATAAGAACATACTTAACTATTTTTGATTATTGAGTAAGTGTTTCATCAAGAAAAAACATACCTTCCTGGATACGAGTAGGTAGAGGTGTCTCTGGCACAAATGTATCATAGGGGTAAAACCTGAAAACGCTGCTTTGAGATAGACTCGAACGATAACTGGTGCATGACAACGAGCCTTTGCAGTACTATTGGTTATGACACTCCCTGGGGATATTCTTTGGTAAATTCACATTCTTAGTATGTACCCTTATTAAGGGAATTAAAAAAATGCCCCTAAGAATATATGTTAAAACGTAGATAATGAATAGAATAGATTGAAGCCTATGTATTCATAAGTTAAGGAAATAAATGTTATTTATAAGTCATCAGTTTTGTCCTTGGATTACCCTTTACGTGTTACCCTAACATTCCTTATATCCTATCCAATGGCCGGTAATAGGAGGACTCGAGAAAACAACCGATATGAAGATCAATGTGATGATTGTGCTAATGAGATGCCCAATCTGATAGGAGTAGGAATTGTGAACTTTGTCATGCTTCTCTCTCTGTTAACTCAAGATTTGAATAGAAACATGGGTCAAGAAGAACGTTCAAACCCCCTAATAAATAACAAGTCACTATCGAGATCTTCTTGAGACAAAGACCCCATACTTTAATGGATCATATGATCCCTCAATCGTCGAACAATGGATTAACTCCATTATAAAGATATTCTCCATCCTTCAATGTTCTAAAAAAGAGAATGTTCTCCTAGTTGCATCTCTTATGGAGGGTGAAGCTGATCAATGGTGGGAATTGATAAAAAATATGATGCCTGAGATGGAGATTGAGATGTTGGAATAGAAGGATTTCTAGAATATTTTTTTGATAAATATTTTCCACGCACCCTCCGACTAAAGATGGAATGTGACTTCCTTGCCCTCAAGAAAAAAGTCAATGAATCTGGCATATTGTATGGGGAAAATTTCAAAATACGTGCACGATATGCCTCCAGATTTTTCATTACACCCGAATTAAAGGTTGACCGCTTCTTTTGTGGGCTGAAAGCTAGCCTACGAAAAACACTAGTGATCCATGACTTAGACAACTATGATGAAATTGTATAATGTGCCATCACGAACTAAATGGAGATCATAGAATCTTAGGGGTATCATGGGGATAAAAAGCATAAGGTAGACTTCAATACTGGAAGTCCGATGGATAAATCCAACAGTGCTAAAAAGATCCATCACCCCACTTGCCAAAGGTGATGAAAGAATCAAACTATAAATTTCATAAAGGGGATGAAAAATGATTTGGGTGTGGAAGATAAGGGAACCTAGCTATTAACTATCGGCAAGAAAAGCCTGTGGCTATGAAAGAAGAAGGGAACTCTATGCTCGACCCTCGACACGTTTTTTATTTCTTCAACTGCAAATAATTGGGGCACTTTTCAAATTAGTGACCTAAGACAGGGTTTTATGAGTAAACCAATAACCTCTAAGGTAGTAGGGGTGAGGTTTTATCCATCACTACTACTGAAGTGAACCTCGAAAACGAAGTAGTGACATGTACTCTAGTTATTCATTCTAGAATAGCGAACGTACTTTTTAATTCTGGGTCTACGCATTATTTTATATCCATAAAGATTAGTAGAACAATCCCAGCACCACCAAAAATCATGGAAGTGAAGATTTCGGTGAGTATGGAAAATGGGGCAATCATTGCATTCCATGAATATAACTCCTCCCCTGTCATAATCTATGGATTGAATTTCCTGAAAAACCTCATAATACTCCCTCTGGTAGAAGATGATGCAATTCTTGGCATGGATTGGATTTGTTTATATATAGCCAACATAAATTTTCATGAGAGGGGAATCACTCTCCATGTAGAGAATAGACCCCCAATTCAATACAAGTGCAAGGAGGAAGATTAATTTTATTTATCTCCATAATCTCAAGTGTGGATATTACTGCCCTACAATCACGTATATCTCAATCAGATGATTGAGTCTATGGAGAAAACCATCCTTAAAGACATGCTTATTGTGAAGAAATTCACTGAAGTGTTTCCCGAGGAATTTTCTAGTCTTCCTCCTAATAGAGATGTTGGATTTTCAATTAATATTATACATGGGAAATTTCCCATATCCTAGACACCGTATAGAATAGTTTTTGTGGAGCTTAAGGGGCTGAAGAAACAACTATAGGAGAATCTGGATAAAGGGTGTATACACCCAAGTGCTTTACCTTAGGATGCACCAATCCTCTTCATCACGAAGAAATATGGGTCAATGCACCTTTGCATCGATTATCGTGATCTTAACAAATTCATGATAAAGAACAAGTATCATCTCCTACGAATTGATGACTTGTTCGATCAGATACATGGACCACAATACCTCTCCAAGGTGGATTTACAGTCAGAATATTATCAAGCGTGATGAAGGAAGATATCCCCAAGACTACTTTTTGTACAAGATACAGGCACTATTAATTCATAGTAATGAATTTAGGACTCACTAATGCTCTAGAAATATTTATGGACTTGATGAATAGTGTCTTTAGGGATTACCTCAAAAAAATTGTGGTTGTCTTTATAGATGTTATTCTGATATACTATAAAACCATGGAGGATCATAAGGTGCATCTAAGAAGTATACTAAAGACCTTGCAGATGGAGAAGCTCTATGCAAAGTACAATAAGTGTGATTTCTAGTTGAAGGATGTATCATTCTTGGGCCATATCAGCACAAGGAATGGTATATCTATGGATCCCTCCAAAACATATGTAATTGAGGGATGGCTGAGGACAACATCGATAATGGATATTCGTAGAATCTTGTGGTTAGCAAGATATTATCGAAGATTTGTGGGAAATTTCTCATGATTTTCCAACCCTGTTACCAAGCTAAATCATAAGGGGAAATGTTTTATGGGAGTGATGAATGTGAAGACAGATTCAAGGAGTTGATAAGGAGCCTTATCATTGTACATGTTCTCACATTACCCACAAGTGGAGAACTATTTTTGGTATTCAGTGATGCTTTGAAGAAGGGCCTAGGTTGTGTGTTGGTACAATATGACAACGTGATTGCCTATTATTACAGACAATTGAAAGTTCGTGAGAAAAATTATCCAACACATTATTTGGAGTTGGCTATGGTGATCATTGCTTTAAAAATTTTGTGGCATTATATGTTTGGGGAGAAGTGTGAAATATATATATAGACCACAAAATCATCAAATATATATCCACATAGAAAGAGTTGAACATGCGCCAATGAAGATGGTTAGAGCTCATCAAAGACTATGACTACTCAATCCATTACCACCCTGGGAAAGCAAACAAGGTGGAAGATGCTCTAAGTAGAAAGGACTCATTGATTCTATCATTGATAATAATTTAAATGGTTCCAATCGTCTTATATTTGATGAAGATGGACATAGGAATCATAAATAATGGAACTTCATCAATAATTTTAGAAATGATTTCTCAACCATATATTTTGAAAATGTAAAAGGATGCATAAAAGGATGATATGGAAATTTAGAAGAAAGTGAAAGATAATATAAGAGGTAAATCCTCACAATTCAATGTTAATGAAGAAGTTATTGTGAGATTTGGGAAAAGGCTATGTGTTCCATCAATTTTAGAGCTTAAAAAGGAACTTTTGGATGATTCACATAGTTCAAATTTATCTATTCACCCAGGAAACATAGAGATGTATCAAGATCCTTGAGAGAATTATTGGTGGGATAATATGAAGAAAGAGATCTATGGATTTACATCAATGTTCCTGGTGTGTCAGCAAGTGAAGACTGAGAGACAAAAGACAAAGTGGATGATGCAACCATAACCCATACCAGCCTAAAAATGGGAGAACATCACCCTAGACAGTGTCACAAGAATTCTGAAGATATCTAAATAAAACAATCCAATCTGGGTTATTTTGGATCGTCTTACAATGTCTATACACTTTATTGCAATTTGGGAGGATTTCTCATTGGATCAAATGGCATGGATATACATCAGGGAAGTGGTAGGGCTACATGGAGTACCACTATCTATTGTATCTAATCGAGATCCAAGATTCAACTCTAAGTTTTGGACGAGTCTTCAATATGCTATGGATATTGAACTGAACTTTAGTATGGACAATAATCCTCAAACTGATGGTCAATCTGAGCGATCTTTTCAGACACTAGAGGATATGCTAAGATCATGTTCTATGGACATCAAATGAGGTTGGGACAAACATCTTCTACTAGTTGAATTCTCTTATAATAACAGTTTCCACTCGAGCATCTAAATGGAACCTTATGAAGCCCTGTATGGGAAAAGGTATAGAACAACGACATGTTGGGTTGATGTCGGTGAGCATAAGCTGCTAGGATGAGAAATGTTCGAAGAAATGGTGGAGAAGGTGAAAACAATTTAGCAGCATATCAAGGAATCCCAGAGTTGAAAAAAGAGTTATGTAGATACCCGTCAATGAGACCTTGAGTTTAAGGTTGGATAATTGGTATTTATATGCATATCCCCATGGAAGAAGTTCATGGGGTTTGGATGGAAATGGATGTTATGTCCTAGGTACATCGGCCCCTTCGAGATTCTTGATCGTGTAACGGTTTGTGGCCTATCGACTAGCACATCCACCTACCATGGAAAAATTATATGATTTCATTCATGTATTCCTCTTAAAGAAGTACATACCAGACCCTTCACATGTACTATCTTTAGAGGTGGTACATTTAGAGGATGATCTTTCTTATGAGGAGAAACCAGTGAAGATCTAAGATTGTAGAGAAAAATTTATATGAAATAAGACAATTCCCCTCATCAAGGTGTTGTGGATAAACCACAAGTTTGAAGAGGCGACATTGGAATCAGAGAAAATGATGAAGTAGAGTTACCCACATCTATTTTAGTGTGGGAAAAATTAGTTATGAGGGTGAAATTTCTTAATGGGTTAGATTGTAATGACCCAAACATTCATTAATAGAAATTCCACCTAATCTAATTAAATTTCTTATTATGGTTATATAAAATGTGAACAAAATTGGTTTTATGTTTTTGGGTTTTAAAATACCATTATAAATTGTGACCATTTTTAATATAGTCATTGAACAGTGATCACATGACTAGTATAAATATAGGGCTTTAACAAATCCAAATTACTCAGAAAAAGGAAGTGATGGCCTCATCTAGTAGACTTTCCCCATACGAAGCCCATTTGTCAGAGCTCAGAAAAGAGTTGGCGTCATTCGGCTTCACTCTTGACAAATCCCAATCCAATCTTGAACATGTTAAGCTTGAGTGAAACCAACTATGGGAGAAGTGGAAGCTAATAGAGATTGCCACCCGAGCGATGTTATTCAAGCCACCCCAAGAGTCTACAACCATCTCACACCTTACCATTCAGTCTTATGTGGGTGTTATAATGGGTTATTTAACAAGACCCCAACATTGTGACTATTTAAATTATTTTTTTATAAATAATGTGCATTCATTTTATTATTGTTACTTTGTAAATAGTTTTTAAAGAAAAAATCGTATTTTTAATTAAAAGTCAACTAAGAAATATATTTTGATGATTTAATAGATTTTTTAATTAAAAAATATTTTAAGAAAATAATACTGTTATTAAATTGCATTTTATTAAATATGAATGATCATATAAGCTTATGAATGCAATAGTAATTTTTATTATGGTTTGAAAGTTGTTTTTGTCAAAACCCATGAATTTTCAGTGAATGTTGGTTTTCATTCTAAAAGTTAAAAATTCACATAATTAAATTATTATTTAGATAAAATGAATATTATTTTTTGAATAAGGATATTGAAATTATTCAATGGTGAATTTTATAAAATTTTCCGAGAAAGTCGAATTTTTGGGTAAAATTTAAATACCGTTTAAATATTTAATGTGTTTTATGACATCATAATAACCAAATAGTGATGTAATAAAATAATATAAATTTTTTTCTGGAAAATATATGTATTACCATTAAAATATTGGTATTTTGGGTTTTTTTGATTTATTTTACAAAGCTTTAGTGGACCCTTTAAGGCTTATAAAACATTTTGTCTTTATAAATTGTTTCCCATGAGAGTGTGATTCACCTCCACATAAGCAACCCTATTATTTTAAAATTTTAGTCCATTGGCCTTATAAAATATTATTTTCCAGACCCCTTTGGAAAAAACCATTGGCAAAAACCATGGTCTAGTTTGTGGTTCTTATTAGTTTAATGTGAGGTGTCACAAACCTAAATAATAAACAATTCCCTCTCCTTTCCTATATAAAACCACCCAAGTTCCCACTTATTGTTCACTCAAAGCATTTGGATTTCAACCAACACCTTCCCTTATCTCTCTATAATCCTAACAAGGTTCTCCAATCTCCCAATAATCCTCTCTCAAGACTCTCTCAAAATTTTGGATCACACTTCCAATTAAGGGATTTCTTCTTTCCTCATTTTGTCAAATTTTAACTAAGTTGTTATGCAATTTTGTTTTAAATTAAAATGTTGGGGTATAATTTATCACCCCCCCCAATACTTCCCTCTTTATGTTTGGATAATGTAATAGCCCTTTAACTCTCATTAATGCCTCCCATGTACACCCTTTACCTTACTGAAATTCCATGAGGATTTTGTGTATTTTCTTTTACATCCATGTAATTCTTTTATATTATGTGTCTATATTCCATTAGGTTTGTTGGAACATGTATCTATATGACCTCCTTAATTTCCATTTCATGTAAATATGATGATACACCCTTTTCCCTCTCATAAACCATTTTCATGAATCCTTATGTCATGCTGTTATGCTTTCAAAATTGAACAACATTTTTCCAAGCCAAGATCATTGTGTAGTGAATACCATACCCATGTCTCTATCGAGGGTATTCACATTTATGCACATATACACATTGAATGGTAAATTAATGTATTTATTCTGCATTACTTAATCCTGGAATAACTTATGATGTTGATTGATTCCATGTTATATGATTCATGTGGAACACTTATGCATGAAAGGAAATGTTTAAGATGGGTGTGCCCTGATAGCGCTCCAATGCATTTGGTAAAGTATAGTATCATGATACGTCATGTGCAATGGATGTTGAATCCTGCCAATTCAACTGAAATGAGGGTTTAATCATGCTTCATGTTCAATGAGGGTTTACTCATGCACCATGTGTAATGATCATGGGCTCATGCAAATTTCATGTTAGGTGTTGTTGTCGCATTTCCATGTTATGATTATCATGCTTTATCATACCTTTATGTTCATGTTTCTATTGTTCTCCATTTATATTCCTATTGTATAATATGTAATGTATTCTTCATGTTATTCCATATGTATTCCCTTACTGGGCTTTATAGCTCACCCTTTTCTTATGCATGTCCTCAGGTTATCCCATGCAATGCTACGTACGAGGGAATGTAGTTGTAATGTAAAAGAAGTTTTCAATCAATATGTTTCATTTCATGTTTTAATTTGTTATGTAATGATCATAATCTCCAAGGAAAATAGACCTCTCGATCTTCCATGTTGTATCAAGTGAAGAGTTTATGTAATAAATCATGTTTATGTTTTAATAAAAGTAGGGTTGTTATATCTTCATCATTCCGAAACTGATCAAGATTATGCTCATCATGTTGGATGCGCAATGCTATGTAGTCAAGTCCTCTTGATCTATTATCTTTCCATTTTTATGTCAACTGAAATATCAGGGTATGATAATTTTCCCTATTTATTATATCTACAATAATATGATCCTAAATCATGGGCCAATACTAGAGGATAATAGTCATACAACCATAAGGTGGGTTGTCTATAACTCATCCCTAAAGTTCATTGATTTTATATTTGTTGTGTGTGGACCACTTATTTCATCGGGTGAATGTATTCCACGTTTATAATCATTAGAATATTATGGTTATCCTCTTTCAAAATATGTGATTAATTTTGGGTGGTTATGAATAAATCTACATCTTTTCCATGTCAAAGGTTATTATATAATTGTGTTTGATTGTTTTGAAACGTTTGTGCCACCATTATGGTGTTCCATGGATTGACCACTCTAAGGGTATGATTTCCCATATTAAATGTGTTGTTTTATATTTTGAATTACATTCTAGTAAATACAATGTATACATACCACTTGACCCACCTAAGGTAAGAGATTCAAATTAGTAATTAAATGTGAATGATTAATTGGTTTCATATCCATAACACCCCTTACCACATTAATGGAAGGTATTGGAATGAATTTTAAATTATGGAATATTCCATAGATGGATTAAATGAATGGTTTCATGCTGCATATCCTTGTCACACTAATTAAAGTCATGGATTTAACCAAATTACTTGATAAAAAGGTTGCATGATACTTGACCATATAAAATTAATTAAAGGAAAGGCTTGAACCAAATAAAATATTGCATGACTTCATAATTAAATAGGACTATCCTAACACAACATCACCTTGGATTCCGATCAGGGAATTCTATGAGCACTAATGAACACCACATTGATTCAAGTATATGGAATTGTTAGGTTGATAACCACCTATATCTTTATCCATTTCTATTATTGGAAGCCTGGTATGATGCCGCAGGATCCATACATATTATTATAGGCTTCCTCAGATACATCCCTTAGACCTAGCATTGACAAGTAGGTTTTGTGGTTACAGACCATAGGGCCCTGTCACTTCTTAGCCTCATATTACCTTGGACGATCACTTTAGATTCTATAGGCACCTTGTTGTGGAATGCCTTGGACATGCACCTTGTATTACACTCTTATCCTTAGCCTGGAAATATTAACTACTAATTTGGTGACCCTTAAGGTCTTAGTTGACTTGGTTGATACCTTATAAGTTTCACGATCTACACATCAGGAGACTGCATCAGTGTTGGACATTCCTCACATATCCTATTAATTTAACCCAGTAATTCATTGCTTAATGAACTAGTTACATGTTCATATGCCAGTTGAGGGCTAAATCAGGTACTTGAGTATTTAGTTACATTATACTACTTTACTTTATATATGCATTCGTGCACACTGTTACATTTACATTACACGGGAAGGATGTTATAGACACCATTGGTGGTGGTCTAGTGAGATTTATCTCACTCCCTCTCCAGGAACCATTTGGTACTATGGGTAAATTATATGGTGGAAAGTGTTGACAAAGGGAAGAATGAGACTATAAACACTTGATTGATTGTTTTTTAGTATGGATCTTGGTAAGAGAAGACTAAGTTGGTACTGAGGATGATTGAGATAGTATTTTATTTCCTTTAATCTTCGTGAAACATGTTATGCATGTTATTTTTATACATGTTTCCATCATTCTAGTACATGATGTACGATTATTTTCTTAATTCTATTCCAGTTGTTTCAATTATTATTATCGTTGTCTCAAATTTTCTATTTTGTCATCTGTTTACAAATTTTTCTTCTACTATTTACCTATGTTTACTATCACCCATTTTTCTACACTTTGTAATAATGGTATATCCTACCCACATCCACACTATAGGCCCTTGCTGTTGGTTGGAAGCCACATGTGTTCATGGAGATGCAATGAGGCCATGTGGGCCACAAGGCTTGGTGAAACCTTTAAGTGAAATATTGGTCCAAGACATCACATTAGTAGGGATATCATAGGGTTCAAACATGTTACTTTTATTATTTTTCTCACAAATACTACATCGCCCACCTATAATAGCATTGTAAACATCCTCAAAAAATGTATTCAAAACCTATCCTATGATATGTTTTTTATCTGATGTCACTCATCTTTGTAAAGAATGCACAATTGAATAGTTTGTAAACCTTACAATAATGTCAAAAACCCAACGGAATAATCAATAAATTCCACAAACCATCATGTCCTACATGTTGGATTCATCGGGTGCATCAAATCCCACATCTTCAGACTTGTGTTCCCATGATAAAGGGAGGCTATAGAATTATTTGACTAGATGGGTAAAATAATCAGTGGGATCACAAACATGTATCCCCATGATAATTTTAATCCCTTTCATAAGGAGTGTGGAATGATCTCTCTTTATTCAATATTCTCACCCCAGTTCCAAATTCTGATTAGTGATTCAAGCTCATATGATCCACCACACAATCTATATCCACCAATAGTGTTCCCATTGATGATTTCATCACTGTGAACATATAATGACATATGAACACCAATATATGATAATTATATATTTATGATTATTCCCCACTCATTATTTATTAGTTCATGATCGTATAAATTTGCCTCCTTCTCAGTGTAAGTCATGGTATCTTCATCATCGGTATATATGCTTCATGGGTATAGTCATCCTTTGCTATCCCAAAAGATAAATGATATAAAATAAACAACCATAATGTACTTAAGACTATTTTCAATACCCAGTAATTCATCCTACATTAACAATATTAATTTGATAATTATTTACTAAACTATAAATTTTGTCACCCCATGCATAAGCCCCAAATCATCTTTAGAGGCCCTATACTCCATGAATCCAACTTGAAGAGATATATTTCATGATATCAATATATAAATGGATATATTACTTGGAAAAATATTATCTTGGAATCCCATGAAAAAGTCCCACTAAATCATCTATTTTTACCTCTTTTGTATCATATATATCCAAACTGTTCGACATTAAACTAAATGGTATTTTTTGGTCCCATAACATTAAAATATTTTACTGAAATTATGTGGGATTTGATTCTTATTTACCAGGATACACATTTAACCAATAATAAATTCAAGACCAATATATTACTTTCTTAAATCATCCCTCACTAGGTCATATTCCAAGTGATCCTAGAAATCCTCTCACTAAAGACTTATTCTCAAGAAACCATCCACATCAGTCTATAATTCTGGTTGTTTCATATCCTAATTATAAAATAATCTTCACATTTTCTAAACCAGCAATACTTCTTATGAGTCTATGCTCCTAGTAAACAAATTCCAAAATCATATAACTCTAATTTATTATACAAGATGATAAATTACATTGCACCCAAATATATGGATTTAAAATGAAACCTATTAAAAAAATAAAAATGAATGATGGATAATGTCTAATATTTTCATATATGTTCCCATATATTCGTTTCTATGACCCATTTTTTTAGGGGAGGTATCTAAAAGATTTACTTAAACTAATAAGAATGGATTTACAACTTGTTTTAAATCAATAATAGAGTCCATGATTAGGTATTAATTCCCCTCAAAATGTGTGAATATCCTGAAATCCCAAACTCTCGATCAGTGTCCATTATAAAGAATCACTATTTAAAATGACTTAGTATTTTAATTCCATTGCAAAGTTGTTCCCTAAGGATTATCATGCCATGATTTTATAGATTATTGAGTTGTCAAAGTATCCAGTAGGAACAAAAATGATGAAGCCTATGTTAATATTACTTCTTAAAAATAAAATGATCTTGTAGAATCTATTATTGGATTCACAAACATATTGTTGGCCTGAAAAAGATTTATTATCCCTAATAAAGATCATATTATTATGTACCATTCATTATGATAGTGAATTTATGGGTATTATTATTATGATCATAGAAAAAGTGGTGTGTCCCATAACTATTTTAATTCAAATGCATAAAATCCTCATGTAATAATCTTCTTTCATACAACATCCACTGAAAATACTTTAAATACAAAATCCAAGAGGGAACTATATGCAACAAAATACCTCCAACATCAAGTTACCTACACACTAGTGAGTATGTATATAATCAACATTATGATTCCAACCTTGGAGGATACCTGAAAGTTCCCCTTGAAGTTAAAGTCTCACAACCATCCCAATTAAAGGAATGCTGTGATGAAGTATGTCATACTAATTTCCACTTACAATAAAATTGTGTCTCTCCATATAGATTAAAAAAATTACAAATTTCCATACCTCAAGATTGTGTATGGGATCTCTAATGACACAATGACTATATTGACTCTTCCAAAGAGGGACCCTGCTATAGGTTGTCTCTAATTCAAATGTTGTGAATTCCAAACTATGCAAAAGATGATTAAGGAGGTCAAAATAAAACTCTAAGCCTCTCCAATCCATCTTAAGGCCCTAATTACTAATTTTTGGAGTGTTGAAAGATAAGGTATTGGGGACATATTTCCTCCAATATTAAGGAATTTCACCAACACAACATGCCTACATTGAAGGAGTTCAATTATATTACAAGTCATCTCCAGTAATCCTACAGATAAATTTTGTAAATGTTTTATAAAACACATTAGTACACCATCGTGATGGATTTATAGAGGTAACATATTTACACTCTCATCTAAAAAGATGATTTATGGAATGTTACAACGAGGACGGATAAATAGTGGCGGCCACATGTTCTTACTCCAACCCATTGGGATTTTTTCCATGTTATCAATGTCAAAATGGGTAGGATAATATTCTTTCACCCATAATCAAGGAATCCATTCAACCCATTTTTCATCCACAACCCTAGAGAATTCACATATCCCTACCCATATTCTAGAGTATTATCTGCATATTCTAGAATAGAATGAGGACCAAGGGAGAGAACATATTTTTAAATCCACAAAAAAATTCTACTAGCATAAAACCAGATAAATAAACATATTCCTACTCCCTATTTGGTATAATGGGAGAATTACCATATTACTTCTTCCACATATAAATCTATTCAACATATTCAAATTGAAAATTGGAGTGGGATCATATCCCCAAATCCATTTAATATTACTTCCAATATATTTTTCTATTAGATCATAATTTTTAACACATTCATACCCCCCCCCATTTAGTCATGGAAGTATAAAAACATTACTTAATAGTAACCAAAAGGTTTCACACATTCTCAACTTTTCTAGAGGGACCTATTTTTATATCATGTTTACATGAAAAGGACATGCCCATAATACTATCTATCATCATAGAGATATTTGGGTATCGTTGATGATGAAATGTGATATTACTAAGATTACTCATACCTAATAAGGTCAACTATCTACCTTGTGGAGAGTGTATAAAAGGATATCTTTCCAAGGTAATCCAATTAACCAATATTAGCTTCATATCCCAACATTCAGCAAGGATTATATTTTTGAGGCATTATAACACCTATATAAAGTGAACCAAGAGTCTATTGACACATCAATATAAAATTATACCTAATTAAACCATAGAGGTCCTCTCCATTATATTTCTATCAATAGATCTAGGATTCCTTTAAATAAAACATACCACAAATTTCCTCTCAATGGAAAAATGAATATCGATCAAGGGAATCATTCATATGGTTTCAGTTTTGAAATTCTTCCATATAGTAAGAAGATAAATGGGTAAGGGGGTGTTCCACTCTTTTATGATACATTTAAACCACCTTCATACCAAAAATTACTCAAAGTATTGGGCCTTCTTATTCCTATGGAATCAATTCACACCTATCATATTTCATCCTAATAAATGGTTGGTTTTGGTAAAAGTCAATTTTTGTGCCTCCCCCACCATAAATATTCTTATGAATTATTAATGGAAACCTTAGAAACCATCCCTTTATTAATAATGTTTCCAAAAAACATCCTATATGAACATATTTTATGGATTATTTTTCCCATGAATATGACGAACAATGAAGGGATATGTCAAAAGAACATTCCATGGATGATCTTCTAATCATTTCCTAGACCATTTATAACTCCAATTTTACATCCAAAATGAGTCCAAAAAATATTTCATTCCGTTATTATTATATAATTTATGGAAAAACTATTGTAATTAAAATTCATTTTTATGACCTATCAGGTGTAAAAAAACTATCTCAATGTCATAACCGATGTAAATCACCAAATCAACTTTTTTCATTCCCTGTATCTCAGAACCTAGGATTAGAGAAACAATGTAATACCTTTTAGAATATGTATCTCTAATGTGTTATGAAACATTGATAAATAATCTCTAATTCCCAATTTAGTGTGAGTATCATGGGATGTGGTAAGCCTGAAGAATTGTAATTTAATCCATTCTCATCCCATGAAACTCTCACAAGGAATACATATAGTAATTTCATTACTATAGGAGAAGATATAAGGAAAGATTCTGTATATAGTAGTCAGTCATATCGATAAGATAATATCACCTCTTTGAATCATATGTAATGTGATCAGTGGAAATAATTCATTGATAGAATCATCCACTAGGATTACAAAAAAGATTGTGTGAGCTTCTAAATTTATAAAGGAAATGTCCTTGACTATAGGAAACCCCATATTGGAGAGTAACTAATATTCAGAAAAATACACTACACCTTGAGCATGCCTATATAAAATCACATAAAATTAGAAATTTGGTGTCTGAATTCATAATGGAATCAATAAATGAACAACCACAAGTCATATGGATATGATAATTTTTACCACCCAAACCACCCAAAGGGTCATAATATTCTTAAAGACACATATCAATGATGAATGAAAAATTATTTAAAATAAAACCCTCATAGTTGAGGAAATGTTTACCCCCTTATCTATCTCCCCTATGAAATTTTTTCTTTCCCAAATAGACATGTGACCACAAAAAAATTAATTCCCACTCTTTTCTTGCTACTATGAGGAACTCCAAAATTATTTAGGTAACACTCAATATGAATGGTTGGATATTACCACATAATCTCCAATCATGTTCCAATATTAAAAATAATTTGAGTGTAAATGACTAAAACACATTGGGTTCATAAGTTGAAATATCACATAAAGATATTGGATTATAAAAGCATTCAAATTTTCCTCTTAAGTAGGACATAAGGGATGAAGACCCACCATTTTACTCTAATTTTGATTTCTATATTTCATAAAATTCATCAATGAATATTTTTAATTATAATCCAAAAGATGACATAGGTCATGACATTGATATAGAGGGACATGAAAAAGAAAAAGTTTCCCGAAACTTAGTTCATGTTGAAGCATATAGTGACTGTGTGTGAACATAACATAAATAGATGAATTAAAACTTATAAATATTTAACGTTCAATTTCTACCCACTCAAAATTGTTTATCCATGTTCAAAAGGAAGGGGATATCTATATATCAATCACCATCTAAATATTCCAAAATTATCTCCACTGAAGAGAAGTTTTCATAATATAATACAAATATAGAAAATCTAAATTGACTTAAATCTAAATAAATAGTATAAATATTATAATTGATTATAAAATTCTATTAATATTGAATATTTATCCTCTAATTAACCCCCTTAATCAAGAGTGGATTACCCAAACAATAAAAGAAGAGTTTAATCATCATGTTGGATTTGTGTCCAAACAACTAGTTTATTCAAACCTAGTTATATAGGAAGTATAATAGATTCTTATATTATGTATGTAGTTTCAATCATTTAATTAAATTCAGCCAATTTTATCTCCAAATATGTTTACAAAGATTATAAAAACTATGAAACTGCATCAAGATTCCCATATTATCCATGTTGAAATTTTTCCTTGCGCAATATAACATATGGAGGTCCTTAACTCCAATAAGTCGCGGGCCACTCAAACAAAATCCATATATAGGTGGAACAACCAAGGGAATATTGAGATGAAACCATATCTCAAATGTGTGTATATCACTCCTTATATTCCTAAAATCAGGAATATTAACTAAAAACCCTTTAAAAGAATGGGATATCCATTGGAAGACTTTACATATTTTATATCCTAGTGTATCCTTATGATGGTAATAGTTGATCAGTAGGAGTTAGTGAAGCACTATTTTTTTACTATACAAATTAGTGTATATTGTTCATCCATTATATTATTTTTATAGATGGATCCATTATAGTCCTAATATACTTTAATAATTAGTTCCTATACCAATTCACCTATATTTTGTGTAATATAATTATGCTTAACCACTAAATTAACATGAAATGTGAAAACTAGGGAGCCTCATATTTTATATCCATATAGAATAAGGTTACCTAGACCTACATTCTTAGACCCCATGAAACCAGAACATTCTTTACGAATAGTATTTTAAACCAAATAATTAATAACAATCAAAAACTTGATATAAAATACTTATTTCCACATGATTATTAATTTCATCTCCCAATAATCTAACACAATCCTGAAAATATTTAGGTTTAGTGTCTTTGAAGAGTATATTAATTATCAACCTATTCTAAAAAAAATTAATATACTATATAATAATTACTCACATATGATATCCTATTTGTAACATCAAACATAATACTCTTATTCATAACCTATGTAATGGAAACATAATAAATGGTAAGCTTAGAATATTTTTAATGGAACTGATGAAGATTATAAGTAATTATAAGATAATAATTTATTTATATCAATATAATCATAGTCTAAAAACATAAAATTTTGATATCATATCCAAATAAAAAATGGTTTATAATACATAGATCAAGAATATAATCATAAAATATTATTTAAGAAATAATAACTTGAGGGTGATGAAAAATATATGAATCTAGCGTGAAAATATTCATATAAATTAAAAATAGGGAGTACGAAGTACTGCATGTTTGTCAAAATATAATAGAGTATACATTATTACATGATTCCCATATCATTAATGAAAATAAATCACTTCTTGATTCCGATATTTGATTGATAATAAATACTTGATTCCCTTATTTATTTAATGAGATATAACACTTTACTCAATGTTTTAGATGGCTATATAAATCATTCTCTACCAGTCACATAATGAATACCACACTTTTTTTAAATGGAAATATGGAAACATTCATATTTTAGAAATCACTAAGTTAACCCATGGAGTATAAATATGTTTTAAATAAACATACATAAAAATATATACAAGATATCTAGAGAAATAACATGGTTGGAATCAAAAAAATATCCCATGTTTAACATAAAAATAGTAATAGATGTTTGAATAAATGAAAAATATCTTTTTAAGAAAATAACATCAAAAAATAATATGAAATAATCATTTTATTTTAAAAAAAATTATAATTAAGATTATTTAGACGACCATTTTAAGGAATTGAATGGAATTTTCATTAAAAATAAGGGTCCTAAGATAATTTTTCTACATAGATAACATTTAAAATATATACTTCTCAAACCATTGAAAAAAAACCCGTTTGTAAAAAATTAAAATATTCCTTTGAAATATTTTTAAAGAGAATCAAAATAGTATAATTTGAATTTAATCAATTATTGGATCATTGGTAATGATTTCAATAAAATCATCCAATGAATATGTACAAAGAGGATAATATTATTAACTATGAAGATGATATAATAATAACATCATGTAAATTATTTACCAATAGAAATGAAATTGAGAAAGTATATGTAAAACAACATGAATAACCAAAGGAGATAAAAATAGATTAGTATTTTACAGAAAATTTTCACATGTTTTTTCACTTCATAGGAATTATTCACAACAATATTGGTTAGAAAATAAGAATGAGAAACATATTACAGATTTAATAACACTTGAATAGAAATACCTTTAAAAGAAAACATAATATTTATTTTTAAATATCTTGAATTTAATGAAATTTATTGTAAATGAAATTAATTTGTATGTATATTAATCAATAAAAAGAATAAAAGTGGTGAATATGGAATATGTCTTAAAGGATTAAAGTTGTCACAATAAATCCTTACCTTATCTTTAAACTTCCAAAAAAGTTATTTAAGATGTTGTGTAATAAGAAGTAATATATTAGTAACCCATTTAAAACCCTTATTCATATATATTAAAATTCCTAAAACTTAATTATAATCATTCATTATTCCTTTATTTGTTAGTTTTTTCTTATTTTCATCATCGAATGTTACTATATTTTATTATCTTGATCGTGTATTGTAAAGTCGACATTGAACCCCATTCATTAATAAATAATTAATCGTCAAAAATGAATTTAGTTGTGTATAATAAAAGTTCACTAATTTTTTAAAAAGTTCCATTCTCATTCCATGAAATTTTAATACATGATTTTTGAAATTGAATTGGTCATGAGCATGTTTGGGGTAATTTACTAATATCAATTGATTACATTCTAGTGAATTTAAAATTTATCCAACCAACAAATAACATATTCACTAAATATATTACTCCTTACAATGATCTAAATTAATCAAATATATTTTTATTATAATCTATTTATGGTGTGATGAAAAAGTAAACACATCATCCATGGATCATGTAGTTCACATGTACGTACGAGTGACTTTTAATTGTATGAACTGTTGGATTAAAGGTAGAAATTATTATTACAATAGAAAAATAATATTTATGAATAATTATGATACTTTATTTATTATTTTATAATTATAATACTATATTTTAATATTTAAAACAATAAATTAAGGAATACAAATATAAAAGGAGTCATATGGGATGTTTACCTTACTCTTTTGAAAAATTCCAACACAAATTAGATTAAACAAAAAATGGTTGGTACTTTCATTTGATTAGTATATTTAGAACATGTATAGATGTGGTGGTGATGGGTTCAAATAGATTTTGGGTGAAAAGGGAGGCCTAATTTGGGAGGAAAATTGATATAGTGAAGGGCTCCTTTTTATAAGTGATAGGCATTGCATTTTTGTAATAACAGATGCATTGTTCATTGAATATGACTCAAAAATTATAAATAATTGATTGAGAATGATTAGTTGTTTATATAACTCAAAAAAAGTAATGGATAATTTTTTGAGATATTTAATCCTTTTCCACTTAATTTATCATTTGAATGTATTTTACTTTTATAATGAAACTTGTTTTTTTACCTAAGTAAATTATTTATATTCTTTAAAATAAAATTTTTCTTTTTTATCTATTTTTTATATTATGAATCAAATGTTGAAAAAATTTACAATATTAAATTTTGTAATGTAAATAAAAATTAATTCTAAAATAATAAGTGTGTAGCAATTAATAATTGTTTTTATAAGAAAATATAATTTATGTTCTAAAGTAAAAATGTTAGGTTTCTAAAAATAAATATAATGTTTTAAATTAATAAATTATATTTATAAATACGTCTAGGGTTAAAAATGTGTTTCATTAATTTTTATATTATTCTAATATAATAACGATGTCATCAAATTCAGGGCATTTATAAAAACGGTATTAAATACTATTCACCTAAAAACCAATTTTTATAGAATAAGCTCAAAAAATAATCCTAATATAATATTATCATCAAAAATAAAAAAAATTACATTTTTTAAAATAAAAATTATTAAAATTTGGAATTTAAAATTTAATTAAAATTATATAATATAATAGAATTTTGTTTTTCTTAGGAAATGAATTTTTAAACTATTTACAACTTTTATTCTTACTTACTATCAATTTCTAATTAAATTAATTTAAACCTATAAAAATATATCTTATCTTAATTGAACAAAAATGTATTTAGTTTCTTAAAATTCCAATCCATAGAAAATAAAAATAAATTTTTATAAGAATATGTTTTAATCATAAAATGATTTTAATATTTATTATGAAACACTAATTGAATTTTATCAATGAATTTTTATTAAAATAAACAATTTTTTTATGAATATAATTAATAATCCAATTACCCCCATCCAATTTAATGGATACAAGTTAACTATCTCAGTTAATACATATTATATTATCTTAATGTATCGTGTTTCCTCTTAGTTTTGGTGTATCCCTTGAATTTATCTATTCAACATAATATTAATTAAAGAAACATATATGAGGGGTCATTTAATTATAACCCCCTTAAAATAATTTATCCCTTGAAATTTTATTACTCTAAAGGAAACAAGAGAAGGTATTTTTCTATATTTCACACTCAAGTTCCAACATAGCATCCTAAAACTTATGATCCCCATAGAGGATTAAACATATTGGTATTATTATTTCACAAAACATTATCTCTATAATCCAATATTGACATTGATTTTTAGTCATAAGAGTGATCATATTCAATATATATGACCTCTAAGTTTAATTCATGTGTCAGATCAGATATGTACATCCTGAAAAGTGATTCCTGGAAGACATCATTTATTATGGAGAGGTTTTGAGGAAGTGAAAATGGTCAGATACCATCCCTAAAACATCGAGGATTCTAAAAGGATTAATGTTCCTACGTAATAACATCGTATTACATTCATACCTCATAACATTCTCCAATGTTTGTATTAATTTAATTACATTATCTCTGAAATCAAAATCCAAATCTCAGTTTTGGTTATTGACATTACCCTTTGATAGAATTATCATTGCTTTTAGGTGTTGGTGAATTGTTTTTATTATCTTTCATATCAATATCATGGTCTAGTTATTCTAAATTATGTTCCCATAATTATTCATAATATGTTCCATTTTTTACACCTTTTCCTATACAAACCCATATATAGATCCATAAGAATTCAAGAATGAAAGATATTATTGTACGATAACTCTACCATGTGAAGCTGTTGAACCAAAACACATTTGAAATAAATATAATTGTATCTCATCATATCCTATAGTGTTTGGATGGTCCTTTTAGATCAATATAAGGATGAAAGGAAGTACTGAATCATATCTTTAAATAAAAAACTGGTAAAGATAATTCAAAATTATCATGTTATACCTCATATCATGAAATGATATAATGGATAGTGGCACACCATGTATCCTTACCACTTAAATATATATATATATAATGGTTAGTTGGATAATTATGAAATATTTTCTAATAGAAGTAAAATTCATTTAATTTATAGGGAAACCAACTAGAACATCAATGGAAATACGAATTATAGATGTTTTAGGTAGTAATTTAACTAAATCCATTGTGATGTTATCCCATTTCTATATTAACATTGATAGTGGTTGAATTATCCCCCTATAGATATATAATTATTCCTTATGTTTCTGAAAAACAAGGAATCCAAATACATATTCTAAAATCTCCCTCTTTATATTCTCCCACTATAAATTTTTCTTAAGATTCACTTGTTTGGGATTCTAGAATGAATTGAGAATGGTGATTTATGTGAATCAACCAGAACTCATTTAATTACAATTTGGAAGGGAATCATATATGATTACCAAATATTATGACTCCTCTATTGTCAAACTTGGACTCAAAATCATTCCCCAAATTCTATTCTACCTATATATCCTCCTTTAATTATACCTTAATCATCCCATAGATGTATGATTGAACCATAATTTTAGAAAGATAATATTTATACACCTTCCTTATGATTTTATGGTATACCCTTTTTATATCCATGATTATTAGGTCTTTTTAAATCCTCATCAAGGATAGAGTAACATAATAACTCTTTTATATAAAATCTTCCACCTTATCCACCCTCCTAGGGTAGTAATATTTTGATAAGTCATATTATTTTAATTATTCCATCCATTTTGGTGAATATTTGTCTCGTTTTTGGTAATATATACTTTTATCCAGTATAGATATCAACCATTTCACCATAGAGGAAAATCCGTTAAATTTTCAACATAATGGTAACTATCTCCAACTCCAGATCTTGTGTTGGATAGTTTTTATTAGGAATCTGTAATTGATGCGAATAATATTCTATTAACATTTAATTATTCGTAATAATTAATCACAAAAGATTCAATAAATCACCATTGTATATTAAAAATCCTTTTACAATATAGGGTATATAATGTATAGGTGTACCAATATCTTTTTAAAATCATTGAATCATTCCTCGCATTAATCAATATAATGTGACATCACTTACTTCCATGTTAAATTTTTTAAAGGATTGGTAAATCATATGAAATTTTTCAGAAATCATTTATAGTATCCCACTAATCCAAAAAACCATCATATTTAAATCATGTCAATTATTCTCAACCATTATTTACTCACTTTATTCTTCGATGCATCCATAGATATACCATAACTTATGATTACATGACCCAAGAATTATAATTTTTTTAGGAAAACACATAATTTTTTAACAGGGAATTTTTTTGTCCTTTCTCAATGTCATTGGTACAATTTGGAAATTATATTCCTTTTCATCCTTACTCTTTGATTATATGAGAATATCATGATAAAGACTACCAAAAGATTTTCAAGGTAATATCTAAAGATTTAATTTATCAAATTCATAATGATATCAAGGAAATTTATATATCATATTGATATTAATATATATTCATAATTTCCATACCCTGTTTTAAAATTTTTCTTGGGTATATATTTTTTATTTACCCATTTTTTATGGTACCCAAATATAATATTAATCTTGTAGAAATATATAACACCTAGTAGTTAATCAGGTAAATATTCAATATAAGGTAGTGGTTATTTTTTTCATGATCATTATCTTGTTATTTTCATGGTATTCAATATAGAGATTCATTTATCCATCCTTATTCGTAACATAGAGAGTATGTAAACCCGAAGCTGAAGAAATCAACTATATAAAATCCTTTTTCATATTTTACTAGATTTATGTTATCAATTACATAAATTCAATAAGATTAATTATATAAGGATTCATAGATAGAATCATAGGACCATGTATGAGTTCAATTGAAAGCTCACAACCTTGGGAGGAGATAGGGAAATTTCTTAACAAATACATCAAAAAATTATTGGATAATAATAATATCTTCAATTTTGTGTTATTCTAAAACCATTAGAGCTAAATAATGATCATGATTATGTTTTAAGACCCATAAAATGGATGATATTTTCATAAGAAGTACATTTTCATACATTCCCTGATAAATGATCATGGTTTGATTAAATATATTAACCATGAATTCTCTATCCAAATAATCTATGTAGACTCTATATAAATTGGGAAAATCAATTATTAAAATCACATAGAATTAGACCAAAGTAAGGATTAAAATATTTAAAGGAAGTATTTTATATCTTCAATGTTTTATATTCACATTTTCATTACATGTTGTTATATGTTGATACATTTCAGTTTCTTTTGTTCTATGTTTTTTAAAGCCCAATATTTTTGTTTCCAATATTTTTTTTGAATGTGGATAGGTTTTAATCATTCTTTATGTTGATGTATCTATGAAATTGATATTAATTATTGAATTGTTATATGTTCTTTTCAATTCATTTGGGATGTTGAATAAAAATAGATGTTTGGAATTTGTAAGGATTCACTATTTTAAATGGATTTGTATTTAATATTTTATTTTCTTTTCTATGAAATGGTTTAGTTAAATGTGGGAATGTATTTAATTTTTTTGACAAACATTGATCATTTGGAAACTTTGTCACATTGGGATACAGACATATCACATTACTCTTTATGATGCCACTAGATGTTTTGTGATATTAATAGACTTTGGAAGGACTCAATGATAGTTGGAATGAATAAAGTACTTGTTTAGTATTATTTTATGTTTATTATGTATTCCCATATACTAAAGACCAAATTTTATGTTTTTTCAATAATACTTGGTTTATCACATGATGGTTTATCTAATCAATATGTTATCACATGTTTATGTTATTGTGCATACCAGTATAGTTTTTTCTATCCTTACCCACTTTCTTTTGTACATGAAGTATTCATGGATTTGGTGTATATTTAATAAATTTATTAAAAATATTGGAATGTTTATAAAATCATTTTTTATGAAAATTATTTATAAACTAGATTTTATTTTCAATGAAGAACTTTTTTATTCTTGATATTATAACTTCTTGGGATTTTTTGTTGTTCCATACTAGGATCCATTATCACACCCTATATTTACCATTGGGAGGATTTAGGCCTTGTTTTTTAATACTCTAGTGAAGGGAACATAATCATGTATTGTGTTGGGTTCTCTTTTCATTTATAACCGTTGTGATGGGATAGTTTTTTGTGACATATTGTCTCATATGGACTTGTTTAGTTTGGTATTCTTTACCTGTATATTTTTTTTGTATTTGTATTATATATTTTTGTTTCAAAAAAAAAATTATTTTTGTTATTTATTTTAAATTGATGGTTATTTAGTAATACATGAGACTAGTGGTTCTTTTCTATATCTTACATAATGGTATAACATCTTGGGTGACTTGTATAGTTGACATGGGATGATTTTTTACATATTAGTATCATATAGAATTACAATAATGATGTTGTGTTTAAACTTATTGGGTGTTGTTAAGTGTTTTTGTAGGCTGGAGTAAAGATAGTTGACATTCGTGTAGTATATGCATAAAAAGAGCAAGACCATATCACTTTATTTTTGGAATTTTAGTTACCATAGGAGGTTGTAAAATTTTTCCAATAATGATAATTCATATTTGAGGATTTTTGAATGAACTAGATATGGGTTTTAATTAAATGGGCATCTTACATATTTTTATTCAGTGTTTGTTAAAAAATAATATTTCTATTTAAATTATATTTGTTTTGAAATATTCATATTGACACATGATGTTAATCATAGGATTTTTGTAATCTTTTTGTGACTGATTAGTTTTGGTATTTTGACTATTAGATAATTATTATTATAATACATCATCCAAATATGACTGAGGAAGCTATGATATAGGTTTCACATGTGAATCCTCTAGTGGACCCTTCCTGATAGAATCTACAATCTGTAATATTTAGACTTTGAGTCTGGTAGGTGTTAGGAACCCACAATGAGTAATGGATCCCGACTCAGAATTTACAAATCATAATCCACTTATCATCCATGGTGTAGAAACCCCATAAAATGAAATAATTACATGATAATATTGAGGGGATATTTATATTTCTGATAAATCCTAAGGACCCTAAATTGGGTTTTTTCAAGAATATGCATTAGATAATATGAAGGATATAGTGAGATTATATTGTTGAATTTAAGTTGCACAAGCATGTCACCTTGGCATCTTTCAAGAAAATATTCAACAGTCAGTTTTATCCTATGGAATTATGAGCAGAAAATACTAGGTAGTTTTTTTACATTGGAGAAAGAAGGTAAAATGATTATGGAGTATTCCAACCATATTTTGGATTTAGTGCACTAGGTATAATATCTTGTTTGTGATGTTTACCTGATGGATTGGTGGTTGGAGTTGAGGGATGCTATTTGGTCGATGATTATTTTCATGTGCCTTATCAACATTATAGAGATAATTGATAAAGAGGATTTGGAATAGGGTAACATAGCTAGAAATATGGATTTGGAGGAGATTCAGTTTGTATTGTTATTATATAGGGTTTATTTTCTATAAAAGAAAGGAAACGTAATGGTAGCAAGTTTTCTTCAGGATGAATTTTGTTTGTTTTCTCTAGAAAATAGTAATTAGTTCCTTATCAATGTGAATTCCTTATAATACAAAGAATACCTTCATATAGGTTTCTAATAATTTTCATCATTTTGGAAAATATATCCATATAAGAATTTTTGAAAGAGGATATCCCAATATAGTAAGGTTGGATACACTCTCACTAAGGGTTTATAGGTTTATACCAATGCTTCCAATGGGGGTGGGTATTTTACTAAGGTTAAGCAGGTGTTCATGTGGCTGAGATGTCTTGGAGAGTAGTTGAACCAGGTCATCCTTATATAGTAGAGTTTTTTCCAGAGGAATGTAAAGTAGGGTCAGACAATGTTTGAGGTACATGGTGTATTTCAACTTCTATAGAACTACATTTTTTTGATACATATGTTACAAATATTTTATGTTATCAAATTTATTGGATGAGTTAAGGTTCAATTATAAGATTATGTTGTTTTATTGGATCATTAAACCCCATTAGGAAATATTTATATAAAAGGTTTCATTTTTCCAACATGTTGAGTGATGATAGAAGACCGTGAGGTGGAGTGTGACATCGTAGGTCTTGATATCTATATAATCAACCTGATTATTGGAATGTATTGAATGATCATACTTAAGAACTATATTTATTTTTATCTCTTTCATGTTCAGTTTCAATCTCTTGATGGAATCACTCATGTTTTTAAGGTTAGTGGGATTACAAGTCTGTGAGAGAGGGGAATATTGTATTTTATGATAGGGTAATCCCATGTTAGTTGATATAGTTTTTGCAAGATGTTTTTATACTTTTTTGTAAATTCCACTTACTATAGTGTTTTCTACATACCCTAAGGACATTCCAGAGGATTTTTATACTTTTCCACCATTGAGAGTGGTCAAGTTTACCATATCCCTGTTACATGGTACAATACTCATTTCTATTCCATCATATAATACGGTACTAGATGAGTAAGTAGAACATATTGTCCAGACAGTAGATCTCAAGGAAATGTATTTATTCATCTCATCATGTCACTAGTGGATTCACCTATCCTCTTTACTAAGATGGAAGAAGGGAGCCTTATACATTTTATTGATTATCAAATGTCAAATTAGGTGATTGTCAAGAACAAATATCCCTTGACCATTATTGATTATATCTTTTATAATTTTATAGGGTCTTATTGGATTTAAATTATCTAACTTCAGTTAGGGTACCACCAATTGATATTTTGAGAAGAGAATACACCTAATACAGTGTTTAATAGATTGTATTAGAATTTTATGTTTCTAGTTATTCCATTCGATCTCACGGATGCTCTTGTGGTTTTGATGACTTTGATGTGAATTTTTCCTCAATTCATAGAATATATATTTATTCTATTCATCGATGATAATTTAGTGTACTCTATGATAATGGAGGAGCGCATGGACAGTGTCATTCCTAGAACTTTGATGGAATATTGTATGTATGGTAAGATTTCAAAATGTGAGTTTTGGATTCAATAATTATTGTTTTTGGGGCATGATATATATTATAGGGTAATATCAGTGGATCCTAAAAAGGTATATGAAGTTATTTCCTTAGAGTGGCCCAAAAATGTGTTTTATATCCAAAAAATCTTATGTTTGGATGTCAGTTTGAGGTATTTTGTTTGGTAATTATCTAATGTAATATCTCAAATGAAATATTTAACATATAAGAGAGTAATTGTTTTGTGGAAAGAAAAATCATAGAGATATTTTAAGGAACTAAATTTGAGATTAAATTTAGATCAATATTTTTTATTCTTATGGAACCATATTAGGGTTATGGTATTTTCTATGGGGCATCTAGAATTGGATTGGGATGTCTCTTGATGTAGGGGAGATAGCTAGTAGCCTATGACTCCTTTGAATTATTACCTCATGAGATGAACTATCCTACCCACAATATTGAGTACATAGTGGTTATGAATCTACTCAAAACATGGAATCACTACCTATTTGGGGAGTGGTTTACTATAAATTTTTACCATAAGATCTGGTGGTGTATTTTCACTAGGAGGGATTTGAACTTCTGATAGATATTATAAGTGGAATATGTCCATACATTTTATTTTTTTTATTTATTATACTTACGGGAAAGGGAATGTTGTTTGAGATGATCTGATAAAGAAATTAAGGACACAAGTAGTGATAGAATTAGTGTAATATGGCTATATCTAGATTTTTATTTTTGATATGATCATGGAAATGGATGAATCTAGTGTAAATGTTTGTATGGATTTAATTAAGGATAACTCATCATCTGATGGCAGGGTTATGATCAAAAAGATATCTAATATTGAGTGCCATATATTTAGTAAAATACTTTATCGTGGAGAAACCTTGGGTGAATGGTTGGTTCTCTTAGTGGCACTTCTTATTTTTTGAATCGGGTCAGTTGTTCCTTTTTCTTTTAAAGCCGGTGTTGATGGATAGTAGACACCATACTTGTTGGTTTATTCACATTGGCACTATGAATATGTTTCAGGATTTGAGATAGCAGTATTGGTGTCTATAAAAAATTAACTCAATTTTGAATTTTATATCAGTATGTATTACTTTTTATATAATTATGGTGTAGAACCAGAAACCATCTATTTTGTTACAACCCATTCCCATTACTATACAAAAATGGGATGAGAATTTCATGTACACTATCATTGTTTCACCATGGAATTTTAGTGGGAAGGATGTTATTTGGGTGATCATTGATCAACATTCCAAATTTGTACATTTACTTCTTATCAAGGACACAATAAAAGTGGAATAACATGGGGACTTGTATATCTATGATATTGTGAGACTTCCTGGTGCTCCCTCTAACGTTGTTTTTGAAATGAAGAGGATCAAATATGGAAAATGACCTACTATATGTGGACGTATGTTTTATTTTTGAATAAATGGGCCTGGATATAAATGTTTCAATGGATATATATGGTGATTCATGGATTCAGAGAGCCTCACGAATGGATTTTGGGATATCATAAAGGAGACTGGGATGTGCATTAGATGTTGTTCATAATATTGGAGTGAATGAGTTAAATTAAATGATCCTATTATAGGTAATAGGTCTTGATTAATTTTAAAATCCTGAAAATTTACAATTTGGGAAACCATTATACATCATTAATGGGTCAATCATGATTTAATTTTACCTAAGGAGACACCATTTTCAGTGTATTTAAAATTTGCAGAATTCATGTCATTAAAGGGGTTCACAAACTAAATTCTGCAGTCTCAATTTTTGAACCATTTTTCATTCATTTTTATTTTATTATTTGATTGGAATACATCCCTCATAAGATTTAGGGTGATTTTTTTTGTTATTATAGACAATCTCCCTCCTTCCAGATTACACTATTCAACCTTTTCCGCCATTGGTGGTTATGTCGTATATCCCTAGTAAGAAGTCTTCTAGATTATTTTATGCTCTAGTCATGGTAGTGTCATTAGAAACATGTGGGATTTAGGCTATTATTGGTTGGTGGTTTATATCGATCCTATTTAGTATTGTTTTGTTCCGCTTCATTAAAATATTGACATATTGGATTCCAATATCCTTTTTAATGGTGTCTATATTCCCATCATTCATGAGGTACATGTATCTATTAATGTGGTTATAATTTTTTAATTTATATATATAAATGAAAATTCTTTGGGTTTAGAATGAATATTCTTTGGGTTTAGAATAAAAATTCATGTTTGATATTTTAAAGGATTTATTAAAAATTATTCATACTTTTAAATTGATTTTTTACTTTAAAATATATTTTGTTTGATATGGAAGTTTTCATTAAATGTCAATATGTATTTTGATATTATTTTTAAAAACCTCACACATTTGGAACCTTGGGTGTGTTAGTAAATGGAAAATGCCACATTAGTGTCCTTGATTCCACAAGAGTTTTTCTAATATTAAAATAATATGGAAGTAATTGATATTATAAGGAACCAACAAATTGTTCATTTAGGATTCTATTTTTTTCTATTATGTATCCCCATATCCCAGCTCGTAAATGGTGTTCCTTTATATTTATACATGATTTATCACATGATGATTTATTTCATGTATTTTTTCTCACATGTTTATCCTATGGTACATCCATGGTTTGTTTTTCTTATTCTTAAATTATTTCATTTGTACTTTACATATTCCTTGATTTTTTTATTACGATATTAATTTTTGGAAATCAATAAAACTTTTAATAAAATTTGGAAAATGATTTATAAACAAGATTTTTTTATTCTAGAACTTGTAAAATCATGATATTATAACTTGTATATTTTATTTTGGTACTATCCTATAGGCAATTATGCTCATATCCTACTTTTCCCCTTGGGAAATTGTATACCTTGATTTGAAAATTTTTGGTTATGTATGGGTAATCAGGTAGCATGATGGGATCTCTTATAATTCATCACCTTCATAGTGGGGTGGTTTGGTTGTGATGGATTTCTATATCGTGACTTGTTTAGTATGGTATGACTTTTATTTATGGTTAATTCTTTTTGGATTATCTTTCTACTCCTCATGAATATTTATTATGAACTTATCTGTAATGTTTATTTATTTATAAAGGTGAATTGTGTTTTTTTCTATCTCCCACCATTGAGGACCATCTTGGGTGACTTGTCTAGTTGACCTGGGCTATTTCATTATATTTTTAGTATTTTGTATCTTTATGTTCCTTCAGAAAAGATATGTATGATGACCTACTCTAAAACACATAAAATATCTTCTAATTCTATTATGAAAATTACCTGAGTTATTTTTCACACTTTATTATAATTTATATAGTTATATCATCTATTACCTACTATATTTTTCATCTATGCTTCCATGAAACTTTGTTTTCTGTTTCTTATCTTTATAATAATTAGAGTTTTGAGGTTTAATCTCCACCATGAGAATATATCCAACAATAACATCATATATACTTAATCAACTTATAAATAATTCCTATTTAACACATTAATTTAGGCCACAAAATGATTTTCCATTATTGATCTTAGTTTTAGTAACAAAATTAGCAGTGTACCTCGAATGTCTCCTAAATTTTACTTCATACATAAAAATGTATGCATCCTCTATTTTTTAACTCTAGTAATTCTCTCTCTATTTTTTCTAAATATATAAATGAAAATATATAATGAATAAAAATTAATTTTACTCTATCCATTATATAGATTTAACTTATTCCTTTGGAGTTTAATTCATAATAAGATTCATTCATTGGTCTGCATCACCCTTTATAAGATAAACAACTAAAAAAATCCCATGGTTTGAACACTAGAGAATAGAAAATATATTTATTATTTCATTAAACCATTTCATAGTAATTATTAAGTTGAAGAACCCACTATAATTGGGTTTTCATTGATTAATAAAGGAATAGATAGTAAGTTTCTCTTTTCTTGGTGTGTTTAGGAGATCAATATAAATCATGTTATTATTCTCATCTTGAGAGGGTTGAGTGAGATTTTCAACAAGACTTTGTACTCCTAGTCCCATTCTATTTGGTTTCAAATTAGGATGATCATTGAATTTCCCAAGAAATCCATTTTATCTAATTTTCATATTCATCAATCAAATAAATATATCAATTTTAGGGTATAAAAAATATCATAAATTCATAAAAACTGACTATAATCATAGAAATTATAACTCCTAAATGAAATGGATAAACTTGTTTATGAATATAAAAGTTGCAATATAGGTTATACGTGGTTGATATTATTAATTTATTCATAATTTATTATCTCCTCAACTTACTGATTTTTAAGAAATAATTAGTGTGAAATTATCATGTATTAATATTAAATAATATTGTGACCATTGTTTGAATTTTTCCAGATTCAATTCTATTTACTATTTTATCATAAATATCACCCATATTATCCAAATTGTGTGATCATTGTTTTTATGGGTAATTATAAACCATACTAATAATAATTCTACCATATCCTTGTATAATGTTTCAATTTTAAGGCATATAAACACCACATAAAAATACCTACTGAATATGTGATGAAAACAATATTAACCACGATGATTGGATTTTTTGGCTCAACCTAAAATACCAATTTTAGTGAAATTTCATAATTTTTTTTGATGATATCAAAAAACATCATGGATAAAAATTTGAAGTCCCAAATCAACCAAAAGTTGTCTATTAATGATTGAAAATTCTATCCCATGTTTATGTCCTGGATTTGGAAACAACCCACAATTTTTGACATTTCTCCAAATCATCTCACCCAATTGTGAAAAAACATTCTATTTAGAAATTAAAGAGTTGGGATAAAAAAGTTTATAATAAATGGTTTTGATATAAAAAATATTCCTAGATGAAAACCCATTCACATTCATTCCATGGAAACATAATTGATTATTATGGAAAGTGGAACATGGGTTAGGAAAACAGTAATATCATTAGCTCCAAAAGTACAATGGTCACCCAATTTTGAGGGTAAAGTATAAATATTAATATATAAAAAATTTATGAAAAATATATATCATTATGTATGTATCTAAATGCATAAATATTTGAACTAACATGAAGATAATATTTGGAAGAAAATTTGTCTTCCACTTTGGGACATTAATACATTCCCCTGTTGTCCTTACAAGGGGTTGGAACCTAGCACTAAAGGAGGATAACTGTTAACTCCAAAACCTTAAAAATTCAATAGTAAGACCTTCCATACTATTGTTTAAGAAATAGGTACCTATCCTCTTGTTATTTGTTTCTTGTTTCTTTGTGTTTGTTCTCAATTTTAATCATGTATGTTTTTTAATTTCAATTTCAGGTAATGAATTCATTCGATAATATAAAATACTTTAATAATCCATGTTCTGTATATTTTTTGATTACTTTCTTGAAATAAATTAAAATTTGTTAAAAATGCTTCCCTCCTTCACTTTCTCATTATATCCAATGTTAGTGTTATACTTCTCTTCACTGTTAGTGTGTGTGTTTTAAAAAGTAATCATATTTTTTCCCATTATTTTTATTCTATTTTTAACTCATCACGCTAAATATGATAAAACATATTATTAATCACCCAAATGTGTAATTGCATCCCACATTCAAGTGATCAATAATTTGGTAATGTTTTGTGATTGATAGTATTCTCTTGTTTAACATTCTTTGAACTAATATTATATCTTCCAAACAAGAAATTGTATATATTAATGACATGTTCTATTTTATGTGTATATTACATGGATTATTGGTACCAAAAAATACATATAGGTTCATTAAATGTCACACATTCCATAAAAACGGGTTATAATGACTAATACAACTTGTTAAGTCTTGGATTAAAGCCAAAAATATTGAGAATTATGATCAATACCATCTTGTGAAATGGATGTGGATTTAATGAAATGATTTGAAAATAATATGGATATTATATGCTTACATACCTAATGAATAAATCACAATAATAATTATTAAATTTTCAAAGAAATCATCAAACAATAATTTCATCTCATCTTTATAAATAACCCCTTCCCCAATTCAAAAAACAAAATAAACAATTGACTATAGAAAATAGTACCGTCACCATTTATTTGACACAAGTGTCACTATATACATTATAGAAGAGAACTAGACATTTTAATGTTTGATAGGATACAATCTTACAGGCATCAAATGACACTATTTTTGGGGATGGTTCAAATAGAAGTTTGTTGTTTTTTTATTTTTAAAAAATATATAAATAAAAAACCAAAACAATAACTCTTATAAGAATGAAAGATAAAATTAAACCATCCAACAAAAATCATTAAATGACAAAATCACAAAGAAAACCCCTCATTCCCCATCCTTTAATGATTTTTTTTGTGAATTCCTCAAAACCTCCCAAAAAATCCCTCAGATGTGTTTTACCATGAAACTGAGTGAACTCTTTGCTGACATAGGCAAAACATTGAGGATAAAAAATTATTTCACATCAAATTTACCAGGATATGGAATATACTAGGAAAGTTTCCCTCTAAGAACTCACTTCACCTAATATGAATTACCAACCTAAAAATATTCAATATCCAAACATTGATGCTAATGTTTAACTCAATTCAAGTTTTATTCATCTTTTACCTCATTATATGGTCTAGTAGATGGCGATCATCATCTTCCCCTAAAATACTTCCATTTTTATGCTCCACAATGATGCCTCAGATGGTTCTAAATAAAAAATGAAAATTAATTAATTTCCATTCTCTTGAATTATTATTCAAAATCATGACTCTATTACCTCCATGATGGTTTCATAAAATCATGGAATTGCATGTTATATATCTTTTTATAATATTATTTCCCACTTCTCAAACTCATTCAATCCCAAAAAAATTATTGGTATCCATTAATTACCTAATGAACTAATCCATGATTATATAGAGAGGTTAAAAATATTATTGAAGTATTCCTACGACACCAAATCCCAAGCCAACTGTTGATCTAATACATATATTAGGGTTTATTTGATATGAAGATAAATTTAATTTATGCCAGAAGTGGATGTGATCTTATTCAAAAAAAAACAGTACCCTCATGAGATCTAATAAGAAACATGGATACATACACATAGAAATTCCATACAAGATCATATGATCTAGTCAAAAATGCATGATAGAATAAATCCATATATCTCAATAGGACTAAAATGTGGATGAATTAACATACTAGTCTTGTGAAATAACTAGTTATGCATTCCAATTCCCTAACCTTATCTTCTCAATAATCTAGTTCCATATACCTTTTAAAAAACTGAACATGTAACTCACTGACTCATCTGACTTATACTTTTTCACATCTACCAGATGATCCATTATATTGTTCTTATAAAATGGTTCTCAATGAAACATTTTCTCATAGTAATAACATCCCCAAATGACCAAATCAGTTTGATATAAACTCCAACCAACCCAACTATAATCCATATATCCTTCCTATAACCTAGCTTAGAAATACTATATAGACATGAGAGATGGTTATCCCATCATTTGTCCCCCTAATATCCTTACTTAATATCTAAACTAATTTTTATATGGTCAGGTTGGGTGTAACACACAACAACATTATCATTTTTCATCAACATTAAATGATTAATTCTCCTCCTCCTTAATGGTTCAACAATCCTAGTGATCCTTTTAAATTCCTAACATAATATAATCATTTTACAAAGAAAAAAATAAGTTAATTATAATTATGGAAATTATCCATCTTCTAATAATACTTGGGTTTGAAGTGGTATATCATTTCACATTCACCCATTATATCCAAAAAATGAAGATAAAATTAAAAAAATTGCAACCCACATAAACCGAATGAATAATCCAATTATTCAAAACTCCTTGCTCGACTGTTACCCAACAATAAGGGGAATTTAAGTGTAATGAACTTCAATATGGGATGAATATTTTTACGTCTCATAAAAAATCTCTAAATACCTTTTATATTTTGTAGCTATAAAAAATCATAGGAAATTAATGGGGATCCACTCTGTCGCCACCTTTTATCACTCTATGAAACCCAATTCATTTCCCTCAAGATCTCTATAACCTTATAACCATAGTGAACTTTATTATAAAATACCTAATATGTTTAGATGTGTTGATGTCAACATTCCCTTTGGAATCCATCAAACTAAACTCTATATATTTGAAACTTCTTAATGAATTCTTCACCCATACTATACAAATTAAGAGTTTTGAAAATGATTCAACCCAAAAGTCAATTCTTATTAAGTACCGCGATCCAGGGACATTTACGATTCCATGCTAAATAGGTAGTTCCAATAATGATGATACACATATAGACCTAGGATCCTATATAAATCTCACACAAAAATACATCCTATCCAACCTTATTCTAGATCCCTTGTACCCAATCAGTATTATCATATAGTTATCCATTTGAATAAATGTTAGTATTTAGAGAATAATTGAGTATGTCCTTATTTGGGTCAATGATATTACCTACCTAGATAATTTCCATTCCCTTTAAATAGAAGGTGATAAATTTACATATAAATATATCTTGAATCTATGAAGACCTTTCCTCGTGAAATATAGAATAAAAATAAATGTTCATGTTAAAATAATATCTAATGAATTTGGTGACCAACTGGTAAATTTTAATACTTTTCAAGACATGTGATACCCACTATAGGATCTCACTATATTCTCCATCCATACATTTAATAGTATCTATAAGAGTGTTTTAAACCCCAATTTATCATTTTCTTATTGTTCTAATGATAAATTTGTTTGTTTATGTTTCATCCTCTTTAACCAAGTCAAAAATAGATGTTTTTTTTGATAAAAAAGACATAATGTCTATCAAGATTAATGATCTTGAAAATAATCTTGATTTCCAAGTAAAATATAATATAATCTTCCCCATAGTGGAAATTTGAAAGTAAATTGAATATAAAAGATTTTATTTCCATTTTATGATCCATTACATCCTATCCCACAATCTCTTTCAATTATCCATTCTTCTAAAAATTCATTCACAAGTCAATCGAACCCTTAAACAATGCACTTACATTCTTCCATTATTAGTGAATTTCGTGATTTGTTTCCCCTAATTAATAAATTGTTCACTATTGTGGTTAAAGATAGAAATTATTACTATAATATTATTGATATAATGGATCCAGAAAAATATATTTAGTCTCATGTACACTTTGATCCTCATTACACCGCATTGGAATGTAATAAAAACATGAGTTAAAAATAACCAATATATCATACTCTTATTTTAGGTTGTCTGAACCACACATAAATTCACCATCATAATTAAATCATATTCTTCACCATACAATAATAGAAAACATACACTTAGTCTAATGGATCATAAATCATGTAAAATACCAAATTTAGGGAACCCACATTTTCTTTCCACCACCACCCCCATTTAAATAAAATCACATAAAAATGAAGGGTATAAGTTTTATAATGAACAATGATGCCTCAAAAAGGATATGTTTCTTACAATATCACGGTATAGGAAAGAAAATATGGTGTCCGTCATTGGACTACACGTCATCCATTATAATTGTATAATTATTGAAAAAATAAACGCATCACTTCTTGGGAGGAAACCAAATTTTTCTTTCAATTCATTTTCAATAAATAATTTATTATTAGTTTTTCATTAGTTGAATAATTATATTTTTATTTTATTACCTGTAATGGAAATTATAAAATTTATAACCATGATAGGAAACAATCCCCAAGAACCATATTGAATTATTTTATATCTCTAACTAATAGAGTAGACCCACCATTAGATAGAGACAATAACCTACAGAATCCAAACAAGGGGGAACCTCTTCTAATTTAACTCCATATATAATTATTCTTCCCCCTTGTCCATAATTGTCTCTCTCTCTCTCTCTCTATCCCCCTCTTTCTTCTTCTCTTTTCTCATTCTAACCTTTTCTCTAATTTCTTACCAATTTATTTATTAATCATTTAATTTTTTAATTTTTTTTTGGTGTGTTTTTAAAAAAACAACCGAAAGGATTAAAAATACTCACCATAATATTTTAAATAATTTTATTACCATTTTGGTAGTAAAAAGACATTTTTATATCTCAAACATGTTGTATTTTCATTATAATCATGGATAAATGCTTTTGTGTGAGGACTACAAATTTTTAATGATAAATTGTTTATTTGAAAATGCATGTTCACGTACTATGAGGAATAATTTAATCTTTAATTACAAGGTCACCAATGACCATAATTTTATCATATGTGTTTTTCATCATTGAATGTGATTCTTGAGTTACTGGACCATTGATTGCATCACAATTCACTACTTTATTTCACTCCTATATCAATATTTTAAACTAGTTTTTTATTTAAAATTACTAATATTATCTCAAATTTGAAATCTCATTTGATTCAATTGTTAAATATTTCTCAGATTTTAAATGGTAACTTATTATTTTTTGGTGACTTCTTTTTAGGATGAGGTGATTTGGAGGGTCGGAGATGATCCTGAAGGGAAATGGCCCAAACTGCACGGAATCCCAATGATATTTTTCCACTATTTTCACATTTATCAAAATAAGTACCTCTAAATGGGATTAAATTATGTGTACCACTCCAAACCTGTATGAGCTACAAGTCATCTCAAGAAAGAAAACCCCAATTCTCCCTTTAAGGGGGTCATCCGAACCAATCTGTCCAAGGGAAAGAAACTACATGAAGTTAATATTTTGGTTCTGTATTTCGGCCATATCTCACTCTTTCATCCTCTATTTCCTGCCAAATTAGACATATAGATATAAAATATTCTTTCCTAAAACTGTTATATTTATTTCAACTCGAGATAATGTCATTTACCAACTCAAAACGAATACACAGGTGGTATCTAAAAAATGGGGTGCACAAAACCACTTCCCATTTTGGCTATAAATTGACACTCTGGGCACCCCCATTGGATGTTCTAACAAGGAGTGATGTGCTTCCATTATGGAGTTATAAAGGATTCCTCTCACCACCTTATAGATTTTGGAACTCTTTATACTCTTAGGCGGGATCACTTAAATCAAGGATCCATTCATAAAATCCTCCCTCCTTTTTTTGCTTTGTAATATTTGTGTTTTCAAAATATACTTCTTTTTAGCTCTTCTATTTCTTATATTTTCTTATTTATTCCCCTATTATCCTCTATTTTATTCTTTCTTTATCATCCTATTTGGGCTAGAAATCATGACTAGAAACATGATTGGGTTATACCCTTTTTAAACCTTGGAAAATGCAATATGTTTCTTTGATGAATACACCACCCATGGAAGAATAGTTCTTTTTAGTTTATTAATTTTAATTTTTTCATGTTTTAAAATGTTTTTCAAAAAAATAGTGTTTTTTTTAATCTTTTGTGTTTATTTTTGGGGTACTTTGGTGTAGTAGAGTGGATGACCACAGGCGTCTCTCAAAGAGGTAATAATTGAAACAACTTCTTAAAGGTATTATGAAAATATAATAATAGAGAAGAAAAGTCACTACATAAAAAGAATGAGGGATTTTTTACCACTTAAAACCCTTGATGAAGTATGTTTAAATAATATTTTTGTTTATTTCTGAAATTAAATTCGATTAATAAGACATAACAAAAAGATTGTTTTATGAAAACTATTTTTATAAAGCGTAATAGATCATAATATCACCTTATTCATTAAATTATTTTAAATTAGTGATCTACTATAATTAAATTAATATTATATTTTAATTCAATTTTTAAATTGGAATAAACTAATCATGAAATTGATTAATTAACACCAAAACACGCGAGGTTGAGATTTTGTCTAATTTATGAGAGTGAGACCTTAATCTAATAAACCAAATCATACAGAATAAATTTGCAGAGTTCAAATATAGTCCCTAAAATCAATTAAACCCTTATTTATATAATTTATTTATGCCTTAATTTTCCACTGACCATAATCTAGCCTTATAATTATAATCAAAGCATGGTGCTATGATTTCATGTTCCAATGTTATCCCAGAGTTTAAATCTTTTCATATTTTTGGTAATGTTTATTATCATAGGGTTTGAGGGTTAACAAATTATGTCATCATTATTAAGTTTATGTTCATTTAAATGAAAATTATTAATAAATAATTTAGGTGGTAGAGTTAGATCGATTAGGATTTTAAAAAATAGTTTTCAATAAAATATCTTCTTATTGTGTCTTATTAATTGAATTTCATTTCAAAAATAAAAACAAAAAAAATATATTCTTCTTACGACATACATATAAGTTGTAAAAAAATCCCCCATAATATTTATGTTTTGTGTTTTCTTCTTCTTTTTTTCAAAATACCTTTAAGAAGATGTTTCAATTATTTCCTCTTTGAGAGACGACCTTAGTCAGCCTCTCTACAACACCTATGTACCCTAAAAACGACTAATAATTAGAGGGATCCAACAATAACTCCTTTATAATTGGAATCATTTCTAGGTATGAAAGTAATTATTTCAACCAATTATAGGTATTTATTTTACTTCTCATTTTATTGAAATCTTCTCTTCTTTCGTCCTTCTTTAACCAATCTAAATTTTCTTCTTCTTATTTTAGGACCATCAACTAAAACATATCATTTTAATTATGGTTCACTTTCCGTTTTTTATTTTTATATTATTTATGACATGAACTAATCCCAAATATCTCTTAGATCTTTGTCCTAAGATTAAACGTAGCCTTAGGGATCATATCGGAGATTCTTAGTCTATGGAAGTTTCAACATTCAACCAGTTGGAGAATTCCTCCAATCCAAGAATATTAAAATTTAAAACACTTCTAAATACAATCTAAAGCAAGAACCAATGGCTGAAAATGATTATAATAAACTTAATATAACCATTAGAGAATTGGATGGACCTAATATTAACTGTCAACCAAATTGTATTACATACCCCAATCTCAAATCGGAAATTGAACTGTAATATGGGATAATTCACCATCATCTATTGTTTCATGAGTTATCTGGAGAGGACCCAAACAAACATAGTAATGAATTTAATTTGGTTTTCTCAATCCTGAAACCGAGAAATGTATATTAAGATCAAATAAAACTTAGAGCATTCACATTCTCACATGATGTAGCTACAAAGGATTGGATGTATTATTTACAACATGAATATGTAACTTGTTGGAACAATTTCAAACATATTTTCTTGCAGATATTTTTTCCAGAATCAATGGCCACTACCATTTGTATGTAGATATCGATGATCAAGAAAGCACATAGGGATTTAATGTATGAGTATTGGGAGTGATTCAAGATGTGTGAAAGATGTTTTCATCATGAAATTGATGAGCAAATTCTCATCCAATAATTCTATGAATGACTCACACCTATGAAGAAAAGCATTGTTAATGAAACGGATAGAGGGGAATTGGTTGAAACAACACCAGAAATTGCATGTGCATTAATCGAAGAGATGGCAAAAAAACTCTCAACAATTTGGCGATCGAGGTACCCCACATGTTAGAGGATTGCATCCAGTAAGTCCATCTTATCTTGAAAGTCATTTGATTGATACCAAGTTAGAAGAGTTGAAAAATATAGTGTGATATATTTATTTGGAACAAAATACATCCCAATCCCCTCCATAAAGACCTTTTGGAATTTTCACTGAGACAAGCCACCCAACTAACTATTTCCCCCAACTATAAGAAATAGAAAATAGTGCATCAGGTTTTCTTGGGCAACCATATCAGCACCAACAAAAATCATATCCTAAAACGAATTTTGAATATTTTTCCCAACATACAACCTAGGGTGGAAGGATCAATAAAACATGAGTTATGTCTCTAGAAAACATTAAAGTCCTTCTTTTCAAGAAAACATCCACCATCCTCCGCCTTACAAGTGAGGTTTCCAACAACCCCGAAGGATAATTAAATCCCAAGAATCAACAAGACAACAACAAGGGAATCTCCCACCCAAGGTAGATTCTAACACTGATGAACTTTTGATGAAAATTCTTCTTAATCAAGTGAATGAGCTGAAGATTCAAGGTTTAGGGCTAAGGGAGTTGGAGAGACAAATGAGCTAGATTTCCTCTACCCTCTATGAACTGGTATGTAATAACAGTAGAAATATTCCTTCCCAACCTACTCCAAATCCGAAGGGGAATGTTAGTCCCATCACATTGAGAAGTTGGAAGCAAATGAAAGATACATTTGTATCTACCATTCCACCTGGATTCACCTAAACTCCAAAAAATCCCCATTCTTCACCACCAATTGAGCAACCCATAGAGAAAGGTAAAGGTAAGAAAACGGTTGATGATATTCCTCCTAAACCCCTTCCTTTTCTAAAAGAGTTGTTTAGACCAAATATTTTGTTTAATAGGTAATGATAAAAAGATGTTTTGGATACATTCAAGCATGTAGAGATAAACATCCAATTACTTGAAGTTGTTAAACAAATACCATGGTATGGAAAATTCTTTAAATTACATTATAACAAAACCATGAGGGATCACGGGAAATGAGAGAGTCAATCTTGGAAGGAATGTGTCATCACTCATTACAATAACTCTAGAAATGCCAATAAAGTTCAAGGATCTAGGGAAATTCAACATACCATGCACCATATGGGAGTAACACTTTTCTGATGCTCTTTGTGATTTATGAGCGTCCATAAATGTAATGCCTCACTCTGTATTTTTTTTATAGGTTGGTGAGTTGATGGTAACAAGATTTGTGGTGCAGTTGGAAAATAAAACTACATCATATCTAGTGGGGTTCTTAGAGGATTTACTTGTTTGGGTAAGAGACATGATCTTTGTAGCAGATTTCTACGTGCTTAACATGGAGGATTACTAGGTAAGTTCTCTTACTCCCATTCTCTTAGTTAGGACCTTCCTCAAAACTGAAAAAACTATCATCAATGTCAATTAGGGTACACATTCTTTGGATTTTGGGGATGAGGTTATAATATTTAATGTTATGGAATCCATGATGTACCTCTTATAAGACCATTATACATTTTTTATCTCCCATCTTGAACCACCAAAAAACCCCATGTAATTTTATTATCCTATTATTAGGGAGATTATAAGTGTTGATTCTAGTTTGATGTCTAATAGAACTTCCAAATCTATTTCTAATTTACAAGAATCAATTATATTTGATTTTAAAATGGATTAATATTCTAAATTTGATCCTATGATATCTGATTATGACATGGCTGTTGAGTATACTGATGGATTTGATGCTTTATTCTCTAATTTTGATGATGTATATTATGATACTGATGTTCATTGTTTACATATTTTAGTTCCTTTATTTTATCCATCTATATATCACCCCTATACATTGGAACTCAATCCATTACCATCAAATCTAAAATACTCATACTTGTTATGTGGTGTGAAATTACCGTTAATAATTGCTAACAATATCCCTTTTGAAAATGATGAAAAACTTTTACATCTTTTGAGGGAGAACATCAGGGTAATCATGTGGACCTTAGTTGACATATCAAGTATTATCCCATCCATTTTATTGCGTAGGATTCTTTTGGAGTATGGGTCTATACCAGCTAGGAATCCACAAAGGAGACTCAATCAAAAAAATTTAGAGATTGTTAAAAAAGAGGATGAAAATTTGCTTGAGGTAGGTAGAATTTTTTCCAATTTAGATTCCTTGTGGGTGAGTCGTATTCATCTTGTGCCTAAGAAAAGTGGTGTTACTGTTATTCAAAATGAGAAAGAGGATTTACTTCCAATGAGGAGGAAAAACAGTTGGTGTGTGCGTATTGATTATGGGAAACTAAATCAGTTTACTCGTAAAGACCATTTACCAATCCCATTTATTGAAAAAATGCTTGAGAGGCTAGTTGGTAAGACAAATTATTGTTTCTTGGATATATTTTCTAGATATTTTCAGGTTCTTATTTCTGTAGAGGATCAGGAGAAGAAAAAATTCACTTTTCCATTCGGTACGTTTTCCTACTGATGGATTCCATTTGGACTTTGCAATGCCCCAATTACCATCCAGAGTGGCATGGTGAGTATTTTTAAGATTTCATTGAGTCCATAATGGTGGTATTTATGGATGATTTTACAGTGTATGGGTCTTCATTTAATGATTGTATCTAAATTTATTAGAAAGGTTTTGAATCATTTTATTGAGAGGAATCTGGTCTTAAACTTTGAAAAGTTCCATTTAATAGTAGAGCATGGCATTGTCTTTGGGCTTGTAGTGTCCAAACATGGGACAGAGGTTGATATATCTGAGGTAGATATTATTCAACCCCTACCCTATCCTTTATGTTTGTGTAATGTAAGATCTTTCCTAGGGAATTAAATATTTTATCAGTGCTTAATTAAAGATTTTAGTAAGATTTCTCTTCCTCTACCATGATTACTTAAAATGGATTCTGATTTTGTGTTTGATGATTCTTATAGAAGATTTATTGATGAGCTAAAACAACTTCTTACCACTCCACCTATCAGACAACCTCCATGGTGGAAGCTTCATTTTGATCTTATGGGTGACACCTCCAACCTCACTATTGAAATTGTATTATCTTAGCTAGTGGAGGGACATTCATATGTGATTTCCTATACTCTGAGAAAATTTGATTCAGTCTAATGAAACAACACAATAATATAAATGGATTTTCATGCCATCATATTTTCTTTAGATAAATTCTTTTCATATTTATTGGGCTCTAACTAGTTGTTTTTTACCATGCATCTCTAAGGTACCTCTTGAAGAAGTCGTATGCAAAGCATAGGCTAAACCGATGGATGCTCTTTTATCAAGAATTTGATGTTGAGATAAAGGACAATAAGGGCTCAGAAAACATGGTGGCATACCACATGAGTAGGATTACTCACACACTAAAGTATGGCACATTTGACCAGGTACCACATTGGGACACCTTCCCCAATGAGCATATTTATTCTATCTCAGGTATGCATCCTTGGTATTCTGATTTAGTGAAATGCCTTGTTGCATCTAAAATCCCGTCAAATTTGAAGAAACATCATGTTCAGAAATTATGTAGTGAGTCAAGATTATATGTTTGTCATGATCCATACCTCTAGAGAAAGTGTAATGATTATGTTATTAGGGGTGTTCCAGATCAAGAGTTTGAGTCTGCTTTACATTTTTTTCATACACATTCTTATGGTGGACACTTTGGACTCCAAAACTACTATAAAATTATTAGACTATGGATTATATTTTCCTAGTTTATTTCATGATTCTCATGTGTTTTGGATGCAATTCTCTCATTTTTAACACACTGGAATCATTTATAAGAGACATGAGATACCCCAAAAACCCATACTATTCTATGAGATTTTTGATGTATGGGGAATCAATTTTATGGGTCCTTTCCTTAGTTCATTTGGTTTTTTTATATTTTGGTTTCTATTGATTATGTGAGTAAATGGGTGGAAGATAAGGCCACAAGGACTGATCACTCTCATGTTGTGGTAGACTTTGTCAAGAAATATTTTTTTGTAGGTTTGGATTACCAAAGTACATCATAATTAACCAAGGGACACACTTCTACAATAAAAATTTGGATTCCCTCATTCAATATTATGGGATGAAACACAAAACATCAACACCACACCACCCCAAAACAGATGGCCAATCTGAGGATTCAAATCATGAGTTCAAACAAATTTTGGAGAAAACTTTGAAACCAAATAGGAAGGATTGGAGAAAGCGCTTGGATGATGTGCTATGTGATTACACAACATCATACAAAACACCCATCATTATGTCCCCATTTCATATTACTTTTTGGGAAAGTCTTTCATATCCCCATAGAAGTTGAGCATCAGGATTATTGGGCTATAAAGTAATGAAACATAGATTTGACCTATGTTGGAATTCAACAAAAGATGAAAATTGAAGACCTTAATGAGATTTGATTATCTTCATATAAGAACTCAAGGATCTACAAGGAAAGATCAAAATTATCTCATGTCAAAATGACCTGGAAAAGATAATTTCAAGTTTGAGAGAAAGTATTTCTTGGTAGTTCGCAACTAAACATGTTTCCTGGTATGTTTTGTTCTAGGAAGTTAGGCCTTTATTTAGTGAATAATGTTTTTCCTTATGGTGCAGTGCAAATCAACTAAGAGGACATAGGAAAGATATTTACAGTCAATGGGAATCATTCGAAGAAATACATTGATGGACTTCATACTAACACAATATATTTCATCACACTACTTGACCCCATCATCACTTGAGCATATCAGGATGTTATTAACCCTTTAACTTTTATATTATTTTTCCTATTAAAAATTATGCATTTCATGTGCACATATCTTCTCATGTGTTCACATTGAGGACAATGAAATATTAAGTGTGGGGGAGGGAACCTTTTAGTTTAGTAATTTCAACTATTTCCCTGTTTTTCATTGTTTTTCAATAAAAAGAGTGTTTTTCAAATTTTGTGTGTTAAATTTTCATTTTTTTCCATGTTTTTTACAACTTTTAGTTGAAGTGATTCTCATCACTATTTTAAAATCCATATTAATAAGTGAAACAATTTTTCCCATGATGCCGAGATTAAATGAATGCTGAAAATGACTTCATTTCAAGTTTAAATCCTCAGTAATTTCATGAAAACTACTCTATGTTTTGACTCCCATGCCACATATCACTGTCTTTTTTTTTTGAAATCACTTTCTTATGAGGTTTCTGACTCATTATTTTTATTTTCTTTACATTTACCTCACTTCTAGAGAGAACCAATCCATGATTAATTTAACCTATATTTGATTTATTCCTATCAAAACATGAGGGTTTGAGGTACTTGTTTTTTAAATGATTAAGTAATTTATTTGGTATTAAAGACCCTATTTCATAAGAATTATTTTTATAATTCCATTCCTTGAACATTTTTTCCTTGTATCCCTTAAAATCCATAAATAGAATGTTAGGATAGCCACATTACAAGCCAATTTTCCCTAAGGCTGACTATCCCACTCATAAATAATATGAAGTTCTTCCTAACCCCCTGAAGGAAAATACTAAAACATCCACATGGTCGGCGAAGATGCAAAAAGAACCACCAAGGCAAAGCGCAAAGCCAATGCCGATGCACACCGAACCACCAGATCCGGAACCTGACCCACAATCGTCTGCAATAGGCATTATAACAATGGAGGCCCATGGAATGACGAGAACTCCAATGCAGGGCCCAATCACCCATCGAACATAGAAATGGGTGCACCGAGGAGAATGTGATGGTCACGAGGAAGACCCTAACCCCGGGGTCAGTAAAATAAAAAATGAAACATGCCAATCAGAGAGGGACCCCACAAAAATATGGAAAACGACAAGTGGTGAACCAATTTCGGGGGAACCAAAGGTGGCGGCAGGAGAGACCCAGCCCCACCTAGAGCAATGATTATATTATGCTGGAACTATCATGTGCTTGGAAACCCACGAATGGTTCTCATGCTTCAACATAATTGTGCTCAAAGTCGCCATGATATGGTTTTCCTGTCTGAACCATGCTGGAAAACAAGGACACCAATGGTATTGCTCTGAAGTACAGCTTCCAAGGACTTTTTCTGGTGCCCATACAAGGCCATTCTGGGGCCTCTGTCTCCTTTGGAGGGACAATATTGGCGTAAAAAATTTTACACTCTCCGTGCACCATGTGGCAGCGACTGTTCAAAATGAATTTCACCCACCCTGGGCTTTTGTGGGATTCTATGGCTGGCCATCCCAAAATGATAAGGTGAAGTCATGTGATCTTCTATGCAAGCTGCGACATGACTTACTGAGCCCTATTTTCTTCATAGTAGATTTCAATGAAACTATGTTCCATAAGAAAAAGAGAGGCGTAATCACCCGACACCTAGCTTCGATGTCAAGCTTCAAGGACAGGGTCACTAGGGAGAACCTGGTTGATCTGGGGTACACAGGTAATACTTTTACATGGTTCCCTGGCAATAATGAAGACACATGCATCGATGAGTGTCTTATTGATTTCTGGGTTCTACTGATTGGATTAATCTGTTCAACATGTTTTATATAGGCCACATAACCCTTAATTGATCAGACCACTGTCCAATTATCATTTATTGTACCCAAGGCGAATGAAATAGACATCTCAGCAGACCCTTCAGATTTTAGAGGTTTCACTCAAAGACCAAGAATTCTAAGAGGTGGCCCAATCTATCTGGAAGAGTTCTCACTATGATGTTGGCCACAATCTCCAACAGGTTTTTTTTGGTCTGAGATCTTGGAGCAAAAAAAAATTCCACCACTCTAATAGGCATTGTAATGTCTTTGAAAAGAATCTTCACAAATTACTCAGGCAACCCACATCCAATGGTAACATTTCTAGGATCAGTTCCACTCAGAGAGATCTAGACGCAGCCTTGTGCGTTAAGGAAAGCTTATGGGCTATGTGGGAAAGAGACATACTCACAAAAGAGGGCGATGTTAATAAAAGGTATTTCCACCTGAAAGCATCTGCTAGGAATCAGAAAAATTCTATCATGATTTTATCACGACCTGATGGAAGAAATGTTTCTAATACCATCGGTATTCACAAAGCCCTGTAATGCTATTTACAGAACCTCTTCTCTATATGAACTCCTATCATGTCTACTGAAGTAAAAGAATGCATCAGACTTGGGATCAATGAAGAGATCAATCAGATGCTTACAAATGATGTGAAGAATGATGAGATACACCTGGATTTGAAACATATCCACCCCCACCAAGGCCCCAGAACTGGATGGTTTTCACACCCTATTTTTTAAAAAATACTATCACATCATCGGTCCCAACATCTAAAAAATGATAAGAAATATCTGGGATAGGAAAACAAGCATTTCCTCCATCAACGAAACTGTCCTCGTCCTCATTCCCAAAATCAAGAAACCCTAGCCGATCCCTGATTTTAGACTTATTATCCTCTGCAATTTCTCTTATAATATCTTCTCAAAAATCCTTCTCAATCGGTTGTGCCCTTGGCTTCCTGATATTATCTCCGAAAACCAGAGCGCCTTCGTGGCCAAGTGACTGATTATTGATAATGCTATTGTGGCTCATGAAGTGTTCCACTCTATGAAAATGCGCTCCACCACAAAATGAGGAACCCTGGCTTGGAAACTAGATATGAAAAAAAGCCTTTGATAAAGTGGAATGGTAGTTCATTAGAGCTGTGATTCTGAAAATGGGGTTTTTCACTAAATGGACAAATATTGTCATGCACTGCATCTCGACTATCTCCTTCAAAATCAAGGTCAATTGGGAGCTCACCATAGGATTCGTCCCAACCCGAGGCCTATTCCAGGGAGATCCCCTCTCCCCTTTTCTCTTCATCTTGGTGGCTGATGTTTTTTCTAACCTTATTTCCAGGGATGCATCCTCTATGTCTATTCATGGGGAAAAGGTCTATCGTGAAAGCCCAAAAGTGTCGCATCTCTTCTTCACTGATGACTACCTCCTTTTCTCCAGAGAAACTCTAAATCAATTCCAGGTGATCAGGCATGCAATCCAGCAATATGAGTGGGTGTCCGGATATGCTATTAATCACCGAAAATCGAAAATCTCCTTCAGCGCAGGGGTGCCTCTTGCCAAGAGAGCTGAACTTTGTGCATCTGCAGAAATCCATATGGTTGATAAGCACCAGAAGTATCTCGGGATTCCCACAAGGATTTTCCGGTCCAAAAAATAAATTTTTTCATCGCTGGAGGACAAGATTGAGAAAAAAATTCAAGGTTGGACCCCAAAAAGCATCTCCAAAGCTGGAAAAGAAACTCTTATTAAAGTTGTCATTCAGTATGTCCCCAGCTACTTCATGTCACTGATAAATCTCCCAGTGACCATTGTCAATCTGATCCATTCACATACTACCAACTCTGGAGGGGGAAAATGATGGAAGGAATAGACACCACTGGTTGTCCTGGGAGAAACTCTACAAACCCAATCCGGAGGGAGCTATGGGATTCCAGAATTTTCCTTCTTTTCAATGATGCACTATTGGCCAAGTAAGGATGGCTCCTAATTAGCCGTCATTCATCTCTCTTGGAGCGGGTACTCTGAGCCAAGTACTTTCCCCACACAGACTTCCATTTTTCCTCTCTTGGCCCCCACCCTAGCTTTCTCTGGAGAAGCATTTGGGGGGCCTGAAATGTCCTGGAAAAAGGGTTGGGCTGGAGGATTGGGAATGGATCATCTGTCAACATCTGAACTGATCCATGGCTTGTCGACAAGGATGGTTTTCGGGACACATCTTCCACCCAACCAGGTCTCGAAGACGACACTGTCAACTTCCTTTATTCAGTCCAGGGCCCGGGGTGGTGTGTGGAAGGGATCCATGAATGGTTTAGTGAAAGAGACCAAATAATTGTCCTGAGCATCCCCTAGGTACCAGATGTAGGCCTCGACCATATTTTCTGGACCAATTATATTTCAGGATATTACACAGTGAGATCCGAGTATAGGCTGGCGCTTGGAATCCACTCAGTCGACCGTGATGTGGGACCATGGAATGCACTTTGGAAGCTCAACATCCCCCAAAAAAATCGCCAATTTTGGTGGCAGGTGTGCACAGGTACCCACCCTTAATGATCCTTCTCGATTTCTGACATATGGCCAGTGATGAGTCCTTCCCTTTCTACCTGAATATTCTAGAAACTCCTTGGCACGCCATCATTCATTCCCCGGGAGCTGATGAAATTTGGAATAAATGGGTCCCAACATCATATGCTTCATTGGACATTGCCTTTGACCTCTCCGATCTTCTGATGCATTGGTGTTCCCCTATTTAATCATCTAATGTAGGTTCACTTTGAACCCTGGCCTGAATCATTTGGGTTCAGTTGTATGATGCGGTTTTTCACCACGTTCATAAACATCTCTATTTCTGGATTGAACGATCCATTTCATGGATTGAGGGCTGGAAGGACCACAAAGGACACGTTATCCCAGGTTTAACCCCCTCATGTCCCCCTCATTAGACCCCCATAATAGAAGGGAGTCTTAAGATTAACATGGATGCATCTCTCCACAAGGATAGGATTTTTGGTCTTGGTCTCCTAGCCCACAATCATATGGGGGAAATCATTGCAGCAAAATTGGAATCACATCATGCCTTCTGGGAACCTGCAGTTGGTGAGGCCTCTACCATCCTTGTAGCTATAATGCTCGCTATGGAAAGTAGATGGGTAGATATCATTATTGAGTCTGACTACCTTTCTGTGATCGATGCTATTAACCACAATGACGATAGGCTCCTGTCTTTTTTCTTTATCATCAGGAGAATTCGATCACATCACCAAGGGTTCTCCCACTGCACCTTCTCCTTTACCAAAAGGGAAATAAACAATGCGGCCCATCAGCTGGTAGCCTCAAGCCCCTTCTATGAAAACCATCTCTAGCTGGACAATTTCCCTTCATGTATAGGCCTTTGTATGGTTGGTGATCTTTGACATTAATGTTATCTTTCCTACTTTTCAAAAAATAGTTAGGAGGAATTTGTATTATGTTGTGCTACAATATTTTTTGATGTTTTGGTTAGAATATTAAATTCAAAATAGATGTGTTTTATACTGAAAAAACCATTCAATTGAAAGATGTTCCTTTCTGGAGCTTTTATTAAAAAATAATTTTTTCCATTCTGGAGCTTCCACTATCAAAGAAATTTGTTTATATCTATATATTTCACAAAAAAACTATCATTGAGAATATTGACATTTTTGTAGCTAAAATGATGAATGGTGTAAACTTTCCATGAGTTTTCATGTTGATGGAGCTGAATTGATACTAAGGGAAGTGAGGAGGAGACTATACATGAGTGAAAATTAGAATAATTCAATTTTTCATCAAAAAGAGTCAAGAACTTCTCATCCAGTCTCAGAATTTTTCAAATCTGAATCCTCCCAACCAAAAGTCATAGAAAAACCCTGAAATATCCTCATGATATACATATGTCCTTGACTCACATCGAATGGTGATGTATAAATTTATGAAGCATGTGGTGGCCCTTTTATGAGTTTGGATGAGAAAGAAATTGCTGAATATTGACATTATTTTATGAGAGAAAACGAAAGTGAGATAAGTGTTTTGTGTGTATGGGAGGACGAATGATGTTGAAATATATTTAATTATATGAATGGAGAACATTAAATAATTTTTTTTATGAGGAATGATATCTTTGGTTTCATGGGGTGAAATTATTGGAACTCAAGGATATATGTTTTAAAATATGTTTTTATTTGATATTTATGATTACTTTTCACAATTTTTTTAATAAATGATATGATTTTTCTCCCAAGAGTGAAAAACGGTAAGTGTGGGGGTGTGATCACATCACAATTCACTGCTTTATTTCACCCCAACATCATTGTTTTAAAATAGTTTTGTATTTAAAATTACAAAATATTATCTCAAATTTTACATCCCATTTGACTCAATTATTAAATGTTTATCAATTTTAAAAAGGGAAATAATTATTTTTTTAGTGATTTTGTTGTTGGAGGAGGTGATTTGGTGGGTTGGAGATGATATGGAAAGGAAATAGTTAAAACTGCATGGAAGCCCAAGGACATTTATCCACTATTTCACACATTTCTCAGAATCCATGTCTTCAAATGCGATGATATTTTTTGTTTCGCTCCAAAAATTCATGGGCTACAACTCATCTCAATAAAGATAATCCCAATTATCCCATTAATGGGGCCATCCTATCCAATCTATCCAGTGATAGAATATTTATAAAGTCAACAATTTGGTTTTGTATTTCTGCCATATCTCACGTTGTCATCCTCCATTCATTTAAAAATTTGACATTTAGATATTATATATGGTGTTATAAAAATTTAATATTTTTTTCAACTCAATATAATTCCATTTACCAACTAAAAGCCAATACACAAGTGGTATCTCGAAAACTGGGCACCCAAAACCACTCCCCATTTTGGCTATAAATTGACACCTTGGGCACCTGATTTGGATGTTCAGCCAAGGAGTAAAGTGCTGCCATTTAGGAGTTATAGAGGAGTCCTCTCTCTACATTATAGGTTATGGAACTCTTTATACTCATAGGGGGCTCTTGAATAAAGGTTATCATCATCGAAGCCTTCCTACCTTTCTTGATTTGCAATATTTATGTTTTCATAATAAACATCTTTATTCCTATTTTATTTCATATATTTTCTTCTCTATTCCCCTATTTTCCTCTGTTTTATTCTTCTTTTATCATCCTGTTTGGTCTGGAAATCAATATTTGAAACAAGATTTGGTTATACCCTTTCTAAACCTTTGCAAATGCAATATGTTTCTATGATGACTACACCACCCATGGAAGAGTAGTTCTTTTTAGTAATAAATATTACTCTCACCTTCTTCATTCATTTATTTTTAATCAATGAGATAATGTAATTAAATTAATATGATATTTTAATTCATTTTTTAAATTGTAAGAAACTAATAATTCAATTTAAAAAATAACACCAAAACACCCAAGGTCGAGGTTTTGTGTAAATTGTGAGAGCCCAACCTTAATCCGATTGTATAGTTAAAATTTAGTCTCTAAAATCTGTTAAAAGATTATTTTCAAAATGGATTTGTGCCTTAATTTACCACTGACCATAATCTTTCCTTATAAATATGATAAAATCAGGGTGCTGTGATTGAATTTTATAATGTAATCCTAGGGTTTCACTCTTTTCATCTTTTTGGTAAAGGTAATTCTCGCGGGGTTTGAGGGTTAAAAAAACAGGGTATCATTATTAATTAGATATTTATTTAAATGATAATGATTAATAAATAAATAAATATGTGGATTTATATTGATTACACTGTATAAAACTGGTTTCAAAAAAAATATCTTCTTATTATGTCTTATTAATCGAATTTCATTTCAAAAATAAAAACAAAAAAATGAAATCTTCTTCCAACAGTCTTCATCAAGATCTATAAGTTGTAAAAAAATCCCCAATACTTTTTATGTTGTGTGTTTTCTTCTCTTTTATTTTCATTTCATCATACCTTTAAGAAGTCATTTAAATTACTACCTCTTTGAAAGATGACCTTGGTCAGCGACTGAGCTGCACCAAAATACCCCAAAAACAACTAATCATTTGAGGTCACCCAAAACAATGCACTTCAACCATCAAGATGAATTTTATACTTTTTTTGGAATTAATGTGACATATTCATTTTCTAAAATTCATGAGATTAAAAATATCCAAATAGCCTCTTGTTACCATTACATTTATCCTCTTGAAATCCACATTGAGGATATAAAAAATCAATATCCATGTTATAAGATAAAAACCATACCCCACCCAATATCTACATTGATTATTGATTCATGGATTGATGAAATTTATTTATGAGGTGAATGGATTTCCATTTTCTATACCTTCATCAATATTTAATGTGTCGTCATATGTTTTCGAGAAAGAATCGACTTATGTGAGGTGGAGTGGCTTTCATTCATTTATTCTTGGAAGATGATTTATATTTATCTCATTTTTTACATATTTTATTTAAAAGTGGTCAAATAAAATGATGAAAAAATAAAGTTGTTTTGAAAATAATGGTATATGTCTGGGTCAGTTCAAGAACCACAATTCCTCAACCTTTTATCTTTCTATAATGATCCTGATTTGGTCATTAAGAGGTCAGAAAAGGGATGGTATCTGAGTTTGAGACTTGTTCCAAGTGAAATGAAATAAGAAAATGAAAAAATATAGATAAAACAACACTTTCATCTTGTTTTCTTGAGACATTGTGGAAATTTTTTATGTTGTATATATATTTCATCTCTACATCCTTTTAAAATTTTATATCTCTCTCTTTTATTTATCAACACATTCATTCCCTTGTAAATTTGTGTTTTTATTTCCTTAAATGTCTAATTTTAAAAAAATCATTTCTTTTATACATATTAGTATTTTCCACAAATTTTCCAATATTTTGGATATTTTATTCCAACAATCCCGTAGACACTTAAAGCCCCATAAAAATACCCCTTGGTTCTTATTCACTTTATAATATGGAATATAATATGAGATCCCTAAAAAAGTTATTTTTTTTTTAATTTTGGTTGGTGAATGAGTAGACATCCTTAAAAAATTATCATATTGAGATGATGGAGTTTTGAGTGAAAAAAATTTCCAAATAAAAATTCTATTGGTGAAAAATGATTTGTTTTTACAAAACAAATATAGTAAAACATTGTGTTGTAGTTCTCTATGAATGATTAAAGCATCCATATTGGAGAAACGTATTTAATATTTTTTGGTGAGTGAAAATGATTGTGTTATGTTTTTATTTTTAATATACATGAGGACATGAATAATTATTAGTTTGGAAAAGTTGATGTTTTTAATTTATGAAAAACTATTATCTAATCCCCTTACTTATTTTCAAGTAAAATATCAATTTTGGGGTTAAATTATTATGTTTTAACAATAAATATAATTTTTTTACATTTTTTTAATTTGTATGGATTTATGTAAGTTTTCTTTTTTAAGAAAACTATCACCCTACTTATCAGAATTGTGTTATTATTTTTAGAGTTAATTATTAAAATTAATAAAAATTGTTCGATTGGATAATTTTATAATTCAGCCATTTTAAGGGATATATGAACCACAAAAGGTGGCCCACTGGAAATTTATTAAAAATTTGACGGGCCGTGATGATTGAATTTTGAGCCTCAATAAAAATTATAAAATTTCATGAAACTCCATTATATGTTTTACGATATTGAAACACATATTTTCTAAATCTTTCAAGGCCCAACGTGGCCAATAAGTGTCCAAATTGATGCATGAAATTATCTTGTGAACTGGATGCTGATTTTATAAAATGTTTTGAAAATTTATCACAAAAAATAATCATAGATCAAAAATGATGAAATCAACCCAAAAATTAATAAATTGATAAAAAAATCATCATATAATTATTTCACCTAATCTTTATGTACAAACACCTCCATTAAAAATAAAAAACAAAATCAATTGACACAAAAATATAATACCACCATAAAGGATTTGAAACAATTCCCTAAATATACAATATAGAAGAGCATCTCAACTATGAACATTAGATATTAAAAAATAATTTTCACTTTAATGGTCATATTCCAATTAGGTTCTATAACCTAACTCTTAATATATTACATCTTCAAATTCCATTTAAATCATTAATTATAGAATGTAAATAGTATGTGAATCAACCAAAACATACCCCATGTTAGTGTACCACTCTGTGTGTATTTAGGCCCACATTTCCTGAACTGATAGCTGACCAAGTTAATACTCAACCATCATTTTTAGGTTTATTACACCAAGGTGCATCTATTAATAACACACTCTATCCCTTACCAAAATTTTTAGGCTGTGTTACTCTATTTAAACTTATACCTAAGGTTTTAACTAAGGTTCACTAGTCCTACTCCTCACTAAAATAAGCTCAAAAAATTAATTAACCCCTATATGATACCAACTGAGGTACCACATACCCACAATCTCACTTTTATTGATAAAAGAACTTTATTTTCAAATATTTTTTTTAAAAAAATATGTAGAAGAATCAAAACATCCATAAAAAATTAATATTTTCTTGTGATTATGCCTTAGATCTCCTAGTAATATTACATAATCCATTTATCCTTTTGTTTAATTGTATTTATATATTATATACATATTAAAAATATTCTAAAGTATCTTAAGCATCTCTTAAAATTATTATTTTCACATTATAACCTATTTTTTCACATCAAACATTACACCCTCCTTCATAATTAGGAAAATGGAAACATAATAAGTGGTGAGATCAAATGCTCAATTAGGGATGTAATGAATATTATAAGGGAGTATTTGAAAATAATATGGGTAATATAACATATTCATGGTCTAGGAACATAATATTAGTAGAACATACTAAAATAAAAATGGACTAGAATATATAAATCAAGAATCTAGGCATAACATAAGACATAAGAAATGAAAACATGATTATGATTCCTAAAGAATGAAATTGATGAAAATATAAACAACGATAACCTAAAATAGTTGATAAATAATTATTTCCTTTTTAAAATTATATAGTGGTAGAGGAATCCCTATCACATTCATATATCATAAAGGAGAATGAGTCACTTCCAGATTCTATTAGTGGAGTGAGAATCAATACTTTATTATCATAATTATTTTATAAGATATAATACATCACTGATTTCATTAGAGGGATATATAAATCTATTCTCACATATCACATAATAAATTATATACATATTTGTACTAGAAGAATCTAAAAAAATCATATTTCAGACATCACTTAATTGACTAGTAGAGTATACATATATTTAATGAAAACAATAATAGAAAATTTAATCATCCATCTAGAGAATGAAGGTAGATTGTAGCATAAGAATATATCCTAGTTTTAAAATAAGTAACAACAAGGGTTTTTGACATTCGGAAAGAACCTTTTTAAGATTATTGAAAAAATTGATTTTATGATTAATAAGATAATCATATTTTATTTTTTAACCCATTAAGAATTAATATTATAAATAAAATAATATTAAATCTTCGAAAGGGATATTTGTACTTAGAATTTTTTATAAATCAGTCCTCTAAAATAGAAAATTTTAAAAATAGATTATTTTCACTATTTTAACAAAACAACCCACTTGTAAAATGTAAAAATATTAAATTCAAATATTTTTTAATGAAATTAAATATGGTATAAAAATCATAATAAACTATTTAGGAATAGATAATGGCATCCATAAAATCATCCAATGATTATAGAAATAGTAGTTAAGGATTCCTGACTAAAAAGAAGAGGTCAGTTCGGATTAACTTATTAAAATAAAATCATGTAAATGACTTAACAAGGGAGATGGAAGAGGGATATGGAATGTACAAACCAATGAAAAAAAGGGAATAAAATGGTTTTTTTAGGATATTGTTTACCCAATTTTCCCTATATTAAAATTCATTCATAATAATCTCAAGTAGGAAATGATATTGGAAATAAATACGTTAAAACATTAGTAACACAAGAATCAAAGAACTATAAAAATATAACATAATATGAATTTATAAATTCATTTAAATTCATGAATGGTATGATAAAATTTATACATTGGGTAGTATATAAACAATAATAATTAAGTAGTTAATATAAAATATGTATCAAAGGAAGAAATTTGAGACTATATAACCTTAAATTAACTTTTAACTTCCATGATAACTCATTGAACTCATGTATAAAATTTAGCTTGGGATTTGGTAAATGTAAATATAGGGTATTGGATTTACTAAAAAAATACTATAAAAATCCATGTCTAAAATTTTATTTATAAGTGACTAAATAAATAAATGAAATAATAAATCTTAAAATCATAATCATAATAAAAATTTGAAAAAAGTGTATTTTAAATTATTAATATATTTGAGTAAAATAATTATTAAGTGAATAATTATATATAAATGGATCAAATAATTTTAATAATTGATAAAAATAACGTGAAAAATAATTGATATTAATGAAATTAAATCAAACAAGTTATTTATAAAGAAAGATATACAATATCTCTAAAATATCCCTTACACCTACAACCTCAATTTCTTTATGATTTAACATATCATTATCTTATATTTAATGGTATAACAGTTACCAAAACAATCCAAAAGTTTTTAGTTTTTTGTAAGAAACTATAATTACTATAGGAACTATATGTTTAAAATTAAATATAGAATCCTCAAGAAAAATTGTATCTTTCCTTATTAATGGAATAGTAAGGAAACTAAGCCATGTATTTTTAATGGTATTGATGAAAAAATAATGAACAACAAAGAAGGGTGAGGGTATTTATAGAAAGAAGAAACATTTTATATTTTTCTTTACTATATCAATGAAAATAGAGAATTCAAGTATAGAATTATAATATTATAGAATACATCATCGGTATTTAATTACAAAACATCAAAGTTCATGGAATTTTTACCACCTTAAATGTTGGGCTCAAATCATATGACTAATGCCACCGGTTACCTTGTATCCTTCGTAGGGAAACTAGTGGAGTTGTAGGAACTCCATTAATGTTGTCTACTCTCATAAAATGACTGGTTCACCTTAACTGGTAGGTTGGTAGACTCTGATTCTATAGGATCTTATTTCTCATTAGCCCTGGGTATCTGGTTCTCATCCAATGAATAGTTGTTGGGATCGTGGGGGATATGGAAGTCACTAGGCATGTTGACAGTTGGCCAGTGCTTCATATGGCCTTTGCCTTCATGAAGTGGCATCTCCACTTCCTTCCAAGAGCCTTTCTAGTTCCACTATACTTATTATAAGTCTTCATAATATCTATTAAATAATGATAAAGGATGCGTAAATGGTGTCTAATATGATTTCATAAATCTAGATACACATCACATAAATAAAAAAGAAAAACACCTTAGAGTTGTTGCGATCATTAAAATCAATGAATAGGGAGAATAAAAAAATATATTAAATTTAAATGATCATTAACGCATGAGTAATAATTTAATAAAAGGTAGGAACATATCAAGTAAAAGAGAAATAATGATAGTGATACTTATATATTCTAACCCTTGGAAAACAATTAATATTATCATCCATAAACATTTTTAAAATTTTAACATATTATTTATACATAATTATAACACTTATATCCCACTATAGAAACTACCCTCCACGTAAAATAAAGTATAATAATTATCCCCCATTGATATTATCAAAAATAAGTCACATATAGGGTTAGATAAAAATAAATAAATTTAAAAAGTACATTTATCATCATTAATGATATTTCAAAAGAGAAAAATATTTTAAAATAGTTTCACAACTTTTTTAATATATTAATGATATATATTCAAATAATCACAAGAAAAAATAAAAAAAGGAATTAAAAAAATCAATACTGAAATAAAAATCTGAGTATGATATTGTAATAAATGATAATAATAATATATTTGTTTAAAAAAATTAATATATTTTTAATAAGGAAGTGAATTTTTTATTACTATTTCTTTATTAAATAGATTTTATCCCCCTAAAATAATTAAATAGAAGAGTCTAAATGGATCATAGCTACTAAATAATACAAAAATAAATAAATGAAACATTAATAAAAATTCATTTAACACATCATTCCATTAATATGGTTTAATAAATATTTGTTTAATAAACCATAATAAATTCCCTAAGAGTGTCAAACTAGGTATGAATTATACGCTCAGTAACTATTTCCAATATATATAATGGATTAAGAACCCAAATAAATATTTTTAAGATAAATCCCTAGGATCATCTATGCCAAAACAACATTCACGTGTTTATATCCATTCAATAATTTTGTTCCTGGATTATCACAATCATATGGCTTATTGAAAAATGCTTTTAAAATATAATATTTGAAATGTATTATATAAAAAAAATTGAAGCAAAAAATACTCAATATTTCATAGTGATTAAGAGATATTAATTACAACATAATCAAGCCAATCTTTTATTTGGTGAGTTAAAATTGATCTATAAGAAAATGTTTAGTGAATATATCAGTAAGCTTAAGGTTAGTAAAAAGAAATTCAGGAATGATATAATATTTTTGAAGGCTAAATCATATAAACTATCATCTCTCATCAATTCACTTAGTGTAAGAGTTTTGAATAGGATTTTTATAGAAACTATTAATACTATAGTTTTCACATTTGAGAGGAATGTAAAATTATGTAATCCCAAATCTTAAGAGAGCATGTTTCATCTAAATAACTTGGGCACAACAACACATAGATGTTATGCATTTATATTTGGCCATATAAGTAGAAATATAATTTTTCTTCTTATAATACTAATTAGTGATGGATTTTCCAATTATATGAAAACATCCACTATTACTTTTCCGATCAAGTTATAATCCTCCAAAATCAGTACCTTAAAAACAAAAAAGTTTAAAAGAGTATTCCTTAAAATGAAATAATATACGGTTTTTAGATCCTATTAAATAATGAAAAAATATATAGATAGATTTTAAACTTTATTCCATTGGATTAGATTGAAAAAAGAGAAAAAAGGAATACTCTAAACATAATGTTCATCCATATCACAATTGGTAAAGTAGAATTCAAATTTTACTTCGATAAGGCTTGTTGTCATATGATTAATATGATCCATCCTATCTTAATGTAAATTTTTTATTCCAGGACATTCTTATGTTGTTAAAATTATCCATTAAAAACTTATTTATAATTCCCTTAATATATTTTCTTCTTTTTAAAAAGGTTATATAATAATATTTAAAAATTTTAAACCCAAAATAGAATTTATTTTCTCGAATAAATATCATTTCAAATTATTTATTAAAAAATTATAAAATTCATTTTAAATAGGTTTTTTAGTTGATCCATGAATATAATCTTTGAAAAAAAATTTGAATAATTAATAAATCATTTTAAAACATTTTAAGAAAAATGGTTGAATAAAAATTTACCATTTTGAAATCATTTGATAAAATAAATGTATTTAACCTCTCATACGAGGAAAAAGGGAATTATTTTAAACTTTATATAGCTTAGACTGACCTACAATTATAATTTTTCAATATAAGATTGTCAAAACCAAGTGTTTGGTCCAAAAAAACATTTTTAGAAGTAAAATATTTTAGAAGAGATATTTTGAAATTCATTTAATAAATTTTAAATTTAAAATGAGTAGTAAATTCGAAAATGATTCTGATGGACTAATGATAAGATAATGGAGTGTATTACTAACCATAATCAATACATTATTCCTGATTATAGTATTTAATAACAAATCAATCCATGTAATGTATAACCTCTCCTTTTTCATAAAATTGTATTTTTAGAAATCCCACTCAGTACCAATAATAGGATAATTATCACAATGTTCAACAAGAGTCCAAATATTATTCCATTGAAATTTGTTCAACTTATCTTACATGTATTGTATCACGTTTTTATCGCTAATTGAATAATCAGTGGAATATGGTTTATGGTTAGAAAAAAATCTTGATTTCTAGCCTCAATTAATAATGAACATCTTGTACGAGTTATAAATTGTAGTTATCCGATAACATTCTAAAGAGGATGTTATTTAGATATAATACCTGATTTGGGTAAATTATTAGATGAGGTTTCTAGATATTATTCAATTACATTGACATATTGATGTTAATAAATGTTCAAACTAGGTTGTTTAACATCCTCATTACATTGTTGATGGGATTTCAAAATATTCTCAAAAAAATTAATTTTAATAGAGTCTTATAAGGTCATTGTTCTCTTATTAAAGACACATAAGGATTTACTTGAGATATATTACCTGATAACATTTCCATAATTATATATCCATTGTATTAAGGTTATTTAATTTATAACTAGATAAAATATAGAAACAAATAATAAGAATATTAACATTCCAAAGTTGATAATGTATTCTTTTTAAGACAGGTCTTATGAGGATATAATTATGGGTAAAGAATCTAACATTTACTACCTAGTACCAAAACAATTGGGGAATATAAAACTCATTTAGGAGTTTCTTAGACATAACTAAAAGTGTCCCATTTAATCTTTTCAACACCCCCATTTTTTAAGTGTTATATAAGAAGAAAAGAGTGGTAATAAAATTAATAAGCACAAAACACATTAATGTATTTGTTTTCTACTTCTCCTCTATGGTCACTTCTAAAGGAATTTTTTTTCACATTTTTCATTTTTTACATTCCTATAAAAGTTGATAAATACATTAAAATCCTCATTTTAGGATAAATGGTAAAAATACATTTAAATACATTCAACTCATCAATAATTAAAAATGTGTAATTTATTCTTCCGATACTAGAAACATGAGTTGGAAAAAATTGTAAAGGTGGACTAAATCTATGAATTTATAATATAAAAAAAATTAGATCAGAAATAGGATTTGTTTTTAATTCTATATTACTATGTTATGATTGATCCTAAAAATAACGTTAATATTATGATCGTCAAGGAACTGATTCTAAATCCATGATCCATTTTCTCGTTTAGTTAATCACTTTCCATTTTTACTATAAGATATTTTTAATATATAGTATAAAATTATTAAAAAAAATTAGTAAATAATATAATTCTTTAAAATTAAGAAGATTAAAAAAATCCTTTATAAATGTAATTTTCAAACACCATACACATAATTTAAAAATAAATAGAAAATTATTCATCAAGAATTTAAAAAATAAAACATCTTTAATTAATGAAGAGTTTTAGAAACCAATCATACATATTCTTGTAATTTTACCTTTTCATCTCTCTTTAAATGTGAGATTCCCTATTCTAAAGTCCTCAAAATGATTTAATTAGAAAGGATCACCAGACATGTGTCTCAGACACCCACTATCCTAATACCAATTAAACTGTTAGGTGTTGATCTGAATAACTTTTTCCCATAAATTATTTTAGAGGGCAATGTTTTTGGTACACTTATATCATGGCCACTTATGTTATCTAACAAATAATTTAGAATCAAAACATTATTAGAAAAAACATTCCATTTGAAGAATGAAAAGGGAGATTAATTATTTTTGGTTTACCATGTCTATAATTTTTACAATTTCATTCATAAACAATATGACATACTTTCTTACAATAATTTGAATAATAATTTTGAGAATTTCCTTTAAAAATGTTATTAATTTTTTAATAGTTGGTAAATATTGATTTTGAATAAAAAGAAAATACCATTATTACATTTCATAAAACATTGAAATCCCAAGAATTTAATTAAATTTTATTATACATGATTAAAATAATAAATAGAGTTTTTTATATTTTTAATTTTAAATTCCAAAATATGAACATTTTCATGTCCTTCTAATTTTGAAACCAATCATTTGTTTGTTTTAAAATTTAATCCCTTTCCAAAAATACTGGATTCAATTTCTTTTTCTGATCATTTAATTTTAATATAAGATCAAAAAAATCTTGAAATTTATATCATAAAAAATAAATGATTTTTATGGGTTAAAAAATGTAGAGTAATTATAGGATTAATAACTAGGACATGCAAAATTATTTTTGGCATGTACCAGTAAAATGGAAATTAAAAACTTTGGACATACATGAATTGATTCATAAGTTAATTTGAATATTTTCTCCCACTACAAGTTTCAATCATTAGAGTTTTATTACCTTTTGTATTTTATAACTTTTTTTAATGGAATATCTGTCTTGATGTTTCAATTATTTTTACAAATGAAGCATATAACATCCATTTCTTGATTTTCCTTTTTGAAATTTTGGGTACCTATTTTCTTTTCCTTGTACTTGCTTACCCATTTGGAAATTTTAATAGTTTTGGATTCTCTTTATGAATAATTATTATTGATAGCATCAAAATTAATTGTCTTTTTATTTTCATTAACTTACTTAGAATCTATATCAAATTTCTTTCTAATAGTATTCTCATATGTTATGAGTGAACCAAGGAGTTCCCCGACCTCTCTATTTTTCACATATTTATCTTCATGTATTATAATTACATTAGTTTCTCAATTACATGGTAAAATTGAAATGGTTTTCTTAACTAATGTTTATATTGAAATATAATATCCGATATCTTTTCACTTATTACAAATATCAATAAATTGTCTAAATATTTTATATACAGATTACCTGGTATTCATAGATAAAGTTTTAAGGAATTCTATAAACATTTATAAATTTGTGTCTTAGACTTTATTAGTTCATTAATGAGTTACTTATAAATGTTTTAAAATTTAATGTTACATTTTTTACAGAAAAATGTGATTAAATTTATTTTTATCCAATTAACATTACAATTCATTCATAGATTTACCGTCAAATTTAAAATCAGAAATTTCATCTCGTGTCTATTTATCTAAATTTATAGTTTTAAGAGTATATAATTCAATAAATATATTAAAAAGGATATCAAATACATCAAATAAGTTTATACATGTATGTTTTCCAATAATCATGATTATTTACATAAAAAATATGCACATCGTGAGGATTTTCATTTTTGACAACTATTGGGGTTTAAAAATCTATTTAAAAAATATTTATTTAAAAGAAATAATAAAATAAGTTGAGAAATAAAAAATTATTTTAATGAATTTGAAAAATAAATAAATAATTAAAACGCTATTGATACCAAATGTCAGTACGGTATGAGGAAATGGAAGGTTAGATGGTTAATTTACCTTTAAAAATTAGAGGAAAACTATAAATGATTATAATATTCTTTATAATAATTTTATGAAATAAATAAAATAATTAACATTTGAAAAATAATTAAAAATACAAAAAAAATTGATTTAAATGATTTTTATATTCCAATAAAATAATTATTATGTTATTATGCATTAATTGGTTGATTAAAAAATTTTGAATAGAAGAACAAAAGAAAGAGAAAAATGATTATAATTGATAAATCTAAATGATAAAAAATATTTGTTAAGGAGCTTCAGTAATAGATTTAAGTAAGATTATATATATACAACCTCAAATGCATAATGATTTAATTTATTAGTCCCTTTGAATTAATAGAATAAAATATAAAAAAACTACCCCTTGCTTTTTTAGGTTATAGGAAGAAACAACAATTAAAACATAAACTGGATATTTAACGATTAATTTAGAGACATCAAGAAGAACAATACTTTTCCTTAATATTATAATTTAATGAAAACTTAGATAGTTAGTTTATTGGTAGTGGGCATGAAATAAATAAAATAGTGGAAGGTAGAGGGGATTTTTAAGAAGACAGAACTATGTACCTTGGTCTTGGTTCTCTCAAAGAATATGAAGAATTCAAGTAAATAATGGGAACATTATAAGAGAGGGAAATAATATTATAATTTTGGAACACACTATAGAAGGATAAAAAATATTTTAAAATAGATATCTTTTATAGTAATTGAGTAATTGAGTACGTTGGTGTTTGGATATTGGATGATAATGTGAGTTTCCAAGGAATCCAAGTAATCTATTTTTAATATTCAATATTTTCGATGATATTTTAGAATATTTTAAGGTTATTTATGTTCAGGATTTCCAAATTCAATTAATTTTGAAAAACTAATATACTAGTCTTGGAGCATCTGGCATAATGTCTTGTGGTACCTGCTAGACTATACTGGGTAGCCAGTGGGTTGTTACAACTTTATGCATATTGTTTTCTACCACTATCTAGATGATTCACCTCCATCATCTGGATGATGAGCTATATATAATGACAATACTAATTCCCATTAGCACAAACTAGCATGTTCTCCTTTACTAGGTAGTCAGTGGTGTCCTTCTAGATAAGGAAGTTGTCGGGCATGCCATCAGTTGGTTAGTGGTACTATATGAGTTTCTTGGTCTTACCTATAGAATGTGTCTTCATAAGTGGATTCTTCTATTCCTTCTAATAAAATCCATGGTTATTACCTTTCTCATTGAATAATTATGATAATTCATTATAAATTTAATATTTATTGTTTGTTTTCATCATTGTAAGTAAATAATTATTATTGATTCATGTATGTTTTGTAATCGAAATATTGAACCCCATTCATTGGTAAAACTTTTATCATAAAAATATTATTCAAGGTAAAATAATAGAAGTCTAATAATTATTTATATTGTCCCATTATCATTTTTTGATATTTTTAGTTATTATTTGTGAAAATTAAATAGGTGATAAGATTCATCTGGTTAATTTACTAATAACAGTTCATTACATTATAATTGTCTTTAATTTTGGTTTCAAAATTTTAGAAACATATTCATGAAATATATTACTCTTTAACATAATATAATTTAATAAAATATATTTTTATAATCATTATTGTATGGAAGTGATGAAAAATGAAAAACACCATCCATGGAAAAGTTGGTCTTCACATACACACTAGTGATTTTTTAATTTTTTTTAATGGTTGGGAGGAAGGTAGAAACGTTTTATTCCATTTAAATTATAAAAATATATTATATTTATGAAAATTATGTAATTATTATATCATTAACATAATATATTTTGAGGAATTATATGAATAAAAATGAAATATGAAAGAAAAAAGAGTGACTCATATTTTTTACCTTACTCCTTGGAAAAACAACATCGAAATTTTGATTACACCTTTGAATGGTGGTACAATTATTATAGAGGTACCTCTAAGACATGGATATATGTTTTGACAAATAATTTTGGTATATTGTTTTAACAAAGAGGATTATGTTGCGCGTAAAAATTCGGGTGGGGAAGGGTTCCTTATATAAGTGAGAGGAGAAACATTTTTAGTAACATGTGAACTTTCATAGAAATTGGATCCATACGTAGAAAATAATTGACAGGGGATGATACTTGGTCTATAAACCTCTCATACAAACAAATTAGGGTTACATTTTTGAGATATTTAGGCATTTCCCCTTAATTTAACTTTTTAACATATTTCAATTTTACTATGGAAACATGTTATTTACATTGCTAACTTATTTTTACACATAAAAATATAATTTCCATTATTTAGTAATTTATAAATATGGATTATATATATATATAAAATTAATAATATAAAATTTAAAAAAGTTAAAAAAATTATTTTTAAAATTATTTTTGAATTACACATACAAATTGTTTTCTTAAAAAAGATTATATATTCTCTAAAATTTATACCTTTTGTTCTAAAATTAAACTAAATATTTATAATTTTTAATTTCACCAATTATATTTATTTTTAGTTAGAAAACTGTTTCATAAAAATTAAATTCATGATTATATTCTAAATAATTAATAAAATTCATTATATTTTTAAAAATGGAATTGTTTATAATTCTCCATATATAAATCATCAAAGAAAAATATAAAAAAATAATATAAAATAATATTATCAAAATTAATCCAAACATGAATTTAATTTTATCAAATTGAAATTTTAAATTTTATTAGTTTTATATTTTAATTTAAATATAAAATATATTCAATATATATATATAAGAAATTGAATTTTAAATATATTAACTATTATTATACTTATTTCATGTCAATTATAAATGAAATTAGTGTCACTATATTAACAATATATTTTATCATAATTTGACCAAAATTTATTAAATTTATTAAATTAAAAAAATCAGGGAACATTAAAATACAATTTATATAAAAATAAATTATTATGAACAATAATTATCTTATTAGTTATTTAGTAACACTAACTGAATTTTATCAATGAATTTGTATTAAAAATGACCCTAATTCTTTATTTATATAGTGATTCCATAATGTGGTTACCTTCCAATTTAATAGATACAATATAATGGTCTCATTTAATACTTATAATTTTATCTTAAAGTATCATTGTTCATATTAGTTCGGTGTTTTGTATAAAATAGGCTATTCAAGAAAATACTTATTAAAGGAAAAAATATTGTAATTTGATTGGTTGTTACATATAAAGTTCAAATATAATCTCTCAATATATATCTCTCATGAGAGAAATAGCCATATATTTGTATAGATAATCTATGGGATGATTTTAGAATTTCATTAATCCTTCTAAATTACCCAGGGAGATATTGGGAGATATTAGACATAGTACAATTTCTAGAGGATTCAATTCAGTGAAAAAGAGAAAAATATCATCCAAATATTTTTTCTCATGTAAAGATTAATAGTAAAGTGGAATCCATTTTAGTTATACTTAAACATGTACTAAAAACTAATGTAACTCCCAAACAACCTTAATATCTAATGGATCCATCCATGGGGTGATAATAATAGCAGCACCATCCTTGTCCAATGGTAAGGAATGTACAATGTTGCCTATTATATGATAATAAAATAAATAATACCTACACTTTCCAAAAATAAAAGGTCTCTTTTTTTACTTTGTCACTTTCATGAAAAATAATTTAAAAAATATACATAGGGATAATAATACTAATGAATTTTTCCTTTAAATAATCCATAATTTTTTCACTTATAGATATACGTTAGGACATAACATTATTGATTATATAATCTTTATGGGAATTCTTATAAAAATGATCGTTTTAGTTAAGGTGATATTGGAAAAACCTCTAATGTAGGTGGTCTATGTTTCCCTAAAAAAACTGGGGGAAGGAGGAGAATAGACGAATGTCTTTCCTTTGTTTGAAAAAACATTTTATGACCAGACGACTTAAAATATTATTGTTCGAGCGCCTTCTATTCTCTAGAAAAACTGAAGTATCTAAATGTAGCACAAATTCTCAAAAAATCACCTAAATGTATGCCTTTAACCTCATCCTCTTATAGTATAATTAATTATTTGAAGATAAATAGGGTGTGAGAATATGTAATTTTTAAATCCTATACCATCCCATACCATTAGGGATTTTCTAACGCCATCATTTGGGTGACAAGAACCACCCCCATAAAATTGAACTCTCACTAGAATAAGAATCCCATGTAAAATATACAAATGTTTTTACCTAATATTTCCCATATTTAATGTAGAAGATAATTATGAATCCTCATAATATATGATTATTTTGGTAATTGTTTATAGAGGTTGAGAGAACTGAGGAATATTTGGTCATACTTGATCTAAATTTTTCGGCTATATCTAAATTAATGCCATATATGGAACTGAAAATCAAAGTTAAAAACATCAGTGAACATATAGAAGGAACACAGATATATACCTAAATCTTCTAGTAGTAATTTGAATCCTATTTTAATTTAGGATTTTCAGGAATATGTACAATCATATAATCAACATAAGAAAGTTGTAAGGAAAACTCAACTCCAAACTCCAATAACAAATAATTCCTTAGGATCCTGTCAAGTAAAATAATCTTCAGTACCAAACACCTCAACCTAAAAATCATAGATCAAGGAAAAAGCTCAGGTTAGTAGGTGTCTACTATTAGATGAAAATTATGATATTTTGAAGTAGTTTTGCATCATCTGAGTACTAATATCAATCTTAGAAGCACTTCACATGTTAAATGATCCAAATGATTCATTTTTGTGGCCATATGGATCCCCAAAGAGTTGTAGTAGAATGTTTAAATGGATGAGGTGTATCGTTTAGGTACATTCTTAGTGTAATTAGACATAGTTTTTCATTCATAATGTTAGATCATGATACCTTCTTCTTGGAAACAATTAGAAACATCTAATATTATAAAAATCAGGACAATGTTGAAATTTGTAGATCATTAATTGGAAAATGTTCTAGGATTAATATTATCCAATATTGAACCATATAAAACATGGGTTGTAACTAGTTTTATTTATCTCCCTCATGATTGACCATTCATGGGTATGACGAAATCATGTAGAAACAACTTGAAAGGATAAATCTCAGAGCCAAATTCATGACCTTTTATCTAACACATAATTCATAGTGGTTCAACATAAATAATTATTTCATGTTATATTGGGAAGACCATATCTTCACTTAAAGACATTGGTACCATCATCATACCATCAACATTATCACTATCATGTAAATGAAAAAATTAGAGTACGAAGGATTGAGAATTACCAATTTGAGTCTTGTAAATCCCATAACATTGATTTTGAATACTATAGGAGAGAAGGAAAAATAACTCAAGATTAATTGATTTATCCAATTACCTCTACCAATTGTTTTAACACTATCATAGAAATCCCCTCGATTATACTTAATTATGATTATATGATTATCAGCAACCAAATGTGGGAAACAACTATAGCTTCATGTATAAACCATTTTAAAAAACATCACAATATTTTTTTATATGGTGACAACCATATAAACTAAGGTAATTGTTTCCTAAGTTAATCATTGTTTCCCCATGTAAGATGACACTATATTTAACAATACTCCACATGATGACATTTCTATATCAGTGTTAACAGATTATTGAGATACCCCCATGCTATCATCTAGATCAAACAATTTTTCTTTATTTCACACTTTTGATAATGAAAAGATTAAAATAATAGATATAACATAACCTCAATGATTCACCTCCAGTATTTCTGGAATGATTATATGCAACTATTAAGGAACAAAACTCAGCCAATATTGATAAATATAAGAATATAAAAACCTAAATTATTAGTGAATATATATTCTATAAGGAACATGATAAGTATATTTCCTTCTAAAAATAACAATGGCTATTTTTTTTACCTATAACTACAAAAAAATTCTTCGATTGATTCTCAATATGTCCACCCATCACATAGGTCTTCACAATTACCATTACAGATAAAAATAAGTATAAAAACTAATTCATACAATTATTCCACCCAATGTAGAAATTGAGATTGAATAATACATCAAATCCAACATCATATGTAAACTTCTATATGCAAACTAGTTATTAAGAATCATCCCTATCGAAAAATAAATAAATTTTATATCTGAGATTGTAAATACTTGAACAACCTCAATAGGAATTTCATAAAAGATAAATTCCAAATCATTGTTATATAATAACTGATCTATGTAATATTTGTATTTTAAATACCTCTTATTCGTGGATGTATACTCTAGATATAACAAAATAAAATAATGGATTCATATGACAAGAAGGCCACTACTTTTAGGGCACACTAAGAAGTATATTTCTATCAAGTAATTTCATTTCGTTTAAAAAATATAGACACTAAATATAAATTCTTTTAGAATCATATATTAATTTCTATCATGGGAAATAATAGAAATCAACATTTATGGTCTAGTGTCAACTATAAAAAATAATATGATTAATTTTCCAATCTTTGGGTTGCCTTTAGAAGGAATTCTAAAACTAAATCCCCTGAAATATACTTATGGGGAAAATTTTAAAAAAATTGTCATCTTATTTTTATTTCATCATGGAATTTAGTTTAACATTAAAAAGGCTTAGGAAATTCATAATATTTGTCCATCCTTAAATATTAATGAATTTGGAGGACTTTAGGGACCTCTTCCATACATCTCATGCTCTATTGTAATTATTTCTTGTAAATTCCTTTTGTATATATGTATATTGAATAGAGGAGTTTCATGTTGGATGAATTAGGACTACCAACTATACTTTAATGACATAAATAAGTAATTTTTCAACCATCTAGTTCTAATTCCTTTGATTGAAGAAATTACACTTATCTATCTTGTGGAAGCCTTGGAGTATTCAACTGGTGTGATCCTTTTTCAAAAAAATTACATAGAAGTATAAAACCTCATATATTATATCATTTGTATGATGTTGTACAAATATAAATTTTATTCCAAAATTGAGAAGAAATATTTTGTATTGGATTTTGTGGAATAGAAGATGAGTCAGAATCTTTAGTATCATGAAATTTATTTATTCTCTGACACAGTTCCCCTAAAACATATTCTCGATCAACCAATACTGATTAGAATTCTAGAATGATAAATATTTATCATGAAATAGTTATATATCTGATTAATTCCCCAAAAGGAAGTCAATTCTCTAGAATTATCAATCAATCTTATGAAACATCATACTCTTAAGATCATTCCATTGTGAATGGATATACTTTATGGGTAATTATTTTCCATACATGATGTATTTCATGAATTGGATATATATTTTAAATATTTATCTTCAATCTCTATATTTACAAGAGAGGAAAACTAGAAATGTAACTAGGCTAGTTAGAGTATTATATTCATCTCCCTGACCTGGTAAATGTTTCCATATTCCTTCCTATGTCATAAGGAATTTGAAATAATTATTCAGAGTTTCAATCCATCATCCATGGCTTAGTGGTATTCATGTAAATACCAATAACTCAACTCAACATTGTAGATGACTTGGAGTTGGTAATCAAGAAAAATAATGGTTAGTATTACATCAAGAAAAACGTGTTAATCACCAACTTATTTATTTTTGAGAGATTATAGAGTACATCCCTTATGAGTTGACACTAGTACACATTCTATATGTGAAAAATAACCATATCAATTTCCTATATAATTTAGCTAATGATTGTGAACACCCAGAAAAAAATTAGATGATCATCTATATCAAATATCATAAGGTGGTATCCAAATTAATCAAAAACAACATAGAGGATATAAATAAATTCAACACAATTCCTAAGAGGGATTATCCCATTTCACTATCATTCAATGTCATTAATGGATAGATGTACTGAATTGTGGATTACCACAAATATGGGATACTTACACTGGATAAATCCAAGTGAGATAACATTTATTATCATTATAGATATTAACCTACTATAGTGACATAGATTCTCATAAATCTCTCTAAAAATAGTGTATTGATGAAATTATCCTTGGATGTATTGATGTTAGGGACACCCTCACTATAATACAACAAGAATCTGATGGATCTTAGAATGATCACATGTTAGGGGCCACTATCTCTCATCAAATTAGAATACATGGTTATTTTTATTCTATGATGACTCAAGATTCCCTATAGTTCACCAAAAGGTTCCACATAATACAGGTACATTCCAATTTTACTTGTCAATCCATATAGTTTTTTTACATACCAAAATACTCTAAGTCATTGGGGTGATTTTTAACATGTGGACAAATCCCTCATATACAATTTGGCAGTTTGAGTTAATTATTTATAAAATTGGTTTTTCCCCAAATAGAAATAGGTTATACCCCTAAAGGTAATCAGTAGAATGTTTTTCGTCGTCTTTTTTATGTCCAACATCATTTCTAGACTGGTGCCCTTCACACAATATTAATGTAAAATGAAACCAAATTTTGTGCATTCAATGGTCAGAAGGGTGTCCCATGAGTAAAATATCTAATATATCCATGAATCCCTATATAATTTTATCTCAGATATAAAAATAAATTATTTTTGTAGGACCATATCAAATATCATTTAAAACATAGTAGAAAATGAAAAAATGTCATGGACGATTAAATTGTTTCTTGTTTTATGGGATTATCACATGATGACCCAAAATGCTACACAGGTGAACCCAAATTCAATTGTCTATGGGATAGAATATCTTATAATAATTTATTTTTAGTTAAATTCTCTTCATGATACCATGTGTAATCATCTCACCAATAAAATCAATCACAACCATGACTCGAAAAATTCATGTGGATTAATCGAAAAATGTTGTCAATGCTACACAATATTGAAATTTATTAGAATCTAATAGCTCATGATTTCAAAAAAAATCCACATATCTATTCCATTTATTATGGGAATTATTTTTTATCCATAAAACTCTTATAATATCCAGTAAGAAGACTAGATAGCTTGAAAAAACGGGTGAAACTTCATGGTATACACCTAGTTTTCTCTTATAGTGCTTATACTATAGTCACTATGGATGGGGAGTGTGTTTTAATTTTCATTAATCCAAGGTTTCTCAAAACATATATTTTATATAACTCCATGGATAGTTCATTATTCCTAGTCCCATGGTGAAATAGTATCTGATAATATCATTCTTGTTCAAATTAAAATATCATGAGATGAAACTGTGAAGCACTAAGGTATTAGTTCTATGATGAAAAACTATATTTCATCCATTTCCTCTCCATATGACATTAAAATACATAATTAATATATTTAATTGGTATGTCATATTTTATAACATTCGTAATCTTATGACTACCTATGATTTCAAACTTTGAGAATGAATAGTGTTTGATTTGAGGTCTTGGTTGACTGTATATATTATTGAAATTGAGATGCCTCATGCTCAAAATCTAAGAGTCAATTTTATATTCACCTCATGATGTAAATATTCTAATCATTAGGCCCATATTTTATAAAACTAATGTATTTAAATTACCACATTCTGTATAGGTTAACACCCTTACATGAGATCCAAATTCATATAAGAGTTATTCAGCACAAAAACCCCTCATTTATATAAAATTTCTTACCAGATAGAAACAATTTATGACATAATTATTGTTATCAAATTATACATAGTGACCCTTGGATCTTGAATCAATGGAATATCCATGGATTCTATCAAAAAATTACCATTTTCTACATATGAATCAGATCAATGTAGGAAATAAAAAACAATTAATTTATTGATTCTTGAACACACTATATATGTGAAGGACCCTGATCACTTATCTTGGCTATATCCACAAGTCCCCATAATTATTAATATTTTTCATCCATACACAAGAGAAAGATCTATGAAATATACCTCGATCTATGATTTCATCCTCACATATCGATTTTTACTAGGAATAAAATTCCCTCATTTTATTAAAACTATGAGTTTCTTGATTCCATATGTTTCGAGCATCATATTTATAGTTGTATCATTTATCTTGGTCCCATCCAAAAAATACAAAATAATATCATGTATCTTCTCGATGATTTTACCCTCTAATTCACAACATGTTTCCTTTTATGTGTTAAGTACTAAGACCAATTTGTCTTATATTACACCTAAAATAGATACATGCAATTTACTTTATGTTGTAGGTCCACATATTATGAACTTAAGATCCATTGAATCAATTTTCATGTTGCATGAAAAAAAAAACAATGTGACATTTGGTTCATCATGTATTACTATAAACTGATTAGAGTAATCATTTCCGTACAACCCAATTATCCTACATATGATTCTGATTCATTTCAGAGTTCATGAAATAATGAACACTATCATAGGCTAAAATTCCATTTAATGAATGGATATAATCCCCCTTTGGTTTCTCATATTCATATTCTTGTTATGTACTAAATATTTTCCTTAGTCTCCATAATGGATCTCCATATGGTTTCAATCATATTCCATGATAAAATGACCCTCTCCTATAGAAGGGCCGGAATTTTGTATATACATGACATGAAAAACATATTTATTGATTTTTTTCCTAGACATGTAGTAATTCTCAAATAACTAATCAGAGGTTAATCCATGATTCCCAATAAAAACCCCTACATTATCCCAATTTAGAAGCATTCATTCGCATGTGGTTTTATTTCAAGGGTTTAACATTGAGACCAGTTCATCTCATTCAGTGCGTAAGGCATATTTGTGCAAATACCCCAAATAATAGTCATCTTCATATGACATAAAAATTCATGGAACCTTATTCCTTTCCACATGATGATAAACTAAACAATATTTGGTTCACCCTGTATGACATTAAGCATCACAAAATGCTTCTTTTTATGTGTACCAACTTCCCTACATGAGTGAAATATCCATATAAGTGTACCTAGAATATATTTCATACCCATGAACTTATTATTGGATAAAATAAATCATTCTTAAGGAAACATGAATCTACTATTATTGTCATAATCTATGATGATTATTCTAGTTTGAATCCCAAAATGAAAAAAAATCTCATTCCTTATATATGAGTTAGATATATAAAAGAACTATATTTTTTAATAAAAAAGTTTGGGTTTTTTCATACTATTTTGGTATATGTAGTTATTTCTATATATTCATTCTTCGGCCCAGCTACAAACATACATATCATTCCATGGTCAAAGCATCATGACCTTAAACAATGTTCACAAACATTTTGGATGATATGAGCTACTATTGGTCACCTTATTCAGGGGAGATTTTTTTTCTTCCCTTAATAATAATTTTATTTCACCTTTTTTTAATGTAAAATGACCCAAAACTATCCTTTCCATGTAGAAAATTTCATCTTTTGGTTAAAGAAAAAATACATTAAATTTCATGCATTTGTGTTCTAAGAATCATAACCTTAAACCTTGTGAACCCCCACCCCCTGTGATATTTTCTTCTATTGAAATGATATTTTCATTTACATTTGGTTTTTTTGGGATTCTATTTGGTAGACTGCATCACTTTTAGTCTATATGACTGTAAAATATAGCTCCTAATAGGTCCAAATCAACAGACCATAAAATAAAAATGAAAGATACACATTTATTTTCATGTCAAAAACGCAAACAGTACTTCCTAAGAAAAATTAATGCCTTGGATTTATAACCCTCCAATTTTCATGTCATTATAATAAATTAATCAAAAAAATGAAAACAAATTGTAAAAATAATTTTATGATTTCCATATATCCCTACCAAAAGCTATGATATTCTCACTAGACCCATTTTCTAGGAAAAAGTTAGAATATTTCATGTTATGTATCTCCACCCAGAAGTTTCATTCCTTAAATAGTGTAGTAAATTTTGTGTTATTGAACCCTCATGAATAAAAATTTTATTCATAAACCTAATTCATTTTCCAAGTGTTTGATTCCTCAAAAATAATCCATGACTATTAGTAATGTGTGAAAATGACTCAAATGGAATAATTTTCTTGGGTATTCATGCATCCCCCAATATGGCTGGAAAATATACACCCCCAATTTATCTTGTCAACCATATGACTATTTCATTCATAAGGATAACTTCATATAATCTTTTTATGCATTGAAGCGATTATAATAGAATATTTCATTGAAATATGGTCTATGGTCTTACCCATGTTGTGTTTCTTACCTCATCATCTCTAATTCAACCTCATGAATTATGATTTTCATAGCCCATAATAAAACTATTATAGTAGATTAAAACCCTTTATGTGATACATTTTTTCATCATTCTGCTTTTAAAGAAAATATATTACATTTTATTTTTGGATGATTGATTGGTCCTCATTTCATGATCCTAAACTACATGACATAATATTCCAAGATTCATAACCACAACTAAATTCCCCCCTTTGTGAGAATTTATATTGTATAAATTATCACTTTATTAATAATTTTTTCCTTCTCCTTGTAATATAGATAGTATCCTCCTTTGGTTAGAGTAATAAAAACATAAACTACAGTAGCATGTTGTGATTTTTTATGGAACTAAAACATTAGATACGTCATATCCTAGAACATGGACCATAAAAATCATGAACAATTCTTGGAGTTAATCTTAATTTTTGACATTAGAATTTTTTTACGTTAATTTTATTTTCACCCAAGTAACTATATAGACCACCTCACTTTTGGTCAATGATTTTTTACCTTAAATATAATCCATATTGGTCTAATATTTAATACAAAAAACAACATATAGAAAAAATATTTATAACCATGATAGATTAGAATCCATAATAGGATTCCTCATAAAAGGTTGATTCTTCAATCTTTTTACATTTATCATGCATTATCTAGAAAAATGTGAGTGTTTGAAACTAAAAGGGCATAAAAATGTTCAGGTTTAAATCCCAGAAAAGGTATCCTGAGTTGATGTAGATTTCATGCCCACTAATTCTAACTCATATAAGGCGAAAGAAATTTTTAGGCATACCAAAATAAAATGTTACAATGATTTCTGGTTCTACCATATGCTCCTAGAAAAAATTATCATTACTCGATAAGACCCTTTAACTTGAAAAAAATTGATAGAATCTATCTATTTCCCTTTTAAATCACTTAAAATGATCCATTAATAATTTATGAAGTTATAATTTCTTAGTACATGATCAATTTTTAATATTTTATTCCTCATTACAATTTTTACCCTTTGTGATTCTGATCCCATTAAGTCATCTCTATCAGTCATCCAAATGGACCAAATCTAGTGTTATGGTGATATTAAATTTCCTATAACATTCTATGATAACATGTACATGAGTAAATAATTATTCATACAAATAGGAAAATACTTATGTTATGATGATGTTGTTATGCATATACCCATATGTTGTGACCCGCTAAGGAGGACACCATTACTCATCCAAATAGACCAACTCGTGTGTTATAGTGATGGTGTTATTCATATACCCAACTTTGAGAACCCACCATATAAGAAACCATTATATATAAAAATAGTCTAACTATACTGTTATTATAATGGTTTTATACTATTATACAAAATGTATTTCCTTGTGGTTCCAATCCCATACTGTGAAAAACCACCCCTCTCCTATACAAGGCTCATATTTGTGTAGATACTTGACATAAAATAAATATTTCTGAATTCTTTATTTTTAGGACACATAGTGATGCTCAAATAACTAATCATTGGTTAATCTATGAATACCAATCAAAACCACTAATTAATCCCATTGTTTAGACCCCTTTCATTCATATTTGGGTTTCCTTCATGGGATCGACGCTATGAAAAATACATATCATTCTGTACATATGCCAAATTTGTACAAATAACCAAAATAAAAGTCATATGAATGTGACCTTAAACATTATGTCTCTTGATTCCTTTCCACATTATGTTAAACTAAAAAATATTTGGTTCACCCTGTATGACGTAAAGTAGCTCAGAATGGTCTTTTTTATGTGGCCTGACTTCACTGCATGATAGATATATTCATAAAAGAGTATCCAATATATATTTCCTACCATTGAACATATGATTGGGTAAAATACATCACTACTAAGGAAACTTGGATCTCCTATTCTTGGCATAATCCATTATGATTCTTCTAGTTTCAATCTCCTAAAAATATAATAAAAAATTGTTCCTTTCATATGAGTTAGATATATGAAGGGACTATATTTTTAAGAACTATGTGTTCCTAGAATCCTACCATGTGAGGATATGTAGTGATTTCATTATATCTGTTCTTATTCCTACCCATAAACATACATATCATTACATGGTCTAAGCATCAGTACCTAAAACTCTATTCACAAACATGTAGGATGATCTATACTAGTATTGGTCTCTTTATCAATGTAATATCTTTTTATCCCCTTACTAGATTTATTATTTCACATTTGGATTTAAGGATAATTCCCCCACACTATCCTTTCATTGTATATTATATTAGATTTTGGTTAAGTTTGAAATACAATAAATTTATTTCATTGGTGTTCTAACCATCAAGACATTTAACCATGTGCACCCTCCGAAAAATTTTTATGCTCTTGAAATAAACCTTTCATTCACATCATGATTTTCCTCGATTCTATTTGGTAGACAACATCACTTTTGGTCGGTATGACCTTAATATCCAGCCCTCAGTATGTTCAAATCACAAGACATTAAAATAAAAATGAAAGAGACACAATTAGTTTCATGTCGAAAACCCTTATAGTGCCTCCTTAGAAAAATTAAATTCAGGGCTCTATAATACACCCATTTTCTTGGCCTTGAAAAAAAAGTATAGAACAAATGAAGAAGTGGTAATAATATTTCTAAGAATTCCATATAGACCTTAAAAAAATAAGTTAATCTCACCAGACACATTATTCTTGGGAAAAGTTAGAAGTATTTTAGGTTATATACCTCCACCAAAAATGTGTGTTCTATAAACATTGTAATAAATTTTTATTTCTTGAACCCTCCTTGAATATATCATTTATTCATTAAACTAATTAATTTTTTATGTGTCTGAATCCTTACAAAAAAATCCTTGGTTATTGGTAATTTGTGCACATGGATCCAAGGGAACGATCTTCTTGGATATGCATTCATTTCCTAATATGGATCTGAATATGAGAACCCAATATATCATGTCAGCCATTGGGATGTTTCTATCATAATGAAAAGTTCATCTAATCACTTTATGCATTGAATCTATTATAATAGAACCTTTAATTAAAATATGATCTATGTTTATACCTATCATGTGTTTCCTACCTCATTATATCTAATTCAAACATAAAAAATTACGATTTACATATCCTATAATCCTAATGTTCAAGTAGATTTAAAACCCTTTATGTTAATAATTTTTATCATTTTCACTTTTAATGAGAAGATATCAAATTTTATAATTGGTTCATTAATTGTTTCTTATTTCATGACCCTAAACTATATGACACAATGGTACAAGATTCATGGACAAAACAAAATTCCAACCATTATGAGAATGTATTATGTATAAATTCTCACTTTATTCATGATTGGTTTTTTCTTTTTTCCATGTAATATAGACAATATCACCACTATTGTTAAAGATATACAACCTTAAAATATAGTAATGTGTAGTCATTGTTTTGGACCTAAAACCTTAGAAACATCTTTCCCAAGAATATGGACCTTAAAAATATTTCATAATTCCTTGAGTTAATCTAAATTTCTGACATTCTGATATTTTATTATGATAAGGTTAGTCTCACCCTATCACTATATAGACCACCTCACATTTGTTCAATGTTTTTTTCAACTTAAATATCATCCATATTGGTATGATATTTATGATACAAAACAGCCTATGGAAAAAATATGTAAATATTTTTAATTGGGAATCCATAATATGATTCTTGATAAAAAGTTGAGTCTTCATTATTTGTACATTCATCATGAATTTTCGAGGAAATATAAGAGTTTTAAATGTAAAATGCATAAATATTTTATGGTTGAAAACCAATAAAGGGTATCCTGATTGGAAGCAGATCTCTTACCTACTATGTCTGACTCATATAAGTCCTAATAAAAATTTAGTGCTACTAAAATAAAATTTTATAAATCTTGTGGGATCCACTATATACTTCTGGAAAAATTAATCCTTGCTTTCTAAGTCACATTAACTTGAAAAAATTAATAGAATCCATTTATTTCATTTTTTATGTCTCTTAAAATTATCCATGTTAAATTTGTGAATATATAACTTCTTAGTCCTTCATACCTTTCAAATATTGTACTTCCCATTATAAATTTTCCCCTTCTTGTTTCTGATCCCATTAAGCCATCTCCAATAGTCATCCAAATTGACCAAATCTATTATCATGGTGATGTTTTTATACATATTACCTTCTTTGATAACTAGTATATGGGTAAATAATTACTCTTACAAATATAAAAAATCTTATGTTAAGGTGATGGCGTTATTCAAATACACATATGTGGTCACATGACAAGGTGGAAACCATTACTCATCCAAATAAAAAAACAGTAGTATTATGGTGATGGTGATGTTCATATACCCATATTGAAAACATAACCTATAGGAAATAATTATCCTAAAATTGAGCCAAATATAGTGTTTTTATAGTGGTTTTATTCCTATACTTGTCTGTGATCACAAACCAAGTAGGAAAAAATTATCATTCCAAATTTACCAACTATGGTGTTATAGAGATTGTGTTATGACTATTCTCATCCGTGTAGAAATGCCGAGGAGGAAACCAATATACACTCAAATGTATCGAATCCTGTGTTAAGATTATGTTGTTATTCCTATATTCATTTGTGGGAACACATCAAGAAGGAAAAACTCATTGAATCAAGTGATTATCATTAATTGACGATCATAATGAGAAAAAATAATCAAAGAATCGATAATGATAAGATATGATGCATTTAATTCATTGACATGAAAATGAGTGGCTAATCTATAAAAATTGAGACTCTATATTCATTATAAATAATGTTTTACATGTTTACCAAAAAAAATCATGGATTTATACAATTTATTTTTGATCTTCATCAACATTAGACAACTTTGCGGCCTCAGCCTCCTTAAAATTACAATGTTTCTCTTCCGCAGTAGTAGCAATAATATCTCCAACCATTGTGTCAATCAATAAACTTAGAATATCTTTGAACACCACCCTAGTGGAATATAGTAATCACTTAATACATTCCACCACAATAGATTTATTTTCTACTAATCCCTTTCAAAATACATATTTCCCAAAAAAACATGACTCTTCTTAGAGTGTTACATCTGGATGTTTTGAAAATTGTGTTACTAACCATAACTATAATATAATTTTATACAATTCCTATCCCCAGTTATAAATCTATAGGGCATCTGTTACTATAAATTTTATTATGTGTTAATTAAATATCCTAATGTTGTAAACTAGACCTAGGTTTTTTAATGAATCATGGGAAAATCTTTACAATGAGTTTGTATGATCAAGCATTATACGTATCTCCCCACATATATATGGAATCCATGAAATGAACTTAGAGATTCAGGGATATTTAATGCCTATCTCAAATTGTGAGTTTTTCTCATTAACCAAATCATTCAAAGGAACCACTTAGGTTTCATCCATCGATATTGTGGGTCCTAAGGAAGCCTCCACCTCCATGTATTGTGATATTTATGTTATGGGAATAGAGACCCCTTCAAAAATACACACTCTTTGGAATGGGTTTATTAATACTGTTGATAGAAAGGAATACACGAATAATAAAAATCTAAATACAAATTAAATATTCTATATATACTCACTAACTTGTGGATCATAAGTTTCTTAGAGGCTACCACCTCCTATAGTGTTGTATTACAGGACTCCCTTTCATTCAAATTTCTATTAGTTATGGTGGTAAAACCCAAAATATCCTTGATTTCTCATAAATTAGTGTTAAAAATTATCACTGACTCTTGTAATGGCCTATTTAGTATATAGATCTAGTCTTTCCCTCTTGTTGATGGCCTATTTTTTCTATAAAGTGGAAGCATCCTGATGAATCACACCTTCTCAAGATTATTAAAGGCATAACCCCTGCGGTGCAGCGGGATCCACCCTTTCTAAATCATTGGTGGGTGATACCGTCATGAAAATAGGATAGATATGACTAGAATATTGTTGTCGAGGAAACCTTTATATATTATTAGCAGATAACAATTCAAGACTTAAAAATATTAAGTACCATAAGACAAAAAGATGTAGACTATTTTGGATTAGGAACAGAATAATTATGATCTTATAGATCATTATTTGAATTAATTAACACTTCTAGGGAGGTACAGAAGTAAATCTTTAAAAATGGTAAATCCATAATTTTTTAAACCTCATTAAATTTATCAAGTGATGTTATAATAATAGAATTTAGTATACATTACATAACATAAAAATTACATTTTCAGATTGTACATGAATCATCCTCTCCTGCATTAGTAGTAACGGTTTATAATAAATTAAAATCAAGGATGATATAAAACCCCACTTGGTTTTTACCCTTCATAATAGCTATAAGAATCCCTTCAAGGGTTGTAAGAATATCCTTCCACTGAAATGATGATTTATTTTTATTAACGGAGGATTTTATGGTTTCTAAAAAATAAATATTTCATTAATGAAGTACCTTTAATAAATAATTTGAACATTAACATTTACCAACCAGCTTTAGAAGAAGGTGGATTGAAAACTATCTAACATGACACCTCTTTGGGATATTCTCATACAATAGTTTTTTCTGAATAATGACCATTAATGAAATTGGGAATATTCCTTGGGGTTGGAGATCATTGCTCATGTGTTATCCTTTAAATCCAAGTATCATGCTTTCTCATCATCCATTACATCCAAATGAACACATAAGATGTCTTGTGAATTTCCAGTAGTGTACACTAAATATTTAATATGTGATGGAGCCTTGTCTAAATCCTATTAATGTTAATGAAATAGATAGTGAGTTGATAGAGTCAATGAAAAATATCATACTCAATTGGGATCATTATCCTTACCTCTTCTTAGGAAACATTTTGATCATTTTAATCATATTCACCACATATTCAGGCCTAAATAACTTCGACGCTTAGTCTGAGTACTCAGTTGTGTATTCAACTAATGAATGGTGGATTATATATCCTAGATGTGACCATCAAGATTTTATGGTTATTCATAAAAAGAAATATAATGGTGGAATGACTTGGCCAAAACCCATTAGAATAATATCCTCCTCCTTTAGTCTATCTTAGTCATCCTTGGTGGGTGAGGATTCATTGTAAGAATCTCACTCACTCAAATATTTTTAGTATCAATAATTGATACAAAAAAATGCGTAATGGTTTCTCCACCCCCTATGGATAGGACAACTAAATGTATCCCCATTTATTAATCATTATAAATACCAAGGTATCTGTAAAAAAATATCACCTTAATTGACTTCTCACCTCTAATATTTTCTCAAGAAATTATTCACCTTCATACACTGACATCCCTTTAAATTTTTAACTCATTTGACTAATTTTTTATTAGGATATGACTAAATATTGGTCAATATGAAATCAATTCTGATTCTAATAACATTACTAATTATGGAAATTTTGAATTGTATAAATGTTTACTCCTACGAAAAAATTAACCAAATTATCTCTTTATCCACCCTGGATTTTAGGATTCTCTCCCATATAGATATTAAACAAGAATTTGATTTAATAGTACCAATAATATTTTCAATAATAATACCATTCTGTTCAATATATTGTGCATAAAAAATTGGTTATGTTAGTTAATTTTTTTTCACTTGTTTTTCATATAGAAAAAATAGACTAACCTCTTTGATATTCAAGATATAAGGTCTGAATTTGGAACCCAAAATTTCTCCAATGATGATAAAATCATAACCTCACATGTGAGAAATAATCCACCCCCATAGTGGTGAAACTATTATTTATATTTCAACCCTCACTCTAATATGTGATCCTTGTATTAGTAGAATATAGTCATTGATATAAATTTCCATGGAGGCTTCCAAATGGAGGAACATGTTTTTCTCAACAAAAACCATCTATCCTTGTTTTTTGAATAGTAACTCTTCCAATGTTGTCCAATAATCAAAATGAAGACCATGTGTCTGGTGACTTAGTCACATATAAGGTTTTTATGGTTGTGGTTATTTCACATTACACTTAATAAATAGGCTTTACCATATTATCAAGGGAATGAAAAACTTAATATATTGGTCTTATCCCATGAAATTTACTTCTAGATGGATAAAATATCCTAAAAGTGGTGGGTTCCTATCCATGACATCCCAAATAAGTGTTAGGAGAAGAAACACGGCATACATTTCACCTAGAATCTGATTTTTACTAATCATATGTACTTTCTAGAGACTCATTATCACCTCTTTGTACACCAAATGGAAGGTATTTGTGTTGAATATCTACCTACTAGTGATGTTTGAATAAAATGACAGTTGTAACCAGAAACAATTTGTGAGATAAAGGTATCTATATATAAGACTACTACACTAAAATCATTTTTAAACTTCTTACAACTACATTGCACCCAAAATGTCCAACCCGAGTCTATAATAAATTCCCCAAAATATTAGAGAACCCATATCGGTGAACAACCAATATTTTGATTATTTATAAATTTCTTCATGATTGAACCATAGATATTCATGTTTGTATTAGTAATATTATATCCTTACATAAACATTAAATGAGTGAACATAAGTAAGAAATCATTTTAATGGTTAGTTAATTTAATAAAATTCTTGATAGATGATTATTTATCACTAGTTATATCTACCTTCTAGTTAATCTAATTATGTAGGTCATTTTATAATCATGACCTAGTAATTGAAGTGTTTCTTAACAATCTAAACACATATTTGTGTAACCTATCCTATGAAAGATATTTACAGAGGCCCACTCCAATAATATCTAATCAAAAATGGTTATTTGATTTAATATTCTAGAATTGACTAAAAAAATCTCTTGATCATCTAAATCATCCTTCTGTATATATTTTTTTAATTCACATACTATTTCAGAGTAATATTCTATAAATTAATATAAACAAATTTATAATCAATTAAAATATGTTGAAATTTGTGTTTCTACATTGTATAAATATGAATTTCACATTTTGACCAAGATGGTGAAGTGAACACATCAATATGTGAGTCCACTTGTGAAGATCATGGTAGTAATTTACTCTTGGTGAGAGAAAGTGTGATCTAGTAGGCATGTCTATTTTATTTAGACATAAAAATTGACTGCTTATATAGAAGAAGCAAAAGGGGGTTTTCCATATTTATAGTGTAAGACCATGGCCCATATACTAAACTTGTTTCCCTTATATGAATTATGATGCCTGAGATGTGGACTACCTAGAAATAAATTGGTCTTCTCTTTTATCCTCGAAATTAGTCAATATTCATGAAAATAAACCCCAATTCTAAGGGGTAATTTATGGAAACCCATGAACTTTTGAGCTATCATTTAAGATCATGAGCAGTAAAATCCAAAATCAAAGAATATATTGTTAAAGGATGTTATAATTTGAAATGTTCTGATCATCTAGTGGCCATTCATTAAACTTTTAGCAACCTGGTCTTAACATACATGGATATTACAACATTTTTCATCAAAATAACATTACAATAACACACACCCGTGGATCATAAAAATTTAGTTCCTCTAGAAACATGGAAACATGATCTTCTAACTTGGTTAAATATATTCAATGTAACTCTTAAATATCTTCCTCATTATTACTTCTACTCAAAACCTTTCTTCATAACCTAGGGAAAGAAAAAAAAAAGAATGGTTTATCTCAAATGCTCTGTATGGGTAAATAAAGGAGATATGAAATCATTACATGAACATAAAGGCATGAGAACATGATCCAAACATTTGAAAACCATAACCTATATATCAATTATTATAATCTTGAATCATGGTATAAATATTTACATTTTGTAATAGATTAATTATAATATAATCAAAAAATGAGTCATGACAGCATGATATTGGCATAGAACATAGATTTTTGGAATACACAACATCTTATAACATTTTGAACATGTATAAATATAAATAGGATCACTCATTAAATTAATGACATGAAATCATGCCCTTACATATACTTATGGACCTGAAACTGGGCCCACACATATGATTATGGGAATGAAAGGTCTATTAATAACATTATAAACATGTAATCACATTCACACATAACATTTTGAACATGTAATCAGGTTCACACATAAAATTCTGAACATGTAATCATCTTCACACATAAAATTTTGAACATGAAATCAGGTTCATACATACCATTATGTACATTAAATTAGGTTCATAAATAATATTCTAAACATGTAATCAGGTTCATGTTTAACATTGTGACCATATAATAAGTTTTATAAATATCATTGTGTCCATGTTATAATGTTCATGCATAGAATTGTGACCATGTAATTAGGTTCATTCATAATATATATACTCATGGGTTATCAATCATTAACTGATGAATTTGAGGGAGATATAGGTCCCCACATTCATATAATGAAATCATATATATGTGTACGACATGATCATAAACATCCATCTTATCATACCCATAAAATTAAATGGGTATCATAAAAATTTCATATTTTCAAAACCTCTGTAAAATAGATCAGTTTCATAATCATATCAACACAGGGTAAACTAAGAAATAAGCGGGCTTTATAAGCATTTTAATATGGTATAACCCATATATTAGATAAGGATTTAATAAAAAATGTCATCTTAAACATTAACCATTAAAAGAAATAATAATAATGGTTTCCTTGAATCAAACCCCAATTAAATCATAAACTATATCAATATATGTTATCTTAGATAGAGAAGGATTTTGGAAAATAACTTAGATCATTTCATAAGGGAAATAAAATTTCATTGAAAATAATTTTTTTAAAACATAAACCACTATTGACATCATTTTATTTATAAATCACTTTGAAAACATATAATTTAAGATTTAAAAATAATTTAAATCTATTATTGAGGAAATTATATGTTCCATATTGTAAAATACTTTTTAAATCATTAAACCATTTTAAAACCTTTTCCTTTAAAAATACCCATGAAAAAATATAATGGAATATTTGAAAAAAACGAACTTTTAAACAAAGAACATTCTAGAAATCCATTTCTGTTAAAATGAGAAAAAAATATTATTTAGGACATGGTCTGGAAACATTTATTTAAGGAACACATATTTCTGACCAAAGAGGTAGATAACATCAAGTTTTATTTAAAACATTTTCTTAATTTTATTATGTTTGAAAGAGTGGAAAAATTATACTGTTACATGAATATATCATGAATAAATAGATCACCAAAAAGTTTCTGATAATTGATGATAGTTAAATCATGATATTTTAACATTGGAGATAGAATCATAAAAAATATAGATAAATGATGCTACTATAACATAAAATCCTTACCACATTGATAACATTCAACCACAAACCCCACGAAGGAGGAATATAAAATGAAACTTAAAATATCATTAGGGTGAGTAAATTTCAGATATTCCATGTCAATGGGGTTTTATATACACATTGTGAAAGAATGTAGTTGTATAACATAATCTACATCTGAAAGAAGGAAAATTTCCATAAAATTACCTTACCAATTTGGTTTATTTTGAATTTTAATCCCCATGAAATAGATATCATACAGTGGATATGAAAATAAAGTTAATTTTAGTATAAGATTCACAAAATACATTAATCCTTCTATCCAACGGCCCGATGGCCTTCAATTGTTTTTATTATGATAATGCCCCATTTTAAGGAAAGAAGGGGGGAACCCAAACAGACTCCAGAGACATAATACTAATCACACCTGAATGAAAAAAAGTGTAAAACCAAACTGAAAATGTGGAAATTCCCCTCCCTAGAATTTGAACAAAATACATTCATGGTTTGTATATAAACCACATATAATAATTATTTTGTGGATATATCATATGTCTCACAGAAGTAATAAGTGAGAGAGAAATCCCTTACCTTGTGTCTGGACTTTTTTCCTTACTCAATGAATCCTTATATTATTTGAGTATCCCCTATAGTTTTGCACCAAAACATTCAAAGGTTTTTTTCAACCCATACTAAGGATTCTAGGATGAGTTTATAGAAATTTGGAAGTTATTTATGTAGGTTCTAGTCAAGTAAAATGTCTTAATAGGTGTGTATAGGTGAGAGATTGAGTTACCTTTTATAGTTTAAGGGGAGTAAAAAACCTATAAATACTCAAATGTATTCAATATTTGGAGGTATCCCTTTTCTAACATGACTCCAAAATTCGATAATAATGGATTGTATGGTGTATGTTGCCAATAAATACCTCCAACACACAAAAAAATCATTTTTATAGTTTTCTTCCATCACTTCTAGGTTTCCCTATTTTTTCCATAATAGTTTTTTTAAGGTAAATGTCATGCCCTGACCCCAAAATACCTTAAGCTAGTGAGTTTTCAACAAAACATTGTGTGTGATTTTTTTATAAAAAGAAATGCTGAAGAATTACACATCATATTCTACTATAGAAGATCTTTATGGTTTAGGTTCTGGAAAACCAGATGCAAATATAAAAATCCTTAAAATATTGTACAAAAAAGACTCCACAAAGTTTCCAACAATCATTATAACTCAAATCTAATGTACTGGTAAAATTTAAATTAAAACATGGGGTGAGAATAATATTTCCTAGTAAGGGGGTTTTAAAATAATATCTCAATCAAAAACTTTTAAAAATTTCTGTTAAAAAATATTCATAAAACATTTTCATAAAGAAATATACAATAAATGAAGCATAACATAACAGTTATCCAAGAATTACAAACGAACATTTTATGGAACATTAACAGGTTGCAATAAAACATGTTCCAATCATAAGAATTCTTTTATAAAATGAATGGTGTACAACATATTAATCAGGAGTTAATTAAATAATGTTATGTGAATCGTACAAGGTTATAGGTACAGAATTTACACATGGAAATTGAATATGATCAGAGTTGTGCATAAAAAATTTCACTATTAATTTATAAAATAAAATGAAAATCATAAAATAACTAGTAAGCTGCCATTATTTGTATTAAAGTTTAGGAGATGGGTGCTGAATAAACATCATGCAATGTGAATTTACTTCTTCTGATACTCATAAGTATAGGGTCTTAACTAAGAATATACTCTAGTTGAATACACACTTTGTCAACAAAATAATATAAACATAATGAGGGAATTTATAATGTTAGATAGTTTTATGGCCTCATTTCATGACCTGATTTGTCTCATGAGAACTACTGATGAAACGTGGGGCTTTAATTAACCATTACCCAAACCATAGGGATTTCAATAATAGGTCCCCATCTCGTAGGGCTTTCATTAACTAGTCCCCAACCCATTATATACTGAATAAATATTTTAGAACCCCAAAATTATTTTGGATTGAATGTTGTGTAATCTGATTATACAAAAAGTGTATATAAATGATTTCATTTCTAAAACGTTTTCTAAATTGATTCTTGAAAGCCTTTCATACCTCAAGAACATTTTTTATTCATTCTTATTAACTTTTGGAAACCCCAAATTTGATTTAGGATCAAATTATATACCTATGTATATCTATATATATCTATATATACGTAATGTATATAAGGTTTTTCCAAATGAAACCTAATAACACATACATGATTTACATATATTAAGAACATTATTTTAAAAAAGGTTCTTTAGAAGAAAATAGTGATATAAAATAGAAAAGTGTTGTTTTATAAAAAAATACATATTCATATTTATGTATACATATATTCATATATATATATATATATCAAACACAAAACATCACAAGAACTCGAATGGTTTACAAGGAATTAAGAACATCATTTAGAATTAAAATTCGCCATGCTAAAATCATAGAAGAATCTAGTAGGTTTATGAAAACCATATATATATATATATATCCATTTATATATATATAAACCTTAAAAAATCCAAGCAACATAAAATCTAGGGCCCTCACCTGGTTCGAAGAAGAAGAAGAAGTCAATCGGAGGTTGATGAAGGTGCTTAAAGGAGAAATTCCATTGGGTTATCAGTGCAATATGGTTATATATATAAACTATATATAACAAATATGTTAAGGAAACATTCAAGTTATCCAAGGTGGTTTGGATTAAAATAATACCAAGTGAAAAAGTCCAGTGGAAATGAGAAAGAGAAGGGGCCACCAGGTGTCACAGGAGTAGAAAAAATGACGAAAGTGGTGTAGAGGAAGCTACTAGTGTGGCATGATGTGGAAGCAAGAAGAATTAATTGAAGGAGAGGTGTGTAAAATAATGGATGTCTTTTATTAACCATTCCTTTATCCAATGGCTATAGAGAGACCACGAGTTTTTAAAAGGGTTGGACGGATCAGATTCGATCATGTCAACGATCATACGGCTGCAAGAGATAGGGTAAACGATTGCTCGGTTTAAAAGAGTAGACATTAGAGATTAGATCATGTAGAGGATCATATGGTAGAATAAAAACGCAGGGGAAACCACCACGGTGGAGGTTTGAAGGCCAAACCGATTAGATAATCTAGATCTTGTGTGGTGAGATCAGAAGGCTGAGACACAATCTCCTTTTAAAAATATCATCCTCTATAGAAGCGGAAAGGAATTTTGGGATGGCTTTATAACCCTAGAGATCCCAGGCTATGCTCAGAAATCCCCCTTCCCCTCCTGGTACCACCCTGTACTGGTCTCTGCGGGTGCGTTTTTGTGCACACCCCTGCCGCCATGTCTCCCCGTATGGTGGCACACTCTGGAAAAATACTTTCACATTCCAATGCACTCTTAGGGACTTATTATGCATAACAATGCATATAACTTGGCACTCACCAAGTGTGCACTACCATGGGTATGTGGCCTAGGGGTTCTGAGTGATATTCCCACCATACCTTGAGTGGCTTGGCCTTCTCGGCCACCCTGGTTGGGTGCGGTACTCACATAATTTTTAGCAAAGTAAAATTCATTTTTTCATTAAACATAATAATATGTTTTTATATATATATATAAAGGTTTCTTAAAAATAGGAAATATAAATTCTCTATTATGGTTACGCAAAATCCTAAAAACCAATATTTTGATTAGTTTATAAACATTTGAGTTTTAAAAAACCATCAAAGGTAAAAATCAAAAATCAAGGTTTAATATGTCATAAAATAAATCCCATACTAGTATTATATTCCAAATCCAAAAACATATTATTAATTAAAATCATGTTTTTATTTATCCTGAGATGAGAAAATTTAAAGGTAACTTTTTAAAAAAATTGAAATTCTTAAATACCTAATTCACTATGTATGCATAAAATACTAAATACAACCATGTTCATCAATTCATTTTCCCAATGAATGATTTCAAACTCAAAAAAAATATTTCTTTATACCAAAAACCATGAAATAACCATTGTGTACTTTTCTTGGTATTATATTTAAAACAAAATGGTTATGATTTAAAATCCATTTTAAACTTTAATACGTTATCCTTTCATAATCTAATGAAGTGTTAGTTATAAAAATGTTTAAAGATATAACTTTAGTGCATACTTAAGACACTTGGATATCTCAATATACTTAAATAAAAAAATATAATAACCAAAATACTCAATGGATAAAAGGTCTTATATCCATTATAAAATCGATGGTCACCTAAATGAGGCAATGGTCAAATTAACTTTAAGGCCTTATAACACATGATTAGGGTGTTCCAACATTAAAAACTGAGACAAAGAATATGGTTCTCTACATCCCTATACTTCTTACCATATGTTCCCTTCCCCTAGCAATTACATTCTTCACTATGGTCGGTAAAAAGGATGAGTGCTACCTACTTGGTCTCATTGTGGTGCTAGGAGGTCTCCCAGTGGCGATCCTCAGATTTTCCATTAGTTTCCTAGGATAGCTATGGTCTTTTGGCCTTGATACGATGTAATCGTTTTAGTGTTTAATTAAATAAAACATACCTTGTTTTTATTTTGAAAACATTTTTTGGATAGCATGAAAATTAAATGAAGTAAAACCATAAAATATTACTATTACACATGAATTAGGTTCGGGGTGTCATATTATCCCCCCTTAAAAGAATTGTGCCCTCTCAATTCTAAAACAGTTGTATACTTCCACTAGTAAAACCAGTCAGACATTACTCATGTTGTCCCTTGACAAAGTCGGCCATCATAGACGATCTGATGTCATCCTCAGGCGGATTCCTATATTAATTTCTAGTTCCTAGACTTATTTTGTCCATATACATCGAGATTATTTAGGATTACCCCTATGTATAAAACATTCATGTTTCTAGAGGGTGGCTTGAGCAGTGTGGAGATCTGAGATTTGACAGTGGACTAGTTCCCTATAAATCCATTGAACTACATCATGATTAATAAATTTGATGTTTTTGAGCATCTCATATATAGTAAAACTTAGGAATTTGAATAGATAAACCTTTCTAAGGTCACCCTCTAATACAGATTCTTGAAACATTCCTAAGTCTAGGTAGTTCTTGGACAAGGAGAATCATAGGAAGAGACCTTTATGGTACTTCCCTCTCTTCCTATACTCTGAAAATTGTGTAGTATTAATTCGGAGATTAACATAAAATTATCCCTAATAGGTCCAAAGGACATTTTTTCTAAGGGACACTCAATAGAGGCATTTTCAGGATAGTTGTAGGTTTGAAAAATGGTTGTAGTCTTCTAAACATGAATTGAGGATTACTGACTCTAGTAATTTGGTAGGGAGTGATAAGAGGTTTGTTGGTAATCCCACATCTTCCATATGAAATTTTCAAGCGACATGTTTTACTCAGTAAGGTGTAACCATATTATAATAGATACATTATTTTGTAAAATCTTATTAAAATACCAAATCATAAAATATAACATTATCCATTGAAAACAAAGTTCATGAAACTTAATAGGGTGCTACATATTTATTTTTTCCCTCTCATAATCACACTGTCAAAGACTTTCTGAATTCCATCATGGTGTCCCTTTGCAGGTTCAACTAATGTCGACGATTTCCCTAGTTCTCTGTTAATAAGATCCCTAAAAAGGTTCCAAACTCTTCAATATCTTTGGTATAGATGCATCACAGGCAAATTAGATCAATGGGGTGTGGACATATAATGTTACAAGGGAGAAAAGCATGAAGTGTATGATGTTGGGGGACATTATCCTAAACTTGATGTCTCTAATGTAAATGGGTATACTCCTTCTAAAAAAATTCATAGTCCAAAACTTGACCAGAAAGACTATAGGTCATGATTTGACAAATGTATGATGCTCAGAGGTCACCCCCTTCTGCAGCCTCCTAGAAGTCGTCTAGGGATGAAGAATCCCTAGCTATGGTAAAAAAATTAAACAAATGCTCAAAATATATTTCATTACATGCGTAGAAAGAAAATTTTTCATGCATAATAAGAAAGTAATCAAGGACTAATCCTCGGTTGAGCTTAGGTACATGATGAGAGTTAGATACACATTAGAGGTGTTTACATGAAAAACGAGGGTTTAAAAAAATCCACATATCCTTCTAAATATGATTTGGAACCTATAGTCTCTAGTATTCATATTGGAAGAGACAGAAGTCATGTTTTGTCTGCTATATGAGAATTTTAAGGACTCTTCTTAGTAAGAAATAATCATGTTTTTTTAATGTTGTTATAATTTTTTAGGGTTGACTAAGTAGATCCTCTGAAAACAACTTTCACTCCCCAACCCTAGAATCCCTGGAGCCGGTGTGCTTTAAATAAAACATGGTGTGTATTTTTTTTATAAAAGGAAAATAAGAAGAATTACATATCATGTTCCACTAGAGAATATATTTACGGTTTTGGTTCTGGAAAATCAGATAAAAATATTACAATCCTTCAAAAACTGTACAAAAAAGACTCCCCAATGATTCCACCAATCAGTGAAACTCAAATATACTAAACCTATAAAATTTAAATTAAAACATACTGTGAGCATAATATTTCCCAAAAAGGGGATTTTAAAATAATATATCAATTTAAACCTTTTAGATAATTCACTTTAAAAATTTTTATAAAACATTTTCTCAAAAAAAGATGCAATACATGAAGCATAACATAACAGTTACCTCAGAATTACCAGTTAACTTCATAAAGAACATTAACAGGATATAATAAAACATGTTCAAATCATAATCATTCTTGTACAAAATTCTTGGTGTGAAACATATTAATCAAGAGTTAATTAAATAATGCTAAGGGAATTATGCAAGGTTATGGGTACAAAATTTACACATGGAAATTGTACATGATTGGAGTTGCACATAAACAAAGTCAAAATTAATTTATCAAATAAAATGCACATAATAAAATAACTATTAAACTACAATTATTTTTATTAAAGTCCATGAGATGGGTACTGAATAAACATCAGGCCATGTGAATTTTCATCTTCTAATACTCATAATTACAAGCTCTTAACCAATTATATTCTCTAGTCGAATACACACATGGTCAATTAAATACTATAAACATAATGTGGGAATGTATAATGCTAGAATATGTCAAGGCCTCATTCCATGATCAGATTTTTCTCATGAGATCTATCGATGCATCGTGGGGCTTTCATTAACTGGTCCTCAACTCGTAGGGCTTTCATTAATCGATCCCCAACCCATAGGTATTTCATTAACCGGTCCCCAACCCATTATATACTGATTCCAATACATTCCTCTTATGTCTATTAAGGTCATATATTCAATGTTTCCCATAACACTTTAAATACTTAAATTTACAAAAAAGTGAAAAATAAATAATAAGGTGTTTGATTTGAAAAGTGATACTTTTAAGAAAACCATTCCTCCATAGTACTTAACATTCAAAGAATTAGAGTACATATTTATGACTTCATGATAGAAATTACAAGATCAAATCATGGAAATGGACTTAAATAAGCAAAAGCATGCATAATGACAATTCATCATGGATTGAGTACCTAATTAGATTAAAAGTAAACAAATTATTTCATGCGAGTTATTGAACACATAATTGTATAAACACCCATTACATGCATGTTTATATATAAATATAACAAAAGGGAACTTACAAGTATTTAACCTAATTTATAAAGCATGAAAATATACCACACAACTTACAAACATAGCTAATACCATTTAAAACTTATGAGAATAAGTGTGTCATACATATGTATATATTCATACACATAAATATTACATAATTACAATAATCTATAAATAAATTATGTGGGTAGTAAAATACCCACTTTCTTAAAATAAAGATAATTCTCCTTTAAAATATGATGAGTAATCTATTTATGCAAAAAAAACTCATTTTTATCTATATAAATATGTATAGTTGTAGCAAACCCAAAAAATATTACTCATAATTTCTCCATTAATACTATACGCATTAAAAGAATCTAATAAATCAATATTTTGAAAACCCAAAATTATTTAGAATTGAATGTAGTGTAATCTTATTATACAAAAAGTGTATATAAAGGACTGCTTTTCTAAAACAATTTTTTTAAATTGATTCTTGTAAGCCTTTCATACATCAAAAAAAATTATTCATTCTTATTAACTTTTCGAAAACCCAAATTATATTTATGATAAATGTATATATCTATGTATATAAATATATCTATATATACATAATGTATATAAGGGTTTTGCAATAGAAACCTAATTACACTTACTTGATTTACATATATTAAAGACATTATTTAAACAAAGGTTATTTAATTGAACATCATGATATAAAATAAAAAAGGGTTTTTTATGAACAAATACATATTTATATTTAAGTATACATATATACATATAGATTTATCAAACACAAAACATCACAAGCCCTTACATGGTTTACAATGAATTAAGAACATCATTTAAAACTAAATTTCACTATGCTAAAATCATAGATGAACCTAAAAGGATTATTAAAAACATTATGTATATATATATATATCCATATATATATATAAATAAAAAATAAAAAATCAAAGAAACACAAAACTAAGGACCCTCACCTTGTTCGAAGAAGAAGTAGAAGTCGATCATAGGTTGATAGAGGCGCTGGAAGGAGAAAACCCATAGTCTTCTCGGTGTAAGATGGTTATATATAAAAAATGTATATAAAATATTTGTTAAGGCAACATGAAAGTGATCTGAGGTGGTTTGGTTTAAAATAATACAAAGTGTGTCAGTACTGCGGAAAATGAGAAAGAGAAGGGGCCACTGAGTGTCATGGGTGTAGAAGAAAATGAAGAAAGTGGTATAGTGAAAGGTAATGGTGTGAAGCGAGGTGGAAGTAAGAAGAAGGTAGTGGAAGATAGGTGTGGAAAAGAATGGATGTCTAGGATTAACTATGCCTTGATCCAACAGCTATAGAAAGACCATGGGTTTTTAAAAGTTTCGGACGAACAAGAATTAATCACGTCCACGATCGGATGGTTGCGACAGACTCAGTGATCAATCATTCGATTTAACAGAGTGGACAGTCAATATTAGATCTTGGAGAGTATCGGATGGTAGAAGAAAAAAATAGGGGAAATCGCAATGGTGGATGTTTGAAGGCTGAACCAATCTTATAATCCAGATCTAGTGCGGCGAGATCGGATGACTGAGATAAATCTCTATTTAAAAATTCTATCCCACATCGAAACAGAAAGGGTTTTGGGATGGCTTTATATCCCTAGATCTCCCATTCTATTCACTTGAACCCCCTCCCCATCCTGGTACCACCCGATAACAATTTCTATAGGTGTGCTTTTGTTCCCACCCATACCGCCATGTCACCCCACATGGTGGTGCGCTCCCTAGCACATTCCAATGTGTTATTAGGTCTTTATTATGCATGTTTGCACATACAACATGGAACGCACCATGTGTTCACCTCCCAAGGTCTTTTCCCTAGGGGTTCTGAGTGAGATTCCCCCCAGATCTTGAGTTCCTTGGCCTTCTAGTTCTCCCTCAGTTGGGTGGGGTACTCACTTAATTATTATCAAAGTAAAATTTATTTTTCTTATTATACATAAGAATATGATTATATATATAATGGTGTCTTTAAAACAGAGAATATAAATTCTCTATTATGGTTACACAAAATCCTAAAAACTAATATTTTTATTGGTTTATAAATATTTGAGTTTTAAGAAAAATTTCGAATTTCAAAATCTAAAGTCAAATTTTAATATGTCATAAAAGTAATCCCATACTAGTATTATATTTAAAATCAAAAAACATCTTATAAATTATATACTTGTTTTTATTTATCTGAGGATGAAAACATTTAATGGTAATTTTTTAAAACATTTGAAATACATAAATACCTAATTCACTAAGTATATATAAAATACTAAATACAACCATGGTCATCAAATTTATTTTCCCAAAATATAATTTCAAACTCAGAAACATATTTCATTGTACCAAAAACCAAGAAGTAAATAGTGTGTACTTCTCTTGGAATTTCATTTAAAACACAAGGGTTACAATTTCAAATCCATTTTAACCTTTAATATATTATCCTTTCAAAATACAAAGAAGTTTTAATTACAACCATGTTTAAAGATATAACTTTAATTTATACTTAAAACACTTGGAAATATCAATATACATAAACACTTAAAATAAAATAACTTGAATACCCAATTCTTGTATGGTCTTATAGAATTTATAGATTCAATGATCACCTAAAGGATGAAACAGTCAAATTAACATTAATTCCTTATAAAAACATGATTTGGGTGTTCCAACTTCAAAAACCAAGACAAAGAAGATGGTTCTCAACATTCCTCTACTGATTAGCACATGTTCCCTTCTCCTAGAGATTATATTCTTCACTACGGTTGGTCCAAAGGATGAGGGCTACCTAGTTGGTCTCATTGTGGTGCTAGGAGGTCTCCTGGTGGAAGTCCTCGGATTCCCCATCTAGGCTAGCTATGGTCTTTTGGCCTTGATGCAGTGTAATATTTTTAGTGTTTAATTAAATAAAACATGCCTTGTTTTTATTTTGAAGGCATTGTTTTGATATCATGAAAATTTAATGCAGTGAAACCATACAATATTATTATTACCCATGAAATAGGTTTAGGGTGTCATAATAAATAATATTCTAACTTGGTAATTTATCCATTAGAACTGAATTTAATTGCTGCTTATTATAAAATTTAGTGGAACTAATTATAATATATTATATCAAATTTTTAAAATAAAAAATGAATATGTGTTTGAAATTAATTAAACATAGGCGCACATAAAGTGCAAAAACACTACTTTCTCTCTATCTGTTCTAACAAAGTGTTTACTGTTTAGGGATAAATATGATCATTATAAAGCATAAACCGGTCCATGAATGGACCATAGATTATATTTATTAAAATTTAAAAATAACTGGGATGAATGAAGTATTAATGTATTAATAAAATACCATTTATTATAAATTAACATTACCTTCAATTTTGACATTATTAATTTCATATGGATTTAATAATGTCAATAAAATAAGGAAAATTGAATTAAATTAATATAAATACTATGTATCTTGATATATTCATCTTAAAAATTAATGGAATACAATAATTCATTCAATTTAACTCAATTTAAATATTTTTATTATCATTTATTTTTTTAATTATTAACTAAATAATTATTGTGTTGTCGTTTCTTAAGAATTAATGTTATTATTTAATAAATAAAAATTTAATAAATTATAATGATAAAAAAAAGTCATGTAAATTAAACATATTATTTATAACCTAAAATTTTATGTTTTCCCCTATCTAAAATCATTATAAATATTAAAGGCATGGAAGGTTCTATTTTTTTCTTTTTCATTAAATAACTTATTATATAGGTTAATTTCATGGGACAGTGTAAAAAACTCATAAAAATAGATCATAATGTGTTAATGGTGTCAATATTTCCATAAAATGGTTTTTGAATATGCTATTAGGTCATGGTTTACCTCATATACTATTTTTAATCACTACGTAATCTTGTTATAACCTTAATCACAATAATTAACTTTAACTATTTTCACAAATCACACTCGTAAAAAATAAATTTTAACTTATTATAAGTTATAAATTATTCAATTTTCATATATAAAATATATGTTTAAAAATTCAATCCATATAAGTGGAAATTTTTATTTCCAAATTAATCTTGCTGACATGACATTAATATACGTTTTTACAGTGAAAATTTTTAAAATATTACAATGATTTTATATCAAAATTCAATATTATAATGGGTCTAATTACACTAATTGGATTAATATAAGTATAACAGGCCTATTTTTAATTTAAAATCAATATGAAATATAGTTTAAAATTATATATTATTAAAATGAAAGTTTTGATTTCAATTAAAATTCATCATTTTCACTATTCATCGTCAAATGAAACTTATCCGAAAAATAGAAAAAGTAAAACCTAACATAATATTTATATTCCAGTTTCAAAAATTAATTATATATTTTAAAAAAAATAAAAATTTTAAATTTTAATTTCACAAATATTTTGTCAAAATAAGATTAACTAGTCTCATAGAAAAGATATTATTTTTTAGAAAAAAAAAATTTCTTTTAATTGATTCATATTTTTTTCTAATAAATAGATAAAATGTGAATACTATATATTTTTATATGTTTTTTATCCCATTCCCTTAATTAAAATTTATTGGAGATAAATATAATAACAAATAATAATATTAATAGTATATTTTAGTTCGATTAAACTCAGTATTATGTGTATCACAAGCCAAACATAGGGTTTCGTGTACCACAAGCTAAACTTTGTGTTACATGTAACACAAGATTCACATTGTGTTGAGAATAAATCAATATTAAATTTTTGTACCATGAAACACAGTCCATCAAAGAATTTAAATTTATTCAAAGAAAATTATTTCATAAAAACGAGGGGTGTTACATTATACCCCCTTAAAAAGAATTTCACCATAACAGTTGAATAGGTTCATCAATGTTTTAATATATAAAAGTTACTTTCATGAATACCCACATCATAAAAATTAATACCAAAACTTCAATTAAAAATGGATTTTTTTACCTAATGGTTACCCAAAGTAACACATAACATGGTTTCCACTAGTGAGAACATATGTTGGAAGAGAAAATATAGACAGTAAAGACAAAACAAACACTCAAATACTCAGGGAGAGAGATATAAAACATGTTCAAGATAATTCTAATGATCACAATTCCATAAAACAAAGAGGCTTGGGAAATGTAATTGATAGCATCAAAAATGATGATAACAATACAACATTTTGTTTCAAGAACATTTTCATAATTTTAAATAATTTTCACTAAAAGTTATGTTTATATGATTTAATTTTATAAGAACAATATCACCCTATAGTTGGGCCTTGATAAATTTCCACTAAAACTTTTATTCCAATAAATAAAGGCTAATTTCTTATACCTAAATCACTAATAAATCATAAGATATATAAATATTATTATATGTAATTCCATATATATGTAATTATCATCAAAACTAAATGATTTTAAATGGTTATCCAATATTGATAAATATTTATATGGTGAAGTAATGTTTTAATCTATAAAACCTCATATGTAGTTTATCATAAACCATTTCATTAATGGTTAACTTCTAAACCTTACAATAATAAAAATTTATAAATAACATTACTAAATATCTCAAAATAATCACAACTTCCATCCCTCTTATAATTTAAAATATCTATTGATTTTCACATACCAAACATGTGAATACCTTTCACACGTATTCTCTTTAAATATGGTAATAAACTAAATTATCATAAAACCATATTGAAAACATAAATTATTCTCTACTGTTTTCAAATAACATATATTATTTTATATATCCTTTAAATAATGTTTTTTTTAAAACATCAACAATGACAGAATAAACCATGTTATCAAAAAACATACTTTATTAGTGTTAAGGTCATCAATTCCATCCAATTTACATTATCTATATCAATCATATCTATATCCAAATTAAACATAATTTTCTCATCCTCAGTAAAATATTAAGGGTTACCATCCCTTAATAATTATTTTCCATATAATATAACCTTTACTAATAAATAAATTTTTTTGGTCATCAACATCATTCAACAAATTCTTTTAAATCCTTAATTAAAAAATAATAGAGAATAATCTTTATATATTTCATAATTCATGAAACCCAATAAAAAATAATTTAATCATACCAATTCATTCTCAAACAATTAAATAATATTCAAGATCTTATTCTATAATACCTATTAATTTTCATATTCCATTTTTAGTATCGTTATTTTCAACTCTAATACTAATACTCATATAACCATGCAGATTCTCTTCATGATAGTTTTCTTTGTGGAATTGATTTTCATAATCGCAAAATACATTCAATTAAAACACTAGATAATTGATGGTGAATTAGTGGGATTCTTCTTCACTTCTATTGAATTAATTAACCCATTAATAACATTTATACATTCTTAGGATTTATGACATTCCCTTCCATATTTAAATAAACCCCTTCTTCTATTCAAGAAATATAATTTATTCTTCCTTACACATTTTTTGTATATATGGAACTGGGTTATAATTCCACTATGGTATCCATCACCCAAACTCTTAGTGAAGTATATAATTCTATTATTTGGTGATTCTGAGGGTTGGTTAAGGTGAATGCTGTTAATTAAATTCCATGATGACTACTTATTAGCAATATCTTTCACTTCCTCCATCATCCAAGTTGGATTCTCATCAGTAGTTGTTTCATCACATTAAATTTTATTTCAGTTCCTTATGGTTACCACCATTGGGAAAAACTATAAATCATCTTGTGAGAAACACAAATCATAGTGGAAAACTATATAATCATTAAAAATAAATAACATGATGTCTTAATAATAAAACCTCCTTTTTTATCTATGACACATTTTGTTCATAATTGGTTATTAATAGCCATAGTGTATTTAAATCCTTCGTGATTAATTATAAAGAATTTCTGAATTTCCAAAGCACATCACCCAGGAGTGTCAAATCGGGTCGGTAGCAAGGCCATTTTTCATGTACCGGTTCCCAATTGATTCTACCATAATATGGTTTTTTGAGGTTATCACACCAATATACATATGTTCTTGTTCTAAATATAATTTTAGTATCCAAAAATTGATTTAATTTCTTGGAAACAACTCTCTCTATCATTTACTAATATTCCAGGACATTTTCATAAACCTTGACATATCATTATACTTATCCATAGATACATCCTTTGACATATACTTAGAAATAACACTATGTATCTCACTAAATATTTCTCATCCATGTTTCCAATGTTTTACAAAACCTTTCCTTTGACATCATGTTTAGATACCCAGGATTATCATACGTGGTATTACATTATTTTTTGGGAATATTCATTATATTATAAAAAGAAGCGTTTGAGGATCATTATAGTTTAGTGGCTTTGGAAAAATGGAAACCTAATATTCTAACATAGTGAAATATCTTCAATATATCCCATAGATCTCCTCCCATTTAGTAATCCTATATAAAAATTTCAATATAACCTCATGAAATGAAACATTAGAAAGGTTGAGTTTAGATGCTCTGTAAGGGTAAATAAAAAAGATATGTAAGAATAACATGAACATAAGGGTATGGGAATATTAGCCTAACATTATAAAAAAATACCATTCATATCAAATATCATTATAATTAATCATGGCATAAAAATATGAAATTCATATGACATTAATTGTAAAATTAACAAAGAACATTATTCGTGAGAGAAAAACATTGTCATAATAAATAGATTTTTGGAATACATATCAACTTATAACATTGTGAACTTGTTTAAATATAAATTGGTTCACTCTTTAAGTTAAGGAAATGAAGTTAGGCCCTCTCATAAACATATGGACATCAAAATAGGTCCATGAATATCATTATGGACATGAAAGATACGTTCATGCCTAACATTGTGAACATGTAATCAGGAGCACACATAACATTGTGAAAATTTAATCAGGTTTAAGCATAAAATTTTGAACTTGTAATAATGTTCATGTATAACATTGCGAACATTTAATCCAGTTCACACATAACATTGTGAATACATAATATGGTTTACACATAACATTGTGAGTAATTAATCAGGTTTACCCATGACATAGTGAACATGAAATTAGGTTCATGCATAACATCATGACAATGTAACCAGGTTCACACATAAATTTTTTAATGTGTAATTAGTTTCATGCATAAATTTGTGAACATGTAATCAGGTTCACACATAACATTTATAGTTTTGAGTTATCCATCATTACCAAGTCCATTGGAATAAGATATCGGTCCCACATGTTATATAATAAAGCTATACATATTTGAACCACAAGATCAAAAATATTAATCATATCATAACCCATGAAATGAAATGGGTGTCATAATAAATTCACCATATCATAACCAATGGAAAAATATAGGTTTTATAATAACTTCATCCTAGCATAACATGTTAAAAGAATCATATTTAATAATCATTTTATCATGGTATATCATGTGGAAAATAAATGAGTTTCATAAACTATCACACCCATAACGTGGATACTACTTTATTTTATCATTTTATTAGTGTTTGTTCTTTTTTTAATGTTTAGGTTTGATTCCCAGTCTAAATTTTCTATTTTGGGTGTTTTTAGGTGGTTTCCCAAGAGTATCATGGTTAACACATGGTTATTAGAAACTGTGTGGCCCGATCATACAGCAGGTACAGGTTCAGAAAGAACCCACCACATGAATAGTGCACGGATATATGGTAAATCCCATGAAACTGTGCATGAGTCCCTCTATATATAGAGTGCTCCTCATGGTTACAGTAGAGTTTGGAAAACTGTGTAGTCATGATAGGTCATTAAAATCCTAAAATAAATTTTCCCTCTCACCTCCCTTTAACACTAAATCAAACCCCACTCCACCCTTTTGTTTTTGGGGAACCAAGGTTTCCCAAGACCCCTTCTCACTTGTCTCTCCTCCATCAATTGTTCAATCTTCAAGCTTCTAAGGTATGTTTTTGGGGTTTTCATCTATTTCTCTCTCATTTCTATCTTCCCCTCTCAATTTCATATTTTTTCCTTTAGTGTGATCTTGTTTGGTCAAACCCTAATGTTAGGGTTTTTGTGTTAGATTTTTTTTATAGATTCTAGGGTATTTATTTTGTTCTTAGATGCCTATTATTCCTCCTTCACATGTTTCAATATAATTTCACCCCATTGAGGTATGTTTTTCTGACTTTTTCCTTTCTGGAACAATCTATAGAAAGTTCATTGCTTTCAATTAGTTTTTAAATGTCATTCAAAAATCTATAATACCTATGGAAAGATGTTAATGGTGATTTTTTGTTTTTTTAATTTACTAAAAAAATATTTTCAAAGAGATTTGTGTGTAAAGTCTAGGTTTATAAAACATAGGTTGTTTTTGAAATTCCATTTTTCTTTTAAAGTGAAATCCGGGGTTTTAAATAAATGGTTAGCCTTAATTCTATTATGATGGTATTTTTTGTTTATGAGTTTGGTTTGGTGGGTATAATCTAGTAATTATATGGCTGGATGGTTGTGTTAAAACACCTTGGAAATGGTTTTATATTTTTAAGGGGATGGTTTGTGTTCTTTTTAAATATTGTGAGTGGTTGGATTTGGGTTCAAACAAGTAGTAGTTTTTTTAAATCGTTTGGAATTTCATTATGGTTGTTAGGTATTCCACTAGATATTGAAACATCAATGGGTTAACTCGGTTTACACATGGATATACCCATAAATGTAGATGACACCATTAATATGGTTCTTTCTTAAAAGCTTGGTTTCTGTAATTGTTATTTGGTCTCTAAATGATGTGGGTTTTATGTATTATTTCAAAACAATGGTTTGAAAAAAATTATCCAAGTGTATTCCCATTTGTCCCTTGGTGTGTGTTTTAGTGAATGACTAGCATAAGGGGTTGTTTGGTTATTTCATAAGATTGTGTATTTTTCTTTAAACGTATGAAATATTTTTCTGAAAATGCATTGGAGACGTTGGACATAAGGGCTCATCTGGAACTTCAAACTAAAAATTGATGTATGTATAATTTTTTATGAATGGAATGGGGTTTGGAAAATCTGTGCATAATTGGAAACCTAAAGTGTTTTATGAAATGGTTTGAATGATATATGGTTTGGAAGCTTGGTTGTCACATTGTGTGTTGTGAAATGTATATATATATAGGGAACCTATATAATAGGTATTTCCATTTATGGGTTGTTATATAGTGTTGTATATGTTTGGGTTGGGAAAGTGTGGTGATGATAGGTTAGATGAGTCACACATGTGTTGGCCTCCTACTTACATAGTTTTACTACAACAATGGGTTCCTCGGTGTCTTTTAGATGATCAAGTGATGTTATATTACAAGCCATTATTTGACGGGTTGGTTCCCGCCTGAAGTTATAGATAGGTCAGGAGGGTGTTTCTATTGGCGAGGCTAGTATAGATCATCTAGATTTGTATTAACATATGGGATTCACTATATGCTAATAGGTGGTTCCGAATCGAGTATGCCGAGGTTTATTCTAGGAATGTTTAGGATGTCCCATGGTTATTATACGTATTTCATGTTTGCTTTCTATTGTACTAGTTTCTATCCTATACTATTTATTTTCTTCTTTAAAACATAGTCCTTTTACTTTTTATAGATTTTTTTTAAATGGAAATTTATTTTGAGAGTAATGTATGGCGTGTTTTGGATTTTATATTTGGAAAACGGAGTTGTTCAATAAAATGTAAAAACACTATTTTTATAAATATATTTAAAACTATAGTTAATGGGTTGTTTTACGAAAGGAAACACTTGAATTCTATGATAATGTCCAAATGAGCTGTTGGATCACACCCTACCTGTACTACTCGGTGTTGGTAGGCCCGAGCTGGTTTGTAGGTTCAGTTTTTGTTCCGGTTTCCTGGATCAAGATCTTGATGTTGGAGAAGGGTTGGTCCTAATGATTAAGGTGACCAATGGGTCACATTGAGATCATGGTAGCATAGTTTTTATTTCCAGTTTTTTAGTTATTATCCTCTTGTTTAGTTGTATTTTGAATCTAGATTAGCTCATTGTATTTATTATTTGGGATTCAATATTGGGATTCTACTTGGTCAGTTTTTACATACTTGATCCTACTTTTTGGGATGAAATTGTTCCTATTCATGTTTATATTTTAGTCTTAACACAATATTCCAACTCATGTGGATCAGGAATGCCCTACAGGCCATGCCACGGACCAAGTTGGGTGTTGGGTTGGATGAAATCCCAATCTAGTTTGTGAAAATATGGTATCAAAGGAGTATCTTGATATTTAGGGTGTCCGTTAGAAGGATATTAGGACTAACGAGACTTTAGAGGTAGGTGCTGGGAGAGATTCATGAACTTTTTCTTGCATTGATCATCGAGTTTCCTTGGGAAGTATGGGATTTAAGTCTTTTTCCTTGGGTTGTTTTGGATTGAGGGATGAAAATAGAGGAAAACTAATGTCATGATTTGGGATTCCATGGAGTACTAATGCATGTTGAGTCAAAGTATTCATTTCAAGGTTCTCTTTGTTTTATTCCGTACATGGGGAACAACCCACTACTATGTCACTTGGTTAGGCATAGGTACTTGTTCCACATTCTGGGGGTTCATTTTTAGTTTTGTTTAGTTTTATTTTCAGTCTGTATAAGTGTATATTGAAAATGAAAGTGTATTTTTAAATGAAAATAGATTTAAATTAGATGTTCATTCCATTAAATGGATTTAAATTGGTGAAGTGGGTTTTAAAATTGAAAGTGTTTTGGGTTTGATAATATGGGTTGGGTGCAACCCATGGGGCTTCTTATGGATGTTTTCATGTGGGTGGGTTTGTGTGGGAAGTTAGTTTTGGAAGACATTGATGGATATGGATAGACACACATGTGAATATTTATAAAATTCCATGGGTGGGGTTTTGGAATTAAAGGTTTTGTGTGGCCTTTCTAAAATGGACTTGAATAATAAAAAAAATTCAGAAATTGGTTTTTCTTGAAAAGTGGGTTTTCATATTTGGTAATTGGCCTTATAAGAAGAATGTTTTGAAAATTAAAGTAAAATAGAAGTTTTTTAAAATTGTAATTTTATTGTGTTTAATTTTTTTATCTTTAAAATAAAAATTTTCGGCTCGAGGTGTTAATTATAATTTTACCGTAGTTTGATGTTGGATTTGGTTTGTGTTTTTCTTGATTCTCAAGAAACATCAGCCAAAAAGGTCACAAGTGTTTTTAATGACTTGTGTTTTTTTCCTATTCCTTCTTGAGTGTTTCCTATTTTCCATAGTGATCATGGTCTTTTATAAGATATAGTGTTGCTTTATGATGTTGAATATGTTTTCAGGTCATTAGGAACTCCAAAAGTTATTAGAGTCTATGAAGTTCAAAGGTTATTTTACGGTCCATACTTGAACTAGTGGGAGTTGTTTTACCCTTGATTGATGCATGTTGACATGATGTGGGATGTTTTTATATCCACTTTCATCCAAAGGTTCATTTTGGAGGAGGTGAAGCTAAGAAAGGTCGCAGAGTTGTGAGATGTTTGGCAGGTCCAGTGACCATTAAAGTCTTACTTTCATCATTTTAAAGAGATGGTTCTATTTTCTTTAGAGTTAGCATCGTAATATTAAATGAAAAACACTCTCTTTTTCTGAGTTATTAGTCTTGAGATTTTATAAAAAGTTATCTCATTCGGTGAAACCAATTTAAAAAATTTGGTGGATGAGGCATTCATGGATGAGATGGTTTTGGGGGTGTAATCTGTGGTGGTTGGTTCTCGTGAAGGTTCCCCATATGGAAAGTAGTGCACATCAGATGATATAGATTCTAATGAGTCTCATTCATTAGTACTAGGTAGTCATTTTTCATTTCATTACCTTTCATGTTTCCATTGTGGTATGTTTGGATAGTCGAATTCATCTTGTCACAATCATCTGAAGACCTTCCATTATTGTGGCAGTTTGGGTCATCTGGAGAAGTTTCCCATGAAGTTTTGTTTAAAAAAATGTCTTGATCAGAGGATTTGATGCTTGACTATGAGTTAGGAGATTATTTATTCATCATATTTCCATCCATAAGTTTCAAGGTGAGGCTCATGCACAATCAGAAGTTTCCAGGGGTACGATAATCCTCGACCTAGTTTTCTGTTTCATTTTTTTCTTATGGTTTTTTTATGTTCATATGTTATTGTAATATTGTGATGAACACATTCTACTAAAATTTAATAGGATTTATTTATTCTAAATTTGGTCACTCTAAATCATTATTTTACCTTAATTCATGTTTGAGCTGTAGATAAATATGTTTGTTTGGGGTCTTGGTTTTGGTTTTGGTATCAATAGTGGTTGTTTGTGAAATGTTTGGGATTTCTAAAGAGGATGAGTAGTAATTTCAGTCTAATGTTTATTTGTAGTTTGAATTTGTATTGTGGGTCCTCCCTAGTATTGGGTAAATTTATTGGTGTGGAGAATTTTTAATTCAAGTGGTGATTTTTTCACACTTGTGTGGATGGTTAGGGGTTCTTGTTGGATGTATCCCTGTATCGGCATCTTGATATGCCAGGTTATTTTTTAGTAGGTATTATACTAGATTATTTTTGGGGGAATTTTTTTCTCATGTTGAGGGAGTTGATTTAGTTTATTATTAAGAGTTACTTAGTTTACGGTTGCAATAAGGCCACTACTTGGTTAGTGTGTTAGAGTTGATTGTGTTCAGGTTGGGAGTTCTCTCTTTGGCCTCCCCTATGGGGTGGTGTGTTCAGATCATTGATGTTTTCATGGTAGACAAATTATTGTGGTGGGGAGAACCTTCCCATGTTCTCCCCTTAATCATGGGGCCCCAATTTCTTCATCAATCAGTCGGGAGGGACCTGAGGAGAGAAAGGTTATCCTGAGATATATGGTTCCCTTAGTTTTCTCTAGGCATGGACTTGAGTTTTGGTTAACTATCGTCTTGGTGACTTTATATGGGATAAATTATCTATGGTAGTGATAATTGTCACAATATGACCTCATATACTCTTTTATTTTCACCTTGTATTAGGCTTTGGCCTTTTGGTTGAGGTTTGGGTTTCAGTCCCGATTGAAAAATTTGGTTTTTGGAGTTTTTGGGGGGTTTTCCAAGTGGATCATGGTTACCACGTTGTTAGAATAATCCTTGCGGCCCAATTATATGGTAGGTATAGGTTTAAAAAAATCCTAAATCATTGATAGAACACATTCATGAGGTAGATCCCAAGTAACCATACACCAGTTCCACCATGGATAGAGAGCTCCACACAGTTACAGCACGGTTTGGAAAACATTGTGGCCAAACAATTTGGTCATGCCAAGTCATTAAAATCCAAAAATTTATTTTCCCTCTATCATCCTTTTAACCATAAATCATTCCCCTATCCATCCTTTTGTTTTGGGAAAACGAATGGGTCATAATGCCCCTTATCCCTCGGCTCTCCGCCCTCAGGGGTTCAATCTTCAGTCTTCAAATGTATGTTTTTAGGGTTTTTTCGTTTTTCTCTCCTTTCTTTATTCCCCTATCGATTTATTAGTTTTCATTCAGTGAGATCTTATTTTTCTGAACCCTAAGGTTAAGTAGTGTTAGTTGGCTTGTCTTTCTTTGATTCTAGGGTATGCGGTTTTTTATAGAGGCATGTTTTTCCTCCTTCTGATGTTTCGATGTAATCTCACCCCATTGTGGTAGTTTTTTCCGAGTTTTTTCCTTTTAGACACAATCCACAAACAGTTGAGTGATTTCAATTAATTTTTAAATTTTATTCGATCCTATATAATATTTACAGATAGATGTAAATTTTTATTTCTTGTTGGTAGGATTTACATAAAAAATATTTTCATACAGATTTTTGTGCAATTCCTAGGTTTATCAAAGCAAGGGTGTTTGTGAAATTCCATTGTAATTTTAATGTGAAATTGGGGGGGGGGGGTTAAGAAATATTTATCATTAATTATGTTGTGATGATATTGTTTTTTTTTTGTGAATTTAGTTTAGTGGGTATAATTTGGTAATGTTATGTCTTAATGGTTGTGTTACAAAACCTTGGAAAGGGTTTATGGTTTCAAAGGGATGGTTTGTCTTATTTTTTAATAATATGAGTGGTTGGAATTGGATTCAAAGAAAGTGGTAGTTTTGTGAAAATAGTTTTGAGTGTCTTCTTGGTTGTTAGGTGTGCCAGTTTATATTAGTACATTCATGGATGCACAAGGTGCACACATGGATGTGCCCACAAATTAAGATGACACCACTAATATGGTGCTTTCTTAAAACCTTGGCTTCTTGAATAGTTAATTGGTATCTAAAGGATTTGTGTTTTCTTTTACAATTTCAAAATTATGGTTTAAAATTAATTCTAAAATGTGATGCCTGTTTTTCCCTTAGTGTATGTTTCGGTGAATGTATGGCTTAAGGGGTTGTTTGGATGTTTCATCAGAATATGTATTTTTATTTAAATGTATGAATTGTTTTTCTGAAAATGAATTAGAGACATTCAACTTAAGATCTAGTTAGGCAATTCAAACTCAAAAGTGATGTCTGCGTAATTTTTTTGAAAGGAATAAGTTATGTAAAATATGTATTCATGATTTGAAACCCAAATCGTTTTATGAAAGTGTTTGAATTTTATATGCATGGTGGCCCGATTGGCACCTTGTGTGCTGTGTAATATATATATACATATATATATGTATATGGGTCACCTCTATATAAGGGATTTCCATTTATGGGTTTTCATTTAGTGGTGTAAATGTTTGGGGTAAAAAAGTTTGGTGACGACATGTAAGATGAGTGAGACGTGCGTTGGCCTCCTACATACAAACTATTAATACTACCATGGGTTCTTGTGTGTATTTTATATGATCATGTAATGGTATCTTACTAGACTCAATTATATGGGTTGGTACCCTCCTAGAGTTATATATAGGCTAGTTGGGTTGTTCCAATAGTGAGGCTAATATAGACCAACTAGTTGGTTATTTAATTAAGGGCTTCACCATATACCAGTAGGTGGTTCTGAAACCAAGTACATATCGGGGTTTTATAGGGTTCTTCAAGATCACCCATGGTTATTATCTGTATTTCTAATTTACTTTCTAATATACTAGTTTCAAGAATGTACTATTTATCAATTCATTTTTAGTATATCCCTGGTTTTCCTTATTATGGATTTAGGATAAAATTGAAATTGGTTTTGGAACTGATGTGTGGAATGTGGTGGATTTTATAATGTGAAAATAGTGTTGTTCAAAAAAAAATAGAAAACTATATTTCATTAATTTCATTTCAAACAAGTGTTAATGGAATTTTTTGGGAAAGGGAACACTTGGATTGTATGGATATTTCCTACTGAGTTTTTCGATCACACTCCACTTGTACCATTCAGTACTGGTAGGCTCGAGCTATTTTTTAGGTTCATATTTTGTTCAGGTTTCCAAGATAATGTGCTCCTTATTAGATTATGGTTTTTCATAAGGTTGATGGTGACCAATGGGTCACATGAAGATAATGGTAGATTGGTTTTCATTTTCTAGTGGTGTGTTACGGGGTTCGTCGTGTCATGATGGTGGTTCTCCTTTGAATGGTAAAAGGGTTTGAGAAGCATTGTTTTGTGATATTTCTTATGATCCTGATGGTGGGAAGATAGAGTAGCTTGATTGACTACATGGAACAGACCCTAAGGGAGGATTTAGAGCAGGTGCCTCATCTATGAAAAGCATTATAGATTTGGCTGTTTGAGAGGGTATGGCTTTTTTCCATCAGATCGGGAACGTGCTTTGACATAGTAAACTGGCTTGTAGAACTGCCTTGCAACGATGGGGAGCTTCATCATGTGTAAATTCTGGAGGAGGGGGATCCATGTTTTCAGTATGGTTTTTATTATATTGTCTTTTGGGTATGATTTGTATTATGTCCATGATGTCTGTGTGGGTTTCCCCCATTTTCCCATAAAACGGCGTTTATCAAAATAATAAAAAAATTGAAGGCCTTCGGGATGTTGGATGGGTTTCAATATCGGTTTTCTTATTATTATGTTTTTACATGCTTGATCCTAGTCTTCTTAGGCTAAAACAGTCCCATTATGGTTTATATTGGATGCCCGACACTATTTTCCATCCCATAGGGATTAGGAATGCTCTTCAGGCAATGCCACAAACCGAGTCGAGTGTCGGGTTGGATTATATCCTGGGATGGTTTGGGACATAAACACCTCTAATAATAAGCATAAAACATTAAAATAAATAATATTAATGGTTTCCTTTGATTATATCCCTAGTAAATCATAAACTATATTAAAAGTTTATATATTATATGAAGGAGGATTTTTAAATATCACATGGAATATTTCAAAAGGAAAAAAATATTTCTTTGAATGTTTCTTTTTTTTAAATAAAGGATCTTCAAAAACCTTTCATTGAAAACCACTTTTAAAACATATAATTTAATATTCAAAAATGATTTAAAACATTTCTGAAGTAAAATACATTTAATACTTTCGAAAACACTTTTTAAAACATAAAACATTTAGAAATCATTTTTCTTTGAAAATACCTTTGAAAACATATAAACAAAAAATTAAAAACCATTTAAACACATTTTAAATCATAAAATATTTTCAAAATATTTTCCATAGAAATTGAGATTAAAATGTCATTTTATAAAATTTAAGAAAAAAATTAGAAAATATTATTTTAAAGAGAATTATATTTCTGACGGAAGAGAGAGGGATAGTCATATTTTCTTAAAAACAATTTCTTAATTGTCTTATGTTCCAATGAGTGGATAAATTGTACCATTTCATGAAAATATCATGAATAACCATAGGAATAGAAATTTTATAAAAATTAATGAGAGGTTGATCATGATATTTTAACATTGGAGGTATAATCATAAACAATCTGGATAAATGATGAGGTTTTAACATAAAATCCTTATAACTTTGATAACATTGAATCATAACCCCAAATAAGGAATAACATAAAATTAATCATACAATATCCTAACGAAGATTAAATTCAATATATTCCATGTCAATGGGTATTTACATACACCTCATGAATGAATATAGGTTTATAAAATAACATACATCTCAAAGAAGGTAAATTGAGACAAAATTCCTTTAAAAATTTTGAATCTTTTGAAATGTAAACTCCATTAAAGAGAGATCCTAAAATTGATATTAAAATGTCAATATATTTTAGTAAAAACATCATAAAATAAATCAATGGGAAGTATATTCACCACATTGAAGAATAGGAGGTGAATATAGAATATGAATCCCAAAATTGAAAAGCGACATGGAAATATCATACCTTAAGTCTTGACTTCTATCGTAATCCTTAAAACCATATTTTCTCTAGGTATAGTCCTTATGTTTTTACAAAATACATCAAGGGTTTTCTTTCTTCTCAAACTAGAGATTCTAATATTTTGGGAGTAATATTTTGATGTTATTTTTGGCAGGGGTTGGTTGATCCAAAGGGATTGAGAGGTGTGTAGAAGGGGGGATAGTAAGCTTCATTTTATAGTTAAGTTGGAATGGATTTCATGTAAATACTCACAATTATTCACTATTGGGAGGTATTTATTATGTCATGTGGCTCAATAATTGTATATTAACATTGGTAATGGTTTATTCAGTAGATACATACCTCCAAAAAAATCATTTTTATAATGTTCTTCCATAAAATATATATTTTCCAATATTTTCTATTTTGGTTTTCATTAAGTTAACTAATTTTATAATCTATTTAATTTACCCATTATGACTAAATTATAATTAAAATTATTTTAAATTTTTTATTAAAATTTATTTTAAAGTATTATAGCTAATATATAAAATAATAATCTCATATATGCTGGAAATTAATTCAACAGAAGCACACATAATGTGAAGAACTCTACTTTATCCCTAATCATGCTAATATAGTTATTTCTATTTTAGGGTAAATTTGTTCATTATAAAATATAAATTGATCCATTAATTGAAAAACAAATTATATCAATTATCATTAACAAATAACTTGTAAGAATATATGATTTTATGTAATTTACAATCATTTAATAAAATTTCATTATTTATAAAATAACATTAATGTAAACTATGACATTATTTGTTTAATTTCAATTTTAAAATATCAATAAAATACTGTAATTTTAATCTGTTAAGTTAAAAACTATTTAACATTATATATTCATCTAAAAATTTAATGTAAGATAATAATTCATTTAATTTTCCGTACATTTAAAATTTTTTACTATCATTTATTTTTGTTAATTAATTATGAAATATTTAATCTGTTGGTATTTCCAATGAATTTAAAGTAACTATTTAATATATAAAACATTAAGAAAATTATCGTGATAGATAAAACTCATTTGAATTTCAAATTAATATTTTAATTGAACAAATGATGTGTTGTCCCTATCTTTAATATATATAAATACTAAAGGTAAAGAAGGTTCCTTTTTCGTCTTTTTCTTTACATAACTTATTATATAAGCCACATTCATGGAATACTATCCCGATTACTCATAAAAATAGATCCTATTTTTTTAAGGGTAAAAATATTTCTATCCAACGTGTTTTTTATGAGTTGATAGGTCATTTTAGACCTTATATTCTAATTTTAACCATTATATAAACTCGTTTTTACCTTAATCACTATAAATAGTTTTCTAAAGTTTTCACAAATCACGTACTAAAAAATTAGGTATTAATTGTTATAAATTGTAAACTATTATAATTCTATATATTAAATATATTCTTTCAAATTAAATTCAAATAAGTTTAATAATTTATTTTAAAATTAATCCTAAATACATAATGAAAATGTATGTTTTTAAATTGAAAATATTCAAACTTTTACAATGTTTATCTAAAAAATCAAAATTAAAATCATTCTAATGACCTAAATTGGATTGATATATATAATTTAACCATTTTGAAATCAAAAAAAGTAAAATATTTTTCAACATTGAAAATTTTTTTTACAATTTTTTTTTTCAATTATAATTATGTATTTTTCAAAAATCATCAAAAAATGAAATAGATAAGAAAAACAAAAAAATAACTCTAACATAATTCTTATATTCCTATTTTAGAAATAAAGTTTATTTTTCAAATAAAATTTCTAAAATTGGTAAATATTAATTTTAAACTATATTCTTCAAGCTTAATTAACCAATATTTTAGAAAATATATTGTTTTTCATTAAACATTTATTTTTATTTTTAATGATTCTTATTTTTTATAATCAATAGATAACATGTGAAAACTATATATTTTCATTAATTTGTTATTCTCATTCACATAATTACAATTTCTAGGTGATAATTTTAGTATTAAATAATGATATTAATAATATGTTTTTGTTCGGTAAAACATAGTATAATGTATAACAAAATCCAATATTAGTGTTGTATATACCGTAATCTAAACTTAGTGTTTCATGTATCATAAGATTGACTTTTTTCTAAATAAATATAGATTTACTTGGGTGAGAAATCAACACAATCAGTGAGATAATTATACTATATTCTAAATTATAATAATTCATAAAAACATAGGGTGTTACAAATATCATTAAGCTACACCATTTGTGAGGTTACGACATAGCCATAAGGTAGTCACGCACTAGAGGAAATGTCTTACATGGATGATTGACATTGATGTATAAGATTTCTCAATCCCCATGTTACAAAATCATCATAAGGGGGTCATTTATAGAAGCGTCTATGAATGAATACTTGGTACATAGAAACCAGATCGTAATAGGGGTGTACAAGGATTTCTCAATGAACATAGTTGCACCATGATGCAATATAATTGTATCTAGAACACAGATGATCACCTCTATTTTGATAGACTCACAACATGATGAAACTATATTATGTAGTTAATAGAAAAATATATTCATGGTTATAACCTAAGTTTGGATTAGTCTCATTGTATGGGGTGTACTAATAGATCCCTCCATAGACCCCCATTAATTTAGCATAGACCAATCATTAGTCGAACCTTGAAGGATTCCCACATGGTTTTATGATGTCTTACTTGATAGAAAAATAATTTTTTATACAGATACCTAAACCATTCCAATAAATACATGGGTTTCCATTTTTAGAACACACACACACACACACATATACGCATCGATATAGAGAAATTGTATAAATTTCTTTTTTGAGCCCTCATTGAGACGATCCAAAACAAGTAATCCTTTAGATAAAAAATCTTATGTAAAGGACAATTCATTCAAGGACTATCCATACTAGAAACATCCATAAGGACTGTATGTGAGGAATTTGTTTGAAGACCATCCATGCAAACAACTAAATATGGAACTGTTGGAGAAATATTGTTTTCCTTCTTTTGTGGAACTATCTTTAACTTCCATACTGAACACTAGGAAGAATTAAATATTTATAAATTATGTGTTTGATATTGGGGGCTTAAACGACACCTAAAGAAAAAAAAAGTTTAATTTTATTTATTAATTTTTTCTTTTCCATCCTTTAATTTTATATGTATTTGTATCATAATAAATAGGGTGTGTTATATACAATGTAAATTATTCTAGAGAAGAATAAAAAAATTTAATTTTCATTGTTAAAATTTTATTATGATCATCCACGGGGATCTAAATCCATTTTTTGCGGAAAAATCCACCATCAGTGGTAACCGAAAAATTTTAGGTCTTTCTAGATGTTGTGAGAAATATCTGCGGTCTCTTATTTTGTTTAATTACTATAGAATATGATAAAGAAGGTGAATAGTAAATATTATTCTAAATCTATGTGATATTTCCATCACTTTTCCATCACATGTTTGTTGATTTTTTATTCTTCAAAAGATAGTTGGAACCCTTCATTTTTCTATGTATTTCATTTTTTCAAGGGGGATTTCTCCACATCTCCCCAATTTTAAAAGGTGGAATATTATTTTACATATCTAAATCTGTCATGAAAATAAAACAACAATTCTCTCATTTTTTTCATCACCCACCACTTCTCTCTCTCACTCTCTTTTTCTAAAGAAATAATTTTCCACCCATCATCAGGCCAATTGTACTATTTTTCTCACCACTATATTTCTCAAAAATCCACTATTAGTCCCATTATTATCAAAAAACACAATTTATCTAATTTATTTGTTTCATAATTATGTCAATTTCTTTATATATAAAGGCTAATGCATTATTTTTCACTATGAATATGCATTTATTTGTCAATTTCTCTAGATCTCTAGGGTGAATGGAACTATACATGATTTGATCCTGAATCTAATGAAGGATAACAATAACAACATCTATAACTTCCTTATATTTTAGAAAATATTTTTTTCAAATAAATTAAATTTCTTTCATATCTTTCATTACACACAACATCGAGTTGTAACCAACCACAAAATACTACTAAAATATTATTATAAACAAACTATTAAATTTGAACATCTGAATAGGAATAACCAAAATTTTATAATTAATTATTAGTGTTTTATATAATGAAAAATTATTCATAAATAAGTATTTAATTTTTATTAAAGACTATATTTGCTTAAAAACATTTTTTCTCAAAAAAACTAGATTTTTTGTTTTATTTTTCTGAATAAATAAAAATAATTAATTTTTACCACACTGATAAATTTAATTTTTTTTGAATAAAAACTTATTTTTTAAAATTTTCATTTTAAATTTTCAATAGGTCAAATTTTTTATAATTTTCTAATAAAATAGTTTTTTAATGAATTGTTAAATATATATATTTTTATTGAAAACTAACTTTTCATTTAATGAATTTTTAAAGGTCCATTTTTAAAAAAATTATTTCAAAAGTAAAATAAGTTATATTATATTATTATTAATCTTATTTAGTTAATTTTAATCAAGTTTATCTTGAGTGTAGAAATTAACACGTTTTTTATTTTATAAAATGTATTCTTTCGAAAGCCTTGTTTTTCTTCTTTCTTGCAGGATTTCATTTAAATAAAATTCTTCCACTTATTTTAATTAAATTTAAAAAAAAATTATTTAATATTTTTAATAATCATAGTTATTATTATTTTATAGGTTAACCCTATTTTTTCATAATGAATAGTGAAAAAAGTATAAAATTAATTGCCATAGTTAAGTTTAAATGGGTTTACATAGGGGTTAAACAAAAATATAATGGTGTCTATTCTAATAAAACGTATCTAAATCATATTTTATAGAAATTTTTAATCCTTATACTATCTCAAACATTTATCTAGTTTTATTTGTTTCATTTTAACTAGTAATAACTTTATCATTTTTAATCCTTTGGGAAAATTACCAGGTGGTTTCTAAGTTGGTTCTCTCCCCCACTTATAAAAGAACATCCCCTCTTCTATAATCGTCACACTTACAAATACTTTTAGTTTGGAAAATACCTATCCAAATGACTTAAATAATTTCCTCCACATTTCTCTGATGCCATAATTTGGTTATGAAACCCTCTTCTGAAGTCTTTATGTATAAAAATAAAGAGTCTCTCTGAAGAACATGTAAAATTATTAACTATGGGTTATGTTTTATTTCTTCATCAACATCCATTAAAATTACTCAAGTATGATGATATAATAATAGAATTGATTACCATATACATATATTTTTTTCTTTTTTATTTCATAATCTATATACGAAACCTCTTCTATTAAATGGGAAATGAAGTCTTCAATCATGTGTACAACGGACTACCACCAAAAGAACTGATATAATTAATTTTCGATCAACACTTATAATTGATGGATATAATGATGAATTTAAATTATATATATGATATTTATAATATAATTATATTTATTTAATTATAATATCTCATATTTCTTATTACCATCCAATCCATTGAAAAATGATAACAGTGCTCGTGTGTACGTGTAGACCACTACCTCAAAAAAGTGATGTGATAATGTTTTCATTTTATTTTTAAATGGATGTTTATAAGAATAGATATTATTAATATATTTTTTATCAATTATATAATAATTATTCTATCAAGGAGAACTAATATTTAATTCTATTTTATTATATCCATAGAAAAAATGAAACTAGAGTTCATTCATACATATGACCTATCATCTCTGTGAATTGTATAATTCATTTTCTATTTATAAATTTAATATATATATATATATATTGAGTAAATATGATATTTATATCATTATTATAATAATTTATAATATTTTAATATTATCAAAGAAAAGGTACCAAAACTACCAAACCAAAACATGCCTTGAAGAAAGTAGTTATACCAGAAATAATAATTTTTCTAATGATTTGTTAATAAAAGAGAGATAAATGGTTGTGTGTAAATCATATATAGTATTATATATTTGATTTTGGTTCTATAATACATTTATGATAAACATAAATTTATTATACAAGAGGTTTTACCATGAACAAATAATGTAGAGACATGCAATAAGGGATTTTATCTCAGTTTTATTTCTATAGACATACGACATATTCACAGCTTGCGTATTTTTTTTGGGAAAATACTTCACAAGAATGAATTTCATGATTCTAATCATCAAATTTATGGGATATATATTTTCATAAAAACATATTTCAATCATGGGTATTATGATTAAAAGTTTACCAAAGTTTTAATGGTTTTATGTTACAATAACATCATTTATCAGGGTTGTTTATGATTATTTTTTGATGATAAATTATTAAAACTAACTCCCATGAAACAAATTAATTTTATTTTACTCTGGTTATTTTCATAGATTAAAATTTTCCCTTTCATTTTCTTCTCTATATGTTCTGAAGTTATTGAAATAACGTTTTTAATAAAATCATTTATATTTTATCTCTTTAGTTGCAAATCATTTATATTCCATGAATATGTTTTCCAGAAATATTTTAATAAAAAAATTTCTTATTCTCTAATTATAGTTTAATAAAAACTTTACCCTGGTTTTAATTTATTAATTTTTTTTAAAATTAATAGTATTTTAATTTTTTAAATGAGTCACTTTTACCTTTCTACCAAAAAAGTGAAAGGAATTGTTACTCTAATTAGTACAGAATGAATTATATTTTCCATCATCAGGACTGCCTAATTATTTAAGACTTACAATACAAGTTTCAATGGTTATTTTCATAGAAATTTTTTTCTTTAACTTTTGGGAAATTTATACATTTTAAATAAGTTATTTATTTTTGGATATGGTATTTTCCTCATTAAATGTTCCAAGTGATATTTCAAACTAACTTCCCATCCAAGATGACATACAATGATGTTACATAAGATTTATCGAGAATATTATCCAATGAAACCACCCTTATCATTTCTCTATATGGTTTATTATTACAATGAAAATTTTTTTATGGAACTTATTCCTTTTCCATGGGTTATGATATGATGAAATTATGAAATTTTTATTAAAATCATTTCTTTTCCATGGGTTATGCTTTAAAGAAATGATAATGAAACCAATTAATTTTTTTGGGTTATGATATGATTCATAATTTATGATGTTGTGGAAAAAATATGTATGATTTTTATTATGTATTGGGTTTTACCTATATCTCACTCCAATTTATTAGTTATTGATGGATGTTGTCTAAGACAAATAGGACTGAAATAGGGAGTGAACCAAGTTCATTAAGGTAAGTTGTCCACTATGATAGTCTTCAGAGTGAACCTTGATTACTTAATGGTTAGGGTATTAAACCTAATCCACTATGATAGTTTTTCATTAATAACTAAAAAATAATTAAATGATTTTCTATACTTATGTTTATGCCAAAAAACTATACCTTGTTTCAATTTCTGGATATGATGGATTAAGTTCATTGGTTATATCATTATGTATGTATTCTGAACTACCAAAAGTTGTTTATTGAATGAAGTTTATGATCTATGATATATATGGTATGTTTTACAAATGTATTTCTCATGTTATCATACCCTTATCCTTATGTTATGCTTGTGTTATAATTTATATCTCCCTTTTTTACACTTATAGATAATTTGATCTAACTATTTCTTATATTTCCTTTCCCCATGATATGAATTAAGGTATTATGTATTATATATCTAAGAAGGGTTCCATTTCTAATTATTTTTGTGGGAGATGATATAGTTCACCTATAAACCACATGATTTGATGTCCAAGTTTCTAATGATACTAGAACAATATTATTTTTTTCATGGATCATTATGTTAAGTAATGAATATTAAAATTTAAAGATTTTATATACATGTAGAAAATGATTGGGTCAATTTAATCAATCTCACATTATAGTTTTAGTAAACCTAGGTATACTAAGATGGTAAATGTTTCGGGAAAACCATAAGCAGTAGTCTATTTATTAGAAAATATCATATAATTTTGGTGAATGATAGAGAGCTTTTTTTAAGAAATTACATACCTATCTAGATAGTACAAGTTGATGTGCCTCTAGAAATTTTGTACCTAGTTTTAATAACATTGAAAATGGAATATTTTGATTTGATTTGATCATCATCAGGTGCTCAAAAATGGACCTTTCTATACACCATGTTTGACCCTCACTGGTGATATCTTTTGGAAATTTTAAAAAATATTAATGAAAAATTATAAATATTTTGAATAAATAATGAATGTGAATGAACTAGGTTAATACTAAAGAGTTATATATCAAAAATAAGTTTCTATGAATTAAATATCTAATAAATGATTTTCCATGATTATGTTGTTTCCCAAAATGATTATTGTTTCTCATAGTATGATTTTTATGTATTATTCATTCATTGTAACCTAAAAGAATCATGTAAGTACTGATTTTGATGGATAATGAGGTGCTTTTTTTCCTAGGAAACCAAATTTTATGGGATATAGAATGAAAAAACTCATTTTTATTTTCACCCGACATTATAAAGATATGAATCATTTTGATCTTCCAAATAAGAAAATGAGGAAACAAAATTATATTGAGTCCTTATTGAGGTAATATATATCTTATTGTATTGTTTATATTAATACATTTGTTTTTTATCAATGGATCAGTACAATTGAAATGTTAATTTCTATTATCTAGTGTTTTGTTCATGACAAAATCATTTTATCTATTATTTATAAGTTGATACAAATCGATGGTGGAATATTATTAAGAATACGTGGAAATAAGATGGTATTGAATCTATAGAGTGGTGTGATTTTAAGAAATTATTTTTCAAAAAGTACATTCTTCATAGTCTTTTTCTAAATGTGAGAATGAATTACACAAGATAAGAAGGAAGTATGATGAGTCTATTGGTACCTATGATGAAAATAATACATGAATTTTATGGTCCACTTATTTTATTATCATCTAAATAGAAATTATGCTTGGTTGATTCTTTAGTTATTTAAAAACAAGTCTCCAAAGAGAATTATCCATAAGGGACATTAATAGCTATGAATAAATCATTCAATGTGATATCATGGTTGGAATAGAGATCGCAGTTTACTATTAATCTGATGGATTTGATAATAAAATATATAATTAATCCAATTGAAATTATAAAAAAAATAGGGAGAAAAAGATAATATTTTCATTGATGATTAATGTGTGGAAGAAAACAAGGAGAAAACTTTATTAAGGGGACTGGTAAATTTTTTACATGTAGAAAATATGTACATCAGAAAATTGAATACCTAATTGATGGGAAGAATTTAGATAATGATGAAAATAGATATAAATGTCCAATAAAATCACCACCATCACTTCAGTGTTTCATGTGAAATGAGTATGGTATTATGTTAAATTGTTTCTAAATATGACTATTAATGACAATGATCTACATTAGAAACCTATAATTTCAAGATAAAAATGTAAATAAAAATGATCACTATTTTTGATAAGGGGTATGATAACTATGTGATAAATGATACACTTACCATACATTGTTGAACTGCTAATGTATTTTTTGACTCTAGATCTACCCACTCTTTTATATCTAAATATTTTTATAAGGGTATCAAAATCCACCCAAATGATTAGATGTGGAATTAGAAATGAAAACACCTAATTGTACGATGATCATATCCCAAGTATAGGATTATTATGTTATTGATGTTTGTGGGAATTTATTTCCAATAAGTCTTGTTATTCTACATTTGGTTGAATTTGAGGTTATCTTAGGCATAGATTGGATTTCTATGCATAAATCCTATAAAACATTTCAAGGAAGTGAATTCATATTTGCTATTTGAACCAAACTATGATCATTTGTCAATGTGACCATAAATATGAACATCTGATGGAAATGAAATACATTGTATGGGTCTTAATTCTTATTCAAAAGAAGTGTTTATCTTAGATGGTTGGGGAGAAACTCAACATCGATGATATGAAAATTTCGCATGAGTTTTTTATGTATTTTTGGTAGAGTTTCGTATTCTTCCACAGAATCATGAAATTGAGTTATCAATAGAACTCATACTTGGTGCTACACCTATTTTAAATACTACTTAGATAATTTTTCAATTTAATTATAAGAATCTAAGAATAAATTCCATAAGAATCTTGATATGATATTTATTCAGCCAAATGTTTCAACATTGGGTGCACCTTTTTATTTTTTTAAAAGAATGATAGATTGATGTTAGTTTTCATTAACTATAAGAAACTAAACAACATCACAATCAATAAAAAGTGTCTCATACCCCATATTTATCCCTTTTTTTATCAATTGTGTGGATATAAATACTTTTTAAGGATTTAACATCATTCTTAGATATCATCAATTGAGGTTCAAGAAGCATGATATACCCATGATAGTTATACATACAAGGTATGGACTCTATTAATATATAGTTATTCCATTTTATCTTTATAATTTCTCAATTATATTCATAGATTTAATTAATAATGTATTTATAGGATGACATGATCAATTTATTTTACTATTTTTAGATGATATTATTAAATATTCAATAGGAAAGTAATACTATAATGATCACTTGATTATTGTGCTGAAGAACCTAGGTGAGGATAAGTTTCATGAAAAAATTACAGGGTTTGAATTTTTTATAAAAACGAGATTCATTTTTATTCAATTAATATAAATATAGGGTATATCAAGGGATCCATCAAAGACTGAAGTTATTAAATATTATCCCAGACTAACCATTATGACTCAGATATGAAGTTTTATTTGTTTAGATAGATATTTTCAATGGATTTTGTCTATTTATCACAACTATATAATCCGCTAATGAAGTTTACATGGAAGGGATTGACATCCCTCTAGACCGATGAATGTGAGGAAAATTTTAATTAATTAAATATAATGTTAGTCAGTGAATCTAATATTACATTACCCAATAGTGGGTATGTGTGTTTGGTCTATGGCGACACATCAAAGAAGTGATTGGTATTTTTTCTCATGTATAATGAGATAGTGATATCTTATGCCTCATGAAAATTGAAGGTTCGGGAGAAAAATTACCCAACACATTATTTGGAGTCTTTTGTGGTAATTTTTTTATTAATTTTATGGAGGTATTATATTTATGGAGAAAGGTGTGATATTGATATTTATATTAAGTGTTTAAATTATATTTTCAACTAGAAAGTGTTGAATATATACCATAGAAGATGGGTGTAGGTGATTAAATACTATGAATTATCAATAAATTATATCCCTGGGAAAGTGAAAAAGTTGGTTAATGCTTTGAGTTGAAAGGATCATGCAAGTTAATTTGTGATGAGGATTAAAAATATCCAATATTTATGCATTTTTTTAAAGATATATCTTGAAATATTGATGGAAGGGGAGAAATCATGTTTTTTTAAAATAAGTGGTCAATCATCCATCCAAGGAAATATTAAATAGATGTAAAAGGAAAATTTTGATTTTTAAAAGAATTTGAGAAATATTCCTGAGTTTAACATTGATTGTGATGGAATGATAAGGTCTAGGGATTGTGTATATGTTCCATCCATATCATATTTCATGAAGGAGTTGTTAGAGGAGGCTCAGAGTTCTTCATTCACAATTGATCGATAAATTAAAAATATGTATAGATATTTGAAAGATTATTTCTAGTGGGATGGAATAAAGAGAGTTATTCTTGAATTTTTATGATGGTTCATGGTATGTTAAAAATCTAAGGATGAGAGAAAATAGTGCAATGAGATGTTATAACCATTAACCATACTAGAATGGAAATGGGAAAACATCACCATGGATTTTGTTGTTAGAATCCCCAAAACATCTAAAGGGAACCATGATATGTGGGTTATAGTTGTTCTCCATACATAGGCATCACACTTCATTGATATCATAAAATATTTATATCTGAATCCTATTGATGTAATATACATTAAAGAAGTGGTAACACTTCATGGAGTTGTAACTTCCCGAGTCTGGAGCCCCTCCACTGGTACCCCGTACCCAGTTCGCCACATGACCTCAAGCGCATTTCCCCGAACGCCAGAGGCAGTCGACTAGTAGCGAGGGCCTTAGTGAGTCGGTGGAGAAACTATGCCCTCAATCGGTAAGGTATAAAAGGTAAGAAAACAACAATAAACAGTGGAAGTAGTAAATGACATGCATAACAACAGAAACCAAACAACGGAAGAAATATAAATATATAACTATGATGCAAATGATGCAGCCGGTACAAGTATCTAAACAAAACAGCAAACACAACAATGTGCTGAAATACAACTGATACCAAGTGAAAAAGAAAAACAAAATAGTCTCCTTAGCGTCGCGAGCCACGGCTCGGTCCCATGCTCCCCAACTCCTGATGCAGTCAGGATCCTGAAATAGAAGGGTGCTTGCCCTTATCTATACCTACAGCAACAAAGTCTTCTTGGGCCCAAAAGCATGGCCCAAATAGGGTGTGATATACAATCCTATTAGGCAATCACCCAAAAATCTATGTCTAAAAGTCAATGAATACATGGCAGTAATAAAACATGAACAGTAAACAGAATAGCACAAGCAGCTACAATCCATAGTTCTAATAAGTAAAGCACACAAGTAAGCAGTCAGTAACAAGAAGAAAACAGGTAACCCTCTGGGTAGCTCTCACAGTCTAACCCCTATGGTTCAACCACTAAGTACTAGAAACCCTCTGGGAGGCACACACAGTCTCACCCCTCTGGTTTAACTACCTAAATAAGCAGACTCTCTGGGGATGCACTCACCGTCAATTCCCCCAATAGTCTCATGTCGTGCTAAATGATCTCTAGGGAAGCACTCAACATCAATTCCCCCTATATCCCGCTTTGTAATTAAGAGACACTCTGAAGAATCCCTTCCATGAATTATCCCCTTGGTCTCGCATCACAATTAAAAGTCACTCTAGAGAATCCCTTCCGTCAATTCTCCCTTTGGTATACTACTCTAGGTTCTCACAGTCCTGAGTATAACTAAACATGTTCAGCACATGTATATCGTCCAAGTAAACCCCAAGAACTACTTGGCTATCAACTAAGTCTCAACAGAAATAATAAAACAATAGTTCCACTATCCTACTACTAGGCATGGCAACTGGAAAAACGCCAAACAGGCAGAACAAGCATGGAAAAGCAATCTGAGCATAAACAAATTACTCTAATCACAAGAAATAACCTCTACTAAAGCAATCAAGAAAATCAGTCAAGTAACAAGGGAAAAACAGGAAACACACAATACCTCATTCAAGGGTATTTGTGTAAATTGCACGAAATATTCATCAACTTTCTACGGAAAGGCACAAACCACCTACCTCGATCCTAAGAGATCGATATACGTGAACTACGATGACAAAAACCTCTTAGAACAATGTAGATCTGAGAAAAGGAACAAATCATTCATCCCAAGATAACTTGGAAATGAGGAGGAATCAAGAAACAAGTCTAAAGAAGAAGGAAGAACTCACCGCTGCGATTCCAACGCAACTAACCGTGCTCGAATCGGAGAACGGACGGCGAGGCAGGACTCCATCGAAGATCCGGCCGTATGATCGCTCTCGAACGGTCGAAAACTGGAGAAGAAGATGGAAATAGGGATTTAGCGCAACCCCGGTCCATTTAATGAGAGAAATAAAGTACACGACGTGTACTTCTCGAGTACACGGCGTGTAAATCAATATTTCCATACTCTGAATTAACCAGCCTCCACCTCAGCCTTACACACCATGTGTGTGGCTCGGACACGGCCAGCTCATGGCTTCGAGCCGGAACAGAGTACACAGCGTGTACTCAAAAAGTACATGGCATGTACTTCTGAAATTTCCATAAAATTTATTTTCCTTAAAAACTCCAGAAAAAGGGAAAACATACTTGAACTAAGATCCGGGTTCTTACAAACTTTCCTCCTTAAAGAAATTCATCCCCGAATTTCCCTAACGAGGTGGAGAAGAAGAATCCCCGGACAACTCTGGCCACTACGATTGTACATCGGCCTCCCTCTCCCAGGTCTCGTCCTGTACTCACTCGTGCTGCCATAGCACTCGTACCAGAGGAATAGACCGCCCACGGAGAACCTTCATACTATGATTGACAATCCGGATAGGATGCTACTTGAACGACGCATCCTCTTTAAGCTCGACTTCATCATGTTGAAAGACGTGAGACGAGTCTGAAAAGTAATGTCGGAGCTGAGAGACATGCAAGACATCGTGCATGGCCTGATACCTCTGAGGTAGCTGCAACTGATAGGAGACCAGCCCCACTCTCTCCAAAACATCAAATGGCCCGACGTACCGTGGCAAAAGCTTACCCTATCTCCGAATCCTTTTGTGTCCCAACCTAGGTGCGACACGTAGGAAAACCCGATCACCAACCGCAAACTCCAGAGGTCATCTCCACTGATCAGCATAAGACCTCTTCCAAGACTGTGTTGTATCCATCCTCTTCCAAATCAACTCTATCTGCTCTAAATTCTCCTGTATAAGATGAGCTCCCAGCAAAGTTGCCTCTCCTGCTTCCATCCAGAAAAAGGGTGATCGGCATGGCTTACCGTACAAAGACTCGTATGGTTCCATCTGAATCGTCGCCTGGAAACTATTGTTGTAGGCGAACTCCACCAGAGGAATATGCTTCTCCCAGGAACCGCCAATGTCAAGGATGCAAGCTCGGAGCATATCCTCAAGCACCTGGATCGTGCGCTCAGACTGGCCATCAGTCTGGGGATGGTGAGCTGTACTCAAATGTACATGCATACCCAAGGCCTTCTGAAGTCCCTTCCAGAACCGAGAGATAAAGCACACATCTTTTTCTGAAACAATAGAGCACGGAACTCCATGAAAACGAACGATCTCTCTGATGTAAAGTCATCCCAGATCATTGACACTGAAGGTCTCCTTGATCGGCAAGAAGTGAGAAACCTTTGTAAGCCTATCGATGACAACCCAAACAGTATCATTCCCTCGAGGTGATCTTAGCAACCCAGTCATGAAGTCCATCACAACATCATTCCACTTCCACTCCGGAATGGGTAACTGCTGTAAAAGCCCTGCTAGTCGCTGATGCTCTGCTTTCACCTCCTGATAAGTAGAACATCTCATGAAAAAACCAGCAACATCCTTCTTCACACCTGGCCTCCAGTACTGGTGACGAAGATCCCGATACATCTTGGTGACGCTAGGATGAACTTCCCAAATTGAGGAATGGAAATCCCACATCAGCTCCTCGTGTATTTCTTCTAGCGCCCATACGCGTCCTTGGAAACACAAGATCTCATCCTCTCCCACTGTCCATTCAGGAAGAGGGTCCCCTCCTGACACACTCTCCTGCATGACTAAGAATTCTGAGTCTGATAGCTGCCTCATTAGTACCCGATCAAGTAGCATGGAGGTAACAGCTACTAAAGATAGAAAGGTATGTCCCCGTCTGTCGTGCACCTCTACATGCATCTCAGAGAATAGTTCCACCAGCTTCCACTCACTACTGGCCTCCTGAACTACCTGAATCTGAGTTCTCCTGCTTAATGAATCTGCCATAGAGTTGCCCTTTCCCAGCGTATAGGAAAGATCGAAGTCAAAAGACTGTAGATACTCAACCCACCTGTACTACCTTAGATTCAGATCATGCTGAGTGAAGATATACTTGAGACTCTTGTAGTCAGTGAAGACCACAAAGTGCTCTCCCAGAAGATAGTGTCTCCAACAGCGCAAGGCATGAACAACAGCTGCCAACTCCAGATTGTGCATAGGGTAGTTCCTCTCATGTGGCCTCAGCTGCCGAGGCCCATACGCAACGAATCCATCTCCCTACATAAGCATAGCTCCCAGCCCGATACCCGAAGCATCACAGTAAACAATGTAGCTCTTGCATGGCTCTGGCAAGACTAGTATCGGTGCTGACGTCAACCTCCCTTTCAGCTCCTGAAAGGCTGACTCACAAGAATCTGACCATAAGAACTTCGCCCCCTTCTTGGTCAGACCTGTCAAAGGTGCTGCTAGGCGAGAAAAGTCCCTAAGAAAGCTTCTGTAGTATCCAGTTAGCACTAGGAAGCTCCGTACCTCAAAAACGTTCCTCAGCTGCTCCCAGGAAACTACAGCTCTCACATTCTCTGGGTCCATATATACTCTTGCCTCTGAGATGACGTGACCCAAGAAGTGAATCTGATCCATCCAGAAGTGGAACTTCGAGAGTTTAGCATAAAGCCGATGCTCTCTCAGTGTACTCAGAATGATCTCAAGATGTGTGGCATGGTCGTGTCCAGTGTGAGAGTACACCAAGATATCATCCACGAAGACCAAGACGAAGGAATCCAAGTAAGGATGGAATAATCGGTTCATCAATTCCATGAAAACTACAGGGGCGTTCATGAGAACGAACGACTTGACTGTACACTCATAAATAATGTACCTGCTTCTGAAGGCTGTCAGAGTTATATCTGATGGTCTAATGTGCAACTAATGATAACCGGACAACAAGTCGATCTTTGAGAAAACCCAGGCTCCTCGAAGTTAATCGAAAAGGTTATCAATCCTTGGAAAAGGGTATCGGTTCTTGACCATCAACTGGTTCAGCTTCCGATAATCCACATAAATCCAAAGGGTACCATCTGCCTTCTTTACAAATAGAACATGCGAACCCCAAGGAGAAGTAATGGGTCGGATGAAACCCATAGCATGTAACTCCTCCAACTGCTTCTTGAGCTCCTGCAAATCAGGTGTGGCCATCATATATGGAGGAATGGACATCGGGGCGGCTCCTGGGATGATCTCAATAGAGAAGTCTACCTCACTCTCTGAAGGAAAACCCGAAACGTCGTCTGGAAAAACATCCCTAAAGTGATCCACCACTGGCGGAAAGTACAACTGTGGAGTCCCCTAATCATCCAGATAAAGACTAGCAATCTAGTTCGTCACTCCTCCTAGCCCAAGATGCTCGAGTCCTGCCCGACTCGCCCAAACATCCCATTTGCCTCTATGAATGAAAGATTCACCTTCTAGGGAAATGAAAATGACTCTGCGGCGATAGAAGTCAATGACTTCCCGGAAGGGAATCAACCAGTCCATGCCAAGGATGATATCATAGCATGTCATCTCTAGGACATAGAGATCCCATAAGAAGCGATACCCTGCAATCTTGAGAGGGTACTCTCTACACTGACGTACACTAGATGTCCTCATTCTTAAAGGTGTGTCTAGTGTCAACGAGTCGGCAGAAGAAAAGACGTAGAGTCCAAGGCACTCCACAACAGCAACAGAGATAAAACTATGCGTACCACCAGTATTGAAAAGGTCTAAAGATAAAACTGAGGCTACTAAAATCCTACCTCTAACAGTAGAATGGTCGGGATCCTGATCATGATAATTATGCTCCACAGTAAAATACTAGCCTGCACCGCGGCCCTGCGGCCCTGACTGACCACTCTGAGCTGAACCTCCCTTCTGGTGCTGAGGAACTGGTGGCTGACTGCCACGGCCTCAACCTCCACCTCGACCCAAATGGCTGGAAGAACTCCAATTCCATGACTGGTGAGATACTGGTGGGGCTGCTCCTGAACTAGGAGTCATGGAAGAACCCCGGTCACCTACTGATAGTGAGGAAACCTGGAAGAAACGCTGAAGGTGACCCATCTTTCCATGGGGTCTCTCTGGAACTGCGGCCTCGTGTGCCCTGTCCGGCCAAATTGGTAGCATGTCACCTGGCTGCCTGATGATGTGTCTTGCTTCCTCAAATCACTGCGCGTAGGCTCCCTACGGTGCTTCTTGCTGTCATCTGGAGGAAATCTGACTCTGGAAGAAGAACCGCCCTGGCTCGCAGCTCCGAAGTCTCTCAGATTTCACTCTACAATTAGTTCCTGTTTGAAGATGGAAGTAACGGAAGATATATGGAAGATGTTCACCTGCGAGTGGATCTTCCGCCTGAGTCCATCCTCAAACTTCCTCGTCAAGAACACCCCACTCCCATCCCGAAGGGGTGTAAAACGCTGCAGCTCAGTGAAACGAGAGGAATACTCCATGATAGATAGAGTACCCTACTCTAAGATCATGAACTCCCGGGCTCGATCAGCCCACAGGGTCTCCAGGTAGAAGTAGTCGTAGAACACGCACAGGAACTCCTCCCAAGCCATAGCCTGCGGCTGACCCGCCTGTGAGATCACGTCCCACCGCCTCTTGGCAGAGTCTCGGAGCATGTAGGTGGCGAACTTGACCCGCATCTTGGGAGGCGCCTCCAAATGCTCTAAGATAGTCAGCATGGCTTCCAGCCATGACTCTACAGCCTAAGGTCCTCCCTCCCCCGAAAACATGGGAGGATGCTGCTGCTGAAAGACCCATGTCAAGTCTTCCATAGACGAGGCAGGAGGCGGTGCTCTCTAGAAGTCCTGCATCATCCTCATGAATCCTTCCCTGAACTGCGCATCAGCGCCCGCAACTGGTACAACAACCGATGCCAAGGCTTGCGCGGCTGGGGGATCGACAGGAAGTCCCTGATCAGCCATTTCTAGCATCTGACCACTGCCTAAAGACAGACGTACGACTGGAGGAAGTCCTAGAGGCATATCTCTGAAAGATCAAAATCACACCTTAGATTAGGAAAACAAGGACAGAGAACACAAGAGTAAAAATGGGAATAGGGGAAGAAAAACACAAAAGATTGAAAAACACATCTACACGGCGTGTATAAAACTAAACAGCGTGTCTTCTTAAACCACTGACATGGGCGTGTACTCTCACCCTACAAGTCATGTACACCTCAAACTACATGGCGTGTTGACCCCCACACACGGCGTGTACTTGAAAAATATTCCCCTGCCCGAGTCTCCTTAAACGGCTAACCCACATGGTCCGACTCAACCCGAGACTACATGGCGTGTTCGAAACAAACACGGCGTGCACTAGACAAGGCTTCAGTGGTCCATGTTGTTGAGTACACGGTTTTCTACACAGCTAGACCATACCCGGCGTTCTCCAAACAAGCACGACATGCATAGGTGAAGGCGACACTATCCTGTGTTGTTCGTGACACGACCGGGTACCTCGGAAAGACTACACGGCGTGTTCCGAACAAACACGGCGTGTGTAAAGGAAGGTAATGTTGGCCTGTGTTGTTCATGACACGGCCAGGTACCTAGAAAAGACTACACGGCGTGTTCCCTATGGACACGGCGTGTTCTACTCGAGCTTCCTTGGCCCGTGTTGTTAGTGACACGACCGGGTACACGGCTCCGAACTCACACTGTGTGTATCAATGGTACACAGCGTGTTCCCGAAGTTACTCCCACAACACCGTGTTCTGCTCACACGGTCAGTGAAACAGCCTGAAAACTACACGGCATGTATCTAAAAAGTACACGTCGTGTATCCTAGGTTTTTCTCGGCAGTAACTTAGAAACTGCACAGAATCCCAGAACACAAAAACAAGGCGAAAAGCTCCAAATTCCGATCTGCGAGGGCCCATAACACCTCAAGAACCAAAATTTGGTGTTCAAGTTAAGAAAAGAACAAAACAAATAGTTTTATAACATAACAGCAGAGAATCTATCAAGCAACTATCACAACAGCATGCATAATCTACACATAGTCTATCACAATAGCATGCAATCACTAATGCACCCAAGATGGCATGGCAAGAATGCACGGAATGTGATTCCTACAAGTGTATATATGATGCATAAGATGGAATACCCTCATCTCATCGGTTTGCGACAGAAATAGAATTGAAATATCAAAACAATAACTGCACGAGTCATACAAATCACTCTATGTGAAAACATACCAACCATAAAATCTCAAAACCAGAAAACCATAATTAACGAGGTAGTATGGCTTTTCCCTCTAAACGGGTTAGCTACTCCAAATCACATCTTAATGCCATGTACCGAATCTGTCATATCCCTAGAGAAGGTCTCCAAATAGTAAGACAAGAGAAAAGAACACCTCTGATACCACTTTGTAATATCCCGAGTCTGGAGCCCCCCACTGGTGCCCTGTACCCGGTTCTCCACATGACCTCAAGCGCTTTTCCCCGAAAGCTAGAGGCTGCTGACTAGCAGTGAGGGCCTTGGTGAGTCGGTGGGGAAACTATGCCCTCATTCGGTAAGGTATACAAGGTATGAAAACAACAATAAATAGCGGAAGCAAAAAACGACATGCATAACAACAGAAAAAAAACAACAGAAGCAATGTAGATATATAACTATGATGAAAATGATGCAGCGGGTACAAGTATCTAAAGAAAACAGAAAACACAACAATGTGCTGAAATACAACTGAAACCAAGTGTAAAATAAAAACAAAATAATCTCCTCAGCATCGCAAGACATGGCTCAGTTCCATGCTCCCCAACTCCTGATGCAATCAAGATCCTGAAGTAGAAGGGCGCTTGCCCTTATCTATACCTGCAGCAACAAAGTCTGCTTGGGCCCAAAAGCATGGCCCAAACAGGGTGTGATATACAATCCCAGTAGGAAATCACCCAATGATATGTGCCTAACGGTCAATGAATATATGGTAGTAATAAAACAAGAAGCAGTAAACAGAAAAGCACAAGCAGCTACAATCAACAGTTCTAACAAGTAAAGCATAGAAGTAAGCAGTCAGCAACAAGAAGAAAACATGTAACCCACTCAGTATATCTCACAGTCTAACCCCTATGGTTCAACCTCTAAGTACTAGCAACCCTCTGGGAGGCACACACAATCCCACCCCTCTAGTTCAGCTATGTAAATAAGTAGACTCTCTGGGGAAGCACTCACCGTCAATTCCCCCTATAGCCCACGTCGTAATTAAAAGACTCTCTGGAGAAGCCCTTCCATCAATTCTCCCCTTCGTCTTGCATCGTGATTAAAAGACACTCTAGAGAATCCCTTCTGTCAATTCTCCCTTTGGTCTACTACTCTAGGTTCTCACAGTCCTGAGTATAACTAAACATGCTCAGCGTGTGTATATCGCCGAAGTAAACCTCAAGAACTAATTGTCTATCAACTAAGGCCCAACAACAATAATAAAACAAAAGTTCCACTATCCTACGACTAGGCATGAAAAGTGGAAAAATGCCAAATAGGAAGAACAAGCATGGAAAAGCAATATGAGCACAAACAAATTACTCTAATCACAACCAATAACCTCTACTAAAGCAATCCAGAAAAGCAGGCAAGTAACAAGGGAAAAACAGAAAACACGCAATACCTCGTTCAAGGGTATTGGTGGAAATTGCACGAAATATTCATCAACTTTCTACGGAAAGGCACAAACCACCTACCTCGATCCAAGTAGGTCGATATACGTGAACCACAATGAAAAAAAAACTTATTAGAACAATGTAGATCTGAGAAAACACACAAACATTTCATCCCATGATAACTTGGAAATGAGGAGGAATCAAGAAACAAGGCTAAAGCAGAAGGAAGAACTCACCACTACGATTCCAACGCAACTGATCGTGCTCGAATCAGAGAACAGACGGCGAGGAAGGACTCCGTTGAAGATCTGGTTGTACGGTCACTCTCGGACGGTCGAAAACTAGAGAAGAATATGGAAATAGGGGTTAGGCATGACCCCGGCCCGTTTAATGAAAAAAATAAAGTACACGGCGTGTACTTCTCGAGTACATGGCATGTACTTCAATTTTTTTGTACTCCGAATTAACCAGACTTTACCTCAGCCTTACACACCGTGTGTGTATCCTAGACACAGCTAGCACACGGCTTCGAGCCGGAACTGAGTACACGGTGTGTACTTCTGAAATTTCCAAAAAAATTATTTTCCTTAAAAACTCTAGAAAAAGGGAAAAAATACCTGAATAAAGATCTAGGTTCTAACAGGAGTACCCCATTCTATTATATCTAATCGGGATCTGAGGTCCACATCAATGTTTTGGTGGAGTCTTCAATAAGATCTAGATACAGAGGCATGTTTCGTCATATATTATCATCCGTAGACAAATGGTTATTCTGAGAGAATAATTAAAACCATATAGGATATGTCAATATCTTGTTCTAGAAATTTCAAATATATTTTTTGATCAACATATTCCTCTAGTCAAGTTTTTTTACAATAATATTATTAAATTGAGAATTCAAATGGATCATTATAAAAAACTCTATAGAAAGAATAGTATAACTCCAATGTGTTGGGATTAATTTTGAGAAAAGAATATATTGGGACCTGAGATAGCTAATAAAATAGAAGATAACGTTATATCCATTCAACATAACATCAAGGTAGCTCAGAGTTGACTAAAACGTTATGCTGATAATCATCAGTGTGATCTGGAGATTGATGTTTGTGATAGGTTTTCTCAATGAATTTATTTATGGAAATAGGTTATAAGATTTGAGAAAAAATTAATAATGATCCATAAGTATATTGTCCCATTCAAGATGATTGATCAAGTGTGGATAGTTTCTTATCACTCGGAACTTCTTCTAAAACACTTTTAACACCACAATGTGTTCAATATATCACTCTTGAGGAAGTACATAGCTCATATTTCACATTTACTAAACATATAGAACATACCATTAGATAATTATCTTTCTTTTAATGCGAAACTTTGGATATTTGGGATCATATAGTTTTATTTTTATGAAACAAGAAAACTTATTGGGTCAATGTTTTATAGTAAAATGACCAACTTGAAGTATAAATGTGGGAACATAAGGATATGATGAGAAATAATTATAATATATTTGTTCCATATATGTGATGGAATTTCGCGGAAGAAATTAATATTAATGTTTTTAAATATAACACATTTAATGTTTATGAAATATTTTTTTTCACATATATTTAATTTCTCGAGAACCTATGTTACTTGAAACATTGAATTGTAACAAACAAAAAAATAATATGAAAACTATTATTATAACATAGACATTAAATTTTGAGGTATTAATAGGAATAACAACATTTTTAAAATTAATTATCATGTTTTTTCAAATTATAAAAAATAGTAAATAAGTACTCAATTTTTACTAATGTGCTTATATGCTCTAAAAATAAATTTTTAATCATAAATATGGTTTTTATTTCTTTTTATGAACACATAATAAAAAAATTGGGTTTTCTTTTTTGTGACTTTTTGAATTTGGTTTTTGGTTTCTACTCTATGGTGATTTTTGAATTCTGAAACGGTCAGGATTTGTGGCACTTTTTGTATTTTGTTTTATTCTGAATTTTGATGGTGGATGCAAGAAACACTTTATAAGGAGTAGCGCTAGATGAGGTTTTAGAGCAGGAATCTTCCATCTATGCATGACCATTTCTATTTGGATGAATGAGAGGGTATGGCTTTGCCATTGGTACCAGGCCTGTGTAGCCTTACACGGGATAGCTTGTTGAGAGGTAATGTAAGGTGGAGACATAACATGATGACATAATTGTATGGAAGGGGTAGTTCCTTATAGACTTGATCTGAGTATTTCCATGATCATGTTTCTCACTTTTTCCTGAAAAGTGTTTTTCAATAAAAAAAAATTAATTTCTAGTTAGAAAATTTATTTGTTAAAATAAAATTCATTTTTGAAATCAAAATTTCAAAATTATATTGGAGTAAGTTTTAGATAATTTTCTGAAAAGATGATGTATTTTAGGAATAATGAAAAAAATTGATTTTTATGAAACAAATGTTTTTTTTAAATCATTTACAGTGATTAAATTTTTTAAAAATTAATAAAAATAAAATTAGTTCAATTATATTATTTTTATTCATATTTAGTCCATTGAAATAAATTTTTTTGTGGAAATTTGATACAAACTTATTTTTATTATAGAAAAAGGTTTCTATGGAGAACAAAATTTTCATCACACTTATAGATTTAATTTTAAATTAAATTCTTCAAATTCTGTGAATTAAGTTAAAAAAATATTTAATATTTGGAATCAGAATAATTTATATTATTTAATAAGTTTAACTTAATTTTTTTTATATTGAATAGTGAAAATGATGAAAAATATTACTAAGATTATGTTTAAATGGGTTTACCAAGTGGTTGAACCAAAATATTAAGGTAATTATTACAATAAAACATATATAAATCCTATATTTTGTCCATATTTCAACATTAAATTATCCAAAATTATAATATAAGGTCATATGGAAGTATTTTTTTGGGAACTAATTTAACTTTTTTTATATATTTGTTAAATTTCCAAGTAGTTTCCAAGTGGGTTCCCTCCCCAACAAATAAATTGTCAACCATTATCCTCTCATATGCATGAATCCAAAACCTTTTGGTTAACCTAATACCTACCATGTTACATCATTAATTCCCTCCCCATATCCTAGTGGTTTTATTTTTATTATAAAACCCTCATACAAAGGCTTTAGGTATAATCCAAAAGTGGCTCTCCGAGTAAGATGTGTAGTTCTTCACCATGCATTTTGTATTTTTCTTCTTATACCTATATAAAAACTTATACATATTTGGGGATATAATAAAATAATAATATAAAATGTATTTAGGTGTTATTAGTTTAATTTAATATCATATATACATCTCATCTTACATACAATGAGAAAAAAAATTGTCGATCATGTGTACTGAATACTACGACCTCAAGAATTAATGTAGTTCCTTTTCCATAATCGTCTCTCGTGAATGGATATAATGATATATTTAAATAATATATATAATTTTACATAAATAATTACACTTATGGACTTATAATATATTATATATCATCTTACTTTCCACTCCATTCAAGAATGATAACATTGTTCGTGCGTATGTGTGGACTACGACCTCCACGAAGCGATGTGATATGGTTTTCATTTTGTTTTGACATGCGTGTTAATAAGAATGTATTTAATTAATATATATTATAGATATTATATAATAATGAATATACAAATTTTAATTAATATTTACCTTTATTTTGTTTCATCCACCAAAAACATGAAAATAGTGTCCATGGGTATGTACGACCAATCGTCTCTAGGAACAGTGTAATTGATTTTATATCTCTAAAATTAATGGATTGTTCTAAATAAATACATATGGAATATAAATTAAAATTAAATCAGGATTATCATATTTTATATAATGGTAATATTATCAATTTAAAGTACTAAAATTAATTATCCAAAATATACATGAAAAACAAATCAGTTATTACCCAAAACTGTGATTTTAACAATGAATTATATATAAATAGGTGATAGATAGTAGTAAGTTAATAATATATGGTATTATATATATAAGTATGATTTTATAATATATTTATAATAACTCCATATTTATTATATATGAGTTTTTAACATGTATAAATAAATTCAATAATTTAGGTAAGGTATTTTTGTCTGGCTTTTATTTTTGTGGTACACAAGAAATATTCACCAATTTCTTATTTTATGTGTTGCACATACTAACAATTAATTTATTTTATGATTATTCTCATGAATATTATGAGATATAAGTATCCATATATGGTTCTATATTTTAAAAATATTATTATTCCAATGTTACAAAAGTGGTAACAGTTTTATGTTATAATCTCACTGTTTATCAGGATTGTTTTTTATTAAGTATAAGATGATGAAATATTGTGATATATCTCTCAATAAGACCATTATCTTAATTCTTGTGTCATTAATTTATGAGAATACATCGTTGTATTTTATTTTTCTCGCTTTATGTACTCAAGATACTTTAATACAAAACAACTTTATTTCTCTCTTGGGTCGAAAATCATTTCACTTATATGACCGTGTTTTCACAAACTATTTTCAAGAATGTTTAAACAATTATACAATGCGTTTTAAGGATATTTTTACCCTGGTTTGATTTTTAAAAAATGTTTTTAAAGGAATATTATTATCATTTCCCAAACTATGTTCTTTTGACATCCTACGAAAAATATGAAAGGAACCATTGTTTTAACATGTATGGAATAAACTATATTTTCCATATCCATGACCACTTAATTATTTAAGATATCCTCTCTATGTTTCCAAGCATATTTAAAAAAATATATCTTTACAATTTGAAAAAAATTGATTTAATATAATTGATTTCTCAGTCGAAAGATTATCTTCCTAACAAAATTTTCAAAGTGTTCTTCAAAACTCCTTTTCCACATAAGAAGACATAATTTGATGATACATAACTTTACTATGGATATAATCAAATAATACTATCATTATTATTTATCTGGAAGGTTTATTTCTATAATGATAATATTTTTATTAAATCCACTCTCTTTCCATGTGATGTGTTATAATCAAATGATTAAATTTTTATAAAATCTATTTATTTTCTACAGGTTATGATACGATAAAATGGTTATTAAACCCATTTAATTTTATTAGGTTTTGATATGATGAATGAATTTTGATATTCTGAAACACATATGTATGAATCATATTATGTAATGGGTGGGAGCTTTATCTCTCTTCCATGAATTGGATACAAAGAGATATCACATATCATAAATAGGAATAGAATGGGGAGTGAATCTTAATTAGCAAGGGACTCTATCCTATATGATAGTATTAGGAGTGTACCTAGACTACTATTATGGTTTATAGAGTGAAACCAATCTAGTATAATAGATTTTGTAGTAATATTTTACTACTAATGAAATGGTTTTCTTTGTATATATATATGTCACAAATCTATGCCTTATGCCAATATTATTATCTTATAGATTATATTATTTGATTCATTTAGGATTTGATTATTATAAATTTTTTATATTTATTCCATGAAACAATATTATGATCTATGATATGTAGGGTATAGTTTTCAAATTCTATTTTCATGTTCTCAAACCCTTATTCTTATATGATCATAGAAATCTCCCTTATTAACCCTTAATGAGCATCTAAGATCACCCTTTCTTATATTTCTATTCCCCTGGTTAAGAACAAAGGTAATATTTATGATATTTATAATGGTAATATTTATTAAGAACATGGTGGTATATGATGTAGTTCACCTATGAACTAGTTTTTTACATGTCCAATATTATAATGAAACTAGACCTATATGATTCTTGTGTTGATTTTATGTTATGTCATGAATATTAATTTAATTAGATATAATATATATGTATGAAATTTGTGGGTTTCTATAACCATTTCATCCAAATTTAAGTTCTATTTGGAACCAAATATGTTTTGGTCATCATGATGGATGGATACACCAATACAGAATCCAATGTGATGGAGTATGATCTTCTTATATTAAGGAGAAACTCTTCAAGATTAATTGAAGGAAGACTACAAGGAAAAATCCATCATCTACAAGGAAATTTATTAATCTAAATTATATATAACCTCTTCATCAAAATCATGAAATGAAATATGGTAAGATATTCATAACTTATTCAATGGTGTTGACAAAGTGAAAAAATATGGCTTTAATCCCTATGAGGTGAGTTCAAATCAATATTTATGAAATATTCTAAAAACATTGTGAAGTGCCCAGATCAGTGTGAATCACTGAGAGGGGGAGGGGGTGAATTAGTGATCCCTTAAAACTTTTTACTAATTGATTCTTTATCAATTAAACCTCTATGGCTGGTTAAAGCCTCGATCCACTCTTCTTGTATCTCTCAGCCTTTCCTCGAGTGATGCAGTAAATGTAAAGGCACAGGACGCAAGTATTTACAAGGTTCGGCACCAAAGGCCTACGTCCTTGCCATGTTGGTTATACGCACCAACATGGTTTCTCCATTATAACTTGTTAGAATTACAATGGTCGATACAGAGTCCCACTGTATCTCTCCTGAGTCCCACAGGAGGGTCTTTATACTGCGTCCCACAGTGTTACCAGAACCCCACTGTCCTGCTCCAGAATCCCACTGAAGACTTCTTCTCCCTGAGTCCCACAGGGTCTTCTCTTGGCCCCTCGTGTCGCACGAGTAGCTCTTCTTCACTTTAAGCTTCTTCAAGTATCTTCAGCAGTCTAGGATAAAGACTGCTGGCCTTGCTCTGTACCTCTGATCACTTGAGTTGATCAGGTCTTCTCGTCTTGCTCAGGATTTATTTCCTTCTTCTAAGGGTGACCTGGCTTCTCTCCAATTACTGAATACTCAGAAAATTGATGTCTTTAACTTCAGTCTGGTCCAGTATCAGTTCAGCTCAACTTCATGCACTGAGTGCATGGCATCTCTGCATCCTCATGCACTGATTGCATGGTCTCTCAAATTCTTCAAGATCCTCTGGTCTTGGTCAACTCAAATGCACACAAGCATATTTGACTTGTTTACGTGTGCACGTGCATGCATGCATGCATGCACTCCCCTTCTTCTCTTCTTGGTGCAGTAAACCCTCAGAGGGTGTAGTCAACTATAGCACACACCTTCTCACTTGAACTTCACACTTTGTTCAATGTGTTTACACACTTAAATGTGTGTTCTACTTTGTGTGAGTCTTCTTCTTCTTCTAAGTGTGTCCACTCCACTTAGAGCACACACATAGGTTCGACCACTTCACTTTGTTGTTTTGCACACACAACTTTGTTCTTTGATTTGCACACACACAATGAGTGTGTATTTGGCCTTCACTATTTTTGCACACACCCAAGCTATCCTCGGCCTTCTTTTCAAATGCACACACACACAAAGTGTGGTGGTATTCACTCTTCAAGAATGCACACACAAATGCACTAAGGCCTCGGGTCTTCTTTGGTTGAACAAGGCTACGGCCTTTCCTTCCCTTCTTGCACGCACACCCGAATATGTCCTTCTCCACTTATGCACACACACTGCCTTCTTCTATTTTTGTACACACAGAAGGTGTGTTCTTCACTTGGTGCACACACAAGGCATGAAAGCCTCAGGTCCTCTTCTCCACTTGGCACACACCCACTGTCCGTAGGTGGTCTTCTTCACTTGATCTCAAAGGAGGCGCGCAAGGGTATGCTTGAGCCGCGGCCAACTCCTTCTCCAACAGCTGCACAAGGTACCAAGTTGCAAGGGCTGCGCAAGGCCTCGGGTGCAAGGCACCTCAACCACGGGGCACACAAGTGCTACTGCCCCGGGTACTTCCTGCCGCGCAAAGGGAAGGCGCGCAGGGGACTCCTCCAACCTCTTTCGTGCAGGTATGCACAAAAGGAACACAGCCGCGCAAGTGGGTTGCGCGGGGCTTCAGCTTCGCGAGGCACAAAGTGCTCCGCGGGACTTCGGGTTTTTCAATAAAACTTCAGCAAGCAATCCAGAGGTCTCGGCCTCTCTTTATATAGGCAGAGGGCCTCGGTTCATCCGCGTGGGATATAAATTCAAACTCCCGAATATCTTGGGTTTTCAAGATTTCCAAAATCTTGTTTCTCCTATGTTTCACACGGCTTAACTCACTTTTGATTTCCTCTACGTGCATGTGACTTAGAACGCATGCACGACCTTCGTCTCTTCTATCCCATGCAAAACACGAACTCACCGAAGCCTCGGCAACTTCGTTTTTCCTCGGCCTTGTTCGAAATCTCCCAAACATTGCATGCATGCCTATTTTCTTACATGATCATGTTTGGTAGGTCTAGACGAGCTCAATGGAACCTTCGGCTTCGGCAATGGTGGCCGGGAACTCGAATTCTTCATTCGGGAGGCCTCTGGTTCAGCGGCGTCGCGGGAGGTGCATCGGCCGAGCTCAAGGAAGAAGATGCACCGGGAGCCGTTGGATCGGGCGAATGAAAGACATCGGACGGCCTGGATCTGAACGGGAGCGGCGCGATGAGATGTGCGGCCGAGATCCGTCGCGCGATCAATCGAGCGGCCAGGATTCGCTCCTGGAAATTTTTCCGCGTCCCACATCGAAACGGCGAGCGGATTTTCCGCGCTTTATCACCCAAGCGCTCTCCGCTACTCCCCAGTTGAACTTCTCCCCTCACGGTGCCGCCCCGCACCGTGTTCTCTCTGCGGGCGCGCTCTGCGCCCACCTCTGCTCCCTTCGGGCGCGCCACTGGAACCCACTATGCACTGCTTGACACTCGCGGGTGCGCTCATGCGCCCCTACCGCGCTCCTCCGGGCGTTCCCCAGACGCCTATGTGGTGTCTTGGGTGCGTCCTGCCGCCCTGGGCTCGCCCCACGGGTTCCCCCATGTGTGTGGTGCCTAGCGCCCGTGCCATGGGGTTGAACCCTCAAGGTGTCCTTGGCTGGCCAATTTTTTGCTAGTGTAAAACACTAAGTAACTTTGTATAAAAACAAAGTACCAAGTGTAATATGCCAAATGCCACTTCTCCCTTCTTCATTTCTTCTCTTCTCTTCTTCTTAAGGATTACAAAAATGTCCTCAACATTTAATCATTACCTAGGAATGGAATTCCCGAAGGTTCTTCTTCTTCAACCGAACTCCTGAATCACTTAAATTCTTCAATGTGCTTCATTGATCTAATCAGAGATCAATTGGATCTTCTTCTAATTCTCATGCACTAAGTGGTAGTGCATGGACTTCTTCTGATCACTTCATCAACTCAGTGGTTGTGGATGGATCATCTTCCTCTCCTCATGCATTTTCAATACAATGCATGGTCTTCTAATCATGTTGTGACTTTGTATCATCTTGATACAAGTATTGAAACATTAAGATCAGTTCTTCAATCGTCTGATTTTCATAGATAATGTTTCAACCACAACATCCTATGTCACTTAGTGAATCTCCTAAGTGACATGCATCTTATTACCATGGCCATTCTCCTTTCCTTACCAACACCATCACATCCTTTGCCATTCACATATTGAAACTCCTTGACATCCATCCATTCATTCCTTGACAAAAACATACCTTATTGACAACAAATGAAACATATTGCAATTCACATTGTTGAGGATCATACTCATGTATCAGTTTTAGGGAAATTAATGTGAAAAAATGGATAGAATGTTCTTGAAATGCATGTATGTGAGAAAGGTTTTTGGTCCTTATATATAAAATTTGATTTCATAGACGTTCCCATATAAGTATCAAAAGTAATAGAGATTATTTCTGTTGAAAAACAACTAAGTTCTCTACAAGCCTATAAACGGATGTTGAATCACTAGAGTGATACTAATAGAGTGAAGTATTCAATGAAATTAATTTTATAACTATAAAAATATAGAAAATGAGAATGGGGGATATTCCAAATAGGTTGAGGCATAGGATTATATGGATAATATTTCGATCTATGACAAGGAGGATGGGGAAGAATAAGAAATTATTGACAATGTCATGGATATCAAGTTTTTACTCCTTATGAATGAGGTTAAGGTAAAAGGGTATGATTCAAAAATAAATAGCTAATAGATAAAATAAAATATCAATGCAATAATATTTTAAAATATGTAAATTATTGCAATGAATTTTGGAGAAAGTAACCCATGGATAATGTAACCAAGGATGTTAATATTTCTAAATAAATAGATATTTTTTAGGGTCTCGTGTGTTTATGGAAAAAACATTAAAACAGAATCATGGAATTCTCTATCTTAACATTAGATAAATAAAAGACCTGACAGGTCACAAGTAGTTTTTTATAAACCCAGATGATAGCATTTGAGGAGAAATTTCATTTTGATATCTCTCAATAATTGATGTCCATAGAAGAGGGAATATTCTTATAAAATAAAAATATGGAAATCTTTCTTTCATCTCTAATTTATACTATATACCCGATATGAAGACCAACATCTCGAGTCTCATGAAATTGGTTGAAAAATTATTTCACATATGCCTACAAAATAATAAAATAGTGATTATAAGAAGAATAATGAAGGAAGTCACAAAAATACTAATGATTAAGATCTCCATGTGTCATATTATGATCCATCAAAATGTATAACAATGTTTGATGAAAATACTTAATGATAAATATTTCATATGGCATCTCTATTTCAGACATTTAAACACATAAATTTTAAGATTATTATGAAGAAATAATATGGTGATTGAGATTACAATCATTCTACACTAAAATAAAATATGTGAAAGTAATGTTCAAAAACATAGATACAATATTTTAATGAATGCTAAATGGAATGTTGTTACGCCACTTGAGTTAGTCCACGCTAATTTTTTTGGTCCACTGATTCCAAAATAAAATGGAAAAAGTAGGTACTTTGAAGAATTTATTAGTTATTGTAGTAGTAAAACTTGGATATAATTTCTCAAGATGATGTTTTAAGTGTTTATTGAATTCAAATATTTTAAGGAACTATTGTAAAATCAAGGAAACTATTGTATATTGACTTTTCAATATTATCATGGTGGGGGGGGGGGGGGGGTACACCACTGATGGTTTTCAAGAGTACCTCAAAAAAATGAAATTTAATACCAAATGATGCTAGAATACATACATAAATATAATGGATTAGTGGGAAGTAAAAATAGAACCATTCTCATCATATAGAGAATAATGTTCAATGATAGAGGAGTTCCCATGAATTTTTGCGATGAATTAGATTTCTGTGTAGTTTATTTACTAAATAGATTCACCAAAACAATATTGAATAAAATAATCCATATAAATCATGTATTACTCAAAATACAATTGTAATACATATTAAATATTTTGGTTCCATTTACTATGTTAGTGTATTAGAGGTAAAATAAACAAATGTTGAGAAAAAAATGATTAAATTGTGTCCTAATGGGATAAGAAGATCGAGTAATGGGATATCACTTCTATAATCCCATAAGTAAAAAAGATTATATTCAGTATATATGTTATCTCTAAACAAAATTATTCATAGAAATTGATTCAATATGGTGATTAAATATAGTTAAATCTTACACTATAATAAGAAGGAAGAATTAAAGAAGTATCGATGGAAGAATAAGGAGTTGAGGAATCAATGACTATATCAACACAAACTCATACAATGGAAGACATATAATGATAAATTTCTTATATATGTACCCAAAATGTTTAAATATTTGTAGATTTATATGACATAATAGAACCAATATAGGATTATATAAATTTTGGTTATCTATTAGATTCTTCCAATATAGTTAGCATCGAGGAAGATAAATTAGATTAAATTTGATGTAACTGATATATTAGGAAATTCATTCCATTGTTGCAACAAAAGGAAAAAAGGAAACTAAAGAAGAATTTGAACCCATTAATCAACCATCTGGATATATGAATAATGATGATGAAAATGTCTTGTTTATGAGGAAAACAATTTTGGGGTATTTTTGAAAAAGAATATCTTTTTCCTCAGGGGTAGGACCAACCTTAACTTCTTTGAAGGAGTATTAAAATATTCAAAGTTGTTTTCTTTATTTCATTGACACTGAAGGTTTGGGTGTCACCTACTACACCAAATTTTTGTACTTTTATTTCTATATATTTTTATATCATTTTTTGTGTTTTAATCACTATAAATAGGGTATGTTATATAAATTATATGATCATTCCAGAGAAGAATAATTTTTTCCCATTTCTAATGCTACAATTTTATTGAGATAACCTCTCATGATCAGTATCCATGTTTTACAATAAAAAATCCACCTTATGAATAAATCTATAGTGAATATATCACACAATTCACCCTATATATAATTTTTTACACCTAACACTCTATGAAAACTCCATTATACAAGACTCCCTACATGGGTTCTTCCAAATTAAAGTATTGTGTGAGCTCTCCTCAACTATCCAACTCCACAATCCTACCACATTATTGGCTATATGGAATCCCCAGCCATTATTTACGAGACCACCATGAAATAAGTATCCACCATGTAGTTAACCATAGTACACATGATTGGGGTCTTCCATGTAAACCCAGATATCCCTCTGGTTTCTTTTCAATCATGTGCCACCTGACCAATGTTTGAAAGATTATCAAAGAATCCTAAAAATATGAATTCAAATTTCTCTAATGTCCCACAATTTACCAATATCAATCATCAAGGTTGATATTATTTAAATAACCATTTGGAATCCTTTTTCCATGTTCAGACCCATAAAAAGAATAAATAATGACATTCCCCAAAATCAATTATGGTACATTCTCAAGTCATCAGGAACATCATAGTGACATCCTTAAATCATGTGTTACCATGATAAAAGGGGGATCTATAATTATCTTCCCATATAGGGAGAACCCTTGGGGAAATCACAATCATGTATCCCCTTGATAACGAGGGTCTCTACCACATGAAAACTATAAATATCCCTCCTATTTCAAGGTATTATCTCCAATTATTGATTCTAATCAATGAACCATACACATATGTTCTTCCACATAATGTATAATCCCCATGTGTGTTCCCATTTCCTATTTTCTCTGCAACAAACATTACTAATCTAGAAACACCTATATTTAGGAAGACTATATTCATGTATAAGTTCCCATTATTCTCTCTTACTTCCCATAAGGAGACATGGGAGTTCTTTGAGGTGTAATCCTCATCCTATTCTACATAGGATCATATCCCCCATAGATCTAGTTTACCTTCACTATCCCAAAAATAAAATGATAGGAAGTGGACTCCCCATATAGGCATACATTAAGGTGGAACCCCCTATTAATCACTCCTTCATTAAGGATATCATCTTGTGAATTCATTTGTACACAACATATTAGGGAAGCCTAGAGAAATTCCTAACTCATCCACTTGAGGCCCTATCCTTAGTGAATATAACTCAAATGCCTATATTCCTAATGATCCATCATTAAAAAAAGAATATTCACAATTAAATTTATATCTAGTCCACCCATGTGTTTGTCCCATTAAATCCTCTATTATCTCTTTTTTGAAAACATAGACGTCCTTAATGGATGGAGTTAAACATCATAGTATAGTTCATTAATATGAATGTAAACTATATACCTTTAACTACAATATATTTGACTCTTATTAACCAATATACATAGGAATCCTCTTTTGGGTTCAAATATGATATACTAATTATCTATATCCTCCCTCACTAGTCTGCATTCCCAATGAGATTGAACGTCCTATAATTGATTCAAAATTCCCTGGAATCCATCCTTATTAGGATATAGTCATTGTAGGACCATATCATAATCATTGGACCATATCCTCTTGATTCAAACCAACTATATATCTCATCAGGATAAGTTTCCTATAAAATCAATCCCAACATCAAAGCATCCATATCATTACTATGGGAAGAAAAATTCCAATGTTCCCATCTATATATCTTGAAACTATAGCATAATTAATAAATCAACTAAGTATTGATGGAGAACCTATTTTTCATTAAACTTTGTTCCCATACATGTGTATCTATATATAATAATTTTTATATGAGTTAACCACTACTATTACCAACAATACTAAGAAGTATTCTTGAAAACATATTAATTCTATAATAGAGTACCACTATAGAAAATGAATCACCTAAAAATATTGTGATGATCCTAATCTCCCATCCTATCTACCAAAATACATTTCAACGAATATCTAGGTAAAAGATACAATTAACCACCTAGATTATAAAAGAATTCCTGGAATTATTTCCATGTTGAGATGTCATGGTTAAGGGATTCATAAGAGTTTCTTCCAAGAATAGAAAAAAATAATATTATTATTAGGAAGGATTTTATAACCATATTCTTAAATATATAATAGATTAATTTCACTAAATAAACTTTTCTTGTATCAGAAGATTTGATCTCTCATCCTATTTATTTCAATTTAAAAGACCTGCAATAATAGAAATGGTCTGGAAAATTAAATGTTTCTAAAACCAAAAAATATGATTTAATACGGAATCATTTAACAATTAATGAGTTTGTATGATAATACATAACAATTTATGACTAAACACTAATGGGTAACTTTTTATCATTGATATAGGTCAACAACCCAAAATATATTTTTTTAGAAACAAGGATTTTATGAATACAAACTTTCATGTGAGTATCATAAAGATTGTAGAGACACATTGATTCATGTAAATATTTCCTTAATTCCCACACATATGATGTGGCATCTATTTATATCTCTCATCTAGGACCAAGGTACCTCTATATAATTTATCTCACATATTATATATATGAGTAAAACATCAACACAAATTTTTAGAAGTACAAACATGATGAAGTTATCCCAAAGCATTTTTCTACCCTATAAAACATGAAATTGTTGAAGTTGTGTTATTTAGATCAATTCATGAAGTTCAGAAGTAGGAAAGTATTCCCAATCCGTAATTATAACTTTTTTTAGAGTATTCATTCTAAATGTTACAATTCCATGCTTATTTATATGGAATATGATGATGAATATGTCACCAATATGTAGCCTCCTACTCAGGGGTTTCCCAATAGGGATCTCACTCTCAATGCATATCAATTATTCTAAATAGACCTAGAATCATCAGAGTCTATAGAGGATAAATTAACCAACAAGATTTTATTTTTTAGAACAAAAACTTTGGTTCTATCATTTTCACACTAAACCAACATTTTAGTGTAAAACCAACTCCCTTTATGTTGTTATGAATACCCCAACTGATTTCCATCTTGTTAAAATAAATATATAAGGGCAGTCTAGAATTTTGTTATCTAAAACTCCCCAGTAACCCTACATGAATGATTTATAGGACCCAATATCAAACCATATCTTAGTTTGGAAGACCTATTTCCATGTTTATCAATCTATTGTGGACATCGACAATTGAAATAGAAAATATATCAGCAATAATGAAGAAATATTACATAGATAACATCTTTATGGTCATATCATCTGTTAAAGAGGTACTCCTCATGTTTCCACTAAGGATATTCATCATGTGGTGGCTTTAATAATTTTTTAAAAATCAACCTGTTTCTTTAGACTACTAATTCAATGTGAGAAAATACATCATGTTTATAAGTACTCAAATATATACATATACATCAACCCCAAAATTCCAATAATAACATGATTCTCCAATGGACTCGATGAGTCTCAGTTTGAAACATTGTCACTGACCACTAATAAATTGGAACATATTCAAAATAACATGAAAAAATCTCATTTTTGGAGATCCTCTAAATATAAATCCTCCCCAAATATAGGTTCCAATCATTGAATGAATGTTATTTAAAACTGATTTTAGATATTCTATAATGTTAATATGGATCCCTTACACCACTTAAATGTAAAAACATGGGTGTAGAAGAGAGAACCCACTGAATTTTTACCATTTATGTTAATAATGTAGGGAAAAAAGAAATAAATTTGGAGAAACAAGATGAATTATCTAAGTAAATTTAAACCTATCTATATAAAATGTGTATAGAATTAGTCAAATATATCTAATGGATCATTGTTATAAATTAATATGCATTACCCAAGAAATAGAGGTGTATTATATTCCCTATCCCTAAAAAATCCATTAGTTAATGATAAATAATTTCTTCAGCTAGTGTATACAATATGTTGGAAATTTGGAGAATATCAATTTTCTCTGTTAGATATTTCAGTAGGATGGACATTTCTTCTTAATATAAGGAATCACCTTGTCCAAAAGTTATAGTAGTCCTATTTAATGTATATTCATAGAAATCCTCAATTCAATACAAAATTTCATTGAGGATTCCTCCCCCCATGTACAGATTTAGGACTAGGAAATATTTGAGTCTCAAACCCATTCCACTCTTATTTTATGATGGATGGATTTATATTTTTTAAGATTAACTACATTCTTGGAACAATTATCATAGTATTGAAGAAGCATCATGACATTTATGGGTATATAAAATTAAATATAATCCTTTAAATAATTTAATTAATAATAAATCCTTCATTAAAATATCATTAGATAATATATCAATATCTTTTAGATAATATGAAAAACTTATCCATGAATTTATTCACGTAAAAAATTGGGCATGATTGATAAAGAAAAAACAACATAAAATGAAAACACCCCCAAATTGGTTCCATGTAAACTAAAACTAGTTATTAATAAAGAATATATAGAACCAATCATGAATCCAGTTCATGTTAGAATAATGGCACATGAATTGATGAGTGTAGTGGCCCTGGTAGTATGAAATCGTTTTAGGAAACCCCCATCCCATAGGGGTGGTAAATTTTATCATAAACACTAAAACATCCCTTGAATGGATGGGGGGATATTTTTCTCAATAAAAATAAACACCCATACCTCTAGTGAAAATTATGGTAGATTTAATGGTTTCAATACATCACCATATAAAGCCTATGTTTTCAAGGTTGTGGGATCATTTATAGAAAATAATTTATTTTTTTACACTTATCTGTTTGGATTCAATAGAATTTATAGGGGATTCCATTAATATTTTATTCCATGAAAAATCATCCAAAAACTCAAAAAATGCTCATCATCATGTAAAATAATTGAATAATAGGAACCATAATGTTATAATACCCTAATAAATAATTTATATTACTACTAATGAGGTCAGTGTCCTCAATGGATATTTAGATCCTAATGAGGATCTATATTTTGTATATGAAGTTGATAATGTGATCCCTTTAGCACATGCATCAATATACATCATCATGGATAAATTTCATACCCCCCCTCCCCCAGAGATAGAGGATGATGTAATTTATTGGGATAACTCATTAATGGCTATACTCCCAGGATGAAATTATTTAGTATGATATATATACAAAATTGAAAGGAAAAAACATTGAATTGGGAAAACCTCTTAACTTGTACTTTTCTGCCCACTGGTGGTCCAATATAAGGAAAAGACTCTAGGCACTACCATTTCATAAACACCTTTATCTCCAGGATTTTTCAATGCCTTTTAAATTAAGGAATATTTTTTTGGGTTTAAGAAAATAATGAACCATTATAAGGACAATATGTAGCAATGTGTCATGGGAATATCCCATAAAATTACAGTTTCCTATGTTAAAATTTCATATACACCAGATAATATATCCCACTAAGAGGATGTCACTTATCATATAAAGATAAAAATATATTTAAAAATGTATCTATGTAAATTTCATCTCGTTAAACTAATGGTCTCTAGGATGGAAAACAAATAATTTCCTCCCTCAATTTATCATTTATCCCCAGTTTAAGAAATCTATCCATAGTTTTCCATTATGAAAATAACATCACATATAATTGATATAATTGAGAATTTTACATATGATTTTGTGAAAATATAATCAAATTGAACACTAATTTAGTTCTATAATATCTCATTTTTCAATATGTTGATTTAACCTATCAACTATTGGATTTCAGTTATCCTAACATGATATCCATTAATGGAATGGAAGACCATCATTAACATATTACTCATATCACTCTCATGTATGGATAGATGATAGAAATCCCTTAACAATCTGAGGTTTAGAATATCATAAGTTTCATTAAAACACTTTAAGGACCAATGTTCATTTTTTATAATAATGGAAACTAATATATTTTCAATTTTTTATGATCTCCATTGAAAATAATTATATTAGTATAGCTTGATTGAGATAAATATGAGAATTTATAGTCTTTATAATTAGAAGAAATAATATAATGAAAGTATTGATTACTTTATCACCTAATGGGTTGGATTTACATAATCAATGTATATGAAAAAACCACAAGAGAGACTATTGTATATATACATAGAGAATATGAAAGATTAATTTTCTTCCATGTTGATAAAGTATTCTAATGGATTCCAAGAATTCACAATAATGGAACCAAATTTAGAGGTTTACATTTTTAAAAACATGAATAAGTCCTAATATGAATTATCAACCCAAGAAAATGTGGATAGAAAATTAAATTCCACAAACATTTCCATGATGAAAATTGTGTCACTAACCTCTCCCCTCAATCAAGTCAATTTTCCAATGGAACCACCAAACAAACCCCAATGTAAATAAAAAATATGTTTGTTATATATATTTAATGAAACAATTTACCATATGGAACATAAATTCTATGTATATAAGGTTATAAATATTATATTATATTCCATGAAACCAAATAAAGTTACTTCGTTCTTCATTTTATCTACTGAGTATAACATGGTCACATATTTTTTATTAGAAAGCCAAACAAGAAAGTTATTGATAACCATCAAAAATGTTTCCCCATAAATTGAATGTGGGGTCACACCATTCAATAATTAATCATAGATAAGGATATATAATATAAATTATTAGACAATGGGGAAGTGATTTTGAATACCAAAAAGGCACATATGGCCCTTGTGCCTATCACTTGTCCCAATAAAGAAGGTTAATGGTAGATTTTTTAGAATAAAAATATACATATATTTGATAATTATATTAACTAAAATTTGTTTCATCATATTAGTGTTACAATTTAGGATTGATTGACCCATCTAGTCATGAACCTATTATCGTTTTTAGGATTTCGGGTTACATCTCCAAAATCAAAGTCTTCTAAAAGTTGACATCACTTACATTAACATACTAAGGATTGTGAATAGTAACTCTCAAGGTTCCAAAATCTAGATAAAATTCACATTGATTTAATTCCCTCAGTATTAGGATGATACATAACTGCACATAAAAATAAATCCCCATTATATAAAGAAGAAAAATATGACCCTATCAAAGTTATTGAATTGATATACTTTTATGAATACAAATAAAATATAAACAAGATGTATCAATCCCATTATAATAATGGATGATGGTGTTGAGGTTGAAGTAACCATCATCCTCATAGGATTGAAGATCCTATTCAAGACCATGTCATTCATGGGTAAAAAACTTAGTGGGAAGTGATGAAATGAGATCAATAGTAGAAATAACATTATTCAAGGACTTCTTGGGATAATCCAACTTGATTTAGATGGTCAAACATTTAGTTAAATTACCATAAGCATGGAGTTCAATAGTATCATCTTCACAACCCCCTAAAAATTATATTCACCAATATAAATAGTAGACATAGGGTATAAATCCTTTTCCATTGGACAAAAAAAAGATATTTTGAATTCCCTTATAATAGTTCTAGTACAATTCTTAATTTTGCATGTTTTTTACCTATACAAGGAACATAAAAGGCACAAATAAAATCACCTAAAATATAGAAATTTAATTCATAAATAATGATTAAGAAACATTAATATATTGGAATATCTTTCCCCTATTGGTATTTAGTATGCTCAATGAGACAGTCATCTATAGGGTTGTAATGTAAATCGTTTGCATATCAACCTTAGCCCATCATAATCCCTTTGATGAATAAAAATAATAAAGGGTGAACTAAGAGAATCATGATTAACAATTCATGTTTATGATATGATCACAAATAATCCCTTATGAAAGATCATAATAAGAGACTATTTTTTGGATCTTATTTCAGAACATGAATTTATGGTTATCTATTAGGATATAGTATTAAACACTCTACTTGACCCACCCTAGAATTATATCAATGTGACAGTGTCATATTTATAATAAAATTTCCTATAGAAATCCCTATATATAAATATAAGAGTATTTCATAATTATTTACCAATTTTGATTCATGTGAAACATCGTATATTTATTATGGGTGTTTAAAGAGGAAGGGAAATAAACCCTATATAGATAAATTACCCCATGATTCATCTCTAAATAGACATGAAAGTTCCCCAAACAAACTAAGAAATTATGTGAATGGAAGAAATATTTCACATTCACCATATTAAGGTCACTATGATAGTCCTATGAAACCACATCATTATCTTGTAAAAGGAGTTAAACCCCTAAAAATATATATTATCCTTCTAGGTATAACTAGAAATTTTATTAAAAACACCTTATACATCCACAATAATAAATTAGTACATCATCGTCATATTAGTATAGCCTCATATAGTTAACTTTTAACAAATTTATAGGCTAAGAAATATAAAATTGATATCGACTAATATTTTCAAAGGAATAATGTTATACCACATAAATAGTATTTCAAGTCTTAGGAACATCCTAAGTCATCAATATAATCTTTATAAGACTGTACTACCTTAAATTTTGTCTTGATAACAATAATTTTACCATTAATGAAGAGGTATCATTTGTAATTTATTATTACTAAATTAAATAGGAATATCATTCCTTAACTTCCAAAAAATTCAAGTAGGAACTAAATGATTCTCCACCATCTTTTGAAAATGGAATCACAACAACTATTGATGAAATCGTGAACACAAACTAGTGCACCTATGAGGACCCACTTATGATATCAATTAGTTTAACTATGATTCCAAATGAATGAGTGGAACATATTTCATTCAATAGAAAATAATGATTGTTATTTGATTGAAGATACACATATATTCTAAGTCTAGATCTTTAAGTGTTGGTTTACTTCCATGGGATTCCAACTAAGAATCATTGCTACAAATATGTTGTAAAAAGTAAATATCCATCTAATATTTCCATGGTTAATTATGATCTTTATAAATTGATTAAATGAAATTTTTATAGGATTTTCAATATCACTAATAGTGGGAAAATATTTTCCCATTTAAAAAGTATAATGGGAAAAATAAAACATTACATCAACTTCTGGTATATTATTAACAACTTCCTGAAGAATGGTTTAACTATCTGCATTAAAGAATTGTAAATGAATTTAATTTTAGGTTATGATATCATTTATTTAATAGATGGGTACTTTAAATTTAACTAAATTTAGATATCTCTTAAAGATTAAGAATCTATATATTTCACAATCACTCTAACGTGTTTTCTATTGTCATGTTATTACCTTCATCATAATGAATGATGGAGCATTATACCAGGTAAAAATTCATCAAATATTCAAACCCATACTCCAGATGTAACAACCTATACTTTATGAATTATTTCTTTTCCCTAAATAAATTTGTGTTATATTATATAACAATATACATATAAAATACATAGAAACATGAATAACACATTATTTCATTAATGGATATAATTTTATTAGTCAATAAATAAACCCATCAAAATTATAAATATTAAAATAGAAAAAAATATAAAACAGTAAAATTATACTTTGAAAAAATGGATTATTATAATCTTCCACAATTATCACTCCCACAAATTACACTATGGAAAAGAAATAAAATAGTAGTAAACCTATCAAAATTTTTGAAAATAAAAATATTGAACCTTGGGAGGAATTTTAGTGAATAGTTAATTGAATAATGAAGACGTATTTATAGAAGGTCATATGATCATTAAAATATTTATTTGTCCATTTTAATGGTAATTTGATAGTTGTAATAGTAACATGACCACTAGGAATATTAAATGGGAAATTAGAAGGAGTAACTAAATGGTTGGAATAGTAATTTCACCTAAAAATAATGAATGGAAAGGTAAATAATATTTTCGATGATTAATTAAATAATATATAAATATTATAACTATATAAAATAAATATTAATATTAAAAAATCAATTAAAATGGAAGCATATTTTTAATAAACATTATTTCAATTTAGTACATAAAAAATTATATTAAAAAATAAAATTACCTTTTTTAGAAAGTAATTATGATAAAATTGATTATATTTTTTTAATAATCACATAAAATTTTTCTAAAGGTGAGTATTTAGTAATTTTCTAAAATAGTTAAATTTTTATTATAATAGTAAAAATACAATTTTTTATAACATGTGTGCTTTAAATGACATAATTTATGATTTAAAAATGGAATAATCACTTATAGAAATGTTTGATTAGAAAAAAAAAATTAATGAGATAAATTACTCAATTAAATACAATAATTAATTTTTTCAAACATAAAATTTATTTTCAAATATCTAAATTCTAAAGTATGCCATTAAAATATTACGTGGTCATCTTTTCACCTTTCCTTTTGATTAAACTAATAATTTCTGGAAATAAAGTGTCTCAAAGTATTAAAATTATATTATTTAATAATAATATTTTTCATAATTTCCAAAATATGACTATTTAAAGGATTGACTTGGATATAATATTTTATTCAAATATTATTACTCCAAACTACCCATCTCATCAAGTATAAATAACCCATCACTCCTCCAATGGAAATCCACTTCGCATCCACGTACAAAAGAAACATTTATTCCCAAATCCCATCTCTAATCCCCTTATAATAATTTGGGATATTTTTTAGTAAACCAATTCTAAACCTCAATGGATTTTTGTGTCATAGAAGAGAAGAAACTCTAAGAAATGAGTAATGTTTCATCAACATATTTTGTCGCTTTATTTTTATTTTTTCTTTCTATTACTTTCAAAAACAATATTCCAATATTAAATTTGTATTATGTCAAAATTATATTATTTATTTTAACAAACTATAATGATTATATTTATGATATATCTATATTTCATAATTCTTCATCATTTTCATTGGGAATTTTCTCATTAACGGCTAGTAAACTTCAAAAGAGGATGTCATCGACTACATTCTTATCACAAATTTTATGATTGGAAATAATAAATGATCTAAGATAAATAAATTTATAAATATATATAAATATTAATATTGAGTAATTTACTCAACTTTTATATAATTAACCTTAAATAAAATAGAGAAATCAAAGAAAGGCTAATTTTTTTTTAATGAAAATATGGTATAAAAAAATTTCACCCTTATGAAAGGGAATTAATGAATATAATTAAATGGTTAAAAGTGATAAATTGTGAAAAACTGAACATAAATCACTTTTGTTTCCATTTTTTAATAGACCTGTTTGTTTAATTATGGAGGTATATATGTGATAAAAATAAAGTGAGAATTAAGGTATGGGGATTTTTTAACACAATTCCATATTTTTAGTTATCTTCTTTTTCACATTATTCCCATTATGGACATTCCAATATTTTCAATAATGTTTACATTCACATGTCATTCCATCTTATTTTAGGGTATTGTCATGTTTTTCCTTATCTAAATGAACTCGATTCTAATTAAAATGATTCTTTTCGAAAGAACATTACTTTTTGAAAACATCTCATTGAATCTTATTGAGTTTTTTCCTATTCAAAGAAAGATGATATTTTAGGACAAAATATGATCTAAATTATTATTTTTGGGAACATAATGGTTATTATTTTTTGTATGATTTTTGGAACACTTGTGAAAATCACTTATTTTGTTGGGTTTATTTCATTACTATAGTTGTTATATGTTATCTTTCTATTTGTAATGTAAGATTATAATCATTTTTTGACATGATAGGTGGCATTTGAATTATATATCCCTCAAATTTATTGGTTAATTTAATATATCTCATGATAATATGTTTATTAAAAATTAAAATGAGGATATAATTGTTCACCATTGTAATGTTACAATTTATGCACACATTCTATGGGTGAATATGATTCTATATTTATCTGCAACTAAGTATGGTATTTATCCATTATGTTATAATATTCACTATAATGAATATACCACATTACATGAATATATAAAATTTATACCTCATTACGATTATGATGATGATGGTACCATGCTAATAAAATTATGGTGATGATTATTATCACCAATGTCCTATTGATTCATGTACCTTATTCTTTCTATGTTATCCCCTAACATACTAGGCTTTTAGAAAACCCCTTTATTTATTTTATATCATCATGTGAAGATTTATACTAAGGTGGAATTTATAACTTTTAGGAGGAAAAATATAGAGAACCTCAATTTTCATGTATTAGATTTACATAACGTCTATGGAATACTTAAAACATTTTACAAACAGACATCCAAGGACCGTACTAGTCTAGTTCTTTGGAAACAGGGAAACAGAAATACTGGTATTTAAATGAGATAAAAAATCTCCCACTAGGTTCATCCTAACTAGAGCCCTTATTAGAAACAGCAAACATAATACCTTTCTTCATAACCTAGGGGATGGAAACATAAAAATTGGTGAGCTCAGATGCTTAGTTGGGGAAAACAATGGAGATATTTAATCATAATCATGAGAATAAGGGTATGAGAATATGATCATGAAAATATAATTTCATACAGTATATATCAAATATCATAAACATGAATCATTGAATAAATCATAGTAGTTAATAAGACATCCATCTTCTGGAAACAAAGAACATAATCCATGATAGCATTACATAGGAATAAAACATCGTATTGTGGAAAACACATAATAATATATAATTATTCCCACATTAGTCAAGACATCAATACAAAGTCCATATTATTGGTAAAATTCCTTTACTGAACCAGGTTCACACCTCATTCCAATCCTGTATCACTGAATAGCATTAACTCTTTAACACTGAAGCAAGTTTATTTCTCATTAGACCCCTGTAATACTAATCTGAGTTCACTTATCTATCCATCCATGTATATCTCATGAGATATAAATATTTACCCAATGCATTGGAAGGATATATTGGTCCCACACATCTCATAATGAAATAATACATACAAGTTACACAAATTCATAAACAGTCATATCATAACCCATGAAATGAAGAATGTTTCATAAAAATGTAATCATACCTTAGCCTATATAAAACGTAAGGTTTTATACTGATTTTATCAAACCATAACCCATAAAAGTGTGTGGGTTTTAAAATAATATAACACGTGGAAGGGAAAATGGTGTTATATGAATCATTCTATAAAATCATAAACCATTAATGAATGAATTTTAATGGAAACTTTGGTTCATTTCCTAGAAGGGTAAGAGTAACATCAAAAGATGTCATTTTAGATAGAAACTAACTTCTAATGATATTTTGAATACATTTTTTGCAGAAAATATACTTATTTCTTTGAAAAACAATATCTTCAAATCATAAAAACTTTTAAAACAAATAGAATTCAAAATAAACTTGAAAGTTTATAAATAAATATTTTAAAACCATTTGGAAAACTTTTTCATGAAAAACATATAAAGAGAGCTTGAAAACATTTTGAAAACAATTTTACATTAAAACATATAGAAGGACCTTGAAAACTTTTTGAAAACAATTTATTTGATAATAATTTTCAAAAATAAAAATAAGGCTTGAATTCATTTTAAAAAAAATTGAAAACTTTTAAAAGAATCATTAAAAAAAATTAACAACTTTTAATTTAAAATTATAAAATAATTTGGAAAATATTTTTCAAATAATATTCCTTGAAAACTTATAGAATAACTTTGAAAACATTTTAGAAACTATTTTCTGTGAAAAAAAATAAATTAATCTTTGGAAATATTTTTAAAATAATTTTCCTGGATAAAATATAATGAAATATTTGAAAAACTTTTGAAAACCTTTTCCTTGAAATATTATAAAGGATTTTTAAAAACACTTTCCTTTAAAAATACTTTAAAACATATAATGAAATAATGAGAATTTATTGAGAAAAATTTATTTGAAAATGAATTTTTTTAAAAAAATATTAACAATTAATTATTTAAACATGAAAATGAATCTTCATAGAAATGAAAATGTGTAAATCTATACATTCTGTACGAAGTAAGAAGAACCTTACTTGTTCTCGGTAAAAGGTTAGAAAAAATTTTTTTTTTGGAAAGTGAAAAGAATATTCCATTGAAAAAAATTGTAAAAGGAAAAAGGGGAACCTTTTCTACTAAGATTATAGCAGAATAGTAAAATATTATTGAAAATCATTTTTAGAACACATGGTTTTCAAGGAACACAGATTTCTGACTGAACAGAGGGTAAATATTGGATTCTATTAAAAAAGATTCTTAACTATATTATGTACTATATAGTAGAAAAAAATACTATTAATTCATGAATATATTATGAATAGATATATGATAAGAAATTTCATGAATGTTTTTGAGATATGGATCATAATATTTCATCAATGGAAGCATAAATAGAAAGAATCTCAAAAAGCGATGAGATTTTTTCAATAAACTCTTTCCACTAAGTAACTTTTAATCGTACTCCCATGTTAGAAAATAAAATAATAATAAGGTAAAAATATCATGAAATTAATTAAACTCAATATATGAAATATCAAATGGAAGTATATACACCTTGAAAAATAAAGTAGGTTCATAATAAGACATGTGTCTCAAATAAAGAAAATTGAGACAAAAATGTCTTACTGATTTTGTAGATTTTGAAACATTAACACCAAGAAATAAATATAATTTAATCAATATTTAAATAACTATAAATTTAATTATAATAACTATTGAATAAATCAGGGGCATATATACATACCACACAAAAATAAGGGGTGGTGATTACATCATGTATCTCACCGAAATAAAAAGTGAGATTAAATCCCCTTACCTTGTGTCCTCACCCTCTTAGTACTTATAAACTATTCATGGGTATTAAATTTAATTTTACTATATATATTTTACAAAATTATATTATTATATATAATACCATATATGGTTTTACTATAACTTTATATTAACCACTTCTTGACAATCCTATGTTACGGTTTCACTTCGGGTAATATTGGATTTGTTCTTCCCATGTGTCTAAATTTGTTGTGTATTTTATCCTCTTACTTATATAATGATTTAAATAATGTAAAACATGATATAAATATCATGTATATTCAATATATTTTAATTATAATAATATCTATAAAATATAATTATGAAATTCAATTCATCATTTAAAGAGACGGTAAGTTGTACGAATGCATGAACGTTAATTCAATTTTTATTTTCATATTGAAAGAAAGAAGGGAAGATATATATAAATATATATTATAATTATAATATAAATATAATATTATATATATCATATAATTTCAATAAACTCATACTTAATAAATTCCATGTAGTGTGTGAACGAATCTCGAAGCTTTGAGGGGGAGGTAGTCCACATTTGATCAAAAATAATTATCATATTTACACCAAATGAAAAGAATAAATATATATATTATAAAATTCTTAAAGAAGAATAAATGAATTATAAATATAATATATCACATATATAATTATTTTTTCCCTCATAATGTCCACCGTGAAAGGTGGAAATGATAAATGAACAATCATTGTTTTGTGAGGTGGTTGTTTGTTATACACATAAACGGTAGGTTTGTTACCCATTAGATAAAAGTTTTGTAGGTGTATGTCAGAAAATTATCATAAAAAATACTAGTACATTTAGTATACTATTAATGTTATAAAATAATTTAATTATTATAGTGGAGGGTGATGGGGAGGAAAATAAAAAAGAAAGGATCTTGAGAGAAGATGTTGCCTTTTAATCAGGTAAATCGTTTTGGATTATGTCAAAAATATTCTATAGATTTATATCTAAAAATGAGAGGATTATATGAGTAATGGAGTAATTTTATTAAGGGTATTTTTCTGAAATTTTTCAATCCTATGTGATATTATAGTTTGGAAGAAGAGGGAGAGGTGGTTTCCTTTTATATGGAAGGAAAAGGACACACTCAACATTTTTGAAAATAATTTCGGTTTACACACATTTTTTCCTAAAGAAAATTACAACCAAACCAACTAAATTCAATAAATTATAGTTAATGTACTAATATATTCTATCCAATAGGTTTTGGACAAGTTTATAGGTCTTTTTGTGACTTAAATTTAATGTTTAGTACTTTGTTATCCCAATTTCTCTCTTAATTGTAGTAATTAATTTTAATCATTTTCACTAATATTTTTGGTAAAAAAATATGTTTACCTTATTATAAAATAAAAATAATTATGATTACAAATATGGAATAACTTTTTTCAAATTCCAATCAAAAGATTGCAATAAATTAATTTTAATTTAATCTTATATTCATGTCAACAATGCAGTTTTTTAAGAAAAAATGTTGAAAGGTTTGATATGTTTTTATATTCAATTTCAAAGTAAAATTGATTACAATGACCAAAATTTGGTTTATTGGTAAAATATTTTTTAATTGAACATTGAATCCGATTTAAAATATAATTATCCTTATAAATAAATTATGTGAAAAAGTAGCTTTGAAATAAAATTCAGTATTTTACACTATTCATTAAAAACTGAAAACTTGTATAAAAAACAAAAATTTATCCTAATATAATTTTTATGTTTCTATTTCAAATATTAATTTTATTTTGAAATATAAAATCTATAAAATATCTAATAATTGTATTTAATTTTATTTATCCACTGAAAGGCAGTAAAACATCCATTTTAAAAAATATATTTTTTCAAGAATTAAATTGGCTTTGTCCTTATATTATGTCAATAAAATATATTGGACGAATATTAAAATATTTGAATGAATATAAGACATATATATTATATTAATATTACCCCCTTAATGTAATTGATTTAATTTATTATGGAAAAAAACTTTAGGGTCATAAAATATAAAAATATATCCTTTATATTCAATTGGTTCTCATATTTTTATTTCCAATTAATTAATAACCTATGAATTCATCTTCTATTTTTGTAAACCATATATTTTTTATAATTTATGTATTACTACAAATTTAACATCTCTGTTATATTAAATAAAATATCCTTGTTCGGTAAAACTTGGACTTTCGGGTTACACATTCCATCGAGGAAAATCATTATTGCATGTAACGCAAGCTAACCTCAATTTTCTGTGTAGAAACATATAAGATTTATGTTGTGTGTAGTTCATAATTAACTTATTTTTTCATATAATGCAAGACAAACATATTTATTTAATTTAAAATAAATTATTCTCAGTGTTTCGTGAAATGTTTAATATCAAAAATATTAAATTAATTTGAAAAAATATATTTCACAATATCTTGGGGTGTTACATTCTACCCCCCTTTAAATTATTTTTTGCGTCAAATTTTTTTTCAGTTATCAAATGTGAAATAATTAAAAGTTTATCTTATAGAAACCTTCCTCAAAAAAAAGGAAATGAAAACATACTTTAATAAAGAGATTTGTAAATATAATGGTTACCCATTGTATCACATAACTAGGATTCCACATAGCAGAACATAGGTGGGAAGTAAAAACATGGACTTAGAGGAAAATCGTAAATATAAGGGAATTATTGAGTTCATCAATCACAAAAAAGTGAATGGAAAATGAAATGTTGAGGGCCTCAAATTCATAAATCTATGATGATTTAAAATCTAGTCGTTTAAATAAAATGAAGGTATTCAGAGAACATTTTATTTCTAGATCATTTTCCTAAAGAAGATGAATTTTCATGAAAAGATATATGTATAGGATTTCAGGAAAACCTCACCCTTTGTTGTTCCTTGATCCACATTTTTGACCTCACATATTTTGATAATCTAAATTATGTTTTAATATGCTTTGATAATCCTATCTATATGTTAAATTATGTTGACAGAAATCTCAAAATAATCATTGGAATATGTTAAGAAATGTTTCTCTATGTTTATACATGTTTTTAAATAATACTAACTCAATCTAGATATGATTTTCATAGAACAGATAAGTATTATGTGGTTGAGTCGCTGATACAGACATACCGATACATAGTCACCAATACAGACATTGTCTACCGATAAGCAAGTATCACTAATATACAGAGTATACTGATATATCAAGAGCTACCGATACAGACAGATATACCTACCGATATCAAATTCTACCGATAAAGATAGACAAATACTGATATGAAGTCCACTGATATACAGAGAGAGCCATCGATACAAGCAGCTACTGATATAGGTGAGTTACCGATGGAGAGATCCACCGATATAAGAATGCTACCTATATAAGAAGAGCTACCGATAAGAAGAGCTTTTGATACAGAGTCACTGTCACAGAGACATAGTATACCATTATAAAGATTAACAGCTGCTGTTACAGATCTACTGACTCAAGTCCACCGATACAAGCTCACTGATACTAGGAGCTACTGATGGAACCAGCTGCTATATCTCTAAACCCTACTTATGTTTTTTATCAATAATGGTCATATTTGGTGCTTGTAATGCAATTGCCACACATTAATTAATGTCTATTGAATGTCAAGAAATCATACCTCATACCTTTAGAAGTAATCATACTTTTTTTTGGACCACATGAGCTATAAAAGGGAACCTCGAACTACTAAATTTAGATCAATCATTCTTTCAATGCACATACGAAACAACCTTCAGAAGATATACAAGGACATACATGCATATAAGAAGAAGGAAGAATACATTCTGAATCTGTAGAACCTGATCATTCAAGGAGTAAATATCTTCAACAATTTATCCTATACTCAAGCTAATCAAACTGATCAACCTAGACCTGGAAGTCAAGTATAAAAATGACAATTTTTTTCTTGACTAAAAACTAGAGGACTCAAAGCTTCATCTGCATCAATCCAAGGAGTCTAGAGATTCACTCAAACCACATAGAGCATTATAAACTCATCACTATTTTTTTAGCTCCATTGTGTGTTAATTTATTTACATTTTGAGCAACGTGTGTTCTTTCTAAACACACCATGTCTCCTGTGCTGAACTGAATGATTTATAAATCCTCACTCAATCTTTCCCTTACACTCTTTTATCCCTCTGTGGATAGTGGTAGAGGTCAAGTGTGACCTGGATAGCCTGTGAGATGTTGTAATTTTTTGTTTTCCCACATAGAACTAGGGTAGAGGTATGAGGAACTGGACTGTCTGAGTACTGTTGTAATCCCTGATCCAAAGTGTGGATCAATGTTTTATATAAACTGTTTGAGAGGAATAAGTCTCAGCTATAGACTGAACCTCTTGGTTAAACCTGTTGTGTATCTTATTTCTTTTACACTATATCTTATATTCTGCTTCTAATTACTTTGAAATTCAAATATTTTTTAAAGTAACTCCGATAGATAAAATAGCAAGTGTTTGTAATTTTTGTTATCCAGTAAGTCAGTTTCAAAAGCTAACTTAATCATCAGATTATGTTACCTATGAAAAAAAATCAATATTTGAGAAACTAATTGGAACCTTTCAAGCTTTATAAATTCACCACAGTTTAATTTTTATTTAATTTGGAGACATTTTATTGAAAACATTTTAAAAAGAAATTTTAATTGGAACTGAATTCATCCCCCCCCCCCTTGAGTATCCACTCCTACAAACATTTTCTATCAGAGGGTGTTTATTAATTAATGATTTCCAAACACTCTATTTTTTAACTTTTATTTTAGTTGTATTTTAATGATATTAAATTTATGTTAGTTCTAAATTTTATCTCTTTAAATATATTTTCCAAAATCTAATTATGGATAATATATTAGAAGATGTCGATACCAATATTCCACATTTCTTTAATGGTGTTAATTATGCCCAGTGGAAGATAAAAATGAAAATTTATTTAGAAAGTATGGGATTTGATATCTGGACTGCTGTAGAGACTCAGTGTAAGATTCCAGAAACTGAATGAACTACCTGGGATGAACCTATTAAAACAGCCTATAATAGTAATTGTAAAGCAATGAATGCTCTGTATTGTGATTTGATATGAAGAATTTAATCGAATATCTACTAGTAAAACTGCTTATGAAATCTGGGATAGTTTGGATATTTACAATGAGGGAACAACCAATGTTAGGTAAATGATATTGAATACCTACATTATTAAGTATGATAATTTTAAAATGAAGCCTTATGAACCTATTTCTGACATGTATCTCAGGTTCAACAAAATTGTAAATACAATGAGCTCACTTGGAAAATCTATTCCTGCAAAAGAGAAAATCATGAGGATACTAAGATGTCTTCCAGATATATGGAGAGTCACATCAGTTTCAATTAGAGAATATTGTGACATTAGTTCTTTGCCTGTCAAGGAACACATTGGTAAATTAATGATGAATGAAGAAGAACTGAAAGTAAATAAGGAATAAGATGATGAAATAATAAAGAAGTCTGTAGCTTTCAAGGCTTATGCCTCAAAAAATAATGACAAAGGGAATATTCAATGTGAATGTGACAGTTCAAGAAGTGAAGAGATTGCATCGGATAGTGTTGCTGAAATGGCTCAGATATCTAGACATTTCAAAAAAATTATAGAAAGAATAATTTTTTTAGAAAATCCAATTATAAAGAAAAGTATGCCAATAAAGATCATTGGAAGAAGGATTGGAAACAAACTGACAAAATTTATGACATAGTCTTCTATGAATGAAAGAGGAAAGGACATGTGAAAGATGACTGTCCAAAATTAAAGTACCATAAGAAATATGAGTACAAGGAAAACAAATATAAGAAATCTTTGAAATCAACCTGGAGTGCTTCACAAGACAGTTCACGTAATTCTGATACCACTCAGGATGAAAAATATCAAAAATCTAATATGTGCTTCATGAAAAACACATCTGAGGTAACATTGGATACTCCTGCTTTAAATTTTTATTATTCTGGAGATGATTCTGATTTTCATTATAAAAACATATCTATTGAATATTTATTTTAAGATTGTAACATGCTAGAATATACTTGATATAATCTGAAAGATAAGTAGAAAACCTTAAAGAAACCACATTATTTACCTAGTACTATTAATTCTACACTTGAAGAAGAAAAGGAAAATAATGATCAACTGTTAAAAGAAAATACTGAACTGAAACTGTCTAATGAGAAACTTAGGAAAGATTTGAAAAAAATTTCTAATGGAAAGAACACTCAAAAACAAATTCTAGGAAAACAAGTGGCACCAAATTATACTACTGGGTTAGGCTATCAACCTAGATAGAGACAGATCACAAAAATAGATTTATTCCAAAAACTGGACAGTTTGCTGCTAGTTCCAGTTCTGGAAATTATTATGTCTCAACAAGTTATTCACATAGTTATAGATCAAAAAAAGTTTATCTTTCAAAATAATTTGAATCTATTTATTATATGAAACCCATTAGACAAATCTGCGTATCGAATGTTTTTCTTTCTAACCGGTCTGGACCCAAGAAAATTTGGGTACCAAAATCATATTCTGTCTAAACCTGTTTTGTAGGAAACCTGCTTAAAAATTTCATATAGGAATACATGGTACTTGGAAAATGGATTTTGAAGACATATGACAGGATACTTCTCTTGTTTTAAAAGCTTAGTTAATGTTGATGGAGGACATTTCACCTTTGGTGATAACTCAAAAAGTAAAATCATTGGCTTATTCCAAATTGCTAACACTAATTCAATTTTTATTTCTAAAGTTTTACTTGTTGATGGACTAAAATAAAATCTCTTAAGTATTTCTCAGTTGTGTGATTATGGATTTAATTTTATGTTTGAAAAGGATTCTTTAAAATTTTTTAATTCTAAATTTTTTTTAATGTTTTCTTCCTTGAGAAATGAAAATGTTTATACTGTGGATTTAAACTCTTTAGCTAAGAAAAATATTACATGTTTAAATGATTTTCATAAAGAATCTTGTCATTGGAACATAAGATTAGGACATTGTAATATACACTCACTTAAGAAACTCACTATGAAAAAATTTGTTAGAGACCTACCTCAAATCAAATTCCCATCAGACAAAGTTCGTACTCCCTGTCAAAAGGGAAAGAAACATAATGTTTCATTTAAATCAAAGAAAGAAGTTTCAACTTCTCAACCCCTCGATTTGGTTCACATGGATTTATTTGGACCATCTAGAGTTTCTAGGTTAAATTGGAAGCACTATGTCTATGTCCATGTAGATGACTTTTCTAGATATACTTGGGTGAATTTTCTAGCTCACATAAGTGAAGCTTTTTCTTACTTTATCAAATACTCCATGTCTATTGAAAACCTTAGTGGTCTTAAGATTAAAACATTGAGAGGTGATCAATGTCGTGATTTTGAAAATCATGATATTGAATCATATAGCTTACAAAATGGCTATAATCACAATTTCTCTACCCCTAGGACACCTCAACAAAATGGTGTAGTTCAAGGAAGAAACAGAACACTTAAGAAATTGCAAGAACTATGCTAAATGAATATGACTTACATGTTTATTTTTGGGTTGAAGCTGTCAATACAGCTTGTTATATTATAGATATAGTCTTAATTAAACCTATTCTTAAAAATACCCCTTATAAAATGTGGAATAATAGAAAACCTAAAGTTAGTTACTTCATATTTTTTGGTTGAAAAGTCTTTATTCTCAATACTAAGGATAATATTTACAAGTTTTCTTCCAAGAGTGATGAGGGAATATTTCTAGGTTAATATATAACCATTAAATCTTATAGAGTCTTTAAACAAATAACCAAATGTGTGGAAGAATAAGTACATAATAAATTTGATGAAACTAATCTGCATGAACCTAAGTCTTCTCTTCAAAATCTTGAAGAAGATCTATCTATTCTGGACCGTAATGATAAAAGTAGTGAACCTGCTGTAAAAACAATTAATTCTGGAAACTTTCCAAAACCTGATTCTGTTGGAACCAATCCTACAGAAGAAGCTAAATTCTCGAGCCCTACCTTGACTAGACCAACTAGGATTCTAAAGAACCAGCCTTTAGATGCTGTTGTGGGAGATTTAGATAGAGAAAACCAAACTAGAGCTTCTCTAAGAAATCTGGTTGAACATCAAGCCTTTATTTCACAACTAGAACCTAAAAATATCAATGATGCAATCAATGATGAATTTTGGGTAATAGCTATGCAAGAATAAGTAAATCAATTTGAAAGAAACAATGTCTGGGAATTAGTTAAAACACCTAAGGAAACTTTGACAATAGGCACTAAATGGGTTTTCAGGAATAAAGTTGATGAATCGGGAAACATACTTAGAAGAAAAAGAATGACTATTTGTACAAGGATATAGTCAAGAGGAAGGAATAGACACTGAAGAAAACTTTTCACCTGTAGCTTGATTATAAGATATTAGGATTCTAATTGCCTTTGCTGCTCATCTAAATTTCATGTTATATCAAATGGATGTTAAAGTGCATTTCTAAATGGTTTTATAATTGATGACGTTTTTGTTGAACAACCACCTGGATTTACTAATCCTCATTTTTCAAATCAAGTTTTTAAGATTTATAAAGACTTATATGGTTTAAAACAAGCCCCACGAGATTGGTATGATAGACTCAGTAGTTTTCATATTTCAAAAGGTTTTTCTAAAGGGATTTCTGTTCCAACTCTCTTTATTAAAATAATTTACAAATATATCTTGATAGTAAAAATCTATGTTGATGATATTATTTTTGGATCTTCTAAAAATGCTTTGTGTATTGACTTTTCAAAGAGTATGCAAAATGAATTTGAAAATTATTTAATGGGAGAACTCAAATATTTTCTTGTATTTCAAGTTTTTCAAAATGAAAATGGTATTATATTATATCAAAGTAAATATAAAAAGGATATTTTAAAATGTTTTGGTTTGGATAGTATTAAGGAATGTGATACACCTATGAGTACTATTTGTAAGTTAGATGCTGATGAAACTGGAAAACCAGTGGATCAAAACAACTATAGGGGTATGGTATGGAGTCTGCTCTATCTTACTACTAGTCGACCAGATATTATATTTAGTTTGTGTATGGGTGAAATATTTCAAGATATTCCAAAAGAGTCGCACTTTCTTGTTATTAAAAGAATTTTCAAATATCTTAAACATTATACTAACATAGGATTATTTTATCCAAAAGGACAATCTTTCAATTTAATACATTATTCAGATGCTGACTTTGCTGGTTGCAAGTTAGATAAAAAGAACACTTCTGGAACATGTGATATTCTAGGTAAGTCCCTGATATCTTGGTGTAGTAAAAAGTAGAACTCTTTTGCATTGTCTACTGCTGAAGTAGAATATATTGTTGCTAGTAGTTGTTGTGAACAAATTTTGTGGATGAAACATACATTATTGGACTACAGATATAATTTTATACATGTATCTATAAACTGTGATAACACTAGTGCGATCAATATCTCTAAGAATCCCATATCTCACTCTAGGACCAAACATATTGATGTAAGGCACCACTTTTTGAGAGTTCATTACCAAAAGGGTGATATTACTCTTGATTTTATAGGTAATGAACATCAATTTGCTGACATTTTCACCAAGCCTTTAAGTTCAGATAGGTTAAGTTACATTAGACATGAGTGAGGAATGATAGACTTTGTAGAGCCTAATCCTCAGCATTAGCCTAATCCTCACTGTTAGCCTAATCCTCACCATTAGCCTAATCCTCACCGTTTTACCTAATTTGTATGAACCTCACCATTATACCTCACTGTTAGTGGACCTCGCTAATAAAAATACCCCCCGTCAGAAATCCTCACCAGTATGTGTTACCATTAGGTTGCGCTATTTTAAACTTTGTACCTTTTGCCGCCGGAATCTGTATCGTTTGTATTATAATTATTATGTTTTATTTATTTTGTGATTCCTAAATGATAAAACATAAGTCTTGAACTCTTCTCAATCCACCTCAAACCCTTTACCATCTAGCATTAGCTCCCAAACCTTCGTTTCTCTCGAACACTAAGCCTCGCGATTCGCATAATGGAAAGAGTGGAGAGGCCTTCATACAGCGAAATGAATGATGTAAATAATACCCAGAGACTCAAAGGAGATTCTGGTGGAGGCATTTAAGTAAAGAAGCCTACAAATCCACATCTCATTCAAAGGGAAATAGTTGTTGAGAAAGAGCTATGCGTGGAATGGTTGATGACCAGTAAGTCATTGATTCTAAAAGTTCATGAAGAGAAAAAATTGGTGGAGTGCATCTCGAATAACAATGGTCCTTTTTCTCCAAAGCTGGTAAAATAATTCTATTAGTTTTTTCATTTGGAAAAATCAGAAGATGCGAACAGGATGATATCAGTAGTGAATGGAAAGACAATATCTTTTTCATCTACTGAGTGGGTTGTGTGCTTGAAAGTTCCACATGAAGGAGAGTTTTGATATTTTTTGAAATCAGTACCTTCTAATAGTGACATTGTTGATTATGAAGATGCTTTGAATGAATTAACTAGAAATGGTACACAAAGAATGGTAGTTGCTACAGAAATGAGAGGAGAGACCCAGTTGCTGTTCAAATTCATTCATCATGGGTTGATCCCAAGAAGTAGAGATTTTTTAAATCTTAGATTCCAAGACATATTATTGTTATATGTGATGAGGCATGGTGTCAAAGTGAATCTGTTTATGCTTCTTATGATTCAAATTGAAGATATGACCGGGACGAAATCGAAAACTAATACTCTATTCTTTGCAAAGGTTATTTTTGTGATGATCAAGGTAAGAGGTGTGGCTAAATCTCAGGATGAGACTGTGGTTATGAAAGACAACTTTTTTATTACCAAAACTATTTGTAAATACATGAAGATTAATTGGAGTCTATGGAGAGGATAATGGGTCAGTGATGAAGGGAAGTTGTATGATAAGTTTAATCCTGTGGATCATACTTCCAGGCCTAAGGATGCGAGGGATCCAAATATAGGACTTTTTAAAAATGATCTTGCATATAGAAATGAGGATGATGATGAAGAGGATTCTTTTGTGGATGACAGAGGTGATCCTGACTTTCCACCTTGCCCTGATGCTCATGCCATATCATATGGGGAAGCATGTCCTCTAGCTCCTTTTCCAAGGACAGAAGCATTATTAAAGGACATAAATATTGATGAATCTAGTACAGAGGAAGAAGAATTTCCTAAATCATACCACAAAGAGACCACTCTAGAATCTAGTAGTAGTGATGATGATAAGGAAGAAGTCTATGAAAGTAAATAACATGTTTCTGATAGCTCAGATGAAAGTACCTTGAGTTCGATTCCATTGATTGGAAGTTCTGTTGTTCCTATAGAGGTTGTTCTGGTTGAGATGACAGAACCTGTACCTATTCCTAATGACCCTCTTATTGGTGAAATGGAAATGGTTGTGGAGGATTCTTCTAAGGAAGACCAGGCTGTTGGGGTAGCTATTGAAATACCTATATTGGAGAATGTACAGATTGAGTGGGATTATCCCCCCAGACATGGTACTATATTAGTGGCCAATGAGTTTGAAGAATGGGAAGAAGACCCAAGTTTTTTAGTTTGTGGGTTGGAATATCTTGATTCTGAAGATAAGACACCCATCAGTAGACCACAAGTTAATTACAGTACCCTTTCTATGTTTTTACCTGATGATGTGGTAAGAAAAGAGGATTTAAACTAGTTTAAGTCTGATCTTAAGGCCTCATTTGTGGAAGAGATAAGAAGAATGGAAACCATGTTAATATCATCCATTCAATCTGTTATGAATAACCATGTGTCTATCCTTTTTTCTGAAAGAGCACATGTAGTTGTTCCTGAAAATCTGCTTACTAAGGCTGATCTTGAGTCTTTAAAGGATGAGTTGAAGGAGGCTTGGATGACATCAGTTTCGTAATTAAAAATATGCTTTGTTGAAGAGCTGAGAAAAATGGAAAGATCATTTGAAATCTCTCTTAGATGTACTATGTCAAGCACTATGGCAGAGATGGTGAATTATGTCAAAGTATGTCTTTCTCAAATTGAAACTTGGATAGAGGCTATTATTGCATTGAAGCAATCTATTGCTTCTTGCAATCCCTTGGTTAGTTCCCAAACCCAAGTTGCCACTAACATAAATTATATAAAGAGTGTATTAAAGAAGTTTGTAGATGTTTTTGAAGCCTTTAATAAGACTATCAAGGAGCATGTCAATACAAAGGATTAGGTTGTCATGAAGTTGATAAGTAGTTTGACCCAATCATTTAATGAAACTATTGCATTCACTGTCAAACCTCTTAGTTCATCCAGTGCTTCTGTGGTTGTTGATCAGATTCAAGAAGTGTTGAGAGAAGATCTTGGATAGACATCCACCAGTGGCTCTATAGACTATGTTTCCTTGACCCAAGGGGTGACTACAACTAGGTATATAAGGAAAATTGTTAAGTATTTAATGAGAGAGGCCACTAATTCTCAGAAAGAAGTAAAGGAAAAGGTGGATTAATACTTCCAAAGGGTCTATACTAAACATCAGTTGAACAGTCATTTCAAGATTCTATTAGAGAACATGAAACTACCTCTTGTGACTCAATCTTTCATAGAACAAGTAAGAAAGATCAGGGAGTTGACTCCTACTATAGACAAGTTTGTGGAGAACAAGGATGACTTCATCTCTACTATGGAAAGAGGAGGAGGAATCATTATGGACATTAGGAATCTGTTGCTTCCATTTTTTCATGTAGATAGTACTCATATCATTATACGTCCAGCCTTGCCTACCTCTACTCAGTCTGCCTCCATTCCTCATATGACACCAGCTCAAGCAATCATAAGTCTCTCTCCTATGATCACCCAGAGAGCTTCACATTATAGGCCAAGCACTGTATCAATAGCTCAACATCCTCTGATTATCACTGGTGTTCCCAAGCCTCCACCTGCATCTACCCAGCCAGAATCCACTATGGATTACAATGGAAAACTCCAATAACATGCTGAGGAGGTGGATTGAATAGTGGCTAGGACATTTGATAGGAATCACTTTTACTCTTTTTAACTCAATTTTTTCTTTCTCTGGAATTTTTGTCCTAAGAAATATATATGATCTTATTCTCTTTTACTTTCTGTTACTTCTCTCTTCCATTTTTACTATTTTTTTCTAATCACAAAGGGGGATAAATATGATAAAACTGATCATAATATAATTCTATAGTATAATTTTATATAATTTTACCTATGGTACATTTTTGGTACATTTATACTTATATTGTTTTTGTTAACTCTGTTACATTTTCATGTAATACTCTATTCTTTGATACATTTAAACATGTCATTACTCACACTGAGAAGTGAGACCCCATGTATTTTATACTAATATATTAATGATTATTTTTGGATTACAATACCATAATTTGTGATTATCAAAAAGGGGGAGATTGTTGACCTCACCGGTTTTGATAATCTAAATTATTTTTTAATATGATTTGATAATCCTATCTATATGTTAAATTGTGTTGACAAAAATATCAAAATAATCATTGGAATATGTTATTAAATGTATATATATGTTTATACATGTTTCGAAATAATAAAAACTCAATCTGGATATGGTTTTCATAGAACATATAAGTATTATTTGGATGAGTCACTGATACAGACCTACCGATACATAGTCACCGATACAGACATAGTCTACCGATAAGCAAAGATCACTGATAGATAGAGTCAAATGATATATCAAGAGATATCGATACAGACAGACAGACCTACTGATATCAATGTCTACCGATACAAACAGACAACCACTGATATGAAGTCCAACGATATATAGAGAGATCCACTGATACAAGCAGCTACCGATATAGTCGAGTTATCGATGGAGCGAGCTACCGATACAAGAATTATCCCTATATAAGAAGAGATACCAATAAGAAGAGCTGCCAATACAGAGTCACTATCACTAAGACATAGTCTACCATTATAAAGAGTAACAGCTACCATTACAGATCTACTGACTCAAGTCCACCGATACAAGCTCACTGATACTAGGAGCTATCGATGGAAACCAGCCGCTATATCTTTAAACCCTACTTATGTTTGTTTATTAACAATGGTCATATTTGGTGCTTTTAATGCAATTTACATTAATTAATTAATGTCTGTTGAATGTCAGGAAAATATACCTCATACCTGCAGAAGTAATCATTCTTTTTTTCGGAGCACATGATCTATAAAAGGGAACCTTAAACTACTAAATTGAGATCTATTAGTCTTTTCATGGACATACAAAAAAACCTTATAAAGATATACAAGGAGTTACATTCATAGAAGAAGAAGGAGGAATACATTCTGAATCTGATAAACCTGATCATTCAAGGAGTAAAGAGCTTCAACTATTTCACATATACTCAAGCTGATCAAACTAATCAACCTGGACCTGGAAGTCAAATACAAAAATGACACTATGTTTTTCTTGACTAAAAACCAGAGGACTCAAAGATTTATCTGCATCAATCCAAGGAGTCCAGAGCTTCACTCAAACCACATAGAGAATTCTAAACTCATCACTATTTTTTTAGCTCCATTATGTGTTCATTTATTGAAATTTTGAGCAGTGAGTGTTCTCTCTAAACACACCCTGTCTCTTGTGCTAAACTAGAGGATTTATAAATCCTCACTCAATATTTCCCTTACACTATTGTATCCCACTGTGGATAGTTGTAGAGTTCAAGTGTGACCTGGACAGCCTGTGAGCTATTGTTATTTGTTTTCCCATGTAAAACTGTGGTAAAGGTCTGAGGACCTGGACAGTCTGAGTACTATTGTAAACCCCGATCCAGGGTGTGTATCAAAGTTTTATATGAACTGTTTGAGAGGACTAAGAATCATCTTGAGACTGAATCTATTGGTTAAACCTACTATGCATCTTATTTATTTTACACTATATCTTATATTCTGCTGCTAATTACTTTGAAATTCAAATCTGTTTTAAAGTAAATCTGATAATTAAACTAGCAATTATTTGTAATTTTTGTTATCCAGTAAGTTAGTTTCAAAAGACGACTTAATATTCAGATGAAGTTACCTGATAAATAATAAATCTTTGAGAAACTAATTGAAACCCTTCAAACATTATAAACTTACTACAGTTAAATTTTTATTTAATTTGGGGAGATTTTATTGAAAACATTTTTAACAGAAATTTTAATTGGAACTCAATTCTCCCCCCCCCCCCCCTCTTGAGTATCCACTCTGACCAACACATATCACATATTTCTCCAAAAAGGAAGGTGAATTTTTCATTCCAAAATTAATAACAAATCCTAATATACATGATATTCCATCCCATTTTTTATCAGTTATCATCAATATAAACTTATTAGATCAGGTTATCCAATATCTATAACTCATTATATGGTGAGATAACACATTAATATTACTGACTTTGTCTTAAGTTTAACATACACATTCCTTAAATGGTTAACATTATAGCCCTTATGAAATATAAGAATACAAATCTTTAGAAATAATGACATGAAATCATATTAACATTGATCCCCCATATATCACAAAGTATCTCTGGGTTGTTACAGTACAAACATGTGAAGAAATTCATTGTAATCCTCTTGAAACATGCTAATAACTTGAATTACCATAATTAATTTTAAAATATATGCATGATTCCTTATTATAAAGGTTAATAAAAATATTAATTGAACCCAATATGTTTTAAACGTCATCCATGATGAAATATACCAATTTTTTAATGAATTAATAATCAGATCTAGGGTAATCTGTGATATCCAATTTTCTTTATCCAAATCAATCATCTCTTTATCCAAGAGAAACATAATCTTTTCAAAATGTTGATCACATTAAGGGTAACCCAACCTTCATTAAAATTTCTCTTTAATAATTATTAATCACCATTAATAATATCCTTTTTAATCCTTAATGAAAACTTATACTAAAAATTATTATATATTTCATGATTTATATAACATAATCTTTGAATTCCAAAGCATAAGTACTTGATTGATCCAACTCTATTCCCAATCCATTACTAAAAATTCATCAACATATTCCTTAAAACATATTCATAAAATATTAAATATGAATCATGTCTTATGGATAATTAAACTCAATATAATCATGCTTCTTATGATTAATGTAAACAATACTAGAATAACACCACATACCTTTCACATGTTATTTGTGGTCTCTTTATCTTCAACTGTATAACCATTAACCATAACACCATCTTGATTATCATTATGATATTTTCACTTGGGAAATCAATTTTCATAATTCTCGTAATTTTGTACTTATAAAACATTCAACGTTAACCATGTTCCTTCTCATTCTCTCTCTTGACTAAAACTAGAAAGCATTGGGTGATAAACACATATCAGTGAATAAAATTAAATAATCAGGAAAATTTACTTATAGGATGTCTAATTACTAACACAATATTTACTTTATGACCCCTTAGGTTTATCGTATTTTATTCAAAAAAAACTTCTAGTTAAATCTTTCATGATGTTTCATAATGATTTTTTGAATTCCTAACGAATATCCCCCAATATTGACAAACCAGTTGTGTTGAAAGGCTTATTTTAATGTACTAATTACCCTAAGTGAGGCTCAAAATATCTTGTTGGAGTTGTTAAACCTTGGTACATTTATGCAAGAGCTATATCCACTTGTAGTATCCTGATAGGAATGTATTTTAAGGAAACCACTCACACTATACTTTACCAAAATTTCAATACATTTTACTAAATGTTAACTCATCCTTATATTTATCATTAGAGACATCCCTAGACATATCCTTATAAATATACCTAGGTATATCACTAAATTATCATTTTCCTAGATTCCAAAGTGTAACTAAACCATTTCACGCTCAAATACTGTTCTAATTTAGTTCCTTTGGAAATATATAAACATAAAAAATAGTACATATATTTGGAAACTCATTTCCCCCTAGGTTATTTTTTACTATAACCCATATTATACACATCAAACATAATACATATATTCATAACATGGGGGAAGGAAACATAAAAAAGGGTAGAATAATATGATCAGTAAGGGTAAACAAGGGAGATATGTAGGGATAATAATGAGAATAATGGTATGAAAATATAATCATGAAAATAGAAAATCATACCCTATATATAAAATATCATAAACATGAATTATGGAATCAAGCCTTGCATTTTATAAGACAGTAATCATAAAGAAATAAAGAACATAATCCATAAAAGGATAACATGGTAATAAAACAAGGAATTTTGGAAGAAAAATAAACATTTATAATGATTTCTTTAGTTTTCAATGCATCGTTTACAATGAGATATCAGTGGATAGAGTAATTTAATGAATTCGGTCCACACCCCATTCCATCCTTGTATTATGGTACTGTGTTCACTTCTTATTATATCCCTGTAATACTAAACCATGATCATTTATCATTCTAACCCTATAATACTGAATTGAGTTCATTTCCCATTCTATCCATGGTTATCTCATGAGATATAAACCTATACCCAATGCATTGGAGGGAGATATAGGTACCACACATCTTATAATTAAATCATACATACATGTTCTACAAATTTATGAACAATCATATAATAAACTATGAAATAAAATCAGTTTCATAAATATGTAATCATATCTTAACCTATGGAAAAATATAGGATTTATACTCATTTCATCAAATCATAACTCGTAAAAGGAAGTATGTTTCAAAAGAATATAACGTGTGGAAGTGAAATGGGTGTCATAAGCATCTTTCCATCAAAAAATAAACCATTCAAGAAATAATATCAATGGAACATTTGGATCATTTCTTAAAAGGGCATGAGTATCATCAATATATGTCATCTTAGATGTAAAATAACTTTGAAATATTTGTTGAAAACATTACTTGAAGGAAATATCATTTATTCTTTAACAATGATATTTAAAAACAAAAATATTTTGAAAACCATTTTATTCAATATAAACATTATTTTTTGTAATTATTTATTTTATAACATTTTGGAAATATATTTCATTGAAGACATATAAAGAGAGATTGAAAATGTTTTGAAAATAATTTTCCTTGAAAACATATAGAAGGAGCATCAAAATATTTTCAAACACAACTCTTTGAAAATACTTTAAAAATATATAACTAAGGTTTGAAATAATTTTGAAAAATATTTTCCATGAAAACTTATAAAAGAATATTGAAAATATTTTTAAAATATTTTTCTATAAAAACGCATAAAAGAAGCTCAAAAACATTTTGTAATCATTTTTCTTTAATAACATAAAAATATGCTTGAAAAAATTATGAAAACAAATTTATTGAAAATGTATAAATGATGATTTGAAAACATTTTGAAATAAATTATCCTTTAAAACATACAATGTATGATTTGAAAACATTTTCAAAATAATTTTCCTCGAAATCTTATAAATGAATCTTGAAAACATTTTAAAAACACATTCCTTGAAAAAATTGTTTGAAAAAATATAAAGAAAACCTAAAAATGTTTATAAAACAATTTTATTTAAAATAATTGTTTTAAAAAAATATTTAAAATTAACGTTTTAAACATGAAGAGTAAGCTTCACATAAATGACAACGGGTAAATTAGTACATGTCATATGAGCTAAAAGAGCATTCGTTTTGCATGGTCAAAGGTTGAATAATTCATTGTTCATAAAGAAATAAAAATATTCATTTGAAAAAAATTAATATGATTAAAAGGTAAAAAATTTATTTTAAATATTATATGAGAATAGTAAAATATTCTTGGAATACCTTTTTAAAAAACACAGTTTTGAAGAAATTCATATTTCTGATCGATGCGAGGGTATAATTGGGATTTTTTAAAAACACTTTCTTAACTATATTATATAACAAAGAGTATAAGACATGGTACCAATGCATTGGTATATTACTGATAAACATGTGATAAGAAAATAAATGAATTTAATTGAGATATGTATTATAATATTTCATTAAAGGAATCATAAACATAAAAAATCTTGAAAAGAGATGTGATTATTTTAGTAAACTCTTACCACATGGAAACCTTAAACCATACTCCCTGTGTATGAAAATGAAATTTCAAAAATCTTAAAATATAATTAATTGAATTATATTCAAGATATAACATGTCAAATGGAATTATATACACCTTGAAAAATAATGTAGGTTCATAAGAAAACATGTATCTCGGAGAAGGAAAATTAAGACAAAACTCTCTTAACGATTTGGTAATTTTTGAAACATTAACACCATGAAATAAAGATCATATAATGGATATTTAATACCAATAAATTTAATTATAAGAATAATTTAAAACATATATGTTAAATATACACACCACACAAAAGTAATGGGTGGTGAATAAAGCATGTATCTCATAGAAATGAAAAGTGAGATAAAATCCCCATACCTTGTGTCTTGACTCTCTTCGTACTCATACAATATACATATGTAATTAATTTAATTTTAATATAAATTTTTAAAAAATAATATTATTATATATAATACCACATATTTTATGATTATGACCTTATATTTCCCACCTGTTAATAATTGTATGCTAGGGTTTAACTTCAAGAAATATCTGCTTCGTTCTTCGAATGTGTCTTAATTTGATATATATTTGTTCCTTTTACATATATAATAATTTCCATAATGCAAAAACTGATAAAAATATCATTTATATTAACTAATTTTTTATAATAATCTATATAATTTAGATGTATGAAATGGAATACACCGTTCATGGATAATGTAAGTCGTACGTACGCATGAACGTTGTTTCTGTTTTTATTATAATATTGAAAGAAGAATTAAAATTAAATATATGATTATATATATTAATTATTGTAGAAATATTAATTCATATATATAATATAATTTCACTAAATTCAACCTAAATATAGTCTATGAAGTGTGTGAATGAATCACATCGCTTTGAGGGGGTGGTAGTCTACAATTCCTCATATAAAATTATCATATTTGAGCCAAAATGAAAGTATAAATATATTTTTTAGAAAATTATTACATAAGACTAAAGCCATAATATATATAAAAAATATAGCTTTTATAAATTGATTTTACATCATTATATCTACCTTGAGAATCAGTAAAGTAAAAAATGAACAATCATCAATTTGAGAGGTGGTAGTTCACCGTACACATAAACAATATGTTTGTTACCCAGTAGATGGAAGTGTGTGTGAATTTAGAAAAACAATATAATTAAAAAACTCTATTATATTTATTATACTAGGGTTTTTATAAAATAATGGAATTAATAGAGTGTAGGTGGTGGAGAAAGAAAATAAAATAAAGGATCTTGAGAGAAAATGTTGACTCTTAATCAGGTAACTCCTTTTGATATATACTAAAAAGATTCCATTGATTTAGTTTTGATAAATGGGAGTCCCATAGAAGTAAGGGAGAAATTATGGTAATTTTATTTTTTAGATATTTTCTAAACCTAGGTTTTATGAGATTTGTGAAGAAGAGGTATAAGTGGGGGACTTTTATTGGGAAAGGATGGGACACACATGGAATTTTTGAAAACAAGTTTAGTGTACCCATGTTTTTACCTAACATAAATCATATAAACCAGACAAACTCAATAATTTAAGTTTACATGATGAATCATGTCTATATAATGGTTTTTCAGCAAGTATCTAGGTTATTTTGTGTCTAAATTTTTCAGGTTTAGAACTTTGATAACATAATTTTTCTCTTAATCGTTGTAAATAATTTCAATCACATTCACAAATATTTTACGAAAAAAACTAATGTAAAATAATTAGAAATTATAAGTTTTTATAATTTCAAATATTTAATCTATTTTCCCAATTTTAAATCACATAATTGGTATAAATTAATTTAAATTTAATATTGCGGTCAGGTCAACAATGTGGGATTCTAAAGTAAAAACATTCAATAGTATGTTGAGTTTTAGTATTAAATTTCAATTTTAAATTGATCAAAATGACCCAAACATGGTGTATTGATAAAAACCGTATCTAATTAAACTTTTAAATCCATTTAAAATATAATTTATCTTTATAAAAAAAGTTTTGATTTAAAATTCAATATTTTTCATTATTTTTCAAAAATTGAAACCTTCTAGAAAAATATCAAAAAAATATCCTAACATTATTTTTATGTTTATCTTTAAAATATGTAGTTTATTTTGACATGTTAATTCTACAAAATTTCTAAAAGGTGTATTTAAAATTATTTCTTCACTATAATGTTGCAAAACATCCTTTTTAAAAAATATAGTTTTAAGTATTTTGTTCTTATATTATGCCTATCAATTATATTGGATGAATATAAAAAATATTTAGTTGAATATTTAACATATATATTAAATTAATATCACTTACTAATTTTAATTTATTTAATTTATTAAGGAAAAAACATTGGGGTCATAATAATAAAAATATATCCCTTATATTCATTTTTTTCTTATATTTTCATTTCCAATTAATCAGAAACTTATGAATTCATATTATGTTTTTGTGAACCATATTTATTTCTTAAGTTATTTATTAATAATAATTTAATAGTTATGTTATATTAAATAATATATCTTTATTTGATAAAACTCAGTCTCACTTATTACACAAGCCATCGAGGAAAGTCATTGTTGTGCGTAACACAAGCTAACCTCGGTGTGCCATGTAGATAAAGCTAATATTTATATTGCGTTCACTTCATGATTAACTTATTTTTGTGTATAATCAAGAAAAAAATTGTTATTTAATATAAAATAAACTATTTTTATTGTTTCATGAAATGAAAAATATCAAAATGATTAAATTAATTCAAAAAAACATATTTCCCAAACTCTCAGGGTGTTACAGAAAAGTAGAAGGTTTTTAATAATATTTATGTTTTATTACGTAAAACATAGGTACAATACTAATTTTACAAAGATAATAAACCTTTGAATCCTGTAATATGTTACAATTATTTTATTTTTCCTAAAAATGATGTGATGGTCATGTAAGAAAATTTTAGGTAACTATAGATGGAATTAGAGTATAGTTTAGTTAATTTGGTTATTAAGATTATAAAATGTTAGTGAAATCAATATAGATAATTCCATGTATCATTAAACATTTTATGTTTTGGTAAAGTATAAGGGTATATTGTTTCTTGATAAAACAATCCTTGTTTAGATGCTACAAGTGCATCGGTATATGATACAGATGTACCAAGAGGTAATAACTCTAAAAGTGTTAGATTTATTATTAACAAGATCATCACATGGTGTATGAATAATATGATTTGATTCACACAATGTATGAAAATACCAGGTGATATGATTTTCCTAATCAAAATCTCTATAATTACCATTTTGAAGGATATATAAATAAAGTAATTGTTGTTCTCAAATTTTGGAAAGGTTAATTTATATTATCCTAGAAGAATAATTTGAGAAAAAATATAAACATATGGATCAAATGAGGAATTAATTTATTATTAATTTACACATAAGAATAAATTATATATTCTTGATTTTTTTATGGTTTTCTCAAAGATTTTCTATTTTAGAACATAGTGGGAACCCAGAGAACCTATATCAAAAATCCTTGTGAGGTACTATGAAGAGATATTTTAGTTGACATCCCAAATTCCATGGGAGGGGGAGTTCAAAAAATTAGGTAAAATATTACCCAGCAATCCAAGGATATGAATTATAATAAGAATCTTGTGGAATGTCTACCCTCACCCAAAAAGTAGAAACTATCCAAAAATTATTTTATGATATAATGACCACTAAAATTTAGATTATATAATGATCCAATTTTAATAAAGTATCTGGTTAATTCAATTTATAGGATCATTTATGTTCTTTACAGTTTATGAACGGAAAAAGTTTCCTTTGTTATCAAGAATTTAGATGGAGATGTGGGTCAATGTTGGGTGTCAATAAAGAATACAAAGAGAAAGGATGAAATAAAATTAATTGAGTGTGAAGACATTAATAATTTATATCACAACAAGTATTTCTCCTAATCTCTTCGAAAAAATATGGAGAGAGAATTATTAGAGCATTAGAAAAAGGAGGGTAAATTAGTCACAGAATATGAAGAAATGTTTACATGTCTTTTAAGATATGCCTCATGTTTTTGTTATACTAAATTATATAATAAAGGATTTATTATTTATTAGTTTAAAACTAAACCAATCAAAGGCTCTATATATCCACTAATTGTGGAGTTTGGAATATGTAATTTGATCTTCTCTCAGTGTAGAAATCGATTTAAGATAATATTCCCATGGTTATGGAGATATAAAAGAAATGATGGAGTTTTGATCTATTGGATTGAATGTAAAATGGAGATATAAGATCCAAAAACCCATATTTCTAAAATATAGGACGAATCATCATCTGATTTTCTTCAAAGCGATAGGGAAATTATTTAATTATAAGAGATAAGTCTAACAAACTAATTAATATTAAAGATAAGTGATGATGTTGGCAAACATAATGGAGGAATGGAATTCACCACTCATGGTTCAATGATTCAACTATAGGGAGTAGTGGAACTATGAAAGCTAGTTAATTAAATATTGGGTAACTGAGGGTAATCGGGATCATAAACCACAAAATATAAAGGTTTATGGAAATATTATTATGGAACTAACACTAAACTATAAGTTTACTAAAAATATTAAATCAAAGCCCTGATACCTTGAATTAGAGATATCTATGAAAACACTTAGTTGTGTTGTAAATATATCCCAAGTGTTGGACTCTTCTCTAATTAGTGTGTGGGGGAAGATTCTTATAGTTAATCTTGTAATCCTTTCCTTGGTGAAATATGATGATATATTAGGCATTTATTTCTTATCATTATATAGATCACACATCAACTATTGGGATTTGGAAATATATTTCTATCATCTGAACCATCATACGATCTTGTAAAATTTCAAGGAAGATCATTAATATCCTCTAGAAAATCCTCCAACTATGTGGGTGTTGAAACCAATTAGAGAGGCATAACTTGCCCAATTTTTTGACTCAAAGGAAAGTATCAACTAATTCACATTATAATATAATATACTAATTTCTTTATTTAATATTTACCCATCCTACCCACTAGAAAACTAGGTAGAGTTCTCTATTGAGATTATACCTAGAGCCACTCATATCCCCAAATTCCTCTACATGATGGCCCATTATGGAAGTGTTAAGGAATAAGCTACAATGGAATTTTGAAAAAGGTTCTTATTCCCAAGTGCATCACCTTGGGGTGAACCATTCAAATATTTAAATAAAAATGATGAATCAATGTGGATGTATATTGATTAATGGGATATCCACAAGATTACTATATAGAAAAAGTATCCCTTTCTGAATGATAACGTGTTCGATCAACTATGAGGAGATAATAACATCTGAAAGTTTTATCTTCATTATAAATATCATCAACTAAAGGTAAAGAAGTAATATATTCATAAGACATCCTTCTGTTAAAATTATGGACATTATGATTTTATATTGACTCCATTCGGTAATATTAATTCCCCTAAAATCTTCAAGTATTTTATGAATATTTTATTTAAGGGATACCTTGAAAAAAAAAATCTTGTCTTTGTCACCATTATTCTAATTTACTCTATGAGGAAAGAGGAAACTGAAGAGAATATAAGGATTTTTATTACAAAATTAAGAAAATATAAAATTTATGATATGTTTATCAAGTGTAACATTGGGATATAGAAAGTCACATTCTTGGGGCATGTGATCATAGGTAAGGGAATTCCTGTGGATCCTTAAAAGAAAAATGTAATTTTAGAATGTCCTCGACCATCAATTTTTATGGAAATACTGATCTTCTTGGCTTAGTAATGTACTATCGATGTTTTTTAAAAAATTGATTATGATTTTCTTTCCTTATAAGATAACACATAAGAGGTTAAATTATTTCTAGATTGAAGAATGTGAGGAAATATTTAATGAGATTGGGAAGAGGTTGATCATTATTCCTATACTCACACTACAATCAAGTGTAGAAGGTTTTTTAAAATAAAATTATGATTCAAATAAAGGTTTTCTACTCATGCATAATGATCAATTGATATCCTATGCCTCGTGATATTTAAAGATCCATGAGAAGAACTAGTGGATTCATGATCTTGACTTAGAATCTATGATCTTCAATTTAAATATTTAGCAGCACTACCCATATTGTAAGAAGTGTGACATATATAAAAATAAAAAAACATCTATATTATATGTTCACTAAGAAATATAGGAACAAGTATCTAAAAATATAGTCAGAATAGATCAAGTACTATTATTCATTTATTCACACCATCTTAGAAAAGAAAGGAAACTGATGCTCTTATTATAGAAGAACCTGCTACACTATATATGATGGGGATTGAGAAAGACCATGTGTTCATGAATATGAAATGATGGATCTATAAATCATAATGGAATAGACCAAATCCTTAATTTCCCAAATAATATTCCAACAATCTATCAAAGAGAATATGGTGGTGGAATAAAGGGATCATGAAGAGATTTAAAGGAATATGTAATCAGTAAAGGATGAGAAGCTTGATGAATTTTACATTAATGAATATGGTGTCATTCGGTTTGGGACTTGTCTTAATTTTCCTATATAACTTTAGATAAAGAAATAACTATTTGATAATTCACATAGATAATTTTTTTTCATCCATCCTTGAAATAGCATGTTGTACTATGATTTTAAAGAAAAACTTCTATTGGGAAAACGTGGGTAAGGAGATTGTTGAGTTCACCATAAAGTGAATGGTATGTATATAATTTAATTTAGTGTGATATAAATCTAATGGAATGATAAAACCATTTACCATACCCACATTTAAATATTATAATATCAACATATACATTGACACAAGCCTCCCAAAAACATCTAATAGAAGAAATATGATATGATTTGTGGTGGATTGACACATTTATACTACCCACTTCATCCCTATTTAGGAATATTTCTTAGTTCAATAACATTCTAATATATACAAAAAGGAATTTGTGAGGATAAATGGGGAACCACTTTCCATCATATTTGATTGTGATCTAAGGTCCAATTCAAAATCCAGTGAGTTATTCAACATTATTAGAATATTGAATTGAATTTAAATGTGTTATATCACCCCTCCCCCCCCCCCCCCGAAGAAATTTTTAATCTAAAAGGACCATTAAAATACTCAAGGACATACTGAGAGCCAAGATGATGGAATTTAAAGGTGCATGGGATCAATATTATCCATTATATGAGTTCTCATACAATAATATCTTACATAGAGTATTGAAATGTCTTCATATTAAGCTTTATCAAGAATGTTATGTTCATATCCTACATGTTGAGATAATTTTGGTTAATGAAATATCCATATTCCCAATTATGTGTATGAGATTATAGAAAAGGTGCAATCCATCCAACCAAATATAAAATCTTATTAGTCTCTATAGAAGGTATATAATAAAAAATGTTGAAGGGACTTAGAGTTTGAAGTTGGAGACAAAGTTTTCAATCAAATATCACCATGTAAGAGTGACATGCAGTTTGGAATGAAATAAAATCTTATTCATAGGAACATCGACCCTTTTAAGATCCATGATATCTTTAGTGAGTTGGCATATTAGATAGTGGTTCCACTAAACATGGCTCAATAAAATGATGTGTTCCACATATCAATCCTTAAGAAGTACATATGAGAACCCTCACTTTATAAAAAATCCTTAAGTAATACCATTGGAGCTTAAAATCACTTATGAGGAGAATCTGGTGAAGAAGATACACCATATAAAAAAAATTATGAAAAAAGAAAACTCACTTTTACCAAATGCTATGGTGGAACGATAAATATGAATAGGTGAGGTGGGAGGTAGAGGAAATGATTAAATTGAAGAACCCACATCTATTACCAAATGATAATATGAGATGAAATTTCTATGGTAAGATTTATAATGGGTTAATAATGTAACGACAAAAATTTTATAAATGATATTTCTTCCATGAATATCTATTTATTGTATTATGTTTCATTGTTAAAATACAACAGATTGAAACATAAATAACACTTTATTTTATTAATGGAGATTGTTACATTAGTCAGCAACTAAACCAATGAAAATTATAAATATTATAATGGGTCAAAATATATTAAATTTAAAATGTATAATGTGAAAACATGGATCATTCCAATATGCAAGAATTATCACTCACACAAAAAATAGAATGGAAAAAGAAACAAAATATTTGTAAATGAATCTTCATTTCAGAACACAATATTCTAGAACATTGGGGGAACTGTAGTGAATATTGAATAAAAAATGAATATATATTTATAGATGGTAATATGACTATTTTAAGTGTCATGTGTCTGTTGTAATAGTAATGTGGCTGATAGAATAGTAACTTGGCCTTTTGTAATAGTAACTAGATTGTTGTGAAAATTAAATTGATCGTTAGAATAGTAATTTCACTTAAAAAAAATAAACTTCTTTGTAAATAATATTTATCATTAGTGATTTAAATTCATATAAAAATTATAATTTTATAAAATTAATATTAAGATGAAAATCTCAAAGATAATATAAACATATTTTTAATAAGATATATTTTAATGTATTTTATAAAAATAATAATTTTTAGATTAAAAATTCAAATTTAATATATTATGAAATTATTTTTATAATATGAATTTGATTATCAAAATCAACATGTTGAAATTATCTAAGTGTGGTGTTTTAGTATTTTTTTTTTAAAATTCAAAATTTAGGTGTAATAAAAATAGATATTTTTTCTTAATTGATATATTTTAAATGACGTTATTCATGATTTAATAATTACTTAATATGTTCAAGATATTTGGATCAACCAAAAACATATTTAATTAGATAAATGAGTTATTTAAATATGATAAAAATGTTTTCAAAACCTAATTGTTTTTTCCACGGTCTAAAGTCTAATGTATTCCATTAAAATAATTTTTTTTCATTATTTATCCATTTTTCGATTAATCTAATAAATTAGGAGTATATTGTGTTTTAAAGTCATAAAATCATGTTATTTAATAAAAATATATTTCATAATGTAAAATATATTACTAGGGAAAGTTTTCCATTGGATATAATATTTTATTCGATATTATAACAAAAAATACCCCTCCCCAAGTATACATAACCCCTCACTCATCCCTTGAAAACCAACGTCACATCCACTTAAATAGGCCAAATTTCATCACAAATACACTATATTAATACCTTTACCATGATTATGGTTATTATATAGTATAACAACTATATTAACTAGAGGAGTTTAGCGACATTGAAAAGATGCAACAATAAGATATAAGAACGTTTTCGTCAACATCTCCTATCACTTTCCACTTTACTTATTTTTTCACTATTCATTTAAAACAAAAAAATTATAATTTTAATTGAGTTGTAATTTACCATTATATTAATAATATTATCCTATCTTAATTATTATATTTATTATTTTTTTATATTTCAGACTTCTCTTTCTTCTAATTTGGAGAAAGCAGTGGTCGAGTCTGTTTCACAATACCATCTGGGTGATCATAGACAGACTCACCAAGACAACCCACTTCCTACTCATTTGAGAGTAAAGTTCAGTAGAGGGATTTGGACACCTCTACATACAGGAGGTAGTTCGACTCCACTGAGTCCCATCTATGATACTCTCAGATCGTGATGCACACCATACATTCTGGTTGTTGATGGGGTTGTATGAGGTGTTTGGGACTCATCTATGCTTGAGCATAGAGTTTCACTTACAGACTGATGGTCATACAGAGTAGACCATACAGACATTAGAGGATATGTTTCGTGCTTACATCCTAGTTTTTCTATAGTTTGGATGACTACCTACAATAGGTATAGTTTGCATACAACAAAAGCAATCACTCCACCATTAGCATGGCACCGTTTGAGGCTTTGTACGGGTGGCCATACAGATCACCTATATGTTGGACAGACCGAAGGGAGTCGGCACTCATGGGTCTAGAGTTGGTACGAACTACCATTTAGAATGTGTAGATCATCCTTGAGTGGATGAGGAATGCATAAGAGCAAAGACAAATCGTATGTGGGTAAGAGACAGAGGTCCTTGGAGTTTGAGGAGGGAGACCATGTTTTCTTTCGAGTCTCACCCCGATGGGGAATGCAATGATTTTGTCGGGGTGGCAAGTTATCTTCAAGGTTCATCAGAACTTTTCATATTCTGAGTAGAGTTGGTGAGGTGGCATACCGCCTAGCTCTCCCCTCACAAATGCACTGGGTGCATGATGATTTTCATGTTTCTCAACTAAAGAGGTACATCCATGATTCATCGCATGTCATCGATTGAGGTAAGCAGGACATTGATGATAGGGAAAATTTTTCACAATTCCCCATAGAGATATAGGGTCAACAAGAGTGGGTACTTCATGGATGGTCAATTCCTCTGGTGCGCATTCAGTGGTAGTATGGGAATCTCCAGAAGATCACATAGGATCAGTATGCTCAAATTCCTACTCAGTACCCCCATTTGTTTGTTAAGCCTTGTTTTGGATTATGAAGATGTGAAGCCTAAAAATGAAGGATTAATGTAATGTCTCTTAAATTACATGTAATTTTTGTTATATGAATTTATTTTGAGAGCAGGGGCTGATAAAGAGAGCGATTATGAGGCTTGAAGCTCCTGGAATGATCCGTCGAAAAATGATATGCTTTAAATAGCGCACATGAACGGTTTTCCCAAAAAAGTGGAATAACTCTAAAATGTGTGCCCGAATCAGAAAAATGAGGGCACCATTGTGTTTAGGATGGAGGGTTTACTCTAGGAACAACTTAATTTTAGTCGGCATGGGCCTCTAGTGAGAAAACCCAAAAATGGTATAAATGTAAATAGATTAATTAAATAAAAATTAATTTATTTTTCAAATGAATATAAATCATGAATGGTGATCAGATTTAAAATATGATACCACCTTTGATCTCATGAGGGTTTTCTTTTTTTAGACAGATCCTAACATTGGTCGGTGCGGGACAACAGTGGGTGTTTGTTTTTTGTTGTAAATAAAATAATTAAGTAACAATTATGTTTTTTTCAAATCCTTATAACTCCTAAAATGTAACTCGAATTGGAAATTCAAGAGTGTTGTTGAGCTCAAGAGGGCGTCTTCCCCTTAGGTAAAGCCAAACCTATACCAATGCGGGTCGAGGTTGAAACTTAATTTTTGAACTATTTTTAAGGTTCATTTAAATAAAAGAGCGATCGAGTGTTTATAACTTTTAAACTAGTGCTCAGATCAAAAATCAAAGGGAACCATGGAACTTAGAATGGAGGAATTCTACTAGAATGGACTTAACCTTGACCGATGTGGGTTAAGGGAAAAAGTTATTTTTCTGAATTTTTAAAGAAAAAATTAAAAATACAATAAACTTGTTTTATTTTATTTTTGTAAATTTTAAATCGTTGCAGCTCAACGGTTTTGAAACCATGAAAAAAATAATTTGTTTAATTAAATGAAATGGTTTAACAACTTCGTAACAGAAATAAAATAGAAACACTAATTCATATTTTTTCCTTTAATGGCCAAGCAGAAAATGTGGGATTGTCGGTACAATCTTGGTTCTACTCAAAAGCTCTTGTGGGTGATGATGAAAAATTCCAGCCCCACATTGAATATATCATCACCAATGATGATCGAAAAACAGGCGTAAATAGAGGATCACAGAACAACAAATGCAGTGACACTATTTATCGCCAATGACTGATCCGAGCTAGGTAGTGGTTATGTGCTTTCTCTGTTATTGCTTCTTCCCATTATTCTTTTTAATAAAAGAATGTGGATCAACCCACGAACAGGTGGAACCACGGTTCAGTCATTATTGCGGGATTGGAAATGATATTTCAGGGAGTTATGGGATTTGAAATCCATGTTAGAATTCTGAAAACCTCATTGATAACATTTTTTAAATTCTAACGCAGAGGGATCGAGCTGACACGAACAAGGCATGAATCCCTCTGTCGTGGTTGTATGTGTTCTTTATGACCTAAGGGTAGAATTGACAAACTAGTGGCTCGGAGACCATGGTAGTGATGACAGAAACCCAAGAGGACTGAGGGTGCAGACGGATCTGTGATCGGACCACAGGAGCAGACCCAATGGCATGTGGAAGGTGCCGCCAGTGCCCAGCGGCGGCGGCCTCAAGCAGGAGATGGCACCCCCCGGGTACCGTGTGTGGGATAAAGCGGTCGGCTCTCACTGGTCATGTTGGCGGAGGTATCATGCTCGGTGCAAATCATGGAAAAGGATATTCTTGATCCATCAGTCACGACGGCTGGATTGGAGCAGTGCTAGTGTGGCGCCGCATAGTAGGAGGAGCCCGCTCTATGCAGGTCGCATGTTGACCAAAGTGGGAGGCCGGTTGACCAACCGTACGTGCCCTAACCGGACCAGTCGAGCCGGCCTGTGTTGTACCTGCCGGGCCGACTAAATTTTTGAGCCCATCCACTTTTGTAAACCTAGCTGATGGGATAAAGTCGGGTCATTGGATGACTCGGGCTGGGAAAGGAAATGGGCCCATCACTGCGGGCCGGTCCGGATAAATTTGTGTCACTGGGTGACCAAATGGACTAGACCCACGACCAACCTCATCCAGGTCCTATAATGCCCAATGGTCCAGGATAATGGTCCAGACGAACATAATCGGGTCACGTGGGACCCCGTGTCGAGTTGGTCGGTTCGGTTCGAACCTATTGGACCGGGCCCAGATGCAACCGTCCCCTGTTTACAAAAATGGACTTATCTCCCAGACCGTGCATCCGATTGATGCATTATCTACGGCATTGGGACCCAAATGAAGGGGTGGTCATTATGAAATCCTCTAAGTGTGATTTCATGGTTTTTGACCTCTTGAGACTTCTTGACTCAGCTACCCAGTGAGACTCCGTGACTTAGCTACCCAGCGAGACACTGTGACTAAGTTATTAGTGAGACTTCATGACTCAGCTACCCAGCGAGACTCCGTGACTGAGATATCAGTGAGACTTCATGACTCATCTACCCAACAAGACTCAGTGACTTAGCTATCAATGAGACTCTGTGACCTAGCTACCCAGCAAAACTCTGTGACTCAGTTATTAGTGAGACTCCATGAATCATCTACCCCATAGAGGCTTCGTGACTCAGCTATCAGCGAGGCTCTGTTACTCCGCTACCCAGCAAGGCACCATGACTCAGCTACTGAATTGGTATAGGCGGCCTAGATCGCATAGAAGACTCAATAGGGACGGGTGACTTTGTAGTGATTGATGTTCAGTGTTTGCAACCATTGGTTTTTATTTCAACACTTTATGTTATACCTGTGTCGAGATGAGTCTTGTGACTCTAATATTTGTGTATTATTTTGTGATTTCCTTTGTGTATTTTTGTGATACTCGAATTGGTTTTGGTGTCCCTACTGAGTATTTCATTACTCACCCCTACACGGGCTTCGGCCGCACATGTTCTGTCAGGTGTAGATGACCGACGACTTAACGAAGGACTTGGTGGCCTAGGTCCGGGCGGTTCCCAGTGAGGTCAGGTAGGCAGGACATGCTTCTACTGCTTCTAGAATCTACTCTATACTTACCCATCATGTGGGGTTTCAAGAGGATGGCTACTTGATTTTCCTAGTATTTTCTTGTTTTCAGTTTTTCTTCTGTTGGGTTTGTATTCTAGCCCATTTGACCTATAGTTTTTACTTTTACTCAGTGGTTGTTTAGTGGCATACATGTTTACTTTTCTAGCTTTGGGGCATGGTTGTGTGTGCATGCGTACAATTACTCAGGAAAATGCCTCCCATTTGCAGGTTGATGCCTTCAGCACTAGTCACCGAACCCTGGCCTTCAAGAGGTGGGCTTGGGGTATGTCACAACATGGGCCCCAGGGGACGGGTCATGACAATAAAACTATAATATGTCTAAAAAACATGAGATGTATTACCAGTTGATTACTTATAATCACTATGAAATTAACAATCGATGCTTCTAATATTATTATAGTTTTTAAATTCTCTAGGTGGTTATATATAATATCACTTGATATGATTAAGTTAGTGTAACACCTTGTTACCTTTTAGTCAGGTATGTTCTAAGCCATGTATTTGGTCCCCCTTTCTCATTGGGTGAGAATTTTCAACCCTCAATTAGGATGATACCAATAACAGTGAAATCATGGATTTGTTTGATTTTTAGCTTTCCACTGTAATGTTTTCTTGTTTTTGGGTAGTTACACAATTTATAATGGGATTAAACGATTTCTAGTGGTAGCTAGATAGATTTAGTGAACTGGATTACACATCATGTGAATGCTACAAGCTGTGAAAGTATTAAACATCTTCTAATGTAAAGAATAGTGTTTTCAATCCAAGGGGATGTGTTTTTCAATTTAACTTGAAATAAAAGGGATTCATGACTTTTAAATGTATTAAATTCCATTTAATTACATGATTTCCAATTTTTAAACTGTCGTTTGGGTGTTTGATGGCTCATTTATTTTAATAGCCTTCTCATCTAGACAATAGCTCTTACAATAGGTGATTATGGGTGTCTTCCTTCTATCGGGATTGATCCGTTCAGCAATTAATCAGTAGGGCTAGGTGCTTTTTCTCTCTAGGTATGCTTTCCTCTCAATTTCTCCCTATTTGGAGGTTGAGACACCTTTAGTTTTAGGGATTGGTGTTTGGATTGTGCTTTTTATCAAATTATTTCATTCTTTGGTTGTGCCTTTTCATTCGAAGGATGATCTTGTGTATTCCAATCCCAGTTGTTAAATGCATAAATACTTTCTATGATATTGATGTTGTTGGATCTATTCAATTATTTTAATTTCATCATTTAATTTTTTTTTCATATTTATTTCTTAAGATTTGGAAGGTACTTTCAAGTGCTTAAATTAAAAATGTAATGGGTTCATGTTTGAAAATAGGTTTTTCTTTAAAAATATAATTTCCTTGATTTGAAATAGAAATGGATTCTCAATCCTTGAAGAATATTGGATTGGAATTGAAATTGTTTTATAAAAATATGAGTATGGATTTTAAAATAGAAATTAACAAACATTCCAAATCAGTAATCTTAGGTACGTTGAGATCGAGACCCGGGTAGCCTTAGTGTGTGTCACACCACAAGGAGGTAACCTATTATATGTCAATGTTCTATATCATGCCTCAATGTTAGTTTGGATCCATCTTTATTCCTTCTAATATTTTTTTAGTTCCTAGTACGTATTATCCCCGAGAAAGAGCTCAACTGGTAGGTGATTTTTTTGTTTTTTATTTCATGATATTTTATTTCTTAGATGTTGGATCACATATACATTTTTATTTCAGTTCATTACCAACCTATTTCTGAATTTTAAAACATGGATTGTGATTCTTGAAACAACTAAAGTATTATTTTAAAATGTACTTCAATTTTTTATTTATAAAAATGATTGATATAATCTTTTGTTTTAAATATTAGAATTTTACATTCATGTTATTAGAACTGGTATATATCCTCTATTGGTATCTTACTGGGGTCTATTTCCTATACCCTACGTCTACCTATGAGGTACTATTGACCTTTTTTATAGGATTCAGGTAAATTGATGATAATTTTTTATCTTGTAGGATTGTATTTATTTTTTGCTTTATTTTTGGGATTGGTTGGAGGTTAAACTTGTTCACTTAGAGACTTCTTGTCTATATTTGTCGTGTTTTTATGGTTTATCCGATTTGGATCAATTGTATCATTAATTTGATTCCACATAGTACTCTGTTTGTATGAATTTTTTTCTTATATTCAATACTTGTTTTGTTTTCTCTATTTTACCACACCACGTAATGGGCTAGCTGATGTGACTTGTCCAGTTGGCCTGGGATGGACTATTAAAATTTGGTATTATAGAAGTTACAAGGATGAAGTGTTTAATTACTGTTCGAGTTAGTTCTATTTAATGGTTGGATTGGAATAGGGTTATTGAAATTTAGACATTAGGTGTGGAAAAGGGGATATTACATCCCTCTCACACTACTAAACATGAGTTTCCATGGGTGGACGGAAAATCATTACGGAGTCCAAGACCTAGTGTTTAGGTTTAGGTTAATAAATTTTATGGTGTGTTTATTTAAATTATCCTATCTACGACATCTAAGGACTTGGTGCGTGTTATGTCATTAAGATAAAAAATGTGGAGAGTTTATTTATATGGACAACTTCCTTTAAAATGGTGTTCCAATTTCATGATTGGATTCAAAAATACCTAAATCCTTATTATTAAAAATAATTATTTTGAAATCTTGTTTTTGGTTTGATGTTATTGGAATTTTCTCATGGATGATCGGTTATTGTATTATATTTAGAAGACAATTGCTACTATTATATATCTTCCAAATAAAAGAGGGGAATATTTGATCCAGGTTCCATTGGAGGATCCTCTAGTGGAACCTTCTTTGTTCGAAAGAGTGATATGTTCCATTAAGACTCAGGGGTTAGTGGGCGTAGTGAACCTGGGATGGGCAGTGAATCAAGGCTCAAAATTTACCAAGAAGCATAAACCAATATTCTATGGTGACAAATTACCACAAGATTTAGTAGGGTGGCATGAATTCATTGATAGTATCTTCATCTTCTTAAATACTCCTAAGGATTCTTCGGTTTGTTTTTTCATGTGTAATCTCAAACAAACTTGATAAAGACGATGGGATTATATAGTGAAAGATATGTTTCAGGAAGTTCTTACTGGGGTTTCTTTCAAAAAGAACATTAATCATACATTTTATCCTAAGTGTTTATGGGTAGAAAAGGCCTTTGATATTTTGATTTTGGAGAAAGGGGATTGTAAAATTCTAGAGTACTCAACCTTCTCTGCTGATTTGGAACATCTTGCACCAGATCTTGTCACAAATGATTACCTGAAGATGTCAAAGATTGATATAGAGGTGAGGGTCGATGATCATTCAATTATTGTTTTTTTGTGCTTGTTGACCTTTGTAGAGGTAGTAGATTAAGTAGATTTGGCAGATGCAAACATATCTGGGAGTATAGGCTAGATAAAAGCTTTAGTAGGTGAAGCAGTTAGCTAGGACGCTTCTTCTAAATATAAAAGGAAGCGCACAAGTGGTTAGTTTTATACAGTACCAATTTTAAGGGCTTTTATAGGGAATTAAAAGGTTATTTTATACCATTGTGGTAGGTTTGGTCATACCATTACACAATATATGGAATCTCCTATAATTGTTCATTATTTTGTGTGATATGGCCATCTGATATGTGTAAGTGATAGGATGTTCCAAGGTAGTAAGACGTGATCCACTTTCACCAATGGGTCATAGGTTCATGTAGATACTTCCAAGGGTAGTGGGTCTCATTCTTAGGCCAAGGGGGGTGTCCATGAGGAAATGACTATATGGAATTATGTAGATGAGTGTGTGTCAGAGGAATCTGACTTAGGTCTATCTAGTGTTAGAGGTAAGGTGATTATTTTATCTTCTATAGTACTAGGTTTGTTTGATACTAGTGATATTATTTCATTTATATCTTCAATTTTTTTGATATTTTGGGTTTACATTTGGATCTTATACCATTCTTGTGGGATCTTTCCATACCTTTGGGGAAGATGTTTGAACTAGGTTTCAAGTGTCCCATGTTTCGGGTGGTGATAGTCGACTTTGAGGGGATTTGGGACTTCTTAGTGCTTGATCTTGACATCTTTTACTTGATTATAAACATTTATTGGATGATTAGTGTAAATACCCATATAGACTATTATCATCATCGGTTATAATTCTTGTCCACCGATAGGGCCCCTCGTGTTTTCCAAGGTGATTTGGACTCTAGATTGGGAAGGTATGGTCTGATTGTTCATTTGGGTGGTTTAATCTCATGCCAACTATCAGGGATGTTTCTTGATGTATTTGACCCTTTCATTGGTGATCATATACTTGTGGTTGTGTGTGCGTACTCTGAGGTATTTTCTAGATGATTTTTCAATATTTCTACCATAGAGAGTGTGGGAGTTTATTATAGAACTATTACATGGAATGATGCACATTTCAATGACATCCTATAGAATGGAACCTACTGAGTTGGTGGAACATAAAGTCCATCTTGAGGAATTGGAGGTTAAAGGATTTAATCTTCCTAGAGTTTCACCATGGGCTTCAATTGTACACTTTTTATAAAAGACGGACTTGTGCCTTAGATATTGTATTGACTATAGGATGTTGAATCGGGTGACCATTAAGAATAATTATCCTTTACCCATAATTGACGATTTCATTGATCAGTTTAGGGGATAACTAGTTTTCTATGATTGATGTGCAGTCAAGGTACGACCAGTTCATATTCTGAGAAGTGGATATACCCAAGAAAACATTTTAGAGCGGATATAGATATTTTTAATTCTTGGTTATTCAATTCGGATTCACTAATACTCATGCAGTATTTATGTCTTTGATGAAACTAATCTTTCATTGATTCCTAGACTTTTAATTGTTGTGTTCATATATTTTATCTTCGTATTCTCAGCGTTAGATTAGGAGTATAAAGACCATTTGGAAATCATTCATTGAACATTGATGGAACATGGTGGGTTTTTAAATCTCTCTAAGTGTGAGTTTTGGATCAGAAAAGTGATGTTTTGTGGGAATGTGGTTTCTAAGGTGGGAGTATCAGTTGATACTAAAAATGTGAAGTCATTTATTTCATGGTAGTATCCCAAAAAAATGTTTGAGGTATAATTTTTCTTGGGTTTGGAAGGTTACTATAAATGGTGTGTTTGAGACTTCTCCAACATCACATCTTCGATAATAGATTTGACCTGTCAGGGTGTAATGATTGGATGGAGTGACAAATTTCATAGATATTTTGATGACCTAAAGATGAGGTTTACTTAAGAACCACTTTTGATTATTCTATAACAAGGTTTGGCTATAATTTTTTTGGATGCATCAGGTATAGGTCTGGGATGTGTCTTAATGAATAAGAAACAAGTTGTGTATTATTACTCTATCCAGTTACTCACTCACAAGAAGAGCTACCCTGAACATGATCTTGATTTGGAACATGTTATGCATACACACAAAACAAGGCATCACTATGTCCTTGGAGAGTAGTTTTTGATATATAATTATCGGAATATCTTGAAATATATCTTTTCTTCAGAGGGATGTGAACTTAAGATAAAGGCTCTAGGTTATGTACCTTCATATATTTGATTTCGATGTTGTTTATACCCCAAGGAAAGGAAATGTGTTAGATGATGAATTTAGTAGAACATTAATGACACAAGAAGTGAAGGAATCAGTTGATCATTGGTCTTTGATGAGTTTTTTCTGAGATGATAATGGTAGTGGATGAGGTTTGTGGACATGTGTTGTTGGATTCCATAAAGGATGCCTAATCATTTTATGAGTGAGTTAAAATTCATTAGACATTAGACAATGAGAGACAATTCTTAAGATAAATCCTTAATGGTGGGGAGACCTCATGTGAGTTGTTTCAGTCTCCCAGTGGAGTATTGTAATTATGTAATAGGTTGGTTTTTCTATTTTCCTTATGTTAGGAGTTTCTAAATAGTTTACATTGATCTTTTTGGTCCATGAAACATGGGATATAAAGATATAGGATGATTTCAGATTTAGGTATTATTAGTTGGGGGTGATGTGGTTATTTAAAGATCTTTTGTTGTGGTGTCTCAATTGTCAAAGAGTTAATGTAGAACACTTGAGACCAGCATGTTTTGTGAATCCTTTACTTGTTCTGATTTGGATGTAGGATGAATTTTCAATGCATTTCATCATTAGTTTACCATATAATCATAGTGGGAAGGATTCATTTTTGGGTATTGTTGAAAAACTCACTAAATCATCACATTTCTTACAATAAACGATGTAATGAATTTGGAAAATCTTGGGGACTTGTACGTATGAGATATTGTGAAGCTTCATGGGGTTTCCCCTATATTTGTTTCTAATAGGGACTTGAGGTTCACATCCATATTTTGGAATTTTTGTATGAGGTAATGCATTCCCAATTGTAGTAGAGCATGTATTGTCATCCTTTGAAGGATGGATAGATAGATATGGTTGCCTAGGTTCTTGAGGATATGCTCTGGGATTGTGTTATTGGTTTTGGTGGACCATGGGATAGAAATTTTCCACTGGTCGAGTTCACCTATAACAATAGTTGTTAGGATTTCATTGGGATGGATCCCTTTGAGGCTTTCTATGAGTGGTCATGTCGATCTCCCATGTGCTAGGCATAGTTGGGAGAGTGGTCCTTAGGTTGGTCAAGTTTTGTTCAGGATATGAAAAAGGCAGTACAGTTGATCAGAAGGCCTTTGATCATGACAAAGAGTTGTCAAAAGTATTATATAGACCATTTTGGTCAGCCACTAGAGTTTGAGGTTGGTGATCGAGTATTTCATAGAGTTTCACCTTGCATGGGAAATCGTCGATTGGGTAATCAGGGTAAGTTGGCACAGAGTTTTTTTTGGGCCCTTTGAGATCAATGAGCACCTAGGTATGGTGGATTATTAGTTATTGTTGACATCTGTCTTGAATTATATACATGAAGCATTTCATGTTTCCTATTTAAGGTGGTATTTATCAGATCCTTCCCATGTGATTAGATGTGAGGATGTTGTTCTTGATCCTGATACCACTTTCAATGAGCACGTAATTTAAATCATGGATTTCCAATATAAGGTATTTCATGGTAAAACGATTCCACTTTTTTAGATACTGTGGTAGTGCGGACATGATCACCATGAGACATTAGAGTATGATTTGTTGATAAGGCAGTAGTGGCCAACTATTTTTTCGAATCCAATACCTTGACCTCTTTTTGGGGACAATAACATTTTATTTTTGGGAGATTGTAATGCCTCGTTACCTTTCTATCATGTATTTTCTAATCCTTGTCATTGGATTCCCACTATCATTTGGCGACAATTTTCAGCCCTAAATTGGGAGGATATTTGTAATGGTGAAGTCATGGATTTATTGGATTTTAAGCTTTTAACCTAACATTTTTGCTATTTTTTGGGTAATTACATGACGTTTAATGGGATTGCATGATATGTAATGGCCAATGCATAGATTTCATGAACTGGATTACACGGTTTTAGAATGTTATACATTTTGAAAGGGCTTCATGTAATTTAATGTGAAAAATTGTGTTATTAATCTGGGGTGATATGTTTTTCAGTGTAACTTGAATTAAAATGGGTTTACTGCATGTAATGGTATTAATGGCCATTTAATTCTACGATTTATATTTTTTAGAGTTACTTGTGGGTGTTTAAAGGATCATTAGTTTTTATAGACTTCTCCTTTTTACTGAAGCTCTTAACCAAGGCGGTTTTGGGTGTCTTTCTCCCACATGGATCAATTTTTTCAGCGATTGAGCTGCAAGGTTATGTGATTCATCTATCCAGATAATATTTTTTTCTCAGTTTTTCTCTCATTGGTGGTTGTGGGGCCTTTGATTTTAGTTATTGGTAATTGTATTTGGTTTTCTATCAATCCTTTTTAGTCTTATGTAATGCCCAGTCGTCCGATGGTTGATGTTGTTGTTTCCAATCCCCATTGTCAAATGTTGTTAAGTATTTTATGCTATTTAGGTAGGTGGATATATTAAATTCTTCTAATTTCTTAAATTGATTGATTTTCATATTTATTTCTTGATATTTTTAGTGGAATTAGATCTATTAAAATTGAAAAGGGAATGGGTTCAAATTTTAAAATAGGTTTTTCATTGAAAATGAAATTTTTTTGTTTTGAAATAGAAATTTTATTTTCCAACACTGTAGTAGATTGTCTTGGATTTGAAATTATTTTATAAAAATGTAATCATGGTTTTTAAAACAAAAAATGACAAACATTTCATAGTAGGAACCTTGGGTAAGTCGAGATCGAGACATGGGTTGGCTTATTCTGTGTGACACCGCTAGTAGGTAACCTCTTAAATGTAAATGGTCTATGTGAAGCCTCTATGTTATTTTAGATCCATATTTTTTCTTTGTTTTGTATTTTTAATGTCTAGTACATATTGTCCCATAGGTCAAGCCTGAATGGTATGTTCATTGTTGTTTCTGGTTGTTTACTACACGATATTTTATTTCATGGATGTTGGACCACATATACATTTTTATTTCGGCATCCAGGATTCTCATTACGTTGATGATTTTTTTCAAGTTTAGAGGCGACACTTGGTAACATAGAGACTTCTTTTATAAACTTTTTTCATTTTTATAGTTTATTCAATTTGGATAGGTTTTATATTTCATTAGATTCTGTATAATACCCTGGTTGTATGTATTTTCTTTCTTATATTCTAGATTTTTTTGTTTTCCCTATTTTACCCCTCCCTTAAATGGGTTGGCTCAGGTGACTGGTCTGGTTGGACTAGGATGGTCAATTATAGTGAACCCACTAAAAAAAGATAGGCTTAATCTTAGTTCATGTAGTAATGTTAATTGATCATGTGGTTTGATTATGAGACACTCCACAACATTATAATTATGTTTCCCACTTCCACGTATTCCCAACATTTCAGTTCTCGACTATTCTCATAGAGATAAACACACTCCCTCTGACAAAATTTCGAGAGATATCACTTTTCTCCACGATCACCCAATTTATAACCTATTTATAATCCTTAATAAGAATAATAACTATCTTATAGTGAATATCCATTGATATCCTAGACTCAAACTTGTGTGACCTCAATGATACACTAGAAACAACTTGTAGAGAAAGGGAATAATTTCATAAACTCATCTTTATACTCCATGGATATATTCTCTTTCTTTAGACATAAAAACGGTTGTTCATAAAATATTTCATGTGTAATGATTGAAATATTTATTTAACAAATCTTTATATTCCTCCTAGGTAATTCATTGGTTGACTATAACTTGGAAGGATAAATCTGACCCTTGGAGTGATAGATCCACCATTATATAAGCTTCCAAAATAACATTTATCTTGGTTAGTGAAGTAAGTAATTTATTGATTTGATTCAATATGTTGAGCCAACATTTATCTTTTTTAGGTTTGGAATCCCCCAAAAATATTAGTGGATTTAGTTTATGAAATTTTTCTGAGTAATCCATCTATCGAGGTTCTTCATTCAAATTTCCACTCTCAGTAGCCTGAAAATCCTAAAAAAATAGGAAATGTTTTTGGATCACTTGTGGATTTGATGTAACACTATTTTATATGGCCCCTCTTTTTGGGTTCTTATAATGTTTACATGTTTCCATTCTCTATAACCAAAACTTTACCATTTAGATATCACTCACTAGAAACTGAAGTCTTATAATTTTTCCAGCCATCCAAATAACAATCATCATTGTCAATTTCCAAGTATCCTCAAAATCAACCACAGTTATAACTATTTTCCTAAAATCATGAACCATATTAAGAATAATTCAGTCCTAGTGGTAATTCATAGTACTAATTCATTTTTTGCTATACTAATTGGCTAAACCCATGATGAGGATATAATAGAACACCTAGAAGTTTCTATGAAAACTTTTTACCATATAATACCTTGGAAACTATATGTTAGACATAAAAATGTTTGATATATCCTTTTATGCTATAAATTTAATATTTTGACTTTCAGACCTCCTTGCTATCGTCCTAAGATGAAGGAATGACCAAGACTGAAAACATTTGTAACACCCTTCCCCAACTCATTGTCTTGTGAGTTGAAAGATTTCCACTTAAACTTTGGTGACATCCCCATGAACCAAAATTCTAAAAATAAATTCTAACGGATTATGTGAACATTGGGGGGGATTTTTTTCCCCTTTGAAACATAATAACAAGACAAAAAAATAAAAACATTTAAATCATTTATATGAAACATGAGTATAAGAATTACAACTCAAAGGTTACACAAATAAGAAAATATACAAATGTGGCAATGGAAAAGGTGACATAAACTAACAACCAAAAGTAATCAATTCCCAATTACACAAAAGTGGAATAACCTCAAGCATCGCCCAAACTAGCTCCATGCTCCAACACCGCCTCACATGTACATAGTATCATAATCCACCACTAAAGAAATTAGATACCTTTCCCTTTCTCATGTCTTAGTATAAAGTATCTATAAACACACCAAAGTTCCAAAGTAGGGGTTGAGTATAACATTCGGTACGTAATCCCTAGATACCAATACAAGCCACTCAGACAACAACTAGTTGACACATTTTATATAAATCATTTTTAAAATATATAACCCATTTATCCAAATATATATGTGAAATAATTTTGATAAAAACTATATAAAATATTATTACTATTCATTAACACCTATCATAACCATTCTCATGTCCACACACACACACACCCATACAGACACTCATGTTTTGTGTCACACATAGATGATGGTACTTCAAGACTATACACCATCCCACTTTGAAAATGGTATTTCATAAACACACTCCATCCTAATGAACAAAAAAATCCCAATTAAACTAAATTACATTCCAATTAATTTTAAATAAAACAACTCTTCCTTTTAAAACACTTCATCAATAATTTATTTTCATCAAAACCACGCCATAATTTTAAAACCTTTATTTTAAAATTATAAGGAAAGAGGTTTTCCAAAAACCCATTTTTTTAAATCATAAATAAAAATAGTTTCATTCAAGATATCACACAACATTTCAATATAAAATCTAAGATTTTATTTAAATAAAAACATCCCTTCATGTTCTAGAACAAGTAAACATGATATAGAATCCCTCAACCTCTGAATAGTTGAAAAAAATGAATAACGACACTAAGAAATTATAGATATAATCACACAACACCTTCCCTTAATTAGATAAAATAATATATCATCATGATTAACATAATATCACATTGATATATCTATAAACCATTATATCTAGGGATATGAGAAAGAGAGGAAGAGTATATCTAAGAATAACAAGTAAGAACAATGAATTATTGTTGATTCTGAGATCCAACACACTTTGATTCTAAAATGTTACCTCTAGATCAAAAGAAATCACCATGGATTCATAATGAAGAAAAGGATTTATAAATATAAATATAGGAGGAAAAAATGGGTCTTTTGGAGCCTTAAATTGAGTTTAATATTAATTTTTAGATCATTTAATTCACATCACACAATTGGGCTGCAAGGTTTTTCAGACTATGCATTAACGTTGTGTGGGATACTAGAAAACATCCAACGAGCCAAACTATTGTAAAATTTGGGTAAACTATGTGCCAATCATTCACTACTACTGGAAATTACATAAGGGGTAGAATGATGGTGCTATATGGTTCAGATAAACAAAGAACTAACCATGCACCATCATTGTTTGAAAAAACAAATGTTGCATGATCTTGGGGGAATCTACATGTTTTTTATAAATTGTACACCATTCGTGAACCTACCTAGACACTCACAGTTTCTCATTCAATTGTTTCATGAAGATATTACATGGTTTCTACTAATCATAATCAAACCATAAACCTCAATAAACACATCCCAAACATTTTAAAACAAACCAAAAAATCTATAAACTCAACGCAAGTGTTATATAACTTGATAAATACATAATAAATGGTTAAATTAAACTAAGGGTGTTACATATATGGTTTTTTAAGTAATACCTTTATCATTCTCTTATTTTGATTCCACTAATGGGAATTATACCTCTCATAATCTATGGGGTTGCTCATGAATGGTGTCTTGGAGTTCTCTATTCATATGAAAATTATAATGGAAATGTGAAGAACCTATACTTCCAAAGTAGAAAAATGTTAGATATTGAGAGTAGATATAATTCATTCATAATGAATTAGATAAAACTATTGATTTTCATAAATTAAATATATTATAACTTGTCACATCATGAAATCCATTTGGTCTCTAGAAACTATCTAATGAAATATATTCTCAATATTTTGATACTAATAGGGACATAAAATGATGGGTTATAAAACTAAAATAATTTATCAAAAAATTATTCTATCAAAATATAGTCAAATCATAGGTACTTATAGTTTTATTATCCACCAACTCTTTACTGGTTGAATTACCTTCCAAGACATAGGATACCAATAATGAGGTATTCTCTATAAATTATACTACATGAACATGAGAGATTCATTTCGATGTTTCTTCTGGGAGACCAAATGCAAAGAAGAGAGATGACCCCATATTCAATAGTGTTTTCAAATGGGGTTTTATTCAATTAACTTATAATATAAATAATCTAATATCCATTCCTTCATTTAGAGAGATGCACTAATAATGAGATAAAATACTACGATTTAATCACCAGGTGGGATCTATCTTTACAAATATTGATCTCCCGCCACAATGTTAAAGGTGATTTAAATATATTATTAAATTAATTAATAGGTAATAATCCTTTAGGATTGATGATTTTAATCCCCTAATTTATAATAATCAAGAGTTTTTGGGTAATTTATGAACTATAACAATTTTTTTTTTACTTTTTTACTATAGAATTCCCCTTCGGATGTGTTAGAAAAATTAGGGACCCATATAAAACATAAATAATTTTCAATATGGTTTGTCAAAGGTTGGTGTCTCCCTTATCCAATGAAGGGATCAATAATGTGAATGAACTCAATATTGAACCATCTAAGATGAATATTCTACCCAATCCTTGATATTATCAGGCATCTAATTTGATGTCATTAATAATGGTCGACCTATAATTGTGGGATATTTTATATGATTCATCTATGAAGGAACACGTTCAGGCCTAAAAATTAATTTTTTATCTTTAAAATCATTTTTAAAGGAAAGTGAAAACACATTCCCATAAAACTACAAAGCTTCAAGCATTATAAGAGATAGAGAGATATAATTTAAGTCTATTTGATGAAGAATTATTAAGTAATTTCAAAACAAGTCCACCTACCTATAAATACTGATCATCCTAGATAAGGTCTTTGAACTAATAAGCCAACTTATCCCATGTCTGTATGAACTAATCCATGTTTAATTTCCCTGCAATGAAACCTAATAAAAAAATAACATCTTTCATGTTGATCCATGTTGTCTGCACCATATTAGTGTCCACACATAGCAATATTTTAGTCATCTTTTCAACATCCACTTTTGAGGCATTGATTGAAAGAGATTCCTCCAATATTTATTCCTTGAGTTGAATAATAATTTCCCACAACTCCCCTTCACCTAAAACCTCAACTCGGTCATTGTTAACTGTGTTGGAAAAAATATTTTTCTCCTTGGAAACCTCCAACGGGTCTCCTCCCTGCTTCTTGGCCTTCTATGTTTTTGTGGATGTTGTCACCACTAGTTGGGGTAAGTAGTAATAGTCCTCACTCCCTTTCTATTTCTGTTATTTAGTAGGGAATAGCTCCTATAATAGTTCTTATGCCCCTTCTCCTCGGGCTGGGTAGCCATCTACCCTGGAATTCATCTACAGTATCCTCTAAGAAATGGCAACAGTCATCAATATATTCATCCATTTGGAAACCCAGCTCTTCACCTAGGCTCTTTGTCTAGGAATTCATCACTCGATTAACTTTTACTTAAAGTGTCTGAACCTATCCAGGTACTGTCTCCTTTTACCACTCCCTTCCGTAGTTTTTGTTCCCTGACCGCACGGCTTCTGCATAAGAAGCAGTAATTTGATTATAGTTCATCTTATCCAACTTCATAGAATTAAAAATCACATCACTAGCCCATGACTCACTGTGGCCTTGTAGCTCCCTCTATGAAAGGTCACACTAGTCTTCTAAATACATCTGAAACATTCAGATTAAGATTCACATAGCATATCTTTTTCAAAGGAATAGTATCTTTGGATGCTCCATCAACCATCACCTGGTCATTTTCCTCCATAGGATTGGGAAGCAAACCATGAAATTGTTCCCCATTAGACATGGGCACACCAGGACCCGCCTCCAGCACCATTTCACCCATCTAGAGACCGACCTTGAGACCTTTCTTTCACTCAGACTACCGATGACCCAATTCATAGCATAGAGAATAGTAATCCATCCATGATTCGAAAATAACTAGTTGCTTATATGTGAATTCATATCCTACTTCAATCCAAACATAATCAACAGGAACCCTTGAGACATATATTTTGACACTAATATGAGGAAAAACCAGATGACATACTGCACTAGTTCTAGAATCAGAGAAAAGGAAGTGACCAATCAAATTACCTAACATCTGAATTTTCGCAGGGTTCTGAAATGGAAGAGGAAGCTCTGGAAAATGGTCCCAAATCTCCATTAATATATAATCACATTTCAATTGAATGTTATAGGACAACAAAAAAACAAATTGTGAACCGTTGCAAAAACAGGGGTCTTTAGACCAGGCCTTGATCAGATCGCATTCCAATGAAAAACGAACCATAATATGTCTACTGTAGAGAAGTCCAAGACCTCATTTGGCGGTTGAGAGTGAAGAAGAAAAGAAATTATTAGGAGGGATAGAAAAAAATTTCTGTCATTTGGAGAGACAAAAGGTGGTCGATGGAAATACGATTGAGGAAAAATGAGGAGAAACATTTCTCCCCAACCCTTTATTTCTAATCATCCCAAAATCGGGATGATTTGGACTTAATTAATGTGTTGGGTTGAGGTTTTTTTAATTTAAAATATTATACTTATATGTCTATATAAACAATGTTCACATATTTTATTCCTTCAAATTTTCGCCCTGTTTCCCATTAATTTTTTTTATAAATAAACATAATTTTAATTATTAATAATAAAAACAAAAAATATTTTCTTGAGGAAAATAAACTATTTTCATGAGAAAAACAATATTATTAACGTTCTTGGAGAGGAAAAAAATGTTTAGATACTCATGAACATATTTTTTGGGGGCAGTGGTTGCGGGGTCTAGTCCTTGGACAGTTTGTGGATTTTCCTTATAGCATGCATGAGATGTCATTTGACGCCTATACCTAACCTTTTTTAACAATAACAATCAAGTATAAATGATTTTGATAATGTGTATATAAAAAATTATTATTATAACTAATTATGTGTGTATAAATAATCATAAATAATTTTAATTATAAATAATTATGATTATCTTGAATTAATTTATTATAAAAACAATTTATAAATAATTTTGAATTAATAAATGATTTAAATTAGTAATTATTATGAATTAATAATTATTTTGAATTAATAAATTTTTTGAATTAATAAATTTGAATTTATATTTTTCATTACCTCAAATTAATAATTTTGAATGAATATATTATATATATAATTTTGATTATCTTTAATTAATTTTTAAAAATTTTAAAATTTGTATTAATAATGTTCACAGTTTAATATTTACCTAATTTTGGTGATGTGAAACATAACGATTGATTAAATTAAAAATTAACATGTTTTGATTTGTCATAAAAAATGTAATAAAAATACATTTCAAAAAAAATAATATTTGTGCCATTTAACATAAATTGTTGATGTTGGAAAAATATGGTGGTAGGTGTGGTGTCCATGGAGATCTAATCTATGATTTTTTTATCTTGGGAAAGTATTATCTTTAATGTTGTGTGTATCTGTTATTTTTTAACAAAGGTTATTTTGGTCATTTGCACTGATACAATTTTGTTTTCTTTTCTTTTAAAAAAGTGTCAGCAAACATGATTAAGATAAATCAAAATAATTTCTTTTCTTTTAGTAATTTATTGATCCAAACACAATGAGAAAAATATGAATCATTTCTTTCCATTTCATTTATTTGAAAAACTATCAAATCATTTCTTTTCTTTTACTAAAATTTCACCAAACACAGTGCGACTGTAGCCAGATCCTGTAAACCAAAAGCATAAAAAACAAACCTATAAAATAAATCCATTGATGATCTGAGCGCTTGAATATAGAAACCATGGTCCAAACCAGAAGGAAAGTGGAATTGGTGAACTCAAATGACAAAAGTGGTAGTTGCGTATAACCTTCAAATAAGTTCAAAACCTTGGAAAAAAGAGAAATATGTGGAAATGGGGGAAAGGAATCATGGTCGGAGTAGGGAAGGAAATCACAAAGGCGAGACCCCTTAAGCGGTGAAGGGGGTCCCTTCCTGCAACGATGTGAGAAACTCGTGCATCGCCCATTGACGCATAGGTCATGCTGGGACCGAAGCATAGACGGGAAGAGCATGAAGTTTTGAGGGAAAACATTCAGAAAATTTTGGAATACAACATCCTAGTGATGGAAAAAATTCATTAGAAATACATTATAATTTAAGCTTTAATGGGATCCTTCATGACATCAAAGAAAGAGAATAAATCAGTAAGGTAATGAAAGCGATCAATGTAGGTATATACAAGCTCATTAAATGGGAGAAAAAAACACTTGATAAATTAGAGGGATTGTATTATCCAAGCCTTTAATGATTCCTAAATGTAAAAAACAATCATAATATTATGTCATGAGAATTACATTCATTCCCATTTCAAAAAACAAGCATGAATTTTTCGATCAATTTTCTCTCTTAGTAGGTTAAATCATTACCCTTAAAGGATGTAAGGATAATGTCCATGATCCCATTCAAAAAACCCCAATATCATTATCATATTTAGAGTTATTCAAGGTATATTTATGATTAATGGAATAAAATTCTATGTGTATGAGTTCAAAATATTAAAATCCAATCAAATAACTCATTCCGTATTCACTTGAATACAAATTCATTTTTTGTGTTTACAACTAAAAGTTGACCCAACACATTCACATGGGGATCCTTCCACACCAAATGGAATTGGATTGAAATATAGAGATGATCTAATTGATCATTAAACGAATCCATATAGATATATCAATCACGTTTGGTAATGATAGTGTTTTATAACTTCATAGTATATAACTATTTATTCAAGATCAGTGTAACCCATCATTGATTTATAATATATTTATGGTAGCTTTGCAACATGTTAATAATTCTATCCACACCTTTTCTATTGTTATAATATTGTATATATTAAGTTGACTACTTTGGGGATTTTAAGGAAAAAAAATATCTTAAAAAATTTAAACTAAATATCCCCTCCCAGTATTAGGGGATGAAATAATTATAGGTTTAATGCTAGATATAGTTAGAATATAACACTGTTGGATGAGTACTTATGTCCCCAAGATCATAACTAAATTATTTAGTTGATAATTATGATTATAAATCTCCATGTCCATTTCCAACCACTATTAAAATGGAACACATTGTAAACTACTCTAGTGTAAATTTACTCATCATTAAAAAATTAATAAGCATTTTAAGGATTTATTTAATAAGAATAGAATTTAAATTTTAATTAGAAGTTATTGTAATATGTTCCCAAACAATGAACTTCATTAAAGGTAAAAAAATTAGGAAAACCATATTTGTTTAATATACCATTAAATCTCATAATAACATTAACCTAACTAATGAATATTCATTTTTGTGGTTAATGGGTTAACTACACATTTTCTATCAATCATGAAATATTATTCCTCTACTTATTGACTAAATTTATATTGAAAATATGGTCACCCATTAATGATACATTTTAGTTATTTCTTATTAGGCATAATTTATTCCTCACCTTTGGAATAAATGAAATATAACTCTTTGAAGTGAGAATAATATTGAGTTAGAGAATAAATTCTCTAAAATAGAATTTGGAAAGGTTAATTAACATTGGAAAAAATTGTATTAAAAAAATAAAATATATATAATACACATTATATATATTACACAAGGTATTGAAAAACTACATTTTATAATCTTCTTTTTTATTAATGGTTGATGTTTTTTACCCTCTATAGATTATCTAAATTCCATTTATATGATCAAAAATAACATGTAAATCCTAATTCTCATTGATTTTAGAAGAAAATGATTATGATTCCCCATTTAAAAGATCATTATATAATGAATAGATACCGATTTTTTCATTTTTCATGTACCAAAATAATAATGGATTAGATTTCATTCGTATGATCATGTGAATAAAATATTTTAATTGATTATAACTCAATAATAAAGGGATCAAATTTATATATTTCCTTAATAAAATTTACTTTTATTACTCCTAATTCATTAACATATTTGTAATCATGTTTTCATCCCATCTATATCAATAAACATTCACTTGAAATGATTTATATTTAAAATCAAATATCGTTATGATGTTCCCAAAGTAAGGAATATTCACTTATATTGTATTTTATTCCTTAAACTTGTTAAATTCATCACTTTAGCCATAATAATGGCACTACTATTGTTTAATAAACTATGTTAAACATGTTCCTTTTATAGAATTTAACTACATTAAATACATATCCATTTTGAGGTAATATAGTTACTCTTTTACCATTGTCTAAAGATCATAATTTTCCAATGATGGGATTTGGATTGATGGAAAAGTTGTTATATATTTAGTCTCAAAACCCACTAATTGAGTTTTGGTTAAATTTATTTGATTTACAATCTTTTTGCCTTATTAGATTCCAAATATTTAAATTTAAGTATGATGTTGAACGTATGCACAACCTCTATGCCGTTAAGAAAAACATATAGCTAACCCTGGTAAGAACCTGAATCATCATTTCAGGTATAGATCTTTATTTCGGGTTGTTTTTTAGGAAAAGGGAAGAAATGAGAAATTTTCTAAGTTCATGCCATGTATTTTTTAATACACATCTTGTACCCAGTTGTCACGTGAAGCTGTGTACGGTTCATGTAACAACCGAGTACATGGCCAAGTAGGTGACCTGGCAGACCGCCTAAAGCGGGGTCCAGTTGAGGCTAGTACACGCTGCGTACATTAAATGAACACATAATGTACTTGTCTTTTTAATTGATGAGTCAGAGGAGGGTCATGTCTCATCACCAGAAAACACTTCTTCTCCCCGTGTTTGGTACAGGAGAGAGATGTACGACTGAAGAACTTTGAGCTCCTCTCGTTCCTCCATCTGAGCTCCGATTGAGACATCACCAGGTGCGTTGGATTCCCACTAGCGAGTTCTCTATTTCCACAGATCCCCTATTCCTGATTTCCCTTCTATCATATGTCATTCAAGGTAGACCAATTTGAAGTTTTTTATAGATCTACATCGTTATAGGAAAATTCAAGGGCTGACGTTCAAGAGTGTTCATCGTACAACAATAAGGTAAGTGGTTTGTGCCTTTATTTGGTTGTCTTTGGATTATATATGCTAACAGTGTTGAATACCCATATTTAGGGTATTGCGTGTTTTGGAATTTATCCTTTTTTAAGACCTGTTATGGTGTGTGTTTTGAGGAAGGGTTATTGATTATGTGTAAGGTTTTATGCCTTGATTATGGGTGTGTTTCAAATGTTTGATCGATAATGGTCATTTGGTCTAAAAATCATGTTAGGCTTGTTTTGTTTTCCAAGGCTCGTTTGTTAGGATATAGTTACTGTTTATTTGAGATGCTTGTGATTCACATTGTGAAAGTAATACCAAGAGGGATTGGACTGTGAGAGCTTCCCGAGGTATGATCATTTATGTATAATTTGTTATTATGTTGACCCAGAGGTATTGAATGGGAGAGCTTCTGTGTGGATATAGACCAGAGGGGTTAAACCGTGAGATCTACCCAGAGGCTTAGTATTAAATGAATGTTGTACCTTAGGGAATTGATTGTGAGCGTTGTCGGGTGGTAATTATAATTTATTGTTGCTAAGTACACGAAGGGGTTTTGACCATGAGAGCTACCCAGGTGGTCATTTGTAAATGGTTAGTGCTATGTGGGACCAAAGGGGTTAGACTATGTAGGATTTCCCATGGGGTTATTATTTATTGAATTGTTGATATGTTAAACTAGAGGGGTCCTACTGTGAGAACTTTCCCATAGGGTTTCTTATGAATGAATGATTGATTGTGATGAGTCTTCCAAGACAAAACACAAGCTTAGACTCAGTCTTACTTGATTGTTTAGATGTCCTTTTGAGACGTCTGTTTATTATTAATATACAAGTCGATACAGAGCGTCGGCTAAATCCCGATGTTACATTATTCAGTGGATTGAATAATTAATTAATGTAAATTAATGTCATTAGATTCTGTAGGATTGTTTACTTTGGAGTACATCCTAGTTTGTTTCTTATTTTACATATATCCTGCTATATATATTCACTGATAGTTAGGCACATATCTTTTGGTGGTTACCTACTGGGATTTTCCTCACACCCTGTTTGGGTCATGCTTTTGGGACGAAATATATTATATGGTTTCTGGTATAGATAAGGGCAAGATCCCTTCTTCATCAGTTACTTGATTGTTGTTGGAGTTGGAGAGCATGACACCAAGCTAAGGCTTGCGATGCTGCTGAAGTTTACTATTTTTCTGTACTTTGGTTTAATATTGTATTTCCAGCATTGTGACATGTTTGGATACTTTTCTAGATACATGTGACATACATAATTTATTAACATATATGCTGGAGTTGTTTTATTCTGTTAGTCTTTCGTTGTTTACTTCATTTGTATGGTATTACTGCTTCCACTAATGTTTAATATTTGTTATTCCGTTGTGTATACTCTGCCAATGAGGGCATAGTTTCCCCATTATCAGACCTTGGACCACACAGCTAGTCAGCAGCCTCTAGCATTTGGGGAAATGCACTTGAGGTCATGTGTCCAACCAGGTACGGGGCACCTTTGGGAGGAACCTGGAACTGGGACGTTACAAAGTGGTATCATGGGGGGTTTCTTTCTTCTTTGTCTTAGTATTTGGAGCATATAGACAGGGATATGATGGAATAGGTAGTTGGTAATATGTTGTGCCTGGGAGTAGCAATCCTGTGTATAGGGAAAAGCCATGTTACCTTGAATATTGCAGTTTTTCTGGTTTTGCAATTGTTACAGTTGATTTGATTTCACCGTTGGGTGATTCACTAGTTTTGTGATGTTATCGTTGAAATTATTGAGGTTCTAATTATGTTGCAACCTGATGAGATGAGACTATGTCATCTCATTCATCATATAGGCACTTGATATAGATAACATGTCATGTATTCTTGTCATGCCATTTAGGGTGCATTACTAATTTCATGTTGTTGTTATAGATGTTGTACTAGATATGCATGGTGTTGTAATAGATGTCATGATAGAAATACCTTTTATTTTGATAGGGGTGTTGGAATATGTAAAGTTTCATTTGGATGGACGCCAAACTTTGGTCCCTACACTATGAGAAAATTAAATTGTTGCGATGGGTAGGCACCTCCCGTCACAAATACAGAGAGGCAGTAAAAACTAGTTACGACAGGGAATTCCCCTTCGCAACTAGTGCGTCCACAGGAGGGTATTTGCAACGGGATGTTGTCTCGTCGCAAATAGTGTGTCGGTAGGTCACTTTTCGTGACGAGACCCATCGCAAATAACCTTCTAACTCCCGACAGTAATCAATGTGGTTGAAGGTATTTGCGACGGGACTCGTCGTAAAAGGTACAATTTGCGACGGGAATCCCGTTGCAAATATTGTTGTCGCAACTAATCTAACCTATATATACCCCGATCCATTTTTTCCTTCCCCTCAATTCATACTTTCTCTACTTCTCTAAACTCAAAAGTTAGAGTGAAAATTTTTCAGAGTTAGTTTTTTTACGAAGTTGTGAAGCCGTCTACAATTATAAGAGATCAAGTTTAAAGGTATTTATTTTTATATTTAATTTAGTATTTATTTCATTTTTTAGTAGTAATTTTAATTATTATTGATTAGTTGTAATTAAGTTAGATTTAAATTGTTTTGTCATCATTATATATTTGTAATAATAAGTTGAAATTATTAGTACTAATTCTTTGTAATTAGTAATAATTAATAATTTTTAATGATAATTACTAATGTATATACATAATTAGTAGTAATTAGTAATTAGTTGCTGGATTTTGCAGTAATTAATAGTAATTAATGCTAATTAGTAATAATTAGGAAAAAATAGTAAAAATTATGAAAAAATAGAAATAAATATTTAAAATTAGTAATAAATACTAATAATTAGTAATAAATACTAATAATTAGTAATAAATACTAATAATTAGTATTAAATACTATATTTAGTAATAAATACTAACAATTAGTAATAAATACTAATAATTAGTAATAAATACTAACAATTATTAATAAATACTAGTAATTAGAAATAAATAGTAATAATTAGTAATAATTAGTAATAAATATTAATAAATTGTAATAATTAGTAATAATTAGTAATAAATTGTAATAAATACTAATAAATAACAATGTATAGTAATAAGTAGTAATAAATAGTAATAATTAGTAATAATTAGTAATAAATAGTAACAAATAGTATTAATTAGTATTAATTAGTAATAATTAGTAATATTTAGTAATATTTAGTAATAAATAGTAATAAATAGTAATAAATAGAAATAATTAGTAATAATTAGTAATAAACTCTAATAATTAGTAATAAATACTAATATTTAGTAATAAATATTAATAATTAGTAATAATTAGTAATAAATACTAATAATTAGTAATAAATAGTAATAAATAGTAATAATTAGTACTAATAAGTAATAATTAGTACTAATAAGTAATAATTAGTAATAAATAGTAATAAATAGTAATAAATAGTAATAATTTGTAATAATTAGTGATAATTAGTAATACTTATTAATAGATAGTAATAGATAGTAATAGACAGTAATAGATAGTAATATATAGTAATATATAGTAATAGATTGTAATAAATAGCAATAAATAGTAATAAAAAGTAATAAATAGTAATAAATATGAATAAATATGAATAAATATGAATAATTAGCAGTAATTAGTGATAATAAGAAATAATTAGCAATAATTATCACTAATTAGTAACAATTATCAAAAATTAGCATTAATTAGCAATAATTAGCAATAATTATAAATAATTTAGAATAATTTGGAATAATTAAGAATACGTAGGAATAATTAAGAGTAATTATGAATAATTAAGAATAATTAAAAATAATTAGGAATAACTAGGAATAATTATGAATAATTAAGAATAATTAGAAATAATTAATAATAATTTGGAATAATTTGGAATAATTTGGAACAATTAGAAGTAGTTGTGAGCTCCGACTGAGCTTATATAGAGTTTACAGAAGTAGTGGGAAGAGATGTGTTAGTAGTAGCAGGAAGACATGCGTCAACAGCCGCATCAACAGCAGTACAAATAGAATATGCGTTGATGGCAGCAGCAACAACAACATGAGGACGAGATGCGTCGATGGCAGCAGCACCAACACATGAAGATGGAGTACATGTGCTGTTTGACTCATAGTATAGGGATGAAGTTTCTTCTAGCATCTCTATCTGCTCCTCCACCTCCTCCACCTCCTCAAGAAGACAATCCCCTCGAGTGATTTTTTTGTTATGTTAAGAACATTTGAATTCAACATTTTTTCTTATATGAACTATTTATAATTTTTGTCCTTTATATTGGTGTGAATATTGCATAATTTAATTTTTATTATTTTATTATTTTTAATATTTTAATATTTAATTATTTATTATTAATATTATACCTTTTAATGTTTCTTTATTTTAACAATAATAATAATAATTTTTTATTTTTTATTATTTTTTTGTGATCATTGAGAAATTTAATATTTAATATTTTTTTATTATTTTAATGATATTATTATTATTATTTAATTAATGTTAATTTTATTAAATATAAATATTTTTATTTTATTTAGAATTTACGACGGGGGATTTTTCAAAGGGACCCCATCGCAAATAGTTTTGGTATATATTTTTTAAAACTTATTTGTGATAGTAAAAGGAACTGTCGCAAATAAGTTTTTGTGATGGGCCCATAATAAAAAATACATGTTGCGACATAGTTTTATGCAATAGGCTATTTACGATGGGACCCCGTCACAAAAGATCTTTTCCGATGGGATCCCATCACAAATAGCCCATTGCAAATAGCCTAAATTCCAGTAGTTCTAAGGTGTTATGGGCCCTCTTAGATCAGAATTCAGTGGATCAAGTTTGAAATTTAATTGAATTTTGTTAAGTTATGATATGAATAAGGATTCCCAAATTTGATTTGTGGGAGTATGGGCTCTCACGAGTCATAATTTTTCTTTACTTGGACAAAATTTTATGTTTTTAAGGGTTCTGAAGGAGTTTCAGAGGCCTAAATTCTAGAAACCTAGAAAACATGGTATGGGATGTTATGAACACATGCCATGTGTTAGTCTGTTATGGAAGAAGAAAATGTTATTATGTACACACTATATACAGTATGCGCACATCATGTAGTGATTGACTGTGTGACCAACTGTGTGAGAAGAAACACAGGGTTGGGAAACATTTGGTAGAACACACCTTGTATGGATTGCACATGTCATGTTGTAAAGGACTGTATATCTAGTTGTTTGACCAACGAAACGTGTGGGAGGAACTTAGGTTGTGAACGTCATGTCTCACATATGCATTTCATGTAGTTATGAACTCTGTATTCAACTGTGTGACTAACAACATGGGTGGTTAGAACATAAAAGTACACACCATGTCTAGGGTGAACACACCATGCAGTATTACTCAGGAGAGAATCGTGTAGTTCTATCTATGTAGAGGAACCTGGGAAGGAGGAAAAATTCAATAACACACTGTGTATCAGGAGAAAAATGTCATGTGTATGGGAGTTACATGACCAGGTATTGTAGAGGTACCCACCATATTAAAAGCTTAAGGTAACAAGTTGTGTAGGGGTTATACATAATGTATAACCTTGTTTTGTAAAACTTGAATGTTTCTTCTCATGTTCCTTTCTTGAACATCTATGTTTTTGTCCTTGACAATCATAAACTGAGGTGTGTGCTTGACCTTGAAGAGTCATGCAATGAAGACACCCTCCGGTTGTATGACAGATGTAACATGATTATCAGACATCGGGAATGGGAGATCAGGGACTACAAAAAAATAATCTTGTCATGCCCATTTTCGCACTAGCTGTTATACCGGATGTAAGTGTTGATGCATAGTTCTGTGAAGGATTTTTTAGGATGTTATGGACCTTTTAGGGATCCCTGCATCCTTCCCCATCTATGAAAGAGTTGACGCGAGGGTTCCAGTAGTAGCATCCTCCCACTTTTTTTGGGGATGGAGGACCGTGGTCTTCCAAGTCCGGGTTGGAGGTTGTGCTTTCTATCTTTCAGAATCTGGAGATTCCTCTAGAGAGGAGGGTGAAGCTCACGATGTACATGCTACATGATTCCAGCAAGAGATGGTGGGATGTTATCTCATAGGTGGGACACCATCAGGATATTACTTGGAAAGAGTTTCATAGGACCTTCTATGATTACTTCTATCCTGAGACGTTGAGGGTTGATCAGGGCTGAGAGTTCATGCATTTGGAGAAGGGCACTATTTTAGTTATGGAGTACTCTTCTCGATTTACTGAGAATCAACACTTTGAACCTTTTTTAATAGGTGACGAGTTATATTTGGCTATGCAGTTTGAGGATGGCCACAGGTATGACATCTGATCATAGGTGAATGTATTTAGGATGACTTTAGTGACTGATATAGTAAACCAGGCACTAATTATTGTGCGTAATCGGAGACAGTTGGGAGTTGTGAGCTAGGGAAATTCATCATCTAGGTTCGGTACTCCTTCTACAGGTAACAGGAAATGTTATACGGATCTTTCACATGATGTTTCTTCAGGTATCCAAGTAGTATGATACCAATGTAGGAAGAGTGGTCATAAGAGACCACATTTTCTGAAGGACCTCGTTGAGTGCTGATCTTGCGGTAATATGGGTCATCATCAGCATTATTTCAGGATGTCCTCACTAGCATCGAGTGATAGGGGTTGTGTTATGACTCCATGTTTAGGAACATGACTACTAGTTTCACATCAGTCAAGGAACTGGAGTTCATCATGCCGTTTAGGTCAACAAGGTGGTCATGGCCATGGTCCAAACGACAGTTTTTCAGTTACAACAATGTGGATAGGCTCGGGGTAATCAAGCAGGGTAGTAGGACTACGGTACATGTCAAACTTTTGCAGTGGACTAGACCCAGTAGGACTAGGATCCCAGACCCTATATGTTTATAGGTATGATTCTAGATTCCTTGGTTTTAGCTTCACTTATTTTTGATTTAGGGGTTTCCCATAGTTTCATATTAGTTGTTGTTGTGAAGAGTCACGGGCTCTATATATTTACTTATGAGGATGTTATGATTCTAGGCACTCTTTTGGGGATTAGGAAAACTAGTGTACATTAGTTCAAGTATTTCCCTCTTGAGGTTGGTGTGTTCCACTTCTTATGGTACCACTATTCCTTTGATATTATAGGCTTCAATGTCACTCTTAGAATAGAATGTTTAGCCTCCTTTTAGGACTTTTTTGACTGATATCTCCGCATAGGGAGTTTAACATCACCAATGGGTGGGTCATTTCTACACCAGGGATAATGGGATTTCTAGGAGAGAAGAGATAGATCCAAGCATCATGGATAGGGAGGAATTACAACCCAAAGTGCAAGTTCATATCTGGATGACCAGGGGACTTCACATATGAACATTCCTCCAGTGGTGGATCAGTTTAGAGAAGTCTTTAATTATGACATTTTAGGTTTACCTCTAGATCATGATCTCTATTTCTATATTGAACATGTTCCATGAGTGGCACCAGTGTCCATTCCTCTATATATGATTGATACACCAGAGTTACAGGAGCTTAAGAAGCAGTTAGATGAGTCACAGTCAAAGGGGTTCGTCCGACCTAGTACTTCCCATTGGGGTTCTCCTGCCATTTTTTAAAAGAAGGTAGACAGTACGCTCATACATTGGGTGGATAATTAGAAGCTAGACTAGTTGAAGGTTAAGAACAGATATCCATTACCGAGAATTGATGATCTCTTTGATCATCTTCAAGGAGCCGAGGTGTTCTCAATGATTGAATTGAGATCCAGTTATCATCATTTGTTCATTACACAATTAGATATACCTCTTATAAACTTTAAGAGTAGTTGTGGTCTATATGAGTTTTTTTTATGTCATTCAGTCTGACGAACATGTCGGTAGTTTTTATGGCACTGATGAACCGAGTGTTCCATACTTGGACTCTTTTGTGGTAGTCTTCGTGGACGATATCTTGGTGTACTATCACATTCAACACGACCATGAAACCACCACGATACTATTTTCAGTACACTGATAAAGCATCTATTATATGCTAACATCTCGAAATGACACTTTTGGATAGACTAGATTCACTTCTTAGGCCATGTTATCTCAAAGACAGAAGTATTAGTAGACCCATAGAATGTGAGATCGGTAGTTTCCAGGGAGTAACCGAAGAACATCATTGAGTTTAGGAGTTATATAGGGTTGGATGGTTACTAAAAGAGCTTTATACAGTAAATTTCATGCTTACCAGCACCACTTATGGGCCTAACTAAGAAGGGGGAAAGTACTTGTGGATGGATTCTTGTGATTCAGCCTTTCTAGAGCAAAAAGGAAGACTGAATTCAACACCGATTATGATTTTACTAGAGCTGAGAATGAGTTACAAAATTTATTGTGTTATGTTAGGTATCGGGATGGGGGTAGTACTTATACAGGGGGAAATATTCATTGTGTATGGGTCTTAGCATCTGCGGCCACATGAGAGGAATTACTCGATGCACGATCTCAAGTTAGCTGCAGTTGTGCATGCTTTGCGATGTTGGAGACATTATCTTTTCGGAGATCATTTTTTGGTATTCACTAACCGCAAAAGTCTCAAGTATATCTTTACTCAAGGGGATCTAAATTTGAGACAATGAAGGTTGGTTGAGTACCTTCGGTAATTTGAATTTGGTCTTGCCTACACACCTGGGAAAGGCAATGTAGTGGTTGATACGTTGAGCAATATGACTCAGATACTGACAGTTTTGGAGGCTAGCAGTGAGTGGAAACTTATGGATCCGTTCTCTGGGATGAATTTGGAGGTGCACAACAGAAAAGGGAAGACATTTATTTTTTCTATAGATGCTACCTATACTCTACTATATTGAGTGCGAATAAGGCACCTATCAGATTCTGAAGTCTTAGTCCTATGATAGAGTGTGTTAGGAGAGGACCCTACTCCTAGGTGGACCATAGGGAATGATGATATCTTGAATTTTCAAGGATGTGTATGGGTTTCTACATACATATGTGTGGATTTGATGAAAGATTGTCATTCCTCGGTTTGGGATGTTCATCCTAGTGTCACTAAGATGTATCAAGATCTACACTGTTAGTATTAGTTTCTAGGTATTAAAAGGGATGTAGAAGGTTTTGTAATGAGATGTTCCACCTGTTAGTAGGTGAAGGAAGACTATCAGAAACCGGCAGGACTTTTACCATAGCTACCCATTCCTATGTGGAAGTGTAATGATGTCACTATGGATTTTTTGATGGGTTTACTAAGGTCACCTCGATGGAATGATTCCATTTGGGTTGTGGATGACAGATTCACAGAGGTTGCACATTTCCTACAAATTAATTAAACCTCCAATTTTGATGAGCTTGGAAGGTTGTACATCCCAGAGTTTATATGTTTTCATGGGGTTCTTCACTCTATCATTTCAGACAGGGATTCCCTGTTTGCTTCTCATGTTTGGAAGGGACTATATAGGGTTTTTGGTACACAAGTACTTCTGAGTACAGCCTACCATCCCCATATAGATGGTTAGTATGAGTGAATGATTCAGGTGTTGGAGGACATGATTATAACATTTTTCCTACATTTTGGGGGTTTATAGGAGATGCACACACCCCTCGTAGAGTTCTCGTATAATAATAAATTTTAGGGGACGATTAAGATGGCACCTAATGAGGATTTATATGGTAGGCTAGGACGATCACCCCTTTATTGGCTAGAGGCATGAGAGGAAGTTATGTTGGGACCTCATATTGTTTTGGAGAACACTAAGAAGGTGGAGTTGATTTGGAAGATGATGGCTATTGCACAGTCTCGACAGAAATTTTATGATGATCAGAGGAGATGAAATTTGGAGTTCAAGGTTGGAGATCAGGTTTTCATACGTGTCACACTGGGGTTGGTACATAGTAGTATTAGGAGATAGTGGAAGTTTTCAATGAGATATGTCAAGTCATTTGATGTTTTTGAGAGAGTTGGTCCAGTTTCCTATCGGTTGCAGTTACCTCATAGGTACCGTGATATGCACGACGTCCTTCATGATTCTCAGATACAACACTACTTTTCAGACCCGTATCATGTTTTCCAACCCAAGGAGGTTGAGTTGGATGTGGATGCGTCCTTCGAGGAAACCCCTATTTAGATTGTGGATTGTATCACGAAGGTTCTTTGTGGTCAGTATATTCCTATAGTACAAATGCTATGGCAGCATGGGTGAGTATGGGATGAGACTTGGGAGAGGGAGACTGATGTACTATCACAGTGGCCAAAGTTTTTTAAGTTTCTTATTTTCCACCCTTGGAAGGGAAATTCGAGGATGAATTACTTTAAGGGGGGATTTTTTAAGAACCTGGATTTTAATTTTAGGTATGGGTCATTATTTAGTTTTGTTTTTGAGGAAAAAATAAGAAATGGGAAATTCTCTAAGTACACATCGTGTACTTTTGAGTACACATCATGTACCCAGTTTCCGCATACAAACATTTGCTGGCCATGTAACGACTGAGTACATGGCCATGTAATGGCTGAGTACATGGCTATGCAGGTGACCTGGAAAACCACTTAAGGCATGGGCTAGTTGGGGCTAGTACACAACGTGTACATTAAATGAACATGTTGTGTACTTTTTTTTAATTGTTGAGTCAGAGTGGGGTCGTGTATCTTCACCAAAAACACTTATTCTTCTTGTTTTTAATACAGGAGAGTGACGTATGAATGAAAAACTTCTATCTCCTCCCATTCCACCATTTGAGCTCCTATTGTGACGTCGCTGGGTGCGTTGGATTCCCACCCGTGAGTTCTCTCTTTCCCTGTAGCCTCTCTTCCAAATTTCTCTTCTATTGTGGGGTTTTCAAGGTTGAACAATTTTAACCTTTTTATAGATATACATAATTCTAGGATGATTCAAGGGCCTAAATTCAAGAGTAATCATCATACAACATCAAGCTAGGTGGTTTGTGCCTTTCTTTGGTTGTATTTGGATTATATATGCTAAAAGTTCTGAATAACCAAGTTTAGGGTATTGCATGTTTTGGAATTTAAACCTATTTAAGAATTATTATAGTGTGTTTGTTTGATAAAGGGTTATTTATTATGCATAAGCTTTTATTCCTTGATTATGGGCATGTTTCCCATGTTTGATTGATAATTTTTGTTTGGTCTACAAAGCCTGTTAGGCTTGTTTAGTCCCCCATGCCTCATTTTTAGGATGAAGCTACTATTTATTTGAGATGAATGTGATTCACATTGTGAAAGTATGACCAAGGAGAATTTGACTATGAGAGCATCCCATGGTTGGGTCATTTGTGTATAATATGTTGTTATATTGACCTCGAGGTACTGACTATTAGAGCTATTGAGTGTTCATAGACCAGAGGGGTTAGACTGTGAGAGCTACCCATAGGGTCATTATTAAATGAATGTTGGAACTTAGGTAATTGACCATGAGATCTTACAGGTGGCTATTATAATTTATAGTTTCTTAGTAGACTAAGGGGTGTTGATCATGAGAGCTACCTAGGTGGTAATTTGTAAATGGTTAGTGCTATGTGGGACCAAAGGGGTTAGACTCTGTGACATTTCCTAGAGGTTCATTATATATTGAATTGATGATATGTTAAACCAGAGGGGTTATACATTGAGAAATTTCCCAAAGGGTTTCTTATAAATGATTGAATGATTACGATGAGTCTTCCGATCCAAAGCACAATCTTGGACTCGTTCTTACTTGATTGTTTAGATGGTCCTTTGATACGTCTGTTTGTTATTACTATACAAGGTATATTGAGCTTAGAATAGATCTTGACGTTACATTATTAAATGGATTGAATATTTTTTAAATGTAAATGAATGTAATTGGAAATTGTAGGATTGTTTACTTTTGAGTACTTCCTAGTTTATTACTTCATCTTGCATATTGCCTACTATATTGAATCATTGATAGTTAGGCATAGATATTTTGGTGGTTACCTGCTAAGAATTATTCTCACACCCTATTTGGGTCATTCTTTTGGGCCCAACCAGATTATATGGTTGTATATATGGATAAAGGAATTCTCTATTCTTCATCAGGTACTTTATTGCTATTGGAGCTAAAGAGCATGGGTCCAAGCTGGGGATTGTGATAGTGTTGAAGTTTACTTATTTTTTCTGTACATTGGTTTAGTATTTTATTTCCATAATTGTTACATGTTTGTAAGATTTCATAGATACATGTTACTTGAATAATTTATTTATATATATGTTGTTGTTGTTTTATTCTATCAGTTTTACGATGTGTACTTCAGTTGTATAGTATTATAGCTTCCGTTGTTGTTTACTATTTATTATTCCACTATGTATACCCTGTCAATGAGGGAATAGTTTCTCCATTATAATACCTTCTCCCTCACTTCTATTCGCCAGCCTCTGGCATTTGGGGAAATGAATTTGAGGGCATGTGACCAACTGGGTATGGGGCACCTTTGGGCGGCACCTGGAACTACGACGTTACAAGCCTATTCAATTTTTTTGGTTTTATAAAAATATATCATCATGAAATTTCTTTACCATTGATACACCCATCATTTAATGATTTTTTATGGCCAATGATACTAAATTGACTATAAAAGAATATTCCATCATCCCATCTCAAACCATTACATACTTCAACTACATTCCCTAGTAACCATTTATTATTGAATAATGTATAGGATCTATAAAAAATATAGGTGATGGATGACCCTCTTTTTATATAAACTTGGGTCAATATATGATCATATTAAAAATTGGAATGACCCTTATATATATAAGAACATTCAAAAAATAAAACATGTATATCGAGGAGTATATATTATACATCTATGAAAATATAATCAACCACTTATATATACAGATATATTTATTAATAATAATAAAAATACCTTGCATAAAGGTAATTAAATATTCAAAAAGAATCGAGATAAAACAAATTAATAATCATAATGATATTATAAAATTATCCCCCAACTAATATTGGCCTACCTCACTCCATCTGCTACAAATGAAATTATATCCTAACCTAAAACTATGGTCTATTTAGATATAAATCATCCAATTAATTATCATTAAACATTATCATATATGAAACATCAAATATGAAACTTCATACCCAGAAATCTGTTTATGTGGGATTTGAGTGTGAGGATTTTGTAGGTATCTCCAATAATCCTCAACACTCCTAAAGAAATACTAAATTTTATGAATATTCATAAAACTCCTTTATTTACATAATATACAAAAAATAATAATAAAATAAATGAGATAAATATTATAGAGGTCGTCAATTATAATTTATATAAAGAAATCATATAAATTATAATCCCACAAATTGATCTGTAATAGTTTTGAGACCATGTCCAAAATCCCTGATGGTAGGAAATGGTCCTCCTCTATGTCTAGAAAATAATTATGTATGTGTTTTAATGTGTTTGTCTAGCCACTCTTATGAGGCCCCTATTATTTTTTAAATTATGTTAATTATTGGTTTTTGTGTGTCCATACTTTCATCTTAGGCTTATTTTCCCATAGGGAGGAATATAATCTCATATGTATATAGATACATACAAACTTGTTTATGTTTTTGTGTGTGCCCGTCCTTGTTTAAGAATACCCTACTCAAATAGAGTTTAACATAATCATATATATATATATATATATCCTTGTATAGGATGACATGAACTAACCCACCAAGACCCCACCTAGTTCGATAGTAATTCATGTGTTCCACCCATTCTTATGTCCTATATTCTACTTTCTAGTTACTACAACTAAGAAGGAATATCAAATATGGGATACCTTATCCTCTATGAAATGTGCATCGTATATATTTCATTATTAAGATTGATACCTAAAAAAACACATCGTTTATATTTATATAACATAACTATATATGAATTATATTTAAAAGACAATAGTCATTTAATACAATTCCATACAAGTATACCCTAAAAAAAACCATTGACAAAAGAAAACTACTTTATGAAAAATGTATGGATGATAAGGTAAACGCCTCCATATTGAAATTTACAGAAGGAAGATATCACAAACTATATCAATAACAAGATCTCTCTACAATACCCCACTAAGAATCATCTCTACACAAGCTACACTGGATCTACATTAACTAAGATCAACTTAAAACATAACATCATCTAAAATGACACCACACATGTGGTCGTGAAACCTGTATTAGTGTGAGTATAATTATACCAAGTTGGATTTCCTAAAACAAAAATGGAAAGATGGAATAATTGGTCTGATAAAAACCATATAATAATACCAAAACATGAAATATATCATATATTATTAACAGATAAGAACCCCTATGACATATGGAATTCCAAGTTATTATAACTCATATAAAAAATTACACCTCATCTCCACCAAGAATCAGAATCCATATTTAAATATAGATTTTCAGAGAAGAATAATATACCCATAGCCTAAATTGGATATCCCAGCTATCCATCATATCATGATGGTTGCTACAATGGTTTAATCATTAAAAGATCAAAATTCATATAGTTTATAACTTCTCTTTTACTATTTTGAATCTATTTTAGGGAACCCATATCTTACTAAGACTCAAGTTTTTTATTTAAGTGCTCACCCCAATGGAGGTCTTTCACCTCATTATGGGGACTTGTAAATAAATGGAGTACCGACTATAATAGATGAAAATTATGTGTCATATTTAATCAGGGAGTCATGGAAAACTGTAGTTAAGGTACTCATACCCCATCACATGGGGGAGTAATAACTAAAAATATAGCATATGGGACCCACTCATCATCTAGATTGAAAAATTAATAATCTTATTCCTAATTGAAAGGACATGAAATGTATGCCCATAGAGAGTTACCTAAACATTGACTATCATATTAGGGACATGATACCTATTATGAGGGGGTAACAATAGGAAGGGGGTGTGTGTCAATAGACAGAGGTTTGGCTACCAATCGACCATATATGGAAACTTTATACCAAACCAATAAGAAAATAGTAAGATATAAAATAAGTATATTTGGTGGCTCTATTCATTCAGGCACCTATGCCTTAGACCTATAAATTCCCACAATTGATTCACTATATAAACAAGAAAATAAAATATTTACAATAATAAATTACTCTGAATGAGTGAAAAATAATTGATGAAATCCGAGTGAAATAAAAAAAATTACATTTTTAGTGACTTGAGGAAGAAAAGTGAATGATTGAAATAATTAACCCTACCTCATTAGGGAATTATTAATTATTTAAATATACTTCCATGATCTATGATTGTGGTCAACATTACTAAGAATGGTGAAAATTGATATCATTTATGGCATCTCTCTCCAGTTTCATTAATTTTTTATCATATGAAAACAAGACTATTGTTGAATTTAAAAATGGGGTGTGGGGTTAAGCTGAATCCAACTTTTTTCTTTTTAATGAATCCATGGTATTATCGGGAACTAAGATCAAAATCCAACTAAATTTCACACCACTATCAGGAAAAAACCTATCATTTCAGACACAATCATGGTGTCGTGATTTTTATTCAATGAATCATTTAGGTGATATATCCAATCCAATTCATGGGATAAATATTAATTTAATATATCAAACTTATCTAGATTGGAACCTCACTAAAATACAAAAAATGGGTAAAAATAATATCTTTGGATCGATAGGAAAATTATAAAATTTTACAAACATCCTCTACTGTGGAAAATTTTTTATTTTACAATAATCAAATATCTAGACTCCAAACATGATAAATGAGCTAGGTACTACACATGGAAAACCAAAGACACAATAAAGAGGTCTCAAATTACAAAAAAAAAAATTAATCACACACACAACACAAACACACACATGTATTCACCCCAAATTTGGAGGCCTCATTTATAAGTGGATATAAAATATTAACTTATTCATGTGTATATAAATATACATATTCAAACTTCCCTCAGAATAATGGATACAATATAATACATTATTCATAATACCAATATTGGTAAATACAACACATGAAGGATATCATTCTTATCTAAAAACAAAAAACAAAAAATATTCATATAAGGTAGAAAACTAAAAAAACGGCCACATAAAACAAAATTAATATTGACCACTAATATAAATAGACATAACCAGTAGAAATATAGGTCATTAAATTAAAATTATATAAATAAACACTTTCACACAAATAGTTTTCATGAAAATATCCAAATGAAAATTTTGAACATTCATACTAGCATAACCAATGTTGAAATATTATATATTGACCTCCATATGATTTCTCCATAATAATAACATGATGGTCAACCATTGAAGAAACCATCCAGATAAACTAAAATAATTAGTTGACCAATGTATACATTAAGTATCTATAATGGTAAAAATAATAATCAGTTTATTTCTAAATACACCAAAATCTATTTCAAAAATTAAAATTTTAAATATTGTTAGTTGTTAACGTCACTAAGACTCATGATGGTTTAAAAGAATTCATCTGAAATAAAAACATACTTATATTCTCTAAACTCAGTGTCACTTCATAATCATACACTCTACCTACCATCCCCAAGAAATCACAATCTTATTTTACATTATTGCTACTAACTAAATTACAAAACCATAATGAAATCTTAATTTATATATCTACTAAAAAATTCCTAAAAAATCCATATATAGAGATAATCATAGTGTAAATCAAGGAAATGATGAAGAAAAATAATCATAAACACCATAATATAATAGTAGTGAATAAATATAATTATCATTTTACATAATAAAGACCAATAGTCCAAATGAGTAATTTGAAAAATAAAGAAGAATAAGAATGAGAATAATTTGAAAAGAAACTCATTCCTTAATAAGAATAATCTTCTTTTGGTTATCCCAAGTTACTCGGTGGGATAAAATGGACATCTATTATAAGAAATACTAAAATACCTAAACCATGAGTAAAATAATTTTACCTATAAAACAACTATATTTTAAACAATTATATACTTAAAAGAAATTCATTTATAAACTATAGACTAAATTATCCAATTACAATCCACTAAACATATCCATTACATCACCACTAATAAATCCTTTTAAATTAATGTTAACTATTTTTCATTGACATATAATTTAATGAATCAAATTGTATTTATCTCTAACATGGGATAGACAACCACAAAAATCAGTCGCACTCCCCCTAATCGGTAGAGACTTCTAAAATGTTATGAATTGTGGTAAAACATCGTAAGGGATCGATTTCCATAGGACTCCACTAATTCAATGTACTAGATTTTTGAATACAAATGAAATAGAAAATTAGTTATACAATAAAATTAAATAAATAAATAAATATACAGTTCAATTAATTATAATTGTGATGACAGGGAAAATATACTTATATCCAAAATTGTTGGCACCCCAACATTCTAGTATCGACCCATCTCTAAGATCATTTTGGGAATATATTCCCACTAGTGACCAAAACTATGAATGACACCATAAGTTACATGATATAAAAATCCAGAAAAAAATTATTTTCATATGATTCGGCATTCATATATTGTCGGTGTGTGTACACATACTGAGTTGGAATTTCCCTGAAAAGAACTATAAAAATTCTATAAAAGGTAAAGAATGTATACTAGATTAAAATAAATATATAAAAGTACCCTTTACATTTTAAATGAAAAAAGTAACAACTATGTCTTAAATTTATTCTTATGTAGATAAAAAATGGATATGCAATGGAAATTTTCGAAATGAAATAAAAAATATTGACTTTTTTATGGAATCATAAGATGAGAAAAACCGATAGTGAAAGGTATGATGATGCATCTTAAGAGACTACCTACGGTAAAATGGAAGGGAGAACTATGATTCCCATTCTAATCTCATTTTATCCGTAATATGATACATATTTATATCCACATCCTTTGTGAGAAGGACACCAGTCAAAGTACAAGGTTAAATAACAATATGATCTCATAATGGAGCAGGCCATTGGAATATAAACCTAATCTGTGCTACATAAACTATAATACTATACCAAGATGGGAGAAACTAGGTAGTATTCAATTGTTACCCTATTACATATCCATGATTACCTCATAGTAAATAATTTCTTCCCATGAAGTTCTTTTCCAAAATAAATGGGTTTAATAGATTTTAAATCATTTATACAAGAATCTTCATTAAATAAAAAACAACTATAACTTAATGAAAAATTATATATAATAATTTCATTATAAAATAATGGTACCATAAAACCTAGATGGTAAAACATTTCAAAAACAAATTAAATATAATAAAACACTCATTTCCCATAAAAATAAATCATAATAACATTTAAAAAATTCATTATAATATTTAATATATTTATTCATAAAGAGGGACTCATTTATTTCCTTACAAAACTTCATATAAAATTTTAGAAAAACTTGGGGTGCATATTTATTATAAAAAAATGGTTATGACATTAAAAAAAATTGAAAAGGTAAAGAGACAAGAAAATAACATTAATGAAAGAGTTATCGCCACTTTTGTAATAGTATAGATAATAATTTATATTTTAAGGAATATAAAATAAACAAATAAAGAAAAAAAGGATTATCCATTTTTAGAAGAGAAATAGAGCCACCTATATCTTTAAATAAATTTAATCATGTGAATCATCATGTAATTATGACATATAACATATAATTTACACCTAATATACCGTATAAGTAATATTGTATTCTATTTAAAAGAATAACAATTTTTCCCTTTGACTCGAATGATGAAAACCCATTTTGAGATTAAATCTGAGATACCTTGACTTCAAAAAAACATATATAGGTATAACCTTAACATAATCATCCATAATTTTCAAAAATACATATCTAAAATTAAAATTTTCACATTCTAATAATATAACTATCAAATGGAATACCAAAATTTGAAATAATGTTTCATTGGGGGTTGATAAAACAGAGAAATATTAAGAGAAATGGGGAGAAGGGAAAGAAGAAATTCTCTTTCAATATCACTGACTCTCCCTGGTGGAAGAACTAACATGTAAAGGAAGAAAATTTATGTAAAATGAGTGGATAGAACACACTATCTAGTCTTGACCCCCCACCAAATAATAGAGGTTGAGATAAAATAGTTAGTTATTACACTAAGTTAAAAGTGATTTCACTAGTAAGAAATTAAAAGAGAAAAAATACAGTTCTAGACTACTTGATTACTATGGTTTGATAATAAATTCCATAATAGAATCTATTTATCAATATTTATTTGGGTTACATTCAAGGGTCCTGATTGAATATTTTTTATTTACATAAACTATTCATTGTTTATATGTCTATGAATTAAACTCTTGGATCCTAATATGAAATTATATTTCCTTATAGTTTATGGAGTATTAGACATATAACATATTTATTTTATATAAATTTTTTTACCATATCATCAACACCATTAGAAAACATTCTTTTCCCCTAATAAAATAATAAATGTTACAAAAAAGAAATTTAGGATGACACAATCTATTAATCCCATATAATAAAACATCAATAGAATACATTTGTAAAAATTTAATTCCATATTTAAATAATCATTATATGATCCTTATATATATTAAAAAACCCAAAAAAATCATTTATATCCCCTAAAAACTTGATTATTTATCTTATAATCTTGTATAAGAGATGAAATATAAAGGAAAAATTATATTCATAAAAATTAATATTCAATTTATAATTTGAAACAACCATTTGAGGGAGGAATTTTCATCTCCATGACTAGTTAAGAGTCAAAAATAAATTATTCTATAGTTATTTTTAGTATCAAACTATCTACATATCATCATTTCATCATCAAAAATAAATGAACTCTATCATGTTGAAACATGTTTTATTATTTCCATTATCCCTTCATCAACTCCTCTTCATCACCTACACGTTATCTTTATATAAATATTAAAAACTCCTAAAAGGCCTCAAATCCACCAAGAATATCAAAAAAAGTTACATATTATAGTAAAACAATAGCATATAGGGTACACCGACCCTTAATCATGCTAATAAAACACCTTATAGAATCCCTCTCCATTATAAAAGAAATAATACATAATATAAACATTCAAGTGTATACATCAATGAAGAGGTTGTATTTTATATTTTTTCACATATATTTTATATAAAATCATTTTAATATGTTCTTAATGTGTTATATTACTAATAACTAATTAAATCTAGATCATTTTGTGTTGAAATTTTTATTTATTGAAAACGTATTTGAAAGTGTTTTCATTGGTTCTAATTGATGCTTGTTCAGTTCTATAATTTCCAAACATTGTAAGAACATATTTTTTGGTTTTTGGTGTAAATATAATTAAATTTTTGTTTGGATATGTTTTAATGGATTTTAATTTAAGAATTAATTTTTTCAATGTCACATATATTTATTTTAAATATAATTTATTGAATGAAATTTCAATATTTCATTATTTAATTCGAAAAAACATTCTTTAATTTTTTGTAAATTTTAATATTTCAATCATTTTATATAAGATTTTGTTTTTAAAATGTTGATAGCCAAAATTTATGGGATATAATGTGTAAGAGTCACATACACTTTTATAAAAGTCATCATCATGTATCTCTGGAAAATTGTGAAAAAATGTAATAAATGTGAAAAATTCCATATATGCTTATGTAAAAGTAATTCTATGTAGAGAGAAAAAAAAAATAGAAAAGTCACATGAAGAATTCACAAGCATAAAAATGGATTATCCTAACATCGAATATAAAAAAATAAGCTCCTTTATTCACTATATGATTTTTTTTCTATATGTAAAATTCAATTTCTTACATTTAAGTATATAGGGTATATATAAAAATAGAAGAAAGATATATAGAAGTTAAAAGAAACTATGTTAGAGTCCATTAATTTCTCAATAATTAAAAATCATTGTGTTAGTGTAATTTCCTAATAAGTGAGAGTAATTATAGATAAGAAATACATGGATTTTGATAAATTAAATTATGTTTATAAATATTCATAGATTAAATACCAATTAAAATACATTCTTAGACAATATATATATTTAACACTATAGGAGGGGATAAATTATTATTAAAAATCACTATAAATATTCCTCCCACTAATGTTTTATGTTAATTAAACAATAGATATTACAATTAAATTATAATATATCCATTTAAATATAGTTTATAAATTGTTTAGAATAGAGTAAAAATAAAATTCCCATAATGGATATCAATTTCCAAAATAGATTCTAATAATAGAATCATTTATTGTATAAAAAAGTTTTAGGTGCTTCGTAATTGAACTGAGGTGAAGCGACCTGAACAATTATTGTACAACTAAGAGGGGTTGAATAATTGGTATTTATTTTTTAGAAATTATTTCTTCTTATGAATTAAACCCTTGTGATATGTTGGATTGAAAATACACTCTAAATAATATTTCCCCAACCATATAAAATAATTAAAACATAATAAATAGCGTTTGGGAATTTTACAATGTTCTTGTATAATGTGAGAACTCTCTCCATTCCAAGATAGGGTTGAGTACTAATACCTAAATTATTACTAAAATAATAGTGATTAGAAGATATGAGAATTATATATTTTTATCTCATAATGATATTTATACTGGATAGTAAAAATTAAAGTAGGTTACATACATGAAGATATACTACAACCAAAACTAAATTGTGTTGTTTACCCTGGTACAACAAAACTTCAAAAACCACCACACTCTTTGTTAAATAATTTAAATTTTTTTAGTCTATTATCTTTGAATGAATTTGAATTTGAATTAATCTTCTCTTAAGAAATCCACCATATATTATCCTTCATTAATCGCCATGAAAACATTCTTGGATCATGGTTCTTGGTCAAGCCAATGATATTTTCCAATTTCCCACACAAAAAATAATCTTTGTATTTAATTATTTCTTCACCAAAAATATAATTTTGTAAACTCCAATTAGTTATGATATTTCTATATTCATATATTTATTATGACTCTATACCATATGAAGACCCTTGTAACATTTCACCTTATCTTTATTGAGTAGAATGTACTCAATATAGTTTTTAGGGTTGGTTATAACCAAGGACATTCCTTATACCCTACGAAGTCTATTTTCACTATATTCATATTTTATAATATGTTCTTTAATTATTTTTAGGTTCTGTTATATTGTATGAATATCATTTATCCTATGATTTCATATACCTAAATATGTTTTATTTTACCACAAGAAGGTAGCGTACTAAACCTTGTAAAGATAATTTTTACCCTATGTAGTGGGTTTATGTAGAGAACTGGCTAGGGTTGACTCAACCCATCACCTAAGATGGAATTCCACCCCTACCAAAGCATGTTCTTGATTTCTATGGGCTGATCAAAAGAAAAAGGGCATCATAGATAACCTTTTGGGAATGGTTCACCCTTGAAAATCCATCTTGATCCATCCATGAATCGGACTACCACAACAATTGAATAAAAAATATCCAAAATACATATAGACAAAAAGTAAAGTCATTAATGAATCAATATAGATATCACATCATCACCATATCAAAATTCATACAAGAGAAATATCCATATATATTATCCCTAGAAAAAACTCAAATAGGGAACAAGATCAAAAATACCAATACATTATATCCCAATGATACAAAATCATAAAACTTCTCCACATGAGTTAACTCCATGAGACCATGTATCTACAATAAAAAACTACCATGGAAGTTGAAAATAAAGACAGGGCAATAAACTACAAGGATTTATTTCCCATGTATATATCTTACAAAATATGGTCTATATGTTCCCAAAGGCATATGAAGTGTGTGAGTCAAAAAGTATAATGGGATACTACCTTGAATAGGTAAGTAGTTTACCCATAACCATTAATCATAGTTTTTAAACTAATTTTCCTAACCATTTTCACTTTTTAATAACAATTTCACTAACAAAAAAGACTTTAGAAATGTCACAAACCATCCCACGGGGCTCATATGCGACTACCCAATCCCACCATCCATAGGCCATGGGTTGGTTGTAACGACCCGAAATTTTGAATAAATCTTGTTTCCAAATTTTGTGTGTTATTTTATTTTTCATATTCAACAAAACTGTTTCGTTTGATAACATGAGTAAAATAAAAATGAGACTGTTGGGTTTTGACTATTATATGACCGTTAGTCAGTATGACTGTTCAAAACTGAATGTTGCAACTTTTGTCTCTAAATACAAGTGACCTTGGATAATTAATATAGAAAGAAGATTTGATGGCCTCATCCAGTACTCTCGGGCCAATCGAAGCCCATCTAACAGAACTTGGGAAGGAGGTAGCACCACTGGGCTTTTCTCTGGACCAAACCCAAGCCGAACTTCATCGTGTGAAGCTAGAACAGAATCGCCTTCGCGAGAAGTTGAAATTGATAGAAATTACTACTCGTGCAATTTTATCTGACCCTCCCTCAGATTCTCTCACCTTATCACACCTTACACTTATGTCCTATGCTGGTGTGATAAGGGGATATGTAAGGAGACCATAACTGCCTTGTGTAATCCTTTATTTTAAATAAAATTTTGATTTCTTCTTATGATGACGTTTATGAATTCTCATATGTCCGGATAAATATAGTATGCATATTTTTGGTGAATTTTAGAGAAATGATATTTTAAAAAATGTTTTTGTAAACCTTAAATAATTAAAAATTTGTAGTGATTCTCAAAAAATGGTATTCTACAATTATGTTCAGTACGAAATTTACAGTCTAATAAGATCAACTTAATTTTTAATGAATAGTAAATTATGAATAGTGATTTTATGCTTAGGATTATTAAAGTAACCATATGGATCATTAATCTCACTTAAATAAAGAATTAATATAATCTAGGCACCTTGATTATGTAATGTGATTCAATAAAATAGGTAAATAACTGTTTCAGAAATTATTATTCATGTATTAGTTTTTTCGAGTGAATAGTGTTTTTTTTAATTAAAAATTAAATGAAAAATATTTAGAAAGTTATTTTTATAAAATGGATTCATTTTTGAACTCATATCATCAATATTATGTTAATGTAATTTTTTGGGATTTTTCTAAGAAAGTTGATTTTTCAGTGAATAGTAAAAATACATTTTTAGGGTTTCGGTATGTTTAATGACATCATAACTGTCTCATAATGATTTCATGAGATATTTTAAGGTTTTTCCGACCAAAGGTGATGAATTATTATATTTTGGGACCCATGTGGCCTAAATCCATTGGAAATACCATGGGAGAGCCCATGGTTTTGAGAAAACCACTTGTGTGGTGTCCCTTGGCCATTAATGCCTTGTCCCCTCACATTCCCTATAATTACCCACCCTTTACTCCATTAGTTTTCACTCCCAACTCTCCCGCAACGAAGTTACAATCTCATTACCTCCCAAGGAGTCCTCTAAAGGTGCCCCAAATCCCCCAAGGTCCCATCCTCTGAGTTTTAAGAGTTACGTTTTAAGGTAAGGGATCCTACCTCTTTCTTTCTTTTCAAGTAATCTATTTTATGTCATTTCTTTTATGCTTCATGCTCTTATGTTGGAGGATGTTCTTTTATATTCCTCTTAATTCCCTTTTCATTTTAATATTATGAGATACCCCTCTTTCTCTCATAATTTCGTTTTATTAATGTTAAAGTGGCGCCATTAGGCTGCCGAATTTTTAAGGGATTCTTTCACCCTTCTCGTTTACAAGTTCTATTTTCAGGTCAAGTATTTCAAATTCCTTTTTATTATGTTGGGGTATGATCTCTAAATCTATCATACTGATATTTTATTTTTGTATGATGAGAGAACCAATTTGATCTTTTCAATTCAGTATTTCGAAGTTTTAAGTGGCACCGTTAGGCTGCCGAATTTTTAAGGGATTCGTTCACCTTTCTCATTTTTTTGAAAGTTCTACTTTCATGTCAAGTCATTCAAGTTCCTTTTTATTATTTTGTGGTATGATATTTATATATATCATACTTATCTTTTATGTTCGTATGATGAGAGACCCAATTTGATCTCTTCAATTCATTTTTGTTAAATTTTAACAGGCGCTGTTAGGCTGCCAAATTTTTAAGGGATTCTTTCACCTTTCTCATTTTTCAAAGTTCTACTTTCATGTCAAGTCTCTCAAGTTCCTTTTTATTATGATGGGTTATGATATCTATATCTATCATACTTAACTTTAATGTTTATATTATGAGAGACCCTATTTGATCTCGTCAATTCATTTTGGTTGAAGTTTACGTGACGCCGATCGGCTCCTGAATTTTCATAAGAGAAATCTTATTTTTTGTCTTCCTTTCAAGATTTTCATTTCATATATAATGTCTTTAAAATTTCATTACCATATTATTATATCCATTATATTCTATCCCTATACTCTTTTATGGATCATTTATGAGTGGGTGACCCATGTCCCCACTCTTTTCAATGTTTTCTAAACCCCTACAACATACCTGTTATGCTGACGAATTTCCGTCTCAAAATGTCTCTCTCTTTTTCCCAAATTATTTTATTTTATTCAGTGAATACTCAAAGCTCTTTCATATAAAGGGGTATTCACATATATACCAAAATTTTCTATTTTAAATTCTTGGATTTACATACATGAGACCCACTTTCCTTTTTTATGGGTTTTAAAGTGACATAAAGATCATGTCTTTAAAGCAGTTTTTAAAACGTTATGATTATGAAATGAAACCAATTTCTTTTATGATATATGGGTTGTTTATGAAATGATTTATGATGATATATGTGTCTCACATGATAATAAAGTCAAATTTAAGGGTGCTCCCTGAAAGCGCTCCAATGCATTGGGTAAAGACTTAATCTCTAGAGATGACCATTTAGACTGATACCTTGGTGAATAACCTTGGTAATTGTTATTGACACCTTGGGGATGGACCTTGGTGAAAGGGAAATTATTGTATTTGTAAAATGTTGTAGCCACATCTTCATGTTATGAAAAGTGTTATTTTTATTATGATATGCTTCATGATTTCTTTCTTATGCCTTAAAGTTCTTTTTCATGACTTTATTGATGTATCTCAAGTTCACATGTTAAATGTTTCCCTTTTTCCCTTACTGGTCCTTCTGATCACCCTTTCTTTTGATGTTTGTCCCTAGGTTATGAGATACAGTAATGAACCTAGGATGAACATAAGAAAAAACCTTTCAAGTGTTTAAGAAGAATGTTTTATGTTTTCATGTTTTGAGTTCTGGGTTTCCAAGACACTAAACCTTAAAGATCCTTAGTTTTGTAAAATGTAATGAAAAGTTATGTTGTAAAAAGTCAGGATGTTATAGTTGGTATCAAAGGATGGTTTAGTTATTTGTGGAAATTAGGATATGAAAACATTACGAAGAACCCTATGAAAAAGTTTAAATATAGGAAATCTTCCTGGTATTTTGGTGAGTATTGAGTAAGGGGTTACCAAGAAAATACATCCTTGTCTGGATACGAGCAGGTAGAGGTGGCTCTGGAACAGATGTATATAGGGGTAAAACCCGAAAATACCACTTTGATCTAGACTCGAACGGGAACTGTTACACGACAACGGGCCTTGCTGCACTCTTGGTTACGACACTCCTTGGGGATATGCTTTTGTAAATTCATAAGCATAGTATGAACCATTATTAAAGGAACAAAGATAAAATAAAATAAAGATTCACATAAGAATATATTATCATGGATAACCTAGATTGGGACCTAGGGGATCACAAGTTATGGTATACTTTTCTTCTACATGTTTATCCTTCTATGCTTTAAGTTTCCTTTTAATGATTACTGGCTAAGTATTTAAGCCCCAAATTGTACTTTCTTTTCTTAGTTAATGGCAAGAAATGGAATAACATGTCCCAACAACCAAGGTGATAGGAAATGTGACGATTGCTGTATTAATATGATAGAGATGATTAGGGGATTTAATGATTATTATTATTTTGGAAGACGTTCACTATTTTGGAAACCCTATTTGATCGAGGTAAACAGATTACTACAGTATTTTCTTTGAGGAGTAAAGGTTGACTTATATTTTGAAGAATCGATGAATTTAAGGTGGACTTATAGTAATTTAGGTTACTTATGGAAATGATTAACCTATCTTGAGGAAAATATGTTTAGGTTATCTTCTTTTTTTATAAGATGTTAGGAGTGATTAATGTTGTTTGGAGATGAATGATGAAGTTTATTTTGGAAGACTATGTTATCAAATCCTTCTTGTATTTTCGTTTCAATTTTAGTTTGGTTTATTTTGAGGAATTTTAATGACAGTTATTTATGGAATGGTCTATTATTATCATTGGGTAGTACCATGGAGCTTTGAAGATTTAAATTAGTTTCCCTTCTTATGGGGTTCATTATTTTGGAAGAGTTGTTTAATCTTACCCTTTATATTTTTGTGATAATGTTTAAAGATAGAAAAAAATAGATAGTTAATATTTGGTGGATTATGTGATTCTCTATTAGATGATTCTTGTGATTTCATGAGACCAAGTAGTTTTGAATGCTCATCATTTGGAGAAAATATTAGTTCTGGTAGAAACTTATCAAAGGACTAAACACTACATGAAGGTGGGTATATTTCCCTGTGTTTTATTCTATGTAGTAAATGAATTCCTCAAAACTATGAAAAAGAATGTAAAACAAAAACGTTGTCTGTTAACTCTTCCAACTGGGAAATAAAATACCATTTAACCCATAATAAGTTTGTGATTTTCTTATTGTTAACTTTCTCCTAATCAAGTTTTTTATCACTCTCCCTCAGAACTTGACCCTTTGTGTTTTCTTCCATATCCATGTTTTCCTACATGGAATCCTAGTATGGGTTAACTCGGGTGGCCTTTGTACTTCCTTTTCTTTCTTTCAAAGTAATAGTGTTACTGACTCATTTTACGATGTGGGACATTCAATGAAATTTAAAAACCCAATTTTAAAAATTGCGAGGAAGCAATTTCTTAAGGGGGGAACATTGTAACGACCCGAAATTTTGAATAAATATTGTTTCTTAATATTGTGTGTTATTTTATTTTTCATACTCAAAAAATGGTTTCGTTTGATAACATGAGTATAATAAAAACGATACTGTTGGGTTTTGACTATTATATGACCGTTAGTCAATATGACCGTTGAAAACTGAATGTCGTGACTTTTGTCTTTAAATACAAGTGAACTTGGTTAATTAATATAGAAAGGAGATTTGGTGGACTCATCCAGTAGTCTCGGTCTAATTGAATCCCATCTAACGGAACTTGGGAAGGAGGTACCACCACTGGACTTTGCTCTGGACCAAACCCAAGACAAACTTCATCGTGTGAAGCTAGAACAGAATTGCCTTCGCGAGAAGTTCAAACTGATAGAAATTATTACTCGTGCAATGTTATCTGAGCCTCCCTTGGATTCTCTCACCTTAGCACACCTTACAATTAGGTCCTATGATGGTGTGATAAGGGGCTATGTAAGGAGACCGTAACTACCTTGTGTAATCCTTTATTTTAAATAAAAAATTTGATTTCTTCTTATGATGATGTTTATGAATTTTCAAATGTTCGGACAAATATAGTATGTATATTTTTGGTGAATTTTAGAGAATGGATATTTTAAAATATGTTTACATAAACCTTAAATAATTAAATATTTGTAATGATTTTCAAAAAATGGTCTTATACAATTATGTTCAGTATGAAATTTAGAGTCTAATAAGATCAACTTAATTTTTGATTAATAGTAAATTATGATTAGTGATTTTATGGTTAGGATTAGTAATGTAACCAAATGGATTAGTAATCTCACTTAAATAAAGAATTAATATAATCTAGGCACCTTGATTAAGTAATGTGATTCAATAAAATAAGTAAATAACTATTTCAGAAATTATTATTCAAGTATTAGTTTTTTCGGGTTAATAGTTTTTTCTAATTAAAAATTAAATTAAAAATATTTAGAAAGTTATTTTTATAAAATGGATTTCATTTTTGAACTCAGAGCATCGATATTATGTTAAGGTAATTTTAGGTGATTTTTCTGAAAAAAATGATTTTTCGGTGAATAGTGTAATTATTTAAAAATTAAATTAAAACTATTTATAAAAGTATTTTTATAAAATGGAGTTAATTTTTTAAATTTTAGAATTTATTTTTGGTTAAGGTGAAATTTTTGTATTTTTCTGAGAAAGTTGATTTTTCAGTGAATAGTAAAAATACAGTTTTAGGGTTTCGGTATGTTTAATGACATCATAACTGTGTCATGATGATTTCATGATATATTTTATGGTTTGGCCGACCGAAGTAGATGAATTATTATACAGGGGGCTCCATGTGGGCTAACTCCATGAGAAATACGATGGGAGAGCCCATGGTTTTGAGAAAACCACTTGTGAGGTGTCCCTTGGCCATTAATGCCTTGTCCCCTCACATTCCCTATAAGTACCCACACTTTCCTCCTTTATTTTTCACTCACAACTCTCCCCCAACAAATCTATGGTCTCATTACCTCCCAAGGAGTCCTCTCAAGGTTCCCCCAATCCCTCAAAGTCCCAACCTTTGAGTTTTAAGAGTTACGTTTTAAGGTAAGGGATCCTACCTCTCTCTTTCTTTTCAAGTAATCTCTTTTATGTCATTTCTTTTATGCTTCATGTTCTTATGTTGGAGGATGTTATTTTATATTACTCTTACTGAACTTTTCATTTCCATATGATGAGAGACCCCCTCTTTCTCTCATCATTTCATTTTAATAATTATAAAGTGGCGTCGTTAGGCTGCCGAATTTTTAAGGGATTCTTTCACCCTTCTCGTTTTCAAGTTCTATTTTCATGTCAAGTATTTCAAGTTCCTTTTTATTATGTTGGGGTATTATATCTAAATCTATCATACTAATATTTTATATTCTTATGATTATAGTCCCTATTTTATCACCTCAATTCTGTATTTTGAAGTTTTAAGTGGCGTCGTTAGGCTGCCGAATTTTTAAGGGATTCTTTAACCATTCTCATTTTTTTAAAAGTTCTACTTTCATGTCAAGTCATTCAAGTTACTTTTTGTTATGTTAGGGTATGATATCTATATATATCATACTAATCCTTTATGTTAATATGATGAGAGACCCTATTTGATCTCGTCAATTCATTTTTGTTAATGTTTAAGTGGCGTTGTTAGGATGCCGAATTTTTAAGGGATTCTTTCACCTTTCTCATTTTTCAAAGTTCTACATTCATGTCAAGTCTTTCAGGTCCATTTTTATTATGCTGGGTTATGATATCTATATCTATCATACTGAACTTTTATGTTCAAATGATTAGATACCCTATTTGATCTCGTCAATTCATTTTTGTTGAAGTTTACGTGACGTCGTTTGGCTGCTGAATTTTCAAAAGAGAAATCTTATTTTTGTCTTCCTTTTAAGATTTTCATTTCATATGGTATGTCATTAAAATTTCATTACCATATTCTTATATCCATTATATTCTATCCCTATACTATTTTATGGATCATTTATGAGTGGGTGAGGCATGTCCCCTCTCTTTTCAATGTTTTCTAAAACCCTACAACATAGCTGTTATGCTGCCGAATTTCCATTTCAAAATGTCTCTCTCTTTTTCCCAAATTATGTTATTTTATTAAGTGAATACTCAAAGCTCTTTCATCTAAAGGGGTATTCACATATATATCAAAATGTTATATTTTAAATTCTGGGATTTACATACATGATACCCACTTTCCTTTTCTGTGGGTTTTACAGTGACATAAAGATCATGTCTTTAAAGCTGTTTTTAAAATTTTATGATTATGAAATGAAACTCACTTATTTTATGCTATATGGGTTGTTTATGAAATGATTTATGATGATATATGTGGATCACATGATAATAAATGCAAATTTAAGGGTGTTCCCTGATAGCGCTCCAATGCATTGGGTAAAGAACTAATCTCTAGAGATGACCATTTAGACTGGTACCTTAGTGAATAACCTTGGTAATTTTTATTAAAACCTTGGGGATGGACCTTGGTGAAACGGAAATGATTGTCTTTGTAAATTGTTGTATCCACATCTTCAAGTTATGAAAAACGTTATTTTTATTATGATATGCCTCATTATTTCTTTCTCATTCCGTAAAGTTCTTTTTCATGACTTTACTGATGTATCTCAAGTTCATATGTTAAATGTTTCCCTTGTTTCCCTTACTGGGCCTTCTGCTCACCCATTCTTTTAATGTATGTCCCTAGGTTATGATATACAGTAATGAACCTAGGATAAACATAAAGTGAATCCTTTAAAGTGTTTAAGGATAATGTTTTATGTTTTCATGTTTTGAGTTCCTGGTTTCCAAGACACTAAACCTTAAAGATCCTCGGTTTTGTAAAATGTAATGAAAAGTTATGTTATAAAAAGGTGGGATTTTATATTGGTGACTAGAACCTGAAGGTTTTTTCCGAATAGGGAAGGTATTTTCTAAGAGAACCCTACACACTCAAAATTAGCTACTGAATTAAAATTTCATGAATCCTCCCCCAGGGATCGTGCCTTGACTAACCCCAAGCCCGCCTTCCATAGGCCAGGGGCTGGCGACTAGCACTATAAGTGTGTTCCCTAAAACTGGGAAGGCATTTCCATTATAAACTATAAACACTCGTAACCAAGACACAAAAAGATACAAACTCAATTCAAATGTATAGAAAAAAGAGTGCGGAAAGTAAAAAGGGGTCAGAATACAAGTCCAACACTAATAGTACAAGTACAACTGAAATAAAATACAACTGAAGAAAAATAAAGGAAGCTACTGGTTTGTCCTCCGAGTTATTTCTAGAAGGGTAGGTACAGATCCCCACCTCAGCACTCCATGTCCACTTCTCTCCTCCACGTACCAAAATTCCATATGGTCTACCTCTGAGCACCGTCCAATCCTAGTACTCTTAGCCTCAGTCAGCATTGTCCGTCATTTGCTTCCAACACAACAATGTGCCGTCATTGCCCGTGAAGGGTTGAGTATAACGATACTCAGTTGGGACCCCGAGACCCTTAAGGCCTCACAATAATCCACCAAGGATAAACCACAAATTATGAAATCAACAAATAACCCTACTTAGGTATATTCCCATACATATACCTAAGTTATCAAATAATCCATCTCAATCATGAGGAAACATAGAGGTACTCACTCAGCTCACACCAGGTAATTATTAGGTGCGGTAGTTGAGGCGATTAGTTATAAATACAGAATATTCTTATTCTGTTAAGAGGCTCTTCTACTAATCTGCACATAATCGCTAGGATCTGACCCACACTAATCACTAGAGCTAACCCACAATTGATCCCTTGGAGCTGACCCACACAGGATCTCTAGAAGCGGACACACATAGGATTGTTGGATCTGAACGACACAGGATTGCTGGAGCAGACCCACACAGGATTACTAGGAGATGACCCACACAATATCTCTAGTAGCTGAACCACACAGGATCTCTAGGAGCTGACCCACATAGGATCTCTAGGAGGTGACCCGCACATGATAGCTCGGAGCGAACCCGCACATGATGGCTAGGAGCACTCTTCTCGTCATAGCCAACTACTGTGTTTTTTCACTAGGCCTGGTCATCTCTAGTAGAGTCTGTTCCCAAGCCACTAGTCTATTCTACAACTGCCATGATGTCCCAAGAAGAAGTATCTAATTTTTTTTTCACGTCATAAGGGTCTCAACGCAACAGACAGTGCATCAATCGGACACCCAGTCTGTGAGTTATTAGCCTTCTTGTCCCGGGGACCCGATTGGATTCGTGGTTGATCCAACCTGACTATACCACATCCTAATATGAAACTCTAGTGGGGTATAATCAAATGGACCGTCTCACCCCGAGGTTTCCATCACTGCTGAAGGTTCTTCAAACAGACGTCTAATGCCAATGTTATGGCAGAAAGAAAGTAAATGGGTCGTAGTGGGCTCGGGTCTGGTACGACTGAGTTGGACCGACTTGGTTTGGGTCGAACCGGTTCGGGAAGACCAGGCCTGACCCGCTGGGTCCGGCCCGGCCCACTGGGTAACCTATCCCTTTGGGTTCGGTCGCGCATGCTGTGAGGGTCTGTCGAGGGCCGTGGGTGGCCGCGAGGCCGTGGAGGTCGTGAGGCCGCAGGGCGGCTCGGTCGGGGCAGTTTGGCCGAAAGGGTAGTGTCGGCTAGACCCAGATGGCATCGGTTGGTCGGACGGTGGCGCAGACAGCAGCTCGGACGGTAGTTCAGTCTGGGCGGTGCAGTGAGGCCACAACGGAGGTTTGGCCGGGGCGGTGGCGGTTCGGATGAGGTGGCGGTTCAGCCTGGGCGGCGCGATGATGTCGTGGCGGGGTTTCATCTAGGGTGGTATGGCGAGCCTGTGACGGTGGTTTGGTCGGGGTGGCACAGTGAGGCCGTGACAGCGTTTCGGCTGGGGCATCATGGTGAAGCCGCAGCGGTGGTGGTCGCAGAGCGGCGCCGTTGCGTCATTTACTTTGTCACGACTGGCAGTGGTGTCATCCACCATTCTCATTCCCCATCATGGTTGATCTATGTCCTCCTCCATTGTGAAGAACACCACAAATCATCACAAGAGTTACAGAGAGGACGAGCCCTGTAATTTTGTCCCGCACTCTCCACATTAGAGTGGTAGAAAGTGTCTCAACAAAGACTAGAAGTCAATAATGAAAACCTCTTTGAATTAATACGATTTATGGATCAAATTGATTTGGTTTATTCACATTCACCTTGATTTCCAAAGAATTGGGAAATTAAATGAGAGAAATCAAGAATGTAATAATAACCCCTACCTTGGATTGATCATTGACTTTGGCTCAGGAAGGAACTATGGACGTATATTTGTCGTAGATGAAGACGTCCCACATTGGAGGAAGTCGAATATATCAGCGTTCGGCATGCCCGCCACACATCTCTGATCCCAAGCTCGTTCGTTGGTTCTTTGTAGGCGTTCTTTGTTGGAGAGATTTTATCCCAAGGCACCTTCATTTTCCAACGATTAATTTCCCCCAAACCACCAAAAAGAAGAGATGGAGAATATAATACAATATGTTGGCATAATTTCAAATTGGAACATTTAATTAATTAATATGGCTTAATTAATTAAAGGGGGTGGGTTGGCATAATAAATGTTGGAGGAGTTGAAGAGGCTCCCCCATATTTAATAAGAAGATTGAGGGTTTCAATCCTTGGGTGGTCCCCACCACCATAACTCCTCATGGGAGGTTTTACTAGCTTGGGTGGTCCCCACCACCGAGCATTATATTTGGAGAATAAAAACCATGTGTTCCCCACCACCACAATATCCACAAGAGTTTTGTTACAACAAAATATAATAAAATGTGTGTTTATTTTATTTTATTATTTCCATGAAAAACCGAAAACATATCTTTCACCCTCAACCAACTATCATCGAGGTGAAAGTATCCTTAAGCAAATACTGGCACTGTGAGTTCAACGGTGCCCTTGGATTTCAATTCTGAGCACCGGTTTAGAAGTTAGAAACACCCACTCACACATTTACTGAACGTACCTGAAAATAGGTTTATAATTTCATTCCGGGCACACCGTGCCTCGAAATCACGCGTCGTCAATTTTCATGGACTCCTAAAATTTCCATATATTAAAAAAAATTACATGTAAATTCTGGGTCTTTACATTCTCCCCACCTCAGGTCTTTATGTCCCTATATGCCACAAAACAAACTAAGGAAACAAGTGGGGGTATTGAGCGCACATTTGAGCCTCCCGCTCCCATGTGCTCTCCTGGAGGTTCCCATGCTACAAGAATACGCACAATAGAGGTATTGACCGCCCATAAAGGACCTACTCTTATCAATCCTTAATTTCCACTGGAACCTCCATAAATTTCTCCCCATCATCTAAATCTAACTCTCCATGGTCGATGATGTGGGATTTTTCATGCACGTATCTCCTCAGTTGGGATACGTGGAAGACATCAAACTCCTGGTGCAACTGAGGTGGAAGAGCTAAGTGGTACGCCACCTCTACAATTCTACTGATTACCTGAAAATGTTCGATGAATCTCGTAGATAACATTCCGCCTCGACCAAATTCCCAAAAACCTCATCAAAGTGATACATGTAGAAAGACGTGGTCATCATCCGAAAACTCTAGAGGTCTACGTATCTTGTCAGCATAAGACTTCTTCCTCCTCTGTGCAATCTTCATCCACTCCTAGATGATCTGCACCTTCTCTGTGGTAGCTCATACCATCTCTGGTCCCACTAGTGCTGACTCCCCTGGGTCAGTCTAGTACAATGGTGATCTGCACGGTCACCCATACAATGCCTCGAATGGTTCCATCCCAGTGGTGTATTGATAGCTGTTTTTGTATGCAAACTCCAACAAAGGAAAGTGATCCTCCTAGATACAACCGAAGTCTAGGACACAAGCATGTAGCTTTTCCTCGAAGGTCTGAATGGTCCGCTCAGTCTGGCTATCCATCTGAGGATGGAAGGCGGTGCTCAAACGAAGCTTCATCCCGAAAGCCTCATACAATCCCTTCCAAAGCCGAGATGTAAAACCTGCATCACGATCGGAGACAATCGTTGAAGGTACTCCATGTAGCCACACAATCTTCTGAACATAGAGGCGTCCCAAGATCTTTATTGAACCCTGCTCTCTGATCACTAGGAAGTGGGCCGACTTGGTGAGTTGGTCGACAATCACCCAAATCGAGTCATGACCCCTGGATGTACGTGAAAGTCCTATCACGAAGTCCATAGATATCCCATCACACATCCACTCTGGGACCCCTAAAGGCTGAACCAAGCCTGTTGGTACTTGATTCTCCGCCTTCACTTGCTGACAAGTGAGGCACCAAGAAACAAACTCTGCAACTGTTTTCATCATTCCTGACCACTAGTGTTGTCATCAGAGGTCCTGGTACATCTTCGCCACTCTTGGATGTACCGCTAGAGGGGATTTTTTCAACTCCCTCAACACTTCCTTCATGAAGTTACAATGGTACCATGGTATGCCCTCTGAAGAGGATGACGTGCTCCCCTCCTTCAGAAAATCCATCAGGTTCCTATTCTATGGATATCTGAGCATGTCATATCTCATAGTTAATGTCCCCACACTGAGCCTCCATGACTCGCAGAAGAAGTGGGGGAGTGACTCTAAGAGAATGTAGAAAATCTTCTTCATCTATATCTACAAAGGATATCTGCTAAGCGGCTAGATTCTCTGTCACGTCACCTAATAGGTGTATACCAGACCACTTGCTATGTGAACCAGCTACAATGTTACCCTTCCCTAGAGTATTGACTATCTCAAATTCATAGTCCTATAGGAACTCAAGAAAATGTCGCTATCTCAGTTTCAGGTCCTTATGAGAAAATATTTACCTGAGACTCTTGTGATCCGAGTAGAATGTAAAGCACTCGTCCATCAATTAATGTCGCCAAATCTTCAAGGTGAAGACCAATGCTTCTAACTCCGGGTCTTGGGTAGCATAGTTCTACTTGTGTTGTCTCAGCTGTGGAGAACCATATGTGATCACTGATCACTCTTGCATCAGAACACATCAGATTTTGGTCCCTAATGTGTCGCAATAGAATACGTACCCTACACCCTCCTCTGGTAGCCTCAAGATGGGGGCACTAGTCAGCCTCTTCCTCAGCTCCTGAAAACTATGTCGGCATCTCTCCGACCACATGAAGGGTTTCCCCTTCTTCGTCAATGATGATAGTGGTTTTGAAACTCTAAATAAATCTGGCACAAATATCTGCTAATATCCAGTCAAACCCAAGAAACTTCGTACCTCAATCACACTCTTGGGTGGATCCCAAGTAAGTATCACCTCAATATTCACTGGATCTACTGCAACTACAGCCTTCGATATGACATGTCCTAGAAAGTGAACCTCTCAAATCCAAAACTGGCACTTTGTGAGCATACCACAAAGATGGTGCTCTCAGAGTGTGTCCAATAATACTTGTAAATGATAGGCATGCTCCTCCTCAGTAGACAAATATATCAGAATGTAATCATTGAAGACTAGCACAAAACAATCTTGTTATGGCTAAGAATCATGTTCATGAGTCCCATGAACACTGATGGAGTGTTGGTCACACTAAATGGCATAACCATGAACTCATAATGGTCATACCAACAACTGAAGGTTGTCTTCTGTACATCCTCGTATCATACTCTGAGTGGGTGATAGCCTGATCTGAGGTCTATCTATGAGAACCATCGTGCTCCCTTCTATTGATCAAAGGGGTCATAAATTTTCAGAAGTGGGTACTTGTTATTTACGATCACCTGGTTCAGGCACCAATAGTCAACACAAAGCCTCAATCTCCCATCTACCATCTTGGGAAATAGAATTGGGGCTACCCAAGGTGAAACTCTGGGCTGGATGAACCCCTTCTTCTATAAGTCCTCCTATTGTACCCATATCTCATGAAGCTCTGTGGGAGCCATCTAATACGCTTTTGTAGATATCGGTGCCATCCTGGGGTACAAGTCAATGTAAAATTCCACCTCTCTATGAGGATGTAGACCCGAAATATCATCAGGGAAGACATCCACATACTGTTCCACCACTATAGGATAATTTGGACTCTCCACATCAACTGCTCTGATGGTAAGGCTATCCAACTGATGAGTGATGACTGCACCCTCGTCCGGGTAAGTTCATCATGAGCTGCTAAGGCTATCTTATCACCGGTGAAGGTAAACTTGATCCCATACATGCGAACACACCGCACTTTGCTCCTAATAAAGTCAATATAAGCATGGACTTTAGATAAGTTGTACATACCCAATATGATGTTGTAAGGCCTCAATGTCGCTACTAGGAGATCCCAGCTGATGCTCTCACCTCCTAATGTAATCTCTCACTACCGAAACTAGTGCGTAATCATCAAATCCGCTCTTGTAGGAGTCTCTATCCATAAGGATCAAACCAACAGCTCCATCGGAATCTCGGAGCTCTGAAAGAGGGCAGTGGAAATAAAAGAATGACTGGAACCAGTGTGTATAAGCTCTACAACTATGGTGGAGTAGACACAGATCATACCTCGTATCATCTCTATAGCTCCATGATCGTAAGCCTCAGCTTCCTGGAGCTAAGCTCTCACCAATCCACCTGCACATTGTAGTTGGGGTGGACCTCCTAGTGGTGGTGGCAGTAACATCTCAAATCGTCGCCCACTGCCAGCTGCACAACCAGATCCTCTTCCACATCCACATACTCCATGAGGACCTCCACAGTCGAATATTTGTCTCTTTCTGGGTGGTCCTTCAACCGTATATTAATCATCTAAATGGATGGTCAGACATTCACGATCCATGTGACCCTGCTCGCCACATTCGTAACACTGCCTGCTATTGGAATGACTTTCTCCGCCTCCGGTGCTCCGCACAACTGACATTGAGTCATGCGGTCATCCACCTCTATGTCTGGTCCTCTTGGACCTTTGAGACATCTGTCTACTGCCAACTACAGAAGACTCTCCCACGTGATGACTTGTGGTGGGTCTCACTGCTGGATATTGCTTAGCAAGGAAACTCTCCACAAATAGGTCTCTCTCTAACACCCCCACATGTGTCGGGATGCTGAGTGAGATCATAGAAGCCCTAATCTCTCTCCTAAACCACTGCTCGATGGTCTCATCCATGACGAATGGGTCCTGCACCATATCTGTGAGGTAGTGTGAGAGGTCAGTGAACCTCGTTGAGTACTGAGCCACAGTCATTCTTCCCTACTATAGATGAAGAAGCTCCTGCATGCGCACTGTGCGAAGAGTCGTTGGGAAAAACTCTACCCAAAACAGGCTGTCGATTTCTTCACAGAGAAGCGTCACCTCATCAAGAACCTGGAGAATCAAGCTCCACCATCTGCCAGATGCTACCTGTAGAAGGCTGGCGACAAGGATCACCATGAGATAGACTGGTGTCCCTACCCATCGGAGGACCCTCACCACAGCCTCCATCCAATCCCCAGCCGCCTGTGGGTCTGTCTCTCCCCTAAACCTGGGTGGCCTCTAGCGCTGGAACTCATGAAACGCACTCATGTGGCATGCATCATCTGCTACTGGAGTTGGTGTCTTTGGTGGCCCAATGGTTAATGGTACCGCTGGTGCCCCTACTGGTGCCTCTACTGGATAAGGGCCCTACACCGAGGCCTCATAGATGGGTGGGATATCAGGGCATACAACTCTCAGAACCCTAGATGGATATCTTCATGGAGGCATCCTGAAAATAAAAAGCTACGCCACAATCAAAAAGTGATACCTTGTCTGTTGACTTTAGGGTTCACAAAGGAAACTCCGGAAAACACACACGCAATCAGTGTTTTCATGCACTAAGTCTGAAATCAGAAGTAATGGTCATGTTGTATGGATACGTCAGTCACCGCACCAATACTGGATTCCCTAAACTGAAAACCACATTCACTACACTTAACATTATTTCAATTAAAAAGAAATATTAGAGTCCTATTTTCTATAGTATAATTGACTCCTCTGATACCAATTTGTCATGGCCCATCCCCTGGGGCCTGTGTCGTGACTAACAACAAGCCTGCCTTCCATAGTCCAGGGGCTGACGACTAGCACCATAGGTGTATTCCCTAAAACTGGGAAGGCATTTCCATTATAACCTGTAACCACACGCAACCATGTACCCAACAAGATATGAACACAAGTCAACTGTATAATAAAAAGTGTGATGACAGTAAAAAGAGGCTGGAAGACAAGCCCAATAGTAATAGTACATGTACAATTGAAATACAATACAACTGAGGAAAAAGATAGGTAGCTACTGGTTCATCCTCTAAGTTCCTACCTAAAGGGTAGGTACAAATCGCCTCCTCAGCATTCCACATCCACCAATCTCTTCTACATACATACACACCATATGGTCCATATCCGAGCATCATCCAGTCCTAGTACTCTCAACCTCAGTCAGCACTGTCTGTCGTCTGCATCTAACAGAACAAGGTGCAGGAATAGCCCGTATAGGGGTGAGTACAACGATACTCAGTAGGTACCCCGAGACCCTCATGGTCTCACAAAAATCCACCAAGGATAAACCACAAATTATGAAATCAACAGATAACCCTACTTAGGTTTATTCACATACATATACCTAAGTTATCAAGCAATCCATCTCAATCATGAGGAAACACAGAGGTAATAACTCATATCACACCAGGTAATTATTAGTTATGGTAGAAGAGATGATTATTTATAAATACTAAATCATCTTATTTCGTTATGAGGCTCTACTTATAACCTACACGGAATCGCTAGGAGTTTACCCACACGGATCAGTGAAGTTGACTCGCACATGATCGCTAGGAGTTGACCCACACAGGATCACTAGGAGATAACCCTCACAGGATCGCTGGAGCTAAACCACACAGGATCGCTGGGAGCTGACCCACACAGGATTGCTCGAAGCTGACCCACACATGATCACTAGAGCAGACCCACACAGGATCCCCCGGAGTTGACCCACATAGGATCACTTGGAGCTGACCCACACAAGATCGATGGAGCTGACCCGTAGAGGATCGCTAGGAGCTGACCCACACAGGATAGCTAGGAGCCGACACATACATGATAGCTAAGAGTACTCTTCTCATCACATCCAGCTATTGGGTTTCCGTACTACGCGTGCTCCTCTCCGGGAGAGTTCATTCCCCAAGACACTGGTTGACTCTAAAACTATCATGATGTCCCACGAAGAAGTATCTGAAATTTTTACCATTTCATATGGGTCTCAACTCAACAGACGGCATGTCAATCAGACACCCGGTCTGTGAGTTATTAGCCATTTAGTCTCAGGGGCCCAGTTTGATTTGTGCTCGATCCAACCGGGTCATACCCCATCCTAATCCAAAAATCTAGTGGGGTATACTCAAAGGGATCTTCTCGATCCGAGGTTTCCAATGCTACTGACGATTCGTCAAATGAACGTCTCTTGCCAAAGTTATGGCCAAAAGAATGTAAATGGGTCATAGTGGGCCCGGGTCCGGTCTGACCCGGACAAACTGACCTGGTCCGACCCGGTTTGGGTCGACCCTGCCTGACCCACTAGGTCCGTCCTGGCCCGCTGGGTGGCCCGACCCATTGGGTTTGTCCTAGCAGGCCGGGAGGGGCCGTGGAGGGCCACAGGTGGCCACGAGGTAGCGGAGGGAAAGATAAGGGTGCGAGGCCATGGGGTCGCTTGGTCAGGGTGGTTTGACTGGAAGGTTGGCGAAGACTTGACCTGCAAGGCGGTGATGGCTCAGACGGTAGCTCAGAAGATGGTGGCAGCTGGTATGGACGGAGCGACGGGGCGAGGCCACGCTAGAGGTTTGGCCAGGGCAACACGGTGAGGTTGTGGCGGTGGTTCGGCTTGAGCAGTGCGGCGAGTCCATGATGGTGGTTTGGCCAGGGCGGTATGGCAAAGCCACTACGTTGGGGTTCCGGGAGTGGCGTTGTTGCGCCAGCGCCTTCATCACGGTCGGCGGTGGTTCCGGCCGCCGTTCTCATGCCCCTTCATGGTTGTTCTCTATCCTCTTCTATCGTGAAGAATGCTACAATTCATCACAAGAATTATGTAGAGGACATGCCATGTCAGTTTGGCCCACACTCTCTGCATTAGAGTGGTAGAAAGTGGCTCAACAATGATTAGAATTCAAGAATGACAAACTCTTTAAATTAATATGATTCATGGATTAACTCTCTTTGGTTGATCCATGTTTTCCATGCTTTCTAAGAATGGTGAAATTAAACGATAGAAATCAAGAATTTAATAATAACCCCTACCTTGGATTTATCATTTAAGTTGGCGTGATAAAAAATTATAGTTATAAGTTCATCATAGATGAAGACGTCCCACATTGGAGGAAGTCAAAGATATCGGCGTTCATCGTGCCTGCCACACGTCTCTGATCCCGGGCTCGTTCTTTGGTTCATCATAGGTTTTCTTCATTAGAGATCTTTTTTCCCAAGGCTCCTTTCTTTTCCAATGATTAATTTCCCTCAACCCACCAAAAAGAAGAGATAGTAAATATAATAAAATATGTTGGAATAATTTCAAATTGGAACATTTAATTAATTGATATGGCTTAATTAATTAAAGGGATAGGGTTGGCATAATAAATATTGGAGGAGTTAAAGAGGCTCTCCCATATGTAATAGAAAGTTTTAGTGTTTAAATCCTTGGGTGGTCCCCACCACTATAACCCCTCATGGGAGGTTTTACTAGCTCGGGTGGTCCCCACCACCGATTATTCAATTTGGAGAATAAAACTCATATGGTCTCCACCTCTAATATATCCACAAGAGGGTGGTTACAACAAAATAAAATAAAATGTGTGTATTTTATTTTATTATTTCCAAAAAACCCAAAACAATATCTTTCACCCTCGACCAACAGTCATCGAGGTAAAAGTCTCCTTAATTAAATACCATCGCTGCAAGTTCAATGGTGCCCTCAGATTTCAATTCCATGCAATGGATCAAAAGTTAGGAAAACCTGCTCACATGTTTACTGAACGTACTTGAAAAAATGTTCAGAAATTCATTCTGGGCAAACCAGGTCCCGGAATCATGCGCCGTAAATTTTCGCAGACTAGTAAAATTTCCTATTTATTTCAAAAAAGTACATGGAAATTTTGGGTATTTACATAAAAAACCAAAAAAAAATAAGGTATAACCATAACAGTAAAGTACAACCACAAGTACAACTGAAAACTGAAAATAGTGGGCCAAAATACAAGCCCTATAAATTGAAAAGAAAGTAAAAATCTATCACATCTCCCTGGAGCTCTACTTAGAGGGTAGTAGCTATAAGTATGAATTTGAAGAAAAGGATCTCGACTGCCCCCATTGCACCAAGCTCCACCATGTCCTGAACCTCCAAATTCCACCTCATAGAGTCAGTAGTCTGCACTAGACACACACATGCGGGCGGAGCCTGTGCAAGGGTGAGTATAACAACTTAGTAGGGGACCCCAAGACCCCCGAAGTTCTCTTAGTAATACACAAAATAAAACATCACATGAAATAACACAAAGGTAATATCATAAGCAAGATATAAATCATAAAGAACAAAGGAAAAGAGATAGTTAAATCTAGTAGTATTACTTCAAGGTTACTGGGATAGGGATGACTAGTCGTAAAGCCGGATCATTCTATCCATAGTAACTCTACTGATGACCCATAAAGTTCCCTGTATGCTGACCTGTATAGGTCGCTAGATGGTGACCTGTATTGGTCATTGGTGCTGACCTGTATTGGTCGTTGGTGATGACCCATATTGGTCGCTGGTGCTAACCTGTATTGGTCGCTGGTGTTGAACTATATTGCTCGCTAGTATAGAGGTAGGGATGATTAGTCATACAGTAATATCATCCCACTTTGGAGTTTCTGACGATGACTCATATTGGTTTCTCTTCCTCATCATGTCACAGCTGGCCACTAGATTCCCACACGTTGCACGCCTAATCTCCAAAACATTCTGCTCCACAAGCCATCGGTCATATTTCAATCAGTTCTATGTCACACAAAAACCATACCAAATGGAACGCCCTGTCATAGGGGTCCCAACATGACTAATGGTGCATCAATTAGATGCTTGGGATGTGAGATATGGGCACCTATGTAAAAATGGCCTATTTGGATTCACGTATGATCCCACCCAGGTCACACAACAAACTTCGTAAATACTAACTTAGATTATATCCAAAGGACCAACTTGTCACAAGGGTCCTTATGCCATAGACGGTGCGTCGATCGAATGCCCATTATGCTAGTTACACCGCTTTACGTTAAACAGGGGTGATCACACCTTGTTCTGACCTAGCTCGGTAAGGCCTGCTAGAATATACCAAAGGGACTACTTCCCAAAAAGGGTTCCCAACTATTGGCGCCAAAATTCGGGATAGAGAAGAAGCCAAAAAGAAGGCACTATGGACTACCTTGTGAAGCTATTTTGTAGAGTCCACCCAGCACCGTGGCCGCCGTGAAGCAAGGAGGCGGGACGATCCACGAATGCATTTGACGTTCATGTGCCCGCTGTGAAGCTGGGAGGTGGGCCGCTCTACGAACGCATTTGACGTTCTCAAACCCGCCGTGAAGCTAGGAGGTGAGACGCTCTGCGAATGCCTTTGACATTCACGAGGCCACCGTGAAGCTAGGATGCGGGCCGCTCCATGAACACATTTGACTTTCATGAACCTTTCGTGAATCAAGGAGGTGGGATGCTCCGTGGATGCATTTGACGTTCGTGAGCCCGCTGCGAAGTAAGGAGGATGGACGCTCCGTGGACGCATTTGAAGTTCGCGAGCCCACCGTGAAGCAACCTAGTCCCTATTCGCGCCGCGTAATCTACGCTTCACGGCGCCTCTTAACTATAAATACCTGGATCCCCGTGAGATTAAATGACAGACAACCCGACCATTCTACTTCCCATATTCTGAATCGTGAAGCACCCTTATGCTCTACGAACAATGATCTGTGTGAGGTACTTCTGCTCTGCGAAGTGCCTCCCCTTTGTCTTGTTTTGATCCCCTATTACCAGAGGGAATCCATTCAAGAATCCTAAGGGCCTTCGCGAAGGAAGGGGATCCCCAAGGGGACCTAGGTCTTCATGGAGCGTTTATGCTTCTTGAAACACCCTTCATGTACACATGATCCCCATGTTATGGCATGGTTGATCGTACCACGATTCACTGTTTTATTTCACCCTTATACCAATGTACTAAATTAGCATTGTATTGAAAATTACAAGTATAATAAAAAATTTAACTCCATGTTTGATTAAATTATTTTTTTTAACACTGTTAAAGAGGTAAATGTTACATGTTTTGATAATTATATTCAAGGAGGAGGTGATTTGGAGAGTCCATGATGAAGTCCAAGAAAGATGGGCCAATCTGCACAAGATCCAAGAAAACCATTGGACTCAACCGCATATTTCTACTGAACCGTGAATCCAAATGTGCTAAAATTTTGTGGGCCGGTCCAAAATTCGATGGGATACATTTCATATTAAGGAACCGAATCCCCATTCATCCTCTACGATGACCATACTAACTGATCTGTCCAAGGGATCAAAGTTGGACCAAGTCAAATGAAGTGTTCTGTATTTTATCAATATCTAGATCTGTAGTTGTCCAAATGGTGCCACACATTCGGTGGAGATATCCAAGAGGTGGCGCTAAGACTTTTATATTTTCTCCAAAGCGAGATAAGGCTGTATGAAGGCCGAAATGCGTGGTAAAATTGGACTGAAGAAATTTGTGTGCGTAAAACCACCTTCCAATTTTCCTATAAAATGGCACCTTGGGCACCCCATTTGCAAGTTCGGCCATGAGGCAAGGTTCTTCCATTTTGGAGTCCCCAAGGAGTCTTCTCAAAAACCTTAGATTTTCAGGATGCTATGGGAAGTTCTAATCCAACATCTTCTTCTTCTTCTTCTCTCATGGTTTTCTAAACCCCTTGTGATCACCCGCGGAGGAACGTGATGTAAATCCCAAGCTTCGTGTTTGTAATATTTGAATGATCTTTTAAATTCCAGGTTCTTGTGTTGTTTTTCATCATCCCCTATTATTATTTTATTGAGTTATGTACTGGTATGTGATGATCAACGTATATGATCATGTTTGGGGGTACCCATTCATGTGATGTTTCACACACCGTTCACAACTTTCTTTTCCCCCTTTCAATTGCTATGTTTGTGTGGTTCATATTGGTCAATTGAACTCACATAAGCACTATCAAGGCCATGTACATTTAGTTCATGGTATCATAAAGAAATAACATACTAACCTGGACAGCACATCTAGTTCTTCATGGGTTGCCTTGGTGAGTTTCGGTTATGAAGTCAAACACAATTCACCCAATCATCGGCGGTGTCCGGTGAATCATTGTATGTTTTCGACTGAACCCTAGGAGGTATCCTAGTATAAACTCAGTAAAATTATGGTTCTAGGTGTTACAAACCAAGTATTAAAGGATCATAACCCTATATCATGAAGCGATGAATGATAAACAACATGAGAGTACCCAGGGTTGATCACGCTTAATTAATTCCGTTAATCTCTACATTGTTTTATTACTTTCATTTTGTATTTTCATATTTAATCATAAAACCCCGAAGTTTTACAAAACCTCACTCACCTTATACATTCATAATCAAAACCCTCTTTTTAAATTAATGATCTAATGCTCTTTTGAGAGATGACCTAGGGTTGCTGCCATACTGCAGAAATTCTAGTCAAAATTAAACAACAAATTTGACGCGCTCGATAACGCGATCAAATTTTGGCGTCATTACCAGGGAACCAAGATCCTTTTTTCATTATTTATTTCCTTTTATTTATTTATTTTTCTTCTTAATTAGTATTATTTTAAATACCACACCCCCATTTTATTTTTTTTGTTTTGGGTTTTGTATTTATTTATTTTTTGGTGTGTTCTTCCTCTCTCTCTCCCTCTCCTTCTTCATCTCCCTCTTTGTAATTGTGTATTATAAAATTATATTCTCTTTTCACCCTTTTTAAGTGATTTTATCCAAATTCAAAAAAACACTCCACATATTATTTGCATGACTCGATCGGGTAAAGAAACACTACTTGAATTTGACCCTGAAATTGAAAAGTCACTTCACACACAAATCAAGGTATCTAGAGAAGGTCAATCAAGTAACATTGAGGAACCCCTTTTGGAACATCATGTGGTCCTAAACAAATCCAAAATTGAACCCAGTCAAACCCAAGAAAGCATTCTTGTAAATAACTGAACTTTAAAAGAACTGACCACCCCAGATGTGGAGTACCAACCTGCGTATATCCAATATCCTAAAGAAGCGGCCAATTTTGAGCTAAGATCAGGACTCATCCACCTCTTTCCAAAATTCCATGGCCTTCTCGGTGAGGACCCTCACAAACATCTAAAGGAGTTTCACATAGTGTGCTCTACCATGAAACCCCAAAATGTGTCTGAGGACTTAATTAAGTTCAGGGCCTTCCCATTCTCCCTTGATGGTGTAGCCAAAGATTGGATATAATATTTTCCTGCCAAAATTGGGGGCTAGAATAACCTTAAAAGAATCTTTCTAGAGAATTTATTCCCTACCTCCCGAACTGCATCAATTTGGAAAAAAATATGTGGAATTAGGCAATCATGAGGAGAGACCCTTCATGAATACTGGGAGATATTCAAGAGACTTTGATCAAGCTGCCCCCACCACCAGATTAGTGAACAACTATTAATCCAATACTTCTATGAGGGACTCATTCCCATGGATCATGGAATGGCTAATGTTGTAGCTAGTGGTTCCCTAGTTGATAAAACTCCTTCTGCTGCTAATGACTTAATATCCAACATGGCTCAAAGTGCACAACAATTTGGTACACGAGCAATTGCACCAACCCGAGGAGTTCATGAGGTAAGTAATTAAACCCTTGAAAAAAAGTTAGATACTAAACTTGATTAATGCATACCCTTATAAGAAAATTAGCTCAAGAACAAGTTAACTCTCACTCTAATTCTATTCCATTAAATTGTGTTATTTGTTCTGATAACACTCATTTTTTTGACGAGTGCCCAAAACTTCAAGATTTATCTGAGTCTTGTGCAGCTGTGTTCCTAGGGAATCCATTCCAATAAGTACCTCCCTTCAACCAAGAACAATTCAGGCCAAATCCAAATCCAGTGTGGTAAGGACAACCCTAGTACTAGCCAAGAGTATACTCAAGCTACCCCAAGAAGAATTGGTATCAACAAGGCCAAGGTATGTAACCTTATTATCCTTCAACTTCTCAAAACAATCATCCCCCTCCTCCAAAATCTGAACCAAGCCTTGAGGATATGGTGAAGAAAATGGAAAACCATAACCTCCAGTTCCAATAGACCACAAAATCAGCAATTCAAGATTTGCGAACTCAAGTGGGACAATTGGTGAACACCATCGGTGAGCTTAAGAAGCAAGGGTCTGGACAACTACCATCCCAACCCATTGCCAATCTGAAGGACAAAGGTAATGTATGTGAAATTACACTTCATAGTGGTAAAGAAGCTTCTCCTTTTACTGATTCGATGAAAAAGGTATGTCCCCCTCTTGAAAACACTCCTTCCAAACCCTCAAAAATTCCATTAATGAAAAACAAAATAAAAATGTAAATCAAATTATCTTTGATGATTCAAATGAACAATCCATTCCTATTCCTTTCCCACAAAGACTCTATAAATCTAAGAAAAATTATGATAATGTTATTGATAATGAGATAATGGATACATTTAAAAAATTGTATGTTAATATTCCTTTATTAGATGCAGTCAAGCGAATTCCCTGTTATGCCAAATTTATTAAAGAATTTCGCACCCAAAAATGATGGCAAAAGGGGAATGAGAGAGTCAACTTGGGTAGGAATGTCTCAGCCTTGATTCAACCAGCAATGAAAACCAAATGCAAGGATCCAGGCACATTCACGATACCGTATACCATAGGGGAGAATTTCTTTTCTGATTCTATGCTAGATTTAGGTGCTTCCATTAATATAATGCCTCACTCTGTGTATACTTCTCTGCAGTTTGGAGAGCTTCAACCAACCGAAATTGTCGTGCAACTTGCCAACCAGAGTACAACGCATCCAACAGGAGTGATTTAGGATTTCCTTATATGAGTGAAGAATCTCATCTTCCCTGCTGATTTCTACATTCTTGAGATGGAAGATACCTAAACCCAAGGACATGCTCTTCTCAAACATGGGAGGCCATTTCTAAAAATAGAAAAGATGATCATCAACATTCACAATGGTACGCTGTCTATGGAATTCAGAGGAGAAAAGGTAGGTTTTAACATCCTTGAGGCTATGAAACACCCCATTGAAGAGCACTCCACTCTTCCAGTTTATTCGATGGAAGTGCTCTCAAACGATGCACACACACACAATTCTCTCCTCAATCAAAACTCTGATTCATTTTTGTTTTCTTCACCCTTGGATGATTTGAGTTTTGATTCATGTTTTGAGTGTTTTGTGGGTTCTGAAAAGTGTAAATTTTGTGCTTTGATTGATGAGTGTGTTCATTCTGAGGTACACATGACCGTCGATGATTCTACAAATCTCATTTCTATAGATTCTCTATCTTTAGAGAATAAACATGGGCAGATAGACAGTTTAATGGACCTCACTCCCCCTAAATCCCCTCCCTCAATCCAGAAACCACTAGTGTTGGAAGTTAAACAACGTCCTTCTAATTTAAAATATGCATATCTTGAGGGTATTGACCAATTCCCCATAATTATTGCCAACAACCTCTCTCCACAACAGGAATCGAAATTGCTCAAACTTTTGAGAGAGTGTAAAAATCCAATCGGATGGACATTGTCTGATATTCCTGAGATTATCCCATCTATTTTTATGCACCATATACTATTGGAGGATGAGGCTAAACCCTTAATACAATCTCAACGCCAGTTGAATCCCACTCTCCTTGAAGTGGTAAAATTTGAATTTAGTAAATTACCTTATGCAGGGATCATTTATCCTATATCTAACAGTAAATGGGTTAGCCCAGTGCAAATTGTGCCTAAAACCAGGAATAATAGTTGTGTAAAATGAAAGGAATGAATTTGTTACAACACGTGTGAAAAACAGTTGGTGAGTCTGTATTGACTACTGTCGATTGAATCAAGCCACGCGGAAGGAACACTTTCTATTACCTTTCATTGACCAAATGTTAGAACGATTGGCAGGTAAGTCCCATTATTGTTTCCTTGATGGGTATTCGGGTTACTTCCAAATCCATATAGCCCATGAGGATCAAGAAAAGACAACATTTACCTGTCCATTTGGCACATTTTCATACATAAGGATTCCATTCGGTCTATGTAATGCTCCTGGTAAATTTCAGCGGTGTATGTTGAGTATTTTTTTTGAGTACCTAGAGAGTTGTATGGATGTCATTTTGGATGATTTAACGATATATGGATATTCTTTTGATGATTGTTTGGAACACCTAAATTCTGTCCTCCGTCGCTGCATTGAAAAAGATCTTGTTTTAAATTTTGAGAAATGCCATTTTATGGTTGAGCTGGGGATAGTTCTTGGGCATGTCATTTCAAATATGGGAATTCAAGTAGATAAATCAAAAATTGAATTAATTTCAATGATTCAATATCCAAAATTTCTTCGTGAGGTGCGATCTTACTTGGGTAAAGATGGATTTTACCGCAGATTCATTAAAGACTTTAGTAAGATCGCACTTCCCTTATCCTAGTTATTACAAAAGGATTCTGAATTTTTTTTTGATAAAAATTTTGGGGATGTATTCAATTCACTAAAAAAGAGTCTCACATCACCTCCCATCATCCAACCACCATGGTGGTGTCTCCCCTTAGAATTTTTGTGTGATACCTCTAACTTTGTAGTTGGGGCTGTTTTGTCACAAAGGGTTGAGAAGGCTCATCATGTTATTGTGTATTCCTCATGCACCGTTGACCTTGTCCAGGTAAACTACACAACCACTTAAAAAGAACTCATTTCTATTGTATTTTCCTTGGAAAAATTCCGTTCATATCTTCTTGGGTCAAAAATCATCATCTTCCCTGATCATGCTACCCTTCGTTTCCTCTAAAAGAAACGTGAAGCCAAACCCCACCTCATTCGGTGGAAGCTCCTCCTCCATGAGTTTGACCTTGAGATTAGAGATAAGAGAGGAGAGGAAAATGTGGTAGCTGACCACATTAGTAGGATTTCCCCACCACTGGACCATCATGTTGACTCACCTCTCCCCATTGGATAATTCTTCCCTCATGGGAACCTTTGTGATGTTGTGGACCTTACCCCCTGGTATGCGGATATTGTGAATTTTCTAGCAACATATAGGGTCCCCGCTAATTTTAGCACTTCAAATTCCTAGATACTTAAAGGTGATTCTCGATGGTACATTTGGGATGACACATATTTGTGGAGGATATGTAGTTACCAGGTTGTTCGTAGGTGTGTCCCTAACCATGAGTTCACCTCAGTTTTGAGCTTCTTCCACACATTGGCTTGTGGGGGCCACTTTGGCTCTCAACGTACTGCTCAAAAGGTCCTTGAATCAGGATTATATTTTCCAACATTGTATAGAGATGCCCATAGGTTTTGTAAATCATGTACTCGATGTCAATTCACATGGAATATCTCCAAGAAGAATGAAATGCCCCAACAGCCCATGTTATTCTGTGAAATCTTTGATGAATGGGGCATTGACTTCATGGGGCCTTTTCCAAATTCATTTGGCTTTATGTACATATTATTGGATGTTGAATATGTATCTAAATGGGTGGAGCCAAAGGACACCAGGACCGATGACTCTTGAGTGGTTGTTGATTTTGTGAGGTCCAAAATGTTCAATAGGTTTGGTTTACCAAGATTCATCATTAGTGATCAGGGATCACATTTTGGCATTTGCAACATGAAAAATTTGCTTCGTAAGTATGGGGTTGATCATAAAGTCTCCACTACATATCATCCCCAAACTAACAGAAAAGTGGAAATTTCAAATCGGGAAGTTTAGCGAGTGTTGGAGAAAATGGTACAACCCAATAGGAAAGATTGGAGTTTGCAATTGGATGATGCACTTTGGGCGTACTCTACTACTTTTAAAACCACGATCAGAAGGTCACTATATAGGATTGTTTTTTGAAATGATTTTCACCTCCCGGTGGAGATAGAACACGGTGCATATTTGGCTATTAAACAATGTAATATGAACCTTTCAGATGATGATGAGCAAAAAAAGCTGTAGATCCAAGAGTTGGAAGAAATTTGACATGATGCATATGAAAACTCTTAGATATATAAAGAGAAGTAAGAGGATATTCATGATAACATGATTCACCAATGGAAGTTCCATATTGGTGAGAAGGTCCTCATGTACAATTACAGGCTTAAGATCCACCCAGGTAAGCTTCGTTCCCGATGGCTCGGTCCTTATACTGTTACTAATGTTTACCCTTTTGGTGCAATATAGGTTTTTCATGAGTAGAGTTGATGAAGTCTTACCGTCAATGGGATGTGACTTGAACACTTCTATGGGGATTTTCTGAAGAATCCGGTGGAAGAAAGCCACCTTCTCGACGCATCATACCAATAAAACACATCAGGTTTTATCATTCCTTCTCACATTCTCAATTATTTCAATGAGGACACTGCACATTCTAGGTTTGGGGGGTGGATAAATTCCAAGGTTAGTTAGGAATTTTCATCATTTTCTCTTTTCTTCTCTTTTTAGCCTTTTTATGGAATTTTCATTTTTCCCCGTCAACAATTTCGAAGTTCGATGATTTGGTGACCATAAAGGGGGGAAAGTAAAAATACCATAATAAAGCATAAAAAGAATATTTATATGAATTTAACATCAGGGATTGATTTTCTTTTTTTAGTGATTTGGTTTTCTATCAATGATATAAATGGTCGTATCTATGTGAAACCTTGGAGATGATTGATGCCCCTTGTATGAGTAGTTTTTAGGAAAACTGTGTCACTAATATCTCAACAAATGTTTGCACCAAACCACAAAGTGTGAATTTTTCTTACTTAATATAAGTTAAATATATGTTGGGTCAATATTTTTCAGAATTAAATGATATTTCCATATGTTCGTTCCTTATCTGATTTATTTCATTACTATACCAGATTGACCTATGCGTGTGTACCTAATGTCTGACTTTTTTATGCCATAAAAAAATTGTTGTGTCTTAGTCAGGTCAAAAAACACCCCTCCTCAACCTTTTATATTGTTATAACTATTTCAATTAGTGTCGTGAGTATATCAAACAAGGGTTGAGAGATTAGTGTGTGATTTGTTCCAAATGCAACTTCAAAAAAATATAATAATTGAAGGGAGTGATGAAATGAGAAACATATGGGGATATCTAGGTCGGGAGATTATGGTTTGACTTCTGGGAATGCTTATGTTAGTGGGTCTTGAATATGATTGCAAAGGATGTAGGACCTGTTCGGTGAAAAATCATTTAAAGCTGAATAATGTTAAAATAACCTATATTTATTTGAAATAAAGTGGAAAGAATAGCATGAAATTGTTTTCAAACACACACATGGAGAGTTAGTAGAATGGTTGACTTTTGAATTGCTTGCTCATCTTGGTTTCATGAATCTCTTTGAATTTTATTGTGATATGATTTATGAGACATCTTTTTCCATTTTCACAGGGAAGAACTCCATGGTGCGGTTCATGCATTGATCACATTACTTTGGTGAATTAAAATTTCCTCAAATGTTAAATCTTAATGATGTTGGAAATATATATATATATATGCATCATTTTATTTGTATATGTGACTTTACCCAAGAGTGAAAATGTTTAGGTGTGGGGGTGTGATCGCACCACGATTCACTGTTTTATTTCACTCTTATACTAATATATTAAACTGGTATTGTATTGAAAATTACAAGTATAATAACATATTTCACTCCATGTTTGATTCAATTATTTTTTTTAACACAGTTACAAAGGGAAATGTTACACGTTTTGATAATTATATTCATGGTGGAGGTGATTTGGAGAATCCATGATGAAGTCCAAGAAACATGGGTCAATCTACGCATGATCCAAGAACACCAGTGGACTCAACAACATATTTCTACTGAACGTTGCATCCAAATGGGCTAATATTTTGTGGTCCGGTAAAAACTTTGATGTTCTACATTTAATATGAAGGAACCGAAGCCCCATGTGGCCTCTACAATTCCCATACTAACTAATCTATCCGAGGAATCAAAGCTGGACCAAGTCAAATGCGGTGTTTTGTATTTTATCAATATCTAGAGCTGTAGTAGTCTAAATGGTGCCAAATATTCAGTGGAGACAGCCAAGAGGTGGGGCTAAAACTTTAATATTTTTTCAAAAGTGAGATAGGGCTCCATGAATTCCGAAATGCGTGGTACAAGTGGACTGAAAAAATCTATGTGCCTAAAACCACCTTCCAATTTTCCTATAAAATGGAACCTTGGGCTCCCCATTTTCTTGTTCAGCCAAGAGGCAAGGTGCAGCCATTTAGGAGTCCCCAAAGAGTCTTCTCAACATCCCTAGAAGTTATGGAGGCTATGGGAAGTGCTACTTCAACATCATCTTCTTCTTCCTCTCCCATGGTTTTCTAAACCCCTTGTGATCACCCGCGGAGGAACGTGATGTAAATCCCAAGCTTCATGTTTGTAATATTTGAATGATCTTTTTAATTCCAGGTTGTTGTGTTGTTTTTAATCATACCCTATTCTTATTTTATTTATTTATGTACTCGTATGTCATGCTCAACTCATATGATCGTGTTTGGGGGTACCCATTCATTTGATGTTTCACACACCGTTCACCATTTTCTTTTCCACCTTTCAATTGCAGTGTTTGTGTGGTTCATATTGGTCAATTGAACTCACATAAGCACTGTCAAGGACATGTAAATTTAGGTCATGGTATCACAAAAAAATAACATACAATCCTGGACAGTGCATTGAGTTCTTCATGTGTAGCCTTTGTGAGTTTCTGTTATGAAGTCAAACACAATTCACTCAATCATCGTCGGTGTCCGGTGAATCATTGTATGTTTTCGAATGAACCATAGGAGTTATCCTAGTATAAACATAGTAACATTCTTGTTCAAGGTGTTACAAACCATGTATTAAAATATCATAACCCTATATCATGAAGTGATGAAGGATTAACATCCTGAGAGTACCCTGGGTTGATCACGCTTAATTAATTTTGTTAATCTCTACATTGTTTTACGCTTTCATTTTCTATTTTCATATTTAATCATAAAACCCCCAAGTTTTACAAAACCTCATTCACCTTATACTTTCATAATCAAAACCCTATTTTTAAATTAATGATCTATGGCTCCATCGAGAGACGACCTAGGGTTGCTGCTATACTGCAGAAATTCTAGTCAAAATTAAACAACTAATTTGACGCGCTCAACAACGCGATCAAGGGTCACTGTACTTCGCGAAACACATTGCTTCACGACACCTTATTTAGTGAGGAAGCTTTTCTATATGAGTTAGTGCTCTACGAATGCCTTTCTACTTCACAAATAACCTCCCATATATACATATTCCCTATGCTTAAGTTGAGGCAACCCACTTCACGAAGCACAACCCTTTGCAAGACTCCTCTGCCACGCAGAGCAATAGAGCTTCACAAGGCCCCTGCCTATGAACCCCTCTACTTGAAAATTCCTTTTCCTGTGCGACCCTCAAGGTTTTCATGATGTGATTTCAAAGTCCCTTAGACAACACCACCCGTTATGTTACTTTGCCTCATGCTTCTTCGCATAGGCATGCCAATGGATATTACTTCTTCGCATAGCCACGCTAACATGGTCCCCGCAATGGTTTGATATATTAAAACCCCTCAAACCGACTTTTCCTATCCCCTATCTGCACCCAGGAGCATAGGGTACCAGTTATGTAAGTCCTTTGGGTGCGGAGTGAACCCACCTCATCCGAGATGCATGAAATTAAACTACCAAGCACCTTCGTCCTCAACACATGACGTTAAACTGTGACCTCGCCCCGTGACTCGCATGTGGGGTACCCCCCACCTTGGATATTCTCTAATCCAAATGGTCTCCACAGGGGATGATATCCTCCTTATGGTAGTGGAGTTTTTCTTTTGGGGAAGGGAAACCATCTTGGTGTAAGCCCCTAGATTTCTTGTAGGAGGCAGCATCCCTGTTCCTCCTTTCTTCTTCTGTCCCCTGGGCCAATAATGGCGTGATGGGAAGCAGTGATTCTCCTTTCTTCGTTCTCAAATCCCTCTCCCATTGCGCTTTGTCACCATCGGACCTCCATATTGGAGTAATTACCAAAATCTTTGGGTTTTTATCCACGCATAAGCCAATGTTTCCTCTTTGGGCCTCTAACCACGTGTAAGGCCCACTCCACTTCCCATGGATGTACTATTCACGACTTGATCATCAGGTCTCTACTGTCTCTTGTTTCTAACATCGAGCATGAATCACGTGGGCTTAGAGTAAGCACTAACCCTGACATCCTCATCCTGGGAAGCCTAGATTGTATGCCCCACACCCTGCCACCCTAACTATGAGGATTTTGATCCTTGTCAAGGAACGGTACGTATGAAGCCTCCCTAAGGTTCAAGCCCCACACCTGGTAATCCCAACACCCCTTCACATTGGTTCACCAACACCCTGCGTAGCCTAGAGTGTAAAACTCATGCCCCATACTTGAACTACGAGGACATTTATCCTTTCCAAGGCAGGGTACATAGGAAGCCTCCACGAGGTTCAAGCCTAACAACCAGTGGATCCCAGGTCCACCTTCACGTCGGTTCACCGATGCCCACCCGAACTATGTGTTCTTTGATCTGTGCTAAGGCAACGTATGTAGGAAGCCTCTCTGAGGTTCAAGCCCAATAACTAGTGGATCCCAAGTCCACCTTCACATTAGTACGTTGATGCCCACCTGAACTACGTGGTCTTTGATCCTTGCCAAGGAAGGGTACGTAAGAATCCTCCACGAGGCTCAAGCCCACCACCCAGTCATCCCAACACCCCTTTATATTGGTTCACCAACACCTTGGGCTGCCTAGAGAATAATCCCAAAATTCCCCCATATATTGAACTATAAGGATTTTTATCCGTGCCAAGGTAGGGTATGTAGGAATCCTCCATGAGGTTCAAGCCCACTACTCTGGTCGCTCCGACCTCCTTCACGTCTGTTCGCCCCCGTCCCACAAGACATTAAATTGTATCCACCATTCTGAACTATGTGGTCTTTGATCCTTTCCAAGTCAGGGTATATAAGAATACTCCACGAGATTCAATCCCCCCACCATCCATTGGTCCCGACTATCCTTACGTCGGTGCACCAAGCCCACCACCCATTGGACCCCCGGTAAACCTTCACGTCTGTTCCCAACCACATAAACTACAAATTCTATGATCCACTCCAAGGACAGGTATGCTGGAAGCCTCCACAAGGTTTAATCCCAACACCCATTAGTTTCGACGCCCTTCACGTCAGTTCATCCTCATCCCATATGATGTTAAACTATGGACCTCTTTCAGCGGTAAGACATTGTGACCTCAATCAACAGTAAGTCATTGAAACCCCATAAAGTGGTAAGCCGTTGACACATTATCCAAAGGTAAGACGTTGTGATCTCATCCATCGATAAGCCGCTGAAAACCCTGATCGGCGGTAGGCTATCATCAGATGAACTATGTAGACTTTGATTCCCTGCAACGGGGATACGTAGGAAGCCTCTTCAAGGCTCAAGCTGAAAACCATTGTCATCCTCATGATGGTGCCATCCCAGTCACCATCCCCTTAAAGGAACCTTCCATCATCCATCCTAATCCTTACCTGGGTAGCCACATCCCAGTGGGATCATGTCACCCCATTCCCTGTTCCAACTAACAGCATTTGGGAGACCACCCACACGATGGCCCCAGTATCGGTGTTCCCTCCAGGGGGTTTCTCCATCTGATTCACTCTAGTTAGTGTTCTGATCATCCCGATCCGTCTTCACTGGACGTTAAACTTGCAGCATACCCTATGTTAAACATGGGAATCAGAGGAAAACCTCTGATACATTCCCATGGAATACAATTCCCCGCATTCGATGTGGGAAGCCTCGGGCTTCTGCGCCCTTGAGAAGCCTTTTAATAGGGGACAGAAGAAAAACACACCAATACCTTAAGTCCAGACATGCCCGTGATACCTAGTGTGACTACTCCCCTAACCAAAGGTTTCTACCCTGACTGGACCCCTTGGAATGTCCTCACAGAAGTAGTGTAATTAACTGGTGTCCATGAATATATGGTGCCAGGAGGAGTTTCACGAACAACGTCTTAATTCTACGAGGGAGACCTGGACTAGGTGGAGAGTTCTGAGGAGGAATCCACAAAAGGAAGAACTGACATCCCATCATCCCATTTTGATCAAGGAGAAGACATTCCAGAATAAGGAGTGGATGCCACCCGCCTTTGGAAAGCAGGAATGCGGGGAAACAAAAACCGCCTCTCTCATCCCCGAACAAGACGGACTCACGCTCCCTGTTGAAAGTGTTGGAAATAAAAATGGTGAACCCGAAGTGAAGGGCTTATCCTCAATATGAATATTAGTAGCACTTGGGGAATCGATGGATTGATGTGTCACCGGATCCAGTTCACTGGCGCCAGGTCCCGCCAAACAAATAGTGGGCCTGGTGTGAAACTCACCTAATGTTGGGGTAGTAGAACATTGGAAATATTGTTTTGTGATGTTGCTAGCATGGATCCCTCTTACCATCCACAGAAGACGGGATGGCGCTGGGGAATTGGACGTCGAATCCTTTCTCTTTTAGCAATGACGAGTTCATCTCCCTATATCTCAAGAATCAGGTTTCTACCTCAGGAATGTGATCATCGCCTGCTCATCTATGTAGGGGTAGGGTAAACACCAGCATAGCCGCTCCACGTGGCTTCACCGCTCCATGGTGGCCTCTGTGTCGATGATCGTGGGGCACCCACGCCCCATATCCCCATTGGAAATTATCCACAAAGGGTAATTAATGACCTTGTGCGTCGTTATGAGGAGGAGGGCATAATCCCAACCTATGATATGGTCTGCCTGGACCTGGAGGCATATACTCCTCGCCGTCAACACCACCCCTGAGGGCCGCGCAGGGAGCCATTGTTCCCCAACCCGACATTCAACCGCTTCAGGAGCCTATCCCCGGAGTAACTCGACGACTACCTGCCTTATACCGATGAGGTATGTGATTTCCGACCCAGCCTGGTTAAAGTCCCAATACATGGGCTCCCAGTGAGGGCTCCCACCCGGCCACGTCAGTGCCGCCACTCGGACATGGTAGAGGAGGAGCCGGTATGTTACGTACTTGTGCCACCATCCCCAATTTGTTCGACCCGACGCCAGCGTCAGACACAATCTGAGGAGGACACCCACCAAGGGGCATCAATGTCAATGGCTACAACGGCTTGAGCCACTGCCGACACATATCATCAAGTACATGCATACACTCAGTAGGGGCACTTATACGCCAAAACCGGGATCGAGGCCCCAATCTCCCCACAGGCAGGCTGGGTCGACTCTCCTAGTCGCAGGCATGAGTAGTGGTCATCGAAAACCAACCCATTGTGATGCCACCCCAAACAAAGGACCTCCTTGTACCACTACTATAGATAGCATGGGCCTTGCCCACTTCGGATCCTGGCATAGAGGTCCGCCCCGTGCCACCCCCAATCCGAATGAAGGTCTGGCCCATGGCAGTGATACTCAGCACAGAAGCCTATCCCTTGTTCATTACATAGGATATGGAGTCGTTCCTCAGGATCCTGACTGCCAGTGTAGGGAAATTGACCATCTGGCCTCTCTCCAATGTGGGGATCCTCCCTCCATCCTCTCAGTAACCGGTGAAGGTCCTACTCACCCCAGAAACCAGAGGGGTGAAGGCCAGCCTCACTCTACCTGCACCAAGCATGGAGGTCCTCACCAAACTCATGTCGGTTCCAACGGAGGTCTTACCCTCTATAGTGTTATCCATGGAGGTCCTCCCCATGTACCCTTCAACATTTCTCCCAGTTCTCCTCGCACCCCGACTTTCTCGGGTGGAAACCCTCTCCACCCCAGCACCAGTGCGGCTGAAGGACCCCATGTCAGGAATCTACCCTGTCTCGATGAGCCACCCAAGTTTAGGAAGGCGGGTCTTTGCCACCATATGAAAAATTCTGAGAAGGTCCGGACAAAGATCAAACCGGTCCACTTCTCAGACTCTGAGGCGGAGTACGACGTTGCTCGAAAACCCTCCCCTCGCTCATACGAGTCAAGGACAGCGGCCGGGACGAGGCACATCATATTTGTGCTCCCGGAATGCGAGGTCCACAGGATTCTCACCTCCCTCCACAAGTATATCTAAGAGGTTTAAAATATAATGACCCAACAGGTTACAGTCGTGCAATAACCACCATCCTCGTAGGAAGTGCTCTCTACCTTCACAAGAGATTACAGAGAGCTATTATGGGGAACAGTGTTAGGAGAGCAGCATTGCGGCCTATCAGTAGCATCCCTAGCCCCTGATCTAGGAACGGTGGATGTCATCCCCTCTTATTGTGACATGGAGGCCAGGTCACTACACTCTTCAGAGGACTACCCAAGAATTGATGGCCAGTCAGCCCGCTCTCCCTACTCTCCACTGGACAGCCTTCCATCCCAGTGTCCTGCCTCAGTACCCTGGCAGTTCCTCAACCACCCTTAGTTGGTGAGTGGAGAAACCAAGGACCAGACCCTGAATTTGAGCCAAGGAGCTTATGAAGAATCCTCACAACGGATCACTTCCCCAAGAAGTTCTGGCCCGTGGCAGCGCAAAATTTCTGCATATCAGAATCCCTCACTCTAGAGGAAGTTGAGTGTTTCTGATACACCCTCTGGGCGACACATTTCAGTATGTGTCATCAGCGCGTGGATTATCCAAGGATCCAAATGCATTTCGAAGACATCAGTGAGCAGTGTCGTCTAGTCAACCTGTATGCACTCCCTGTGGCCCAGCGCCCAGAGTCACCAGGTTTCCATGAGGACCTCCACCAGCAATGCATTTTGAGTATCAAGGTGCTCCGCAAAATTATTAGGGAGGATAACCCCGACATTAAAATCCATGGAAGGGGGAAGTATGCTACCCTCCCCTTCAGTTCTAATCGGTGGCAGCCTGGCTCACTATGTAATATTGAGGACATGCCCCCAAATAGGGTCACGGTCAACAAGGTCGACATAGTGGATGAGGAGGACGAGCTGAAGGATCTCGATGGAGACTTACCCCTGAAGGGTGTTCCCCCACTGTGGGACCCTTTGAGGAGGATTACTTGTCAGTAGAAAAACTTCCAAGGTCTCCCTGGACCCACAGAGGCGTTGGTACTCAGAAGGAATTCCAGTAAGGGAAAAGAGCACGTCGGAGCTTTCAAGCACTCTGACCCATCTGCCTCAGTGCAGAAGACTGTGGATGACCCCGAGAAGGCCACATTGCGCCAGAAAATTGCCAAGTAGAAAAGTTTGGTAGACGAACTCCTTGTTAAATGTGCAGTAGAGTGATGGCCCGACTATGGAAATCCTTGGCTAGGGAAGCAGGGGTAGGAACAACTACACCTTGGTGAGCTGCCGCCAGGAAACCCTGATCATGCCACTCTTGCGGATAAGGCTGAAGCCAGAGATCATGACAAGAGGGTGCGAGATGTCTCACCAAACCCTCCTAAACAGCGCAGAAATCCAAGGAACCCCGCTCGGGCTCCCCTAGCAGCCCCAAGGGTCGCTCAACGAGCCGATGAGCCTGTATACCGTATCGAAGAACCCGAAAATGTGCTCTTGAATAGGGATCCCCGTCAAGATAGGGACCCCCACCCAGATGATCCTATGGCGGCATTCATATCACGCCTTGAGGCATTAGAAATGTGACAGGTGGAAATACCACCAGATGGAAAGCCATAACCGGCATGGGTGGATGATATGTAGGCGCATCCGGGTTTCAGGACTCCCACATTCTCCCCCTTTAACGGGATAGGGGACCCACAAAAACACCTATCCCACTTCTCCTCAAGGTGTGGGCCCCTGTTGGGGACTTCAGCACAGCAAGAGGTTTCCATGCTCTGCTGTTTTCCTCAGACGTTGGAGGGGACAACATTCGTTTGGTACAAACAGCTCCCTGTCGAATCTGTGACCAGTTGGGAGGACCTTCGTAGGAAATTCCTCTACTAGTTCAGTTCCCCCACCCAGAAAACTAGCATCGCATAACTCTTCAAGTGCAAGCAAAGGCCTGATGAGCGAGTCATGGACTTTATTGCCCGGTGGAAGGGGCTTACATACTCCCTTGATAAGGAACTGACTCAGGAGAAATTACTGACAATGTACATAGGGAATGTCAGGACATAACTAGTTCCCTCCCTGATCACCCAGAACTACCCTGGAGGGTTCTAAGACTTCTCCGATAAGGTCCAGATCCTGAAGGAAGCCGTGAAACAGGCCAACCAGGCATGTCCCTTGCCCCTGTAATTCCAACAAGGAGAGATTCCAGAGCCAAACCCGACATGGTGGCCCAAATAGAAACCCCCATGAAACTATAGTTTCTACTAGTAGCACTGGCCTTACAGACTCGTAGAGGCCCTCCACCATAGGCTCAGCCTCTGTCTCAGCAGCATCATCATAATCGGTAAGCGCCCCTGTAGAATGTTCCACCACCACCCAATTGTAACAATCAGGGTCTGCCTCCTCGATAGGCCCCTCCGACTCCTCGTCAGGCCCAGGCCCTTAGGGCCCCCTTTCTGGACAGAAAAAACAGGACCTACTAGTTCAGCAAAAATCAGGTTCCTGACTATTTCAGAAGTGCCATGGAGCAAGGGATTGTGCATTTGCCTGAGTGTAGAAGGCCGGAAGAGGAAAATATCACTAATATCCCTAGCTACTGCCCCTATCATCGGATTCTGGGGCACACCCTCAAGCAATTATATGTGTTCAAAGACTGGATTCAAGACCATGTCGATAAAAACATAGTCAGGCTCGGCCTGGGCCCAACACAAGTGGTGTGTTTCTCTGTAAGGTTAGAAAGCAGTAGCGACAACGAAGGAGAGTGGTAACATGTTTCTAACCACGGGTCTCAGAATTATGATGACTAGATGGCTCGAAAGATGGTTGCTCGCACCCATGGCATCATTTGGGCATGCCTGAATTAGTCGGAGCCTTCTGAAGCTGCGGCCACCACTTCTGAATCATCATCTCAGCAAGCCTCTTCCCAGAAGATCAAGCATCGGCGGCGCAAGAAAAAACAATGCGCCCCGCCAATGCCATCATTGTCCCACACTCTCAGAGACTTCATGCCCCCTGATATAGGGATCCCTCCCAGAATCCTCCCAGCAATGGATGACTCTTCAAGGGATAGTCAAGGATATGCTTCGGTTAATACCGTGGAGTTGGTAAATCCTTATATGACTCCCAATGAGGGGGAGTGCCAGGAAAACCTCCACAACGTCCCCAGCCTACTCCAACGTCGTCAGATCCGCGACCATAAGGGTCATCAAGGTGCATTAGTTTCCACCTCCATCCAGGCCGTGCAATCCACTGAGCCCAGATAGCAGGCCCAACGCAGAGCTTAGCATGCGCGGCCTCTTCATCCAGTGTTGTCAGGACCACCTCTACCACCGTTTGTGCTACTGGATCAGGAAGAGATACCTCGTCTGTGCGGTGACCAGATTTTCCTGGCTATAGGTCGATCTCAGTCATCCGGTCCTCATCTAGCAGCTACTCTCCAGGATTCGACTAGCGAGCAATGGGACATACCCAGCACCAGTCAGTCGCCGGTCCAGCCAGTAGGGCCCGCCATGCCTCCTATCATAGAACGACTTCCTGCTAGTAGAAGTTCACGCGTGGCGCATAAGTATGATGTTCTCAAGAACCTCATTGGAATCCTAACATGTATTTCCATCCTTGAAGCCCTTCTCCTATCGTCAAATATGTGTGAGGCCCTTGCTGAGGCTTTAAGAAACCACCTCCAGTTTGAGATGGAGGTAGCAACCGTAGAAGCCTTTCTTGCTGAAGTGGTCTAGAACGCCGAATGCCAAGCCATAATTTTGTTCTATAGAGAGGATGAAGGCTCCCCCATATAGGGGAACATCCTCCCACAGTACATCACCGACCAATTTAACGGCGTGGAGTTTTGTCGTTGTCTTGTTGACACCGGCTCCGAGATCAACCTTATCCCGAAGCGGATGCTGTGGATGCTAGGGTTATACGAAGATGACCTGAATCCATCCAATTTAAGAATCCAGGGATACGACTGGACAGAGTAGACCCCGGTCGACAGGATTTGTTTGGATACCTAGGTCGGTGGCCTAGTTTTCAGTACCGAGTTTATAGTTGTCTCCCAGAACACCACGTAAAATGCATTGATGGGCAGACCATGGCTCCACCTTTACACAGCGGTCCCCTCATCGTATCACCAGTGCCTCAAGTAATCCCTTAATGGTAGAGTAGGCATAATCCAAGGTGATTCATATCCTTTCGCCTCTTGTGAATCCCACTATCTGGATTTCGACTATTAGAAGTGCAACGATAATAAGATTCTGAAAAGTGAGGTTGAGCCCGCCACGGTCACAACTGACCCATGGGTAGGTCTGGATGACGACTACATCTTCCTAATCCATCAATTGGAGGCCACAACCCCTGATATGGGGAAATTTTTTGTAGTCATTGGTATAGGAGAGAAGAATATTCACAAGTCCAAGCGATGGTAAAAAATCACCTCATACGCCTACACAAACCAGGCTCAGGTGATCCCAGATCCTCCTAACCCCGTATGGTATCAGGATGTCCACCCCATGGCAATGATAGAATGTTATACATTTTTGTTTCATAGGGCTGGGAATATCCAGGTCAATACGATGCACCACTATTGCTTTGATGTCATTAAGCGTGGCCCCTCTGGCCGAAGACCAGATGGGATCGGATCGACTGTCTTCATCGCTATGGTCTCAGCGGCATGTGAATCTCCTGATATGCTGTCCACTGCTCTCTAGGCTGGTACCGGCCTCTCATCAGGGTTTTCCGACCCAGAGGAATCCTCTCCCAATGGGGATCCCTCCTCTGCAAGCGAGAAAGATGATCTGGATGATGATCCCTCTTCCTTTGAAAAAGGAGTCTCCACCATGATCGATGAAATGGTATAGGTGAACCTTGGTAGTGAGGTAGATCCAAGACCCTCATTGATCAGTGCCGACATGCCCCTTGAGGAGCAGCAACAGTACGTAGATTTTCTAAAGCAGCATCGTGACGTATTTTCCTGGATTTATGATGAGATTATAGGACTAGATCTACAGGTATCCGTCCACTGCCACGGTCTCCCGACAAATTATCGTGGGTTCAAGCAACCCCCAGGAAGACGCACCCTTCTCATGGGTCCATTGTTGATTCCGGAGTTGACAAGATCATCAGATCCAACTTCGTCAAAGAGGTCCAGTACCCCAAGTGGCTATCCAACATTGTGCCAGTCGGAAAGAATAATGGATAGATCAGAGTCTACATAAACTTCCAAGATCTCAACTTTCACTGTCCGAAGAATGATTTTCCCCTCTGAGTGATAGAGTTGTTGATCGACGATATGACTAGGTTCTAAGCCCTCTCCTTCATGGATGGTTACTCTGGATATAATCAGATCTTGATGGCCCCTGAGGATGAAGAGTCCACCGCTTTCAGGGCGCCCCAATGTACTTTCTGTTTCCAGGTTATGCCCTTCGGCCTGAAGAATGCAGGTGCCACCTATCAATGGTCCATGCACTACATATTCAAGATAATCCTCGATACATTGGTGGAATTTTATGTGGAAAATTTGGAGGTCAAATCTCTCCAACGCTAGGACCATCTCAAGGACCTTGAGAAATTGTTTGGCTTCCTCCGTTCTCACCACCTGGAGATTAACTTGCTGAAATATGCCTTCGAGGTCACCTCTGGGAAGTTTTTTTGGCTTTGTTGTCAGGTACCGAGGCATCAAGATCAACCTAGAGAAGATCATGGACATCATCCAGATGCCTCCCCCAAGAAATATTCATGAGCTTCGAGGTTTTTAAGGATACTTATCCTACTTATGAAGATTAATTGCGAATCAGGCCGAAAAGTGTAATCCCTTTTCTCGGATAATGTATAAAGGCTCTGCCTACGAGTGGGACGAAGTGTGACAGAAGACGTTTGAGGAAATTAAGTAGTATCTACTCCAGCCTCTAGTCTTTATGCCACCCGTCCCCAAAAAGATGCTAATCATGTATGTGACTACCTTGGAATGATCTTTCAGAGACCTTCTCACCCATAATAACAATGACGGGATAGAAAATAGTCTCTAATAACTCCGACGCATGCTTCTCAACATGGAGACCTGATACTCCCCCATCTAAATGAACTACCTTGCACTGGTATTCACAGTACAGATGTTTTAAAACTACATACATCACCACGAGGTACAACTGGTGTCTCCGGTAGACCCACTGAAGCATATTCTGAACCACCCCATGTTGACCGACTGACTAGCACGGTGGGCAGTAATCCTCCTGCAGATCAACATAAGAATTGTCCCTTAGAAGGATATCACTGTCCATCCTACCCCCATGGACTAGTCCCTTGACTTGGATTTCCCCAACCAGGCAATCCTCTCGGTATATCATTCCATCCCATGTTGGCAGATGAACTTTGACGGTGACTCCCGAAGCCCCACCGGCAGGAGTCTCAACGATCCAAGACTCAACAGAGTAGGCCTGGTTATTGTCTTTATTACCCCAGCGCAATCCATTCTTCCGTATTCATTCCTATTGTCAGAAGGCTTCACCAATAACAAGGCAGAATATCGGGCTCTTATCATTGGCCTCAAGCTGGCCCTCATGATCGATGTGCCCCATTTTCATGTGAAAGGGGATTCCGAACTAGACATCAAGAAAGTAAATGGTGGCTATGTTGTCAGAAATATCGAGCTCATACCATTTTTGGAGCACACCCTCCAGCTAATGGCTCAATTTCCATCTCAGTTGGAAGTTACTTATGTCCCTCGATCTTAGAACGGTCGAGCAGATGTCCTTACTGGCCTAACTGCATCACTTGCAGAACCCAAGTAGGATGATTTGATCATACACATGTCACACTAGAGAGTCATTGTGCCAGTCACCCCAGATGATGACAACGACCTGCGAGTAAGCTATCTTTCCACCAGATCCTCCACATCAGGACCCCCAGGTGCTTCAGATCCAGTGGTTTAAGCTACTACTGACTAGATATCCCCTTTTTCGAGTTTCGTCAAAATGGTTTCCTCCCACCTGATTGGGCCGAGCGTGAGTGAATCTGACGTCGCGCACTGAAGTTTACCCTCCAGAGTGGTCCTAGTCTTGAGTAGATCCTCTACAAGTGCGGGTTTGATGGTGTTATCCATTGTTGCATCCAAGGAGTTGAGATTTCTCAGGTCATGCACGAGGTTCATGCTGATTCCTATGGGTCTCACCCGACTGGGCCGAAGCTAACTCATCAGATTCCGATACTGGGGTACTTTTGGACCTCTATGATCCATGATTGTATCAAGTTCACCAATAGATGTCATGTATGCCGAATTCCTGCTAAATTCATGCATAGGCCACTAGAACCCCTCTACTCCACCAAGTACTATTGGTAATTTGTGGTTTGGGGACATGATTTCGTGGGACCATATCCACCGGCAACAGCTCGCCAGTGCAGGTTCAACCTGACCGCCAAAGATTTATTTTCTAAGTGGGAGGAAGCAGTTCTGCTCAAGGAGGTCAAGGCCCATTCTATCATTGACTTCGTGAGCTCTATCATCATCCACCGGTTTGGAGTCCCTCATGTTGTCCTCACTGATAACTATACCATCTTCCATGTAGCTGAGTTGAAGAAGTTGTATTCCAAGTACAACATCAGTTCGAACCAATCCTCCCACTATCACACGCAAGCAAATGGGAAGATCGAGGCATTAAAAAAATCTCTCTAACATTCTGATGAAAATGGTTGGTCATAACAAGAAGAATTAGCTAGACAATCTCCCCAACGCCCTCTGGGCCTATCAGATGACGACTCAAAATTCCACACAGGTGACCCCATATTCCTCTAGTATAGGGATATGAGACTGTCCTACCCATTGAGATCTGGCTACATTCATTACGCACAGTGTTCTATGACCAGTAGGTTTTATATAAGGCAGTTGAAATTCATTTGGATGAATTAGATGCTCTTGAAGGGAATAGGCTCCGTGCCCTGCACAATCTAGAAAGGCATCAGGATAAGATATCTAGGGCCTTCAACAAGAAGGTTTGCCTCTGCTCTTTCCTACAAGGCGACCTGGTATTGGCCCTCCAGGAACCAATGATCCCTGGTAGGAAACCACCCAAGTTGCAGACCAAATGGGAAAGACCATACATAATTCAAAGGGTTTACCCCAATGGAGCATACTCCTTGGTGACCATGGATGGTGAGCATATAACACCTCCCCCCAATGCCAAGTTCCTTAAGCAATACTTTTACTAAGCCTATTGGTCCTACAAAACCTTAAATTGGACGATCCCACATGACCCTAAACTGCATGCCGGTCCTGCAAGACGTTAAACTGTCCGGTCCTACACGACTTTAAACTGTGAATCATCCTGCATGACGTTAAAATGCATTTTGAGAACTACGTATGGCTTGATTTCCATCCTCATGGGATACATAGGGATTCTCAGATGCCTCGTCTTGAGTCCAGCCCCCGATTTTATCTCTTTGCCTATCCCCCTCTGTATAGTTTTCTCGGTGTAGCCTTACATTATATGGTTTAGGCTTCCTTAGCTCCACTCATACCAAGATTATAATGGTTGATATATGTTCCTACTCCCGTTATTCTATCCTCCCACACCCTCACCACATGATGTTAAACTGCATGTCCTTCAAGAACTACGTATGTCTTGATTCCCATCCTAATGGGATACATGGGAACGCCCAGACATCTTGTTTGTTTTCCCAGCCCAAAATGCCAGAATCTTCCCCTCGGGTCAAGACATATGGTGGGGTGTAGAATTTTTCCCCAATTCACATTGAACTAATCTCAATCCGACTATACATCACTCTCTCTGGAGACATTCGCCTCTTTCATAAATGGGTACATCTATGCTTCACCCAATCCTTTGTTTGGGAATCCATCATCTCTCCCATCCAGAAGCTCCCCCGAATGGTATGGATGCTAGGACTAAGGGATCACTTACCACTTTGGTCCAACACCCTCATGGATGTTGAAAAAAAATCTGATACAAGTCCCATGTTTTGAATAGGGTCAGTGGTCAATGCTCATTTGTTGTTCCCATTTTAGGTTACGATAGGGATGTTGTGTTTCGAAAATGGTCAACAGCTATCCTGTGACATTTGAACCACCCCATGTTGTCCCAATCGTTGAGTGTAGTGGTTCATTATTCCTCTTTGTATCTCTATGCGATGAACTCCCCTCGGGGAAAGCTAGGTTTTAGTCCCCCATATGACGGGGAGAGCTGAGACCGGCTCCTTGTTTCCCGCACCGATCACTGCTCACATGGGCATAAGAGTTGTGATGAGGCGGTGACCATGCAAGAGGACATATGGTCTTTAATATAAGGCACAGCCTCAGGCCCCTTGGCCTTTTCGGGCCCCTAACCCAGGTTCTCTCTTATCAAAGTGTATGGTGTGGTGTGGGATTATGTCCTCATTCACGTCGGGTTACACTCCATACCGTAAACATCCTCGGATGAGATACCTTATCCTCCCTTTGTCCCTCCCTACAAGACGTTAAACTGAAAACTGGTATGGCCTTTCCAACCGAGGCCCATCCTTAGGCCCCTTGTCCTTCTCAGGCCTTGACCCATGGTCTTACCCAGAGTGTATGGTGTGATATGGGATTTTATCCTCATTCATGTCGGGATACCCACTGTGTCGTACACATCCCCAGATGATATACCTTATCCTCCCTTCATCTTCACTACAAGACATTAAAATAAAAATTGGTCGGGCCTTTTTGATCGAGGCCTAGCCTCAGGCCCCTTGGCCATCTCGGGCTCGGACCCAAGTTCTTACCCAGAGTGTATAGTGTGATATGGGGTTATGTCCTCATTCACGTCGGGTTATTTTTCATATCAAACACCCCCCATTATGGTATCTTACCCCCATATGGCTTCAAGAATGACGTGTGGATTGATTCCCATCCTCATGGGATACATAGGACCACCTGAATGTCTAGACATTGGGTCCATCCCCACCTCTCAGAAATATCCCTTTCACCTTGGTCCAGGGGCTTACCCTTTCCTAGGGAAGACATTATATGGTGTGGTATGAGATTATGTCCTCATTTACATCGAGTTTGTAACAACCACGCCACGTACCTCTCCCTCTTGGAAATTCTCAATCCCCTTATTCTATACTCATCCCTTCAAATCGGTTACTCTCATGCTGATCACCCTCATCGACCATCTTCGGCGATTCACCAATGTGCCTAGGGGTACTCTGGTTAAGTACCTGGAATGTCGAACTCTACTCAGACATGCTTTCTCCTGTTTCTCAAGCTTCTTATTCCCCTTCGTTTGGGTTTCCATCACCTTGCACACCTAAAAGGACTCCCAAGTGGCATGGATACTAGGCCTAAGGTCTCTCCTACCATTACGAGACAATGTCCTCGAGGGTCACTGACAAAAAATCGATACAAATCCCGCATTTTGAATATGGTTAGTGGTCGATGCTCATTTGATTGTCCCCATTTCAGGCAGACATGGCATGGATGCTGTGTTTTGAACATGGTCAATAGTCATCCTTCATCGTCACACCTACCCCGTTAAGCCGAAAATGTTGGTTACATGATTCACATCCTTATCCACCTCATCATGTCCATCTAGAACTTCGAAACTCTTGGCACTATACCTTAGTGTGTATTTTCACATTAGGAGAAATAAAATCCACGATAAGGCAATCATTTGAGGCATCACCAGTTCCCCCTTTTCATGTATTTTATTTATTGTGAATACTTTATCCACCCTTGTTTCCTACACCGAGTTCAACTCAAGTAGGCTTAAGGATTGGGTTAAGATCCACCTTTACATGGAATAGTCTTTCTTTTCCATGGTCCGAGTTCTAAGACCTTAAACTATGATATTTTCATATTTCCCCTTTGTGAGAACTGTGTGCAACTTGATTCCCATCCTAATGGGATTTTTTGGAAAACCTGAACATCTCATCTTTGGGTTCATCTCAATTGGGAGCTAATTTCTCCTGCCCCTTATCCTCTAAGCCTTACTCGTCCCCTGGACCAAGGTTTCATTCCTGGAGTTGCACATGGTGTGGTATGGGATTAAGTCTTCATTCATGTCAGGTATGATGTATCACGTCGTACACATTCCTTCATGTCCAAGCCATACGACTTTAAACTATTCTGCCTGGTCCCATCACATGACCCTAAAATGTGATATTATCATCCTAGCCACACGATGAAAAACGGCACTGCATCATGATATCCTCACTCATGGGGAAACCATGTTTGAAATTGGTCACATGCCATACCATTTTTTAATACCTGCATATGGTTTGATTCTTGTGGTGATTGTAGGACTTTATATCCTAGTCTGTCCCTTTACAAATAAAACCATTCACCTTAAATGAAAAACAAGATTTATCAAATACTACTTCTTTTGGTGTGGGGGCCACAACCGCAGACCCCTTTTACCCCTGGCACTGTTACCCTACCATTAAATCCCTTAGAACAACGTGTATCCTGATCCCCATCCTCATGGGGTACGTAGGATCGCCTGTGAACCTTGCTTCTTGCCCAGCTTAACTCTCGTTTTTGGTCCCTCGACCAAAAACCTCTCCAGGGAACACATGGTGGTCGGAACCCCAGGTTCCCATTCACGTCTTCTTTTATAATTACCCCACCATGTGTCTCTCATGTTTTCTACCGTCCATGGTATGAGTTCTATGACCCTAAACTAAGATCTCCATATGGGAAGGGACTCGACTCCCTCTATCTAATACGTCTTGTTGTCGTATTCAGATAGGTTTTGACAAAGAGTCTGAAGTGTGGAATTTTCATGGGGACATTCCCCTCTGTCTATGTACAAGCTTCATGAGCTCTCAATTTGGATCCTCATCCCATTCCACATCCAAAAGGAACCCCTTCACGGCCTGGTCTTATGCCTCATCGGCTCACCTACCGTTTTGAGCCAACTTCCCAAAAGATCTGGGATGACATTTGCGACAGGTCCTGTGTTTTAAACATAGTCACTGATTGAACCTCATTTTTCTGTCCCCATTCTAGGAAAACGAGATATGGATACTATGTTTCGAATATGGTCAACATTTATCCCCCATCGTCACACCACAATCGTTGTGATCCAGATTTCGAGCATCACGATTCAAACATTTTCACTTCCTCATGTTCAAGTGGAATTCTGACATACTCGACATTAATTATTCACGCATCTAGGTGCGCTACATGTACGGGTTAGCATCACTGGGCTGACATTCACCGATCATCCCTTCTCTCTAACATGTTTTTTCCTATTTCAGGAAAGTCCCACCATTACTTCTTGTTTCCAAAATCGATCACGACTCACGTGGGCTTAGTAGTCTTGGTTAGATGTGCACCGGAACAACCAGGATTTTCATCATCCCACGTGATGTTAAAATGTGCTTCCAAAACTACGTATGGCTTGATTCCCATCTCATGGGATACGTAAAGATGCCCAGGCATTTCGCATAGGGTCCATCCCCAGGAATCATAAATCCTATTCCTCTCCATTTCCTCCCTCTAGCCTGACCCATCGTGGGGAACCATGTAACTGCAGCTTTTCCCTAAAGAAGTTCAGGATGCCCCAAGATGACATTGGGAAGAGAAAGTTCCCTTGACAGAGAGGTAATATCTAAATGAAGGGATGATCCGTTATCAAACTGATGCGCCCCTCTAATGTGCTCCCACCACGGTGGCAGAATTTCAAGAGTGTTAGAGTTCGTTCAAAGGAACCATCACTCCACATTCCACGCTTCACATTCCCCTTATTCAGACCCTCATCCCCTTTCATGTCTAAGGGAACCCCCTAACAGTATGGATGATTGGCCTATGGGCCGCCTATTGTCCTGGGAAAACATTCCAGAAGACTAAAAGAATACATTTTGAGTTAGGCCCCGTGTTTCGAACATGGTCAGTGGTTGGCCCTCATTTTCTATCCCAACTCCAGGATAACATAATAAGGATACTGTGTTTCAAATGCAGTCAATATTTATTCTATATTTTCACGCCACCCCCACAGCGTTACGAATCCTGAGAATCGTGATTCACATCTTCCATTCCCCTGTTTAGATTCATTCCAAAACCACTGGAGTTACTCCGTTCGTGCATAAGAGCACACTAGTAAAATGATAATTTAGCTGTTCTGAGACCCTCATTCTCTAGTCCGGTCTCTCCAATTTCCTCCCAGAAATCTAGGCTGATTTTTCAAACCCCGAATGCCCGAAGCTTAATTTTCAGTCATAGATTTGGAATAGAGTGATAAGGAGGTCATCCCTTGTTCCTCACACTTTGCCCGACCCACGTGAGCTTAGGGATTGATCGCGGGACACTCCATGAAGACCATGGGGATGCGATAAACCAAAAAAAAAGAGAACTCATGCATGCAGTTATAATAAATTAATTGAAGCATGAATGTACGTTGAAATGTTATGCACATTACAGTACCCGAGGGACTATTCCCCCCATGGATGGATTGACCTCGTCAAAGGAACATTGCAGCTCTACCACGATCTGGCTTGTGGCATCTAGGATTTGCTACCACTTATTTACCTCTCGCTCCCCCTCGACGGAGATGGGGCATAGTTTTCCAACCGTGACCCGAGCACACTCGACACCAGTCTGGATAACCACCATCTCCTCAGAGACTCGCTTCATTCCCTCTTTGGCCACCTCCACCTGGGCTTGCAATTTCAAGATGAACTCTGATTGCGCATGAAGAGAAGCAGAATGCTCATTCGCCCGGGCCTGCAACTGTTCAACCTCATTTTCAGTTTCCTGGAGCCTCTTGATGTTCACTGCCTTCCTCCGATTCCATCCCACACTGAGGCCGTGGTCGTACGCCCAAATATTTTCTGCTATAAGATCTCGGATGAGCATGGGAGGGCACTGGGTATATACTCCCCCAGCACACAGTTCACGTAGCCAAAAGAAAATTCGATCCATCTCATCCAACCATAATTCTTGGGGGTGTTATTCATTAAGAATGTGAACAACTTCCATGATCGGCGACAGACTATTTTACTGTCCACCTTGTCAGAGGTTGTCTTGTCCCAGTTGGCACGGTTGGCAGGCTCGTATGCAGTGAATGCCCCCAGGACCTCTTCAGCCAGGTCCAAGTCTGGAATTGGATATCCTCATCATAGGATCCCACCTCAATAACCTCAGGCACAGTCCCACTGGTGTCCCCTCCAGTGATCGATAGCACTTCCATTCAGTCAGGTTGGATGTCCACCTCCACAACCATTGGCATGCATCTGGGAAGGGCACTACAAGAAGTTTGGACCAACTTTATCATAGAGGCCTAGGATAATTGAAGGGCTGTAAATGAAAAAATGGGGACATTAGTGTCAGTTAACGTGGACAGGGCATGACAGTCGTAAATTCAGTAGAGGAGACTTAATGAGATCAAATCTCAGGTCTTGTTCTTGATTTGATGTTGTTGGGACCCCGAAACGTGGACCCCGTATATGGTTGGGATGTCTAGAGACTCTGGGAGAGCTTCCTCAAGTGTCCTAGCCCCACCAGACACGGATGTTGATGCAGCCACGGGTGTGGATCCCGAATTTCCCGCGTCGACACCCACTGAGGGGCGAGAACGAGGTCTATGAACATGGTCCTCCTGTATAGTGTAGATTCAGATAAAGAATCCAGAGTAACCTAAGAGTAGACCTTGAGGAAGGAACTTGATATTTTACCTTGAGGGCCTCCGTGAGATCTTCGAGATCTGAGGAATGATCGCCGACTTCACCCTACTCCAACAGACTCCCTCTATCGGCCTCATCTCCCTAGGAGGACTCGTCTGATTCTTTCGGCAGAGGGAAGTGCTCCCTCATGTCAGCAGCCGACAGTTGCAGATGGATAATACTATCCAACAACACCCTGACCCGGTCTTTCATCTGGTGCAGGGCACCCCGGGAGGGGATAAATTCTTCCAGTTAAGCCATGTATTGCTCCAACTCCACCTGGGATACTGTAAAACCTGCTCTAATAGGGCCAATACCCGACAAGTCCATCCCGAGGTGGTTAAGGTGATTCCATAACTTAGATGGGCCGAGGAATTTATGGTTGACTTCCCAAGTGTCCCAAGATTCTAGGAAGACAACATTCTCTAGAATGTCAATATGGCGTAACTGTTTCCCCGGGGCCTGAGTAGAAATCCTGCGGAATCCTCTCAGTGGCCGCCCCTTTGGATGACTCTATTCTCCTAGGACCACCGGGTCTGCTGCCGCTACCAGATCTGCTACCACTACTTCCCCCACAGCTGGTGTGGGCCTCGCCACTATAGAGGCCCCGCCAATGCGGGATGTCCATGCCACGTTCTGGCCTCGACCCTAAGGTCGAGGAAGCCCTCCATTACTGGCTAGAATGGTTGACCACTTTAGCGTCTCCCCCAGGCAAGCTACCTCCAAACTCTGGGCATATTCATTTACCAGCATGAGGACGGTGGTCGGCGGAGGTAGTTCAGTCCACACCTTCCCTTCTTCCTGTGTGAACATGATCCACATATGCCTCATCACACATGGGTGATCCTCATGAAACACCTCTATATATACCTACGGGGTCAGTCACAGTAGGCACCAGAATTGACTTGCGAACCGGTGTGGGGTGTATGGCTCGTAGAGATGCTCGCGGTCCACCCTGGACACCAAGAATACACCTCAAAATGGAAGGAGGTTGGGCTGATGCTCTTCCGCTCCCCGACCATCATCCGTGGAGGCCCTCGTCGGCAATGGAAACAAGTGGAAATTGAATTTCTCTGCCCTCCACACCTGGTTCAGAACCGATGGTGCGGTCAGCTTGGTCGGAAATCTCCTTGTGGCATTCAGGATCGATGGGAAGATGTTCGACCATGGAGGCGAGATAGGGTTTAGATACTCATAGATCCCCCTGATGTGTTCCATTATCCACCTATATAGGAGGTGTAATGGCCCACATATCTTCTATGGCCTATTCCCCTCGCTGATATGCCAAAACAACTTATAAAACTTGGTGAGCATCCGGATCCATAGGTTGACACTCCCTCTTATCGCCAATGTGGACTCCATGATGAAAGTGCTTGGTCGCATTTTCATGTTGGTACCCCTCAACAGCAGGATCTAACCACATATTAGAGTTGTGATGAATGCCGCCAGCCTGACTATTGGTTGTTGCTCAATGCTACCACTAAACCCCCAGGTCTTCCACTGTCTATTCTCCAATAGCCACTAGTACGAGTGTTCTTTACTCTGGCCCACCTTTGGGCAAGTTTGAGGTCTCACCGGGAATTGACGGTCTACCGAGAGGTTCAGAAACTTTTTGAACCAACTCCTGAAGTGGACATCCCTCACCGCCTCCTTATCTTCTCCTGGCACAAGCTCCATCAATGACATCGCCAGATGTGGCATCTTCTTTGGATCCTCCTACGCACCCATAACAGAGAGGAATTAATCATACATCACCCCCAATATCGGGACTCCTGAGATCTGATGCACATCCCATAAGATGATACCAACCTCCCTGTGATGCAGGTGGAAGGTATTGGTCTCTGGTGACCACCGGCTCAACAGCTCTAGCATTAGCTTCTTTGGCTGGTAGATGCGAACCTAGGAACCCCAATCTGCCTCATATAGGCTCACTCTTCTCATCCCCGCTCTGAACTCCTCACACGAGGCGCCTACCCAGTAGGCCTAGGACCAATCATCCATGAAGCTTCCACCATGGCGCAGGTCCCATTCATCAGACCACCCCTTCTTCGGGATCCCCAGCACCTCCTTGAGTATAGTTTGGTATAGAAGAGGGTACATCTCCAGCTGCAATGCCTTCTTGTCGATGTTGTTCAGATGGTTGTATAAGTAGTCGGCAAAGACGGGCGTGAAGTCCTCCTGGGCATGACCATCGGCTGCCCTGAACCATCAATGCTGACACAGTATGCTCTGAAACCAGTAAGCTGGTTCGTCTATAATTTCTTCTGGGATGAAGATGTCATCCCTCACCCTGCAGCCATACAAGGGAAAAAACCTACACAACGGGTAGTTTTTCTATCTCTCTAATAGCATCTCCACCAATGAACTATTGTCCCAGTGGCTACGGACTAACTCTTGTAGTCCCAGACTGTTCACCATCTCATCCCTCTAGGCGGCATCTTCAAGGACCCATGGGCAGCTTCATGGTGGGCCATTCAGTTATGGAACTTGGACGATTTTCAGGTTGGTTCACGAAGCTCATTCGTAGAGACTGTTCGTGAGGACTGTTCGTAGAGCCCTACCTAGGCGTTCAAGTGTCGGATCGCGGAGCTCAAATGTGGATTCGAGGACTCGCAGTGCGTCACGAAGACAAGATTATCAGAGAACACTTGCAGAGTACACAGAGCTTCACGAATTGAGAGTGAAAAACGGAAAATTCATAGAGAAGGGAAAGGAAAAAATAGAGGGAAGCTCCCTATTTATAAATTCTGGCCTTTGGAGCTTCGCGGCGCATCCAGTTCATGCCGAGCTTCGCGGAGCGCTCATCCCTCGCATCCCATATCTGCATCATGAAACCCCTTTGCATGCCAGCATCGCGAACGACTGAGGATTTTGGTGATTTCCCTAAGACTTTGACCCTTGATCTCTCTGCGGCTCAATGTCTGAGGGGGGCATTTGTTGGCCCCAAAATTCGGGATAGTGAAGAAGCCAAAAAGAAGGCATCATTGACTGCCTCACGAGGCTATTTCGCAGAGTCCACCCAGCACCACGTCTGCCGCGAAGCAAGGAGGCGGGACACTCCATGAACGCATTTGACGTTCGCAAGCCTGTTGTGAAGCTATGAGGCGAGTTGCTCCACGAATTCATTTTTCATTCGCGAACCCGCCGTGAATCCAGGAGGCGGGATGCTCTGCAAACACATTTGATGTTCGCAAGCCCGCCACAAATCCAAGAGGTATACCACTCCTCTAACACATTTGACATTCGCGAACCCACTACGAATCAAGGAGGTGGGATGCACTATGGAAGCATTTGATGCTCGCAAGCCTGCCACAAATCAAGGAGGCGATATGCTCCGCGGACGCATTTGACGTTCGAGAGCCCGCCTCCAAGTAACCAATTCCCACTTCGCACCACGTAAGCACCGATTCATGGAACCTATTGTCGATAAGTACTGGGCTCCTCCTGATCCCAAACAATGGACAACCCGACCTTTGACTTCCCAGCTCTAGTATCATGAAGCACACTTCTGCTCTATGAACCATGAGTTGTGCGAGGTACTTCTGTTTTGCGAAGTGCCTCCCCTTTGTCTCGTTTTGATCTTGTCTTCTAAGAGGGATTCCTTTTGCCAAGCCTAAGGGCCTTCATGTATGAAGGGGATCCCCAAGGGGACCTGGGTCATTGTGGAGTGTTTATGATTTTCAAAACACCCTTCATGTACACATGATCACCATTCTAAGGCAGGGTCACTGTACTTCGTGAAGCACATTGATTCACAACACATTGCTTCATGAGTCACCATTGCTCCACGAGGCAGTGCTCTGTGAATGCCTTTCCACTTCATAAAGCACCTCCTGTATGTACATATGCCCTATGATTAGGTTGAGGCAACCCACTTCACGAAGCACACCCCTTCAAAAGTGCCCTCCACCACGTGGAGCAACAGAGCTTCACAAGGCCCCTACCTATGAATCCCTCTGCTTGGTAATTCCTTTTCCCGTGAGACTCTCCTGGTTTGCATGATGTGATTTCAAAGTCCCTTGGATGACACCGCACATTTCATTGCTTTGCCTCATACTTCTTCTTATAGGCACGCTAATGGCTATTTCTTCTTCACATAGCCACGCTAACGTGGGCCCATCGATGGTTCTCTCTTTGACACCCCCTCACCACGACTTTTCTTGTCCCCTCTTTTCACCAATGAGTATATGGTACCGGTTATGTAATTCCTAGGGGTGAATAGTGAACCCACCTCGTCTGAGCTTCATGAAGTTAAACTACCATGCACCTTTGTCCTCAGAACATGACGTTAAACTATGACCTCGCTCTGTGACGCGCACATGGGGTACCCCCACCTTTGACATTTTACACGCCCACTGGTCTCCAGAGGGGATGATATCCTCCTTATAGGAGTGGTGTTTTTCAATGGGGGAAGGGAAACCATCTTGATGTAAGCCCCTAGATTTCTTGTAGGATGCTGCATCCCAGCTCCTACTTTCTTATTCGGTCCCCAGGGCCCGTAAGGGCATGATGGGAAATGGTGCTTCTTCTTTTTTGGTCCTAAACACCTCTCCCGCTGCACTTTGTTACCATCAGGCCACTATCCTGGAGTAATTCTCAACATCTTCGGGCAGCTAACCATGCATATGCCCCTGTTTCTTATTTGGGCTGCTAACCACGTGTAAGCCCCACTCCACTTCCGACGGACGCACCTTTCATGATGTGATCGTCAGGTCTCTAATGCCTCTTGTTTCAAACACCGAGAATGACTCACGTGGGCTTAGAGTAAGCACCGACCCTGATATCCTCATCCTGGGAAGCCTAGAGTGTAAGCCCCACACCCTTCCACCCGAACTATGAGGACTTTGATCCTTGTCAAGTCAAGGTCTGTAGGAAGCCTCCCTGAGGTTCAAGCCCAACACCCGGTCATCCCGACACCCCTTCACGTCGGTTCACCAACACCCTGGGCAACTTAGTGTGTAATCCCCATGCCGATAACTGAACTGTGAGTTATTTGATCCTTTCCATAGTAGGCTACATAGGAAGCCTCCATGAGGTTCAAGCCTAAAAACCAGTGGATCCCATGTCCACCTTCACGTCGGTTTGTCGACTCCCACCCAAGCTATGTGGTACTTGATCCTTGCCAAGGTAGGGTACATATGAAGCCTCTACGAGGTTCAATCCCACAAACCAGTGGATCCCAGGTCCACCTTCACGTTGGTTCATCGAGGGCCACCTGAACTATGTGGTCTTTGATCCTTGCCAAGGCAGGGTACGTAGGAAGCCTCCACGAGGTTCAAGCTCACCACCCGGTCATCTCGACACCCCTTCACGTTAGTTCACTAACACCTTGGGCCGCCTCAAAGCTTATTCCCCAAATGAACCCATATCCTGTACTATGAGTACTTTTATCCTTTCCAAGGCATGGTACGTAGGAGGCCTCCACGCGGTTCAAGCCCACCACTCTGGTCGGTTCGACCTCCTTCACGTCGGTTCACCCCCATCCCTCATGACGTTAAACTGTATCCACCATTCTGAACTATGTGGTCTTTGGTATTTTCCAAGGTAGGGTATGTAGGAATCCTCCATGAGTTTCAATCCCACCACCATCCATTGGTCCTGACCATCCTCATGTCGGTGCACCAAGCCCACCACCTATTGGACGCCAGGTCCACCTTCATGTGGTTCCCAACCACCTGAACTATGAAGTATTTGATCCTCACCAAGGAGAGGTACATAGGAAGTATCCATGAGGTTCAAGACCAACACCCAATAGTTCTGAACCCCTTCACCTCGGTTCACTCCCACCCAGCATGACGTTAAACTGTGGACCTCTTTCAGCGATAATCCATTGTGACCTCAATCGGTGGTAAGCTGTAGAAACCCCATATAGCGGTAAGCCGTTGACACCTTATCCAACAGTTATCCATTGCGATCTCAACCAGAAGTAAGCCGTTGAAACCCCGGATCAATGGTAGGCAGTCATCAGATGAACTACATGGACTTTGATTCCCTACCACAAGGATACGTAGGAAGCCTCTTCAAGGATCAAGCCCAAAACCATCATCATCCTTATGACGGTTCCATCCCATTCACCATCCCCATCAGGGAACCTTCCATCATCCATCCTAATCCTTACACGGACCGCCACATCCCGGTGGGATCATTCCACCCCATTCCTTGTTGCATCTAACAATATTCGGGAGACCACCTACACGATGGCCCCAGTATTAGTGTTCCCTCTAGGGGGTTCCTCCATCTGATCCACACTGGTTAGTGTTCTGATCATCCCGTTCCGTCTCCTCTGGACTTTAAACTTGCATCATACCCTGTGTTAAACATGGGAAGCTGAGGAAAACCTCAGATACATGCCCATGGCATACGATTACCTGTGTTCGATGTGGGATGCCTCGGGATTCTGCACCCTTGAGAAGCTATATAATAAGGGACAGAAGACAGACACACCAATACCCATTTTCCAAACATGCCAATGATACCCAGCTTGACTACTCCCTTTACTGAAGGTTGCTACCCTAACCAAACCCCTTGGAATATCCTGACAGAAGCCGTGTAATTAATTGATGTCCATGAAGATATGGTTCCAGGAAGAGTTTCATGAACAACGTCTTAAGTCTACGAGGGACACCAAGACTAGGTGATGAGTTCCGAGGAGGAATCCATGGATTGAAGAACCAACATCCCATCATCCCATTTTAATCAAGGAGCAGACATCCCTGAATAAAGAGTGGATTCCACCCACCTTTGGAAAGTGGGAATGCGGGGCAACAAAAACAACGTCTCTCATCCCCGAACGAGACGGACACGCGTGCCATGGTAAAAGTTTCGGACACACCAACGCCACTGACTGTGTGTCAAACAGACACTTAGTTTTTCATTTATGGGAATTTTTTTATTCAGGGGTCAATTGGGACTGGGCTTGGTCTGACTTGGTCAGGCCGACCAGATGCAATGGTTCTCAGGGTCTACCTGACTCTACCCGGGTCCAACCTATTAAGGTTCGGACCGGTTAACTGTGTCTGGCCCATCAAGGTTGGCCCGATTGTTTCGTGGGCCCATGATGTGGTTGGCTTCACCCGATGGGTGGGGCCTGACCCACCCAAGATGGACTGTTAGGCCGCGGGTCCAGCTCGGCCTGCTGGGCTAGTCCGGCCTGTATCCGGCCCAGTCCATCTAATGGCGGACCATGTCTCCAACTGGACCTTCTAACACGAGGTTGTTTCATCTAGTCTGTGGGGCACTGCCCCACTGCATGAAATGGTCGGCCAGGTGGATGACTAGTCTCAAGCCGTTGCGGCGTGGTGTAGGGCTGTGTTTCCCCCTACTTCAATGGATCGCTGGCTACTGCTACTGCAGCCGAGGGCGCTTCCCCTCTCCTGCGCGGCAGGCTCCAATCGGACGCCTCTGGCCACCGCGATGAGTGATTGTGCACTGCCTTCCCACCGCCCACGACCAGTTTTTGTGGACCTCCACTAGCCACCACTGGACTCCACTATCATGGAGCACCATGGGTTCTTTCCACGGGCCACTAGACATGCTCCGGTGGACCATTCTTGGTGTCGTCTACACATACAAGCCTCTCGGGTCACCGCCGCCACTACATGACCCCTATCTCTTCCTTTCCGTGACATTGCCTGGCCGTGCACAAGAAACACAAGAATAACAAGATCAAGAGAGTTCCCATGCCTTTTTCATATGGTCCTAATCCCTCTACATTAGCATTTTAATAAGGGATGGTAACATCAAATAGTGAATTTAGAAATAACTCACGACTTGTAACCCCACATCAACCTCCCGTGTTTAAAGAAAGATCTTCATATCAACCTATTGGTCAGTTGATCTGCATTCTTTGTATAAATCCAGAACAGGGAAGGAGTAATTTTATAATATCAAAAACAAAAACCCCTACCTGGATGAGATGTCCGCTAATGATCATCGACGAAACCTCCTTCTTCATTTTCGTCGGTTCGTGATTAGTTGGTGATCATCACCACTCACTGAATCGGGTCTTGTCCTCTAGGTGGATGTTGCTGCAAGACTTCATCAGAGTTTCCGTGCTTGAAGAAGCCATGCCAAAACCCCACCTGAGCTCCATTTAAATAGGAGGGGGGAAAGGTGAGTAGCACATTGAGGAACTAACGAGGTTCATTAAATTAATTAATGAACCCCTTTTAATTCAAAATAGTGGAGTTATGTAGTTGATGAGCCAAGCCATTAAATGGATTGATAAGTCACTGGTCCCACCACCACCGCTCATCTATTGGAGAAAAAGAAAAAAAATAACAATTACATAATATTTTAGTTATCTTTAAAAAGTCAAAAAAATAAATTTTTCTCCATACCAACTACGGTCAAAGATAAGCCACCCTTAAGAGAATCTGAGCAATGTGGATTCAACAGTGTCCTAAGATTTTTAATCCAAACACTAGTTCAAAATATAGAAAACTTCACCCACACTTTTACTAAATATACCTTAAAAAAGTTCAAAAATACATTCTGGGAACATTGGGCCTCAGAATCATGCTCCGTAAATTTTCTCAGACTCATAATAATTCCAAATAATTAAAAAAAATAGGGAATATTTAGGGTCTTTACATTCTCCCCACCTTGGGGATTTACGTCCCCAAAATACATACAAGGCTACACAAACAAAGAGTGGTATTGTGCATGTATATGAGCCACTCGATCCCATGTGCTCTCCTGGAGATTCCTGTGCTTCCAAAGAATGCACACCAGGGGTATCCACTACCCACAAAGGATCTACTCCTATCAATCCTCTATCTCCACCAGGTACTCTTTAAATGTAACCTCATCGTCAATCTCCAGCTCTCCATGGTTGGTGACGTGAGATGGGTCAAGCACGTATCTCCTCAACTGGGATACATAGAAGATGTCGTGTACCCTCTCCAACCGTAGTGGTAGTTCCAAGAAGTACACCACCTTTACAATCCTTTGATGTATCAGGAATGGTCTGATAAACCATGGTGGGAGTTTGTCACCTAAGCCAAATCTCCATAGTCCACATCAAGGGGAGACTAGCAAGGATATGTGTTCCCCCTCCTAGAACTCTAGTGGTCTCTGTTGCCTATTAGCATTGGAATTCTGTCGGCTCGGTGCAGTCTTCATCCGCTCTCGGATGACCTTTAGCTTCACAGTGGTATCTAGTACCATCTCTAGGCCCACGAGTGCTGGCTCTTGTAACGCCCCGACCCTAGTTACCCAGAGTCGGTGCATTATTACATAACATTGGCATGATCACAAGAAAGATCAAATCTCTAAAGACCGATTGGTTTAGTAGCCTTGGAAACACTAGATATATTCATAAGTTTTACATTACATCATAAAGTGAAAAACTACTACGACAACATAATGTCTCCATAGTCCACACTATTATCCCCTCATAATATCCCTGCAGGTCATGCATAATTTACTTCTTCACTTCCTGGGAAAAATAAAACATAGAAAAGGGGTGAGCTCAAATGCCCAGTAAGGATAACAATATAGCGGAAACTTTCATAAATAAGAATAAACATTTAAGGCAATGTATAACTAAAACAAAAGCCTTTCGAACATGAAGATTCAACATAGTATGGCATAAATAAAATGAAATAATTCCATTTAATTAATCACATGGATATTCTACTAATCGAATAATCACATGCAAAATCAATAACAACTTTCATAATGATGGAATGCATAATGCTGAACTTTAATTTCTTTGTCAAGGCCTCGTCCCAAGACCTTGGGGCTAACTGTAACCGGAACCCAACCCGGAGTGCCTCTAATAACCGGACACCAACCCGGAGTTCCTCTAATAACCGGACACCAACCCGGAGTGCCTCTAATAACTGGACACCAACCCGGAGTTCCTCTAATAACCGAAGACCAAACCGGAGTTCCTCTAATAACTGAAGACCAACCCGAAGGGCTTACTTTTACCAGTCCCCAACCCGGAACATACTTGTCTAACACATTCATCTGAATGAAAGGTTGAAATATAACATAAACATTCGGATTACAAATAACTTATGAAATGTCAATACTCTAAAAAAAACCATGAGTGACATAAGAATAACTTATCCACAGTCAAAAATATCGCAAAACCTTAAATAAAATATGGATGTTTTGTATCATAATAAATCAACTTCAAATAAGCTTAAAGTCCATCAAAGGATGTTGACATAGATGAAATAAAGACTATTTTAGAAAAATATCTCTTTCTATTTTGAAATCATTTAAGAGTCTTATATTTATGAAATAAAACATTTTTTTTGAAAATATTCTTATTATCTTGTAAGGGAAGCTTCGACGATTTTAGAACGGCGGAAAATAGCCACACCCGCCATATAAGTTAAAAAACATTCTTACCTTAATTTTGTCGAAAAGGTTAAAAAGCACCTTGTTTGGAAAATGACAGAAAGATTCCTTTATAAACCTCTTATAAAAAGTCAAACAAGGGTATAAATTACATTAACCCATATTCTAGTAAATAGTAAAAATGTTTTGAAATTCATTTTTAAGAAACATGGATGTGGATGATAAAGAGATCCCAGTAGATTATTACGTATAAACAACCTCGGATAATGAAGAGATTGTGAAATAACCCTTACTAATTTGGTAACTTATGAAACATACAACCCATGAAAGAGGTATCATACAATGAATATGTAAATACACATAAATTAGAGTTTATTACACAAAGAATATAATTATGGGAAGTACATACACCACACAAAAGGTGATGGTGGAAATATGGCATGAATCTCACGGGAATAAGGAGTGAGATGAAAACCCCTTACCTTGTACTTTTCCTTGGTTGGGGTAGGTTAACCTCCTGTATAATGGTGAAATAATTGTTATTAAATTATTCAAGAATCATATATATTAATATTATATCATATATTATCTTTTAACATTAATTTGTTAATAATATCTTTTAATTATCGTCGTTTCGGGTGTTAACTTACTCATTTTCTTTTATATGTCTTTTTACATAAGCCGTGTTTGTTATCGATAGGTTGTATCTTATTCATATCCATAATTATATCAAGTCCTTAAACATCATTTTTAAATCATAAAATGATAATTATACTTTAATGGATACGATGGAGAATGAATCTCATCGCGTTCGTAGAGACGGTAGTCCGTACGTACGCACACACGACAATATCATTCTTTTGATATTAAAATAATATATAAATGGTTGTTATATCATATATACAGAATCATTAACATGTTATATTAATTATCTAAATGAGTTATATATCATTATTATACCCATCCAAATAATAATATATTGAATAACAATTACACCACGACGTGGAGACGGTAAGCCGTACCTACGCACATATGGTGAAATGTTATTCAAAGGGTGGATAGAATACTGAATATGGTTGTAACATATTTATAATAACATCACATTATATATATGATACTGGAGTTATTATTTTAGAATGGTAATAACAAAGGAAGAAGAAGTGGAAGAAGAAAGGATCTTGGAAAAGGGTGGTGAAATCATTACCTCTTCTTCGGGTTCTTCCTTTTGATTTGATCAAAAGGGATCCTTAGGTTGGCTTTCTGATCAAACTAAGGCCCCTAGGTTGTAGTGAGGGATGTTGGGAGAGTATTTGGGTAGAGTCTGGCCGAACCAAATGGCTTTGAAGGTGTGAAGAAATGAGAAGGATGTGTGCCCTTTTATAAGAGGGGTGAGGGGCACCTTTGGAAAAGCTAGAGATATTAGTTTATAATAAATTGATATTCAGTTTCCAATGGCTCCAAAGTTGATTATTCAAATTTTAAGGTGGGGATGGGTCGAAAACAACTCAACCAATAGAATTTAGACAGGTTTGGGTACTTATATTAACCTTATCTTTAAGTATTAACTCTAAGTTAATTAGTTTCACTTTTACAATGTCTCTTTGTATTTTTATATAATATGGTTAATAAACATAATATATACATCCAAAAGACCCCCAAGTGGTCCGTTAATGATGAATATATCATGATATAAGTCTCTTGGCCGAACCTTATATTTTTAGGAAATTAATAATATAATATTTGTTTTAAGAACTCTTTTATGTCAATTTTGACACTATTCAATAGTTGATTTTTGTGAAACTCATCACAGATTAATTACTTCTAACAAAGTCAATTAAATCAATCCTAATATATCATATTATCCTATAATATTAGTTTAATTCATTAAAAGTTTCATATTATATTTATTTGGGTATTTATAATATCAATTATTTTAATTTTTCACTATTATAGTAATTACTACATCATCATTGTGCCATAATTAAATTAAATTATTTAATGACTAAAAATTATAAATAAAATATCATTATGTAGGAAATCGTTTTATATTTCTAATGAATATTTATAATCTAAAATCCAACATATATAACCCTATGTAATAATTGTTTTTCTAAAAGATATATTCTTGTGTCATTTTTGTATTCATTTTAACTTAATTAAAAAAATGTCCCTATCACCTACAAGTGGAACCATGGGGTCCCCAAATCGACCCAAATATTCCTATGGTAGAACATGTATCAACCAATAAGTATAGGACACATTTTAGGGTAATTTATTATTATTATAATATTATTTTTTAACCCTTATTTACCAGATTTACCATTAACCATGGTAAATAAAATATTTACCACAGTAATTATTCAAAATGTCTAAAAATAAAAGTTACCTATTTACACAATTTGTACAACCTGATTAAAAATATGGAATCCATTTTTCTAAATTCAAAACACAGAAGTGGCAGAAATAAATTTAAAATTAATTCCCGCTGCCAAAACAAAAAGCATGTTTTTAAGAGATAATAACTATCAAAAGATTGACACTTTTTTATGTTCGGTTTAATTGTAAAATTATGTCCAATGAACAAAATTATATTAAATGGTAAAAATATATTCTAAATATAATTTAAAACCACTCAAATTAATAATTTATCACTATTAATTATTTTTATTAAAAAAGTTGTTTTTAATTAAAATTTAGTAATTTTCACTATTCATCAAAATATTAAAGTTATCCGAAAAGTTCCAAAATTTCACCTTAGGCTAAATTCGATATTCCGAATCCAAAAATGAAGTCTATTTTGAAATATAAAATATATATAATTTCCAAAAGTAGGTATTACTATTCATAACGACTAGTTTGATTGGTTGTGGTGTGTGTTAGAACTCGAAGTTGCGTACAACACACGCTACTGTATTACTCAAAGGAAAGCGTATCGTGGAAGCTTGGGATGTTTCATTTTAAATTTTTTTGATGTCCCTATTTAGTCAAAAAGTTTAAAATATTGTATTTAAAAAGGGTTCACTATTAAAAGTTGGTAAAAGTGGAATACTGAAAATGAATTTGTTCTTACATTATGTTTAAGAAACTCATAATATTGATTCTAAAATTATAAGGATTATATAAAGTTTAAAATTTAGTTAATACTATTCATAAACTCTTTTGAATGGCTTGTTTGGTAAGTCATAGTGTGCTTGAACTCGGTGTTGCGTGTAGTGCAAGTTATTGTATTATTTTAAAGAAATAACACACTATGAAATCTTGGGGTGTTACATTCTCCCCTCCTTCAACAAATTGCATCCTCGCAATTTGAAATTGTTTTTCGAAAATAAAAGGTTGAAAATAGAAAATATATTTGTGGGAAAACCCACATCGGAAATTGGGTTACTAAATTTTAGTCTTAATATGAGAAAAAGAGAAATCAAAGGGTCGCCACGAAATTATGATCTCGATTAGGAGAACATTGGTGGCAATTAGAGACATATAATTAGAGGAAAAACGTAAATATTTATTGGTAGTGATTGAGGTCATCAATCACAAACAAGTGTAAAATTGAGGTCCTTAAATTCATCAATATATGATGATTTGAAATACCATCAGTTCAACAAAACATAGGGTATTAGGATAACACATTTTTGACATTTCAAAATATCTTAGTTGAAATCCCACATTGAAAAATGAATTAATGAGGCCTCTATTTAAAATAAAGAGTGGAAAGTATGAAGATTACCGAAAATAACACATACTAGGGTTCCATGTAGGAAAATATGGATATGGATGAAAAATATAACCATCAATTATCTGATGGATAGTGGTAGAGAACATGGCTATGAAAAGGCCAACAATCCCAAAGCCATAAATTAGTGATGATTTAAGGTACCATCTAGGACAACATTTTTGTTCTAAGTTCCTTTTATTAATGTTGAGGAATTTATTTGTGATATTTGCTAAGATTATAAGGAGATATACTTACTTTATAATTATATTTTTATCCATTAATAAATTTCTACCACAAAATCATCTTTCACTCTAAAAGATAATAGAACGTAAAAAAAATTTCTATTTATACTACTCGTACAGGGTTCCAAAATAAATGAATTTATAATTCATCTACCAGATCTTTTAAAAAAACTACATTATTTAATCCAGGACATCTCTTGGGCCAGTGGTAGGTGATACACCCTTGTCGCCCTTTAGTTGCGGGTTCAAGTCTCGCAGCCTTGCCGGACGCGACGGGTTGCCGCCCGACCTCCGGGTTGTCCTTTTATGGAAATCCAAAATAATCCAATCTAGAACTATCCAAAATAATTCTATCCAAACTCACAGTCCAACATTTATAAGGAAGGTAAAGGTAATGTAGATCCTTTTTACCCCATAATAGAATATGAATACCTTCATCATGTATTCTTTTAATACACTGAAACATCCTGAATTACCATATTCCTTATTGATTACATTCATGCTCCCTTATTCAATATAGAATGCTAGATATACTTCATCAATCCAAAAATGTTTTAAACCCCAACAATGATGGAATATACAAATCATTAATCAGTTCCAAGGTAGTCAAGAATATCCAATATAATTTATCCAAAACAATCATGTATTATTCCAAAATCACTACCTCGGTATCAGAACTATATTATGGCATATCATTCTCTCAACCATATATTTTCCAAAAATTTATCCTACTATTGAGTCACTTTTCGTTGTTCCACACAATCTCAAGTCCTGAATGAAATAGTACTGCAGTACAATCCTTATATACTCTATAATTATTATAACAAGTACATTGTTGATACAACACTCAATTGACATAATCAACATAAGAACTCTAATCATTCCTCTTCATCTGTGGTAGTATCATAACTTGATTATTATCCAATAGCATCATTTGCAGCATAGTCTAATGACTGGGACATAGGTTCGTGTAGTGTCCAAACTCCTTGCAAATGAAGCATTGTACATTTGAAACCATTTTCTTACGCTTGCAGTCACGTACTTTGTGCCCTTTTCCTCCACACTTATAACAAACTCCCATTCCTTTTAAACAAGTTCCATGGTGTTTCTTCCCACAGTTATCACATATGGGAAAATTATTATTTTCCCTCTTCCCTTTATCCATCATTCTCTCTTCCATCCTTTTCTTCTATTGCTTCCCTTCAAATCCATAGGACTCAGTAAACTCTTTACTTATCTTATCAACACATGATATTATTTCTTCATATAATGATAATACATGCGAGACTATTTCTCTTATAAATTTTGGCTTAAGACCATGAAATATATGATCCTTCTTTCTCTTTGTATCATTTGCATTGCTGGAGTTCTCATTCTTTCTACTAGGCGCCATTTCTAAACAATGGCATACACTAGATTAGTTTATGAATAACAATACCTAATCCCAAACTTGTGAAACACATAACATAAATTAAATAGTTTATGGACATAATCCATAATCATAAAAATGTCTCTTTTGAGGAAGTATATACTCATAAACCCTTCATAATGATTTGTAAAGAAAATTAGAGTTATCCTAAGCATATCCCCCGGGAGTGTTGTAACAAAAAGTGCAGCAAGGCCCGTTGTTGTGCACCAGTTCCCATTCGAGTCTAGCTCAAAGCGGTGTTTTTGGGTTTTACACCAAGTTACATCTGTGCCAGAGCCGCCTCTACCTGCTCGTATCCAGACAGGGATGTATTGCTCGGAAAACTCACAAAATCTCTACAATACCAAGATTCTAGGAAGTTATTCTATACTAATCCTCAATGTTCATCTTAGGTCTACGTGCTCTAATCAGAGTTTATCTAAATCTAGCTTCCAAGGTTTGTACTAAACTTACTCTGATACCAACTGTAACGCCCCGACCCTAGTAACCTAGAGTCGGTGCATTATTACATAACATTGGCATGATCACAAGAAAGATCAAATCTCGAAAGACCGATTGGTTTAGTAGCCTTGGAAACACTAGATATATTCATAAGTTTTACATTACATCATAAAGTGAAAAACTACTATGAAAACATAATGTCTCCATAGTCCACACTATTATCCCCTCATAATATCCCTGCAGGTCATTCATAATTTACTTCTTCACTTCCTGGGAAAAATAAAACATAGAAAATGGGTGAGCTCAAATGCCCAGTAAGGATAACAATATAGCGTAAACTTTCATAAATAAGAATAAACATTTAAGTCAATGTATAACTAAAACAAAAGCCTTTCAAACATGAAGTTTCAACATAGTATGACATAAATAAAATGAAATAATTCCATTTACTTAATCACATGGATATTCTACTAATCGAATAATCACATGCAAAATCAATAACAACTTTCATAATGATGGAATGCATAATGCTGAACTTTAATTTCTTTGTCAAGGCCTCGTCCCAAGACCTTGGGGCTAACTGTAACCGGAACCCAACCCGGAGTGCCTCTAATAACCGGACACCAACCCGGAGTTCCTCTAATAACCGGACACCAACCCGGAGTGCCTCTAATAACCGGAAACCAACCCGGAGTTCCTATAATAACCGGAGACCAAACCGGAGTTCCTCTAATAACCGGAGACAAAACCAGAGGGCTTACTTTTACCGGTCCCCAACCCGGAACATACTTGTCTAACACATTCATCTGAATGAAAGGTTGAAATATAACATAAACATTCGGATTACAAATAACTTATGAAATGTCAATTCTGTAAACAAAAACCATGAGTGACATAAGAATAACTTATCCACAGTCAAAAATATCGCAAAACCTTCAATAAAATATGGATGTTTTGTATCATAATAAATCAACTTCAAATAAGCTTAAAATCCATCAAAGGATGTTGACATAGATGAAATAAAGACTATTTTAGAAAAATATCTCTTTCTATTTTGAAATCATTTAAGAGTCTTATATTTATGAAATAAAACATTTTTTTTGAAAATATTCTTATTATCTTGTAAGGGAAGCTTCGATGATTTTATAACGGCGGAAAATAGCTGCACCCGTCGTATAAGTTAAAAAAAACATTCTTACCTTAATTTTGTCGAAAAGGTTAAAAAGCACCTTATTTGGAAAATGACGGAAAGATTCCTTTATAAACCTCTTATAAAAAGTCAAACAAGGGTATAAATGACTTTAACCCATATTCTAGTAAATAGTAAAAATGTTTTGAAATTCATTTTTAAGAAACATGGATGTGGATGATAAAGAGATCCCAGTAGATTATTACGTATAAACAACCTCGGATAATGAAGAGATTGTGAAATAACACTTACCAATTTGGTAACTTATGAAACATACAACCCATGAAAGACGTATCATACAATGAATATGTAAATACACATAAATTAGAGTGTATTACACAAAGAATATAGTTATGGACAGTACATACACCACACAAAAGGTGATGGTGGCAATATGGCATGAATCTCACGGGAATAAGGAGTGAGATGAAAACCCCTTACCTTGTACTTCTCCTTGGTTGGGATAGGTTAACCTCCTGTATAATGGTGAAATAATTTTTATTAAATTATTCAAGAATCATATATATTAATATGATATCATATATGATCTTTTAACATTAATTTGTTAATAATATCTTTTAATTATCTTCTTTTCTGGTGTTAACTTACTCATTTTCTTTTATAAGTTTTGTTACATAAGCCGTGTTTGTTATCGATAGGTTGTATCTTATTCATTTCCAGAATGATATCAAGTCCTTAAACATCATTTTTAAATCATTAAATGATAATTATACTTTAATGGATACGATGGAGAATGAATCACATCGCGTTCGTAGAGACGGTAGTCCGTACGTACGCACGAGCGACAATATCATTATTTTGATATTAAAATAATATATAAATGGTTGTTATATCATATATACAGAATCATTAACATGTTATATTTATTATTTAAATGATTTACATATCATTATTATACCCATCCAAATAATAATATATTGAATAACAATTACACCACGACGTGGAGACGTTAAGCCGTACGTACGCACGTATGGTGAAATGTTATTCAAAAGGTGGATAGAATACTGAATATGGTTGTACCATATTTATAATAACATCACAGTATATATATTATACTAGAGTTATTATTTTATAATGGTAATAACAAAGGAAGAAGAAGTGGAAGAAGAAAGGAACTTGGAAAAGGGTGGTGAAATCATTACCTCTTCTTCGGGTTCTTCCTTTTGATTTGATCAAAAGGGCTCCTTAGGTTGTCTTTCTGATCAAAATAAGGCCCCTAGGTTGTAGTGAGGGATGTTGGGAGAGTATTTGGTCAGATTTTGGCCGAACCAAAAGGCTTTGAAGGTGTGAATAAATGAGAAGGAGGTGTGCCCTTTTATAAGAGGGGTGAGGGGCACCTTTGGAAAAGCTAGAGATATTAGTTTATAATAAATTGATATTCGCTTTCCAATGGCTCCAAAGTTTATTATTCAAAGTTTAAGGTGGGGAAGGGTCTAAAAAACTCAACCAATAGAATTTAGACAGGTTTGGGTACTTATATTAACCTTATCTTTAAGTATTAACTCTAAGTTAATTAGTTTCACTTTTACAATGTCTCTTTGTATTTTTATATAATATGGTTAATAAACTTACTATATACATCAAAGATACCCCCAAGTGGTCCATTAATGATGAAACTATCATTATATAAGTCTCTTGGCCGAACCTTAGATTTTTAGGAAATTAATAATATAATATTTGTTTTAAGAACTCTTTTATGTCAATTTTGACACTATTCAATAGTTGATTTTTGTGAAACTCATAACAGATTGATTACTTCGAAAAAAGTCAATTACATCAATCCTAATATATCATATTATCCTATAAAAGTAGTTTAATTCAATAAAAGTTTCATATTATATTTATTTGGGTATTTATAATATCAATTATTTTAATTTTTCACTATTATAGTAATTACTACATCATCATTATGTTATAAATAAATTAAATTATTTAATGTCTAAATATTATAAATAAAATATAATTATGTAGGAATTCTTTTTATATTTCTAATGAATATTTATAATCTAAAATCCAACATATATAACCCTATGTAATAATTGTTTTTCTAAAAGATATATGCTTGTGTCATTTTTGTATTCATTTTAACTTAATTAAAACAAATGTCCCTATCACCTACAAGTGGAACCATGGGGTCCCAAAATCGACCCAAAGATGCCTATGGTCGAACATGTATCAAAAAATAAGGCTAGGACACGTTTTAGGGTAATTTAGTATTATTATAATATTATTTTTTAACCCTTATTTACCAGATTTACCCTTAACCATGGTAAATAAAATATTTACCACAGTAATTATTCAAAATGTCTAAAAATAAAAGTTACCTATTTACACAATTTTTACATCATGATTCCAAATATGGAATTCATTTTTCTAAATTCAAAACACAGAAGTGGCAGAAATTAATTTAAAATTAATTCTCGCTGCCAAAACAAAAAGCGTGTTTTTAAGAGATAATAACTATCAAAAGATTGACACTTGTTTATGTTCGGTTTAATTGTAAAATTATGTCCAATGACCAAAATTATATTAAATGGTAAAAATAAATTCTAAATATACTTTAAAACCACTCAAATTCATAATTTATCACTATTAATTATTTTGATTAAAAAAGTTGTTTTTAATTAAAATTTAGTAATTTTCACTATTCATCAAAATATTAAAGTTATCCGAAAAGTACCAAAATTTCACCTTAGGCTAAATTCGATATTCTGAATCCAAAAATGAAGTCCATTTTGAAATATAAAATATATATAATTTCAAAAGGTAGGTATTACTATTCATAACGACTAGTTTGATTGGTTGTGGTGTGTGTTAGAACTCGATGTTGCGTACAGCACACGCTACTGTATTACTCAAAGGAAAGCGTACCGTGGAAGCTTGGGATGTTTCATTTTAAATTTTTTTGATGTCCCTATTTAGTTAAAAAGTTTAAAATATTGTATTTAAAAATGGTTCACTATTAAAAGTTGGTAAAAGTGCAATACTGAAAATGAATTTGTTCTTACATTATGTCTAAGAAACTCATAATATGGATTCTAAAATTATAAGGATTATATAAAGTTTAAAATTTAGTTAATACTATTCATAACCTCTTTTGAATGGCTTGTTTGGTAAGTCATAGTGTGCTTGAACTCGGTGTTGCATGTAGTGCAAGTTATTGTATTATTTTGAAGAAATAACACACTATGAAATCTTTGGGTGTTACAGCTCTCATTGATCTCTCCAACCCAAGGGCGATCTGCATGGTCGTCTGTAAACCACCTCAAAAGGGTATATACCAATGGTGGAGTGATAGATGTTTTTGTATACGAACTCCACCAAGGGTGGTGGTCCTCCCAACTAAGACCAAAATCTATGAAACATGCATGGAGCATGTCCTCCATGGTATAGATGGTCCGCTTAGTTTGACCATCTATCTTCGGGTGAAAAGGTGTGCTCAAGAGAAGCTTAGTCTCGAAAGCCTCCTGTAATTATTTCGACTACCGGGATGTGAAGATTACGTCATGGTCTGAGACTATAGGCAAAGGCACCCTGTGAAGTCTCACAATCTCCTAAAAATAGAGACGTCCCATGCTCTCTACCGAACCCTTCTCTAAAATAGAAAGGAAGTGGGCTGACATAGTGAGTCGGTCAACGATCACCCTAGATAGTATCGTGCCTTCTAGATGTACATGGTAACCTCATCACTAGGTCCATCGATATCCCTTCCCACTTCCACTATGATATCTCAAGGGGTTGGTACAAGCCTACTAGTACCTGGTGCTTGACCTTCAATTGCTGGAATGTGAGTATTTTAGAAACAAACTCTTCTACAACTTTCTTCTTCACTAACCAATTGTACTGATGCCAGAGGTCTTGATACATATTCACCATGCCTAGATGTACTGCCAAGGGGGATGTATGTGTAGGCCCCCGGGACACCCTGAGAGGGGAGGGGTGAATTAGAGTGTCAACTTTTTCTTTTAAATTGACGGATCTTGTTCCCACTTTGCTAGAAACTAGTTTAACCTGTATGATGGATATGAGAATAAATGAAACATTCACATGCAAAAAGATGTCACAACACTTTTTACTTTGTTCACCACTAAGGGCTATGAACAAGGAGTATACACTGACAGGTTTTCGGTCGTACCAAATTCCACTATACTTCAATCGTTGTAGTTTAAAAAGGTTTGGGAAAAGTCACTGTGTCCCAGCCTCACTGCTTTTACAAAAGTTCAGGGATATCTCACTACTTCCCTCGGGTCACTCCTATTGACTCCCTCTGGCTCACTAACTTTAGTGAAGTCCCACTCAGTTTATAGACATGAAGGTCTCTTCATCATTGCAAAAGATGCATCCCATGTTGTATGTAGATGTTTTTTTGAAGTCCAACTCTCTCCAGTAGTCTAAAATCACTTTGCACTGAAAGTATCAGGCAATCTTCTAGATTTCATGTAGCTCCAAAAGACCGGCGTACTTCAACCACACCTGGCGCACTTCTCCAAGCCCGGCGCACAAGTTTCAAGATGGTGCGCAAGTCTCGGAGTGCAAGTCCAAACCGGCATGCAAGTACACCTCGACCACTTTTACGACACTCACTTCTTCAACTTAAAACTTGCACGAATCAATTTATTTCTCTCCCAAATCACCTTGGACGCACAGCTAACAACTGGCACATAACATCTACTTGCACGACCCACCACCACCTGCGCGACCACTACACCTGCGTGGCGGGAGGTATGAAAGTCTATAAGTCTGAACTTAATACCAAATGAGGATGGGTGGACCTCTATTTATAGGCATTTGAATACCCTGTGTGATGGCACACAAGTCCTCCCTCGACGTGCAACTTTCAGTGTGCAAGTCTCTGCCGCGCAAGCCACTTGCATGACTAACATCAAACATGGGCGCCCCTTCTTCCTTTGACATAGTTTGATGACCTCATCTTGAAAAAATATTGCGTGCAAGTTTCCAAGCCTCCAAGTCTTTGGTGCGCAATTCTCTTTTCCAAAAAACCACTTTTCTATATTTTTCAATTTTCGGGCCCAAATATTGGGTAAACATTGGAAAACTGTGCCACCTTCAATACTATTATCTACTTGTACTATATGATCACTTTCCTGGAACACATTTTGAACTTCCACTGAGGATTTTCAACAAACACAAACCATACTCTAATTCATGCATAGAACGACCATGGTTCCGAAAATCTCCCCCTTTGGGTTTGTTGGAAATCAATAAATAAATTCAATAGAGCATCATCCATAGGAAAACCACAAACACAAGAATCAACTCATCCAACACTCTAAGTCTACGTGAGATGTGATCGGTGTAGAAAGAAAGAGAGAAAGCTTGAATTGGGTTCTCGTACAATGTATTCCTTCTCATCCTATCACCGACACTAAACTCTCAATGTGTCACAAAAGCATTACATGCCTGAATTTATTCCTTTCTCCCCCCTTGAAAATAAATCCAAAGACCAAAAACTTTTCATTGTTCAACTCAAACAACACTCCCCCTGGATAATATCTCCCCCCAAACCTGCATCACATCCATAAATAGAATAAAAATAGTTATCATAACTGGGGAGAGGGGTTTTTCTTAACCTCGTTATGCACCGGGAGGTGGATGAACACTGAGTTTCAACCAATGATTCTCAAACACGGCTTCTGAAAGTGGCCTAGTCAGGATATCAGCAACTTGGTCATCAGTTCCAACATAATCCATTCTAATCACACCTTGATCAACTTTCTCTTTGATAAAGTGATAAAATATTTAAATATGTTTTATATGAGAATACTGAACAGGATTCTTCATAAGATCAATTGTGCTCATGTTTTCACAGTAAATCACCATTTTTAGTTTTACCTCATCACCAATATCTGTTATTTGTTGCTTCATCCATAACAGTTGAGTGCAGGCCTTTTTGGGAGAGATATACTCAGCTTTAGCAGTACTAAGACATGTACTTTCTTGTTTCTTTCTCAACCAGCCAACACATTTATTCCCAATGTAAAATGATCCACCACTGGTAGACTTTTTGTACACTACATCGCCAGCCCAGTCAGCATAAAAAAATGATGATAATTCATTGTCTATTCCTGTAGCAATGTATAAGCCACATTTTTGAGTTCCTTGAATATACCGCATGATTCTTTTTACTACTATCATATGTTACTCCTTTGGATTACTTTGAAAACGGGCTGCAAGACATGTGTCAAAGACAATATCTAGTCATTTTTCTGTTAGATACAACAGACTCCCAATGATCCTTCTGTAAATGGTGGGATCTATAGAGGTCCCATCCTTATACATTCCAAGTTTAGTTCAAACTGGAATCGGAGTTGACATTGGTTTGAAGTCTTGCATATTAAACTTCTTTAGAAGCTCTCTTGAAAATTTTTCCTAAGAAATGAATGTGTAATCCTTCTTCTGAATCACCTGCATCCCCAGGAAATATGTGAGTTCCACAATCATAGACATTTCAAATTCTGATTTCATGTGATTGGAAAATTCATCCACTAATTTCTTCCAGGTGCCACCAAATATGATATCATCTACGTAGAATAAAACCATGAACTGATATTTTGTATAATTCTTCATATATGGATTGTGGTCTAATCCTCCTCTTTTGAATTCCAGCTTCTTGAGATACGAGTCTAGTTGGGAACACCATGCTCGTGGTGCCTACTTTAAACCATATAGATCTTTCTTCAGTTTTCAGACCTTTGTTTCATCAGTACCAAGAACAAAACCCATTGGTTGTTCGATGTAGACTTCGTATTTGAGTACACCATTCAATAATTCTATCTTGAAAACCATTTGATATACGTTATATCCCCTTTGGAGTGCCATGGTAAGGAAAATCCTGATTGACTCCAGTATTACCACGGGAAAAAGGGTTTCTTCAACATCAACGCCTTTAATCTGATAGTATCCTATACATACCAGTCATGTATTGTTTCTAATAACACTTCCATGCTCATCAAACTTTTTCATGAAGATCCATTTTGTTCCAATCACATTGTGACTTTGGGTCTCTGTAAAAGATCTCATGTATTATTATTGTCAATCTGATCTAACTCTTCATTCATGGATTTCACCCATGATTCATCCTTTGCATCTTCTTCAAATGATGATGGCTCCACAACTGACAGAAATACAGATTGCGTGTTATTCCTCATCCTCCTTGTTTGTGTAGGTGCACTCATGTCCCCAATTATGTAATATGGATCAATCTCAGCTCTTCGATCTCTCTTGTGAGTTTTAGTTGCATTCTCTCCAGCCATAGTTTCTTCTTTAGATTCTTCTTCTGAGTCAACATCATGATGTGACTGTTGAGTGTTTTGTACAACTTCCTCTATTTCAGTATTTGTATTTTCTCTATGTTCACTTTCTTCCTCACTTTCTATCACATTATCATATGACTTCCTTGAAGCATTTGTGGTTTTATCTTCAATTATCTTAACATCACTTCTTTACACAATCCTTCCTAATCACTTGTTGAAACACTTGTAGGATTTGTTGTTCATTGAGTATCCAAGGAAAATTCCTTCATATTCATTATCATCATACTTCCCTTGATTTCCTTCTTTGTTTATGATGAATCATTTACTTCCAAAAACACGAAAGTATTTCAAAGAGGGCTTCATTCTATGCCATAATTCATATGGTGTCTTCGTCTCACCCATATAAAGTCTTGTTCGATTTTGAATATACATTGTAGCTTGAACAACCTCTTTCTAGTAATGTTATGGAATATGACTCTCAATCAGCATAGTTCGTGCCATGTTTTTCACCAGTCGATTCCTACCATCAACAAATCCATTTTTTTGTGGGGTTTTCACAGCATCTACCTCATGTTGTATCCCATGATTCTCTAGGTAATTTTCAAATTCAATGGATGTGTATTCCCCTCCATTGTCATATCGCAATACTTTGATTTTTCATCCAGTATCATTCTCGACAATTCGCCAATATGTTTTCATGTTGTCAAACACTTGTCCTTTCCTATGAATGACCATTACACATGCCATTATACTGTAATAATCTATGAAAAGGACAATGTACCTTTCTCCATGAGTTCCGACAACATTTATCGGCCCACATACATATGTATTAATTAGATCAAGAAAATTAGATTCCATTTTTTTCTTTGGCCGATATGAAATGCAGACCAGCATTCCACGAATGCAAGCATCACAAGATTTTTCACGCTCATGCTTCCGGTTGGGAATGTCCACGAAAATTATCAATTTTGATATTTTCTCATTGTATTGTTGATTAATGTGTCCAAGTCTCCAATGCCACAAATTGTTTTCTTCATCAACAGTCATGTAACAAACATTTTCTTTACTATCAACATGATACAAGTTTCCTTCTGTTCTGCATCCCTTCATAAGTGAATTTCATGTCTTTCCCTTGATAGTGCAACCTTTGTGATTAAAATTAACTATAAGTCCCGAGTCACAGAGTTGACTCACATTGAGTAGATTATGATGTAGGCCATCTACATAAAGGACATCAGTCTTCTTTAGCTCTCCATTAGCTAATTCAGTACTTCCACTACCTTTGATTTTCAGAGCTCCATAATTTCCAAATAGTACTATACCATCAACATTCCTTTTGATATCCATTAACAGGCCAGCATTACCTGTCATATGAGATGAACAACCGCTGTCTAGAATCCAGGTACTGTTTCTCGTTTTAGCATTGAGGGAAACCTCTGTAAGGTTGGATTTCTCAATTTTCTTCCTTTCTTTCCATGAGACATTGGATTGAGTATAGAGCACTGATGGTCTTTCAATTATCTCATATGTGTACATTGGTTATTCATAGTTGAAGTCTCCTTAAAGTGGAGAAGACAAGTTTTTAGGAGCAACAATATCTTGTTGATGAGATTTGACTTGTCTTGAACTCTGGTATGAGGTGTCCATGTCCCTTCTCTGCCTACAATTAATAGCCTTATGACCAAAGTTAGAACAACAATAACAGTATCCATAGAAACTATTTCTTCAATAAGATGGAGGATATGAAGTCAGTATCCTTTTTTGATGTCCCAGATCTTCCCCATTCAAGTAGCTCCTTGCCTCTATGTATTTTGACATGGTATGTCCTAGATACCCACAAAACTGACACTTCATGAGGAGAAATTTCTTCTCACTTGAATTTATCCTCATACCTTCTTCCTTGGGAGAAAATTTGGATAGCCTGTCATTTCTGAATGTTTGGGGATAATTTCCTATTTTCCTTTTAGTTTGGACTGTGGGTTTCTTTTTCCCCACTTCAGGAAATGTTTCAACATGTCCAACTTTCATCTTGTATTTCTTTTGGCTCTCTTCACTTCCAGTAGTAGATGTATCAACTTCATATCCAATTCCACTCTTTCCCACGAAGGCGGGTCTTTGATCACTCAAGATTTTTCCAACCCCATCGAAACCACACTTGGATCTGGCCAGTAATTCTGCATATGATAATCTTCCAAACTATATTTTCTTACTTGATTCTTATGAAATTGATTCAGTCTCAAGTTTACTCTTAAGAGTAAAAACTTACTCCTCAAGACCCTCAGTAGTCTTGGATTTTTCTTCTAGTTTGGATGTGAGGTCATTGATGACCTTTCCCTTATCTTCAATTCTCAGCTTCAGATCTACTACATCGTCATTTCAATCAAGGATTTTATACTATAATTTCACAAATTCTTCAAGTCATTCAATTTCAGCTTCAAGTTTATCAACATATTCAGTTGATTCTTCTAAAATTGATTTCTACTTATTGCAACACTTACATTTAATCTTAATATTACTAACAACATCCTTAAGTTGCAACTCCGGATCTACAATACTTTTCAACAGATTCTCTCCACTAGTATATTATAATTTTTCAACAGTGGCCATCATGGAAGCATGGTTCCCAGTTTTAAATTCTGGTTCTTCTTCATCACCGAATTAATTATCATCTACTTCCTCTCCATAGACAAAACTCTTCTTCAGAACTTTCTTTCTAGATTTGACATCTCTTTTCTTGAAAACCCTTTTCTGAGGCTTCTCAATGCTTTCAGCATCGCTATCATCATCATCGATATCTCTTAAGCACTGAGAAGTAATGTGATCAACTTTTCCACAATGAAATCAAGCAATAGGTAACTTCCCTTTGAATTTCCCTTTTCCCTTCTGGAACTTCTTGGTAATGAGAGAAAAAATGTATTTTTCCTCATCGTCTTCACCACTACTATCTTTTGAAATTTTCAATTTCTCTATGTATTTTAATGACATTCCCTTTCTTACTCATGTATTATCATCTTTTGGTTTGACTCTCAATTCATATGCCTCTAGGCTGCTCAACAGATCATCCAAATAATGTATGAAATGATCTCTTTCTTCAAGGGATGACACCTTTGCATTGTACATGGGTGGAAGTTTTCTTAATATTTTATTTACACTGTCAACATATTTGATTTCTTCAACAAGACCCCTAATTGATCCAACCACTTCAGTAATTTGATTGAAGAAGGAGTCTGCATTCTCATCAGGATTCATCTTCAGATCATCAAACCTAATATTTAGGACTTGCGGTTTTACCTCCTTCACTTTTCTATCTCCTTCATAAATATTTTCAAGTTTATCCCACATGGAATTTTCTGATGTGTAACTCATCACCTTTATATAGATCTGATCAGATAGGGCTGCAGTGAGATCATTTTGCGCTTTAGCATTAGCATCAAGAATTTTCCTATCGACATCAGTCATAGCCAGCCCTGTTGGATCAGTAACATGTATACCTTGAATAGTGGAGAAAATAATATCCATTCCAAGGGATCTTAAATGAGATCTCATTCTATTCATCAAAATATGAAAATTACTTCCATCAAAGAGGGGAACTCCCCTAACACTGGCTGAATTTTCCATGGCGGTATAAAATAGATCAAACTCCATCAACCTCGCTCTGATACCACTTGAAGAACCCCGGGACACCCTAAGAGGGGAGGGGTGAATCAGGGTGTCCACTTTTTATTTTAAACTGATGAATATTGTTCCCACATTGGTAGAAAATAGTTTAACCTATATGATGGATATGAGAATAAATGAAACATTCACATACAAAAATATGACACGACGCTTTTTAATTGGTTCACCACTAAGGGCTACGTCCAAGGAGCATATGTCAAAAGGTTTTTGGTCGTACCAAATTCCACTATACTTCACTCAATGTGGATTACAAAGGATTGGGAACAGTCACTCTGTCCCAATCACACTGCTTTGACAAAAGTTCAGGGATAGCTCACTGCGTCCCTCGGGTCACTCCCATTGACTCCCTCTGTCTCACCACCTTTGGTGAAGTCCCACTTAGTTTATAGACGTGGAGGTCTCTTCATCATTGAAAAATAATGCATCCTCTACTGTATGTATATTCTCTGTTGATGTCCAACTCTCACCAGTAGACTAAACTCACTTTTCACCAAAGGTATCAGGAAATCTTCCAGCTTTCATGTAGCTCCAAAAGACTGGCATACTTCAACCACACCTGGCATGCTACTCCAAGCCCGATGCACAAGTTTCAAGACAGCATGAAAGCCTCAGTGTGAAAGTCCAAAACAGCATGCAAGTACACCCCAACCACTTGCGTGGCACTCACTTCTTCAACTTCAGACTTGCGTGACTCAATTCCTTTCTCGCCCAAACCACCTTCGATGTGCAGCTTACAACTATCGTGCAACCTATACTTGTGCGACCCACCACCACTTGCGCGACCACTACACCTGCGTGGTGGGAGATCTGAAATTCTCTATGTATGAAAATCATACCAAATAAGGAGTGGTGGAAATATATTTCTATGCATTTGAATACCCTGCGAGAGGGCGCACAAGTCCTCCCTCGGCGCGCAACTTTCGGCTCGCAAGTCTCTGCCGCACAAGCCACTTGAGTGACCAACTTCAAACTTGAGAGCCCCTTATTTATTTGCCATATTTTAATTATATCATCTTGAAAAACAAATGGCACGCATGTTTCCAAGCCTCCAAGTCTTCGGTGCACAAGTCTGTTTTCCAAAAACCACTTTTCTCTATTTGTCGATTTTCAGGCCCAAAAATTTGGCAAACACTACAAAACGGTGCCACCTTTAATATTGTTATCCACTTGTACTTTATGATCACTTTTCTGGCAGACATTCTGAACATCCACTGAGGATCGTCAACAAACACAAACCATACTCCAATTCATGCATATAGAGACCATGGTTTCAATAGTATGGAACTCCCTCAGCACCTCCTCTCATAGCGCCACTGGTAAAATTGTACTTCCTCTGAAAAGGATAGTGTGCTCCCCACCTTTAGAATATCTTTCAGGTGCATGGACTTAGGATATCTTAGCACGTGTAGTCTCATAGCTTCTGTACTCATGTTTCACCTCCCTGACTCACTGAAGGAGTATAGGAGAAACTACCATCGATTGGAGGTGGACTGTCCCATCTCTATCCACGTAGGATATCTAAAGTGAGGCTAAATGCTCTCATTTAGTAACTACGAAATCGATCTACAGCTAAGTGAATCTTCCACTACGTTCCCCTTACTAGGATTATATACTATTTCAAAGTCATAGTCCTAGAGGAACTCTAGCCAATGCCAATGTCTCATATTCAAGTCTTTATGTTTGAAGATATATCTGAGACTCTTATGGTCTGAGTAAACAATGAACCACTTTCCTAAAAAGTAGTTTCATCGCATATTCAATGTGAAGACTACTGCTTCCAACTCCAAGTCATGAGTCACATAATTATACTCAGGAGCCCTCATATTTTGTGAGCCATAAGCAATCACCGCCTCATCCTACATTAATACGCAACCGAGTCTGGTCCTTGATGATTCACAGTAAACCATGTAGCCAGTGACCTCATCTGGAAACCTCAGTATGGAAGTGCTAGTCAACATCTACCTCCACTATTGAAAGCTCTGCAGGCACATATGTGACCACAAGATGGTTTTCCACTTCTTTTTCAAGATATTAATAGGTGCTGATACTATGGAGAAATCAGGTACAAACATCCGATAGTAGCCTGCTAATCCATTGATGCTATGCACATCAGTAAAACTCATGGGTGGATCCCTAGAAAGTACCACCTCTGTCTTTACTGGATCCACTGCAACTCCAGCCTCTAATACGAAGTGTCCCAAGAAGTGGGCCTTTTGTATCCAGAACTCAATATTCAAGAGCTTCTTGTATAACTAGTGCTACCAGAGTGTGTCCAGAACTACCCTCAAGTGTACAACTTGCTCTTCCTCAGACGCTGAGTACACCAAGATGTAGTCGATGAAGACCACCACAAAGCGACCGAGGTATGGATGAATGATCTTATTCATGATCCCCATGAACATTGTTGGATCATTTCTCATGCCGAAAGGAATAACCAAGAACTTGTAATGGCCATACCAACATCTGAAGGATGTTTTCGGTACATCCTCATCCCGTAACCTGAGTTGATGATAGCCTGATCTGAGGTCTATCTTTGAGAGCCACATCACTTATTTCAACTGATCAAATAGATCATATCCTCACCAGGGATAATTTTTCTTCATGGCCACCTAATTTAGGTTCCAAAAGTCTACAAATAGCCTCAAAATTCTATATTCCTTCTTGGAAAACAACACTGGGGATGCCCATGGAGAAACACTGGGCCATACGAATCCCTTCCTTTGTATGTCCTCCAAACTGTACTATCATCTCTCAGTGCTCCACAGGGGCCATCCGATATGCTGGTGTAGATATCATTGTTTTTCCTAGGTACATGTCAATGTCGAAGTCTACCACTCTATGAGGAGGTAGTCCTAGGACATATTTTGGAAATATGTACTCATACTCATCCAGCACCATTAGAAACTGTGGACTCACCTCATCCACCATGTCAAAAGTCATATAGGCCAGCTGATATGTAATTAGATGCATCCTCCTAAGCACAAGTCCATCTTGTTCTACTATTTTTTCCTTCTCATAAACAAAAGAAAACATGCCTCCATATCTGCACATACATCACATTGTAAGTCTCAATAATTCAATCTGTTCGTGAACTGCTGATAGCCAGTCCATGCCTAGAATGACATCGTAGGGATTTAATTCTGCTACAATAAGATACCATATGAAAATATATCCTCTGAGAGTAAGATCACACTGTCGGCACCAGTGTGTGACCGTTGAATCTCTTCAAGTAAGAGTATCCCAATGCAATGGCCGAGCTAAAATCTTAGTCGGAATCTTAGAGTCCCAAACTAAGCCTGTGGCAAGGAAAGAGTGTCGAGAACCTATGTCGATAAGAAATGATAATAAATTTGATAAGATACATATCACACATCATATCATCTCAGGGACGTCATGTTCATGGGCCTCTACTGCCTGTATTTGGGCCTGTCCCCATCCAACCACTACCTGATCTAGTGGTGGACCACCTAGGGGTTGTGGTGGTAGTGCCTGGTGATCCCGACCACCTCCCACTGCACGTCCTAATCCCCTACCTCATCCACCACTTGGGTGATGCTCATGCTCTTGCTGCTACCGTTGCCTTGGTGGCCCCTCCACCATTTTATGATCATCATCATAGAGAGTTGGATAGTCACAATATCTATAACCCTATCCCCCGTAGAAAATATAGATAATGTCTCGCTGGTGGATCTCTTTGTCTCTCAATCCTCACACCTCTGACTATTTGTCCTGGGGTCTCCCTCTGGAAGGTTTATACATCTTGGTATTTTACATTGTATGTCTACTACTGACTGTAGATGACTTTGCTACTTGTCGTTCAGTAGGGGATCTCACTGTTGGTGCCTGCTCAGCAAAGAAGATCTCCATTAACAAAGCTTTCTCTAGCACCCCATCCTACATCAGGATACTAAGAGAAGCTGTCACAGCTCTGATATCTTTTCAGAGAACCTAATAAATGGTTCGGGCTATGATGTAATGATCTCGTAACATGTTGGTGTAGTATCGAGAGAGGTTAGAAAATCTCACCGAGTATTGAGCCACAGTCAGACTGCCCTACTACAGAAGCAAAAACTACTAAATACGCACAGAGCGTAGTGTCACTTGCATGAAAACCACCCTGAAGAGGATCTAAAATTCCAGCCAGTTGAGGGTCATTTCCTCATGCACCTGGATCATCGAGCTCCACCATCATCTTGCCAAGCCCTGAAGAAGGCTAGTGGCCAAGATCGCCATCTGCTCGGTGGGTGTCTCTACTAAGAAAAAGACCTATGAAACTACCTCATGCCAGTCCTCTGCTACTTTCAGGTCCATCTCTCCATAAAAACTAAGAGGAATCTATCTCTTGAAATCATGCAATGTGCTCATCCATTTTGCATGATCCACTGGTATCATCTGCTGCTCAACGGGTGGTGGTGTTGTTGGTACACCACCCGAAGGTTCCATCACTACGAGTAGTCCCTATACCAATGCCTCGATTCTCGGTGGGTCACTATCACAATCTCTAATAAGAATCCTATACGGATATCTTCCTGGAGGTATCCTAAAAGAAACAGACGTGACACAATCAATAAGTTATACCTGGTGAGCTGACTCAAGAAAGATCCGGAAAACATTTCAAAACACTAGAAATCGGTGTTTTCATATACCGAGTCAAAAAATGGAATTCAGGGTCCTGGTGTATGGATACGACTTCCACCACACCAATACTAGACTCCCTATACTAAAAACAGAACTCAAGACACATTACACCATTTCCTCATTAAAAGTAGACTCTTAGTTATTCTGTTAGAACCGACCTCCCTCTGATAATACTTTGTCATGACCTATCCTAGGAGGCCCGAACATGACAACCTCAAGCCCACCTTCCATAGGCTAGGGGTTGGTGACTATCACCTGAAGGAATTTCCCAAACAGGGAATGCATTGCCTTAGAGATCCGTACACATTAAAAAAGGCCAACTGAAGTAAACAACTAAAAGAAGTAAGGTATTACTACAAGAGTAAAGTACAACCACAAGTACAAATGAAAAACGAAAACAGTTGGATGGAATACAATACCTTGAAACTGAAAAAAATGTAAAAAGCTACCGCATCTACCCTGGAGTTCTACTGAGAGGTTATTAAGTGTACTTTTGAAGTCGAAGAAGAGGATCTCAACTGCTCCCGTCGCAAAATGTTCCACCAAGTCCAAAACCTCCAATGTCTACCTTAGAGTGTTAGTAGTATGCACTAGACACACACGTGTGGGCGGAGCCCATGCTGGGATGAGTATAATAACCCAGTAGGGGACCCCGAGACCCCAAAGGTCTCTCAGTAATCCAAAAAGTAAAACATCATAAGAAATACTAGAAAGGTAATATCATAAGAATGATCAAAATCATGAAGCACAAAGTAAAAGAGACAACTCACTCTGACGGTATGACTTCAAGGTTACTGGGATAGAGATGAATAGTCATAAAGCTAGATCATCCTATCTGTATTAACTCTACTGCTGACCCATATAGGTCACTGTATGATGACCCGTATTGGTCCCTAGATGCTGACCCGTATTGGTCGCTGGTGCTGACCTATATTGGTTTTTGGTGCTGACCCATATTGGTCACTGGTGTTGACCCATATTGGTCGTTGGTGATGACTTGTATTAGTCTCTAGTATAAAGGTAGGTGTAACAACACGATATTTTATGATAAGTATTATTTTTAATTTATTTGATGTCATGTGTTTTATGCTAAAACAATATTATCCTATTCTATATGCCACATTGTATTAGTTTGAAGTATACACAACACTATTCTTAGATTGTGTTACACACAATTTCAAGTTCATTTTATAATAGTCATTCTACGCAACATTGAGTGTATATATATATATATATATATTCAATGTATAAATGAAATATGGTTGGATTATATTATATGAAATAATAATGGATTCTTGCACAACACGCAACCCTGACTTGGCTTGCATTACACGCAATCGCGACATTCCTCGATAGCGTGTGTTGTACGAAATACCGAGTTTTACTAAACAACGATATATTATTATAAATTTCATTATGAACTAGCTATTATGAATAGTATTAACTAAATTTTGAATTTTATAACATTATTATTCATCTTACACATTTTCTAAAACATGGTATATGAACAAAATAAATTTTTCGGGTAAAATAAGTATTTTTCAAAAAATGTAGTTTTGCCGCCTTTTGATGGCGCACCCACTTTAAATCTAGTTTTTGACATGTTTATAAGTTAAATTTTACAAAATAAAATTATTATTGGGAATAAGGATATAAAATTTTACCTTGGATAAATTTTTCATATTATTCTGATTACTTTTATATTTTAATGAATAGTAAAAACACGCTATATTTTAATTAAAAACAACATTTTTCATCGTAATAACTTATGTGATTAAATTATAATATTTAATGATTTAAAAGTATAAGTAGAATATATTTTTACCATTTAATATAATTTATGTCATTAGCCTTGATTTTACATTGAATTCGTAGGTTAAATAAATTCAATCTTTTGCAATGTTTTAAACAAAAACCCGTTTTCTTTCGACAACAAGATTAATTTTAATTTAATTTCTGCAACATCTGTTTATTGAATTTGGAAAAATGGATTCCATATTTGGAATTAGTGGTTCCAATTTAAATTAATAGACTACTTTTTATTTTTGGGCTTTATGAATAGTAACAACGGTAAATTTTATTTACCATAGTAAAAGGTAAATTGGGTAATTAAGGGTAAATATAATATTATAAAATTATCCTAATACTTGTATTAATAAAATTGGATGATTATAATTTGTCCTAAGTAATATTTGGGTCGAAATGGAATCCATTAGAACCCACTTGGAGGTGACTAAGACCTTTAGTTTATTTTATTTAAAGGAAAGTGAAATATGTCTCACTCAAATTTAATAATTAAAGTATTTTTAATATAAGTTTATACAGAATATAAATTAGGTTATAAATACTCATTTGAAATATAAAATGTTTTTGTTTGTCATGGTAATATATTTGTAATTTGTTAGAGTTATTTAATTACCTTATTATCTTATACATTAATGATGGAGCAATTATTTATTTAGTGAAAAATCAATAATATAGTTTTAATTGAAATAGTAATACATATCAAAAGGCCCAAAAATCTGCACAAAAATTATTATTAGTGTATATATAAACCCTAATCATCCACTGGCCGAATTTGTGACCATTTGGATGCTTATTAAGGCGATTATGACACTTATAGTATTTTATTTTAAATGATGCCAAAGTTGTCACCTTCATAATTTAATAAATATAATAATTTAAATATTGTAATTTTAAGATTATAAATTTGAGTAAAAGTATTATTGTGAAAGTTAATAGATTTATCTTCATCATAGGATTTTATTTGTAATTTTTATGCAACAAATATGTATATTAAATAATTATACAAAAATATTGTAGTAATTATTTTATTAAGAGATAAACCAAATAAATGGTTTTAAAAATAATAAAATAAATATTATATTAACTATTAAATGTGCTCCACTAATTTTCTAGATACATATGACCTTTTATGAATCTATTAAATCTTTTATTTAGAACATATCATCTGTATATATTTTATTTAAATTCAAGTAAATGAATAGTGTCAAAATTGACACTATTGTTATTTTATAAATATAACATATTATAAAATTGTTTAAAAATCAAAAAAATATTTAAAAATTATAAATTTAAATTTATATGGTATAAACTGTTATAAAGTATCAAATTTTGGACAATTCACAACAAATAAGTAATTATTTTTTATAATTTAAAATTTAGAATGTTATTACCACAAAAAAAATTAATTTGAATAAATAAGGATAAATCTAGTTGATAATGTTTAAAATAAATTCATAACATGTCTAAATTTTATTGGTTGAAACGATTACAACCCTATCTCATCTAATATTCGGATATGAGTCATTTTGGAAGTTTTTAAGTGGGGTTGGGATTTAATATAAACTAATATTTCTTATATTTCCAAAGGTGCCCCTCTCCTCCCTTATAAAAAGGCACCTCCTCCCTCTCTTCCTCACACCACATTGAGACTTCCAGCTCGGCCAACCCATACCAAATTCTCTTCTCCACTTCCCTAGAAACATCCTAGAGGTCCTGGTCTTCTTCAAAGACCAATGTTAGTGCCCTAAGAGTAGGTTTCAAAGAGGCGCTTCAAAGAAGAGGTAATGTCTGTTACCGATTCTTTCAACTTTATTTCTTCTTCCACTTATTCTTCTTTAGTTGTTTCATTATGAAGTAATAAAATACGTATCACTAATATACTGATATGTTATTATAATTATGAAACAACCCTATTTCACCATCTATCCATGCAACGGAAAATGAAATCACCGCGCGCGCGTACGTACGGAATACCATCTCCACGCCGTGGTGTAATCTTTTTCCACCACCACCTTACATGGATGGGTATAATGGTTAAAGTAATGAATATATATGATTATTGTAAAGTTATATTGATTCTGTAATTTTATAGATACACTTTAATAAAATTCCACGATCATGGGAATGATATCATCGCTCGTGCGTACGTACGGAATACCGTCTCCACGACGCGATGAGATTCACTCTCCATGATAACCATTCAAGAATGATTATAAAGTATATATAATAAGTAATCATGAAATATATGAAATAATAATTCTACTGGATTTATGTATATATATATTTATTTCATCTACTTAATTCCATTCAATTCAATAAGGAAACGAAAACAACATTCATGTGTACGTACGGCCTACCGTCTCCATGAACGGTGTATTTCTTTCCATTTATCGATAAATTATATATATATTATGAATATATATTATATATAAATTATGTTTTACATTATAGATGTATGAAATCATGATCTAACTAATCATATGAATAATTACAAGTTAAAACATGAAAGACAAATGAAATGATTTTACCCAAAACGCTACTTTAACATGAATTTACAAAAGAACGGGTAATATAAAGTCATAAGTGAACCATATATGACATAATAACAATGAATATGAATCTGTAATAAGTCAATGACATTATTTAAATCATTATACCGGAGTTCTGGATACGTACGAAGCATATTGGACCTAAGTTAAGGGATAATTTTGCAAATCTCATTTTTATCCGAGATTGATTATTCGTAAGTATTTGATGGGGTTATTGCTATCATCCATGTCCATGTTTTATAAAAGTGTATTCATGTATGTTTAAAGTCCTTTTTACCCATTTTTCCTTTTACCCCATGTTATGGAAGAAATCTTTTTTTTATTTACCCTATAAGGTACTTTTTGACTTTTCCAACAAAAGTACGAGAAGAATGTTTTTTTAACGTATACAGCATGAAAGGATTTTCACAGTTTTTTAAAGCCTTATTTTAATGAAGCTTCCTCCAAAATATTTCATGACTATTTTCAACAAAACCCTTTTCTTTTAAAATTGCATGACATTTTGTGAAAAGAAAAAGATTTTTGAAGAAAAAAGGAAATTTTCTTCAAGAATTCATTTCAAGTGTTTTATCAAAACCATTTTCATCTAAGATGACATTATTTCACATGTGTATGATTCAAGTATCATGTCTCTATGATTTACATGGTTTCACCTTTCTTATTATGAAATGATATCCATTTATTTTATATGGATTATGTGATGATGGGATGATGTTTATGAAACCGATTTTATTTGTTGGGTTATTATGAATGATGTATGTTTATTTTGTGGAACAAGTAAGAATGATTTCATTATGAGATGGGTGGGAACAATATCTACCTCCAATTAATTGGGTAAAGATTTATATCTCATGAGATAGACATGGCTGGAATGGCAGGTTAAACCGGTTCAGTATTACAGGACTGGAACGAGGAGTGAACTCGATTCAGAAAGGGACTTTGTCCACTAAGATGGTCTTGGTAGCAATGCCTTGGATACTATGGAAATAATTACCTGTGCTTAATGGATGCCACAATTACGTGTTTTATTCCCATGCTATTTTATCATGATATTTGTTCCATTATGATATATGCCTTATGTACTTCCACGATTTATGTCTTTAGTCAATATTTTTTTGTTTAAACATTATGTTCATGTTTTTATGTTCAAATGTATATGATATGTTTTATTTTATCCATGCTTACTCTTAATAAGAATTTGAGCTCACCCTTTTTATGTTTTATTTTCCCCCAGGATTAAATGAAAGGTTTTAGGTAAGGAAACAAAAAGTGGAAGATCTTTATGGGAGATGTTGAAGATCTTCCACCACGATTAGAAGATTACATTCCGAGTTTCCAAAGACACTAAACTATTACGGTCCCCATGTGTCTGTTTTTGTTATGTCTTAATTATTCCACAAAAGTAATGTAATATCGATGTACGTCAAGCTTCGGGTCTCTACATATGGTATCAGAGACAAAGGAGGTAGGAATGTATCTGATCCTTGGGAACTCTCACATGTGGGCGTTGGACAAAGCATGGCTCTCCGCCCAAGGGCTTCATGAGGAAATGGCTGCCACTGAGGATGGTGGTGTGTCCCACCGAGGGGGTGTAGCCGCCCATGTAGTGCCCTGATAGGTATCAATTATAGTCCAATGAAAGTAATTCCAGACCACTATAGTTGGTATCAGAGGAAAGGTTTAGTCAACCTTTGGAAAATAGGATGCGAAAACTATAGTGAGATCCCTAGAGATATTTCTAAGGTATATCTAGGGATGTCCCTAAGGTTAAGTATAAGTATAATTTATAGTCATAGAATTAAGGTAATGATATTAGAATTAAACCTAAGATGTTACATGTCGAAGGTACTCCCCCTTTATTATGTTATTTTCCTTATATGATTTTTGCCTCTCACAGAATTCTTTTTGTGTTTTAGTCAATGGAGGGAACCAGAATGAATTCGGTTAACATTGAATCCAATGAAAAAATTGGTGACTATGAGAAACAAAATTGCGTAATGCCTAGAGAGAAAGATATCGTGATTATGCCGAATCAGTCATCGTGATATATGATTAACAAGGTAAAATTTTGTGGTATGCTTAATTCATCAAATAAGAGGAAGATAGACTTTTATGCATGTTCGCATATTGAGGAGAAAAAATAAAGGAAGATTGAGATTTATAAAGAAGGGAAGAATAAACTTGAGGAATACCTTAAATAGAGGGAAATATGTTATTTGTGTAGAGAAAAGGGTCATAGAGTGACAGACTGTTGTGGAGTTCAATGTCTTATTTATGGAGAACATGGGAATTACCCAACTCAATGCCCTGACCTAAAATGTTACTTCTAAATCAAGGAAGGACTTATTCAAGGACAATCATTTAAGAGGATGGATTGAAGTGTTTATGTATTGGTATTCAATAATAATGTTGTTGAGGTACTTTTATGGTGTATTAGAATATTTTTGTATTAGTCTATTGTGGTTTTAAATAATTTTATGGTACCGGTAACCATGAAAAGTGATTAAAATTTTTTGGAAAGTAGATTATTTGCGCATAATGAAGGGATAAGGAGAAAATGAAATGTTTAACAGTATTCATGAGCTCATGATTGATATAAGGACTAAGTGATATCATGGTTTGAGTATATAAAATTTTGAGGATTTTGGTATGTGGAAAGTGTTAACTTTTAACTGCATTCAAGTTTTCACTAAGGTTCAATGGGTATTCATTCATCAAGAGAATACATGATTAACGTATTCACATGTTTGTAATTTGACCAACAACATATATCTTATGATATATTGGGGATAAATTATGGCATTCACGTGATTGTTATGTGACATTTCAAGTAATCATTTTCTTTATACTATGAGCTTGGACTGAAGTATTTTAGATAAGCCTAAAGATTGGAATGGATTATGGTGAGCATAAGTTAATATTGTTTAAGGATAAAACTTTTTTCGTATTAATGATGGGATGTTATAGTAATGTAGTTTTACAAAAATGACAACCTACAGGATGGGTGACAACCCTTCGCGTCGGACAAGGCTGTGGGAATCAAACCCACAACAGAAGTGTGACTGGCCTTTATCACCTACCACTGGCCTACATGAAGTCCCTGGTTAGTAGATACTAGTTTTATTTTATTTTGCGGTATGATATATGAAGTATAAGTTCATTTTTGGAATCGTATATGATTAACCTCACCATATATAGACTTATGTATATTTGATAACTTTTGCTAACCTTTTGTTTGAAACAGATGGAATGACCCATCATTCTATCACAAGATCTGTTAACACTTCACGAATAACAAATTCAACTTCATTTCCTTAAAAGATGAAGTGGAAATTGTTCAAAACTCGAACAACAGTGAGATTGTACCAAAAACAAGCAAGTATTTCTTCTAATTCAAAATTTTCAACCTTAGAGAAATGATATTGAAAACCAAAATCTTGTCCTAGTGCTCTTATATTAGATGAATCAGATGGTACCTTAGATCATCACAAATCTATGGATTTGTGATTGATGGATTTTTCATAACCATGTTCTCTACCACTCTCCATCATAACTTTATGGTTATATTTTTCTTCCATATCCATATTTTCACCTATGTTCTCCTACGTGGAAACCCAGTGATGAGTTAATTTGGGTAACCGTTACATTTTATACTTTAGTTTTTAAATCCATGTTTTGGTATTCCTTTTTACGATGTGGGTTTCTATTAAAGAAACTTTTGAGTAGTAAACCATTTATAACCCCGACGAATTTCGAGGGCGAAATTCATTTTAAGGGGGTAGAATGTAAAAACCCGATATTTTATGATATGTATTCTTTTTAATTTATTTGATGTCATGTGTTTTATTCTACAACAATATTATCTTATGATATATGCCACACTGTATTAGCTTGAAGTATACACAACACTATTCTTAGATTGTGTTACACACAATTTCATGTTCGTTTTATAATAGTCATTCTACGCAACATTGAGTGTATATATATATATATATATATTCAATGTATAAATGAAATATGGTTGGATTCTATTTTACAAAAATAATAAAGGATTCTTGAACAACACGCAACCCTGACTTGGATTGCATTACACGCAATCGCGACCTTCCTCGATAGCGTGTGTTGTACGCAATACCAGGTTTTACTAAACAACGATATATTATTATAATATTATTATGAACTATCCGTTATGAATATTATTTACTAAATTTTGAATTTTATAACATTATTATTCATCTTACACATTTTCTAGAACATGGAATAAGAACAAAATAAAATTTTCAGGTAAAATAAATAATTTTCAAAAAATGCAGTTTTGCCGCCTTTTGATGGTGTACCCACATTAAATCTAGTTTTTGACATGTTTATAAGTTAAATTTTACAAAATAAAATTATTATTTGGAATCAGGATATAAAATTTTACCTTGGATAATTTTTTCATATTATTCTGATAACTTATATATTTTAATGAATAGTAAAAACACACTATATTTTAATTAAAAACAAATTCATTCATCGTAATAACTTATGTGATTAAATTATAATATTAAATGATTTAAAAGTAAAAATAGAATATATTTTTACCATTTAATATAATTTATGTCATTAGCCTTGATTTTACATTGAATTCGTAGGTTAGATAAATTCAATCTTTTGCAATGTTTTAAACAAAAACCCGTTTTCTTTCGACAATGGGATTAATTTTAATTCAATTTCTGAAACTTCTGTGTATTGAATTTGGAAAAATGTATTCCATATTTGGAATTAGTGGGTACAAATTATATTAATAGACTACTTTTAATTTTTGGGATTTATGAATAGTAACAACGGTAAATTTGATTTACCATAGTAAAAGGTAAATTGGGTAATTAAGGGTAAATATAATATAATAAAATTATCCTTGTCACACCCCGACTACGGATGTCTGTAATTTTTCTCCTTTCTTGGTCCCGGTTTAAATTTTTCGAAGATTAATTGCGATTGGAGGTTTCGCGCCGGTGCGCGGTCACTGCATCGTTAGCGGTGACCGTGCGTTCAGCCCGGGTGACCGTGTATTCACCCGGCATGTTTAAATATTATAATTTTTATGTTGATATTTTATTATTAACGCTATTTAAGTTGTGTTATTAATATGGTAGTTAATTTTATTTTATATATGTATATGTATGTTATATATATATATATATATATATGTATAATGATGTATATATACATATAGGTCTATATATGTTCATGTATATATCTATATATGTATAAATATATACATGTGTAGTATCTTTAAATTATTTTATGATTTTGAATATTTGATCAAAATAATTATTGTTAGAATTAGATAATTTATCATTTATTATTATTATAAGTTTTAATATTATTATTATAAGTTTTATCATTATTATTATAAAGTTTTTATATTATTATTATTATAACGTTTTATTATTATTATTAATATTAAAAGGTTTTATTATTATTATACATTTTATTATTATTATTATAATGTTATTATTATTATTATAATAATAATTATTATTATTTTTATCATATATATATGTATACTAATTTAACCCTAATCCTACCCCCTACCCAGCCGCCACCCCATCCCCCTCTCTCCCTCTTCCCCCTCTCTCCTCCCTCTCCTTTCTCTCTTCCGCGTGCAACACACCCCGGCGGCCCCCCCTCCTTCAGTGTCGTCCTCTCCTCTACGCACCCCGCTCCCCCTCCGGCGCTCCGCCTCGCCGTGCCCGCGCCCAACCGCCGCCCCGGCTCCCCTCGCCGCACCGCCCCGGACCCCCGCTGCACCGCCTTGCCCCTGCCTCCTTCGCCCGCCCGACCACCGGCCTCCTCCGACGAACAGTCGAGCTACTTGCCTCCACCCTCATTCTCCCGGCCTCTCCGTGCGCCCCGGTGTTGCCCTCGTCGTCGTCCGACCTTCCCGCCGGCGCCCCAGCCTCATCCCGGCCTGTTCCGGCTCCCTCTTCCCCGTCCCGACATCCCCGCACCCGACCTCCCGATCCGCAGCCTCTCCGCGCGCCCCGCCGTCGTCCCGGCTCCCTCTCCCTCTGACCCGACCTCCCTTCTTCAGTCGCTCCCTCCACTACCCCCTGTCCGGCAGACCGCCGTCCGGCGACCCCCCCCCCCTGCGCGCTCCCTTCCCCCCTACGCTGTGAGTTTTTCTTCATTTTATTTTTATTACGTTTTGTTTTTGTTTTTTTCTCATATTAATAATAATATTATTATTAATATTATAATGCTAATATTTTTTCTATTACTAATATTATTATCATTATTATATTATGCTATTATCTTATTATTATTATTATTATTAATATGTTATTAATGTTATTATTATTATTAATATTGTGATGTTGTATTATTTTTACTACATTATTATTATTATTATTATATTATGTTATTCTTATTATTATTATTAAATTATTATTATTATTATGCTATTGTTATTATATTATTATTATTAATATTATTATGTTAACATTATTTTATATTATTATTATTATTATATTATTACTATTGTTGTTATTATTATTATTATGTTATTATTATTATTTTTATATTATGTTATTATTATTATATTATTATTATTATTATTATTATTGTTATCATTATTTTATTGGGTATGCTAACATTATTATTATTATTATTATTGTTATTACTATTATATTATTATAATTATGCTAAATTATTACCGTTATTATTATTATTATTATTTTGTTCTTATTATTATTATTATTAATATTATTAATACTGTTATTATTGTCATTACTAATCTTGTTATTATTATTATTATTATTATAATTATAGTTGTTACTATTATTATCATTATTATTACTCGGGCTTTCGCTTTTGCTTTGTTAGGGGTTTTTCATCAACTTATATTTGTTTTTGGTGGGTTTAGGATTTTAGGACCCGCGCAGGGCGTTTCCAAGAGAGCGTTATCGCTGCGCCTTGTTTCCGAGGTTCCGCCATCTCCGTGCCTCAGTTTCGAGAGTGTTGGACTTTATCACGTGGCTTCGGACACACGTCGTGTCATCGCGCCTTGGTTCCAAGGTCGTTTTACCGCCGCGCTTGGATCTTGAGGTAGGTCTCCCTTTGCACTCTCCTTTAAATTTAGAATTTATTTATTCCTTGACTTTTTATTAAGTTTCAGTAAATTTAAAATTATTATTAAGTAGTTATCTATAGTTTGGTGATCTGCTGATGATAAAAGTTGTTTTAATTCTAGCGTTTCATTAAAAGCATTTTCTTGGATTTAATTGTGTGCTTCCACGGTAGTGTTGCTAGATGGTTTTTCCTGAATAATGAAAGACATGGTAAATTGTGTTTTGAAATGTTTTTAGCGTGTGTAAATTAGTAGATGTATTGTTAATAAAAAAGAGGTGTTTATTAGGACCTGGATTAGAGAAAATGACCGTATGTCCTTTAAACTTGAATTTGGAAACTTGAAGTGTGGTTCTTGGTTGACGAGAAATGTTTTCCTTTGTCGCGTGAACAAAAGTTTGGATTTCATTTGAGAAATGGTGTTCCTTCAAAAAAATGATTTAAGGCCCGTTTGGCTCTTGATAAAAGTGGGTGCGTTTGGATATTGGAAAATGATTCTACGTGTGGAACCAGTGTGTTTCGGGTTTAATATGCTGATTTGAGTTTCTTAAATAATGTTCTAAGTGTGTTTCTGGTTTTCAATGGCATGGCGTGTGTCATATCCCTTTGGAAATGTTTTAGCGTTAAATGTTAAAAATGTAAATGATATGATGGCCCGGTTGGCACTTTAATAAATGTGAAGTGATTATACATATATATATATATATACGTACTTGTAAGGGCATTTCTACAGGGGGACTTCCCTTCGAGGGTTGTCGTGTAGTGATGTCCGTGTAAGGGGTTGGCAAGTGCGGTGAGATGAGTCACGCGTGCGAGGGTCTCCCACTTACACAGTGTTACTAAAACCACCACGGGTTCCTGGGCGTCTTGTAGATTATCGAGTGACGGTTGCTTGCTAACCCTGATTAGATGGGTTGGTACCCCCTAGAGTCGTGGACAGGCCAGGTGGGATGTGCCACTGGTTGGCTATTAGGGCGGCCAGTTGGTTATTGACTGTGGAGTACCATGCCGGCAGGTAGTCTGAACCCGAGTACGTCCAGGGGTTTTCTAGGGATGTTCAGGATCGCCCATGGTTATTGCTGATAACTTCTGGTTTATTTTTTTTTGCTTGCACTTGGTTTTCCTTGCTTGTTTACCTTTACTTCCACTTGTTTTCCCTGCTTGTTTACTTTCAGTCATCCTTCACATCCTGTACTGTTAAACTTTCGAAAAATGGTTTTCAAATGAAAATGCTTTATTCTCTTTGGGTAAGATTTGAAAATGTAACACTTTGCTTTTTAGAATGAGTTTAAAACCGATGAAAGGGAACTAACTTTCAAAAAAAAGAATAAGGGAAATGTCTCGTGTTTGATTTTCAAGTAAAGAATTATGAAAAGTTACTTTTATACATTATAGTTCAAACCTGGATTATGTAGATTCTTTATTTACTGGCGGTGCATTGGGACCTGTTGTGGGGCTCACCTACTGAGTACTTTTGTACTCACGCCTATCTTTTACCTTTTCAGTTGCAGGTTCCTTGTGTTCAGGTATTCTGTTTTGAGTCGCTCAGTGTTGGAGCGAGGTTTCTCTTTAGTTGGGTGGTGACCTGAAAGGTCACATGGAGGTACGTGGTCGTGTAGCCTTTATTTCTTTTCTGCTGTTAGTGTTTATTTGTTCTGTTATATTTACTTTTGTTTGGGCTGAAGTCGTTCCCAACGATCAAATTTTAATGCCCGACACTTGTTTCCATCCCGGGGGGATCGGGAACGCCCCTCGGGACTTGCCACGGACCGGCTCGGGTGACCGGTTCAGGGTCGACCCGGGCTGGTTCGTGACAAAAATGGTATCAGAGGTGGTTCTTGTTATTTGGGTTGTCTGGTAGAAGGAGATTAGGACTGTCGGAACTCGAGGGGTAGGTACGGGAAGAGCGTCGCGAACTCTTGCTCGCACTGATCTTCGAGTTACCAGGGGTAGTTTGGGAATTGTGTTCTTGTCTTTTCTGGTTTGTCTTGGATTGAGAGATGATAATGGAGGCAAGCCGACGTTACATCGTAATTTCACATGGAGTAGTGACCCATGTGGAGTCTGAGAACATGGTTTGAATTCCTCCTAGTGGTCGATGCTGTCTTGGAACATGGCCCACTACCATGTCGTCAGGTTGAGTGTGACTACTAGTCCCTCATTTCAGTGATTGATGCAAATTTGGATGCTTCATTTGTTTTGGTCGGTGTAAGTACATTGTTGGAAATGAAAAAGGATTTTGGAAAAAAAATTGACTGGTTTCTTTTAAAAGACTTTAAATGTATGAAATGGGTTTTGAAACTGAAATCTCATGATTTGGAAATCTATTGTTTTCTTGGAATTGGTTATGAATGATTTGGGGAGAAACTTCAGGTCCTCCTTATGAACGTTTGTACATGTGCGAGAATGTGTGGAAGATGCGTGTTGGTGCGAGTATTATTAGACAGTGGATGAAGACATGTCCAACGGTTCAAGGGATTACCTGGGTGTGTATTTGAAATTAATGACTTGACCCTGTTTTCTAAATCGGTTTTAAAGGGGAAACAGTTTTGGAATGTTTTTGGTTCGAAAGTGGATTGGTTTTTGGAAAGTGGTCTTGACAAAGGATGGTTTTAAAGTTTAAAATAAAAAGGAGGCTTTATTTTGGGTTGTTTTTGTGTTTTTTTGGTCTTGTGCTGACTGTTTTGATGAAGGTGCTTTTATTGAGGTTGCTTTGTGTTGATATTGGTTTTGGCTTTGTGTTTTATATGTCACTCAGGAAATGCTGCCCAGAAAGGTCTCTAGGGATTCGGATATGTCATGCCCAGTTTTTAGTCCTCCTCGGACTCTGCCTATTCTCCATGGTAATCAGGGTCCGTTAGAAGCAGTGAAATGGCTCGAGGAAGTGGTGCATGTCTTTAGAATGTTGGGAACTCCCGATAATGTTAAGGTTCGTGCAATTATAGAGTTGTTTGAGGGTCCAGCTCTGGACCAGTGGAAGAGGGTTTCCCCATCATCAATGCAATTTGAAATGACGTGGGATGTCTTTAAAACTGTTTTCATCCAATGGTTTGTACCTGAGGAAGTGAAGTTGGAGAAAAAGAGAGAGCTTGTGCATATTCAACAAGGCCAACAGACGGTGAAGGCATATGTTGACCATTTCAAGGAACTAATATCCTTTTCTCCAGAGGTAGCATCTCATGAACTCATGAAGGTCTCTCTTTTCACCGGGGTCTTCGTCCAGATATCAAGGAGCGATTCCTACCTTCTAAAGACCTTTGTTTCGAGAAGCTCGTAGAGGAAGCATTCTTGGCTGAGTTGGTTTCCGGTGTGTAGGTGGTTAATCCTTCAACGTCCCTTGTTGTTCGTAAGAGTTCCCCCTCTGGTGAGGAAAAGGCGCCAGAGATACCTGTTCCTAAGGAGTTATTACCTTTGGTCCCAACTTCCAGTTCATCAGGTTATTCAGTGGTGTGCTATCAGTGTAGTCGTTTCGGGCATTTAAAGTCGTCTTGTCGCAACCCTCCGAAGACGTGTCATCGATGCGGCTGTCTGGGTCATCTGGAGAAGTTTTGCAGGAAGCGTCTCTTGAAGAGGACGCTGTGATGGGAGGATGTCAGTACCTGACTGTGAGGCAGAAGATGCTTCAGCCATCAGAGCCCCAGCCACAAGTCTCGGGGTGAAGCTCGCGCACAGTCAGGAGTCCCCAGGGGTGTGAAGCCTTGGTCCAGGTTTTGAGTTCCGTGTTAGCAGTGGAACAATCAAGATCTTTTAGTACTTGTTTTTCTGCTGTTAAGTTTTGACGATATTTTTTGTTCATTGTTTTACCATGGGGTTATCATGGGCTTGTTCTATTATAATCCAAGTAGTCTAGTTTATGTGGATTTGTTGTTTCTGAATCGTGTGTCTTTCGAAAGGTGTGTTTGACCCTTGTGTGGGTTGACCTCGTTTTAGTTATGTTGTCGATGTGGTTATGTTTCGTGGACTTCGGTGAATCATATCTCCAATTTGATATTGGTTAAATGTTTTTCTATGTGTTTTCCCTGGTTTTGAAGTTGTTGACTCTAGTCGTGGGTTCAAGGTTTCGACGAAGGTGTTGTTTTTCACTCGTGCTATAAGAGTTGGTTTAAACCGGTTGGGAGTTCCCGCGTCGACCCCCCCTTTTTTTCCTAGGGTTGTCTATTTAGATGGTCAACTTTCCTGCACAAGTTGAGCTCTTGTGGTGGGGAGAACCCCTTCGTGTTCTCCCCTCAACCTCAGACCTCATTTTTCTCTTGAATCTGTCGGGTGTGACCTGTGTGGAGTAAGGTCATCCCGAGATTCTCAGTTTTCTTCGGTTCCTTTAGTTCCGTCTGGGCATCGACCTGAATCTGACGACTTTTGGCCTGGTGAATTTCTGGGGGCAGAAAGTGTTTGTGGTGGGGAGAATTGTCACACCCCGACTGCGGATGTCTGTAATTTTTCTCCTTTCTTGGTCCCGGTTTAAATTTTTCGAAGATTAATTGCGATTGACGGTTTCGCGCTGGTGCGCGGTCACTGCATCGTTAGCGGTGACCGTGCGTTCAGCCCGGGTGACCGTGTATTCACCCGGCATGTTTAAATATTATAATTTTTATGTTGATATTTTATTATTAACGCTATTTAAGTTGTGTTATTAATATGATAGTTAATTTTATTTTATATATGTATATGTATGTTATATATATATATATATATGTATAATGATGTATATATACATATAGGTCTATATATGTTCATGTATATATCTATATATGTATAAATATATACATGTGTAGTATCTTTAAATTATTTTATGATTTTGAATATTTGATCAAAATAATTATTGTTAAAATTAGCTAATTTATCATTTATTATTATTATAAGTTTTATTATTATTATTATAAGTTTTATCATTATTATTATAAAGTTTTTATATTATTATTATTATAACGTTTTATTATTATTATTAATATTAAAAGGTTTTATTATTATTATACATTTTATTATTATTATTATAATGTTATTATTATTATTATAATAATTATTATTATTATTTTTATCATATATATATGTATACTAATTTAACACTAATCCTACCCCCCTACCCAGCCACCACCCCATCCCCCTCTCTCCCTCTTCCCCCTCTCTCCTCCCTCTCCTTTCTCTCTTCCGCGCGCAACACACCACGGCGCCCCCCCCCCCTCCTTCAGCGCCATCCTCTCCTCTACGCACCCCGCTCCCCCTCCGGTGCTCCGCCTCACCGTGCCCGAGCCCGACCGCGGCCCCGGCTCCCCTCGCCGCACCGCCCCGGACCCCCGCTGCACCGCCTTGCCCCTGCCTCCTTCGCCAGCCCGACCGACGGCCTCCTCCGACGAACAGCCGGGCGACTCGCCTCCACCCTCATTCTCTCGGCCTCTCCGCGCGCCCCGGCGTCGCCCTCGCCGTCGTCCGACCTTCCCGCCGGCGCCCCAGCCTCATCTCGGCCTGTCCCGGCTCCCTCTTCCCCGTCCCGACATCCCCACACCCGGCCTCCCGATCCGCAGCCTCTCCGCACGCCCCGCCGTCGCCCTCGCCGCCGTCCCGACTCCCTCTCCCCCTGACCCGACCTCCCTCCTTCAGCCGCTCCCTCCACTACCCCCTGTCCGGCGGACCGCCGTCCGGCGACCCCCCCCCCCCCCTGCGCGCTCCATTCCCCCCTACGCTGTGAGTTTTTCTTCATTTTATTTTTATTACGTTTTGTTTTTGTTTTTTTTCTCATATTAATAATAATAATATTATTAATATTATAATGCTAATATTTTTTCTATTACTAATATTATTATCATTATTATATTATGCTATTATCTTATTATTATTATTATTATTATTAATATGTTATTAATGTTATTATTATTATTAATATTGTGATGTTGTATTATTATTACTACATTATTATTATTATTATTATATTATGTTATTCTTATTATTATTATTAAATTATTATTATTATTATGCTATTGTTATTATATTATTATTATTAATATTATTATGTTAACATTATTTTATATTATTATTATTATTATATTATTACTATTGTTGTATTATTATTATTATGTTATTATTATTATTTTTATATTATGTTATTATTATTATATTATTATTATTATTATTAATATTATTATTGTTATCATTATTTTATTGGGTATGCTAACTTTATTATTATTATTATTATTGTTATTACTATTATATTATTATAATTATGCTAAATTATTACCGTTATTATTATTATTATTATTTTGTTCTTATTATTATTATTATTAATATTATTAATATTGTTATTATTGTCATTACTAATCTTGTTGTTATTATTATTATTATTATAATTATAGTTGTTACTATTATTATCATTATTATTACTCGGGATTTCGCTTTTGCTTTGTTAGGGGTTTTTCATCAACTTATATTTGTTTTTGGTGGGTTTAGGATTTTAGGACCCGCACAAGGTGTTTCCAAGAGAGCGTTATCGCTGCGCCTTGTTTCCGAGGTTCCGTCGTCTCCGTGCCTCAGTTTCGAGAGTGTTGGACTTTATCACATGGCTTCGGACACACGTCGTGTCATCGCACCTTGGTTCCAAGGTCGTTTTACCGCCACACTTGGATCTTGAGGTAGGTCTCCCTTTGCACTCGCCTTTAAATTTAGAATTTTTTTATTCCTTGACTTTTTATTAAGTTTCAGTAAATTTAAAAGTATTATTAAGTAGTTATCTATAGTTTGGTGATCTGCTGATGATAAAAGTTGTTTTAATTCTAGCGTTTCATTAAAAGCATTTTCTTGGATTTAATTGTGTGCTTCCACGGTAGTGTTGCTAGATGGTTTTTCCTGAATAATGAAAGACATGTTAAATTCTGTTTTGAAATGTTTTTAGCATGTGTAAATTAGTAGATGTATTGTTAATAAAAAAGAGGTGTTTATTAGGACCTGGATTAGAGAAAATGACCGTATGTCCTTTAAACTTGATTTTGGAAACTTGAAGTGTGGTTCTTGGTTGACGAGAAATGTTTTCCTTTGTCGCGTGAACAAAAGTTTGGATTTCATTTGAGAAATGGTGTTCCTTCAAAAAAATGATTTAAGGCCCGTTTGGCTCTTGATAAAAGTGGGTGCGTTTGGATATTGGAAAATGATTCTACTTGTGGAACCAATGTGTTTCGGGTTTAATATGCTGATTTGAGTTTCTCAAATAATGTTCTAAGTGTGTTTCTGGTTTTCAATGGCATGGCGTGTGTCATATCCCTTTGGAAATGTTTTAGCGTTAAATGTTAAAAATGTAAATGATATGACGGCCCGGTTGGCACTTTAATAAATGTGAAGTGATTATAAATATATATATATATATATATATATATTTATATATATATATACGTACTTGTGAGGGCATTTCTACAGGGGGACTTGCCTTCGAGGGTTGTCGTGTAGTGATGTCCGTGTAAGGGGTTGGCAAGTGCGGTGAGATGAGTCACGTGTGCGAGGGTCTCCCACTAACACAGTGTTACTAAAACCACCACGGGTTCCTGGGCGTCTTGTAGATTATCGAGTGACGGTTTCTTGCTAACCCTGATTAGATGGGTTGGTACCCCCTGGAGTCGTGGACAGACCAGGTGGGATGTGCCACTGGTTGGCTATTAGGGCGGTCAGTTGGTTATTGACTGTGGAGTACCATGTCGGCAGGTAGTCTGAACCCGAGTACGTCCAGGGGTTTTCTAGGGATGTTCAGGATCGCCCATGGTTATTGCTGATAACTTCTGGTTTATTTTTTTTTTGCTTGCACTTGGTTTTCCTTGCTTATTTACCTTTACTTTCACCTGTTTTCCCTGCTTGTTTACTTTCAGTCATCCTTCACAGCCTGTACTGTTAAACTTTGGGAAAATGGTTTTCAAATGAAAATGCTTTATTCTCTTTCCGTAAGATTTGAAAATGTAACACTTTGCTTTTTAGAATGAGTTTAAAACAGATGAAAGGGAACTAACTTTCAAAAAAAAGAATAAGGGAAACGTCTCGTGTTTGATTTTCAAGTAAAGAATTATGAAAAGTTACTTTTATACATTATAGTTCAAACCTGGATTATGTAGATTCTTTATTTACTAGCGGTGCATTGGGACCTGTTGTGGGGCTCACCTACTGAGTAATTTTGTGCTCACGCCTATCTTTTACCTTTTCAGTTGCAGGTTCCTTGTGTTCAGGTCTTCTGTTTTGAGTCGCTCAGTGTTGGAGCGAGGTTTCTCTTTAGTTGAGTGGTGACCTGAAAGGTCATATGGAGGTACGTGGTCGTGTAGCCTTTATTTATTTTCCGTTGTTAGTGTTTATTTGTTCTGTTCTATTTACTTTTGTTTGGGCTGAAATCTTTCCCAACGATCAAATTTTAATGTCCGGCACTTGTTTCCATCCCGGGGGGATCGGGAACGCCCCTCAGGACTTGCCACGGACCGGCTCGGGTGACCGGTTCAGGGTCGACCCGGGCTGGTTCGTGACAATCCTAATACTTGTCTTAATAAAATTAGATGATTATAATTTGTCCTAAGTCATATTTTGGTAGAAATGGAATCCATTAGAACCCACTTAGAGGTGATTAAGACCTTTAGTTTATTTTATTTAAAGGAAAGTGAAATATGTCTCACTCAACTTTAATAATTAAAGTATTTTTAATATATGTTTATACAGAATATAAATTCGGTTATAAATACTAATTTGAAAGATAAAATGTTTTTCTTTGTCGTGGTAATATATTTGTAATTTTTTAGAGTTATTTAATTACCTTATTATCTTATACATTAATGATGCAGAAATTATTTATTTAGTGAAAAATCAATAATATAGTTTTTATTGAAATAGTAATACATATCAAAAGGCCCAAGAATCTGCACAAAACTTATTATTAGTGTATATATAAACCCTAATCATCCACTGGCCTAATGTGGGACCATTTGGATCCTTATTAAGGCAATTATGACACTTATATTATTTTATTTTAAATGATTCCAAAGATGTCACCTTCATAATTTAATAAATATAATAATTTAAATATTGTGATTTTAAGATGATAAATTCTAGTAAAAGTATTATTGTAAAATTTAATATATGTAGCTTCATCATAGGATTTTATTTGTAATTTTTATGCAACAAATAAGTATATTAAATAATTATACAAAAATGTTGTAGTAATTAGTTTATTAAGATATGAACCAAATAAATGGTTTTAAAAATAATAAAATTAAAATTATCTGAACTATTTAATGTGATCCACTAATTTTCTAGAAACATATGACCTTTTATGAATTTATTAATGCTTTTATTTTGAACATATCTTCTGTATATATTTTATTTAAATTCAAGTAAATAAATAGTGTCAAAATTGACACTATTGTTATTTTATAAAAATAACATATTATAAAATTGCTTAAAAATCACAAAAACATTTAAAAATTATAAATTTAAATTTATATGGTCTAAAATTTTATAAAGTATTCAATTATGGACAATTCACAACAAATAAGTAATTATTTGTTTTAATTTAAAATTTATAATGTTGTTACCACAAGTAAAATTAAATTGATTAAATAAGGATAAATCAAGTTGATAATGTTTAAAATAAATTCCTAACATGTCTAAATTTTATTGGTTGATGATATTACAACCCTCTCTCATATAATAATCGAATATGAGTCATTTTTGAAGTTTTTAAGTGGGGTTGAGATTTAATATAAACTAATATTTCTTATATTTCCAAAGGTGCCCCTCTCCTCCTTTATAAAAGGGCACCTCCTCCCTCTCTTCCTCACACCACTTGGAGCCTTCACGCTCGGCCAAAACCTGATAAATTCTCTTCTACACTTCCCTAGAAACATTCTAGAGGTCTTTTTCTTCTTCAAAGACCAATTGTAGTTCCCTAAGAGTAGGTTTCAAAGAGGCGCTTCAAAAAAGAGGTAATGTCCGTTAACGATTCTTTCAAATTTATTTCTTCTTACACTTCTTCTTATTTAGTTGTTTTATTATGAAGTAATAACATTAGTATCAATCATATAAGTATATGTTATTATAAGTATTAAAAAACCCTCTTTCACCATCTATCCATCCTACGGAAAGTGAAATCACCACGCGTGCGTACGTATGGAATACCGTCTCCACGCCGTGGTGTAATCTGTTTTCCACCACCACCTTACATGGATGGGTATAATGGTGAAAGTAATGAATATATATGATTATTGTAAAGTTATATTGATTCTATAATATTATACATACACTTTAATACAATTCCACGATCATGGGAATGATATCATCCCTCGTGCGTACGTACGGAATACCGTCTCCACGACGCGATGAGATTCACTCTCCATGATAACCATTCAAGGATGATTATAAAGTATATATAATAAGTAATCATGAAATATATGACATAATAATTCTACTGTATTTATGTATATATATATATTTATATCATCTACTTAATTCCATTCAATTCAATAAGGAAACGAAAACAACGTCCATGCGTACGTACGACCAACCGTCTCCATGAACGGTGTATTTCTTTCCATTTATCGATCCATTATATATATATTCTGAATATATATTATATATAAATCTTGTTTTACATTCTTGATGTAAGTAATCATGATCTAAGTAATCATATGAATAATTAAAAGTTAAAACACGAAAGACAAATGAAACGATTTTACCCAAAATGCTACTTTAACATGAATTTACAAAAGAACGGGTAATATAAAGTCATAAGTGAAGCACATATGATATAATAACAATTAATATGATTCTTTAATAAGTCAATGAATTTATTTAAATCATTATACAGGAGTTTTGGATACGTATGAAGCATATCATACCTAAGGTAAGGGATAATTTTGCAAATCTCATTTTTATCCGAGATTGCTTATTCGTAAGTATTTACTGGGGTTATTGCTATCATCCATGTCCACGTTTTATAAAAGTGTATTCATGTATGTTTAAAGTCCTTTTTACCCATTTTGACTTTTACCCCATGGTATGGAAGGAATCTTTCTTTTATTTACCATACAAGGTACTTTTTGAATTTTCCGACAAAAGTACGAGAAGAATGTTCTTTTTAATGTATACGGCATGAAAGGATTTTTACGGTTTTATAAAGACTTATTTTCGTGAAGCTTCCTCCAAAATATTTCATGACTATTTTCAACAAAACCCTTTTCTTTTAAAATTTCATGACATTTTGTGAAAAGAAAATTATTTTGAAGAAAAAAGGATACTTTCTTCTTGAATTCATTTCAAGTGTTTTACCAAAACCATTTTCATCTAAGATGATATTGTTTCACATGTGTATGTTTCAAGTATCATGTATCTATGATTTAAATGGTTTCACTTTTCTTATTATGAAATTATATCCATTTCGTTTATATGGATTATGTGATGATGGGATGATGTTTATGAAACCCATTTTATTTGTTGGGTTATTATGAATGATCCATGTTTATTTAGTGGCACAAGTAAGAATGATTTCATTATGAGATAGGTGGGACCTATATCTCCCTCCAATGCATTGGGTAAAGATTTATATCTCATGAGATAGACATGGCTGGAACAGCAGGTTAAACCAGTTCAGTATTACAGGACTGGAACTAGGAGTGAACTCAATTCAGAAAGGGACTTTTTCCACTAAGATGGTCTTGGCAGCAATGCCTTGGCTACTATGGAAATCATTACATGTGCTTAATGGATGCCACAATTACGTGTTTTATTCCCATGCTATTTTATCATGATTTATGTTCCATTATGATCTATGCCTTATGTACTTCCACGATTTATGTCTTTAGTCAAGATTTTGATGTTTAAACATTATGTTCATGTTTTTAAGTTCAAATGTATATGGTATGTTTTATTTTACCCATTCTTACCCTTACTGAGCATTTGTTCTCACCCTTTTTATTTTTTATTTTCCCCCAGTATTAAATGAAAGTTTTTAGGTAAGGAAACAAAAAGTGGAAGATCTTTATGGGAGATGTTGAAGATCTTCCACCACGATTAGAAGATTATGTTTCGAGTTTCCAAAGACATTAAACTATTACGATCCTCGTGTGTCTGTTTTTGTTATGTATTAAGTATTCCACAAAAGTAATGTAATATCGATGTACATCAAGCTTTGGGTATCTACAGTTGGTATCAGAGGCAAAGGAGGTAGAAATGTATCTGATCCTTGGGAACTCTCACATGTGAGCGTTGGACGAAGCATGGCTCTCCGCCCAAGGGCTTCATGAGGAAATGGCTGCCACTGGGGATGGTGGTGTATCCCGACCAGGGGGTGTAGCCGCCCATAGAGTGCCCTGATAGGTATCAATTATAGTCCACGGGAAGTAATTCCAGACCGCTATAGTTGGTATCAGAGGAAAGGTTTAGTCAACCTTTGGAAACTAGGATGCGAAAACTATAGTGAGATCCCTAGAGATATTTCTAAGGTATGTCTAGGGATGTCCCTAAGGTTAAGTATACGTATAGGTTACAGTCCTAGAATTAAGTTAATGATATTAGAATTAAACCTAATATGTTAGATGTCGAAGGTACTCCCCCTTGATTATGTTATTTTCCTTATATGATTTTTGCCTCTCACTGAATTCTTTTTGTGCTTTAGTCAATGGAGGGAAGTAGAATGAATTCGGTTAACATTGAATCCAATGGAAAAATTGGTGACTATGAGCTACAAAATTGCGTAATTACTAGAGAGAAAGATATTATGATTATATCGAATCAGTCATTACGATATATGATTAACAAGGTAAAATTTAGTGGTATGCCTAATTCATCAAATAAGATGAAGGTAGACTTTTATTCATGTTCGCATGTTGAGGAGCAAAAAGAAAGGAAGATTGAGATTTCTAAAGAAGGTAAGAAGAACCTAGAGGAATACCTCAAATGGAGGGAAAGATGTTATCTGTGTGGAGAAAAGGGTCATAGAGTGATAGACTGTTATGGAGTTCAATGTCTTATTTGTGGAGAACATGGGCATTACCCAACTCAATGTCCTGACCTAAAAAGTTACTTCTAAATCAGAGAAGGAATTATTCCAGGACAACCATTGAAGAGGATGGGTTTAAGTGTTTATGTTTTGGTATTCAAGAATAATGTTGTTGAGGTACTTTTATGGTGTATTAGAATATTTTTCTATTAGTCTATTGTGGTTTTCAATAATTTTATGGTGCCGGTAACCATGAAAAGTGATTCAAATATTTTGGAAAGCAGAAGATATGCACATAATAAAGGGATAAGGAGAAAATTAAATGTTTGACAGTATTCATGAGCTCATGATTGATATAAGGACTAAGTCATATCATAGTTTGACTATATAAATTTTTGAGGATTTTGGTATGTGGAAAGTGTTAACTTTTAACTGCATTCATGTCTTCACTAAGGTTAAATGGGTATTAATTCTTCAAGATAATACATGATTAAGGTATTCATATGTTTGTAATTTGACCAACAAGATATATCTTATGATATATGGGGGATAAATGATGGCATTCACGTGATTTTTATGTGACATTTCAAGTTATATTTTTCTTTATACTATGAGCTTAGACTGAAGTATTTTAGATAAGACTAAAGATTGGAATGGATTATGTTGGACATAAGTTAGTATTGTTTAAGGATAGAACTTTTTTCATATTAATGATGGGATGTTATAGTAATATAGTTTTAGAAAAAGGACAACCTGCAGGATGGGCGACAACCCATTGCGTCAGTTAAGGCTGTGGGAATCGAACCCACAACAGAAGTGCGACTGGCCTTTATCGCCTACCACTGGCCTACAGAAAGTCCCTGGTTAGTAGAAACTAGTTTTATTTTATTTTTCGGTATGGTATATGATGTATAAGTTCATTTTTGGAATCGTATATGATTAACCTCACCATAGATGGACTTATGTATATTTGATAACTTTTGCTAACCTTTTGTTTGAAACAGATGGAATGACCCATCATTCTATCACATGATCTATTAACACTTCACGAATAACAAATTCAACTTCATTTCTTAAAATGATGAAGTGGAAATTGTTCAAAACAAGAACAACAGTGAGATTGTACCAAAATAAATCAAGTATTTGTTCTAATTCAAAATTTTCAACTTTAGAGAAATGATATTGAAAACCAAAAATGTTGTCCTAGTGCTCTTATATCCGATGAATCAGATGGTACCTTAGATCATTACAAATCTATGGATTTGTGATTGATGGCTTTTTCATAGCCATGTTCTCTACCACTCTCCATCATAACTTGATGGTTAGATTTTTCTTCCATATCCATATTTTCACCTATGTTCTCCTACATGGAAACCCAGTGATGAGTTAATTTGGGTAACCGTTACGTTTCATACTTTATTTTTTAAAGCCATGTTTTGGTATTCCTTTTTATTATGTGGGTTTCTATTAAAGAAACTTTCGAATAGTAAACCATTTATAACCCTGACGAATTTCGAGGGAGAAATTCATTTTAAGGGGGTAGAATGTAACAACCCGATATTTTATGATAAGTATTCTTTTTAATTTATTTGATGTCATGTGTTTTATGATACAAAAAGATTATCTTGTGCTATACGCCACATTGTATTAGCTTGAAGTATACACAACACTATTCTTAGATTGTGTTACACACAATTTCAAGTTCGTTTTATAATAGTCATTCTACGCAACATTGAGTGTGTATATATATATATATTCAATGTATAAATGAAATATGTTTGGATTATATTATACTAAATAATAATGGATTCTTGCACAACACGCAACCCTGACTTAGCTTGCATTACACGCAATCACGACCTTCCTCGATAGCGTGTGTTGTACGCAATACCGGGTTTTACTAAACAACAATATATTATTATAATATTATTATGAACTAGCCGTTATGAATAGTATTAACTAAATTTTTAATTTTATAACATTATTACTCATCTTACACATTTTCTAGAACATGGCATAAGAAAAAAATAATTTTTTTGGGTAAAATAAGTATTTTTTAAAAAATGCAGTTTTGCCGCCTTTTGATGGCACAGCCACATTAAATTTAGTTTTTGACATGTTTATAAGTTCAATTTTACAAAATAAAATTATTATTTGGAATCAGGATATAAAATTTTACCTTGGATAAATTTTTCATATTATTCTGATAACTTTTATATTTTAATGAATAGTAAAAACACGCTATATTTTAATTAAAAACAATTTATTTCATCGTAATAACTTATGTGATTAAATTATAATATTAAATTATTTAAAAGTATAAATAGAATATATTTTTACCATTTAATATAATTTATTTCATTATCCTTGATTTTACATTTAATTCGTAGGTTAAATAAATTCAATCTTTTGCAATGTTTTAAACAAAAACCCGTTTTCTTTCGACAACGGGATTAATTTTAATTTAATTTCTGCAACTTCTGTGTATTGTATATGGAAAAATGGATTCCATATTTGGAATCAGTGGGTCCAAATTATATTAATATACTACGTTTTATTTTTGGACTTTATGAATAGTAACAACGGTAAATTTTATTTACCATAGTAAAAGGTAAATTGGGTAATTAAGGGTAAACATAATATTATAAAATTATCCTAATACTTGTCTTAATACAATTGTATGATTATAATTTTTCATAAGTCAAATTTGGGTCGAAATGGAATCCATTAAGAGCCACTTGGAGTTGATTAAGACCTTTAGTTTATTTTATTTAAAGGAAAGTGAAATATGTATCACCCAACTTTAATAATTAAAGTATTTTTAATATAAGTTTATACAGAATATAAATTCGGTTATAAATACTCATTTGAAATATAAAATAGTTTTCTTTGTCATGGTAATATATTTGTAAATTTTTAGAGTTATTTAATTACCTTATTATCTTATACATTAATGATGCAGAAATTATTTATTTAGTGAAAAATCAATAATGTAGTTTTTATTGAAATAGTAATACATATCAAAAGGCCCAAAAATCTGCCCAAAACTTATTATTAGTGTATATATAAACCCTAATCATCCACCGGCCGAATTTGTGACCATTTGGATCTTTATTAAGGCGATTATGACACTTATATTATTTTATTTTAAATGATGCCAAAGTTGACACCTTCAAAATTTAATAAATATACTAATTTAAATATTGTGATTTTAAGATGATAAATTCGATTAAAAGTATTATTGTGAATTTTAATAGATTTATCTTCATCATAGGATTTTATTTGTAATTCTTATGCAACAGATAATTATATTAAATAATTATACAAAAATGCTGTAGTAATTATTTTATTAAGAGATAAACCAAATAAATGGTTTTAAAAATAATAAATTAAATATTATATGAACTATTTAATGTCCTCCACTAATTTTCTAGATACATATGACCTTTTATGAATCTATTAAATCTTTTAGTTCGAACATATCTTCTGTATATATTTTATTTAAATTCAAGTAAATGAATAGTGTCAAAATTGACACTATTGTTATTTTATAAAAATAACATATTATAAAATTGTTTAAAAATCACAAAAATATTTAAAAATTATAAATTTACATTTATATGGTCTAAAATGTTATAAAGTATCCAATTATGGACAATTCACAACAAATAAGTAATTATTTGTTATAATTTAAATTTTAGAATGTTATTACCACAAATAAAATTAAATTGATTAAATAAGGATAAATCAAGTTGATATTGTTTAAAATAAATTCCTAACATGTATAAATTTTATTGGTCGATAATATTACTACCCTATCTCATCTAATATTCGGATATGAGTAATTTTGTAAGTTTTTGTGTGGGGTTGGGATTTAATACAAACTAATATTTCTTATATTTCCAAAGATGCCCCTCTCCTCCCTTATAAAAGGGCACCTCCTCCCTCACTTCCCCACACCACTTTGAGACTTCAATCTCATTAAAACCCTGAAAAGTATCTTCTCCACTTACCTAGAAACATCCTAGAGGTCCTGGTCTTCTTCAAAGACCAATTTTAGTACCCTAAGAGTAGGTTTCAAAGAGGCGCTTCAAAGAAGAGGTAATGTCTGTTACTGATTCTTTCAACTTTATTTCTTCTTCCACTTCTTCTTATTTAGTTGTTTCATTATGAAGTAATAACATCTGTATCACTAATATACTGATATGTTATTATATGTATGAAACAACCCTATTTCACCATCTATCCATCCTACGGAAAATGAAATCCCCGCGCGTGCGTACGTACAGAATACCGTATCCACACCGTGGTGTAATCTATTTTCCACCACCACCTTACATGGATGGGTATAATGGTGAAAGTAATAAATATATATGATTATTTTAAAGTGATATTGATTTTTTTAATATTATACATACACTTTAATACAATTCCACGATCATGGGAATGATATCATCGCTCGTGCGTACGTACGGAATACCGTCTCCACGACGCGATCAGATTCACTATACATGATAACCATTCAAGAATGATTATAAAGTATATATAATAATTAATCATGAAATATATGACATAATAATGCTACTGTATTTATGTATATATATATTTATGTCATCTACTTAATTCCATTCAATTAAATAAGGAAACGAAAACAGCATTTATGCGTACGTACGGCCTACCGTCTCCATGAACGGCGTATTTCTTTCTATTTATCAATCCATTATATATATATTCTGAATATATATTATATATAAATCATGTTTTACATTCTGTATGTAAGTAATAATGATCTAAGTAATCATATTAATAATTACAAGTTAAAACTCAAAAGACAAATGAAACGATTTTACCCAAAACGCTACTTTAACATGAATTTACAAAAGAACGGGTAATATAAAGTCATAAGTGAACCATATATGATATAATAACAATGAATATGATTCTGTAATAATTAAATGACGTTATTTAAATCAGTATACAGGAGGTTTGGATACATACGAAGCATATCAAACCTAAGGTAATGGATAATTTTTCAAATCTCATTTTTATCCAAGATTGCTTATTCGTAAGTATTTTCTGGGGTTATTGCTATCATCCATTTACATGTTTTATAAAAGTGTATCCATGTATGTTTAAAGTACTTTTTACCCATTTTGATTTTTACCCCATGGTATGGAAGGAATCTTTCTTTTATTTACCCTACATGGTACTTTTTCACTTTTCCGACAAAAGTACGAGAAGAATGTTTTTTAACGTATACAGCATGAAAGGATTTTTACGGTTTTATAAAGATTTATTTTCATGAATATTCCTCCAAAATATTTCATTACTATTTTCAACAAAACCCTTTTCTTTTAAAATTTCATTACATTTTGTGAAAAGAAAATGATTTTGAAAAAAATATATATTTTTTTCAAGAATTCATTTCAAGTGTTTTATCAAAACCATTTTCATCTAAGATGACATTATTTCACATGTGTATGTTTCATGTATCATGTCTCTATGATTTACATGGTTTTACTTTTCTTATTATGAAATTATATCCATTTCGTTTATATGGATTATGTGATGATGGGATGATGTTTATGAAACCCATTTTATTTGTTGGGTTATTATGAATGATGTATGTTTATTTTGTGGAACAAGTAAGAATGGTTTCATTATGAGATGGGTGGGACCTATATCTCCCTAAAATTCATTGGGTAAATATTTATATCTCATGAGATAGACATGGCTGGAACAGCAGGTTAAACCGGTTCAGTATTACAGGACTGGAACGAGGAGCGAACTCGATTCAGAAAGGGACTTTGTACACTAAGATGGTCTTGGCAGAAATGTCTTGGCTACTATGGAAATCATTGCATGTTCTTAATAGATTCCACTATTACGTGTTTTATTACCATGCTATTTTATCATGATTTATGTTCCATTATGATCTATGCCTTATGTACTTCCATGATTTATGTCTTTAGTCAAGATTTTGATGTTTAAACATTATGTTCTTGTTTTTAAGTTCAAATGTATATGGTATGTTTTATTTTATCCATGCTTACCCTTAATGAGAATTTGAGCTCACCCTTTTTCTGTTTTGTTTTCCCCCAGGATTAAATGAAAGGTTTAAGGTAAGGAAACAAAAAGTGGAAGATCTTTATGGGAGATGTTGAAGATCTTTCACCACGATTAGAAGATTACGTTCCGAGTTTCCAAAGACACTAAACTATTATGGTCCTCGTGTGTCTGTTTTTGTTATGTATTAAGTATTCCACAAAAGTAATGTAATATCGATGTACTTCAAGCTTCGGGTCTCTATAGTAGGTATGATTAGTTATACAGCTAGATCATCCCACTATAGAGTTTCTGATGCTGACCTATATTGGTCTCTCTTATTCTTCATGTCACAGACTGCCACTGGATGTTCGAATGTAGCATGCCTGATCTCTGAAAGATTCTTCTCCACAAGCCATAGGTCATATTTTAATCAGTACGAAGTCCCAAAAAAATCATACCCAAGGGACCGCCCCATAATAGGGGTCCCAACGTGACAGACAACACGTCGATCAGACGTCTGGTCTGTGAGATATAGACACTTTTGTAAAAAGGGCCTGGTTGGATTCAAGTCTCATCCAAACTAGGTCGCATGTCAAACTCTATCAAAAACTCAATTAGAGTATCTCCAAAGGACCGTCTTGTTACAAGGGTCCTTATTCCATAGATAACGCATCGATCATATGTCAGGTCATTTAGTTACACACCTTTCTCTGAAATGGGTGTGATTGCACCTCGGTCTGGCCCAGCCCGGCCGGGCTTACCGAAATATGTCAAAGGAACCGAATCCAAAAAAGGGGTCCCAACTCCACTGATGGAATTTCAAACAGACACTCGGTTCATTAGTCATGAGCATTTCTTTATTCGGGGGCCGGTTGGGTCTTGGCCCGGTCCGACTCGGTCAGGCCAACCTGACGCAATGGGTCCTGTAGTCTACCTGACCTCGCCCGAGTCCGGCCCATTAAGGGTCAGCCCGGTTCACAGGGTCTGGCCCCTCGGGGTCATCCCGGATGGTTCACAGGCCTGGGGCGCGGTTCTCCTGGCTACCGGGAGGGGCTCAGCCCACCCGCACTGGGCCGCGTGTCCGGCCCTTTCAGTCGGCCCGCGTCCGGCCTGGTCTGCCTGAAGGTGGACCACGTCTCCAGCTGGCCCCATGAAGGCAGGTCCATTTCATCCAGCTAGTGAGGCGCTACCCACCACATGAAATAGTCGTCCAGGTGGCCGACTAGTCTCTAGTCGACGCGGCGCGGCGCAGGGCCGCGCTGTCCCCTCCTGCTGTGGTCCGCTAGCCAAGGTGGGGCCCGCGGGAGTTGTCCTTCTCCCATGTGGCCAGCTTGGGCCCGCTGCCTCTGGACACCGCCGCACGCAACGGCGTGCCGCCTTCCCACCACCCGTGGTCGGTTTCCGCTAGCCTCCTCCAGCCGCCACAGACATGGCGTGTCGACTATTCATTCTGCGGGCCACCAGATGTGCTCCGGTTGTCCGTTCTTGGTTCCGTCTTTGCCTACGAGCCTCTTGGGTCCCTGCCACCACTGTGTGACCCCTAGCTCTACCTTTTCATCACATTTCCTAACTATTAACAAGTAACACAAGAACAAAAAGATCAGTAGAGGGTCCGGGCCTTGTTTGGATTGGCTCATGCCCTCCGTGTTAGCATTTTAACAGGGGTGTTAACAAAAAACCGAGAATTTAGAAATAACTCCCTAATTGTAACCCCACATCAACCTCCCATGTTTATAGAATGATCTATAGTTCAACTTTTTGGTTGGTTGATATGTGTTATTCGTATAAATCAAGAGTGGGGAAAGAGGAATTTTATAATATCAAAAACAAAAACCCCTACCTAGATGAGATGTATGCTGACGATGATCGACGAAACCGCCTTCTTCGTTATCATAAATTCATGATTCTGTGGTGCTCATCACCAATCTTTGAATTCAGTCTCATCCTCCAGTTGGATGTTTTCATAGGACTTTACCAGATTTTCCTTTTTTGAAGAAGTCGTGCCAAAATCCCACCCCGAGCTCCATTTAAATAGGAGGGGGAAAGGCGAGTAACACATTGAGGAATTAATGAGGTTCATTAAATGAATTAATGAACATATTTTAATTCACAATGGTGGGCTACAAAATTTATGATTCAAGACATTAAATAGATTGAAAAGTCACCGGTCCCGCCGCCGCCGCTCATCTATTGGAGGAAAAGGAAATAAAATAACATTTACATGTTATTTTACTTTTCTTTAAAAAGTCTAAAAACTATGTTTTTCTCTTGACCTACAGTGGTCGAAGTGAAGCGTCCCTTTAGATAATCCAAACACTACAGATTCAACAGTTTCATTAAATTTTTAATCTGAGCACCAGTTCAAAAGATAGAAAACGACACCCATGTGTTTACTGAATGTGCCTTAACAAAAGATCAAAAATACATTCCAGGCACACTGGTCCTCAGAATCACACACCGTCAATTTTTTCAGACTCGTAATAATCCCAAATAATTAAAAAATTAGATGGAATTTTCTTGCTATTTATAATAAATCCCTTTGATCTTTCTCAAATAAACTCTCTTTTAAAAAATATAGAAAACGAGGATATGGTAATGAAATAAATATACTCAGAAAAAACATTATTTCACACCCAATAATGTAATAAACAAAGAAGTTGCTATAAGAATAATTAAATATCCAAATAATCGGAAATGTGCACAAGCATAACATACCATAAAAAAATATGGCATAATAATTTTGCATAAAGTTTATAAAAAGAAACTATGGAAATGAATTATGTACCATGGACTCTAACCAATATGGTATACTATGACTTAATATAATTCAAGGTTATGCTAGTATAAAAATATTAGTATAATAATTTTGGAAATGTATCCCTTTATTACCTAGGCCAAACCATATTTCCATGCACACTCTTAGTCCAAGTGGACTTGTATTTAAATATCATTAAATATCCGTCCCAAAGTCTCCATTGTTACATTAGATAACATTATATATCTATTCCATGATATGGGATAAGGTTCTGTTAATCAATTTCATTCACACACATACATAAATGTTCTCCCAAGTGCTACAAAATAAAAAACACATAACCTCAAATAAAGACAATTTCATAATCCATTTAAATGACAATTTCATGATCCTATCATTCCAATACTAATTTAATCATCCAATAACATGAAATTTCACTTTAAAATCCATTTAAAATCTATTTTGAAACCATAAAATATTTTGGAGACATTTTAAAAATCACTTAGAGAGAATAAAAGTTAACACCCTTTGAAAATACACTTTATATTATACAAATTAAACCCCATTTCAAAAATCACAACAAGAATGGATAAGCCATCAATAAAAACTCAAATTATAAAAAATTAAATAAAAAATAAGGGGAATCAATATTTAAATGAAATTCATAGAAAATGAACCTTAAATAGAGACACCTACATTGAAATTAAACCAAATTGTTTCACCCTTGATGAAGACCGCATGATTTTATTAGGATATTTCCTCACACACCACAAGAAAAAAAAACACAACATACCCCTAGACAACCATAATTTTGGATAAATATCAAGATATGGTTTCTATATACCTTATAAATGAATGAACTAGTCAAAATATGGTGGAAATTTGATGAAATCATGATGAAATAAATATTACCTTGAAATAATTCGATAAAGGAAGCAAGAAACCACCAAAATGAGGGAGAGAAGATATAAGGCGTGGGAGAGAATATGTGCATGAATGGTGAAAAAATTAAGAATCTATTAAAAATTAGAAAGGGAAAATGGTCAAAATTAATTTTTTTGAAAACCTAGACACACCTAACAGTTTTGATGCATGGTGTGAAAAACCATGTGAAAACCATATATGATCCTATATCTACTTAAAACATAACCCAGACAATTTTTATAGATCTTCTTAGGGATATAAAAAACATATTAAATCCTTGAAAAACACTACATTACCATAAAAATAATCCTCATGAATTTATCCACATGGATTCATTTACTATGCACCAATTGTACACTAGAACCTTTTTCCAAAAAAATAAAGGTTCCAAACCTCCAAATCCTAGAATCTACCAAAATAGATAAATAAATAAATAACTGAAAATAAAACATACCAATGACCTAATAGGTTCCATGCTTTGTTAACTTTAAAGGAAAATCCCAAAGTTAGCATGCACACTATGAATTCCATGTGTTGTGTCTTATAAATATTGTAATGTACACTATGAATTGAGTAGGATCCATCCCTTTAACATTTTCTCAACTTATGAAAAACATTTCAGGAATATAATTAAATTAAATTGAAACCTTTTCAAATAAAATACATTAATATTTAATAAATTAAATTTACTCTCAAAATAATTATCAATAAATCACATTCATGGTTGAGAATAAAGGAATATTATTTTACAATTTCAAGGGAACTTTTGTATCCCCATTTGTATCCATTATCAACACCATCTATCTATTTATTTAAACTTAACTTCTCATTCAAGAGACAAAAAATAATGGTATTTTTTATATGAAAACTATATTGACACCAAACCATAAGATAAGGCATCATTTTTTATAGAACATCATCTCTAGGTAATAAGAAACATTGAGATAAATGATAATATTATCGCCCCCTAAATGCATAAACTAACCAAATAAAAAACTACCCCTTTTCACAATAAACATTGTCATTGAGTTAGTAAGAAATAAGGATATAAATTCATGATTTCATAAACCATTTCTCAAGATTTTTTATGGAAAATATATCTTCTAAGAAATATTTATCAATTTAATTCTCCCCTATTGATAGCTTAATCCAAGTCTTGGTGTGTGACTCCCAAATATTTTAAATAACACGGGAGGGGAAGAATAATAATGTTTGGACTTAATATACCAACTTATCCTTAGGAATATCCTTGGTAAAAATATCATCCAATTTATATTTGGTTGAAATAAATTAATGATTAATGTATACATTATACACCCTATAATTAATGAAATAATATCTCATATTGATATTATTATACCTTGACAGTTCAATGGGATATTTAGAAATGATAACAACACAAACATTATTATAATGAATATTGAGATTCTGAAAATCTTTCCCCATTAAATTATCCAAATTAACCCTAATCTAAATAATTTTTGTGGAGGAACTTATGGAAACCCATACTCATCATTTGTGATTCCTAATGTCGCTAATTTTTTATTTTAGAATTAAAATCTTCTATTGTTATTTCCAAATATAAAAAGTGGATCTTATTTAATCATAATCATCTTTGATGCCTATATCTATAAACCTAAATAAACTAAACTTGTTTTATGTAATGCCCAGACCCTAGTTACCCAGAGTCGGTGCATTATTACATAAAATTGGCATGATCACAAGGAAATCATGTCTCAAAAGACCGATCAGTTTAGTATTATTGGAAACAAGATTCATACCTAAGTTAAACTGTACAACTTGAAAAGAAATACAACACAAATAGATTTCATTAAAAACATCCAAGCCTCCTAGAGTATGCATGCTGGTCACTCATAACTAAATTCTTCATATCCTGGGAAAATGAAACATAATAAAGGGGTGAGATCAATGACTTAGTAACGGTAAGTAATATAGCAGAAAATGACATAAATATTAAGCATGGTAAATAACTGAAACCACATACCTTTACCAATAGTAAACATTATTTATTTTTTGGAAAGAATATGAGCTGAGTAAATAACGCCATAATAAAACATAATAATGGTTATTATACTAGTTGAATGACCACATGAACCATCAATATTATTTCCATAATGAGGGAATGTATATTGTTAGACATTATGAAACATTTTGTCAAGGCCTTGACCTAGACGTCTAAAAATGATTAAGGCCTCGGCCAAAACAATAAATCAAATTGGGAAAGGGCCTCAGACAATTCCACGTCTAGTTGTCTCATGAGACCTACCAATGCATTGAGGATCTATATCCGGCTCCACCCATCACTTACTAAGTCCAATACATTCCTCATATGAAAAGGATTAAACATATCATAAACATTATTAATAAAACTAGCATATGAAATTTCAATATATTAACCATAAATCATGAATGGTATAAAAATAGCACATCCATAGTCAAACATATGACAAAAAATTCAATACAATATGGAAGTTTTGTATCATAATAAATCATCTTCAAATAAACTTAAAATCCATCAAAGGATGTTGACATAGATGAAATCCAAACCCTTTTTAGTGAAATACCTCTTTCTATTTTGAAATCATTCAAGATTCACATAATTATAAAATAATAAATTTACTTTGAAAATATTCTTATAAGATTTTATGGGAAGCTTCGACATGCTTATAATGGTAGACAATAGCCACACCTGCCATATAAGTTAAAAAAGACATTCTAACCATAATTTTGTCGAAAAGGTTAAAAAGGACCTTGTTTGGAAAACGACGGAAAGATTACTTTATAAACATCTTATAAAAAGTAAAACAATGGTATAAATGACTTTAACCCATATTCTGTAAAATAGTAAGAATGTTTTGAAATACAATTTTAAGAAACATGGATGTGGATGATAAAGATGTCCCAGAAGATAATTATTTATAAACATCCTCAGATAATGAAGAGATTGTGAAATAAACCCTTACCTTGTACTTTTCCTTGGCTGAGGTTAAATTAAACTCTTGTATAATGGTGAAATAATTTTTATTAAATTATAAATTAATCATATACATTAATATAATATCATATATGATCTTTTAACATTGCTTTGTTAGTAATATCTTAGTATTATTGTCATTTCGGGTGTTAACTTACTCGTTTTCTTTTATATGTTTTGTTACTTAAGCCATGTTTGTTATGGATAGGTTGTATATTATTCATATCCATAATGATATCAAGTCTTTAAACATTATTTTTAAGCATAAAATGATAATTATACTTGAATGGATACAATGAGAAATGAATCTCATCGTGTTCTTGGAGACGACAGTCCGTACGTTCGCACGACCGACAATGTCATTCTTTTGATATTAAAATAATATATAATTGGATAGTATATCATATATACAGAATACATAACATGTTATATTTATTATTTACATGAATTACACATCATTATTATACCCATCCAAATAATAATGTATTGAATAACAATTACACCATGACATGGAGACGGTAGGTCGTACGTATACATGTATGGTGATATGTCATTCAAAGGATGGATAGAATACTGAATATGGTTTTACCATATTTATAATAACATAAATGTATATAGAAGATACTTTATTTATTATTTTATAATGGAAACAACAAATAAATAAGAAGTTTAAGAAGAAAGGAACTTGAAAAGGTGTGGGGAAAACATTGCCTCTTCTTCAGGTTCTTCCTTTTGATTTGATCAAAAGGGATCCTTAGGTTGTCTTTCTGACGAAAGGAAGGCATCTAGGATTAAGGGAGGATAGTTGAGATGGTATTTGGGAAGATGTTGGCCTATCAAAAAGGATTTTAAGGTATGAATAATTGGTTATAAGTGGTGTCCTTTTATAAGGGGGAGGAGGGGCTCTTTTAAAAATAAACTTAAGGTATTAATTTATTATAAAGTCATATTCGGTTTATAATGACTCCAAAGTAGATTATTCAACATCTAAGGTGATTATGGGTATAAATACTTTCATAAAATATATTTTAGTCAGGTTTGGGTCACTATATTAACCTTATCATTTATATTAAACTCTTAGTTAAATAGTTTGACATTTTCCATGTCACATTGTATTTTTATATTATATGGTTAATACAATTACTATATACTCCCAAGAGATCCCCAAGTAGTCCATTAATGATACACCTATCATTATATAAATCCTTTGGTAGAACCATATATTTTTAGGAATAGAATATCAATTAATAATATAATAATTTTTTTAAAAACACATTTATGTCAATTTTGACAATATTGAATAGTTGATATTTTTAAAGTCTTCAAAACATTATTAATTCTAAAAAATTTATTTAAGCAATAATAACATGTCATATTAACCAATAAAATTCGTGTATGGCATCAAAACGTTTAAATTATATTTATTTTAACTGTTATAGTACTAATTATTTGATTCTTTCATTAATAAAGAAAATACTGCATCAATATTGTGTCATAAATAAATTTAATTATTCAATGTCTAAAAATTATAAATAAAATACCATTATGTAGTAAATATTTTTATATTTTTAATTAATATTTATAGTCGAAAATATAACATATATAACCCTATGTAAGGATTGTTTTTCTAAAAGATAGATTCTTATGTCATTTTTGTATTTACTTTAACTTAATTAATATAAAGTGTCATTATCACTTACAAGTGGATCCATGGGGTCCCTAAATCAACCCAAAGATGACCATGGTCGGACATGTATCAAAAAATAGGGTTAGGACACTTTTTATGGTAATTTATAATTATTATAATATAATTTTTTTACTCTTATTTACCGGATTTACCCTTTAACCATGGTAAATAAAATATTTACCGAAGTAATTATTCAAAATGTCTAAAAATAAAAGTTTCCTATTTACAAAATTTGGACCTCCTGATTCTAAATATTGAATCCATTTTTCTAAATTCAAAACACAGAAGTGTCAGAAATTAATTTAAAATTAATTCCCGCTGTCAAAACAAAATGAGTGTTTTTAAGAAATAATAACTATCAAAAGATTGACACTTGTTTATATCCAGTTTAAATGTGAAATTATGTCCAATTACCAACATTGTATTTAGTGGTAAAAATATATTCTAAATATACTTTAAAACCATTCAATTTCATAATTTATCACTATTAATTATTTTGATTTAAATTTTTTTTTAATTAAAATTTAGTGATTTTCACTATTCATCAAAAATTGAAAGTTTTCAGAAAAATACCAAACATTCACCCTAAGATAATTTCGATATTATTAATCCAAAAATGAATTCCATTTTGAAAGATAAAATGTATAAAATTTCAAAAAGTGGTAATTACTATTCATAACGGCAAGTTTGATGGGTTGTGGTGTGTGTTAGAACTCGACGTTGCGTAAAACACACGCTATTGTATTATTCAAAGAGAAGCATATTGTGGAAGCTTGGGATGCTACATTATTCCCTCCTTTAAATAATTTTGTCCTCAAAATTTCTAGAATACTACCTCATGAAAATACTCGGGTGTTTCTTCATCATAAGTTCCTCGGGTTCCCATGTTGCCTCTTCCATCTTATGGTTTCTCTATAGAACTTCTACCAGACGAGTCATCCAGTTTCTCAACACTTGATCTCTTGTATCAAGAATCTTGACAGGCTCTTCGCAATAAGACAGATTAGGTTCCAGTTATAATTCCTCATAGGTGAGTACATGCGTTGGGTCAGGCATGTATTTTCTCAACAGTGATACATGGAACACATCGTGAACTTTGGAGAGGCTTGGAGACATTGCCAAAAGGTAAGATATAGCCTCAATTCATTCTATAATTTTGAATGGTCCGATGTACCTGGGACTCAATTTTCCCTTCTTACCGAAACGTATAACACCCTTCCATTGAGATACCTTCAAGAAAACATGATCTCCTACCAAAAATTCCAAATCCTTCCTTCGGTTTTCAGCATAGCTCTTCTGCATACTTTTAGCTGATTTGATGTGGTTTTGGATTACCTTAACCTTTTCCATCATTTCCTCCACCAGTTCTAGCCCTATGAGTTTTCTTTCACCAACATCATCCCAACAGGTTGGTGTGCGACATCTCTTTCCGTATAATGCTTTATATGGTGCCATCCGAATACTTGAATGGAAGATATTGTTATAGGAAAATTCTACCAAAGGTAAATATTGATCCCACATACCTTGAAAGTAAAGTGAGAAGGATCTCAACATGTCTTCTAAGGTTTGAATGGTCCATTATGATTGTCCATCTGTTTGAGGGTGGTAGGTTGTGCTCAAACGAAGTTCAGTATCCAAGTCCTTCTGAAGGCTCTTCCATAAACATGAAGTGAAACGAGGATCACGATCAGAAAAAATCAATAGGGGTACTCCATGAAGTCTCACAACTTCATTAATATATAGTCTTTCTAGACTTTCTAGTCGTAAATCCTCTCTTATAGCAAGAAAATGTTCTGATTTGGTAAGTCGATCAATAATAACCCATATTGCATCATTCCTTCTATGAGTCTTTGGTAGCCCCATGAAAAAGTCCATTGTAATATTATCCCATTTCCACTTAGGTATGGGAAGAGGATGCAATACTCCTCTAGGTTTTTTCCTTCCGGCTTTCAATTGTTGAAAAACCATACATCTTGACACAAAATAAGAAATCTCCATCTACATGTTGTCCTAAAAAAATTCCTTCAAATCTCTATACATTTTGGTGATCCTAGGGTGTATAGAAAAATTGGAACTATGAGCATCATCTAACAATTCCCTTTTTAGAGCAGTTATATCGGGAACACAAAGTCTCTTCCCAAATTTCAAAATTCCTTTTTCATACACAAAGTCTCTCAATCTCCCATCATTCACAGCATTAATCTTCTTTTGAAAATCTTCATCACCAATCTGAGAACTCTTTATCTTTTCTAGTAAAGATGGTTTGGAAACCATTTGAAAAAGTATCGATTTTTCAACTTCCATGGTAATTCCCATATCCATCTTCACTAGATCCATGAAAATAGGATCCCTTTCAATTCTCATCATGTTCAAAACTCCATGATCTTTTCTGCTCAAAGAATCTTCCACCTTATATACCTTCCCTGGGTGGTATTGTATCATGAAATCATAATCCTTGAGTAGTTCAAGCCATCACCTTTTCCTCAAGTTGAGTTCTTTCTCTGAGAAAATTTACTTCAAACTCTTGTGATAAATATAAATATCACATTTTTCACCATAGAGATAATGTCTCCATATCTTAAAAGAAAAAATTATAGTAGCTAACTAAAGATCAAGAGTATAATAGATTTTCTCATGAATTTTAAGTCGTCATGATGCATAGGCAATAACCCTATCATTTTGCATAAGAACACAACCAAGTCATTTCTTTGAAGCATCACTATAAATAAAAAACCCATCATTCCCCGATGGTAGAGTCAATATAGGAGCATTGACTAATCTTCTCTTGTGATTTTCAAAAAATCCTTCACAATCTTTTGTCCAAACAAACTTAACCCCTTTACATGTGAGATTCGTTAATGGGTTAGCCAATCAGGAAAAGTTCTAGTTGAAACGTCGATAATAACCTGCTAAGCTAATAAAACTGCGTACCTCGGTTATAGTCATCAGTGCTGGCCATTATTGGATTGTTCTTTTCTTAGAAGGATCAACAAAGATTCCATCCGTAGTGAAAAATGGCCAAGAAAAGAAATCTCCTGAATCCAGAATTCACATTTGCTAAACTTCCCATATAATTTTTGTCTTCTAAGAGTCTTCAGGTTAATGCACAAGTGATTTTCATAATCTTCATAGTTTTTGGAGTATACCAAGATATCATCAATAAATACCGCTACAAAATCATCGAGATATTCCTTAAAAACACTAATCATTAGATCCATGAATACAGAGGGTTCATTTTTCAATCCAGAAGGCATTACTGTAAACTCGTAATGCCCGTACCTGGTTCGAAGTGCTGTTTTTGGAATGTCTTCCTTCTTCACACACAACTGATGGTATCCAGATCAAAGTTCAATCTTTTAAAAGTATTGAGATACATTATGTTGATCAAATAAATCATCAATGTGAGGTAGGGGATACTTGTTCATTATTGTTATAACATTGATCTCCCTGTAGTCAATACATAACCTCATAGATCCGTCTTTATTTTTAACAAAAAGGGTAGGGGATACCCATGGAGAAACACAAGGGATAATAAATCCTTTATTACTCAATTCCTCTAGTTTTTTATTTAGTTAAACTAATTCCATAGTGGCCATTCTATAAGAGGTCTTTGATATAGGCCTTGAACCAGGAATTAAATAAATGGAAAACTCAATTTCTCATTCTGGAGGATGTCCAAGTAAATCTTCTGGAAACAAATCAACATATTCTCTCACAATAGGTACATCCTCTATTTTAGCATTCCTTTCCTCACCCATAATTATTTCATTCTCTTCCTCCCTGATAATTGAATTTAGTTGAGATACTGGGGGGAGATCTAGGTAAGAACTAGGGGTGACGATTGCTCTCTAAAGATAAGGTGTTCTTTATCATCATCATGAAAAATATTAACCTCCTTCTTCTTACAATAAATTTTTGCATCATGGTTCGAAATCCAATCCATACCGAGGATTATATCAAATTCAGTCATGGGTATGATGATGAGATCAGCAGATAAAGAACATTTATACGCCCTAATGGGAATGGATCCATAAGAACTTTTTAGCAATGATACTTTACTTAGGATTTTTAACTAAAAACTCCCTTGTTAAATCAAATTGAAAATATCTAATTTTCTTAGAAAACTGGGAAGATATGAAACAATGCGATGATCCAGAATCAAATAAAGCATTTTCTAAACTTGAGGAAACCATTAAATTACCTGCCACCATATCTTTCGGGGCTTCAACCTCAGCAGTGGTGATTGCATAATCTTGGCATTGGTCCCTATTCCTTTTCTATGGTAAGTTTCTCGGAAGCTTAGGAAATTCATTTGCATAATTTCCCATCTCCCTACAGTTGTAGCATTGAATATTGGTAGCATATTTCTTTCATTTACAATCACCTGCTAGATGGCCTTTCTGTCCACACTTTTAGCATACTCCTTTTCCTTTTAAACAGGCACCAGGGTGCTTCCTTCTGTAATTATCACAAGGTGGAAATTTAATTCTTCCCTTATTCCCTGTTTCCTTATTTCATTTCCCCGATTGTTCAATAGATCTCTTCTTCTCTTGCTTTGATTTAAAGTCATAAGACATAGATAATTTCTTTTCTGTCTTGATAGCACATGAGTCAATATATTTGTATGATGATAAGGATTACGATACTAATGCTTGATAAAAAAATGGTCTTAACCCATCAAAGAAATGATCAATATTACGTCTTTGGTTATGTATATAATCTGCAGCATGCCTCGCTAACCATGTAAAGTTAGCCTCATACTTTGCAACATTCTCATCCTCCTTTTGTCTCAGACTCAGAAACTACCTTTCCATATCTGCTCAATGGTCACGAGGAAATTATTTTTCTAAAAAAATATCTTTGAACTCCCTCCATTCCATATTTGACACTTCATAATTTTCCTTTTTTTTGAATCAATGACCACCATTGATCATCATCTCCAATAAGGCGGTAAACTTACATGATAACTTTTTCCCTTTCATTACTCCCTAGGCATGGAATATTTTCTCTAAGGAATGTATCCATTACTCAGCTACTAAGGGATTTTTACTCCCATTTAATGTTAGTGGTTGTTTCCTCATGAAGCGATCTAACATTTATCCTCCACGCTGTGGATCTCAGAGCTCCATACAGGTAAGGTTATTATTCATAACCAGAGTGAGTTGTCCCAGTATGGTGATTAGAAAATCAGCACCAGTTGCATCACCAGATCCACTATAATTATCTAGAGTAGGAGGGAAATCCCTTCATTGAGTGCGTGCATTGATATGGTTTTCATTCCTTCCACTTGGAACCATTTCTAAACAATGGCATAAACTAGATCGGTTTATGAATCAAAATACATAATTCCATACTTGTTAAAACACTTAACATAAATTGAACTATTTATGGATATAATCCATAATCATATAATTGTATTCTATGAGGAAGTATATACACATAAAACCTTCATAATGGTTTGTAAAGAAAATGAGAATTATCCTATGCATATCCCTCGGGAGTGTCGTAACCAACAGTGCAGCAAGGCACGTTGTCGTGCACCAGTTCCAGTTCGACTCTAGCTCAAAGCGGTTTTTTCAGGTTTTACCCCTAGGTACATCTGTGCCAGAGCCACCTCTACCTATTTCTATCCAGACAGGTATGTATTTCTTGGAAAACTCACAATATCTCTACAATACCAAAATTCTAGGTAGTTCTTCTATACTAATCCTCAAAGTCTATCTTTGGGATATGTGCTCTAATCAGAGTTTGTCTAAATATAGCTTCCATGGTTTGTAATAAACTTCCTCTCATACCAACTGTAATGCCCCGACCCTAGTTACCCAGAGTTGGTGCATTATTACATAACATTGTCATGATCACAAGGTAATCATGTCTCTAACGACCGATCAGTTTAGTATTATTAGAAACAAAATTCATACATAAGTTCAACTTTACAACTTTAAAAGAAATACAACACAAATATATTTAATTAGAAACATCCCAGCCTTATAGATTATGCCTGCTAGTCACTCATAACTACCTTCTTCATATCTTGAGAAAATTAAACATAATAAAGGGGTGAGCTCAAACACACATTAAGGGTAAGTAATACAGCATAAAATGATATAAATATTAAGCATGGTAAAGAACTAAAACCACATGCATTTACCAATAATAAAAATTAATACTTTTTATGGAAAGATAATGAGTAGAGTAAATAATGAAATAATAAAACATAATCTTGGGTATTATTCTAGTTGAATGAACACATGAACCATCAATATAATTTCCATAATTAATGAATGTGTAATGTCGGACATTCTAAAACATTTTGTCAAGGCCAAGGCCACGACGTCTAAAAATGATTAAGGCCTCGGCCAAAACCATAAATCAAATTGGGAAAGGGCATCAGCCAATTCCATGTCTAGTTGTCTCATGAGACGTACTGATGCATCGAGGAGCCATAGCGGGCTCCACCCATCACTTACTAAGTCAATACATTCCTCATATGAAAAGGATTAATCATATCATCAACATTCGTAATAAAACTAGCATACGAAATGTCAATACATTAACCATAAATCATGAATTGTATAAAAATTGCACATCTATAGTCAAATATATGACAAAACCTTCAATAAAATATGGAAGTTTTGTATCATAATAATCAACTTCAAATAAACTTAAAATTCATCAAAGGATGTTGACATAGATGAAATCAAAACCATTTTTAGAGAAATAACTCTTTCTATTTTGAAATCATTTAAGAGTCACATAATTATAAAATAAAACATTTACTTTGAAAATATTCTTGTAAGATTTTTAGGGAATGTTCGACAAGTTTATAATGGTAGAAAATAGCCGCACCTTCCGTATAAGTTAAAAAAAGACATTCTTACCTTAATTTTGTCGAAAAGGTTAAAAAGGACCTTGTTTGGAAAACGACGGAAAGATTCCTTTATAAACATCTTATAAAAATTAATACAAGGATATAAATGACTTTAACCAATATTCGGTAAAATAATAATAATGTTTTGAAATAAATTTTTAAGAAAAATGGATGTGGATGATGAAGAGGTCAAAGTAGATAATTATGTATAAACAACCTCGGATAATGAAGAGATTGTGAAATAAACCCTTACCTTTTACTTTTACTTGGTTGAGGGTAGGTTAACCTCCTGTATATTGGTGAAATAATTGTTATTAAACTATACGAGAATCATATAGATTAATATAATATCATATATGATCTTCTAACATTGTTTTGTTAGTAATATCTTAGTATTATCGTTGTTTCAGGTGTTAACTTACTCGTTTTCTTTTATATGTTTTATTACATAAGACATTTTTGTTATGGATAGGTTGTATATTATTCATATCCATAAGGATATCAAGTCCTTAAAAATTATTTTTAATCATCAAATGAGAATTATACTTTAATGGATACGATGAGGAATAAATCTCATCGCGTTCGTGGAGAAGGTAGTCCGTACGTACGCACGAGCGACAATATCATTTTTTGATATTAAAATAATATATAATTGGATATTATATCATATATATAGAATCATTATAATGTTATATTTATTATTTACATGAATTACACATCATTATTATACCCATCCAAATAATAATGTATTGAATAACAATTACACCACGACGTGGAGACGGTAGGCCGTACATACGCACGTATGGTGACATGTCATTCAAAGGATGGATAGAATAATGAATATGGTTGTACCATATTTATAATTACATCACAGTATATAGAAGATACTGTATTTATTATTTTATAATGGAAACAATAAAGAATGAAGAAGTTGAAGAAGAAAGGAACTTGAAAATGTGTTGTGAAAACATTACCTCTTCTTCGGGTTCTTCCTTTTGATTTGATCAAAAGGGATCCTTAGGTTGGATTTATCACTAAAGTAAGGCCTATAGTATTAAGGGAGGATTGTTTAGAGGGTATTTGGGTAGAGTTTGGCAGAACCAACATGCTTTGAAGTTATGAAGAATTGGTTAGAAGTGGTGTCCTTTTATAAGGGGGAGGAGGGTCTCTTTAGAAAAAACATAAGGTATTAATTTATAATAAATTCATATTCGGTTTTTATTGGCTCCAAAGTGTATTATTCAAAGTATAAGGTTGTTATGGGTATAATTCATTTCATACAATATATTTTATACAGGTTTGGGTCACTATATTAACCTTGTCATTTATATTTAACTCTTAGTTAAAAAGTTTGACATTTAGAATGTCACTTTGTATTTTTATATTATATGGCTAATAAACATACTATATACTTCCAAGAGACCCCCAAGTGGTCCATTAATGATAAAACTATAATTATAAATGTTTTTTGGCCGAAACTTATATTTTTTGGAATAGAATATCAATTAATAATATAATATGTTTTTAAAAAAACTCATTTATGTCAATTTTGATAATATTTAATAATTGATTTTTGTTAAAGTCTTAAAAACATTATTAATTCGAACACAATTCATTTAAGAAATAATAAAATGTCATATTAACTAATAAAATTCGTGGATGGAATCAAAACATTTAAATTAAATTTATTTTACCAGTTATAATACTAATTATTTGATTCATTCATTAGTAAGGGAAATACTGCATCATTATTGTGTCATAAATAAATTTAATTATTAAATGTCTAAAAATTATAAATAAAATAGCATTATGTAGGAAATATTTTTAGATTTATAATTAATATTTATAGTATAAAATATAACATATATAACCCTATGTAAATGTTTTTTTTCTAAAAGATATATTCTTTTGTCATTTTTGTATTTACTTTAACTTAATTAATATTAAGTGTCATTATCACTTACAAGTGGATCCATGGGGTCCCAAAATCGACCCAAAGATTCCCATGGTCAGACATGTATCAACCAATAGGGTTAGGACACGTTTTAGGGTAATTTATTATTATTATAATATTATTGTTAACCCTTATTTAACGGATTTGCCCTTTAACCATGGTAAATAAAATATTTACCGAAGTAATTATTCAAAATGTCTAAAAATAAACGTTTCCTATTTAAAAAATTTGGACCTCCTAATTATAAATAGGGAATCCATTTTTTAAAATTCAAAACACAGAAGTGGCAGAAATTAATTTAAGATTAAATTTCACTTTCAAAACAAAAAGCTTGTTTTTAAGAAATAATAACTATCAAAAGATTGAAACTAGTTTATGTTCGGTATAAATGTGAATCTACGTCCAATGACCAAAATTGTTTTAAGTGGTAAAATTTATTCTAAATATACTTTAAAACCACTCAAATTTATATTTTATCACTATTAATTATTTCGATTAAAAAAGTTTTTTTAATTAAAATTTTGTGATTTTCACTATTCATCAAAAATTGAATGTTTTTTCAAAAATACAAAAAATCCACCCTAAGATAATTTCTATATTAAAAATCCAAAAATGAATTCCATTTTGAAAGATAAAATGTATAAAATTTAAAAAATCGGTTATTACTATTCATAATTGCTAGTTTGATTGGTTGTGGTGTGTGTTAGAACTCGAAGTTGCTTACAACACACGCTACTGTATTATTCAAAGAGAAGTTTACCGTGGAAGCTTGGGATGTTGAATTTTAGATCTTATGTAGTATTAAATAATTTTTAATACACTTAATATATATGGTAACCCTCTTGGAATCCATGTGATTTAACTTCTATGAGTCAATTTTATATTTGGCATATAGAATCACAATAAATAAAAGACATTATAAAAAGTCTATGATATAGAATACAAAAGATTAGTTTTATGAATTATATTTTATTTACAATATCACCTTTGGTATCATTATACCTTTTTATCCTTACTTTAATGGCTTTAGGGATTATATTTGAATCATCCATCTCAAACTTATTTAATATTTCTTTATAATACTTCTATTGGGACAAGAAAATAAAAATTTCTACTTACAATAATTGTAACCCCAAGAAGGGTCTTAGCTCACCTATCATGGAATTTACATATTTTTTATTTATTTTTTTATAAAATTACTTACTTTTATATTCATTTTAACCTAAATAGATAATGTTATCAACATAAACAACACAAATAAAGATACATACTTCCATTTACTTTACAAATATGTTATTTTCGACTTCTCCCATGTTAATTCTCAACTCTTTCAAAAGTTATCAGGACTTGAATAATAGGACCATGGAAAATTATTTAATCCATATAATTAATTCTTTAGTAAAAACCCTTGATCCATTATTATCTATCACAAAATGATAAAATACATCAATATACAACTCTTATTCAAACTCTCAATTCAACATGGAAAATTTAACATATATATGATGGATTTTGTACAACTTAAACAATTCCAAAATGAAGAACATTAGACTATCTCCTAACCTTAAAATGAGATAAAACATATTTTCAAAATATATCCATTAAACATGAGATTACACTTTTTACTCTAGTGAGGACTTTTTCCCGATAACCATTCCATAATCATTCAGAATCTTCCAAAATAACCATTTATTTATTATAAAAATTTAATTGTTAGATCATGGTTTTAGTTCCCATGTAGCATTATTTTTTATCTAATTCATGTACATATCATCAATCCCTTCATTATAATAAAAATATTAAACCACGGAATGTGGCTTCACTTAAGATATTAAAAATATTTAGTTTATACACTACAGTCTTCTATTAATCTTCAATAGTGCAGACTAATTTCAAAAACTATTTTTAGGCTCCACCTGATTATCCATCTTTTTATAATTATAGTTTTTATTTTCATTAATCTCATCATCATCACCAATCTAATATTAATGACCTTTTAGTTACTATTTATATTTTTTCTATAAATCAAATCTGTTTTTAGAATTAAATTTATTGTTTTAATCTGAAATATATGAAAGTAGTGCATCATGAAAATTAATTATAATCTTATTTTCAATAATTATCACATAAAAATATTTATAAATTTTATACATATTCTTTTTCTAAAATATATATCCTTTCTCATTTTTTAGATATCCCTAAAATATCCACAAAATACTTTTTTTAGCAAACATACACTGAAGTGACATTTTAGTTTTTATAAGACAATGACTACAGTACACGCTGATGTAATCCAATGTGGGATTATTTTTGTATCACATCTCAAATGAAGTTATATTTTAATTTTAGCTAAAAATATATGTTTTGAGTATGAACAGATTCACTAAAAAATTATCTATAATAAAATTTTGAGAGGTAACATTATTAAAACATGGTTCTACACATCTCTACTAAGATTCAATTCCCTCTCTAAATAAATATGTTTTATTAGGGTGTATATGGAGTACTATATCGATGGTTTATAACATTATTTAAAATATTTTATTTAAATATTATCCTTATGAACACTTTCTCATTATGAAATTTGAATTTTGTAATGCACATTACAAACACTATCTTAACTATTATTCAAAATATTTTAAACATATCCATGACCTCTGAAGTTTATATTATAAAAAAAATTGTTCATTCAATAATAATCAACAGAATTTTTAATGAAATAATGATTAACTTAAAATGTCTTATTAATCATGGGTCCACATAAATCGGAGTGTATTAACTCAATGTTATTAATGGTCAAAATATTTACTTTATTATAACTTCCTTGACTAGTTTCCCATTTTTTAAATCAAAAATATATTTCACGTCTCTTTTTAGGTGATTCAACTTCCCCACCACATATCCCTTAGAAATATTTCTCAAAATTATCAAACAATGTTTGGTTAAACTTATATGAAAAAATTTATGTTCATATTTTGAACTAAATCATAATTGGTTTTTTAGGATTAAAATATGAAATAGATTTCTAATAGTTCTCACACTTGAAGTGATAATATTCACATATTTTATTCTTCTAATGAAAAAATTATTTCTTAAAAAAATTACCACATTACAATCATCACATGGATATCTCATACTTAGTATATTATGTTTGATCTTGTCATCAAATAAGTTAGATTTTGATGTTACTTTTTAGGCCCCAATTTTAGATATTCCAGAAAAAACAATCTTTAAATAGTATCCATTCCTAAACTTTACTCTACCAAAATCATGATCTTATATATTTTTTGGATATTTTTATCTCCACTCATGTGTGATGAGAATCCGTAATCTAGGATTCATGTCTTTGTCAACTTACAACCATTGAGAGGTTCTTTAACAATGAGAGACATTTCAGCCTTATTTTTCTATTGTGACTTCATTTAGTTTGATATATTTATTGTTTATTAGAAATTATTCCCACAAATTATTCTAAATGGGGAATTTACTGGTCGCATCTCCCATAATGCAGTTCAATCCCAATAAAACTATTTTTGATAGGTATCACATATGATTTCACATTATCATTTTTTCTTCTCAATAGTATTGTTCCTTTATCATATGAGTAACTCCCCCTAATTTTATCCCTCTATAATTCCATGGGAGAAAAATATTGTACCAGTAATAAATGATTATTTCCCATAGAAATCCCAACACTAATAGTATCCCTTGAATGTAGTTCATCTATAAAATTATTTTTCTTTTCATTGTAAATATCCATGTTGTATTCATTAAACATAGACCATATTCAATATAGGTTTAGAAGAACCATTATTTTCTAACCTTTCCCATCTACCTATGTTTTAGTATTCATTTTATAAGGGTGTTTCTAAACCAATTTGTTTCTAAATTGGGTTTTGAAACCTACTATAATAATTGAAATAGAATTAACATTTTTAGACACAGAAGATTCTGATTTCATCTTGGTTTAGGAACAATATTTCTCAACACCCAATAATGATTCGAATTTCACTTCAAAATCTTTATCAAATTCACTATTTTTCATTCCAAGGTTCTTCTAGGACTTAATAAAAATTAATTTATTTTGGTTAATAAATTCTTCCTGATTATTAATGATGTTATCAAATTCTTTAATAATTTTCTATTACTCAACAACATTCACTTTGGGAAGATTGATCTAATAAATTAAATGTTTTTCTATAATAAAATACTCATCTTCATCTTTATTAATATATCTCACATCCTTCTTAAAATATTTTAAGTATTTTTTACATTATTATTTCTACCAAAACATACTTCAATACCAGTTCTCAATATGCGTTCTATATAAATCACATTTATTTTTTCTTATCCACTTATTAATCAGTGTTCATTTTTCTTAATAAATTCCATAAAGTAGTAATTAATTAATTCATAGACGTTTTATAAATTATTTCTTGAGGAAGGATGAACTCCTTCCTTTTTACATAGAATAATCCTTTTATTTATTTTATTTATTCTCATTCTACCTTCATTCGAGATCTTATATTATTTGAATAATCTTCCTTTCTAATTTCACCAAGCCATCTCTTCGTCTACTTATTTATTAAACTCCACACACTTTTTTCATATAAGATAACATGTAAGAAATTTCATATTCCCCTAGACTTGAATAATTTTAGTGGGATATTTTCTTTATACATGTATTCTCCTATTTTCAATTTTTTATATAAAATCCAAAAATTTCTTGTTAACATCATCATTTCCATCATCATTCTATAAGACATTAAAGGACTCAACATCCTCTTCATCGATATTCAATTTTCTCATAACCTTCTGTGTAATATCCTCTTCAGATTTATTAATCAAAATTGGATATTTATAATTTAATAATTAAAAAGAATAGTATGAATCACATCATGTTATACATATTCTCATTATTTTTTTGCTAAATTAATAATGTCAAATCTATCTAAAAAAATCACCATTAATGTTTTAACATTTCTAGAGTCTTATTTCATTCCCCCAACTCATTATATGTGACTAATTATTTCATTCACCCTAGTGAAATAACTATCAATAGTTTCATCCTTATACATTTTTACATCTTCAAAAATATCCCCAAAATTTGAATTTTATCTTTCTTGATCTTAATTTTTTCTTCAATAATGTTCACAGTTTTTCACAAATTTAATTGGTTGTCCAAAAACCAATTACATTGGGGTAAAATTAATCTAACATAGAAGATAATATAGATTTTATGTCCTTCCCATCTATCACTTAGATTATCTTATCAAAAAAGTCTATAGCTCTATCTCCAGCCATCAGTGGATAGCCTATATTAACAACATCACTAACATATAGACCTTGTTATTTTATATAATATAGGGTTTTATTATGTCATTCATGAAAATTATTCCCATTAAAAAATTGAACAACTTTTTCATTCAAAAGAATCTTATATTTATTTTCTATATTTAGAAATATTATTATCTCAAGGGGAGACCTTGGATCTAATACCACATCAATTTCTCAAATTAATTATTTTTCCACTAAGAGGGGTTGAATAAGGTGTGATTATTTTTTAAAAATTAATTTCTTTTATAAATTAAACCCCTTTTACAAGATATATTCTTTATCCACTCTTAATAACACGTCATTTCTCATATACAAAAATGAGAATAAAATGAACAACACATGGTAATTATATAGGGTTCATCCTTAATGCGATAACCTACCCCTTTATAGGTTTGGATATAGTTCTAAGTAATGAATTATCACTAATAATTAATTGAATACAAGAGATGGGTTATATATATATTTAAATCTTACTGAGCTATATAATGTCTACTTCAGAGTAAGGGGCATGTAACATTCCTAAAATTGTACAACAAAAGAAACTAAATTGTTTTGTTTACCCTGGTACCATCTTCCTTCGAACACCACCACACTCCTATATGAATAAAATATTTATCTTCCTTCATGATTATTTTCCATTAAGTATAAGATTTTCTTTTAGAAATTCCATGACTATCATAAAAATAAGAATGTAGCAGCAATAGTTCATCCTTTATCTCAATAGTTAAGAGTAAACATCACATTCATGAGATATTTCATGCATGAGATAGAATTATTTTTTCAATAACCAAACACATGAAACAATAGTAGTTGATTCATCATTCATTAACATATTAAAATTATTCAATGGATCATGGTTCATCTTCTTCAGTTCTCTATCTCATCAATACAACAAGTCTCCAACATAGTAGGGTACAATAACCTTCTCTCAGTTTTTAATCATAATAAATATCTTAATTTATAACTTTTATATTTTGTCAATATTTACAAGAAGTATTCTTTATTTACTTTATGAAAATTTACTTAAATCATGGTCACAATAAATATCCTTGATAAACAGTATTTCTAATCGGGTGAAAGAATTGCCAAATTTTCAGTTGAATAATATTTAAATGAATTTTTATTTGATTTGAAATTACCCCAATAAATCATTATGATATTCTCCTTCATTAATCACCATTAATTTATCCTTAAAAATAAAATTCAGACATCGTTGTTGACTGAGCCAATGATATTTTCAAATTTGCATCATAGTAAAGAATTATCAAATATAATTATTTATTACATAGAAAATATAATTCTAAAACATATTTTAATTGCGATATTTCCATATTTAATAGATTTAATCTAATTAAATACCCTAAAATTCCCCTTACAACATTTTATATTAACTTCATAGACAAGTTTCACACCCTGACAATTTATTGTTCTATTATTTTATTTATTTATGGTCTTTAAATCTTATCTTTTGGTTATGGGATTAATTTGTTTAAAAATATTTAGTTTTTGAAGTATTGGGATGTTTTATTACATGTCACATGATGTGTTCACACGGTATAATAGAAGAAATTTGAATGTCATTAAATTTTTGTTTTTTGTTCAATTTTTTGTATCTTTTGTTTTCTCATACGAAATATGATTAGGTTCATACTATGATTGACCTAGTGGAAACTATGTGAGCTCATTGGTTTTCAGGGGTACAAGTGCATAGGTTGTGCATGATCATCATGAAATGTGTAAAAAGCATTTAGATTTAAAAAATTTGTAATAGAAACATTTTTCATGGTTGAAATGTGATTTCCATGTTGTGTGGCTGAGCCATGTGACGGTGGTTAGTATATCCATTGGAGGGAACATAGTTGGGGAATATTTTGGTAAATTGTGTGACTTAAAAAGTTTTCATACAACTCTTTTTCTTAAACTACCCCCTGAAAATAAAATCCCATTTTACTTTCCCTATCCATCACTCCAGCAGGATGCTGGAAGGGTCCCTAAGGAACCTATTTTAGGTCGATATAATATTAATATACACAATATGGGTTTAAATTGTATCATTTTAAAAGTTTTTAATAGTTTAATATTTTATCCCGCTTTGTATGTTATGAGGATATGCAGTGTTATATTATTTAATAATTTCATAAAGCAGAGAACTATAAAATAAGAATGCCTCAATTTTTATAGTGTTTTAGGGAACATATATCCCTTATTACACTCCACCAATTCTCTTTCGATGGGCTTGGTGATTTTACCTAAATAGGTCCTCTTATCATAAGATCTCCACAATTGAGTATAGGTTGTGGAAACCATTACAATAAAGTTTTTACATGTCCTTCTGGGTATTTTATAGTGAACTAACATATCCACATCTTAAAATGAGATACTAACACACCACCATTATTGAGTACATGTGTCTAATAATCTAATAAATAAATATTAATTTATTTTATTTGGAAAACAAATTTTCTCACGATTGTAGAAGAAAATGATAGATAATGGTTATTATTCATTATAGATAAAATAAATCAAGAAAGAATAGCTTCGAATAGATCCTATTTCTAAATGAACTTCAATAAATACAACAAAAAAACAATTGCAACAACAAAAATATAACAATTGTCAAACTGATCACGATTGTATCATCTATGACTCCAATGTGTATCTATTTAGAATAAAAGATACATTAATTATTTTTGAAAGGTTCTCTATTTATGAATGATATAACACTTTGTGTTTAAAAAAACTTGGTTTTCTTTCAGTATAGATTCCAACATATCACATGACAAATCATGAGTAATTGAATTTTAAACATTCAAAGAAATTCATAAATTCCATTATAAATAGGAATAATTTAACATGTTGAAATTAATCCTTTGAATCAATCTTCAAGAATATTTAAAATGAGATTAAATAATCTCATCAATACTATTGTAGAAAACATAGAAAATATCTTAAATTTAAACATCTTAGTTGACTAAGTCAAACATAGTGTTTACATGGAATATATAGTTGACAACATATTGTTAACCTCAAAATGTTTGTTTTTTAACTATATAATTATTTTAGAAATGTAGGGTTTCTTCTCAAAAGTACGGTCCCTAGTCCATTGTTTCACAATAAATTACGATATCTAATCCACATTTTAAGTCCAAATGTAGTGTTTGAAAACCATACATTATGTTTACAAATGTTGGGTATGAATAGTTTTTCCAGACCAGCAAAGAACATACCTAGAATGCATTAGAAAAAATCATTATCTTTTAAATAAGATAAATTTATAAAAATATATAATCATAAAAAAAGTATAGTAATTTTTTTATTAAAACAAACAAGGGTATTTCTTTGCATCACAATCATCAAGGTTTCTCGAGTTTTATTTAGACAATACTTGTCCAAAAATATCCCCCTTTTGATAATCTATAAAGCCATATATCAAATACATTCAGAATATATAAGAAATGTAAACATAAGTAAAATATATTCTCAAAGATATATCAAATAAATTATAGTTCTCATTTAATATTAAATAAACCACATATAAATAAATAATATTATAAAAAATATAGGTCTAAATAACTATAGATATTTTTTCCATCATCTCATATAACAGATTGAGAAGGATTCTAATACACGGATCATCAAATGATAACCTATCAAAAATATCCATATGATTGTTCAACACAATTTGAAGCGGAATAGTATCACAATTAAGACTTTTAATTAAACCATATCAATAGATTTAAACCTTCTTATTAAATCAATATATGTATGATGACAATAAGTAGAAGCCCTTTCTCGAATTGAGCTACTTCTTATTGGTTTAAATTTACTTCCCAGGTATTTATTTAATTGTAAAAAATATGGCATTAAAACGTATTCTTCCATTATATCCCCAATTCGGTAAAAATTTTCTCTTTGAAATGTGTCAAAATCTCTTCTTTAAATAGAATTTTCTTATAGATTGGGAAACTAATATTGAACTGATTCCAACACATCATGTGGAATAGTTGAGCTTTTCAAATCATCAAATAATTTTCTAGTAACGCCTTTCTCATATTGAAAATTTTAATTAACTTCTTTCATGTGGTTTTATTTTCAAATAAAATATTCAATTTAAGAATAAATAAAATTATAAGATCCATCCTCTTGAATTTGTGATATCAATACAAATTCAACTGCATCTACGTACTATATTTCATCCTTCTCACTAGATGGTAATGAAAAAGGAACAAGAAAATCAGTTTTCTCACCTCATTTACTATAATATTTTTCCACATGTTATATAGTAATATATTTATCTGATTTTGAATTATTATTTTTACTTTCAGCCACATATTCTTAAACATTCTCATCATATTGATCATTCTAATTAACCTAATTTTTTGTTTGAGCCTCAATATTATATCAATTTCTATTTGGTATCTCTAAAGAAGTTTTTTTTACACCTATAGAAACTATTTCTATAACTATTGAAACTTATAATTATTGTTCCTAAACATAAGATTCTTTACTTTTTTCTTGGACGAATTAGAAGAGCCTCAAAATTTTCTTCTTATGAGGGTTATTCATAAGAATGATGGACATATCATGCATCATTTGTGTCATTGACATCATCCTTTAGTCTCCTACCAGTTCCCTCAATAACGTCCTCTATTATTGATTCTCTAACATCATCACTATGAAGATGTATTGAATATACTGATTTTTTAAGTACGTTTATCCCACTGATCCTGAGAATCGGATACATTTTTGATCCTCAACACGAATATGAATCAAATTTCCTTCAACGGTGATCCAAAAGAAACTATATTTTATTAATGTCCCAACAGAAAGAATATTACTATAATGACGTCTAATTTCCAACTAAATATGATGGATCCTATTATTTTTATGAAAAAAATATAAATAAGCCTTATATATGGACAAAATGATATTATAGCCTCTTTTTGGTAGAAATGACTCATATAACTCAATATATATCTACTAAAATTAAATTTGATGTCACATAACATAAAAAAATGATATTCATTTTTATAAATATAATTTTATCGAATTTAACAATTCGTAGCACTATTTAAGATTTAATTAATTTAAATAATACCTTCTAGTAATCTTCATGATCTTTTAAAATAACTTTATTACAAGGGAAGAAAAAAAAATCAAAAATATAATATCCTCTGCTTTATGATTATCATATCCAATATGCCATAGATTAAAGTGAAAACACCCATCAAGGGGACATTGAAAAATCATTGCTATTCCTATTGAAGGGACAAGAAACTCTATAACTTTTACCATTGTGGAGATGATGTACTCTTTGTTTCCAAAACTAAATTGGTGATTTTCATAAATCTCTTTTACTTCATTTTCAAAAACATACTCTGTATTTTCACCATTGAAAATAAATTATAAACCATGAAAATATAAATATTTCATTAATAGTAGTTTCGTCTTAAATAACAACCCAATTTCGATGACCATCAATTGAAGGACTAGTCTATGAGCTCTTGAAGTGTGTTGGTTCTCACATCCTCTTATTCCACCTTATTTTTCATCTTTTTCTTTCCCATTATAATAAATCTGATGGTTTGTGGTTCATATTTTAGGGGTTGTAAGTGAAATTGAGAGCTCTGTAGGTTGAAAGAGTTCAAGATTGGGGGAAAGTAAAATAGATAGTTTGTAATGATTTTTCTATATTTATTTAGTTTCTAATGAAAATTTATTCCAATTAGTAATTATAAAATTTAATTGCAAAAATTTTTGTTTTTGAAAAGAGTAATAAAACTATAATTTATTAAATAAAAAATAAATGAAAATAAAGTATAATATATTAATAAATATAAATTAAATTCAATGTTATCAAAATTTTATTCAAAATTAAATTTTCCAAACTCCATGTTAAGAAACTCAAAACTCGCAGTGGGAAGTGGTTTAGTGAAAATATTAGCATATTGATATTCTATTTAAACAAATTCCAAACATATATATAGTTTTTATAACATTATAACCTAGAAAATGATTCCATATATAAATATTATTTGTTCTTGAGAAACTTATATAATTTTTTGAAATATTAATTTCACATGTATTGCCACATAAAATAATATTATTATTGAAATTGATTCCAAAGTCCAGAGTGTGTTTCATCAATGATATTTGTGCACAAAAACTACCATAAAATATGTATTATTCATCAAATATTGAAAAAGAAATTAAATTTTGTTTCTTACTTGACCATGAAACTAAATAATTCCCTAAAAAGTGATATGTTCCTAAGTTAAACTTCCAATCTCACCTTGAAACTCCAAAATCAGCATCTAAGTATGATATTCATTTAAAATAATAAGTTTATAGGTAATGTTAACAATGAAAATTGTTCCTTTCAAATATCAGAATATTTTTTTAAAAAAAGTAAGTTTGGATTTTTTTTCAAATCGATTGAAATCTTGCACAAATAAAAATAGAAAAAATTATTTATGATTAAATAAAATTAAAATATAGAACACTTCCACTCATACCTCTATATAACTTGTTGTCAACTATTTTTCAAGATTCATCCAAATAATGTTAATATTGGCACACATGATAGTTGTATATGTTTTACTATTTTCTAGTCTAATTTTTTTAGTAAATAAATAATATAATTACTCTGATTTAAAAAATTCCCATAATATTTTAAACTGATTAAAAAACCATGAAAGAAATTTAATTATATTGTCATACTCATTTTAAATTCTTTTAGGTCTTGAAAAAACGTTACAAATATCTTTATTAGTTTAAAAAAATATAACACTATCTACATAAATCTTTAATAATAAAATTTCAGAATAAACCATTTTCATAAAGAGAGTAGGATATGATAATCCTCTAGAAAATCCATTTTCTAGTAGAAAATAACTTAATATTTCATACCACAATATTTTTTATTATTTAATTCCATAAATTGTCTTAGTAAGTTTGAAATATGAAATTAGTAGATGAGGGTTTTTAAAACCTAATGGTTGTTAAATATAAAATTCTACGATTAAATATCCATTTATAAAATATAATTTTGTATCCATAAGATGTAATTTAAAATTCATATATGATGAATAAGATAAAAGATTTTAATAGCTTCTAATCTAGCTAAACATGAAAAGGTATAATCATAATCTATTCATTATTCTTGATTATACACTTTAGCTTCTAATCTATCATTATTTTTGGTATTTATCCTTTGGTCATCTTGTTTATTTAAAAAACAAATTAGTTCATATTATTGAATGATTGGATGTCCTATCAACCAATTCTCATACATTGTTTCTTATAAACTTATTATGCACTTCTTACATAGATATTGTCCAAATTTCATCCTCTAATTATTCTTTGACAGTTTTAGATTCTAATTGATATATTAAGGTATAGAATTTTACTATATTTTCTACACTCATTCTTCTAAAAACTAATATATCAATATTTCTTGTTTTTATTTTCAATATATGGTCATGTAAGGTTCTATATTTTCTAAGTAAGACTCTTTTGGGTTCAGCAGTTTCATGTTCATATAGACCAAAATAAATTTCATTATATTCTAGTTTATTTCAAAAATAATCTTTAGGATACTAAAGATTTATATTTTCTATGAATTAGTAACTTCATCTTTATAATTTTTTCTATTATGAAAAGGATAACTTCCAAAAAACATCACATGAAAAAATTATTCAACTATTTTTAACATTTTATTATGTAATATATAATCTTTAAAAGTATTATAATATCCTAAAAATATTTTTTCATAATCCATTAGATCAAATTTACCATTATTTTCCATAGTATTCATGATATACAACTTTAATCAAAACAACTTTAAGGTATCTGACCATAGATTTCCTATTATTTTGTATTTATATAATGTTTTTTAGGAAATAGACTTGTTAAAAATCTATTCATGATATGGAAATATTTTTTCAAAAAATTTGTAGGAAAACTATATTCATTCAACATAGTTCATTTCATTTCTTGAATTGTCATATTTCTTCTTTAGAATATTTCATTTCGTTGAGATGTTCTTGGAGTATGTAAAGAGTTTTTAATACCCAATATTGAGAAAAGATAATTTAATTCATGATTCCCAAATTCACACCCATGAAAAATTTTCAATTAAATTATTTTAAAATAATTTTTATTTTGAACAATTTAACAAAATCATAAAAAACGAATGAACCCTCTCTTTTTTGTTTTAGGAAATAAACACATCTAAATTAGGGGAAATTATTAACTAAAACATATCTTCCTACTAGGATCTAAACTCTTGATGGTCCAAAATATCCATGTGAATAAGTTCTATTGGTACGAATGTAGCAACATTATTAGTATATTTGAAGGATGAATTTTGTTGCTTTCGGATTTTGAATGCATCAGAAAATATATATTTATAAAATTTTAGGCTAGGAAAATAACAAACTATTTTTTTATTTTATAATGTATAAAAATTAAATATATTATTTTTTTCAACTATTCTAGTACAAATCCGATATTAATTTTCCTCAGTTGTTAAATAGTTTAATTTTTGTTCATATAATGAATTATGATCCAATTTATAAACATTTTCAGTTCTGGGTTCTCCAAACAAAAGCAGTGTATCTTTAAAATATATTAGAAATTATTAGAGAAAAATACATGAAACCTATCATCACAATGTTGAGAGATATTTATTATATTGTTCTGAAACCCTTGAACATATAGTACTTTGTTTATCAAAATTTATTTTAGAGGTCCAAATGATCCAACTCCAACTATTTTCCCCTTTTCATCAGCACTGAAGGTTACCAAGCCTCTATCTAATTTTCATAATGTATAAAAATTGAAATAATCTCTACTCATGTGTCTTGAGAATCCATTCTCAAGGTTACATATTTTATTTTTTATTATTCAATATTTCCTACAAAATAGTTAAAAAAATATTGTTATGGTACCCTAATTTTCTTGTGTCTAACCTTCATTGAAATCAATGATAAGAGTAACCATAAGGTCCTGATTTTTTAAAAACTTTTCTGAATAGATTCATAAATATTTGAAAAAAAATCCATTTTTATTCCACTTATTTTGGGATTTCTCATCAAACACTTTAGAATAATGTTCTTTAATTACACAATAGAAATAGGTGACTCTAATATGTTGTTATTATTAGAACTATATAAAAAATAATTTCTATATCATTATTAATTTTCTCCATAACTTTAAATTTTAAATTTCTCATTTGTACAAACATTTTTCCAAGAATATTTTTATATATTATTCTACATTAGTTAATATACTGGAAGAAATTTCTAATTACTCTACTTCATCTTCTAAAACATTAATTCTATTTTCATAAACTGCATAGTTTGTGGTAGATTTTATAAAAAAAATTCATTCCAAGTGTTGTCTTAGTATAAAATATTTATCTTTTAAAAAAAACATTATAAATATTTTTTAGTGATTTATAAATTTTTACTAAATTTTTATATATTTTGTAAATAAATTAATAATAATAAGCAAATTTTCTATAAGAAAAATTTTCAGAATCAGAACAAGAATAATAGTAAGATTGTACAACTTCTTCCTCTTTAGCCACATATCACATATTTGATTTCATATTAGATGCCACTTTTACTAAATTTGATTTAGAATTAATTCTACAATATCTGAAGACACTCCAAGTATCCTTTATAGTTTTTAATTTTTTTCTCATAATCTATTTTAATCTGATGCTTCCTTTATTTATTTTAAATTTTTATTTTCTCTTATTTCAGTTGGGGGAAATCAGGTTTTCTATGTACCATTTTCAATTGTTCATATCATATTACTTATTTAAGTCATCAACCATATTTCTTGATACTTCTGAAGGAATTCTTGAATACAATATTCTTCATATAGAATTTATTGAATATTATGGATAGATGATCCATTCTAGAGTCTGAAAATTCATAATCCATTGAGAAGAAATCATCCCCTTTTGATTTATTTTAACATTTTTAAAAGTTTCATTAAGATAGTTATTCTACCATTTTATCATCATATGATCTTATTATTCAGTATTTATTTATGATTTAGACATAATTAGTGTTCCAATCCACTCTTTGTTTTCCAATTATGTGATCAAAGTGAATTATCTGATCGTAGAAGATATTTCATTCCATTTAGAGGATGAGACTTGTAGAAAATTTAACGTAATGTCCCTGGCCCGGGTGCCACTCAACGGGTGCCTCGAACCCAGTTGGTCACATGACCTCAAGAGCATTTCCCCAAATGGCAGAGGTTGTCGACTATCAACGAGGGCCCAGGTCTGATAGTGGGGAAACTATGCCCTCATATGTCAAAGTGTAGCGCAACAGAATAAAATAAAAATCATAAAACAAAAGTGAAAGCAATAAACCATACACAATTAAAATAATCAACTGTAGTAAAAGATAACCAATAGTTATATAGATAATGATGCAACATGTCTCATGTTCAAAGAAAACAGCCAGAACATGTTACACAAAAATACAGTACAGTACAATACAGAGTACAGCCAAACAAAACCAAACAGCTGGTAGCATCGCGAGCCTATGCCCGGTCCCATGCTCCCTTACTTCTTAGCAGCAATCAAGTACCTGTATAGGGCCATTGCCCTTATCCATACCTGCAGAAATGTAATCTATTTGGGGCTAAAGACATGACCCCAAGCAGGGTGTGAGAAATAAATCCTAGTAGGCACCCACCAAAGGCCTGTTCCTAACTGTGTGAAAATATGCAACAACAGTGTGCAATAGTAAAAATGAAATAAACTAAGTAGTACTCAAAAGTAACTCACTTAACCAGTTATATTTCCATTTTATTATTCATTTTAACTATTTAATTTAATAACATTTTGTGCTCAATAGAACCAAGCCCTCAGGCCAACCAGAATCTTTCCCTCAGGATAATATAGTAAAACCACGCCCTCAGGCTTGACCTCAGGTGAAATAGAATCTTTCCCTCAAGCCAAACTGAAACGAAACCCTCGGGTAATCAGAATCTTTCCCTCATGCATTTCCCTCAAGATAAAAGAACTATGCCCTCAGGATAATCAACAATGCCCTCATGGTAAAGCATATCACTTTCCTCAGGCTAAACAAGTTACCACGCCCTCAGGCTATAAAGTAACCGGGCCATGCCCAACATTAAAACATGAAATTATTTACAATTCCTCTCAAGGGAAAATTAATTCATAATGTAAACATGGCATGCCCTCGGGTATCCTGGCCAAACGGCTAAACAGAGGAATGCACCCCTAGGGTGGTCCTGGATCCCAGACGTGATCCCAGAGAACATTTATACATGTTCATTAAACTACCTATGAAATTATTGGTATTTAATTCACAAGGCCTCCACCATACGACACCACATTCATGGGCGCATATCACAACGGTACACAAAAATGCACAACAGTTGGAATTTAAACACCAAGACACCTACTTTAAATGCCCTTGAATGGTATACGTGAATGAATATCCTCAAATCGTCCATAAACGATGTAGATCTGGGGTAGAAGAAAACACGTTCAAACTCAAATAACTTTCCCTCAGGAAAGAATTGGTAAGAACTATGCCAGGAAGAGGAAGAACTCACTCGTGTTGTCCTAGGGAGATTAATGGTGGAGGAAACAGATTCCCTGTACTTGATCTGGAGCCCCAAAGGTCCGGCCGCCTCTCCCAAGCCTTCCTCCAGTTCTAATCTAATCCTGTGAACAGGGTTGTCTACTGCACATTTTAAGAGAAAAAAACAAACTACATGGCGTGTACTTTTGACTACATGGCATGTACGTTTCTCATTTAACTGTTCCTCTGGTGGCACCGCCGCATTGTTCAACTATCGAAAAGAGTACACGGCATGTATTTCTGATTTCATGGCGTGTATAGCCGCTCAGCTGGTGGATGATTCCACCGCCTTACTATTTGCCTATCAACTGACTACACAGCATGTAAATATCCACTACACGGCGTGTAGTCGGTTTTTACACCCTTCGTTGCCGACATGGCTACACACCCTGTGTACTTATCCCACACGGCCAAAGTACACGGCGTGTGGAATAGTACACGACGTGTAGTCTCGAAATTTTGGATTTTCCCAATTTTACTTATTTTCTACAAAACACTTAAAGAAAAGAGAAAAAAATAAACTCATACCTCAAAAATAAGAATCGGGTTCTTACACACTCCCCCCCCCCCTTAAATAAATTCATCCTCGAATTTCCCTTCTACGGGTAGCCAAAATGATGCTCAATATAACTATGGCCACTGAGCACATATGTCAGTCTCCCGCTCCCAGGTTCCATCCTGCATTCAGCCATGCTGCCATAGCACCCGTACGAGATGAACTGACCGGCCTCAAAAAACCTTCGTGCTCCTATCAATGATACGAATCAGATGCTCCTCAAAGGATGCATATGCCTCGAGCTCAAACTCATCGGGCTGAAAGACGTGAGATGGGTTTGAATGTTAGCGACGCAACTGAGATACATGGAAGACGTCTTGCATGGCTCAGTACCTCTGTGATAACTGCAACTGATAGGACACCATCCCGACTCTCTCCAAAATCTCAAATGGCCCCACATACCTCAGTGAATGTTTACCCTGTCTCTTGATCCGCTTGTGTCCCAACCTGAGCAAAACACGCTAGAAAACTGGATCCCCGACCATGAACTCCAAGGGTCGTCTGCGGCGATCGACATACGATTTCTGACGAGACTGTGCGGTAGCCATCCGCTTCTGAATCAACTAGACCTGCTCAAAGGACTCCTGCACGAGACGTGCTCCTAGTAAAGCTGCCTCACCTTCCTCTATCCAGCATAAAGTTGATCGGCACAGACTACCATATAAATCCTCATAATGTGCCATCTCAATAGTTGGCTGAAACTGTTATTATAGGAAATCTCGACTCAGGGTATATTCTTCTCCCATGTTCCCCCAAAGTCTAGGATGCATGCACACAACATATCCTCAAGCACCTGTATTGTACGCTCTGACTGACCATCGGTCTGAGGGTGGTAAGTCGTGCTCAGAAGCACCTGTGTAACCATTTCCCTCTGAAAACTCTACTAGAAATGAGATGTAAAACGGGTGTCCCTATTAGAGATGATAGAATGAGGAACCCCACAAAGACGTACGACCTCTCGGATATACAAATGCCTGAGATCGTCAACACCGAAGGTCTCCTTGGTCAGAAAAAAGTGAGCTACCTTTGTGAGTATCTCCACAACAACCCAAACGGCATCATTTCCTTAAGGTGACCTCGATAATCTAGTCACGAAGCCCATCGAAACATCATCCCATTTCCACTCTAGAATTGGTAACTACTGTAACAGTACTTCTGGCCTATGATGCTCCGCCTTCACCTACTGATAGGTGGAACATATCTTAACAAAACTAGCTACATCTCTCTTCATACCCGGCCACCAGTAATGACGTCTCAAGTCACGTAACATCTTGGTAACTCTGAGATGCATAGTCCAAGCTGAAGCATGAAACTCTCGGATCATCTCCTCACTTATATCCCTTGGAACCCACACTCGTCCATAGAAACGCAGTACCTCATCATCACCTACCGTCCACCCAGGAGGAAGGTCCTCACCTACCACTGACTTTTGTAGAACTAGGCCTTCGGAAATAGATAGTTTTATCATCCTCACTCGATCCAAGAGGGTAGAGTTCACACCCAAAGAAGAAAGATAGTTTTTCCCTTGACTGTCGTGCACCTCTAAATGCATCTTAGAGAACAAAGCCATAAGCTGCCACTCACCACTGGCCTCAGGAACTGCCTGTGTTTGAGTCTTCCTTCTCAGTGCATCAGCAACTGTATTACCCTTACCAGGTGTATAGGCAAGCTCAAAATTGAAGGATTAAAGGTATTCGACCCACCTTCGCTGCCTCAGATTCAAGTCACACTGAGTAAAGATGTACTTGAGACTTTTGTGGTCGGTGAAAACCACAAAATGCTCTCCCAAAAGATAATGTCTCCAACAGCGCAACACATGTACAACTACAGCCAACTCGAGATCATGCGTCGGGTAATTCCTCCCATGTGGCCTCAACTGCTGAGAACCATATGCAACAACTCGATCGCCCTACATCAACACTGCTCCCAGTCCAATACCCGATGCATCAAAGTAAACTGTATAGCTCTTCCCTTGCTCTGGGAGTATTAGGATTGGTGATGATGTCAACTTTCCCTTCAGATTTTGGAAGGCTATATTGCAAGATTCATACCAAAAGAACCTCACACCCATCTTAGTCAAACCCGTCAATGGCACTACTAAGCGGGAGAAGTCCTATATAAAACACCTATAGTAACCAGCCAGCCCAATGAAACTCCATATCTCAAACATGTTCTTAGGCTGCTCCCAGGAACCTACTGCTCTCACCTTCTTGGATCTACTGAAACTCCTGCCTCTGAGATGATATGACCAAGGTAGTGAATCTAGTCCATCCAAAAGTGGCACTTTGAGAGCTTAGCATATAGCCGATGCTCTCTCAGTTTACTCAATACGATCTCAAAATGGGTGGCATGGTCATGTCGAGTGTGAGAGTACACTAAGATATCGTACATGAATACTACCACAAAAGAATCCAGATTAGGATGGAATACTCACTTCATCGGAGCCATGAAAACTGTTGGCGCATTTGTGAGTCCAAATGGCATAACCAAGTACTCATATAGACCATATCTGCACCGAAAAGCTATAAGCGGTATATCATATGGTCTAATGTGAAATTGATGATATCTGGACCTCAATTTAATCTTCTAGAACACTCGTGCTCCAAGAAATTGATCAAAAATATCATCAATCATTGGAAATGGATATCGGTTCTTGATCGTCAACTGGTTCACCTTCCGATAATCCACACAGAGTCTGAGGGTATCGTTTTCCTTCTTCGTAAGAAGGACAAGTGAACCCCAAGGAGAAGTACTGGTTCAGACGGAACCCTTTGCCTGTAACTCCTCTAACTGCCTCTTGAGCTCCAGAAACTCTGGTGTAGCCATCCTATAAGGAGGAATGGAATCCAGTGCTGCTCCTGGAACAAGATCAATATAGAAATCCACCTCACGCTCTGGTGGTATACCTAGAAAGTCGTCTGGGAAGACATACCTGAAACGATCAACTACTGGAGGGAAATACTACTGACAAGTCCCCTAATCATCCAGATATATACTCGCAATCTGGGTTGGGACTCAACCTCTCCCACGATGCTCTGGTCTAGCTCGACTCGCCTGAACATCCCATTCACCTTTGTATAGAAACATTCCACCCTTTGGTGACGTGAAACTCACCCTGCGACGATATAAATCTACAAAGGCTCGAAAGGGAACCGACCAGCCCATCCCGAGAATGATGTCATAAGTCATCATCTCTAAGACATAGAGGTCCCATAAAAAGTGACACCCACCAACCACTAGGGGAACTCCCTGCACTGACGCACACCAGCCGTTCTAGTTCCCAACGGAGTGTCTAGCATCATAATAGTAGAAGAAGAAGAAACACAGAGACCAAGTCTCTCCACAACGGGTACAGATATGAATCCATGTGTAGCACCTATATCAAAAATCACTGAAGATAAAATAGAAGCTACTAGAATAGTACCTCTGATAGTAGAAGGTCCGGGATCCTGCTTTTGTTGGGTCTGTTGCACTGTATATGCATGTCCAGCGCCGCAACCCTGCGACACACCCTGGATACCCTGAGCTTTCCCGCACTACTGCCTTTGAGATCCTGGTGTCTGGCTACCATGGCCATGACCACCATCCCTGCCTGAACGTCGTGACATATTCCAGTTTCCTGACTGGTAAGAAGCTTCTGGTCCTGCTCCCGCACATGGAGTCTATACAGAACCCCTCTAACTAGTCACTGGTACAACTACCCTGCAAAAGTGTTGCATATGAACCATCTTGTTACAAGCTTGTCACTCCACTGGGTCTTGGGGACACTGAGGTCTCTTGTGCCCCTTTTTACCACACTGGTAGCACCTGATCGGGCCACCTGAAGAAATCGTCTGGCTAGTACTGCCACCGTGAGATAAACCAATTTGTCGCTTCCTCTTACCGGTAGAAATTGTACCAGAAACTAGTGTCGAACCACCCTGGCCTACACCACTAGCCACCCGAAGGCTCCTCTATGTAATCAGCGCCTGGTTCACAATAGCATGTATCATAGTCAACCTGAAAAAATTCACCAATGCTCGAATTTCATACCAAAGACCATCCTCAAAGCGTCTGGCTCTCAACGTCTCATCATCCACTAGAACGGGTGAAAAACGCTGAATCTTGGTGAAAAAAGCAGAATAATCAATCACCAACATAGCACCATGAAGTAGATTCATGAAATCTCAAGATCTATCTACTCTCAGAGTCTCTGGGAAGAAGAAGTTATAGAAGAATGCCTATAAATCTTCCCACGCCATGTCTCTGTGATGCTCTGTCTAGCTGGTAAAATCCCACCACCTCTTGGCGGAATCACGTAGCATATATGTCACGAGCTTGACCCTACTCCATGTAGGCATCTCAAGATGCTCGAAGATAGTATGCATAGACCCCCGCCAAGACTCCATAGCTTGTGGTCTGCCATCCTTTGAAAACATAGGCGGATGCTACTGCGGTAATATACGAGTCATCTCGGCCACAGATGTGGCAGCCGGTGGTGCTCCCTGAATGGTCTTCATGAACTGCATAAATCCTTCACAGAACTACACCTCTGCACCTGTGTCTAGTATAATAGCTGGTGCTGCATCTGGCTCTACTGGAGGATCCACTAGTATCCCATGGCCTACCATCTCTGGTGTATAATCGTTTCCTCTCTCATGGAGAACAACGCATGTTCGTCTCAGCGGCATGAATCTACAAGGTCAAACACACACCTTAGATCAAGATTATTGAAAACTAGAAATGAAGGGACCAAAAGGGGAACAGGAGGAAGAAGGAATTCAATATTTGTAAAACAAGACTACACGGTGGGTATACTGACTACACGGCGTGTACCTGACTTCTCTTCCCCTACTCGGGTCCTTATACACGGCTAATCCACATGGCTCCCACTGAAAAAACCTACACGGCATGTATATAATCTACACAGCATGTATGGTGTAGTTTTTTTTCAACTTCCCGTGTCGTTTGTGACACAGCCGACTACTCGGGTTAATACTACACGGTGTGTTACACCCGCACACGGCTTGTACATCAACCCGTTTCCCAGCCACACGGCTAAGTCCACACGGTCTGTCCTCGGACAAGACTACATGGCATGTCCCACGGGTACATGGTGTGTACTAGAAGAGATTCGCCGACCAGTGTTGTTAGTTAGACGGCCGGATACACGGCTCGCACTACACGGCGTGTTCCATACACACACGGTGTTTATACGAAAGGATTACACCGACTAGTGTTGTTAGTTACATGGCCAGTTCCCGGGTCAACAATCCATGGCGTGTACATACGGTACATGGTGTGTTTTCCCTAAGCCTTTCCCTACCCCGTGTCCCTTCCCACACGGTCCATGACATGAGAGGAGACTACACTGCATGTACTGAGGGTACACGGTGTGTACTTAAAAAGTTTTCTTTTCTTCCCGAACAGAAGAACACACAGAATGTGTCCAAGGAACTACATGGCATGTATTCTGGGTTTTTTGGGCAGTAAGCCTCAGATACTACTTTGGAACCCAGAAAAACACTAAAAAACAACACCTAAGTGCCAAATTCTGATCCGTGAGAGCCCATACTCCCCGCGAATCAAAGTTTAGCATCTTATATGTGTTATAACAAAATAAACCGTCAATGGTCCACCAAATTCAAGTCAATGAGAGCCCATACTCCATAGAAACTAAATCTTGGAGTCCATTCTATCAATAGACACACACGAAAATACTATATCACATAGCAGGTATTTATCAAAGCTTCTATCACAAGAGCATGCTTTTTTAGCACAACAACTATCACAACAACATGCAATTTCTAATGAACCAACATGGCATGGAACTATGAATGGATTGTGATTTCTAACATGTTCTTAAATGATGCATGAGATGGAATACCCTCATCTCATCAGGTTGCAACTAAATAGAACCCATGGATAAAATATAACAGCACAATCACAACTGTGTCACCCAACGGTGAAATCAAATCAACTATAAATTGAAAAATCAATAAAATTGCAACACGAGGTAAATTGGATTTTCCCTGTACAAGGGTTAGCTACTCCCGGGAACAGCTTATTACCAACTACCATTTTCATCATATCCCTGACTAAGGTTCAAATAGTAAGTCAAAGAAAATAAATGCCCCTGATACCACTTTGTAACGTCCCGGGCCTGGGTGCCACTCAACGGGTACCCTGAACTCGGTTGGTCACACGACCTCAAGCGCATGTCCCCAAATGCCAAAGGCTACCGACTAGCAGCGAGGGCACAGGTCTGATAGTGAGGAAACTATGCCATCATTTTCCAAAGTGTAGCGCTATGGAATAAAATTAAAAACATACAACAACAATGGAAGCAATAAACCATACACATTTAAAATTGGAAAATGCAGTAAAAGATAACCAACAGTAATATAGATAATGATGAAACATGTCTCAAGTTCTATGAAAATAGCCAGAAAATGTTACACAACAATATAGTAAAGTACAATACAGAGTACAACAAAACAAAACAAAACAGCTGGTAGCATCGCGAGCCTAATCCCGGTCCCATGATCTCCTACTTCTCAGCATCAATCAAGTACCTGTATAGGGACCCTTTACCTTATCCATACGTGTAGAAATGTAATCTGTTTGGGGCCGAAGACATGAACCCAGACAGGGTGTGAGAAATAAATCCCAGTAGGCACCCACTAAAGGCATGTGCCCAACTATGTGAAAATATACAACAACAGTGTCCAGCAGTAAAAATGCAGTAAACTAAGCAATACTCAAAAGTAACTCACTTAACCAGTTATATTTTCATTTTATTATTCATTTTTAACCATTTGATTTAATAACATTCTGTGCTCAACAGAACCAAGCCCTCAGGCCAACCAAAATCTTGACCTCAGGCTAATATAGTAAAAACACACCCTCAGGCTTGCCCTTAGGAAAAATAGAATCTTTCCCTCATGCCAAACTAAAACAAATCCATCAGGTAATCAGAATATTTCCCTCAGGCATTGGCCTCAAGCTAAAAGAACTACGCCCTCAGGCTAATCAACAATGCCCTCAGGCTAAAACATATTGCTGCCCTCAGGCTAAACAGGTAACCATGCCCCCAGGATATAAAGTAACCGGGCCATGCCCAACATTTAAACATGTAATTATTTAAAAATCCTCTCAAGGAAAAAGTAATGCATAAAGTAAACATGGAATACCCTTGGGTATCCTGGCCAAATGGATAAATAGAGGAATGCACCCCTAGGGTGGTTCTGGATCCAAGTAGTGATCCCAAACAACATTTATACATGTTCATTAAACTACCTATGCAATTCTAGGTATTTAATTCAACAAGGCCTCAGCCATACGACACCCCATTCATGGGCGCGTGTCACAACAGTACACAAAAACACACAACAGTTGGAATTTAAACACCAAGGCACCTACCTTAAAGGATCTTGGATGGTATACACGAATGAAGATCCTCAAATCGTCCAAGAATGATGTAGATATGGGGTAGTATAAGACACATTCAAACTCAAATAACTTTCCCTCAGGAAAGAATTGGTCAGAAATATGCCAGGTGGAGGAAGAACACACCCGTGCGGTCCCAGGGAGATCAATGGTGTAGGAAACGGATTCCCGGTACTCGATCTGGAGATCCAAAGGTCCGTCCACCTCTCCCAAGCCTTCCTCCGGTTCTAAGCCAATCTTGTAAATAGGGTTGGCTTCTACCCATTTTAAGCGAAAAAACAAACTAAACGGCGTGTACTTTTGACTACACGGCGTGTACTTTTCTCATTTAACTGTTCCTCTAGCGGCACCTCCACACTGTTCAACCATCTACATGAGTACACGACGTGTATTTCTAATTACATGGCGTGTACTACCGCCCAGCTAGCGGCTGCTTCCACCACCTTACTATTTTCCTGCCGACTGACTACATGGCGTGTAAATATCCACTACACGGCGTGTAGTCGGTTTTTACACCCTTCGTCACCGACATGTCTACACACCCTATGTACTCATCCCACACGGCCAAAGTACACTATGTGTTGAATACTACACGACATGTAGTCCTAAAATTTAATATTTTTCCACATTTTCCTTACTTTCTCAAAAACACTTAAGGAAAAGAGAAAATAAGAAACTCGTACCTCAAAAATAAGAACTGGGTTCTTACATTTAACGATTTATATTCTTTTTTAATTGGATCTTATAAAATAGAAACACCATTGAATATTTTAGTCAATATTCTATTCATCTGTTTGATGTTTCTCCATTATACATTTTGAAAGTGTCAAATTTCATCTCTATAGTGTTATATTATTTTCTTAACATTTTCAGTTCCTTCATAAGAAACGGTGATAGTTTTCTATATATTATAGGTAGTAGTACATTTAGATACACTATTAAATTCATTTGGACATTGAACACATATTATAACATCCATGTCTCATGAATTGAATTCATACTCAACTTCTTTAGAACTATCCATTTTTTAGATCTTTAGGGATATCATAATATTTGACAATATTCATTTAAAATTGATACTAAAATTCTTAAGAAAATAATGATGCATGATTTCAAGCATCCATAATTATATCCTTTAAAATAAGGAGTATGGATCCTGGAAATTACTTCTTTAAGTTCAATCATTAAAAACTATCTTTGTATAGGCATTTTTCTTCATATTTCTAGATCTTATCAGACATCATCAAAAATAACTCCTACGATACCAATTTTTAGGATGAAATAATATGAATATACACAAAAGTGGGTGAATTTTGTCTTCTTAAAAATATTTAATAGATTAAAATTTTATCTCTTTTATATGTAATAAATATATATAGTGTTCTATTCATTAACAAAATTATATAGCATAAAAACATAGTAGATTAACACATAAATTGTTATAGTGGATCATGATATAAAGATCTCCTAGTTCACTCCACCAATTCTCACTCACTAAGATTAGTTATTTTCATTGAATCTGTCCTCCTATAATAATGCCTCTAAAACTAAGTGTAGATAGTTTACCCCTTTATAATAAGGATTCCATTAGGCCTTCTTGTTCTTTTACAGTGAGATGAAATATCCACATCTTAGAATGGTAAGATGACACTCCATCATGATTGAGTATAAGAAATAGATACTCTAATAAATCAAGATCAATTTATTTGATTGAGAAACATATTTATATCACACCTATAGTAGAAATTGATAGATAAAGTATTTAAGAAAGAAAAGATTCAAATAGATTATGGTTTCACATTTTCTTCAATATATACAACAACAATATAATAGCAGAAGTAGAAATAGGTCATCAGTAAAAAAATACAACAATGTCACATGCATATCTCCAAAATGAATCTATCTATTATTGCATATAAGTTATTTATTTTAAAAAGATAATATCTTTTTGAATGATATGACTCTTGGTATTTAATAAAAAAAATCAAACCAATGGATTAAAAAAATTCACCTGAAAAATCATGAGTATTTTGAATTTCAAATCATTAAATAATTTCATAAATTCTATTAGAAATATGAATTACTTAATCTATTGAACATGATCCTTTGAATGATTATTTATGTAACTTTAAAATATATTAAATAATAATTTCAAAAAATGTAAAAAAACGTGGAAAATCTCTTGAACATAAACATTTTAATTGACTATGTCAAATATACTTTTAACTCTGAAAGTTTTGTTGAAAAAATTTGGTTAAATTTGTAATGTTGATTTATTTAACCATATGTTAGTTTCACCAATGTAGGAATGATTCTCAAAAATACTTTTCCAGATCCTTACTTTTAGAATAGAATAGGGTATCTGATTAATATGTTTTCTCCCAATGTAGGGTTTTAAACCAAACATTCCTCTTATAAACATAGGCTATAAACATTGTTTCCATACCATATAAAAACATATCCAAAACACTGTAGAAAAAACATTAACCCATAAATAGTAATAATTTATTAATAAATATAATCTTTGAAAAACACTTCATGTAATTTCATTAGTGAAACAAACAAGAATATTTTTTAGCATAAAAATAAAAAATATTTATACCATATTATTGACACAATACATGCCCAACAACATCCTATTTTCTTCCCCATGAAATTTTTAGTCTACTTATTCAATTATTGGTGAGTTTTTTGTTTTGGAATATTGTTCCATATTATATAATTCCTCTCTTGTTTTATATTATCTCCTTGTCATGGTATCTATTTAATAAAACCCTAGGGTGGGGGTTGGATCATGTGGATTGTTTTATTTGATTTTAAGGTGTTTTGTTGATTAATTGTGACTTTTTCCTTTCATATTTTATGGTTTCATCACATTCATACATGTCATAGGTAGAGGTCTCTATCCATTTACTTTCAAAAGTACACTATGTGTTTTTTGATGATGTATAAATTTATTTTTACTTAACATCTATACTTGTTAAAGTATATGAATTATATTAACGGAATATTCTTCAAGAAATTCAAGGTTTATTCCTTGGTGCTAAAAGTATATAAATTCTATATAGTTGTTAAAATATATATATGTGGCTCTTTTAAATTATTTTAGTGGTTCAAATTAACATTAGTCTTCAACAAATCTATATGTGTTGGGTTGTGAGATTTAATTTTATTTCATTTTGGTTATATCCATTTTTGAGGTTTTGATGGTTTAACATGGAAATTTGTATTCATTGGTTTGTCTTATAAATTGTACCCCTTCATTTAATCTGTTTGGATTCCATTGAATATATATATATATATATATATATATATATGATTTTGAAATGTAAATATCTATATATAAATGTTTTTTTTGTATATAGATATATATATGAAGAAATATTTGAAAATTTCATAAAATGAATTTAATAAATTATGGGATTTAAATTCTCACTTGGTTTCCATATATTATTTCAGAAAGTGGTTTTAAATATATATATTTCTAAAAAATAATTTCAGATTCTTTTTATAACTTTGAAAAAATGGTTTACACATGTTTTGGGTTTTTAAATTCCATTTTAATAAGAATGAGTTTTGTTAGTAAATTATTGTTATTTCAGATACTATGTCTCAGTTTGTACATTGAAATGGTTTTCATGAAAGAAAATGAATTTTTCATGGAATCCCCAATACCTTTAAAGAAGTGTTCACATGGATGGCTTCTAAGAGCTGGGAGAATAATATGTTTTTGGGGTTATATGTATTCTTGATTATGATGTTTTATGTAATGGTTACCTTCCCCCTTTATTATCATCATGGGTTCTTAGGAATCCAAATGAGGGTTGGGAGATGGTTACACTCCAGGCCCAATTAGATAGACTAAATCCAATATGGTATAGGATGAAAAAGGGGAGCAACACCTATGAGCATATTTGATAGAATTTGGTTGGTTATATACTTACAAATGAATCAATATGGTAAAACATGACTCTAACAAGACCACAACTAAGGTCTACTCGTGATATGTTTAATACTTTCTCATGATTGCATGTTTTATGTTCCTTATTTTCTTACTTGTACTATTTCATTTGTTTTATTTCACCTTTTATGATATTCTATTTTTTATACCCTATCTTATTATAATGTGTATTTATATAAATTTATTTATTTATATATATAGATGGTACTTATTTTGGTCCTTTAATTATCTCTCCTTTTAATATGTAATTGGAATTAGTTTTTTATAAAAATGGGGATTTATGATGAGTGGTTTAAATATTTTTAAAGAATAAATTAAAATAAGAGATGTGTTCATCTTAGAAAATGATGATGGTATTATTTTTATCTATATTTTCAAATTGGAATGCATCAGTTATTTTAGGAATGGAAATATATGAATTCTATAATTTTTACCTACAAAGATTATTTATGCTCATACCTTACTTATGCCATGAAATTTTAGTAGACCTAAAATATTCGATAGGTTAAGGTTTTGTTTCTATGTATATCTAAGAGAGAAATAATATTAAGGATGGGTGGTTCCTAGGAGGTAACGTGATGACCAGGTTGTTTGTTTTTAGTTTTATTTTTATTTATTAATTTTATCAGCCATTTTGGCCACCTATATTTTATATTCTTACCTTGTACAATTTCTAATACATTTATTCTAATTTATTTGTGATCCTATATACTGAATATGAACCATTTGGTTTTTTTATATCTTTTTTATATTTGTTTCGATTTTTTGTTGGCATCCAACTTATGGACGAGTCATGGTATTATTTGTATAAAACTCAATATGCTTCATAATTTATATTTATTAGGTGAAATCATCCATAGTTATTTCTTTTGATTCCCATGATTCATGTCATCATCCCATGGGGATCAAGGTTTCCCATTAAGTATATTGTGAACTACATTGTTTCCTAGTATAGGGGTTATCCTAGGTTGGTTGAAAAAAATTGTATTAGATCCTTTTTTCTCTAGAGGGAATAGGTTCTTGGAGAATGCTTTATTATTTGGGGTTTCTTGTACATCTAAGGTAGGACTATTAGGAACATAGGTGTGTGTATGACATATTTTCTACCTAACAAATCTAGTGTTGAACCTTAGTTCTCCCTTGGAATTTTGGTTTTGGTACTTGTTTTTTCCTTTTTTTCATTTACTTCCATTGTTATTTGAATTTGGTTTCTATTGTTTCTTTGGTTATGTTTATGGTACTATATATTTTAAAAGAAATTATGTGTTTTGATGGATGAAAATTGGAGTTGAACTAGTGTTACCTAGTGTTGTCATACAACCTAGAAAACCATGTGGATCTTGAGTGCATAGTTATACTTCTAATGGAAATTTCATGATGAAACATGTCATGTTAAACCATTTTCCCAAGTCGAGAATAACATCTAGTACCACATAAATGAATTTTTGGTTTTATATGATTTTATTGATTGTGTTTTCATTGGTATGAGCTAGTTTATAAATAAATATTATGTGTGTTTTGAAAATTGATTAAGGGGATTTTATTATGAATATTTCATATTTAATGGAAATTTGGATTTTTGGAGTGAAAGGGGGTGTTTAGAATTCTTGAAATAGTTTTCAAATGAAATTTTCAAACTCCATTTTCCCAGAGGGTGAGAGTTTCCCCACGTTTGTTTAAGGTATCATGTATAGATAATTGGATATTGGTAATTCCATTCCCATTGAAATATGTGTGAATGAGGTAATTCTTTAATACAATTTTCATTCGGCGGTTTCTTCCTAAGGAAGTGGAGGTGTAGTGGATAACAAAGAATATGGGTATTCAGAAGGGATATTGACCACTTCAATGAGGTGATTTCACAGTCTCCTGGGATAGTATCAAGTAATTCATTGAGATCTAATCTTGTCATAAGGGGTCTTTTCTAGATATTAGTTATCAATCTATTTAATCTAGGAAGGTCTTGTTTAATGAATTGGAGGAAGATTCATTTATGGTTGCATTAGTTTCTATATGGAAAACCACGTTGGGTACCATCCCTGCTTCATGTGGTTCAAAATAATTTTCTCTGTCCATTGAGGATTGTAAACTCTTATTTAAATGAATCTATTTTCAATGTTTTGTCATCTTATAATAATTTTCCCCATTTTTTTCTAGTGTGGCCATTTCTGGCATTCGAAGCCCTCATTCCCTATTTATCCACATATTTTTCATAATTGTTTCAATTAGTACACCTTTAGAAATTTTTTCGTTCAAAATATCAATATAAAAAAGAGTTTCTTTTCAGGTTTGGAATCTTTATGGAATTCTTTCTTGATATTTTGAGGTAAACTATTATATATTTCCATAATTTATTATTATTTTCCAATTTCCATTATTTATAATTGATCAGTGAGTTATAATATTTATAATTTCCCATCTCATGATTGTTTGAAGAGATGGAATTAATTTGGATCTATTGATCTTGTTTTAATTGAATTTTTTTGTATTATTTTGGCCTTAATAAATTTTCATGATTAGTAGTGAACCTTTTATAATATTATTTGATAAACCAATATGTGATTTGAATCCTTAAAAGGTCATGTGACTGACTATGGGTATCCCTTTCATGACCTTATTCATGGGAAGGTGAGGTATGAGATATGTATTGGAAATTTAATAATAATTTAAATTGTTGAAATACATTTTTTGGAAGTTCCTAGTTTTTGGTTCAAGAGTGTTATCCATTTTGAATTCAGTGACTTTCTTGGGGAATGAAGTGTTTTAGTGAAGAGAATTATAACACTCTTACCATTGATATTCATATTATTATTTTTATTTATTTTCTTTAAATCATTTCATTGTGTTTTATGTTTAATTTCTATGGAAATTTTTAATTTATGATTTTCTAGGAAGTTTTTATCCCTGTATCATGGTTAGTGTGCACAGTTTATGAGAAATTGTGTAACTATGTTTATATAGGGTTATTTTAGGTTCATTATTCTTCATGCATTGTTTTTCTATAGAGTTAGAACATTGTTAGTGTAGTACCCCTAGTTTCTGGTATGTAACCTTTACATAATACTTTTGTTGGGTTAAAAGAGTATGGGTGATAGTTGGGAGATTTGGGAGAACATTGGCTATGTTATTTAGAGCTAAAGGGAAGTCACACGGGTGGCACATGGTTTGTCTAATCATGTGGCCAAACCATATGAAATGAAAAGTTTGAGGTAGAGATACCTGATATGGTGTGTTCACGGTTGTGGAAACCTGGCATGGAAGACATGTGAGGGTCTTCCTAGGTAGTAGCTAATGCACGATTAGCACACGGTTTGTCTAACCTTGCGAACTAACCGTGCTGATAATTTAAGTTAGATACTAAAAAAGTGGATCTCACACATTTTTGCCTTTAAGTGGTCATTTTTCTTCTAATCATCCATAAATCAGTATTTTTCTTCTCCTGGGCCATAGAAAGGTATCCCATCATTCCGGAGGTGATCCAAAGGCTTTTCTTGGCGAATCGAAGTGAAATTCTTGAGGTATGTGATTGTTATTCATTGTTCTTGATTAGATTCTTATCTCTACTTAGATTTACATCTTCTATCCTCTTGGTTTCTTAGATATAAACCCATTATGGATAGATCTAGGTGTGTGGATGCCAAATATGATGATATTTGGCCTTGTTCTTGGTATTAGAATAGATCAAAGGTGGGTTCTTGGAGAATCAACCCAGTTTTGTTGTGCGTTCTTCGTTCATTGGGGTTTTTCGTCAAAACATTTGAGGTAGGAGGATTCTCTATTGAATCATATTGATATAATTGATTGGATTAGATTCAATTTTTCATATTTGAATGGTAATTATTGTGAAAATACTGAAATAAATCTTCATTAGTGATAATGTATGGATTTTGTGAAATTGCGTGATCAGGGTGAATTTTTGTTCAAAGGGGTTTAGTTTCGTGAATTTAAGATGATTATTTTAAATTATAGATTTTATGTAAATTTATTAATAGTTGATGAAAAAGGATCTTTCAATAGAAGTGGTTTTCAATAAAAGAAGTGTTTTATTGAAACTGTTTGACATCAAAATGGTTTGGAATTGAAATGGTTTTAATAGAAATAGTTCTCAACAAAAAGGTGCTTTTAATGAATGGGATGTTTTGGAAGGATTTTGGGAATATGTGGTGTGTGTTCATCTTTAATATAAAATTATTGGTTGAAATATGACCTCTTTATTTGTGCCAAATGGTTAACGGCACATGAGAAACAATCACCTTGTGATAACTTGGTATATCGACGAGAAACCACTCATGAGTATGGAACTATCATAATGTATTGAAAATGGTCGATTATGTGGAAGTGTGGAATGAATTGTGTATGCCAAAGGAACAATGGGAAATGGTTTTAATGTTTTGTTTAGTTGTTTTTCTGGAAATATAACTTGCTGGAAAATTTGGTTTCAAGCGTACTGTATGCTTTTGGTTGTAAATGGTTTTGGAAACTTGTTTATATTTAGTTATAAACTATTTTGAGAAATATTTTTATATAAATTGTTTTATATAAATTTTTATTACTTTTATATCCTAGAGTAATGAGTAATGAAGACTTTGGGGAAAAAATACTCATTTTTATACTCACCCCTACTTTGGAACTTTGGTTCTTTTACAGATACTATCTTTCGAGATAGGGGAAAAGGTAATGTTTCACATGTGTTTAGAACTACCTCATGATGATTGTTCTATTCAGATATTCTGGAGCTTAGAGATTATGGATCATGTATTCTTGTGGTCTTTTGAGAGTCTTTAGTTGTTTATCCACTGTGTACATTGATATTTGGATGGTCTTATACTGTTGAAAACTTTGATGTGGTTTGAGATATATTAAGATGTTTTAGTTGTCTTTCTTTTGTTCATGCATAATTTAGTGAAATGTGTGGTTGTTGGTTTGTTGGTTTATTTATTAAAGGTTAAATCATCCCCCCAATTGTGTGTAAAACACTTATATATTTATTGCCAACCTTTTGTGTCCAGGGGATATCGCTTAAGGCCAAGTAATGACTTGTTGGAATCACAAGCCAATGAGAATGACTGGGTAATTAAAAATGGTATCAGTCTGGTCCTTCCTTTGTGGTAACAATTTTATCAGGTTGTTTGGTCCTTTCCTAACAATTGGTCATCACTGTTCTTTGTATTGGAGTTGAAATTACTTATTTTCTATTCCAGGAGTTGGAATCTTGGAAATTAGTAGGATTATCAGAAGTTGAAATGTGTAGCATAAAAGGACTTAGCTAACCCTTTTATGCTGAAATTCAAGTTACTTAGGAGTTGGGTAAACAAGTGTTTAGAGACACTTATAGGATCATGAAATCACATTATCATGGGTTTATCCAATGAGATGAGCATGAAATTCATTTTAGAGGAATTAATTCCCACTAAGAGTGCATACATCATTTCTATGAATGATTCATGTTGTAAAAATGCATTTATTTTAAAGAAAGTGTAAAATTATTTTTCAAATGAAATATTTTGAAAAGGGAATGCATATGGTATTTTGAAAATGGTTTATCTTTAAAAAATAATGAATAATGGTATTAAAAAATGGTTAAACATGAAAATGGTTGTTTTGGAAAGAAATGTTGTGATGGTTGATGTGATATAATTTGAAATACTAATCCATCAGTTTCTAGAGAGTGAGATTCATGGAGTTTGTTGTTTGTTTAGAAAATAGAACCAGGTAGGCGTCATCAAAACTAACCCGAAGAAGCTATGGAGAATGCGGTTGAACCATAACCATGGGTGAACCAAGAGCCGGTTCAGAGCATTGTCCAAGATTTTCAAGCTGTGAATAATGAGAACTTGAGGAATGATCCAAGGCATGTGGACCATACCATCCAGTTCATGAAGTAGAATCCACCTAACATATAGGGTTATTCCGAACCCAAAAAGGCTAAGGCATGGATAAGTAGGATGAATCATATCTTCATTTTCATCGGCACATCGGTGGAGCTAAAGGTCAAGCTGGTGACATATATGATCGAGGATCTTTCACGATAGTGGTGGGATTCAGCAGTGTAGGCTAAATTAGATGAAGGCCTTACATGGGAGGATTTTGAAGAATTTTTTAGCAAACAATTATATCCTCATACATTCAAGGTCTAGAAAATTACAGACTTCTTCAGCCCGAAACAATAGAGTCTCTCTGTCATAGTGTATGCGTCTAAATTCATGAATTTAGTCAGTTTTTCACTAAAGGTAGCAGAAAGTTCCTCTTTGAAGGCACACATCTTTGAATCGGGGATAATTCATGAGATTAAATTCAAGATTGCAGTGCTCTATATTACAGATTATACGAAGATGGCGAACAGAGCGACTATAGATAAACATGATATCTCAGGATATATGGGGGGATGTATGATGATACCTACAAGAAATGGTGGGAATTCAACCATTGGGACCAAGTGGAAAAGGGTCACATATTTCTAAGGTGGATGTGGAAATCAGAATTAGATGGTTGTATCAGTCAACCTTCTTCCACAACCCTAGAGAAAATATGGTTTCATTGAATGTGGATCGGTTAACAACATTAAGCGAGAGTGTATGGCACAAACTGTTTCATGTCATAATTAAAAACATATGGGCCGTATTCAAAGCTATTGTCATAGTTCTAAAAGGTTAGGTTCTCGAGACACTTCTCAGGCATCATAAGAATCATATGCTTCGTCAGGGAGAGGACAACGGAATCAGTCTCGTCGGTAGAGTAGTGAAAACCATGGTGATTATAGGAATACCATGACTTCTCAACCAGGGAAATCATAGCAAGGAAACACGGAGAATAGTGCAGTGATGAAGAAATTGTATGGAGATGAGAAAATGATTTCCAATGATTAGGATGGACCATCTATGATGAGAGGTACAGTTCTTTTGAATTCTACCCTTGTGAAAGTGCTCTTTGATACTGGTGCATCACATTCTTTTATTTCTTATCATGATGTTTATTTTCTATGTTTAAAGTTGGAAATGATTCCCTCTATTTAAAAATGCATACTCCTCTCGGTGAAAGAGAATGTCAAGCCTTTGTATACAGAGCATGTTTTAACTATTGATAATGTTGATCTGTAAAGGAACTTCTCGATGTTGTACATGGATGTCTATGATGTAATCCTGGGTATGGATTGGTTGACAATGTTTAAGGATCACATCGAATATTATAGGAGAATAGTTAGTTTCACAACTAAGGATGGCATCTGGAATCTCTTCAGAGGATATAGGATGGTAAAGAATGTGGAAAAGATCATGTTGGAACCAATGGTGGGAACGATCTTTTATCAGTTGGCGGTGTTGAATTTGTCATCAATGGAAGAGATTAAGGAAAACAGTTTTCCAGTAGTTTTGTTTCAATTTCCAGATGTTTTTCTAGAGAAATTATTAGGGTTTCCACCTATAAGGGAAGTGGAGTTTACAATTGATCTCTTTCTAGGGATTGATCCCATTTTCCTTCTTTATTATAAAATATAACCAACAGAGATGCGGTAATTGAAAGTAAAGTTGGAGGAGTTGGAAAGAAAGGGTTTCATTCAACCAAGTACATCTCCATAGGGAAAACTAATTTTTTTGTAACGAAATTAGACGGAACCCTTTAGCTATGTATTTGTTATCGTAAGCTGAACCAAGTTACGATAAATAATAGATATCCACTTCAACACATTGATGATATGTTTGATCAATTAAGTGGAGCTCAATGGTTCTCTAAAACTGACTTGCGATCTGTATATCACCAATTACAGGTCTGAAAGGAGGATATTCCAAAGATAGCTTCTAGAAGCAGATATGACCACTATGAATATATATTCATGCCTTTTGGTCTAACAAATTCACCAGTGGTCTTTATAGATATGATGAATCAGATATTTCAGTGATATCTAGATTATTTTTTATGGTTTTTGTGGATGAAATCTTTGTGTATTCAAAGACAATGTATGACCATGAAGAGCACCTGGAAATAGTATTACAAATCTTGATAGATCACTATTTGTATTCCAAATTATCAAAGTGTTATTTTTGGATATAGGAAATACATTTTATGTTCCATGTAATTTATATTGATCCTAAAAAGAAAGAAGATGTTATCTTGTGAAAACCACCAAATAATCTTTTCGAGATTAGAATTTTTTGGGTCTATATGGTTACTATCAGCACTTTGTGTGTGATTTCTCACGACTAGATTCACCAATGACATCTCTGAAAAAGAATAATTCACCATTCCAATAGATAGAGGAATGCCATAAGTCTTTCCAGGAGCTGAAATTTCATCTTACATCGACACCTATTTTGATTTTACATAATCTGGATAGGGGTATGTCGTGTATTGTGATGCTTCGAGATTAGTGTTAGGATGTGTTCTCATGCAAGGAGATCATATGGTTTTTTATGTTTAAAGGAATTTGAGACTATATTAGAAGAATTACCCAAAACACAATTTGGAGTTAGTTGTTTTCATCCATGCTTTGAAGTCATGGATACATTATCTCTTTGGTGAGAAATTTATTCTTCTCACAGATCACAAAATCATAAAACAGATTTTTTCACAGCGATATTGGAATATGAGGCAAAGTAGATGGATGAAGTATCTCCAAATATTTGACTTTGATTTGATGTACACACCAGGGAAAGGAAATTCGGTGGTGGATTCATTGAGCATAAAATCATGTGCTCAGTTGGAGAAAGAAGCTTCATAGGAATGGCAGTTGATGTCAGTCATACTTGACATGCATATGGAATGTGAAGACCAAGGTGATGTAGAGGTTTTATTTTCAGCTATTCTTATTCTTGATTTAGTCAAAATGGTCAAAGAGGCAAAAACATCTGATGTAGAATGACTAATGATGAGTTCAAAACTCAATGGTGGGGAAACCATGGAGAATTGGAAACCTGATGGGAGTTCATTTTTTTTCTTTAAATATTGGATGGTTGTATCTATGGATTTTCATGAACAACTCCTTTATACTTACGACCATTCGAGATGGGTTTTACATCTTCGTACACAAAAGATGTATAAGGTGTTGAAGGGGCAATTTTGGTGGAGCAGCATAAAAATAAAGGTGGTCGAGTTTATATCACAGTGTTTAACTTGTCAATAGGTTAAAGCAGAGCATTAGAGACCAATACGAATGTAGAAGTATTTACCTATCCTAGTGTGGAAATGGGACCATATAGTAATGGTTTTAGTTATAGGAATTCTATGAATGGCCTAGAAACACGATGCCATATGGGTGATGGTGGATCAACTTACCAAGCCAACCCATTTTATTCCAATTTGTGATACTAATTAGGTGGAGGATATATCTAAAATCTATATACAATAATTGTTAAAGAGGCATGGTGTACCAGTGTAAATCGTCTGAGACAGATATCAAAGGTTCACATATCATTTCTGGAAATCCTTACAGAAACCACTTGGGACTCAGTTGACTATGAGCACGATGTATCATCCTTAGATAGACGACTAATCTGAGAGGAAAATACAGACATTGGAAGGCATGTTTCAGGCTTGTGTAATGGATTTTGGTGGCTTATGGGAAGAGAATATACCCTTGGTGGAGTTCTCATATAATAACAACTATCTGGACGTGAAACACATGGCTTCATTGGAAGCACTGTATGAGTGTCCTTGTTGTTTTCTACTATACTGGGTTGAAAGAGGTGAAACTTCACTAGTTGGGTCGATCCTTGTCCAAGAAATAATAGATAAGATCCAATTGATTATAAAGTGGATGGAAACGACTAAGAGTCTTCAGAAATCTTATATAGATCATTGTAGAAGGCCATTTTTATTTGTTGTGGGTGATCATGTCTTCTTGAGGATATCTCCAAGGGTTGGACATCATCATTTCAGAAAGTAGGGAAAGATATATCCTAGATACATAATCCCTTTCGAGCTAATGGAACTCATTAGTGAGGAGGAATATCAGTTGGAATTCCCACCATGGTACAGTTCAATGCATAATGTGTTCCATGTATCTCAGTTATAAAAGTATCAGTCTGATCCTCACCATGTGATCAGATGGGATCACATCTTCATTGGTACATATCTCGATAAGGATTTTGGATAGGCAAGAGAAAGTATTGTGTGTAAAAAGCATCGGTCTAGTGCGGGTTTTATGGAAGCATGGTTAGATTTGTGTAGAGACTTGGGAATGTGAAAATGAAATGAAAGAGTAGTGGCCAGAACTATTTTAGATGGGTGAGGGTTTTATACTTTCTAAGGGTGGAAATACCATTGGTGGGGAGAATTTAGTACCCCCTAGTTTCTGGTATGTAACCTTTACTTAATTATTGTTTTGGTTTTAAAGTGTATGTGTGATATTTTGGAGATTTTGGAGAACTTTGGATATGTTATTTGGAGTTAAAGTGAATTTTCATAGACGACACATGGTTTGTATATTCATGAAGCCAAACCCTAGGAAATGGAAAGTTTGAGGTTGAGAGCTTAGGAACGATGTGTGCATGGTTATCAAAATCATGCAAGGATTCCATGCAAGGTTTTTCCTAGGAATTAGATAACACATGGTTAGTGCACGGTTTGTCTAACCGTGCGAACTAAACGCTCATATAGTTTAAGTGAGATAAAAAAACTAGATCTCACACGTTTTTTCCATTAAGTGGGTCATTTTTTCTATTTAGTGGAAACAACTCAGTATTGTTCTTCTCCTAATATTAAAGAAGGTGCTTTAATCAGTTCGGAGGTGATCTGAAATATTTCCTTGGTGAATTGTAGTCGGATTCTTGAGGTATGTGATCATTCTTCATCATTCTTGATCGGTTTCTTAGATCTACTTAGATCAACATATCATATCCTATTGATTTCATATATCTACACCCGTTATGGGTATATCTAGGTGTGTGAATGCCAAATATGATGGGATTTTTCTTTGTTATTTATTGGAGAAGAGGTCAATGGTCAGTTCATGGAGAATCAACTAGGTTTTCTTATGTGTTCTTCGTTTGTTGGGGTTTTTGGTCAAAACATTCGAGGTAAGGGCCTTCTCTCTCAAATCATCTTGATTGAGTTGATTGGATTTGATTTAATTTGGCATATTTGAATGAAATTGATTGTGAAAATCATGAAATGAATCTTACTTATTGATTATTTTCTATTTTTTGGGAAATTGTGTGATCTTGGTGAATTTTTGTGCAAAGGGGTTTACTTTCTCGAATTTAAATTGATAATTTTAAATTATAGATTTTTTCAAAATTGCTAAATAGTTGATAAAAAGGGGTTTCAATAGAAATGGTTTTTAGTAAAAGTTTTATTTTGTTGAAATGGTTTGTCATCAAAATGGTTTGGCATTGAAATGGTTTTGACGGAAATAGTTTTCAATAAAAAAGTTTTTTTATTGAAAGGGTTGTCATGGAATTATTGTTGAGAATATGTGGTGTGTTTTCATGTTGCATATATGGGGCGTGGTCGAAATATGACCTTTTACTTAGTGAAAAAGGGTTAATGGAACATGGGAAACAATTACCTTGTGAAGACATGGTAGATCGATGAGAAAATGCTCATGAGTCTGAAATTGTCCTAATGTATCATGAATGGTTGATTGTGTGGATGTGTGTAATGGATTCAATATGCCAAATGATCATTAATAAATGATTTTAAGGTTTTGTTTAGTTGTATTTTTGGAAAGATAATTTGCTGGAAAATTTGGTTTCAATCGCACTTCTATGATTTTTGGTTATAACTGGATTTGAAAACTTGTTTATATTTAGTTATAAACTCTTTTGAGGAATTGATTTATATAACCTATTTTATATAAATATTTCTAACTTTTCTATCCTAGTGGGATAAGTAGGGAATTCATTGGGGGAAAACCTACTGAGTTTTATACCCTCTCTACTTTGGAACTTTGGTGCTTTTGTAGATGCTATCTTTCAGGATAGGGGAAAAGGTAATGTTTCACACATGTTTAGCACTACCTCATGATGTTTGGCATGTTCAGAGATTATGGAGCTTGGAGCTTGTGGAGCATGAAGTCATGTGGTATTTTTAGAGTCTTGAGTATTTTATCCACATCGTACTTTGATATTTGGCTGGTCTTCCACTGTTGTACACTTTTAGGTGGTTTGAGATATATGAAGTTGTTTTAGTTGTATTTATTTTATTCAGGCATCATTTAGAGAAATGTGTGGTTGCTGTTTTTTGGTTAATTGATTAAAGGTAAAATCATCCCCCGCTTGTGTTTGAAACCATTAGGTATTTATTTCCAGCCTTTAGCATATTTAAGATGTCACTTAAGGATGAGTAATGACTCATTGGGCTCCCAATCCAATGAGAATGAGTGAGTAATTATAGTTTGGTTCATACCTTACAAGTCGGAGGGGAAACATTTCAATAGATTTGGATCATAATGGTACTGGTACACCATTTTCATATAGTTAGTATAAACAATAACAAAATCATGTATATGCCCTAAATTTCTAACATAATGATTTTTTTAATTTAGAAAATGGTTTCAATACTATGTGGCTAAGCCATGTCAGGGTGGTTGGTCAAACCAGTGGACGGACCATGGTTGGCACACGATTCGGTAAATTATATGAGAAAACCATGTGGCTTACTTAGTTTAATGAAAAATTACTTTTCCTGAAATACCCTATGAAAAATAAAACACTGTTTGACTACTCTATTACATTTCTCAAATAGTACTCTTGAATATAATCCCAATCCACCTCTTGTTCTCATCCCCATGTATTGTTTAGGATTTTTTTTATTTTTAGTGAGTTCTTCTTGGTTTTGGACTCTTATTCTCTCTTTTATCCTTTATTTCTTGTTTTAATTTCTCCCCTTACCTTGTATGTATTTTGATGAACAACAATGTGATAGTTAGTTCTTGTTTGTTCTTTGTTTTTATGTTAGGGTGTGTGGTTTATTTTTATTCCTCATCCGTTATATATTTGAGGGTTACGTTGAGTGAGAACACATATGAGGTAAGTAGATCTATCAATTTCTGTTAAAATTCACACCATGGTATGATTGATGATTTTAAAATTTATTTTAATTTAAGTTACATTATTGGAATAGTCTATGAAATTTTATAAATAATATTCTTCAAGGTTTTCAATATTAAGGCATTTTTGCTAAAAGTATGTCATGTTATGTGTTTGTTAAAATTCATAAGTGGCACTTTTAATAGATTTTCGTCTTTTAAATGATGATTAATCATTACTAAAATTATGTATGTTGGGTTTTGATATTTATTTTTTTTTGTCGTTATTTTCATTTTTAAGGTTTTAATGGTTTTACTTGAATATTTTTATGCCTTGATGTGAGTTTTGAATTGCGTCACTTTATTTGATCCCTCCAAATTACTATGAATGTTTATATTGATATATATATATATATATATATATATATATATAAGTGGTGATATATATATATATGTACTCATATGTGTATATATATATATTTTCATATATATATATACACATATATATACAAACACACACACACACATATATATATAATAGGATGCCTTTGATAAAATTCTTATTTTCAAATTGTCACTTGGATTCCAAAAATTATTTCAAAAATAGATTTTAAATATTTGTATCTCTAAATTGTGGTTTTGGAAGCCCCTTTGTAACTTTTAAGAAATTTATGAGGCTTATTTTAGGTTTCCAAATTCCATTGAGAGAAGAAATATTTTCTTTGGAAAATTATTACTAGTTTCAAATGCTAATGTCTAGTTTGTAATTTGAATTGGTTTTCATGAATGAAGGTGCACTCTTCATGGAATATGATATGATTTTAAATGTTTTTATGTATGAATCAGAGTAGGTGGGTTTTGTAATACCATCATATTTTAAAAAATACGGTGTTTGATAGTGTATACGACACACACCACTGAGTTTAAAAAAAACCCTAAAATATTAATATTTAAATTTTATAATTATAAAAATGCCATTAAATTAGAAAGTACGAATATTATTAAATAAATTATTTTATATATATATATATATATATTTCCAAAACAATAAATATTTATTGATAAAATCTAAGTAAATAATCACTCAATTTTTAGTAAAGTCATTTTGTGCTAAAAAATATGTTATCTACAAAAATATTTTTATTTCATTCTTGAGTGATTATTATAATTAATTTCTATAATATTTATAAATTTTATTTTATAAAAATGATATAATTTTTGACATAGGCTTATCAAAATTATCATGCGGTGTAATTTTTTTATTTTTCTGAAAATAATGATTTTTTAGTGAATTGTGAAAAATGTCAATTTTTGTAAAATTGTCATTTCTTTTCATTTAAAAATAACATAGTTATTTGAATTTAATATAAAATTAAGATAAGTATTATTTAATTATAAATAATATAAGTAATTACATTTTAATCATATTTATACATTTTTTTGGTAGAAGTATGTTTTTGGGCACAAAGAAAGTATTTTTTGAAATTTTTTTTTCTGGTATTTTTGTTTTAAGATAAAAATAATTTATTTAATTTATAAGAAATTAATATTTAAAAATGGATTAATTATTATAAATCATGAGTTCCATGTTTGGTAAATTTTTCCCATTTATTGTGTGTCATCTTTAATAGTAACCATGCAAGGTATTTTTCACCTCGGTAAAGGTAAAATGGGTAAATTTGTGTTAAAACCATGGAATAAGGTATCTAAATCAACCAAAAACATGAAATAATTTTATTTTATGGGAAACATTACAACATATATTTCATAATTTATAATATATAGAATTTATTTCCATTTTCAATTGATAATGAAATTTATATTTTTAAATTAAAGAAAATTACTAAATGCCACTCTATGTATTTTAATATTTATAAATTTTTTTGATAGGAATAAAAAATTCTTTTCTATTGTAAATGGTTCTTTGAAATATAATTTATTTTTTATGATGGTAATTTATTTCTAGATTAATGTGATTAAATAATTACCTTAAATTCTTATGAAATGCTGACATAGTTCTTATATAAGCATTTTCAAAATCAAGCAAACAATTTTAGAAACTCTAAAAGTGATATTTTTTTAGTGGGTTAAAGTGTAACACAAAATTTCAAGATAGTTATATCATATGAGATTTTTTTTAAAGGTTTATATTTTAATTAAATTGTTTTGTTTTTTATAGTCAAATTATGTGAACAGTTTTTAAAATGATATTAATAGTATTTTATTTTAAATAATATTTTATTTAATTATTTAAAAAACATAAAATATTTAAATATGAAAAATGGGGAAGTGAAATTGTCGTTTTTTTAAATTGTCCATTTTTATTGAAATTTCACCTTATAATTAAAATTATAACCCTTTCATATTATAAAAACAATCACTGTATTTAAGGATAAAATTAATTAACAGAGGAGTTAATCCAATAGATGAGATCTAATATGATATAAAAACTGATAAAAATTGAATTATTACTTATATCAATATCAAATACTTCTCAAATTTGAATACGTATCATTTTACAATTTTACATCAGTTAGAAAAATATTATTTTATAATATTTCATATATTTCAAAAAATGACATTAAGGATATTTTATAGAAAATAATGTTTTATTAAAAAATAATTAAGATTTATAAAAATATTATATTCCTAAATTTTAGTCAGATATGGTTTACAATTTCAACCACTATCCATTTATGGGTCACTTTTTTAATAGTAACATTCATTATGCTTAAAAGATAAAAAACATTGATATCACAGTTATTATCGGATGGGTAAACGGGGGTCAAAAAAGTGATATAGGTAAAAAAAATATAAAAATGTAAAGATTTTATTTCATAAGACTATTCACCGCATTATTATTTTATATTTTAAATATATCATTTTTATTATTTTTTTCATGAAAAATAGTTTATATTAATTTAATACTTTAATTAATTCCTAGAGTTCCCCTCCCCTCGCTTATAAAATGGAACATCCTGTCATATTTTCATCACACTTCAAGAAAAATTAATTTTAACATTACTTAAAAAATTATATTCCTAAAATATCTCCTCAAAATTTTTATATTTTATTTAGGTAAAAATAAAAACCTTTTTGTTCTTAATGCGTAAATAAAAGGAGGTTGTCTAAAGAAGATATATATCTTTAAACCATTTTTTAATTTTATTTCATCTTATACCACATTTAAACATTTATAAACCATGCTGAAATAATATCACTATTATCTTACATATAATTATATGTCAATATTTTATTGGAATAAACTATATATATCTCCCCTCCTATAAATGGGAATTGAAACCATTATTCATGTGTATGGCTGACTATATCCTCGCAAACTGGTATAATTTTTTTCCATACAGGCCTCTAAAAACTGGTCATAATGATTAATTGAATTTATATATATGTTATTAATTATATATTTAATATTTTAGGGAGATATTAAATCAGGTAATTTCTTCAATTTTAATCCATTGAAAAATGATAACGTCATTGGTGCGTAGGTGTGGACTAACACCACCACAAAGCGATGTCATTTATTTTTCATCACCGAGCACATGGAGTATATATATAATTATATTTAAAGAAATAATATGGTATTTATGATATAATTATCAATTTGGACATAAAAATAATACTTTACTTATTTCCATCATGGTCGTTGAAAAATGGAAACATTACTCATGTGTACATATACAGTCTACCAACTCCATGATTGTAACATAATTCATTTTTCATAAACATATTTCATGGTTGGGTTTAAAATTATAAATTATGTAAGAAAATGATGATTAAGAAATGGAATTTATTTTCTATATTATTTAATAATCACCTCATTGACCATAGTTAACCTACATAAGTAATTTTGGACATATGGGCATAATATTGTCAAAACATCAGTCCTGAAATTAATTTATTAAGTAATTCAAATGATAAAAAAATTAAAATAAATGAAATAATAAACAATACAATGTTTCTTAACCAAGTAAGTAATTAAAATAATATTTTTATTTATAAATATATGTAATTTATGTGATGAGTCAGATTTGAGGTAAGGGGTGCATTACTTTAAAGACCTCATTTTAAATGTATTATAGATTTATTTCTTAATTCTTTTTATTCCATGACCATGTTATTAAAAATCATCATTATATATATTTATATGAAAATAAAATGATGTTTTAATTACATTTATGTTTATTTTGACTTTATTTAAATGGTTTTAAATGGTAATATTTTTTTATACATAATGTTTTGACTTTCTTTACAAATGGAAAAATAAATATATTATTTTAAGATATATAAACAAATGATTTTACCATTTCCAAAACAATTATTTTAAATTTTGATTACATTATAATATTTCAAGTTTTCTTCAAGTAAAACCCACAATTCACGTATTTAAGTTATTTTAACTTTGAATTGTTTTTAAAGGAAATGGTATTTTGATATCCAAAAATGATTTATGCATGGGTTCAAAAGAGTTTTGGAATGGTTTGTGATAAATAGTTACAATAATAACATATTTTATTCATTATATGGTACTTGAGAATTATATATGATTACAAGTGATCCAAATATAGGTTATATTATTAGTGATATTGATATAGATTATAAAATGGGTGTTTCCTATTGTAGCTCTCTAATGTATTGGGCAATGTTTCTTACCTTCATAGGCAGGGAGGGAGTTAATCAGGGATATTTTTCCTATGGATTTAACTATGATCCATTTTTTATGACATGAGTTTAAAGGAATTAAATCTGATTCCTTTTGTTTCTTAAAACAAGTACTCTTTTTTTAATATGGGTTTTAAATAATTTCATTGAGAAAAAAGTTAGTTATTTTCATTAAAACGTGATTTATTTCATATGATCAAACAATGTAGTGATCAGATTAAAAATTTTATAGATTTTTTTATTTTTCATAGGACTAATTAATTTATTAATTTTATTTACCATTCTATTATTTTTGTTCTCATCTCGTATTTTAAAATGATTTTCATCAGGTTTATGGAATGGTAAAAGAAAAAAATATGTCACGTTGAAAGGCATGATAATATTTCATGAAAATAAAAAGTGTTTTATTTTAAAATTATTATATTCAAGGAAAAATGGTTACATATTTTAATTTTCAACTATGTAATATCTGGGTTTTTTATGAAAGATTTATTGTATAAAATAATAAACAATAAGGATCTGTGAAATGTAAGATACTAAGTTCTTATCTCATGATTCAATTCATAAATTATTTAGGGGTAGGTCCTTATTGTTTCTATTAGAGGAAAAGTTTAGATAAAATTTTAGATTATGATGTATTCATGTGAAGTTATCATAATATACATAGATACATTAATGGGGTTATAATTTTATGTTTGATCATAAGTTTAATGACTTATAAACCCCTTTTTATGTTTAATGTGATAAGATTTTAAAGTGATTAATGAAATTTTCGGGGATTTTTTATTGAGTTGAGATATATATAACCATTGTATTTAACATTACGTATTATATGATTAGTAATTAACTTATATTTTTAGAAATAATTTTATTGTTATTTATAAACTTTATAGTCTATATTATCTATGATGTTGAGGAAATTAAGGGTTATTTCAATTTGAGACCATATGGTTTACTGACAACCATGGGAATGAAGAGTAATTTTGTGATTAAGTTATTAATGTTATTTTAGAATAAGTCCACTATTTTTAGAACCTTATATTGTTGGTCGGAGTGGATACTCAAGAGGGGGGGTGAATTGAGTTCTAATTAAAATTTCTATTTTAAAACTTTGTCTTAAAAGCCCCCTAATAAAATACTAAATTAAACTGTAGGGAATTTATATCAAAGTAAGGGTTCGGTTGGTTTCTCAAGGGATTGATTATTTCCCAGTTAATCAAAAAAGAAAGGTTGATTAACTTTTGAAACCAACTTACTGATTTACAACTAATATAAACACTTGCGAATTTAATTATCAAAGTGACTTTAAAACAGTTTTGGTTTTAAAGAAATTAGCAGCGGAATAAAGAATAACTTTGGAAGATATAGCATAGCAGATATAACCAAGAGGTTTAGTCTCAAGACGAGACTTAGTCCTCTTAAACAATTTTTATAAAGATGATCCACACCCTGGATCGGGGATTACAACAGTATACAACTGTCCAGGTCCAAGACCTCTACCACTGTTATCCGTGGGAACAGAAACAACAACAACCAGCTGTCCAGGTCACATGACATCTACCACTATCCCAGTGGGAAATAAAAGAAGTAAGAGAGTTGAGTGAGGATTTACAAATCCTCCAGTTAAGGCACAAGAGATAATGTGTGTGTAAAATAAAGCATATAACACACACTGCTCAATATGTAAAAACATAAATCACAGAGAAAATATTTAGAGTTTAGAAATGTCTCTAGTGATTGTCGTACAGTTCTGGACTCCTTTGATTGATCATAATTCGCTCTAAGTCCTCTTCTGGTTTTTGTCTGGAAAACAGATTATCGTCTGTTTCCTTGACTTCCAGGTTCAGAGATAGAGAAGAAGTAGTCGATGAAGTTCTTGTTTTATGTTCTCGTTCTCAGCTCTTCACTGGTTAGCATTGATGAAAGAGTTCCTCGTGTAAGTTTACTCGTCTCTTTGCATTCACGCTCTGTTGTTCTTCCGTCACACCTTGTGTTCCATATGTCTCGTTTATTCATCTAAAATGCCTCTCTCTTTTCAGTAGCACATCCTTCCTTTATTTAAAGCACGTGCTCCGGAAAAAGATGATTTATTTTTTCAGGTATGAGGTACGGTTTCCTGACATCCAACAGCACACATTAAATAAATTTCAGTGTATTAAAAAATACCTGATATGACCATTGGTTAGATTAAACAAATATAAAGAAATTAAAGCAGTGTCGGGTTCTGTCTCTGGAACAGTAGCTCTTGATATCGGTAGACTTGTGTTACAGTGGGTGTATGTAGGTCTGAGTATCGGTAGACATTGTAACGGTAGAATTGTCTGTCGGTAGACTTGATGTACCGGTAGCGGTGGACTTGTAATAGTAGCGGTGGCTCTGCCTTTACCAGTAGCGGTAACTGTCGACTTCATTGTATCGGTAGCTCTATCAGTAGACTTTAATGTATTGGTCACTGTGAGCTGTAACGGTTGCTATCTTGTAACGGTAGCTATTTTTTCTGATGGTAGCTGCTGTCTAATGGTTCCTCTACTCTGTATCGGTAGCTAGTTTGTAACGGTAGCTGAAAACTGTTTGTGCATTCACTTGGCAGAATGAGTTAAGTCATAGTAAACATATATCGGATAATTCAAAAGACTAAATTTAAGCATAATGAAGGTAACAACATATAGTAAAGTATATTTGGAATGTATTAAGCATAATCAAGATATAAAGAAAGAATGGTTGGGATTATCAAAACACAATAAAGCAACTTAATTCCAGAGGTTTCAACATATATAATTTAGGTAAACAAAATATCTTAATATTTTGTTAATGGGATGAATATCGAATTATCTTTTTAAATAATATATTATTTTAATATGGCTTTACAGTGATTTTGGTTTATTATGGAAATGATTATCATATTTTAGAGATTATATTAGTAGGGAAAAAATATTTTTCGTTATAAGAATTTATATATGAGAAATTTAAATTAGAGATAAATATTAAATTAATCTCTCAAGACTATGTGATCAAATCATTCCGAATTTACGGTTTTGAAGCTGGTCAAGAATAGTTTTAATAATTTTTTGGTTAGTAGTATATTAAACTTTGGGGATTGTTAGTGAAGCATTAGACATTAATTTTATATTTAATCATATAAAGGTTTATTAATTTTTTTAATTCTATTACCTTTTATTAAATTTGTTGTTTTTTAATCATTAAACATAGTAGGAATGTCATTTTAATAATCTATTGAATTATGTGATTCATTAGAAATTGATTATAGTTCTTCAGGCATGTAAAATTTATCTTGAATACTCATCATTCAATATAAAAAATGAGATTGTGGTGGGAATTCATTAAAGGTTGAAATTTTACATGTCAAGTATATTTTCTTATGTTATAATTCTATATGTTAAAGTATTTACCCTCAACTAGGAAAAGTATCTTGAAAGAAATATATTTTTTATTACCATAATTTTTGAGGAATTTATTGTCTTTGTCACACCTCTTTTTTTAGGATTTTTTCCCATAACTTTATCTTAAAAATTTACTTTCTAGTGATTAATCTTCTTTATCAATATCCAAAATATTTGGGGAATTAATTTTACCTCCATGTATATATTTTGACTTCTCATTAATGTTCTCAAATTTGGGAACCTATTTATGTTTTATTCTAAATGAACATCATATTCCCTTTCCATCTTTTCAAGATGAATTTATATTTACCCTTCTTACAATGTGAGATATCAAAAAATTATTTTCAAAATTCCAACCATTTATTATTGATCTCAAGTTCAAATTTTTGGAAATAAAATTTTTAAAGGGGTAATGAAACACGTGGATATTTTAAATATAAGACTTTGTTTGATATTGTGTACAACATGTAAGACTGAGACTAAACAAACCATGAAATATTAATATTTAATTGTTATAGTTATTACCCAAATAATAAATTGGAGGGTATGATTGATATTAACTAAATTATTAAACATATTTAAGTTTCATACTAAACAAAAATATATTGATAAATTTTTAGTAAGTAATTACCTATTTTTGTTAAAGAAATTGCATGCTACAAAAATACGTTTTCTTCAAAAATGATTTATATTGATTTGGTGATAAAATATTTTCATTAATTTATGAAAAATTTAGAAATCATATTTGATAAGAATTAAATTTTTTTAAAAATTATACTATCTATATTATCTGGTCGAGAATTTTTATTATTTTTCTAAAAAGATTTATTTTTCATTGAATAGTGAAAAATACTAGTTTTTTAAAATGGTCATTTTATTTCATTTAAAAGTATAATTTCTAATTGAATCTGATCTCGATGTAATTTAAGTATTAATTATTTTAAAAAATCATAATTAATTAAATTTGCATAATATTTATACCTAATTTTGGTAGGACTATATTTTTGGGCTTCAAAGCGCATTTTTCTCAGAGTTCTTTTTCTTTTTCTTTTTTCATTTTAATGTTAAAATACTTTCTTACACATAATTAGATTAAATTATGGAAATTTTATTCCATATTTTTAATCAATAGGTGTAAATCTTGTAAATAGTTCTATTTTTATTTTTTGTCATTATGAATAGTAATCGTGTTAAATATTTGTAACCTCGATAAGACAAAAGATGGGTAAATCATGGGTCAAGATATGAAATAAAATCTCTAAATCAACCCAATACTTTAATTAGTTCTATTTTATGGTATAAATACAACCATGTATATCTAAAATTCAAATATATTCCATTTTGAATCTCTTTCCCATTAAATATTACATTTATATTATTTTAAGTAAAGAATATTCCAAAATATCACTCTCATACTTTTAATTTCTATAACAATTTATGAGAGGGATAAAAACTTATTTTAAGTTATAAAGGGTTATTTGAAATATAAATTATTTTATTATTATGGTAATTAATTTTTAATTTTTAGTGATGTAATAATTACACTAAATTATTACGCAAAACCAACATAGTGCTTGTGAAAGCAACAGAAAAATTAAATAATGAATTTTAAAAATAATAAAAGTAATAATTTATGGATGATTTATAGTGTCCCAATATTATTAAAGTAAAATTGAACATATTATATATATGTTTTAATGTTTTATATTCCAATTCCATTGTTGTCGTGTTGTTTTTATAGTCAAATTATGTGAATAGTTCTTAAAATGAAATTAATAGTATTTTATATTAAATATTAGTTTATTAAATTATTTAAAAATCCTAAAAAATGTAAATTAGGATAATTATAATGATAAATGGTCAAAAATTTCATCCCTTGTACACTTATCATCCAATTTTCACCTTATAAGTAAAATCATAAACCTGAATATTAAATATTTAATTATCATAGTTAAGGTTAAAATTGGTTAACTGATGGATTTAATAAAAATACAAGGTTTAAAATGATAAAAAAACATTTAAAAATATTATTGAGAACTTAAATTATGACAAAATTATTCATATACCTGAATTTCATTTCATTTTGGGACCATTTTACATTATCCAGACACATATTATATTATAATATTTTATGTATTTTCAAAAACAACATTATTGATATTTTATAATATATAATATTGTATTAAATGTCTTAAAATTATTAAAAAACTTATACTCATAAAATTGAATATTATATGGTTTAAAATATTATCCATGGTCTGTTTATGGCTTAATTTTCTATTTATATAACTTTCTTTTATATTAAAGTGTAAAAACATTGCTATCATCATAATTGTCGAAATAAACATAATATATAGTTGTAAAACTTTTATTCTATCAAATTATTTCAAATCATAATAATCCTATATTCTAAATATATCATTTTGGATCCATTTATTCATAAAAATTAAATTTAATTTAATTAATACTTTAAGTAATTCCAAGAGGGTCCCTCCCCTCACTTATTAAAGGGAACCTCTTATAATATTATCCTAAAACATGAATAACAATATTTTTAAAAATATATATATTCTAACATCATACTAACATACAACCCCACACTATAGAGGTATTATTTTTAGAATAATTCAAAACTAATAGGTCTTATGTTGTAAATAACTAGAGGTTGTACGAAGAAGAGTTATAGCTTTTAACAGAAGTTTTAGTTTTATTTCTTGTTGTACCTCCATAAAATATTCTCCCACAATAATTAAATAATAAATGTATTGTATTCCATATACTTATATTGTTATATGTTGATATCATAACATATTTTAATCTACTTATTCCATCAAATGACCAATAAATCCATCATTCATGTGTACGCCGATCTAATTCCTCACAAACAAATAAAATTTGATATCCATCACCACATCTCATGGATATTTACAATGATGGATTTACTGTATATATATGATATTAATGAAATAATGTTAAATCTATAAATATAATAATTTATATTTTTTCATACCTTTCCATCCATTGAAAAAATATAACATGGTTTGTGTGTATGTTTGGATTACCACCTCCCTGAATCGATGTGATTCATTTTTCATAAAACAATGGATATTATATATATGTATATTTAATGAAATAATATGATATTTCTTATAATATATTAATTTTATAAAGATAAATTAATAAATACCATCATTCCAATATGTTCAATGAAAAAATGATACGTTACACATACATATGTGCATCATACTATCTTCATGATTTTAACGTAGTTCATTTTCCATAACCATATATTTAGGAATTGTTTTATAAGTAATTTTAATATATAAAAGTTATAATTATTTCAAGATTTTTATTCTGGATATTATGGAATTATTTATTCTTAGAACATAGTCAACTTACCAAAATCAGTTTGGACATATGAGTTGAATATCTTGAAAACATCCAACATGTACATAATGCATTAACTATTTGTATATAAATTAGTATTAAATAAAATATAAGGAAGAATAAAATTGAAATAATTAAGAAAGTTAAGAGTTAAAATAATTTTATTATTTAAGAATATAAATAATGTAAATGTTGAGTCAGAATCGAGGTAAAATTAAGTAATAAGTAGGGGAAATGTATTATTGTACAATAGCCAATACAAAAGGAACACTAAAATAAACCATTTTGATTTACTAGATCAACTCAAGGAGGATATGAAAAAATAATGAAAACACTTATATTCCCATTTTTACTAAATAAAATGAAAATAACAACATTTTATCCTCTAATACGCATAGTTACAGTTAATTTACTTTTTGGGTATATCATTAAAATAATTAAATTATCCATTTGAACTACAAACTAAATAAAAATAAAAATATAAAAAATATCATGTTCTAAAAGAATTACCAATTGAATATTTTTAATTGTATATTTCTCCACTGATTAAAATGAATTCTTACTATCATCTAATGTCTTTAATTAATTATTTTAAAAATAAATGAATACATTCACTAAAATACATATAATGATATTAACAAATTCACTCATTAATGATCTAACAAAATGACATTATGTATCGTAAAAATCATCTGTAATATATATAGATAATTAATATTATCCTAAAAGTATTTAGGGAAATAAATTAGATTTATTATAATTTAAAAAGAGTCAAAAGTTTAAAATAAAAAGTATTTTTGTTATATATATATAATGGTTTTATAATTAAAACCTGAAAAATGACTATATAGAATAAAATCCTAATCATTTTATCATGAAATAAAAAAATTATTTATATAAAACAAGGAATCTGTTTAAACAATATTAAAAAATATATGGTTAAAGGTAATAAATATTTGAAATTTATCTACCATAATTATGGTCTGATCTTCTTTATTTTAAAATGAATTCATATAATACATTTGAATTAATTTTCATCATCCATTAAATATAATGAAAAATAAAACAATTACAACACCCTAAATGTTTATCCAAATAGCATAAACTCTCCTTTATAAAAGTAGTTATACATATAACCCAAAATGTTAGAATTCAAGATTTCAAAAACAATCATTGAGGATATCAAACTATGGTAAAATAGAATGAATTTGCAAGGTAAAAAATATAGAATTTCAACAATCTAAAAAGAGTGGAATCACTTGATTGGATATTACGTCAAAGGATACGTGACATTCCTATATGTTCAAGGTGAATCAGAATCATGAGAGGGACAATGCCCAACTTTTCTTTTCTTTTTCATTTCCAATGATTAATCTAAGATCAAGTGACAATGAACATCATGATCAATAAATTTGAATCAAATGACAAGTAAGGGGTGTTAACCTGGAACCAAGAGAGAGGAGATCAACACATGTTTTTTATAATTAATTTATTCAAATTAGAATTACCTCCAAGGTTATTGTCTCTTCATTGAGGAATCCATCCACATATCTGAAGTGAACCGCCATTGCACTATAGAATCCAAGTGTAGTATTCCTCTAACAGTGATTCTCATGTTCACTATTAAACACAAGAAGTCACCGAAGGAGTCTCTGGGTGTTAGCTCGGAATATCCTTGCACTTGTGATGTATTCCTCTGATCTCCTTGGGAACCACTTCCAAAGTATTCTCATTTATTTAGGGGAGGATAATCTCTATTGTCCTTGATAGAATTCTTGGAGAGGGACGAACTCTCTAGGCTTAAGATATTTTCTCCAATTCATTTTCACAATGATTTTCTTAGCTAGGGGTATCATAAAATAATCATAATTGGGTATTAATATCAATAGGGTTAAAATAAAAAAATGGGCAGTTCCCTTATTTATTTTATTAATCATAGTGAAACCTTATGTCATATAATAATAGTATTATTATTATTTTTTATTGACACACACCTAACATGTGAATTGTAATTAAATATTATTTATTAAAATAATATTCAACATTATTATTTCTCACTGGGCCTTTAAACTCAGTCTATAAATACTACACCATATTTATTGGACCTTGAATAATGTCTATTTATTTATTAAATAAACGTCACTACATTATTCTCTAATAAATAAATAAATATTATATTCACTAAATAGAAAATTATTATTTATTAAATATTACACCCATAATATAAATTCTATCTAATAAATACTATTAGAATAACTGGGATCAGGATTCCATGAATAATTATTAAACTAAAAACATGAATAATCTTTTCTCAATAGGTTAAATAATAAAAAATATATTATTTAATTGAGATACTAGATACATTTAGTGTGTGACCCTCTAGGAAACTTTCTTTCTGGAATTAGGTAGAGCAGCCTAAATTCCAAGGATATCATCGAGAAACATGCTAATGAACTCATAAAGCAATAAATTAATGCTGCAATGACATGTCACATTATACAAATGTTTACCATGTGATATAATCCCTTTGTCTCATTATCTCTAATCAAGCTGGTTTCATGATAGTTCCCTCAACCCATGTGCTTGATTTATCTTTCTTTGACTTCCGAGAAATTGAAATTTCCTACAGAACGCCATGGACTTGGATTTATTTATCATATATTTTTTCCATAAAAGGGCCAGAGACATCAACCTTTGTTAAATAACTGAAGGTATAAATCCTTTCTTGCATTATTCCTTAAAATAGTATTGCTCATGATGCACCCAACATATCATACCTTGTCGCAAACAAATGTCATCACAGTTTTCATCAATACATCTAAGTTTATAAGTAATAATACTCATTAATAATAATCTTAAAGACTATAGACCAATACAAACATCTATAGATAGGAACATCCAATGACACATAGAAATATGGATTTACTAATCATGGGTCTTGTTCTCAGAATAACCTCCTAGATATTACCAAGGGAGTACACCATGAGAAAGTTCTTTAAAGTCCTATTAGTCTCCACTCCTAATATCCTGTATCATTTGTTTCCCTAAATTAATATCATTAGGATATAGAGCATATATTGAAGAATAGTGTCAGAGCACTTCTGTGTTCTCATCACAGCTGGGATCTTCTATGAACTTTTAGTGAGATAACTACTCTTAGAAAATTATCACATTTAATGTCACAAATAATAACAATCATGATGTGAAAAAAAAATTATTAATATTTAAAAACATGAATATAATTTATCATAAAGTAAATAAAGAAGTTGGTTCTTGGGAACCAACTCTAACATACTCCCTCGTGCACTAGATCCAAGAGCTAACAAACTTCAGTTCGCTAGTTGTCACATGATAATCATGCTTCTACTGAGATATGTCTTTACTCATGGGATATACCACATTCTCTTCTATGGGTACTATCCTCAATAAAACTTCACTTCTCTGATAAAAATACCTCAAGAGGTGATACTTCTGGATTATGTTCTTTTTTTTACGTGTCCTTGGATCTTTTTCAAGATCTACGACTACAATATTATCAAAATACACTGCGATAGGGTCTTTACTGCTATGTACCACATCAAGATTATGGAAAAATTTATGAATCTTTATTTCTTCCCTAGCTACATTAGAAGCCACTATATACTTAGACTCCACTGTAGAATCTGCTACAACTGGGTATTTTGAAATAATTCAGCTCACATCACCTCTGTTGAGTCAAAATACATATCCTGATAGCAACATTATATCAATATGATCTATCTAAAAACCATCATCATCATACCCTCTTATGAAAAGCTTCTCATATCATCCATACAATAGTAAAATATCTTTTGTTTTTCTTACATAGTTAAGGATTTTCTTAACATCATTCCAATGTTGTTATCCTAGATATTTTGGATATCATCCTACCATGATCAATGTATAGGCAACATCAAATCTAGTACATAACATGGAATAAATGATTGATCCTATCGCTGAATTGTATGAGATATTACTCATTCTTCTTGTCTCTTGTTGTGTATGGGGAAACATTTTCTTATATAGATTCAAACCATTTGACACAAGAACCAGTACCCTCTTGGATTATTCCATACTAAATATCTTTAGTATCTAGAAAATATATATACATTGAATTAGTCTAAGAATCATGTTTAATCTATCCTAAATGATATTCCTCCAAAGAATGTATTCTTTTTCATCTAAGCCCATCATGGAAAAGAACTTGTTCAACCTATCATTAACTGACTATAAGACTAGTATGTCATTTATAGTAAGTAATATATCATTGACATACACTACTAGGATAACGATTGCATTCCCATTAAAACTTTAATAAACTCAAGGCTCACATTCATTCTTAATGAAACCAATTTCTCTTATGGATTCATCGAATCAATTATCCCATGATAAAGATTCTTTCATCAATCTATAAATGGATCTATGAAACCTGAAAACTCTTTTGGGATGACCTGGTGTCACAAACCCTTCTAGTTGTGTCATTTAGACATATTCCTGAAGGTTCCTATTAAGTAATGATGTTTTGACATCCATCTCCAAAATCTCATTATCATGGTATGATTTTATGGAAAGTATGATTCTTATGGATTTAAACATGGAAAATGGTGAATATTTTTCATCATAGACAATACCATGATGTTTTTTAAAACCATTAACCACTATCCTTTCTTTATAATTATTTACTTTACCTTACATTCCTTGTTTTCTCTTTAATACCCATTTACACCCAAAATGATTTACATCAAATTCCGCATCAACCAGAATATAGACTTGCTTATGATACAATGAATTCATCTCAGAATTCATAAATTATAGCCATATTGTAACTTCTGATATCTTTATTACAACTTAGTTTGATAGAGGTTCATAATTTTCTAATAATAATGATTCACCATCGTTAGTGACTAGAAAACTGTATCTCACTAGTTCTCTTACCTCTCTTACACTCTTATACGGTACTTATGTTTCAGGAACTACAACTTCCATGGGGACCTGTGGAATCTATTCCTATACCAAATCCTTTGTATCATGGGAATAAACATTATCAAATTAAATTTATCCCCAACTATTATTTTTGATAATATTTTCCATCTCAAGAAATAAAACTTGTCTAGTGGAAATCTCTTTCTTTTGTGAGGGTTTTTATAGGAATTATCCATTTTTTCCCTAAGTACACCCTATAATGATACACTTTGTGCCTCTGGGTGATAGTTTTTTGCCTGAGAAAGCCTTAAAATGGCTCGCAACCGTATTCATGTGTATGTTACAAAAATATTTTCTTTCCATTCCAAACCTCAGAGGGAATTCTGTTATCTTCTTTAGTTGGTAATAAGTTTAATGTGTATGTCTCAATTCATAATGCATATCCCCAAAAGGAAAATGTAATATTTTCATGACTCATCATAGACATTACCATGTCCAACAAGGTATGATTCCTTCATTCCCTAACTCCATTCCACTGTGGTGTATAAGGTGGAGTGAGTTGATATAGAATCCCAAACTCACATAGAAATTCGATGAATTCTTGATTAATATATTTACCACCTCAACCTGATAAAATATTCTTTATCTTCTTACCTTGTATATTCTTTACTTCATTATTTAATTCCTTTAATTTCTCAATGGAATCAGATTTATACCTCATCAAGTAAATATATCTATTTCTAATCAAGTCATTATTAAAAGTCATGATGTAAGAATATCCACCTCAGGATTTTACTCTTAATGATTAACACACATCAGTGTGTACCAATCCTAGAAGCTCTGTGGCCCTTTTATCTTATCCACTAAACGGAAGTTTTGTTATTTTTTCATGTAAACAGGCATTCCATCTATCAATTGGTTTTATCTCATATGATTCTAAATATCCATATTAAATGTGATTTTTCAAATGCTTCTCATTTACATGACCGAGATGGTGACTCCAAATATGGGTTATATATGAGTCATGTGAACTTGATTCATTATCAATTAAAAACACATGGCTTTTGTAATTTAATATATACATATAGTTATTTAAATGTCCCATACCATAACATATGTTTTCCTTATAGAATCAACAAATTTTATTTCCAATTTTGAAAAAAAAACCATATGTATCTAACCTTGATATAGAAATTATGTTTTTGGTAAAGTTAGGTACATAATAAAAATCACGTAAAACCAAAATCATTCCCATTGGAAATAAAAGGTGGTAATTACCAATGGTAAGATCAACCATCCTCACACCATTGGTAGCTCGCAGATCAACCTCTACTCCGGAAATCTTCCAGAATCCACTTGGTTCCTGCATTTGGATATAGATATGAGCACCAAAAGTTGTATCTAATACCCAATGTTTAGATATTGAAACATTTAACTCAATAATAAATACACTATTATCATCCCCATGATTTTAGGTGCATTTATTCTTCAAGTGGATTAGCGTGACACATGTAAAACATACTACCTTCTTTCCACTTCCTTGCCTCTGTATCTTTTTCTTCTTGGTAGAATAGTTCTCAGGAGATTTTGACTATTTATAAGTATTGGGACCATATTACATGTCCTTCCTCTTCTTATTCACAATAAAGACTTCAAGTTTTTACACCCCATATCCTCACCCACTTGGTAAATCAAGGATAAATGTTGTAATATAATTTTCCCATTATTTCTCATATTATAATTCACAATAAAACTGGATAAGATATTGGGAGGTAATGAATGTATGAGATCTATACACAACTCATCTATGAATTTAATACCTAAGATTTCTTGGCATTCAATGTAGCCAATAATCAGGACTATATCAGGCCCAGCTGGTGTAGACTCTCCAAGATTAGGGGTAAAAAGCATTAGATATATCATACCTCTCTTATTCTGCCTTCTCTGGATAGAGATATAAAGGCGAGACATCATGATATATACATACATATCCTCATATTTCTTTAATATCTCATAGGACATAGATAATAGCATGACTCGCTGAACATCTATAAAATCATTTAGATATTTCTCACAGAGAGATATCTCTTCATCACTTGCCTCATTTTTAGGTGCAACTGGTAAAGGTTATTCTATCACATATAATTTCCTTTCATGGAGAACGATGATGCGTACATACCGCTACCATTCATAGAAATTCATACCAGTGAGAAGGTTTTCCTTCTTGAATTTGGATCACATCAATATGTTTTTTTAATTTTTAATGATGTTTCTATAAATAAGATAAGAAGATATTTAGAAACATATATGATAAATTTAGATAAATAAATATATATTATATTTACTAGTATCCCACTATTTTATTGAAACCCAATAGCCCTCACCATTGGATTTTTAATATTCTGTTTCATGGACATTCTAGTAGTAAGGATCCATATTTACCTTCTCATTAACCAAAATTTGGATTGTTAAGAAACTTAAAAGGTTTTAGGTAGGTATTTCAAATGGTAATTGCATTAAATCACAGTTCGGTGAACTATTTAGTGGACTCCCATATCCTAAAATCCTTTAATTTAATTTCTTCAACCTTTGCCTCTCAATTACACCAAGTCCCACTTTGGTTGCCAACCCTTGATGTGAACCAAGTCAATTCAACCCCAAACCTCATGTTAGGATTCCCGGATAATTGAAAGCACCCCCAACATTGGCTGGTCAAGCATTTTTAATTATGGTTGGATTCTAACTGAAGTAATGGAAGGCTATACCGACAAAACATTTTTTTGAGGGATTTTATCCTTTACGCATACATTTACAATTATTATATTTATCACTTGATTGTTAATATTATGTGGGATTAATTAAGTGGTTAACCATGTTTTTAGATAATAATAAAGAATAATTTAGTTTATTTTAGTTTCATATTGCATGTTTATTAATTCATATATTATGTCATTGTAACAAAACATCCATAATGAATAACCATGCAACTGACAAAAATAAAATAAAGGGTATGATAATGAGATTATTCTAATGGTTTGTTTATCTAGCAGTTGATAAACCAACTACTAACCTAGGGTAGAAACAACTTAAACCAATTAGGTTCGTGTTTATAGCTTTACACCTATCCACCTTTGTATCTCCTTGGATTGGTTTTACCTCATCTCTTAACTTGAATTTCCACTACTAGCTTAGGAGATCTATCTATTACATATAAGTTTACTCACACATAGGTGAGGAATAAAAGGGGGTTTAGATAAATGAATCCATGGGTAGGATGGCTTTAAATATTAATGAGGAGAGAAGGCTTGAATGACAATAATTTAATTTATTAATAAAATAATATAAAACCAACCACATACAATGGTCTGGTATATCTCATGATCATCCACTACCATATAATGAATTAAATATTTAATAAATCTGGAATTTAATTCATAATCATTATTTTTCAATAAAATCATGATCAAATCAATTAATTATTATCTTTAATTAACTAACACTTTTATCTTTATATTTATATAATTTTACTGATATTCCCATCATTTATAATTTTAAAGCATTAAATAAATTCATTTAAAATTAAATATATACATAACTTGTACCGTGGAGGTAACCCGGTGAATACTCATCCAAATCTAACCAATATATATTATAATTGTATGAAATTTATTATTTTTTATATATATCATGCACAACATATCACATATTTTCCTGATGTGTACTTTATAGATGATTACATGAATTACTTGAGTTTTTGGTATCATGTCATGATTTAATTCATGTAGAATAATAACTATAATACTACTTATACATGACATGAAGATCTTCAAAATTACATAGAAATTAATTAAATATTTAAATATTTATGTATATTAAAACCAATCATATGGTTTTTCCTATATTTATGACCACACAAAAGTACATGTCTAAAGGTTTAAAATGTAAAAAAATAAATTTAAAATATGTTTAATATGGTAAAATTACACGACAAGTAGATCTACTCTAGACAATGTGTATACCCTTTATCATTTATCTGATGTCCACGCCTAGAGACTTATCGTGTGAGGCATTATTCAGAAAACATGGAGTACACATCTTTTCTAGTTGTCCACATGCCATGTTGACTCAATGTTACATGATCATAGGTCGGCTAGGCCATTTATGGAATACACGGCCCGATCCTTGCTCGAAGGGACTACACACCGCGTATAATGGGTCACACAATGTGTATTATAGATGACCACGTGGCAGTTAATCCTGGTCAACATGTGGTGTATTAATGGTGTAATTAACTCCTGAATCAATGAAAAATCTAAAATTGATTTATGAATCAATATTCATGCATTGAACATGACTAAAGATCATGTAATTCTGATTACATGTCGTGTAGTCTCGTGTTGTACAACCGGAATCCTTGGCACCTCTAGATGAGATCCAATGTTTTATTTTAATCATAAAATTATTTGTTTCTATTATATTTGTGAGAAATGATAGAGGAATAAATTGATCTCGTAATTAAAATTTAAAGAACGATTAAACTCGAATTGAAAAACTAAAGTATGAATATGTAAATCACAAAAAAAACTAAATAATTATAAAGAATGATGAACTTAGTTCTGATACCTTATGCAGGTTCTGAGCACAAAAAAATTGTATGAGGGATGGTGCCCTATATTTCTTTTTTCCATTATCAATGATTAATATGAGATCAAGAGATGATGAATGCTTTGATCAACATATTTGAATCAAAGAACAAAAAAGTATTATTAGCCTCGAACCAAGATAGAAGACATAAATACATGTTTTTTATAATTATTTTAATTAAATAAGAATTACCTCCAAGGTTATTCTTTCGTCATTGATGCGTCTGGCCATAAATGTACAGTGCTCCATCATTTCATTGTATAATCCAGGCATATGATTCATATAATGGTGATCCACACATCCTCCATGAATGTTCAAACATCACCAAATGAGTCTCTGAGTTCTATCATGGAATATCGTTGTGCTTATGATGTCCACCTTTGATCTCCTTGAGTACCACTTCCAATGTATTCTCTTTAATCCAGTGGAGGGTGATCTCTCTCTTTCTTGAGAGTGTTCTTAGAGGGGGATGAACTTTGTGGGCTTCAAATATTTTTTGCAATTTAGTATGCATGATGTTTTGTTTGGCTAGGGTTATGAGAAAATAATCATTATTGGGTATTTATATCACTAGAGATGAAATAAAATAATCTCACAAGTTCCATTAACTATTTTATTTATACTAGATAAACCCTATGTCAAATAATAATTGTATTATTATTATTATTTCTTGACACATTCCTAACTTGTGAATTATAGTTAAATATTATTTATTAAAATAATATTCAACATTATTATTTCTCACTGGACCATTGAACTCGGTCCACTAATCATACACCATACTTATTGGACATTGAATAATGTTTATTAATTAATTAAATAAATGTCACTTAATTATTCGCCAATAAATATATAAATATTATATTCACTAAATAGAATATAAATATTTATTAAATATTCCACCCATAATCTATATATTCTCTCAATGTAAGGACACGTAAATTTCATGGAAATTTTTTTCTTAATTTTCTTTGGAATTTTACAAGTACGCAGTTTCTGACGGCACCTAATTCCGAGGCCCAGTGTGCCCGGAATCATTTTCCGAAGTTTGGCTCGGGTACGTTCATTGACCGAACGAGCGGGTTTTTCTAAATTTTGAACCGGTGCTCGGAATCGAATTCTGAGGGCACCAATGGAATCGCAGTGCCTGTATTTTCTTAGAAATGCCTCTTCCGGAGTAGTGTTTTCTCGGGTGTGGTTTTTAATTTTTGGGCTTAAAGTTAAGAAATAAAATAATGTGGTACGACAACTTTATTTTATTTCACTTAAAGCCGCTTAAAATCCACTTAAATCTTCTTAATCTGAGTTGATGCGGATAGGGTGCTATCCAAAAATATCTTACCCTCTTGGTAGGATATTTGTGAGGTGGGGCCCGCACGAGCCCCACCGTTTCTTTTCCGCTAAGTAATGCCCCCGCGAAAACCCGTCATTATGAAAGTCAACTGACACATTTTCTTAAATTCTTAACGCACCAATTAATTGGGCGGTTAACTTTGTTAAATTAATTCTATGAATTAATGAGTCGTTACTTAACTTATCTTTTTTCGTTGGTTGGCACGTTAATAAAATAACACCAACATTCTTCTTCTTGTGTGTTGTTCGTTGAGAGGATTTTGACAGAACCTTATGTCCTTGAACCTCCTTCGCGAAGAACGCGAAGAACGTGAAGAACGCGAAGAACGTCAGCCTCCAACGAAGGGTGAAGAAGAACGTTGAGCCCTCGGAGATCAACGACACGATGCCAAGTTCCGCGACGCCGACGATTCTTCTCCCGCGACGTTCTTCTGCGACGTTCCTTCATCCGTGAAAAATCTTCGATCATCCGTTGAGGTGAGAGATTGCGGACCTTTTAATTCTTTGTGGTTTATAACAACAACATGGATTTAATTGTTATAATTAAATCTGTATGTTCTTGATCCTCAGAGTTCATCGACGCAACTCCGTGTACCACAATTATGCGACGCCCTTCCACGACGCGAAGATCCTCTTCTCCCGCGACGATCAATTCAGCGAAGAACGCACGTTCGGCGACTACGACGATGTAGGGGTTTGTTGTGAAATAATTTATATTTCCATGGATGTTTCTCCTAAGACAAAGAACCAGGATCAAGTTCAATTTTAATTTATTAAATTTTATCTTGTTACGTTTCCATATGATAATTTATTCTTCCCGATTGTTATCACCTAACGCGGAGGGTGCGGGCCAAACAAACACGGACCGACGACCCTCCGTAGTTCTTCATTGATGTGAGGATTGGCAGGTGGTGACAAAACATGCCGCAGAGGTGATTCATTGTTTCTGCAGTGAAGTACGGGACCCGGGAGGAGCTACAGCGCAGATAGAAACGAAATCGGACCACCGGAGCAACTCCGGTGGCCCGCGGAACCCACCGGCGTCCGGAGGCGGCGGCGCCCTGGCGCGCCGCGATATAGGGCCGCCGCGGCTGAATCCGTGGCGGCGGCGGCCAGAGGACCCATGGCCGCATGGGTCCGGCACACACAGGAAGCGGCTTTGTCGCGTCCGCTGATCCAGCGCGACCCCACGTGGGCCGCGGATTCTCTTCTCGCGGGGACTTCACGCCCCGCGGCTCCATTGCTTGGCCGCTCGGCTGAGCCGAGCTGACCCGCCAGCCGAGTCGTGCCCAGGCCAGCCCGGGCCGCGCCGAACCATTTCGGACCTGTGTCGGGTCGACCCGGTTTGGGCCGACCCGGGGGGGTTGGGCCGGGTCGGCCCTGGCCCAGACCCCCCGTCTCCGGATGTTTTCGTTCTTTTCCTCATAACATGAGCTATGAGCATCCGAAAAACACGCCGTCAGTGGAAATGCGATCCTTGGATCGGGACGGTCGTTTTAGTATATCACACTAAAGTTTTCAGAATACTTGGGTTCGGCCGGGTTGGTTCGTACACGAAACCAACCGGGCCCTCTGAGCGGAAACGCTCATATCTTGAGCTTCGGACATCCGATTGATGTGCCGTCGACTTTGTTGAATTCCTCTAAGTGAGATGGGTCTTTTGGCTTACTCCGACCGAGGTTTGGATGCAGGTGGAGTACGGTCCGGTTGGTTTTCCCTTAAAAACCAACCGGGCCCTAGGACGAAAAAGCCAATAACTCGCAGACCGGGCGTCCGATTGATGCGCCGTCTGCGACGTCGGGTTCCTGTTGACAATACGGAACTTTTGGATACATCAAATCTGGTCTATGTGTCAGTTGATGTATCAGCCTCTCGGCTCGTGGAGCGGACCCTCCCGAACGAGCTTGCTGTGTGCGGGAACCCTAGAGCTAGCTGTGACTGCTACTGTGACGACGACGACTGTGCCGATATCCTCAGGGGATTCGATGACGACGACTACAGCATTCAGCGATCCTGTGTGGATCAGTGCTACTGATCCTGTGTGGGTCAGCGCTCAGCAGTTCTGTGTGAGCCAGCGCCTACAGGTCCTGTGTGGGTCTTTACGGGGGTTAGTTACCAATCGATCCTTTGTGGGTCAGATGCTTTGTGGGTCATTGCGGGGATTAGTACCTATCGATAATTTTTGGGTCCTATAGCTTAGATGGATCAGTGATGATCTCTATCGTCATTCGAAGAAGTATACCTGTCTAAGCTGAATCCTGTTTTACTTTCCTTTGTGGATTGTGTTGTGCTATCCTGTGTGGATTTATGTTTACTTTCCTTTTTGTATTGTGTTGTGCTATCCTGTGTGGATTTATGTTTTTCTTTCCTGTGTGTACTGGGTTGTACTTGAGCTCGGATTTTGGAGTTGAGCGAGAATTGATGACTTAGGTATATGTATGGGAATATACCTAAGCCTTGTCGGATATTACTTCGTGATTGTGTCTTTCCTTTGTGGTTTATCCTTTGTAGATTTTGGGAGACCTTCAGGGGTCTCAGGGTCCCTACTGAGTAGCTTATACTCACCCCTACATGGGCTATCCCAGCACTACGTTGTGTTGGTTGCAGACGACGAACATTTCTGATCGTGGTGGAGGCTTGCGGAGCAGGACGGTACCTGGAGGTGGACCACTGGGCGGGACGTACTCGGAGTGGTCGGCTGGACCCGAGGAGCAGTGGAGGCTTTCTGTACCCACCCTTCAAGTGGGACTTCTAGTGGACGGATCGACGTTGTTGTTTTACTTTTCAGTTGCTGTTTACCCTTTCGAGTTGTACTTTACTTTCAGTTTGGGTTTGTATACTGGCCCACTTACTTTTCCGCACTTACTGGTGTACCAGTTTTTACTTAGTGTTTACTTTTTCCGCTTGCTTACTCTATGGTGCTTGTTTACTTTACAAAGGAAATGCCTTCCCTTTACCGGGATTTATGCCTTTCTGCTAGTCGCCAGCCCCTAGCCTATGGAAGGCGGGCTTGGGGTAGTCACGGAACGGGCCCCGAGGAAGGGTCGCGAAAAATTGGTATCAAAGGGGTAGGTTCTACCGCCGACTCTGATCTTTCTTCTATGTTAAGAAATAGTGTTAAGCGTATTGACTGTGGTTATCATTCCAGGGAGCCCAGTGTTGGTGAGGCGGTCGACATATCCGTACACCAGGACCCTGACTTCTGATTTATGACTTAATGCACGAAAATATTGATTGCATGTGTGTTTCAAGTTTTCTTTGTGATTACTATATGTCAGCTCACCAGGTATATTGTTCTGACCGTGGCGCACCTGTTTCCTTTTCAGGATGGCCCCATGACGGCAGCCAGCTATGGTTCCGAGAGTCGTACGTGACGACAGCCCGCTGAGCGACGAGGACTCGGTGCAGGGCCCTTTGACAGCAGCGGCACCGGCGGTACCTCTACCCACCGAGCCCCCGATGCTTCCAGCACCAGCCTCTGACGATGCATGTCACCTCAGTGCACTGCATGAGTTCCAGCGCCAGCGACCGCCCAGGTTCCACGGGGAGACGGACCCCCAGGCAGCCGAGGACTGGATGGAGGCAGTGGTACGAGTTTTCAGGCTAGTGAGGACACTAGCAGACCTCATGGTGATCCTCACTGCGAGGCTACTGCACGCAGCAGCGGGACGATGGTGGAGCTTGATGCTCCAAGTGCACGATGAGGCATCTCTCCTCTGGACAGACTTTGAGGGCCTCTTCCGCTCAGAGTTCATCCCGGACACCCTCCGTGCGGTGCGCATCCAAGAGCTTCTTTATCTGCGGCAGGGCAGCCTGACGGTCGCCCAGTACTCGGCGAGATTTAGTGATCTCTCGCGCTACTCCACCGACATGGTATGGGACCCATTCTTCCGGGTCCGGACATTTGAGCAGGGATTGAGACACGAGATCAGGGCATCGCTGATCTCCCTCAGCATTCCGACTCAGGCAGGAGTACTGGAGCGAGCCCTTCTGATCGAGAGCTTTCTTGCTGAGTCCACAGCGAGACCTACCACAGGGCGACAGGTAGCAAAGTCTTTGGCAGCAGGTAGCCAACGGATGACTCATGGGTCTAGGTAGACCAGACCTTCTGGCAGACGACCTCAGGACACTGGCTCAGTAGTGCGGGGAACACAGCATGGAGCCAGTCTTTCGAGAGACAGGCAGTGCTACGCATGCGGCGGGTAGGGCCACATGGCTCGTGACTGCCCAACCCGCCGTGCCGAGGAGCAGCAGACGGTGGAGGGGCCACCCAGGAAGAGGCAGAGGGTCGACCGTGGCTGTCCGCAGGGAGCAGGCGGATGAGGCAGGGGAGCTGGCCGAGCAGCAGGTGGTGGGCGACGCTTTGAGGCTCTGCCACCACCACCACCAGGAGGTCCACCTCGACCACAGGGAGCTGGCGGGCAGAGATAGGCACAGCTCTAGGCAGCGGAGGCCTACGACCATGGCGCGCCCGAGATGATTTGAGATACGATCTGTGTCTATTCCACCCTTGTTGTAGTTCTTATAGACACAGGCGCGAGTCACTCTTTTATAGTCGCTGCCCTTGTTCGGAGCTCGGAGATTCTGATAGATCCGTTGGCTTGATCCTTACGGCTAGAGGATCCTACGGGAGCAGACTCGACGATTACGCACTGGTACCGGCAGTGTGAGCTTACTCTAGGAGGCGAGAGCTTCGGCTGGGATATTCTTGTAGCGGCGTCGAGGCCTTATGACGCCATCTTGGGCATGGATTGGTTATCTACAGTTCATGCTCAGATCGACTGTATTAGGCGCAAGGTGCGATGTGTACGCACCGACAGGAGCAGGTTCACCTTCACCGGCAAGAAGGGAGCCTTCACAGCACGGGATGGACTTTCGCAGAGTAGAGGACAGCCCATCACTCATCAGTTGTCTAGCCTCATCCTAGGAGCAGTTGACATGCGGAGTCCTAGTTTTCCTGCAGTGGTGGATCAGTTCGCGGTCGTCTTTCCCGACGATGTTCCAGGGCTACCTCCTCGCAGAGAGGTAGACTTTCATATCTACCTATACCTCAGGACAACCCCAATATCAACTCCAGCATATTGGATGGACCCCACTGAGCTTCGAGAGCTACGGGTACAGTTGGAGGACTTGCAGGGCAAGGGATTCATCCGACCCAGTGTTTCACCCTGGGATTCCTCGATATAGTTCGCCAAGAAGGCGGACGGGAGCTTGCGACTTCGTGTCGACTATCGTCACTTAAACCAGGTGACAGTGAGGAACAATTATCCGCTACCGAGGATTGATGACCTCTTCGATCAGCTCAAGGGAGCATGGTGGTTCTCGAAGATAGACCTCAGGTCAGGCTATCATCAGCTCAGAGTTCGGGACGAGGACGTGCAGAAGACGACCTTCAGATGTTGGTATGACCACTATGAGTTCTTGGTTATGCCATTCGGCATAACCAATGCTCCAGCAGTGTTCATGGGCCTCATGAATAGGATCTTTCAGCCATACCTCGATCGATTTGTCGTGGTCTTCATCGATGACATTTTGATATACTCGATGACTGAGGAGGAGCACACCTACCACTTACGGGTTGTACTAGACACACTCCAAGAGCACCAGCTTTATGGAAAGCTCTCGAAGTGTTAGTTCTGGATACGTGAGGTCCACTTCTTGGGCACGTCATTTTTGAGGCGGGAGTTGCGGTGGATCCCGCGAAGATCGAGGCAGTGCTAGCTTGGGAGCCACCCATGAGCGTGACAGAGGTGCGGAGTTTCTTGGGACTAGCTGGATACTATCGGAGATTCGTGCCAGACTTCTCCAGAGTTGCGGCACCACTCTCATCTTTGACAAAGATGGGGAAACCCTTTGTGTGGTCAAACAGATGTCTGCAGAGCTTCCAGGAGCTGAGACAGAGATTGACCAGCACCCCTATCCTCAGGTTGCCTGAGGAGGGATTAGGGTACGTAGTCTAATGCGATGCATCAGGGACCAGACTCAGATGTGTCCTGATGCAGGAGTGGGTAGATATCGCCTATGGATCACGTCAGTTGAGGCCACATGAGCAGAACTATGCTACCCATGACCTGGAGTTAGCAGTAGTGGTCTTCGCTTTGAATACATGGCGACACTATCTGATGGGCGAGGGATTTACAGTATTTTCTGACCACCAGAGTCTCAGGTACATCTTCTCGTAGAAGGACCTGAACCTGAGACAGCGGCTATGGCTCAAGTTTCTCCAGGACTATGACTTTGAGATAGTCTATACTCCTAGGAAGGGGAACGTGGTAGCCGATGCTCTCAGTAGGAGGACGGGAATTCAGCTACTTGAGGAGGCAACAGAGCAGCTAGCTGCTTTGAAGATATCCTTTGTGGATAGAGATGGATCAGCCTTCCTTCAGTCTCTCACAGTCACTCCTCCACTACTACAGCGGGTCAGATAGGCACAGCGTGGAGACGCCGACTGTGAGACGCGGCGTGCCCAAATATCCTCAGGGCAGGCACCTGATGGCTTCTCCCTTGGAGCAGAGCACAACATCCTATTCAGAGGACGTACCTTTTTACCAGTCACTTTACGAGAGGAGGTGCTGAGAGTGTTTCACACTTCTCCTTTGGCGGTACATCCTGGAGTGGTGAAGATGTACCAAGACCTCAGACGACAGCACTGGTGGCCGGGCATGAAGAAGGTTGTGGCAGAGTTCGTTTCACGATGCCTCACCTGCCAGCAGAAGAAGGCAGAGCATCAGGTACCAGCAGGCTTGGTACAGCCCTTGGAGGTCCCAGAGTGGAAGTGGGACGGGATATCTATGGACTTCGTGACTGGACTTCCACGCACTTCCAGAGGTCACGACTCCATCTGGGTGATTGTTGATCGACTCACCAAGTCGGATCACTTCTTACCCATCAGAGAGAAGGGCTCAGTGGAGAGATTGGGGCGTCTCTACATTCAGGAGATTGTACGTCTTCACGGTGTGACATCATCTATCGTCTCCGATCGAGATGCTCTCTTTACTTCTTGGCTTTGGAAGGGGTTGCAGGACGCGTTCGGAACACAGCTTCATCTGAGCACCGCCTTTCACCCTCAAACGGATGGACAGACGGAGAGGACCATTCAGACTCTCGAGGACATGCTCCGTGCATGTGTCCTCGTCTTTGGTCACAGCTGGGAGGACCACCTACACTTGGTGGAGTTCGCATACAACAACAACTACCACTTCACCATCAGAATGGAACCATACGAGGCATTGTACGGTAGACCTTGCAGATCTCCTTTGTGCTGGGCAGACCCTGGGGAGTCAGCACCTGTGGGACCAGAGATGGTCCAGACCACGACAGAGAAGGTCCAGGTCATCCAGGAGCGGATGGGGACAGCTCAGAGCCGGCAGAAGTCTTACGCTGACAGGAGGCGGATGCCACTAGAGTTCTAGGATGGCGACCACGTCTTCTTGCATGTCTCACCTCGATGTGGATTACGGAGATTCGGCCGAGGCGGCAAGTTGTCTCCATGCTTCATCGGGCCCTTCCAAGTCCTTAGAAGGATCAGCGAGGTGGCTTATCGCCTGGCTCTACCACCTCAGTTGCACCGGGTGCACGACGTCTTCCACATATCTTAGCGGAGGAGATACGTGCATGACCCGACGCACATCATTGACCATGGGGAGCTAGATGTTGATGATGGGGCGACTTTTGCGGAGGTCCTAGTGGAGATTGATGATCGAAAATAGAGGGTCATACGTGGATGGTCGATTCCTCTAGTGCGCATCAGATGGCCGCATGGGAACCTCCCAGAGAGCACTTGGGAGCGGGGGGCTCAGATGCGTGCTTAGTACCCACTTTTGTTTCCCTAGTTTATGATGTATCTTTACAGGGATGTAAATCCCTGAGGCGGGAGTGATGTAAAGACCGGTAAATTTCAAGCAAATTTTTTTCTTAATTTTATTTGGAATTTTACAAGAACACAGTTTCTGACGGCATTTAATTCCGAGGCCCGGTGTGCCCGGAATCATTTTCCGAAGTTTGGCTCGGGTACGTTCAGTGAACGAACGAGCGGGTTTTTCTAACTTTTGAACTGGTGCTCAGAATCGAATTCTGAGGGCACCGATGCAATCGCAGTGTCGGTATTTTCTTAGAAACGCCTCTTCCGGAGTTGCGTTTGCTCGGGTGTGGTTTTTAATTTTTGGGCTTAAAGTTAAGAAATAAAATAATGTGGTATGACAACTTTATTTTATTTCACTTAAAGCTGCTTAAAATCCACTTAAAGCTGCTTAAGCTGAGTTGATGCGGATAAGGTGCTATCCAAAAATATCCTACCCTCTTGGTAGGATATTTGTGAGGTGGGGCCCGCACGATCCCCACCGTTTCTTTTCCGCTAAGTAACGCCCCCGCGAAAACCCGTCATTATGAAAGTCAACTGACGCGTTTTCTTAAATTCTTAACGCACCAATTAATTGGGCGGTTAACTTCATTAAATTAATTCTATGAATTAATGAGTTGTTAATTAACAAATATTTTTTCGTTGGTTGGCACGTTAATAAAATAAGACCAACATTCTTCTTCTTGTGTGTTCTTCGTTGAGAGGGTTTTGACAGAACCTTAAGTCCTTCAACCTCCATCGCGAAGAACGCGAAGAACACGAAGAAAGCGAAGAACACCGACTTCCAATGAAGGGCGACGAAGAACGCTGAGCCCTCGGAGATCAACGATGTGACGTCAGGTTCCGCGACGCTGACGATTCTTCTCCCGCGACGTTCTTCTGCGACGTTCCTTCATCCGCGAAAAATCTTTGATCATCCGTTGAGGTGAGAGATTGCAGACCTTTTAATTCTTTATGGTTCATAACAACAACATGGATTTAATTGTTATAATTAAATCTGTATGTTCTTGATCCTCGGAGTTCGTTGACGTAACGGCGTGTACCGTGACGACGCGACGCCCTTCCGCGACGCGCCGATCCTCTTCTCTAGCGACGATCAATTCCGCGAAGAACGCACGTTCGACGACTACGATGAGGTAGGGGTTTGTTGTGAAATAATTTATATTTCCGTGGATGTTTCTCCTAAGAAAAAGAACCTGGATCAAGTGCAATTTTAATTTATTAAATTGTATCTTGTTATGTTTCCATATGATAATTTATTCTTCCCGATTGTTATCACCTAACGCGGAGGGTGCGGGCCAAACAAACATGGCCAGACGACCCTCCATAGTTCTTCGTTGATGTGCGGATTGGCGGGCGGTGACAAAACATGCCGCATAGGTGATTCGTTGTTTCCGCAGTGAAGTACGCGACCCGGGAGGAGCTACGGTGTAGAAGGAAACGATATCGGACCACCGGAGCAACTCTGGTGGCCCGCGGAACCCACCGGCGGCGCGGGTCGCCGGCGCGGCGGCACCCCGGCGTGCTGCCAGACAGGGCCTCCTCGGCTGAAGCCGCAGCGGTGGCGGCCAGCGGACGCATGGCCGCGCGGGTCCGGCACACATGGGATGCGGATTTTCCGCATCCGCTGATCCAGCGCGGCCCCACGTGGGTCGCGGCTTCTCTTCCCGCGGGGACTTCACGCCCCGCGGCTCCCTTGCTCGGCCGCTCGGCCGAGCCGAGCCGATCTGCCGGCCAGGTCACGCCCAGGCCGGGCCGGGCCACGCCGAACCAGGTCGGACCCGGGTCGGTTCGGGCCGGCCCATGGGGGGTTGGGCCGGGTCGGTCCGAGACCAGACCCCCCTCTCCGGATGTTTTCGGTCTTTTGCTCATAACTTGAGCTAAGGGTCTCCGAACGACGCGCCGTCAGCGGAGATGCGATCCTTGGATCGGGAAGGTCGTTTAGGTATATCACACTCAAGGTTTCAGAATACTTTGGGTTCGACCGGGTTGGTTCGTACACGAAACCAACCGGGCCCTCGGAGCGGAAACACTCATATCTTGACCTTCGGACGTCCGATTGGCATGCCGGCGACATTGTTGAATTCCTCTAAGTGAGACGGATCTTTTGGCTTACTCCACCCGAGGATTGGACACAGGTGGAGTACGGTCGGGTTGGTTTTTCCTTAAAAACCAACCGGGCCCCTGGGACAAAAAAGCCAATAACTCGCAGATCGGGCGTCCGATTGACGCGCCTTCTACGACGTCGGGTTCCTGTTGACGATACGGAACTTTTGGATACATCAACTCTGGTCTATGTGTCAGTTGATGTATCACCCTCTCGGCTCGTGGAGCGAACCCTCCCGAACGAGCTTGCTGTGTGTGGGAACCCTAGAGTTGGCTGCGACTGCTACTGTGACGACGACGAATGTGCAAAGATCCACAGTGGATTCGACGACGATGACTACAGCACTCAACGATCCTGTGTGGATCAATGCTACTGATCCTGTGTGGGTCCGATCCTGTGTGGGTCAGCGCTCAGCAGTTCTGTGTGAGCCAGCGCCTACAGGTCCTTTGTGGGCCCGATCCTGTGTGGGTCTTTGCGGGGGTTAGTTACCTATCGATCCTTTGTGGGTCAGATCCTTTGTGGGTCATTGCGGGGGTTAGTACCTATCGATCCTTTGTGGGTACGACGGATTAGATGGATCAGTGATCATCTCTATCATCATTCGAAGAAGTATACCTGTCTGAGCTGAATCTTGTTTTACTTTCCTGTGTGGATTGTGTTGTTCTATCCTGTGTGGATTTACGTTTACTTTCCTTTTTGGATTGTGTTGTGCTATCCTGTGTGGATTTATGTTTTTCCTTCCTATGTGGACTGGGTTGTACTTGAGCTCGGATGTTGGAGCTGAGCGAGAATTGATGACTTAGGTATATGTATGGGCATATACCTAAGCCATTTCGGATGTTACTTTGTGATTGTATCTTTTCTTTTTGGTTTATCCTTTGTGGATTTTGGGAGACCTTCAAGGGTCTCGAGGTCCCTACTGAGTAGCTTATACTCACCCCTGCACGGGCTATGCCTGCACTACGTTGTGTTGGTTGCAGACGACGGACAGCGCTGATCGTGGTGGAGGCTTGCGGAGCAGGATGGTACCTGGAGGTAGACCACTGGGTGGGACGTACTCGGAGCGGTCGGCTGGACCCGAGGAGCAGTAAAGGCTTTCTGTACCCACCCTTCAGGTGGGACTTCCAGTGGACGGCTCGACGTTGCGGTTTTACTTTTCAGTTGATGTTTTCCCTTTCTAGTTGTACTTTACTTTAAGTTTGGGTTTGTATACTGGCCCACTTACTTTTCCGCACCTACTGTTTTACCAGTTTTTACTTAGTGTTTACTTTTTCTGCTTGCTTACTCTGTGGTGCTTGTTTACTTTACAAAGGAAATTCCTTCCCTTTACTGGGAGTTACGCCTTGGTGCTAGTCTCCAGCCCCTGGCCTATGGAAGGCAGGCTTGGGGTAGTCACGGCACGGGCCCCGAGGACGGGTCGCGACACTCAAATAACATATTTTAGAATAAATACGATCAGGCTTCCAGGAATAATTATTAAACCACAACTAGAAATAATCCTTATTCAACTTGTTAAATAATAAACAATATGTTATTTAACTATGATATTGGATACCCTTAGTGTATGATCCTCTTGGAAACTATCTCGGTGGCATTAGGTATAGCAGCCCAAATTCCAAAGTTAGCATCTAGAAGAACATAAACAAACCCATAGAGAAATAAGTTAATTCTGCAATGACATGTCACCTTATATGAATGTTAACTATATAATATAATCCCTTTGCCTCAATATATATAATCTAGCAGGATGCATTCTAGTGTCATCAACCCATGTGCTCGATTTCTCTTTCTCTGACTTCTCAGAAATTAAACTTTCCTATAGAACACCATGTAGATGGATTTATTTAGGCTATATCATTTCCATCAAAGGGCCTAAGACACCAACTTCTGTTAAAGAATTAAAGGGAAAAATCCTTTCACACGTTATTCATTAATGCAATATTACTGGTAACACACCCAATATATTTTACCTCACCATGAACATATGTTTTCATCATTTTCATTAATACATCTAAGTGAGTGTGTCATAATACTCATTAATAATAATATTAAATTCTATGTAACAATACACAAATCTACCTATATAAACATCCAAGGACACATAGAAATGTGGATTTCCTATTGGCCTGTATTGTTCTCATAATATCCTCTTAGATATTACCAAGGGCATAAACCATGAGAAGGTGTCTCAAAGTCCTATGATTCTCTAACCCTAAAATCCTATATCATTTTTGTCCCTCAAATTATATCATCCTGATATAGAACATATATTCAAGAATAGTGTCATAGTACTTTTGGGTTCTCAACATAGCAGGGATCCGCTATGAGCTTTTAGTGTAATTGATACTGTTATGAAATTATCACATTCAGGGTCACACAGAAGAACAATTATGATGTGATAATGAATTTATTAATATTCAAAACCTTGAATATGAGTTGTCAAAAAGTAAAAAAGTAGTTGGTTCTAGGGAACCAACTCCAACATTTCTTGGGTTTAAAAGTATTATAAAATAGCACATTGGGTACTGAAATCTCACTATCCATGTTTTGTTCAAGTGTATGAGGTTATTTTGAAATATATCCTTGATGATGTTTGAGAGATTTATATTTGTTTAAACATCATATTTGTTTCCGGTGTATGTATTTATTCAACTTCATCAATATAAATTTGAATGGATTTCCCTTTTTTCATTATTAGAATATGATTTTCAATAATCACTCTCTTCCTAAATATTTGAAAAGTATTCCATGTAATTGTATATAGAATATTGATATAAATAATATTTATAAATATCTTTCCAAAAAATACTTCACATTTTTGGGTAAATTGACATTAGTTTAAAAACTAAGATTCTTCATACTTTAATCACAATCATTTGATGAACTGTCTGAGGATGATTCTTCATTGAGATTCTATGTATCATTCATAGTACTAAATGATTTTTTTCATTTTTTCTTTCAATACATTCTCTTAACGTCTTTAACTTTCCTTTTCAACCTTAGATGGTAATACCTAATATGTCATAATATCATGTATTCATAGTAAATGGTTTTTGAATATTCTTTTTTTTCTGGCCTATCATTATAATATTTTTTGTCATTTTGGTAGTGGTGATGTATGTTTAGTCATCTAAATAACTTTATTTCAATATTATAAAATTCATATTCTAATATTTATAAGTAGTCATAGTCTAATTTTTGTTAGAAATTATTCTAGAACATGGTGAAACTACCACACCGTACTTTTTCTTTTTTTTCTTATCTTCCCTTTCAAGACTAATTTTATAACGATTTAATATTTTTATTAGACCATCCATATTGGGCATTGTGATGTGTTTTTTTCATATATATTTTCTTTTTTAATTATTAATCCTTATAAAAATATTAAATAAATTTTAAGAAATATTATTTTCTGATAATTACTTTTCACCAAGTTCTTTAAGGTTTTTGACTATTGTTTTAAACCTTTAATTAATCCACAACACAAATTCTCTCGATTAAAAATTTAAATTTATGATAATCATCCTTGGGTATTTATTTCATAGATTCTTTCAATTTTGATTTTTTTAAGTGCATAATTTAAATACTTATCCAAATATCCCATATAGTTATGCATGAAGGTATATAACTATAAATATTTCACTAAATTTCATAGAGAAAATTATTTCTCACATGGATGTTATGTTGGAATTATTTTCTTTTATCTTGAGTGAATCTTGTAACGTATTTTTATGATATTTTATAATTTATAGTAATCATTAAAAAAATTCAACACTAGTGTGTATAATGTATGTCTCCATACAATCTCGCTATTACTGAAATTCTCTACTAGAAAAGATAGGTGGTATTTTGGGAATAATATTATCAATTGAACCAATATGTTTGAATATCATATAAATAACAAATTGATTATTTTTTTATATAAATTTGTGTAAAAAAATTAATAACCCAAAAAGAAAAAAATAAAAATAATTAATATTTGGTACTCCATTAATCAGTGAAAGAAAGTATAAATTGGTTTTAATAAAAAAAAATTCTCAAGTACGGTAGATAAGACACACTACATAAAGGGGATTGAAATTTAGGTAAAAAAATGTATAAAATTTAAACATAATGTTTTAGATTTATCGAATGATAGATAATCCAATCAAAATATTTTGTATCAAAGTAAAAAATATTTAAAAAATAATGTAATATAATTTTTTTGTAGTTAAAACATTATACAAATAATTAAATAATAAAAAATAATAATAGTAAAAAATATAAGTCATTTTAAATAAAAAATGTATAAATGAATGTATAAATTATTAAAACCACAAATACCCCTAGTGATATAAATAAAAAAACAAATAAATAAACCCTTTAATTTTTAAATAAAGCAGTAGATGGTTTATAACTTGAATAAATCCATCCTTATTTCAAGAGTAAAAATCCTTAACAGAAAACCTATAAAAATGAATCGTTATCATTTCCTTGGTCAATATCTCTTAATATCTATGAAATTCATTGATTTACCTGATAATAAAATCTATCTTCAAAACCATTGAATCTGTTGATCTCAATGATTGGAAATACCAACTCTTAGCATAGAATATATTTTTTCTTAAATGATCGAATTAATAATTATTGAAAAAAGAAAAATAATATCTTTATAATAACATTATTAGATTATAGATTTTATAAAAATAATAAACTTTTTACAAGATAGTGTACTCAAAAGTAATGATATCTTTTAAAAATTCACTAGAAATCAACATTCCTACACTTTTTAAACTCTTGTCATCCTCAAAACCTTGGGTTCTACTCAAATACTCTCATATAACTAGATCCAAAAATCAGATTCCAAGAACTTCATATTTAGTCAAAAGAATATTGGATTCATCCTTCCATCATCTGGGGGTTATATCATTAATCTGAATCATTGGAAGTGGTTTTCTACAACACCCTATTATAACTAACATTTTCCATTGAAAATAACTAAACACATGTCATCTAATAAACTTATCATAAAAATGGAACATTCCAATTATAGAATACAATAAAAAAAATATAAAACTAAAATATTAAATAAAAAAAATTTGATGCAGACATGAGTGTACATTGATTTAAAAAAATGCATGAATGTGGTCTTTTACAATACATAATATACTTGTGGTTACCTTTTTCTTAACTAATTAGAATCAAATAAAATATGGTTTTAGTCTACTTAAAATAGATTAAAAATAGAATCCACCTGAGAAAGAAAAATATCGGGAATTAATCTAGATTCTTATTACTTGGATCTAAAGACTTATGGATTTGAGTGAGTGTTTTATATTTGTGGATGTATCAAGCCCCAACAGTTGATGACTATGTTTAGTAAAAAGCACCATGTGCCCAGTTTAGAGGGTAGAGGCTGAGATTTAGTGAATGTAAGGAGATCATTTAGGATACTTCTAATTTTAGGGGAAACTTGATTTTGAAATAGACCGGTTGGTATTGATTATAATGATATTTGGGAGACAATGGAGTGTTATTGAGAGTAGTGAATTTAAGGGGAGATAGATATTTGAGAAGGAATCAATATTGATAGAGAAGATTCCTTTTTTGTTTCTTCAAATTCATTTATTTATTCTGATTTATTGAATAAATTATCATTACAATTTAATATTTTTAACAAATTTATATAAATTACTTTAAATAATTCTAAATAAAATGTGTCTATTTTCCGTATTGATCATTCTCTTATTTTACATTTTTTTTGTTTTTCATATTGGGTTTTCTCTCACTGTCATCATTTTACTATCTTATAATTATAAATAAATAGTTTTATATTACAAAATAAACATTTAGATATAAAAATGACTCTATTTGTTTCTTGTAAATATCTAAAATATATTAATTAATATCTTCAGATCGAAACACTAATATAAAACGTGGTTATGAGGCCCAATGATCCTCTGTGTTTATATAAAAAATTATTAAATATATTATATATAATGTGTGATTTTTTTAAATTTATAGGGGAATAACTCATGAATGGTGTCTTAGATCAGAAATATGACTCTTCTATTGAATCTGGAAAGTGTTTCTTATACTAAGTGTGACATAACCTTTTTCTGTGTTAGGTGATTTGTTTAAGTTTCGTAACTGGGGGAAATAATAAAATAAATTAAGTTATTAAGTTATTAGGTATGTTTAAACATAACATTTTAATTATAAATAATATGTTTTCATTATATAAAATTCATAGGGATATCTTCGTAACCCTAGGATTGGTGTAACCTCCTTAGTTTTTAAAATAAAACACTATTTTCGATAACATACATGATACACCACATTAAGCTTAAATTCATGACTAAATGATATTATTTAAAAGTTACCATTAGAACGTAGTCATTAGAGTGTAGTGTATAAAAATTATTAAATTAATTATGAATATAAGGTTTATAAGTGTATATATATTTATTTATTTATTTACCAATTAACTACAAATGAATGTAAAACCATTTTTAAAGTGAAAGGAAATATTTTTCTAATAAACCATTTCAATGTGGACAAGTGTGTTTATAAAATATTTAAATCAATATTGTTGAATTATATTAATTAAATTTATATATATAGAATAATTAATATAATGTTTAAATTTCATCTCACACATTTTCTAGACAATATAAAAGAACAAATCAAATTTTATGAATAAATGAAGCAATTTTCAAAAAATGTAGTCTTGTCGCATTTTGAGGTAGTACTTGATTGAAATATTTTTTTTGACACTATTAAAAAATATATTTGACAAACTAAAACACTCCTTTTTAATTATAATATCAAAATTTACTTTGGTTTAATTTTTGGTATTTTTCTGATAAGTTTCATGTTTTAATGAATAGTGAAAAATAGTGCATTTTAATTGAAGATTGTTTTTATGTCTAAATAATTTTTTGTGTTCAATTATATTTTTATTGTATTTAAATTATAAATAGATCTATTTTTCATTTAATCTAGTAAAGGTAATTTGAATCAATTTCACGTTGATATTGGATATAATGTTTTTTTAACATTTGAATGTTTTTACATTATAAACTCATTCTCATTCTGTCAATGGGAAACATTTTTAATTAATATATTCAATTTATGTGTTTGTAATAGTGAAAAATGGATTCCATATTTTTTAATTATATGGTATAATTTATTAAACACTCCCCTTTTATTTTTTGGAAAATATGAATAGTAAATTTAGAAATTTTGTTTTATAACCATGGTTAAGGGTAAATCAGGTATTTAAGGGTAAAAATAATATTATATATATTAGAAAATTACCCTAAAACATCTAATAATTTTATTTTATGAGTATTTATTATCCCTAAAAATTAAATTATTGTTTATCAGACCCTTTATAGAATTTTTAAGAGAATACAACCTTTATAATATTGTTTTCAAAGGAATTTAAATTTTGTCATACTTTTATTTTTAAGAAGAGAAATATTTTTTATATGGGGATATATCAGGGATATGATTGAATATAAATATTATTTTGAAATATAAAATATTTATAATAATAATGATAATTTATTTATATTTTTTATTGATAAAATAATTAATATAAATTGTGCCACAGTAATGATGGATTAGTTGATTAATTAAAGAAATAATAAAGTAAATGACATCCCCAATATTTAAATAATTATAATATGATATAATTAATGTCATAATAAGAATTTTTTATATCATTTTTAACTTTTATTTATTATTTGAAAGAATTTTTTTAATTTATCTTGTGGTTATGATATTTTTAAAAATTCAAGTAATGAATAGTGTCAAAATTGACATTGTTGATTTTTTAAAACAAATAATATTTTATTAAATGATGAAAAATTCATAAAAAAACTAAAATTCAGCTAACTGATTTTTATAAGTCTTAAAATTTCATAAATGAAACATTTATTGGTATTTTTTCATTTTATAGTAATTATATTAACCCTCAAAGTTTAAATTACATGATATCACAATAAAGAATTGAAAAGCTTAAATAAAGGTTAAAACAAAAAGATAAGGATTAAAAATAGTAAAAACATGTATAGTTTTTATTGGATGAATTTATTAATACCCATAAGCATCCTATATTTCAAATAAATCCATTTCGATCCATTTTAAATTGAAAACAAATTACATTGATTTAATAATTTGATGAATTCCAAGAGTGCCCTCCCCTCTTTTATAAAAAATAACTCATTTTTTCATCCCAATACACATAAAAACCATTTTTTTTCTCCCAATATATAACCAAATACCTTACTATAATATCTCCCTACATTATAGGGATATTATTTTCTCCCTAACACCATCCTTAGTGATCATAAGGTGTTATGAAACAAATGATTTATAAAGAAGAAGTATCATTTTTATTAAGTCTTTGTTTTTTTTATTTATTATTAAAAATCTTCAAAATATTCTTAAAACATGATGAAATAATAGCTACATAAAACTAAATATACTAAGATGTTATTATGTTAAAAAAATACCCTAAATTCATCTCTAATTCCATCAAATGGGAGAAAAATTATCATTCATCTGTACAGTGAACTACCGCCTCACGAACCGATTTAATTCATTTTCCATCACCATATCTAAAGACTATTTATAATGATGGAATCAAAGTTTATATATTATATTAATAAAATATTTTTAATGATTAAAACCTAATATATGTTTTATATTTGTATCTATCAACGCATGAAAAAATGATAATGTCATTTTTCCGTACGTGTGAACTATTACCTACACAACGTGATGTAATTCATTTTTCATCACTAAATCACATGGATGATATATATAAGTGTATTTCGATTATTAATATTATATTAATGATATTATGATAAATTTTTAAATATAAAATAAAACTGACCTTTTTTCCATAATGATCATTGAAAAATGGAAATGTTACACATGCGTACGTACAAACTACCTTCTCCAGGATTGTAACATATTTAATTTTTCATATCCATAAGTAATGGATGGATTTAAAAATATAATTGATATATAAAATTTATTACTATTTAAAGAAAAATATTCTGAATATGATGGACTTATAATGACGTTTTACTTTTGATATCATACCATGTTTATTTTGGACTCAAGTACCGAATATCGGCAAAACATTTTATATGAACTTAAATAATTAAGTAACTTTTATAACATGATAATATGTTATATAAAAGGAATAATAGTTGTTAAAAAGTTTATATATTAAGTAAATAATTATCCTTTTTTTTATTTTTCATAAATATATAGATTGTACTTGATGCTTCATACTCAATGTAGGGGACTCTTTAACTAAAACATCATTTTAATTGTTTTAAATATTTATTCTTCTAAATCATTATATTTCATATCCATGTTTTCATAATAGTTGTTATTAATGTATTTATATTTAAATTAATGTTTTAAATTTTGTTTTTTAAATATTACCTAAAATTTTACAAAGTTTTATGGGACACTTTTACTTAAAAATAACTTTTTAAATGTATTAAATAGTTTTTGGAATTAGATTAGTTATTTTAGAGACAAAAAATGATTAGTTATGTCTGTAAATGTAATTTTATGTGTGAAATATTGAAAATTGTAAGCTTTTATGTGTTATGAATATATAATGATACTTTTTTTATTTGACAGGTGGTAATGTGATAAAGTAAGTATTGGGGGTTCCACGATAAACCAAGGATGGGTTGTTACACTATGACCTCCAATGCATTGGGTATGGAAGTTGGGCATATGAATATTGCATTTGATAGAGTGAAATATATGGATGTAGGACACATGGTAATTACATTTGATTATAATTATGTCCCAAGTTACCTACTTATCTTTTATATTATTCCTTATGAGTTTTCATGAAATTCTTTTGATTTCTAAAAGGTAAGATAATGATATTTTTAAAATGATGATCCCTATTTCTGGGTAAAAAGTATTTTTTTCTAACTTTTTTAGGTGGTTTCACTTTTATAATGTTTTCCATTATTTTAAGTCCCTTATTTAGTTCTTTTACTCATCCCATGTAACATACATGACCCAAAATCCATTAAATCGGGGCCCCAAGCAAGGTCACTGCATGACCTCAAGCATGCCTCCCCAGGAAAAAGATGTTTCCAACTAGCGGCGAGGGTCCAACAGATCATGTGGGGAGGCTATACCCACTTTACCAAAGTAATACATAGTAGATGACTTATGAAATAAATTAAATAATAAGCAATAAACTAGAAACATGCATTACGAAACATTTTCCAAATGAGTACAAAACAATACTAGTATATAAGAATTCCATGTCATGTTAACTATAAAAAAAAAGAGTAAAACCCAAAATAATCCAATATGACACATTCCCAAAACAAGTCATGAATCCATGTCTCGATCCTCACCCATAAACCTCCCAATACCAACTCAACTCCCATGCATAGAGCCCATTCCCTTGTCATTCCTTACAACCGTGAAATCTTCTCAGGTACCAAATGGCAGCCCATGTTGCGTGTGAGTAAAAATAAGTATTCTACTGCCAACAATGTCTAAAAAATATCTAGTCTAAATAGATACCACATACAATTACTGAATTAAATACTAGGTATACTAAATATATCCTAGGTTCCATTATTTAAAAAAGTCCACTTTAACCATTTCCATCATTATTTCTATTTTCATCACTTTTACCATATTCAATACTAAATTCAATTTCATCACATGTTCAAAGGGTGGGAATTTACATCATTTACACAATTTCTCAAGTTGGATAATTATCATACATAAAATAATAGTTCAAGTTTCCTATCTCACTAGTGATAAACATGTCATAAAAAAATACAACACACTTACCTTGAATCCTCGGTCCATGTACTCTCATCAAATGAAATCATTTGGGGAAAAAATTCTCAATACCCTTCCCTACTCTGTGCATTTTGGGTTGGGTTTTAGAGCCTTAGTCTAACCTGAACCATGGTCATATATACTGAAGTTCAATACCCCACAACTACCAAGCCATTTTTACATGATTCTTTACCCATTTACCACATATATTATATCAAAACGATACAACAAACAATAAAAATACCATTTGAATCCCATAATTATTCATAATCATATTTAACATCAGTCTTTAACCTATTATCACATTTCCAATCACATTTCATATCCCATTTACCCCATCTCCATTTTTTGTCATAACCCATAAACATGTAATCAGAATTCACCTACTTTGAACCGTTTAACATATTCATCAATTTCCCATGGGTAAACCCATTTAGAAAAATCCCAAAATCACAATAATTTACCAATTTAACATGTTCATCATTTTACATACTTCAACCAACTTATGTATTTCAAGTGAAAATCATAATTCATTTAGAATAATCACTTTATTTCACCCAACCAATTCATAATAAGCCAAAAAATTCCTTATTCCATTATCATAGTTCTGACACAGCTATAATTATTCTCTTTTTAGATCCACTAACATATTAACAAGTTCATTATAGGATCTAAATAATCAAAATCTAATCCTATACTTAACCATTCGATTTTACATGTTTATGACTATTGGAACACCCTGAGGGTGGCCCTAAACTAGTCAAATCATCCTTAATGCATCCCTTCGGAATAATGGGGGGGTTTAAATCATAATTTATCTAACCATTTTACCAATTATTACTATATTTATTAAATAAACATCAAAATTTAAGCAACATCGCAACCATATATTCGCAAATAGAAAATTATACTATGAGATATAACTTATAGACCACCCACTTCAAATCTAAAAAATAATGAACCCCTAACATTAGCCATAGATATGGATGGAAGAATCCATTGAAGACCCAACATAAGATCCATTGACCAAAGGTGGTTTTAGGTATTTAGAAGAAGAATAATGTTACCAAAATACCTAATCTAGAAAATAGAATCAAGTGGAGTGTTAGACATACCTGGATCTTTGATCTGCACTCAATACAACTCTAAATAGACTAGAATCAAATGGAAATGATCTTTGGTAAGATTTTGGAGCTTTGTTTCATCGCTAGTGTTGTTGGATAAAAAATGGGGAAATAAATCGGGTGAGAAACATAAAATTCCACGGGGTGGGGGGGTAATTGGTAATTTCTTACTTTTTAATAGGTTGCATAGTTTGGTTTCACGGTTTGGAAAACTGTGCGTAAAATTTGTCCCTACCTCTATCCATAATGGGTTAAGATTCACGGTTACCTAGGGAGGCCTACACTATTTTTGAAACCATATACCAGTTATGCATAATGAATTTTTACAGTGTCACATGGTTTTTTCTTTCCCCCTAACATGGTTTACCCTAACTGTGCGTCCACCATGAAACATGCACTAGATTCTCATTTTCCCATTTATTTCATGCCCCAAACCCCCAGAACAACCCTGAACTTTATTATACACCTATTAAACATTCTATTTACCAAAATTAATAGATTTAAATCCAAATTTAAATAATCACATACATCTATTAATTTTAGGACCTAACAACCTCCCCACCTTATAACGACTCATCCTCGAGATGCACATCCAAGCATCACTAAGCTTCTGAAGAAAAGTGATTGGCCCACTAGTCCTGCACATCCAGCTCTATTTCCTATGTTTCCTCATGAAAATTACCATGCTTCTTTAAAACTTGAATCAATGGAACAAAATTTCCTCAATATACTTTCTCACTATCATCAACACTATGAACCAGATTCTCTTTCAAGGGACGCATCAGCCTTACGCTCAAAATCCTCAACATTGATCATGTGAGATGTGTTAGGGTGATATTTTTGAAGTTCATACAAATAAAAAACATGGTGCATTCAACTATACATCTACGGTAGAGCCAACTAGTATAGCGCCAGTCTAATCCTCTCCACAATCTCAAACGATACCATGTGCTTGGGTGCCAACATACCATGTTTATAAATCAGATGGTTACCCAAACATAGTGACTCTAGAAGAAACATAAAATAACCCTACATAAACTCATAAGGTATATGAACCTAATCCATATATAGCTTCTTATTACACATTATAATTTCCATATGTTTTGGGATCAATTGAATATGTTCTGACATATATTTCACGAGACTTAGTCCCAAAACTCTAATTCCCCACACTCTATCCAACATAGCGAAAATCCACATAGTCTATTGTAGAGAACCACAGAAGGTTCCATATGAATCATAGCCTTATAGTTATTTATTTTATGAAAAATAAATAATTTCAAAATTCTTTTCCCATAATCCACCAAATTCTAGGACATAAGTACTCAATATGTCCTCAAGTACTTGAATGTCACGCTCTGATTACCTGTTCATATACGAGTGAAAGGCCATACTAAAAAACACGTTGATAAAATGATATTATATAATCCCTACTAGAATCATGACATGAAACAAAAATTCCAATCCAAAACTATAGCTTGCGGTACCCTATGAAACCACACTACCTTTTAATCATACAACTCGACCAACTGATCATTGGTGAAGGGATCTCAAATCATTGGAAATGATCCACCTTATTCAACTGATCCAAGACCACCCAGATAGTGTCATTCTTATAAATCATGCTCAAGTGACCCACCATGAAATCCATATTCACATCATACCATTTCCATTCCAGAATGGGAAATGGATTCAACAAACCACATGACTGCTATTGTTCAACCATCACCTATAGATAGGTAAGGAATCACATCAAAAAACTAAAAACCTCTTTATTCATCCATATCCACAAATACATCCTAAAAAAACCATGATATATTTTTATCAAACAAAGATGTAATTCCCACTTCAATGAATGAAAATTCAACTTCAAATTTCCTCACATACACATTAGTTAAATGACACAACCACAAACATGTAAGTCCCCATCATCACCAATTGTCCAACTAGAAGGTGACTCCTCACCTTTATGATTTTCCTTCAAGGAATTTTTTTTGATTCCCCATGTTGCTTCTCCCTAATCCACCTCAAAAGTGAAGATTCAACTACCAAGGGTGAATGGGTTATCTTACCTTGGTCATCCTGCACCTCCAAATGAATCTCAGCAAATAATTCCATCATCTTTCACTCTGAACATGATTCCTAAATGGCCTAATTTTGTGTCTTCTGAATCAAAGAATATGCGATGTTTTTCCCTTTCGAATGTTTTAATCCAACTCAAAGTCTAAGGAATGCATGTATTCAAACCACCTAAGATATTGAATATTAGACTCATGTTGAGAGAATATGAACATCTGGTTATTATGATAGGTATACTCAGTGAATCATTCCACCAACAAGTAGTTCCAACAACACTTTAATTCATAAACCAGTACAACTAACTCAATATCAGGAGTATGTAAATTTCTTTCATGAGGCCTCAACTGTGATGAACCATACCCCATAACATAATAATCTTACATCAACAATTCCCCAACCGCAAAACCAAACATATCAAAACAAATCAAGGTATACAACATTATTGGCTTCGGTAAGATCAAAATTGGTGAGGTTACCAACCACCTATTTAATTAATGAAATGTATTCGCACTGTCCCAGACCACTAAAACATAATTCCATTCTTGGTAAGACTGAAAAATGGTGCATTAAAATGAGAAAAGTAAATAATGAACCTTTGGTAATAACCATCCATACCTAGAAAACTACAAACATCATAAACATTCTTCAAATAATCCCAGGAATCAACTACATGCACTTTCTCCAGATCCACTAATACACCTTCCTCTTAGATGATGTGACCTAGGAAATGCACCCTATCAATACAAAAAATTACATTTGGATAGCTTGGAATATTGACTATAATATCTCAGTGTACTCGAGATGATGTCAATATATTTGGTATGATATTCATGAGTTATAGAGTACACCAAGCTGTCATCAATAATCAAAACTAAAAACTGATATAAGTAAGGGTGAATGTTTTAGTTTATTCAGGCTATAATCACTATGAGTTTATTGGTTAATCAAAATGACATAATAAAAAAATCATAGAACTCATATCTTCTCCTAAGGGAAGTCTGTAGAATATCTGAAGTTATCACCCTTAGATGATGATACCTAGATCTCAAATAAATCTTAGAGAACACTGAATCACCCCTTAATTGGATGAAAATATCATCAATTCGAGGAGGATGGTATCTATTCATAATTTTAATCTAATTTATCTTCTTGTAATTGAACCATAACTAAAACGATCGATCAGACTTCTTGGAAAACCACACTGGAGATCTCCAAGTTGATGTACTGGGATGAATAAACCATTTATTCTCAAATTCCAACAACATAGTTTTAATCCCTTATAGTTCTATCAATACCATTATATATGGAGGAATAGAGACTTGTTATTCTCCATGTAGAAACTCTATTATGAACTCAACCTCCCTCTTAGGTGGTAGCACTGAGAAGTTCACGTAAAACACAACCTAAAACTGATCCACCATAGGAGGAAATAAAAGTTGCTTCACTCTCTCATTATCAAGCATATGATATGAAACTTGGGTTGTGAGTTCTCCCAACTACTAACAAAAAGTCCCTAAACAGTCTTCTTATATTCCCCATTCACTATGATGTACATATGTGTCTCTCTTAAGAGACATGAACATTAGCCTTCAATAGTAATAGTCAACATGGTATTGGTATAACACTAGTTACTATATACCCAAAATTAGATCAAAGCCCAATATCTCATGCACAAACAAGTCCCAAATTTAATAGTACCCACTAACTTAAAGAGCACTCCCCTAACACTGCCAAATATTTTTTTCTCACAACTGAAATGGTGTATCGATCAACATAACCCCACACATACATTCCATTGATAGGCCCAACACAACCAAAAACTGATCACAAACGAAATAATGTTTGGAACATGTATCAAATAAAGAACTTGAAATTATAGAAGCTAAATGAATCATACCTCAAACTATTGAAGACCCAGCCTCTACACCTCCAGGTTTAGACTGAGTTGTATGATGTTGACCAGCCCATCTACATTGGGCTCTATTCTGAGTTCCTTGTGCTACACAGCCATGCTGGAATGGACACTCTCTCCTCGGAGTACCATGTCCACCACCTCAGCGGTTACGATAGGTATATCTCCAACTTCCTACATGATGTGGGGTAATTGATCCCCCTAAATACACTCTACATTGGAATTTATCCTATATCAATTACAATATATATAGGATCCCTATGAAACCGTTTCACACGCACTATTATTCCATATGCTCGGCATATAATTGGTGATTGGGGTCACTATCCCCAAATGTTCTCCAACCCAGCACACTGATGGAAAAAACACCTGATCACCACCCTAAGAGGACAATCATATCTTATTAATGCTCTACAAACTACCTCCACCCTGGTGAAGGTTTCTAAAATGACGCTTCCTTCCCATAGAAGTCGCACCACTGGTCCCTCTAACTAGAACCACATTCCCACCGCCTGATGCCTCCTTTAAGATACCTTCTAAAATAAGAGCATGATCCACCACTTGTTAAAACATTTTTAAAGGAAATATATTCATCTAGTACATGATCTCATGTATAATTCCATCTTGAAATAATCTCAGCATAGCATCCTCGTCCCATGCTAATGATGGGGAAAAGCATTTAAAATCTGTGAAATGGACCGTACAATCCATCCCTAACATAATTCCCTATGTCAACCTCATAAAATCTACATCCCACACCTGTCTCAAGGTATCCAGATAGAGATTTTCCCAAAACTTTTCTGAAAAGTCTTTTCATAACATCCCGTCATTATGCTGAGTATGAAACATGATATCCCACTAGCTCTTTGTCAGTCCCCGCAACATGTATACTTCCAACTAGAATATTTTCTCTACATGAGTCTATAAGTGATCCAAGATCATTTTAATGGACTCTATCACAGACAGAAAATCCTATATTCCACTCTCTCTAGAAAAATTTTGAGGGTGTTGAAGCTGAAACTCTATGGTCAGATCAAATATACTCGGCATAACCCACCAAGGATCTTGGTCCACTATCTACATAAAATGAGCAAAGTTCTCATATAACTACTCTTCTACTATGTCCCCTAAGACACTGGAACCTCGTTCCCCATCTCTGGAGAAATTTTTTGAATCAATATACTATTTTCTCCCAATAGTTATCCATCCTCATGGTTGAATCTTCCTACAATTCCAAGCATGAGTATTAGAAAACATAACTTAAATCCTCCAAAATTTACATAAGATAAGGATCTCCACTACCCCCAAACATAGCATTTCACATATACATCCCCAACAGAAACTTCTACCACTAGAATACAACCCTCAACTATCCCTTTTCCTGGCCTACAACCATGAAATCTTCTCAGGTACCCAGTATAATATCAAGTTGGGTGTGAGTAAAAATCCATAGGACACCACCAATAGTGTCTAAAAAATATATTTTCTAAATAGATATTTCATACAATATCTAAATTAAATAAAAGTTAAATAAAATATAGCTCAGGTAACACTAGTTAAAAAAGTCTACATTAACCATTTCCATTATTATTTCTACTTTCCTAACATATACCATATTCATTACTAAATTTATTTTCATCACATGTTCCTAGGTTGGGTGTTTAGATAATTTATTGAATAGACTAATCTAGCCAATTATCATGCATAATTGAATAAGTCATGTTCCCTATCACACTAAGGATACCCATGTCATAAACAAATAAAACAAACTTACCTTGGAGCCTCACTTTAGGTAGTCTCGTCAAATCAAATTATTAGGGGAATGGAAACTCAGTCCACTTCCCTATCCCATGCATTGTAGGGTGGGGTTTAGAGCCCTAGTATGACCTGACCTGTGCACATAGATCCTTAAGTTCAATATCTCACAAAAACCAATCCATGTACACGTGATTCTTTATCCATTTACCAAATTTACCATATCAAAACAATACCCAAAAAATACACATACCATTTTCATCCCATAATTATTTAGTATGAGAATTAATTTCAAGCCCTGGCCTAGTATCACATTTACTAATTACATTTCATAACACATTTAACCCATTTCCCTTTTTATATCATATCCCATTATAATGTAATCATAATTCATCTAATATATCCCATTTAACATATTAATTAATTTCTTATATGTTAAACCATTTAAAAAATTCATCGATTCATAAGAATGTACCTATTTAGAGTATTCATCATTCTACATTCATTAACCCACTTATGCATTCCATGTTTAATTCAAATTTCATTTACCACAATCAATTAATTTTACCATACAGATTCATATTAATCCAAAAAATTATTTATACCATTGTCAATGTCTAGAAAAACCACCATTAATCCAATTTTATCTCAACTAACATATCAACATATTCATTATGGGATCTACATTATGACAATCCAATTCTATGTTTAACCTTAAAATTTTCCAAGTTCTGGAATGTTGGTGCGCCCCATGGGTGGCCCAAAATCGGTGAAATCATCCTCAGTGCATCCCATTGGGATTATGAGAGGGTCAAAATCACCATTTTCCCAAAATAAATTAAATTATAACTAAATTAATCAAATACACATCAATAGGGAACTAATATCACAACCACATATGCATATAACATCAACAAGACTATGGGATATAAATTGTAGACCCCCTACCTCGAATAAAAATATAAAGACACCCTTAACTTTAGAATTAGATCTAGATTCAATCACCCTTTGAAGCCCCAACTTAAGATCCCTTGGAAAAATATTTTTTAGGTCTTCAAAAGAAGAAGAATGATACCACAAGCCCTAATTAGTAAATGAGAATCAATAAGATAATTAGACTTACTCGGATCTCTGATCCAAACCCAACGATGATCCAAATGGACTAGAATCGAATGAGAATGGTCTATGGAAAGATTTGGGAGATTTGGTTCATCACTATAGTTTGATTAGAAGAAATAGGGGAAGAAATAAGGTGATAAACTTTAAATCCAATGGGGGGAATGATAGTTTCTCACTTTTTAATTTGGCATAGTGTTTAGCCACACGGTGTTCCAATCCATGTTAAAACCATGCACTTGGATATATCCAAGAAGGGTTAAGTCACATAGTTACTTAGGGAATCCCAAAGTTTTTGAAAAATTGTGTGCCAACCATGAAAAATGACTCTATCCATTGTCACATGGTTTGGCCTTCCCAATTTCAGGGTATACTCTTACCATGATCGAACCATGAAACATGCATTGGGTGACCAATTTCACATTTGTTTTTCATTCCATGAACCTCAAGAACACTCATGATCTTCTATATACTCCCAGTAAAAATTCCATTACCTTAAATTGAGACATTTAAACCAAAATTTTAACAAGGGAATACCTCTATTAAGAACATAATATCACATCCCAATATTTAATTTTTTTCACAAGGTTTAATGAATAGTTGGTTCAAGGGTGGGATCAAGGGGAAATTATGGAGATATATTTTCATAAGACATAATGTTTTATTTTAAAGATTTTTTTCTTCACTGAAAAATGGATACTTAGTATAAGATTCCACATGTAATGTTTGGGTTTACTATGTAATATTTTGTATTATTTCTCTAAAACTCTAATCCTAAAAGATCTTTTGGAAAATAATGTGATTTCTAGGTTTAAAATAACTATAATATGTAATTTTTACGGAAATGTATTTATATTTGTTATCAAATAATGGTTTAGAAAACTTTAGATATTAGGATGTTTTCTTAATGAGTTTATAATGTTCTATCTGATCACAATTTTAATGTCTTAAAAAAACCCATTTGGGGATTCGGTTATGAAATTTTAAGTCTACTAATATTATTTTTTGAGAATGTTAATTTTTGAGGTAGTTATGGGTTATTTATTTTTGTGATGAAAACTGAAAGGTATGAGATAATATTTTAGGTTAAATCATGTTATGGTTATTTCTGAGTAATTTTTCATATTTTGGGAATGTTAAAAAAATTATACAGTTTTAGAAAAAGTATGACTCATAGAATGGGTGAAAACCTTTCGAGTCTAGTAAGACCGCGAGTTTTGAAACTAAAACCAAATTTTGAAAGGGGTTAATCTATTACCACTAGCCTACGTGAAGTCCTAGTTAGTATGAATTTTTAATTTTAATTAAAGTATTTGATGGATAAAAGAAAAGTTGATTTTGGGAATATATCTTGTATCGAATAGATTACAAAGGGATTGGAAATTATTTTGTGATTAAGCGAATAAAATTATTTCTTAATACATTCACTATTTTTGGAACCCTACAAGATCAAGGTAATAAGAATGCTGTCAAATTTTATTTTATAAGTAAGGGTTGAATTATATTTTGGAAGAATCTATGATTTTATTATGGACTTATAGAGGGTTGGGATAACTATAGAAATAATTATCATATCATGGAAGATTATGTGATAAATACTTCTGATATTTGGGTTTTCATATTAGTTATAATATTTTTGAGGAATTGTAAGGATAGATATTTCTCTATTTTGAACATTGCGTGTTATTGTTGAATTTTGGAGATTACAAGTCGTTTTTCATCATAAAATGGTTTGATATTTTTAGAGAATTATTTTATATTATCCTAAATTTTATGTTGGTTAATGTATCAAGACAGGATAAATAGAACTTTTGTCTTTTATGGATTATGTGAGTCTCTATAAGGTCATTCGGGTGATTCAAGTGTGAAAATTTTAACTTGAATACTCATCATTTAGAGAAAAAAAGAGTTTGTGGTTGAAATTGATTAATGGATTATACTATTTTTATCTTGTGAGTATATTTCATTAGGTTATTTTTATACATTATAAAATAATTCCTCAACTATATGACCAAAATCTTGAAAGAAAAATAATATCCATTTACTTTTATTATTAAGAAATCAATGAATTTTTTTACCCATCACTTATTAATGGATTTGTGAATATTAACTTTCTCAGGACCATGTTCTCTATCACTCTCCATATGAAATTTATAGTTTTCTTCCTCTTATATTTCCCTATTTTTTTAAATGGAACCCTAGTATGTGTTATCTCAGGTGACCTTCTTACTTCCATTTATTTCTTTGAAATTATAATTTTTATTAATCCTATCTTTCAATGTTGTAATTCAATAAAGTTATTTTGAATAGTAGAACTATGGTTACTAAGAATGAGTTCAAAATTTTTGGGAAATAATTTATTAAAGATGTGGAGAATATAAAATCAAATGTTTCTAAAATGAAACACTATATTCGATAGCAAACATGATACACCACATTGAGCTTAAACGAATACCTAAATATTATTACTCAAAAATTACTATTATAACCAAGCTATTAGAATGGAGGGTATGCATATTATTAACAAAATTATAAGAATAGGGTTTAAAATGTATATATAATTAATTATTTGGTGACTAGTGAACTATGAATTAATATAAAATCCATTTTAAAATAAAAATAATTTGTTTTCTAAAAAACACATTAAATGGAAACAAGTGTGTTTATAAAATAGTTTAATCATTATTATTGTATTATACTAATGATATATATTTATATTTATATATAATATATTCAATATAATGTTTAAAATTAATCTTACATGTTTTCTATCCATGATAAAAGAAATTATTCTGTTTTATGCATAAAATAAGTAGTTATAAAAAAATGTAGTTTTCCCACCTTTTGATGGATCAATTGTTTCAAATATATTTTTTTAAACTTTATAAATTAATTTTAAAAAAGTACACCTCTTATTTTAAATCTTAATATTAAAATTTACTTTTTTTTAATTTTTAGAATTTTTCTATTAAGTTTCATATTTTAATGAATAGTGAAAACATAGTACATTTTAATTGAAAAGAGTTTTTTTGTTTGAATAATTTATAGTATTAAATTATATTTTATACTGAATTTAAAGTATAATTATATAAATGTTTTATCATTTAATAAAATTTAGGTTATTGTGATCAATTTTACATTTAAATTCTATCTAAAAACATAGTGATATTTTGAACGTGTTTACTTTAAAAACTTGTTTTCTTGTTCCATCAAAGTGATTATCTTTTAATAAATAAATGAATTTTATGTCTTTTGAATTTTTAAAAAATTGATTCCATATTTGAAATAATAAGGGAAATATTTTTTGAATATTTCTCTTTTATTTTAAAAAATTATGAATAGTAACTTTAGTAATTTATTTATTACCGCGGTTTATGATAAATCGAGTAATTAAGGGTAAAAATAATATTATAAATATTACAAAATTGAACTAAAACATGTCCAAATATTATTTCATAACTATTTTAAATCCCTAAATATTAATTTATTAACTATGGGAACATTTATATTCTTTTGGATGAGTATATAATAATTATTATATTATATTCAAAGGAAAGCCAATTTTGGCATATTTTTGTTTTTAACAAAAGAAATATTTTTAATATGGGGTTATATAAGTGATATGTTTGACTATAAATATTATTTAGATAGATAATTTTTTATCTAAATAATGGTAATTTAATTATAACATTTAGTGACTATATAATTACTTTAAATGGTGACACGGTGATGATGTAGTAATTGTTTAATTAACGAAAGAATCAAATAAACGATATTAAAAATATTCAAATAAAATTAATTTTATATAATTAATTTTATATAATTATTTAATGTATTATATTGACATGTTATTGATGTTTTAAAATATTTTTCTTAAAATTTTATTGTTTTTATGATATTTCTAAAAATTCAAGTATTTAATAGTGTCAAAATTGACATTATTTATATTTTAAAATAAATAATATTTTTTTAATGACAGGAAATTCAAAAATAAAATAAAAATATTAGTACAATTATTGGGATAATACTTAAAGTATCATTAAGGACTAATTTATTGGTCATTTTTAACTTTTTTTTAATTATATTAACCCTGACAGTGAATATTTTAGGATTTCACGATATGAATTAAAATGATCGAATAAGGGTAAAAACGAAACGACAAGGTTTAAAAAATAGTCAAAACTTGTCTAATTTTCATTTTTGAAATTTATTTTAACTATTAATAATACTATATTCAAAATAAATCTATTTTTATCCTTTTGGAATTTAAAAATAATTTAAATTAATTTAATAATTTGAATAATTCCAAGAGTGCCCCTCCCCTCTCCTATAAAAGGGAACCCATTATTCTCATTTAATTACACTTAAAAACCTATTTTTTTGAATATCTGCATAATTAGTTTCCTATAATATGTCTCCCAAATTATAGAGATATTATTTTAGGCATTAAATTATCCTTAGTGGTCATAAGGTGTTATGAATAGAAAGATTTCTAAAAATGAAGTATCTTTTTTATCAAGTATTTTTGTTTTATTTCATCTTACACATATTTTAAATATTATTAAAACATTATTAAATAATAAATAAAATATCCTCATTATACCAAGACTATATTATGTTAATATCATCACCTAAATCCATCTCAACTTATATCAAATGGGAAAACAATTATGTTTCATCTGTATGGTGAACTACTTCCTCACGAACCAATATAATCCATTTTCCATCACCGTCTCTCAATAATAGTTATAATGATGGAATTAAAGTTTATATATGATATTAATGTAATATTTTTCATTATTAAAATATCATATATCATTTACAGGCATAACATTCCATGCATGTAAAAATGATAATGTTGTTTATCTGTACGTGTAAACTATCACCTCCATGCAGCGATGTGATTTTTTTCATCACCAGATCACATGGATGATATATGTTAGTGTGTTTAAATTATTAATATTTTATTAATGATATTATGATATTTCTATACATGTAATATAATACTTATCTTCATTACATAATGATCGTTGATAAATGGAAACTTTACTCATGCATACATATGACCTACCGTCTCCATGATTGTCATGTACCAAAATTTTCATATCCATATATAATGAATGTATTTAAAAGATAATTGATATATAAAATTGATTATTATTTCATGAATATTATTCTAGAAAATATGTAATTATAACCTCTTTGACTGTTTATAACATACTAAGTTCATTTTAGACTCAACTACCAAATATAGAAAAAACATCAAACACAAAATTTAATAATTAAGTAATTGTTATAAGATGATAATAATTGATATAAAATGAAAAATAGACATGAAATTATTTACAAATTCATTAAATAATTGTCCTATGTTTATTATTCCAGAATATAAATATTGTTCATGATGATTCACACTCAAGGTTACGTACCCATTAACCAAAACATTATTTTAAGTGTTTTAAAGTTGCATTATCCTAAATCCTTCTATTTCATATACATGTTTTAAAAGAGGTATTTATTAATTTATTTATATGTACATGAGTTTTTTAATGTTAGTTTTTAAAATTTATTACAAATTTTTCAAAGTTGTATGGGAAACATTGCTTAAAAAGAAACTTTTTAAATGTTTTAAATTGGTTTTCAAATTGGATTATTTGTTTAAATAAAATAAATTTTTTTATTATGTGTGAAAATGAACTTTTATAAGTGACATATTGAAAATACAAAGATTTTATTTTTTATGATTATTTACAGGTACGTGCTCATTTGAAGGTTGGTTATGTGAAAAACTAAATATGGGTGGTTTTGTGAAAACCCAAGGGTATGTGGTTACGTTATAACCTCCAATGCATTGGGTATGGAAGTCAGTCATATGAATATTCCATTTGTTAGAGTGAAATTTTTGAAAATTGAAAACAGGGTTATTTCAATTGAGTATAATTATGTCCCATGTTACCTACTTATATTTTATATTCTTTCTTATGAGTTTTCATGAAATTCATTTGATTTTCAATAGGTAAGATAATGAACTTTTAGAAATGATGATCCCTTTTTCAGGGTAAAAATGTATGTTTTTTAGGAAATATTTTATCGTTTTTCATTGGAATAATGGTTTATTGTCTTTTAAGTCCCTTACTATGCATCTATTCTAATCCCATTTTTTAAAATGTTGTTCGCATGGTTTAAGGAAGAGTTGGTTCAAGGATGAGATCATTGGGAAAATTTGAAGATATTTCAGCAAAATAAATCAAGTTTTATTTTAAAGGTTTTAGTTTTATGGAACAAATGGATAATAAGTATAAGTGTCCAATTTTAATGTATAGATTTACTAGTAAATATTTTTTCCTATGTTTCTAAAAATATAAACATAAAATATCTTTTAGAATATAATGTGATTTTTAGTCTTAAAATAACTAGAATATGTAATGATTAAGGTCGTGTCCATGCATGGGGATATGAGTAGTTAATGTTTACCATGGGGAATGGTTATTGATTGAGAACCATGATCGATTACTTGAGGATCATTTTCAATAATATAATTAAAGGTTTTTTCCACTAATTATAACACAGTTTCATTATCCATTTTTAATCTATCATAACCTAAGGATGGGGATTTTTTTTATTTCTGTTTATCCCATTTTGATATACCATGTTAAACTCAATCCAATTCACAAAAGAAAATTGGTTCTAAGATAAATTATTTATTTCATTTGATGATTTGTCTTCCTATGGATTTAGAATTTATTTATTTATTTTTTGTTGGTTATTTTTTTCATTCTAATTGGAAAAAATTTAGGCCAACACAAATAGTGATTTTGGTTCATTCCCAATTTATTTGTTTTTATTCAATGTTTCTTCACCCGATCATCATTATCAACCCCTTTGGATAAAAGTTCAAAAAATACCATGTATTAGATCATTCTACAACCTTTAATTGGTGTAACAGATATATACTGCGGGTTTTGTTTTTCAATATATGGTGAGATCAAGGTGTGAAAACAAAGGTTGGTAGCTGGAGGTGGATTAGGTTTGGATATGAAGATCTCAATTAACGTTTTTTTTCATTTGGATGATGCAATGAGGTAGAGGTGATTCCAAATCAGTTTATTCAATAAAATCAGGCCATTGATGATGAATTGAGTGTGTTCATCCATAGACCTGGGAGCTATGGGATGTATGGATGGTGATTCTGATGTTGGTGGTGTTCTGAGTGGTAAACCCTCGAAGAACCCATGAATTATAAAAAATCCCACAATACAAGTTGTGTAATATGAATAACACTCGTCATGTAACCCCCTTTTGTGGAACTAGGGTTCACATATAGATACAAAGATTGCAAGTAATGTGACATTTCTCACATTACTTGAGACCCAGTGAAGCGGGTCAGTCTGTACCCTAGAGGGTACATGGAAAATACCATGTCTAGGTACATAGGAACAACTACAGTACATGGCCATGACCCTATACTCAAACAAATCCAGGTATATGGGCATGACCCAAATACATGGGTATGACCAAATGCACACATTCACATGCTAACAACATGATGAGTTCAATCCTGAAATCAACATACCATGTATTCTTGAAGGACACACCGTGTATATGGAGAAATGTATTCCTTGTTAGACATAAAGACACGGGTAAACCCATGACAGACATGAAAAATCATAAAGTCCCTTATTCTCTTCAGTTTGAATTATTTTAATTGATTTTCATACCTTGTTCAATCCCTACAAGTGTATAATGTGGAATGTTTTCCTAATAATAGGATTCAGATCCCTTCTAAAAGTTTTGTATCCATTGGAGTTTGGGGTATACCTCTATGGGACCTAGTTGGGATCCTTTATCATTACATCTACATCATATGTAGGGTTTATGGTATTGGCCTAACCATCATGAACAAGGCATAGATTTCCTGTTTATAAGGTTAATTCAGTAGGTTTTGTGTTGTCCTATAGTGGCCTTGGGTGTAATCCCCTACATGGGTGTCGAGATCTTCAAATTTCAGGAGTGTCCTTTCATGGATTATACCAATATGCACAACCTCTCAGATGAGCTCCATCCGTGACATCATAGATCATGGTGTTATTTCTCCCATTCAAGAATTTCCTTGAATCCCTAATAAGAATCTTGGGACTATCAATGATTGTTAACTCGTTGAGACTTGGATTGTGTTAAGATTATTTCTAGGATTTATGGTTATTGTTATTTCTTAGACTTATATCCAAATTGACATGTCTTTGAGTTGATGATACGAATACTCTTGATGCTTTTGTTTAGTGATATTGAGTTGTCATACTTGGTATTGTTATACTCGTCGTTGTATTGTGTCTGGCCTCACCCATCATATCTTATATAGACGACAAGACTTTAGACATATTCCTTAGAGGATAAGGATTAGGTGGATCATAGTGATTTAGAATGACCCTTATTAGACCAGGTGTTTCATTTGATAGTAATGACCTTCTACTTAGATGTTTGGACTATTTTTTAATTTTATTATGGTCTGGTATTAGTACCTTTATGATTTCCATTACTTTTATAATACTATAATTGTGGGATAGAAGTTATGCATGAATTATACTATCAGTTTTATTTTACATTTATCATTGTATGGGTATTTGGATTTGTATTTGTGGGTGTGTTTATAAAGGTACATTGGTCAAATGTATCCTATGTGTGTGATTTGTCTACTCAGTATAAGATATCGATGCTAGCCTATTGGAAGGGGCTTGGGGTGTCAATATCGACTTATTATTGGCTAGGAATGCATCTATGGGGTTTGTAGCAATAGATCCAGATCAGAGAGGATTTAATCTTAGGATTGGATTTTGCAGATTTTGTTAGCTATGAGGTTTGGTTTTTGATTTATAGAAATAGTTTTAAAGTGTTTCAAGTTTGGATTTCAAGCCAGGGACTCCTGTGTTTGTGTGGGGGCTGATGTATCCAATCACTAGGACTCTAATAACTGTCATGTTATCTTAGTAATGTAGGAACTATTTATGGGTAAAACATTGTTCCATGCATCATATAGGAATCAGTTGTGATTTTCACGTCCTTCTTAATTCATCTCAAAATATATAGTCTTTTATCATGGTACATATTGATTTTAATTCATCATACCTCCATTAAGATATCCATATAGGATTCCATAGTAAGTTTGTAAGAATGATCCACCTACTGATGATGCTTTTGTATAGGGTCCTATATAAGATGTGGTACCTACAACTAGTTTGTCAGGTTTTCCACCACCCATGGAACATTAGATTACACTGGTAGTACTGATCGAGGATGCACATAGGATGATCATGATCCATAAGTTTAATAGGTAGTGACCTCCCAGGTTTTTGGGTGGACCATACCCCCCATGTAGTTGATGACTAGATATTGGTAGCTACCTATGTTTTCCACATTGTGAGGACACCTCCATAAAAGATAGTGTTCCAAGTGGCGAGTCTTCTTCAAGGATCCTCATTGTGATGGTAGAGTTTGGTGATTCTTATGCATGATGATATGGATATATCTTGGATACATTTTGATCATATCTTGATGTATGAGTTTATAATATTCATATTATGATCATTTCATATTGTGGAGCTTTTTTAACTTCTGTAGGAAATTATGAATATGGTTGAGTATTCATAGGGGTTCAATGACCTATATCAATATTCGATGGATATTTTTCATGATTCATTATTCCAATCATGTATATTGTTAGGCAATACATTTACGCATTTTATTATATGATATAAAACATAAATATACATCAATAAAGAACAAGGATCATAAAGACCTAGTATATTTGGAAGATTGGGTCCATATTTCATTAAACGATTCTTAAACCTGATATCTTTATTTTATTCTATATATTAAGCTCCTAAAATACATTTTAGATCCTAAAATTTCTTGGGATAACCTGTGTAATACATAAAGTAACGTTTGAGATACAAATCCCAATAAGGGAATAAAACTATGAATGGAAAATAACATGTGTGTCAAAGGTATAACACTATATCATAAAACTAAAGGATCAATAGTAATTTCATGAAATAGTATTATAAATAACATGGTATTATAAGATCATTTAATCATATGAAATATGGAAGAAATAAAAAAACATTATATAAATAAAACAAGCCTATCTTCCTTTAAAATATCACATGGTGGGAAAAGTCCCAAAATAGATAAGGTTTACTCCCTAATCTTATAAATAATGTATCATGAGACTACAACATTACCCAATTAATTGGAGTGCTATCTAGGGGAACCCACCATAATATGTTCATGATCGATATGTACCACATAAAAGAAATAAATCATGATCCATAACATAATAATTATCCATAGAAATAAAATGGGTTGAATAATCATGTTTCATGTCATATTCATGAGGATGTCATTTGAGAAACGATCATAATGCATGTTTTACCCCACCAAATAAAGGGAGAATAAACTAGGTATATATATGATAGAATTATATATGTAAATAAGAGGAAAAAAATAACATAAAATATTGTTTTTGTTAATTAAAATACATTTAAAAAAATTATTGAGTAAAATAATCTTTTAACTTAAAGTGACATTAACAGTTGTCATATTAAAAGGAAAATTATTTTTGAAGGACCACATTTAAAAATTCTTGAGAAAAATAACCTTACCATTTTGAAAAATCTTATTTAAAATATAAAAACTTCACAAATATTTATTTTTTTAAAAATGACCTTTTAAACATTAATAGAAAACATTAAAACATTTATTGTTCATAACAATGGAAGAGTTCTGTTCATTTTGAATACGTTATAAACAAACATTCCTTTCACATTTTTGTAAAAAAAAGTCAAAATGTATATTTTTTTAAAAAATATGGGAACATTCCTTATAAAAGTTTCTTAAAAATCCAATTAGTGGTAAAAATGACATTACATAATTATTGAAATACATTTTTGAAAACATTTTTATTAAACATGGATTTATAAAAATAACATTTTTGATGGGATAGAGAAATGATGTGAGGTTTTTTTAAAGACATTTCCCTTATAATTTTAAGTAACAAAGGGAGGTCAATATGAATATTAAATTAAAAAACCTTGAATAACTAGAGGATAAGAAATTTTAGGGGCTTTATTAATAAATGATCAAAAAATTTCCATCAATGTAAATTCAAGCATATATAATCCAAATTAAAATGTGATTGAATCATAAACCATTATTCATTTGGTAACTTTTGAATCATAAATTAACACAAATGCAGTAGATTGATTTAAAATTAAAATATCAAAATTTCGGAAGGATTCATGATATATTATGTAATGGGTAATTATATACACAATTAAAATGAAATTAGGTTCATAAAAGAACATGCATCTCAAATAAGGATGTTTGTGGAAAAACGCTTACAATATTAATATAATTGAGATGAGAATTAATAAATTTGGTGATTATGTGTTAAAAAAATTATATCCATATAAATACATGTCAAAAATAATATATAAAAATAAAAACTCATTTCACATATAGTATTGGAGTAATATAATTAATGAGGGAAATATATACCCCAATGAATGAATATTGAGTTGAGAAACCCCTTGCATCATTATTTTCTTTTGTTGAGTGATATTTTACCTCTTGTATGGTGGTTTTGAACATGTTATTAACTTATAATTTAATAATATTATTATTTATAATAACATATGTGATAATATTATAGGTTCGTTAATAATCATTCATTATTACTATTGTTTCTGGTGATAATTACCTTATTTTCTCCTTTATGTTTCATGGTTAAAGTTATGAATCATGAACATAAGTTATAGTTAAATCATATATACAATTTTATAAATGTTATAAATATAATTTTTCCATTATATACATCTTCATCATCATTATGTAATTTTAAACATAGATAATGAATCACATCACATATTGGAAACGGCAGGTCATACATATGCGTGAGCAATGATATCATTTCCTTAAAACTAAAGGGGTAAGGATGTGGATTGTATATTAATTTTTAAGATTAAATATATATTCATATATATCACATATATTCATTATATATATACTTTTTTACCTTCCATGTAAAGAGTTAGTGAAAAAGGGATCTCATCGCTTCGTGAGGCAATAGTCCAACATACACATGGACGACGTTATCATAATCTCTACGAAATGAAAGTAAGAAGGTATATGTTATATTTTAATTAAATAAGTATAAATATATCAAAAATATAATATTTATAAAATTGATAAATCATAATATAATTCTGTGGTAAGTGGTGTTGGTAGAGAAATTACGTCAGTACGTGAGGCGATCGTCCATCGTATACATGATCAATTGTTTCATTTCCCATTTGCTGAAGGAGGATAGGTTTTTAGGTCTTTAACATAACATATTATATTATAAATATATATAATAAATTTAAGTTATTATATAATAATCATGTAATTATATTGGAATGATTTGGAAGAAAAAGTAATATAAAATTCTCATTAAAGGATGTTACCTCTTCCTCAAACAACTTCTTTTAGATTTAACTAAAATCGTTCCTAAGATGAATTTCTGACCAGAACAAGGATTTTAAGATGAGTATAGGCAATTAGGGATGTTATTTGGGTAGTTATTTTATGAAACAAATGGTTAGGGAACTTTATAAATGATAGTATATGAGGTGACCTTTTATAAGGGGGGAGAGGAGACAATTGAAATTGCTGAAAATAATGAACTACACCTGAAATTTTCTCATTAAAATAGGATAAAAAATAGGCCATTTTCAAAACATAAAAGATATATGGTAAACATAGAACCATAAAAAAATTTATACATGTTTTGTGTCATTTTTAACCATTTATCCTTTTAGTTTTACCCCCAGTAAACCTTATTTTACCTGAACATGTAAATTATTTTGACTATTTTCACTATTCACCATTGTCAAAATTATGTTGAAATTATTATATAATATGAGTTATTCTAATTCTAAATAAATAATCAATATTTTCAAATTCAACTTGAAAAACTTGTAGAATTCAATTTTAAATTAAACCCACATGTGTATCGAACAAACTGTTTTTTAAGAAAATCAATTTTTAAGGAAAAGATAATCTCATATTAAAAATTTGAAAAGTAATAAAACATAGATTAATTTCAATTAATATTTATAGAAATATAATATAAAAATTTAATTGAAATAATTTTTAGGGGTTATTTTAATTATTTATAATGGATAACCATTATAGACTTTAAACTAGTTTTCAGAAAAAAGATTCTAAATGCCAAAATAATAATATTTAAATTAAATGAAGTATAAATATTATTAAAATTTATTTAATTTGATTTCATATAACTAAATAATAATTATGTTAATTATAAATCACATTAAAATAATAATGTAACTTAATTTATTAAAATAAATGACACTTTTATAAAAATATTTATTCTCACTATTCACTAAAAATTTAATATTTTCCGCAAAAGAAAAAAATCACAATAGGTGAATATGAATATGATAATTATAAAAATGAAGTTTTTCTCAAAATATATTTTCTAAATTTCTAGAAATATAATTTTATATTCCGTGCTCAATGCATGATTAAACCAACTTTTAAAAAAATATTGTTTTTCTGAAAACATTTCTTTTTTTCTTTCAAATGGTTCTTATTTGATTTCTAATCAATAGATAACCATTTAATTTAATTTATAAACGTGTGAACCATATAATTTTAAAAATATATTTATTCATATTCATAAATACCAATTTAATAGATAGGTTATAATGGTCATGTTTAAATAATAATATAGAGTATCATGTTTCTTTTAAATCTAGTGTGGTGTTCATCATAAGCTATCAAAGATATTTAATTAATTTAAAAATAAAAACATAATAAAGTATCAGGGTGTTAAAATATCTTTTATGATTAGTGTTTCATGTTATATATTCTATCCAACATGATTAACTTCTTTTAAAATATCTAGGTGTCATGTTCTACCCCCTTAAATAAATTTCATCATCGCAATTTATTCTTGATTTCAATAATAAAGGGTTTGACATTTGAAGATTACTTTGTGGAAAAATCCAAAACATGAAAACACCTAATGAAAAAATTCTCATAAAAAGAAGGAAATCTAAACTAAAAGCCCTCACATAACTATGGTTCCAAATAAGATAAATTTGGTTTAAAGTGAAGATATTGACATTGAAGAAAAGTTTAACTAATAATAGAGAGTGGGGTAGATCGTTGATCACAAGAAATTTAACAATCAATAGAATGTTATGTATATAAAAAACCTAAAAAATGATGTGTATAATTTCATCACACAACAAATTTCTACCTCAATCCCATATTTTTAACTAAAAAATGATTTTTCATGATTAATTATTAATTCCCAAATCACTAATATAATCTTCTAATGAATCATATAATCCACAAAAGAAAAACATGACATTACACCCGTATTTACTAAAACAAAAATTATTAGAGGGATTTTCACATACATTATTCTATAATTCATCAATAATAACTCCCAGAGTTCAACTTAATCCAATCCCTGATTATCTATCCTTAAAACCCTTTATATCATATCTCCAAAAACATAATAGAATTTATACCAAATAATACATTACATTAAACATCAAGGTTGTATATAATTATATCTAATAAAAATCACCTAATATTTCATTAGTCACGTCAAAAAGGTTTGACCAGTTTAATATTTATTCATTAAATTGTTTAAGTAAACACAATTTCATACTATCTAGTATGTCTTCTAGACTAGTAGTATGTGTTTCACCCTTATATTACTTCATTTGTTTGTTCAAGACCTACGTCTATACTATATTCGATGGGTTTTCCGCAATCATGAGATTTTCCTTTTTTTTTAAACTATAGAGAAATTTATTTGATGATCATATTTATAATTCACCTAGTTCCCATTATAACACCTTGAAAATTTTAAAGTAATGCCATTTTATTTAATATAATTTATGATACGAAACACCAAACATGGAATGGAATATAATATCCCAAGAATTTACAATATATTTACTATTCAAGATAAATTAAATCAATTATATATCATTAAATACCTATAACTCTAAGTCAACTTGTGTTACATGAATCAATGACATTCTTTGATAGCTTTCATTGTACGCAAGTGAGTTATGATAATTAATATTATTATTTCTATGTGAAAAAAAATTATCCTCTAGCCATTAAATTAAAATTTATAAGTATTATTTTCAAACTTATTAAAATATATGGTTGTATTAATTGGTTACCAATTAATTATAATTGAATATAATAACCAATTGAACATAAAGGAAATGTTTTTATATTTTTTTCTACACTATAGGTGATTTGTCTTAATAAATTAAATTAAATACTATTATATTATTATATTAATGATAATTATATAACATATATTCAGTGAAATGTTTTGACAATAATAAATATATTTTATAGGCATAGGATGAGAACGTATCAGAGTTTACACATAAAAATTTGTATTTTCTATAGGAGGCTTTGCTAACTTTTAATGATGCACTTATTTTTAAAATAAATGTGAGAAAATTTACCAATTGTATTTGAAAAAATAAATTTAATTTTAAAAAACATAATGTAGAAAATATCTGAGGGTGAGTGTATTTTATTATTTCGAGAAGTTTCATTTTTTAATGAATAGTGAAAAATACAGAATTTTAATTGAAAACATTTTTTCAAATAAACAATTTATAATGTTAAATAATATTTTTAATATATTTTAAATCCATAATAGTTAAATTATAAATATATTATTCTAATATATTTTATTGGAATAATTTTCATATTGAAATTGGATATAAACACATTGTAAACTTTTGAACATGTTCACTATAAAATCCATATTTCTTATCCCGTTCGTGGGATTAACGTTAAACTAATTTCAAACACTTATATTGTTTTAATTTTAAAAAATTTATTCCATATTTTTAATAATCACAATTTATAATTTCTAATAAATAAAAAATATATGTTCATCAAAGTGATTAGTGAAATAAGTTAAAATTAATTACATCCATTAAGAGAAAAAATGAGTTTATTAAGGGACGAAGCTTTAATCATAAGGCACCAAATGCCTATAAACTTTTCCAAACCCATTTAATGGATATATTTATAACTTATACATTATTTTATATATTTTTTTTCATTATTTTATCCACCTTACATGGGAAAAATGTGGGTGTGATCTACTTATTTAAAAATGTACAAGTTCTTCCCTCAGCCCACTTATAAAAGGGAACTCTCTCTCCTCCTATATTCACAGATCTCAAACACATTGAATAAGTAAATACCTTGCCAAATAACTTATACACTTACCTAAACCAACCCTTTAATACTTATATTTGTAATAATTCCAAAATATTATGGTATTAGTGAAAACCTAAGGAGGATACCAAAAGAAGAGTTAATGTTTTTCTAAAAGCATTTTTATTTTATTTCCTTCTCCACAACTTTAAATTAATTTTATATCATGGTAATATAAGAAAATAATTATATTCAACAAAATGATATGTTTTTATGTTAATTTTATAAACTGAAACCTCATACACTTCCAACAAATGGGTTATGAAATCATCGTTTTTGTGTACGACGGACTACCACCTCGTGGACCGATGTGGTTCGCTATTTACATTATCGCAATTAAAGGTTATGAATAATGATTGGAATAATTTTTATATATTATATATATAATATTAATAATTTATTTATTCTTTATATATTATTATATCACACATACCTTCATGATTTCTATTTTCGGGAATATGATAATGTTGTTTGTCTGTACAGTAGACTACCACACCACGAAGCGATGTGACTCATTCACGCTTTTCATGGAATTTATTAAGGATTGTTTTAATAAAAAAATTATATATATTAAATAATAATGATACTATAATGATAAAATTTATATATATATATATATTACATTTCTTTCATTCAATAGTATAATAAATTGGAAACAACGTTCATTCATAGGTACAACCTACCATCTCCATGAATTTTTTATTTCATTTCCTATCCCCAAATTTTTATATTAATCTCAATACATATATAATGAATATATATATGATATTTAAATCATGGTTTAAATTCTATATATGATTAAATCATTATCTATGTAATAGTAACAAAAAATAAAAAGTTAAAACATACTCGAAAAAAAAGAATATTATTACCTGAATCGATGGAAATAATAAAATATAAATGATGAATGGTTAATTATATTATAAAAATGATATAATATGATATAATTAATACTAATATGGTTATATAATAAGGTAATTTAATTTTTAAAACTACTACACTAGAGGTTAAATAATGTACGACTAAAAGGAAAGCGTGGGGTAAGGGATTTTATTTTAATTTCATTTTAACTACATTTCATTTAGATTTATTCAAATATTATGCACCTATTTTTCTTTATTATATGTATACTATCCCATTAAAATTTATTGTCATGAATAAATCATTATTAATGGAATTTTCTGCATCAATTTGAATTATTTCATATGATGGGATATTAATTAACAAATACCAAGTGGTAAAAAGTTTCATAACACAATTTCATTTAATTGGGTTATATTACTACCTCATTGTTGTTAATATTCTAATATTATGTGTATAATTAATAATATTACCTATTTTATATTTCATATTTTTTATGTTTATTTAATTTTTATAAAAATAATCAATTCAATGATTAATTCTCACTTCAACATTATAATCATTTTATGGCTTTATTTCACAATCTAATTATAATTGATATTATTTATTCTTGTATTTCCATTAAATAAAATTATATTTTCATTGTTTAATAAAAACTAAAATTTTAATATCCTCCTGTTTTTATTGATTTTTATGTGATAATACCATTTTTCAACTCTTTAATACTTAAAATTATTTAGAAAATGTTTTAATAAAATATGACTTAATTTTTCTCCTTGGTCGAAAATATGTTTTATTAAAAAATCATATTTTATTAAAATGTTACAAAAAATGTTTCATTCTTTTAAAAATTATTTATTAAATTAATTGTTACCCTTATTTTCTTCTTACAAATTTTTTTCAAAGTAATCTTTTTATCACATTATAAATAAGGAACTTTTTCATCCGTGTTCCACTAAAAAATGAGTATTCTTTTGACCTTGTATGGAATTACCATACATCATTTATTTTATGCTTAAATTGATGTTTTATGAATAAACTTAAAAAATGATTTTAAAAGTTATTTTCAATGAATATAATTTTTCAAAATACAAATCAAAATTAAAAGTAAAATTTTGTCAATAATATTTTTAAACATATTTTTATTGTATTTTTATTCATCATTGAAAGAAATCCATTTTCTTAATCCAATGGGTGTAAAATATATTGATACCATATTTGTTATTCATATTGATAAATTATGTTTATTTATTTAAAGGATGGTATTTACATTTATAACAACCTTGTTCTTTTTATTAAATTAATACATGATTTGATTTCATAAAATTACTCTTAATACTAAATGAATGTTTGATAATTCTACTATCTTTGGTAATTAGGTACATTACATATCAACTTGAAATATGAAATACAACATCTTTATTTAATACTTCCTTTACATGACCAGAACATTCCTTCGTACTTAACATTTCATGGGATAACTTAGGGACATACATAATAAACAGGTGAGTTATATAGCCCAATAAGGGAGTAAACATGGTATAAATTAAAAATAGTAATACATATTATGAAATTAATATAAATGATTCATAAAGGAACATGAATTATAAAACCTAAGATAACATGATTTTCATAACATGGAAGTGTGTAAACAACATAAAACACTGCATCATAGGTCAAGAATAAACTACCAAAACATCATAGTGAAAAAATTACCATAAAGAATCGTGTAAACCCATGTATCATCATGATGTATCATGATACTAAATATTACCCAATGCATTGGAGAACTATATAATTCCTGGTGAAACCATCACTTTCATTTAACACTCATGCTTAAGTGTTCCATATAGATCATAAAACATGGATTCATTGTTCATCATAATTTATTACATGGTCATGGAGTGTATAATAAATACATTTCTGTCCTAAATAAAAATTTATATGTGCATAAAGGTTAATATCCTTGATATATGAATGGGTATGTTGTTCACTACATAATAATTTTTGGATTGAAAACCATGGTGAAATTTTGGAAACATAACAGCATGGTATAAAATTTAATAAAAGAGATTATGAGATATTAACGGGTATCTCATAATATATAAATTAAATTAAAAATAATAGGTTTGTATAAATACATGTCCCAATGAATGTAATTTGGAAATATAAGACGTAACATAATAAATAAACTTGATGAAAGAGGAGAAATGGAATAACTCTTATGAGATTTTGACATGGTAATGAGTGTACATATAAGGGATTAATTAGAGAGAATGGGATATATAATCATTCAATAATAATAATTTTAGTAAAGTGTAGGTGATAAAACATACCCCATCAATTATAATTGAAAAGAAAATGGACTAACTATATATGGAAACTTGAATAAAAAATGACAAAAAGACTGAACCCATACGTGAGTGCGTGACTTCAAAACATTTAATAGGGGATTATTGGGAGATTGGGGAGCCTTTGGGGATTCTAGATAGGGTATTATAGTGTAAGGATGTTCTATAAGGTTTTATATTATAAAGAAGTGGGATCTTGGGTGGGTTTATATAGGAAATGAGAGGTTAGTTCTTTAATATTTCACAAACATTGGTTTTGAAATCTAAATAATTAAATATTCAAAAAAACCATAATATGGTTTTTTCCCATGGTTTTTTCAAATAGGAGTGGAATGAAATATTTTATACGGCCAAGGTCCAAAGTAATAAAAATTTTATCCTCGATTATGTCGAGGTGAGTCGCATAATTAATTAAATGAATTTAAAATCATAAAATAAATTATACATTTTGGATTATTTAATAAGGCCTTATAGAATAAGTAAAAAATATATAAAATCAAATTATTTTAAATTTAAAACATGTATTTTTTTATAATATCTATTTTATAGTGTTTATTACATCGCTATTGGGTTATTACGATGTCATAAAACCCATTATATATTTATATGGTATTTAATTTTTACCAAAGAATTCGGTTGTCATAGAAAATTAAGAAAAAATCTCTATTGGATAATTTCAACATACTGTTTCCAAAAATAATGTTCATTTTATATAAATAATTTTTTAAATATTTAAATTCCAACTTTTACATTGAAAATTGATAATTAATGAATATTGACTAGTTTTGAAAAATATAGTTTTCAAACATTAATAAATATTAACTTTGACTTCATAATAATTAGAAAATAATTTATATTTAATAAATGGAATTAAATGATAATATTTTACTAAAATATTATTTGTTTCAAAAATCCATTAATTCCCCAAAATATATTTCTTTAATTGAATTTTAATATTAACTAAATAAACTATTTGTGATTTTAAAATCATTTACAATGTAATAATAATAGAATGAAAGTATATTCACTATTCTACACAAAAATAATGTACATAATCATAATTCTAGGGTCTTGATACATATCCATTTATTACACCAACATACACCCTAAAAGTAAGGTGTGTGATGGTAGAGATTTCATGGGGTCGTTCGGTGAACATTTTTTCAGTCGTGATCTCAATGAGAATAAACTTCTCCCGTAAATAGTTTCTCTCATGCTTAAGTTGTTAGATCTAGGATTTGGATTGGTCGAGGTAAAATCCCAAAATTCTGTATCCCTTATAAACATCTATAAATGGGCTTCGTAGGTAACAATTCTATTGGTTGAGGCCATCATTTCCTCTGTATATGTTGAAATGATTTGTTAAAACCATAAATTTATACTAGTCACGTGATCATTGTTCAATGGCTATATTATCAATGGTAAAGATACATATTAGTAATTTAAATCCAATTATATGTAATAAAATAATGGAGTTCATGTGTTTTTTATATCGATTTTACAAAATATTTCATTAAATTATATCCAAAGGGAAATTTCATTTATAACAGTTCAGGTCGTTACAACATTAACGTCATTGAATCATTTTGGTAGTCATTAACATACCCCTGAATTATTCAGTTTCCAGTGAGCATTGAAAATTAAATTTCCCCTAAATATCCATATTAATTATTATGTATATTCATATTAATTAAACCATATCTCATTTCTATATTAATTTCCATACATTGAAATTTATTTTATTGACTAGTTAAATATTCATAAATCCAAATACATTACTCAATATAGTTATTAGATGTTAAGGCTTATTTATTCATGAATGAAATTGATTATTCAATATATGAAGATTGCATTGGACCTAAAGAAATTGGTGGGGGATCAATTAATGGTTTCCCCTTAATCCCTCGGTGGTCTTATGGGATGAATAAATTGTTTATCAAAAGAAAAATGGGTTTATACACATTAGTTATAAAAAAATTTAAAGGTATTGATAGTAAAGGTTACATGTACCTGGAAAACATTACATCCAAATATTTAAGAATTTATTGAATTTAGAATTCAGTTTTTATTATCAATGATATTTTCACTATAAAAAAATATATTGATTCATTTCATTCTCAATTTATTGATTAAATGGATTGTGTTTTCTTTTATTTACAATTCTATATTGATTCTTCTTTATCTTATAAGTATAGTCAAGTTATTTTAATGCCATGTGTTTTAGTTATTTACCTTATCATATTATTTTTGAATATCCTTCTCAATTTATTGATTAAATTTATTTTTTTCATTTATTTACCTTTATTTATTTATTATTATAATTTAATAATTATTTATTCCATTATACTTAACCCATTTTATCATTTGATCTCCCCTTTATCGGTTTTCTTTACCCTAGGATTCCATAAAGTGTACTAATAATGATATGAAATGATTTTCTAGATGGAATAAAGTTATTCTAAAAAAATAAGTTATAATTTATATATTTAATTTTAATAAATGACTCATTTATGTATCCAGTTTACTAGTAGTAATTAATTATTCCATCATTAGGGACATTATTTCATTGTATCTTATGACAGTGTAATGGTAGTAGGCTTCATAACCGTGTTGCGGGGTCAGGGTATTGTAGTAGGTATCTGAACAAGTTTAGTAGAAACATTGGGAACATTATTTAGGAAACAATGGACTTGGAATCATACCCCTATGATATACTTTGAGAATATGTGTAGATTAACATCCTAATTTTTTGGTATGATATGTATTATACGGTTTTCCATGAAATACATCCATTTCTAGATACTACAAGTGGATGTGGTTATAGAATAAATATACCTAGGGGTAATAAAACTGAAAAGGGTGTGATGGGATTGAATCGAGCATAACATGGTACATGAAAATGGGTCTTATCGTGCACCTTTTTTACACTCTTTTGGTATATTGTTAGGATAGTTCATATTTTCTTTAAAAACCATTGTGATTTATTTGAATAGATAATTATAATCAATGAATTAGGTTAAACATAAGGTGTCTTATATTGAAAATAATGTGTCATTATTTAGATATATTATAAATGATGTTATGTTTCAACCATATAAAAATTAAGGAACAATGTAAAGATAAAATTGATGAAATACTTATTTATTCTGACTCAAGAAATAAATTTTTTAAGTGTTTTAAACGTGGTATTCTGTTTATAATAATAATGAAGAATCTAAGTACGATGTTAAATTACAAAATCATACATGTATTCATTAACTTATTTTTTATGGATACCATAATGATTTTTTAAGTTTAAGATTGATTATATGTTCAAATACATAAATAAATTTTGTTATGTTTTATGTGATAGGTGTCTTCCATGATTAAATTTTTTTTGGAGAATTTATGAAATGTTTATGTTTTAGTGGAAGATATATCTAATTAATAGAACCTTTACATTTTATATACATATGAATAAAGTTATTCAAAACCTTTGGGGTTAAATTGATCATTAATGACATTGTAAAATATTCAAACAAGATTACTAGACTTTATTTTAAAATATGTTTTATTGAAATCCACAATAAACAGGTTATTTAATGAATAAAATTTTTGAGAGGATACTTTATTAACTCTTTTATGATGTAGGTTTTTAAATAATGGTATTTCCAATTTTAAAACCTTGAATTAAGAAATCATGTTTAAATTATGATGATGGAATTTATTTAAGGTGGTGAAAATGTAACACCCAAAAAATTATAAAACAACAACATTTTATTCAATATCATGTATAAAACATAACACGAAACACAGATGGGAATATAATATCTCAATGATTCAAAAAATATTTAATATTTTAAATAAATTCAATCTTTGATATAGATTGAAATGCACGTAACAATAAGTTAGCTTGTGTTACAGGAAACAATGAATTTCTTTAACAACTTGTAATAGATGTCAGACCTTGTTTTTCCAACTACTCTTAATATTATTATTTAAAATAAAAATTATCTCATATACAATAAATTTGTGGTTATAAATAGTATTAGATAACTTATGAAAATATATGATTCAATTCATTGGATACAAATTAATAAAAAAATTAATATAAAAACCAACTAAATATACAAAAAATTATAGAAAATTATTTTTATGCACCAATGGAATTTCATATTAATAAATTAAAATAATAAATTTTATTGGATGATCCTAATGAAATTTATATATTATATATTCAATAATTCTTTTACCTTTATGTAATAGATTTGATTGTCATGAGATAATATCAAATCCAACATTACACATAAAGAGATGTGTTTCTTTAAAAGTAATTATGCCACCTTTTAATGGTGAGCTTCTTTTAAAACTAAATTTGGAAACTTTTATAATTAATATTTGAAAAAATATGCTCCGTTTTAGAAAACATAATTTCAAAATTATATTATGGCGAGTTTTTATTTTTTTTTCTCAAAATTTTAATTTTTTTATGAATAGTGAGAAATACTGATTTTTAATTGAAAACTATTTTTTTCAAAGTATTTTATATTTTTTAAATTATTTTCTGAATTGGTTTTAAAGTAAAAATAGTGAAATTGTATATATATTAATCTAATTTAGGTCAATGTAATCAATTTAATATTAAAACTTTATATAAAAACATTATATAAGAAGGATGACCCCCCACTTTATGGGTCTCCTATCTCCTCTCACACTATGGTTTATTCGCAGCGCTGTTACCACCACTACCTCCCTATCTTCGGCTTCACGTGGTGAAGGTCCTTCTCCAGTGTCCATCCTCATCTTTCCTTCTCATTCCCTTTCTCTCCTCCAAACCTCATTTCACCTGCGGAATCCTCTCTCTTGACTATTAATGTTTCTCCTCTTCCCATCATCTTCCTATGCCCGACGACGCTCCTCTTCACCCCTGTCTCTTTTTTTATTCCACTGCATCATCCTTCTATTATCAAATATTATGGTATCCATTATTCATCATTTTCCTTTCTTCTTTTTTCCAGTGAGTCAAAGCCCATTCTTACTCCTCAGCCTCACTTTCCACCATCCCCATCGTATAAGGCCCCATCTTGGTCAAACTCAAAGTGTCTTCAGTGTCTTGGGTTTTTGATGGAGGAGTATTTATTGGGTGATTCTAGCTTTGTTGTGGCTCTAAGGAGTTATATACTCTTGATGAAGATTACATATGGTACATTTCCTTTCATAATGTGTTTCTTAAATGTGGACAATGTTTTTATGCTTCTAGTAATTACAATCATTCAAAGGTTTTATCCAACTAGTAAGGCATCTCTACTTCTAAATCATCTCCGTATTGCTGGTATTTTGTCCCAAGCTAGGTCATTTAGGAGTGATGGTTCTTGTGTAGGCTTTGGGATTTTTTTCTTTGTATGGTAGCTGGCATTCGAGGAGGCACAACCTTGAGTCGATGTTCATCTTGGTCTTGTATTTTTAGATTTGTTCAAGGATTTAGTGTTCATACCATGATTATCTTGTTGGGTAGAATCTTCAAAGCTGGTTTATTTCTCCACGACCACGATATTGGTTTCCAATTGATGTGGTTCATTGAAAATTTCTAATTTTTGATGTTATAGTGAATATTTATAGTGATTTCAATGATCTTTATATGGGTCCTCACCAGCAATGGGGGTGGATGATGATGATTTTTACCAGTGAATTAGTGCATCATGGTGTGTAGATCAAGGGGCTTGTTGTCTATGGTAATTATTTCTCCTCATTTATATTTGAATTTTGAATTTGTGGATTGGGTGTTTTTTCTTAGTTTTGTCCTTTGTTGTGTTATTTTAATTGGTATCCAATAACTTGTGCACTATCCTATAATAAAGTTTATTCAGAAAATAAAAAAAAAACAATTTGGAGTATATAAAAGCTTTATAAGCTTTTGAACATTTTCACTTTAAAAACCTGCTTTCTCTTCCCGTATCTAGGATTAATAATAGATTAATTTCTTCCAAATATATGGTTTTAATTTTACAAAATTGATTAAATATTTAGAATAAGAATAATCTATAATTTATAATACATCCAAATTGATTTTTTACCAACATGATTGGGGAAAGAAGTTAAAATTAATTACAATGATTAAGAGAAAAATGAGTTTAATAAGGGACTAAACTCTAAACATAAGGGGCCAAATGACCTGGAAACAATTTCAACACCAATTTGATTGAAATATTTCTACCTTATCCATTATAGTATTTATTTTCCCTCATTATTAGATACACCTAAAAAATAAAAAATGTTGGTGGAATTCAATCTTTCAAAAATTTACAAATTTTCCACTCATCCCACTTATAAAAGAGACACCCCTCTCCTTTTATTTTTACACCTATAAATCCCATTGGATAAAAAATACTTACAAATATTACTTATCCACTTACGTAACCTAATATTATAATCCTTATATTGATAATAAATCCAATATAGGACTTAATTATTTCAATCCTATGGAGCATACCCGAAGAAGTGAAAATGTTTTTATAAAATCATTTTTACTTTATTTACTTCTCCAAATCCTTCATCTATTTTTATATCAAGAATATTTAATAAACTGAATATTTTAAATATATTTATATGTTCTTATTTAATGGTTATTACCAATAAGATTAGACACTTCCATCAAATGGTTAATGAAATGATTGTTCATGTGTACGGTAGACTGCCACCTTGTAAACCGATGTCATTGATTCCTTCATTACAACCATTGAAGGACATGAATAGGGATGAGAATACTATTTATATGTGAGATATATTATTTTTATTATTTATCTATGATTATTTAATTATTATATCACACATTCCTTCATATTATCAATTTTTTGGAAATACAATAATGTTGCTCCTGTATATGATATACTACCGCCTCACGAAGTGATGTGGTTCATTTATTATTTACATGGAAATTATTATGGAAGGTTTTAAAAAAATGTGATACATATTAAATAATTATTTTAATATAATGATAGTATATATATATATTTCTTTTATTTTTTTTCAATACAACATGAAAATGGAAATAACGATCATGCGTATGTACAACCTACCATCTACATGAATGGTGTATTTAATTTACTATCACACAATTTTATAGATTACTATAAATATATTTCTACTGAATATATATGAAAATAAAATCATGGTTTAAATTATTTATATTATTAAATCATGATTAAATAAATATGAACAAAAAATAACAAGTCAAAACATATTTGAAAAAAACAAATAAATTTATTACCTAAAACGATGAAAATAATGAATGATGATTGATGAAAGAGTAATAATATTTACTAAGAAATAAAATAAAATAGAATAAATATTAATATGGTTCTCTATTATGTTAATAACATGATTAAAATAACTATAGTTTAGGTTAAAGAAAATCCAACCAAAAGAAAATCACGAGGTTAGGGATTTCATCTCAATTTCATTTCATTGAGGTATATTACAATTTTATTACCCTAGTTTATTTTATATGGTGTATATAATGTATCTTTAACATCTAATATCACGAATAATTACTTATTATTTTAATGTTAAGATTCAATTTTAATTATCTAATTTTATTTAATATGAAATAAAATTTACCAAGTGGTAAATAATTGCATGACTCAATTTCTTCTCATTCGGTTATATTACATCCTAATTGTAATTAATATTGTAAGATTATTTGTATAATTAATTTTTATTGTATATTATAGTATTTAATTTTTTTTATGTGGATTTATAGTTGATACACATAATATATTCTCGGATTAATTCTCACATCAATGTCATGGTAATTTTAAGGGTTTATTTCAAAATATCATACTAATAGATATTGTTTATTATTGAATTTCCATTAAAGGAAATTATATGTTCTATATTTAATAAATTTTTTATCCTCTAGATATTCATTATATTTTTTTACATAAAGTAACATTTTCCTTTTATTTGGTACTTAAAATTATCGAGAAAATGTTTTCACAAAATCGAACTTCATTTTTCTCGTTGGTCCGACATCTTTTTTATTACAAATCCATGTTTTCTAAAAATGTTTTCAAAAATTATTTAACCAATTTCAAAATGATTTATTAAAATTAATTTTTACGCATTTTGTCTTTTTATTAAAATATTTCAAATTAACCTTTTTATCTCTTTTCGGACAAGGCCCATTTCTAAACCTGTTACAATGAAAATGACTGTTATTTTTTCCATGCATGGAATTAAACAACATCATTTCATTGAATTTTCTTTGAAATTTTATGAATATCTTTTAAATAATTTGTTTAAATTTATTTTCAAAGATAATTATTTTTCTTAATGTTTTATAAAAGATAAGGATATTCTTCACAATATTTTTTTAAAGATATTTTTATTATATTTCTCTTCATCACTGATAATAACCATTATTCTTACTCCAATAGTTATACAATGTATTTTTACCATCCTAATTCTTCATATGGATATATTTTTATTATTTTATCTAAGGATGGTATTGAAATTCATTTCCTTGAATCATTTTTGTAGACATTAACTTTTCATTAAGTTATTCACTTTTCATTGACCATTAAACATTAAATTTTACCCAAGTATCCATATTATCTTTTATAGATATTAATATTTCATAAAACCTATCTCATTTCTATATATAGTGCACTATTATTAAAGTTATTTTATGGACTAGGAAGATATATTCAAATTTGTATCCATTACTCAATACAAATATTAGATTTTAAGGTATATTGATTCATGAATAAAATTGATTATTCAGTATATGAGGAATGATTTGGACATAAATACACATGTGGACATAGATAATGATATCCCCTCAATGAATCATTTGTATCATGGTATGAATTAGTTGGATAGCCTCAATTAAATAGGGTTTACCCATTATTTTTAAACCTTATTTTGAAAGGTCCTGACGATAAATTTTCCATGCACCTAGAAAAATTGTTATCCAGATATATAAGCATTTCATGCATTCATAATTTAGTTATTATTATCCATCAGATTTTAACTAAGAAAAAATTGATTGATGCATTTAATTGTTGGTTTATTGGTTAAATGGTATGTGTTTTCAGTTATTTACCCATCCATATTGATTTTTCTTTGTATTATCATGAGTGTTAAGTTATTTAAATATCATGTGTTTTAGTTATGTATCTTAACATATTATTTAGACACTTCTTTCTCTATTTATTTATTACATGGAATGTGTGTTCAGTTATTTACTTTTCTATATTGATTATTCTCATTAATTCATTATTTTTTTTATTAAACCCTTACAACGAATTTGAGCTCACCCTTATTTTTCTTTTATTCCCCAAGATTCCATGAAGTGTGCTAAGAATGATATGAAATTATATTCTAGATGGAATAAAGTAATTATAAAAAACTATGTTTTAATCTATATATTCAATTGTAATATAATTCACATGTCTGTATTGCATTTATGAAGACTAGAAAACTATTTTTTCTATTGGGATGTGATTTCATTTTATATTATGTCAATTTATAGGTTGTACGAACAAGCTCTGGTTTGCTAGGGTTGGGGTCGCTACACCTATAACTTTATCAATAAATGTATTATTATCTTTTGAAATGAAATCATTCATCAAATCACTTTTTTAATCCACTATGTTCTTCTATAAACCCCATTATTTTCCAAAAATTAATCTAGTTCTGTCAATATCAAACACATCTGCAAGATTATCATTCCCTCAATTATAAGTTTTTTTAAATAGTATCACATTACCATTAAATCAAAATTCTAGTTCATTACTAACAATAATCCTATTCTTGATAAAATATTAATACATATCTTCTATATAAAAATAATTTTATATATATTTCATGATTTACATAATTATTGAATTATACTACATAAATTTTTCAATAATTTCAATATATTCGTAAACCATTTATTAGGATTCATCATCTTATTCCTTAATACCTCATTTATTTCATATTTAATTTGTAGTCTCCTCATAACAAATAGGAAAAAAAGTACACATACAATATTTTTGAACATCTTCTTGGTATTCCTCCATAAAAAATTAATTTTTATAATGCCCATTATTTACATATTTACAACATTCAGTCATTGATCCTACTAATACTTTTCATTTTTTTAGCAATTACATAATTTTTTCCCTTCTAATTTACATTTCAAAAATATTTTCCTTCCTTTGAGACATTCCCTTTAGTACTTCATCCAACATTTTAGACATATAGGAAACTGAATCATCCTTTTTCTATGGTCTCCACCACCCAATCTCTCGGTGAACTCTATAATTATCATGTTTGGTGAGTCTAGGATTTGGTTATGGTGAATATTTTCAAATATACATCCTAATAACATATTAGATATAATCACAATATACTTCACTCTAATCGTCAACCCATTTAGTTTATCATAAACACATTGTCTATCACATTCAACATTAACCTATTTCCTTATGATTCCCTCCGTTGATGAGAACCATAAAGAATAGTGTGAGAAATACTATTTGTAGTGGGATTCAACATAATCATGAAAATTATTTATAATATTTCTAAATCATGACACCTTAATTTCAATAAAATTCATCTCAAGTTTAACATAGTTATTTCATAAACATCTTCTATTAAAATCCTTTATGGTGGTTCATAAAGAGTTATTTTAATTTCCAAATAATATCCCCCCAGAGTGTAAAAATATGTTTGTAGTAAGGATTGTTTTTTGTACTAGGTAATGGTCGAGTTAAGCCTAACATTCCTTTCTTAGATTTATTACCCCTAGTTACATCTATTAAATAACCACATCCAATTTTTGTATCTACATTGTGACGTAATATCTTGAAAACCACTATCTCTAAACATCACTAAAATTCCATGATATTTTATTATAAATAGAATTATCCTTATTATTTTCCTTAGAAATGTCCCTAGGGATATCACTAAAAAAATTCAACTATGTTCCAAAGGTTATCTAAACCATTACTTTGATTCCAACTATTTAAATCTAAGAGTTTTAGACCATTTATTACGCGATATTTAAACATAAATATACATTAATAAAATATATGGATATAAAGGGGAAGTCTCTTTTAAATAATATGTTCCTATTAAATAAAAGGAAACATAAACATGGAATATTTGTTTTATTCTCTATAATCAGATCTTAAAACTTCCTGAGATAATTTGGGGAATACATAATGAAAGGGGTGATCTGAATAGCCTCTTAAGGGAAAAAATATATTAAGAAAACATAAAAAATGAGTCAAATGTAAAACATTATATCATAAAATTAAATTCATGTAATTAATTTAATGTAATCATATCATAAAGAACATGGTTTCATAAAATCTTGAAATCATTGAAAATGTAGCAGAAACACAAAAACATGACACAAACAAGAGTTAAGGGAAAATTCCATTATAATTTCACATGGTGGAAAAAGTTCCATAATGGATTAGGTTTAATCTATAATCTTATACATGATGTCTCAAATGACTATAACATCAATCAATGCACTGGAGCACTTTTTGGGTGCACCCTTCATAACATGTTCATGATATATGTGTGCCACATAAACGAAATAAATCATATTCCATAATATAAGAGTTATCCATGGACAGAAAATGGGTTTCATAATCATTATTCATATAACTTACATGGAAATATCATAATGAATTAATTGGAAAATGGTAATAAGGCATGTATTACCTCATCAAAAGAAGGGGGAATAAACTTTGTATATATGTGAGAGACATATATACACAATTCAGAAGAAATAAATAAAATAAATGGTTGTTGATCTTATTGAAAATACATTTAAAAAACATTATTGAGGTAAATATACTTTTATCTTTCAGTAACATAAAATAATGTCATCTTATATCAATTTTTTTTTGATAGATCACTTCGAACACTTATTGATGAAAATTTATTTACATTTTGAAACCACATATTTAAAATCTAAATCTATATCAAAAATTAAAGAAAAAATTTGTTTGGAAATTAAATTTTAAACATGAAGAAAAATCATGAAATCATCAAGTGGTCATGATGGTGGAAGAGTTCTCTTTAGGACGAATACATTAAAAACATCAATTTCCTTAGCATTTTTGTTGGAAAAGTAAAAATGTATCTTGTTCAAGAAACTATTGATAGATTCATTTTAATTTTTTTTTAAAATATAATTAATTATAAAAAATAAATAAAACAGTTATATTATAATATTTTTGAAAACATATTTAGAAAAAATGGATTCGGAAGAGAAAGGATTTTCAACTGAAGAGATAAATAGAGTCTAATTTTCTTGAGCACATTTTCTCAGTAATTTTAAGATCTAAAGGGAGGGATATACTACAATTACTGGAAAAATTATTGAATAACCATATGAGAAAAAAATTAACGGTTTTAATCAAATGATAAAATAATTTCACTTAATATAAATTCAAGCATAAGAAATCTAGGTACAAATGAGATTGAAACACGAACTATTATCGCTTTGGAGACTTCTGAATCATAAATTCCCATTAATGAAGTAGTTGAATTGTAAATTAAAATATTAATATTTTTTTAGGATTCAATATATATTATGTATATGGGTATTATATACACCATTAAAGATAAATTAGGTGCATAAAATAACACAAACCTCAAAAAAATAAGTATAAGGCGAAACCCTTAAAATTTTCATATCATTGAGGTGAGAGTAAATATATAGGGTGAATATATGTAGTAATTTTATACCCACAAAACAATTATAGGAAATAAAATACCAATAAATAAAAATTCACTTCACATATAGAATTTTCATAATATAATCAATGTAGTGGACATATCACCAAATTAATGAAGATTTAGTTAAGAAACTTGTTACCTCGTGATTACCTTTAGTTAAGCACTATTTTACCTCATTTATAGAGTTTTTAAACATTATAATTACTTATAAAAAAATATTATTATTATTTATAATATAATAAATGATCTTATTACTCATTCGTTAATATTATTTTATTATTACTATTACTTCATGTGTTAATTCCCAGGATTTCTTTAATATGATTCATCACAAAGGTTCCAGATTTTATCATAGGTTATATTTAAATCATATAAAGAATATATTAATGATAAAATTATCAATTTTTTCATTTGATACATCTTTAAAATAATTATTTATTTTTAAACATGGAGAATGAATCACATCTCTTCGTGGATATGGTGGGGTACTACGTACGCATGAACGATGTTAAAATTTACTTAATGGATGAATAGGTAAGTAAATTAATCTTATATTAATTATATATAATAAATATAATTCCATATATATCACAAATATTCATTAAATTTATAATTTTTTATGTTTTATGTAAAGTGTTAGTGAAAAACTAATCATATCACTTTATGAGGTGATAGACCGTCGTACACATGAACGACATTTTTATATTCTATAAATAATGTAAAGTAATAATGTATATATGATATCATAATTTATGAAGTATAATTATATAATAAATAAAATTCATAAACATTAGATACACCATTATATTCAGTCATCATAATTAGTGATAAAAAAATATTACGTCAATTTTCCTAGCAGTAGTCCTCCGTACACACGATCAACAATTATGTTTCCCATTTCAGGGAGGATGAGATGGTTTTAGGAAATGTAAGAAATCATATCATTATATATAATATACATATTTTATTATATCATAACTTTTTCATAATATTTTAAGGATTTGGAATAATAAATAACATAAAACACTCACCTAAGTATGTTACCTCTTCTTCGAACAAATTCCATTGGTGTAATCCAAAGTCCTTCCAAGGTCGTATTTATGGAAAAAACAGGGCTTCTATGATGAGTTTATATAATTACATAATTTATTTTGGTAGTTATTTTCCTATGAAATGAGTTTTTGATGTGTTTGAAGGAGAGGATATTATGTGTACTTTTATAAGTGGAGTATAAGACATACATGGAATTTTTGAAAATAAATAATTCTACCCAATTTTTTTCTAATATCACAACGGTACAAAGTGGACCATTTATAATCCCTAGAATATATAATGTCCTAATATGACCATAAAATAGTAAATAGACATTTTTTGTTCATTATAACCCTTATCATTTTAGTTTAAACCCCTTATAAACTCATTTTTACCTTAACTGTAGTAATTTTTTTTTACTATTTTCACTCTTAATTAGGATAAAAAATTAATTTTAACTTATTAGATAATATTAATTATTATGATTAAAAATATTGAATCCATTTTTATAAATTAATAATATAATTTGAATAATTCATTTTAAAATTAAACTAGTAGACTTTTCAAATAATTTTTTTTAAGAAATACATTTTTTAAGGAGGAGACAATATCATATTAACTATATGTTTAGAAATCATAATTGGATGAATTTAAATTAATATTTACTAATAGATAATATATAAATTTCATTTATATCATTACATATTAAAAGTTATTTTAATTTTTTAAAATTTATAATCATTATACACTTTAAAAGAGTTTTTAAATAAAAGGTGTTTTAAAGCGTAAAAATTTAATTATACTAAAATATAGTATAAAGATGATTTAATTGCAATTAATATAGTTTTAAAAAATAAATGATACTTATGTTAATATTAAATAAAATTTAATTCATAATGGGGCGCATTTTATTAATATAAATGATACTTTTATTAAAACAGTAGTTTTAACCATTCACTAAAAACATAATATTTTCCAAAAAAATCCCAAAATATCACCATATGTTAATATAGATATTCTGATTTAATTTATTTTATTTTGAAAATAAAATTTAAAAAATTTGAAAATAGTATCTGAAAATTATGTGCACAATGTTCAACTAAACCGCATTTTAGAAAAAATATATTTTTTCAGTAAACATTTTATTTTCATTAAAATAGTTCTTATTTTATATCTAATCAATATATAACCATTTAATTTATTTTATACATGTGTAAACCATATTATATTTATAATTTAGTAAGTCCTATTCATACAAACCAATTTAATGGCTATGTTATAATGTTCATGCGTAAATAACAATATAGAGTATCGCATTTCCTTTAAACCTAGTGTTATGTGCATCGTGGGATATTGAAGTGATTGAATTTATTTAGAAACAAATATAACATATATTCTTGAGGTTTTACATTCTCTTCTAATCATGTTGATACATGTTATATACACTATCCAACATGATCTTATTCTTTTTAAATAATAGTGTGTTATAATGTACCATCAAGTAGGGATTATATCGAGATAACAGCGCTAGAGTGACATATCTTTGCGCATAGTAGAGGATTACGGAGAGTAGTAGGAGGTGGAAGATGGTTTAACCAATTAAAAACACTTCCTCCAGGAGTTCCATTCCAGGATCATGGATCTGGTGTTCAGGGATGATGATAGCTACAAGAAGTGGAGGCCTACAACCCAAAGGATACTAGGATGATTAATTTTATGATCTATCTATACTCCATCATAATTTTAGTACTAATAAACATTGGTGTAAGTCGATCTTTTCTTACCACTTTACTAATCTAAGACATCGAGATTATGGATGAAGCATTGGATCAACACTTCCAATTAGAGAATCTGATAAGAGGGGATTAAATGATCATACACTTCTACCAATAGTGTCAGATGACTCATGTAGGAGTGATATTTACATGGGATCTCTTTGTATCAGGGATGGGTCCTTATGAAATCATTTTAGGTATAGAATAGTTATCCATAGTTCGTATCCTGGTTTATTTTTATAGGATGAGGATGTTTTGTGTCCATAGTTATGATATGAGGTTCTTGTTCATTAGTGAGAAGGAAACTGGGTCATATTTGGATGGTGTCATATAAAGGATGATATATCCAATTACTCAATAGTTGGATTTTATAACCCTTGGAGTAGTAAATTTTATGATCTTTCATATTCCTTCAATGGTTGTGTTGTATAAGGATGTCTTAAATGAGTATGTTCCATGATTACCTCCCAATAAATAGATATACATATATATTTACTTTCACTAAGGGAATACCCCGATATCTAAGTTGGCATATCAGATGGATCCCATAGAGATTCGTGAGATGATGGTAAAGTTGGTGGATTTGCAGAGGAAGGCCTTTCTCAGAATGATTGTATCACCCTGGGAATTCCTAATACATTTCACTAAGAATGGGGGTGATAGATTTAGGTTTTTTATTTAGTAATATCTCTTGAACTGGGTGGACAAGAAGAATAAGTATCCACAACTGAGGACAGATGAACTCTTTGACCATTTTGTAGGAGAAATACGGTTATCAATTATTCAACTCAAATCAGAATATCACTAGATTAGTGTATGAGGTGTGGATATACTATATAGGGTATTCTAATATCACTATAATCATTATTATTACTTGGTGATACCATTCAGAATATTGAAAATCCAAGTAGTGTTCATGAGATTCATGAACATGATCTTTCATCCTTTTTAAGACTGGTTGGTGGTGGTCATCATCGATGATATCCTAATGTAATTAGAATCTGAGTAGGTTCACGTGAGACACATAATGAAAGTATTAGACTTAATCTAAGAGAATATTCTTTTTCATATGCTCTCATAATGTTAGTTTCATATTCAAGAGGTCCACTTTCAATGGAATGTAATCTTAGTATGGAGTGCAGCAATGGACCCAGTGAAGGTTGAGGTAGTGCAAGCTTGGGAACCACCTAAGAGTGTGATGGAGGTATATAGATTCCTTGGGTTTTTAGACTACTATTATAGGGTTGTGCCCAATTTATCTAGGATATTAGAAAATTTTTCTTCAATGACCAATAATTGGAAACCATATTTTAGATGGAAAGGTCCATCGTTTTTTCAGTAGTTGTGGAAGATTTTGATGAGTCCCCACATCTTGAGATTTCTATAGGATGGTGTCCAATATGTATTATTCTGAAATTCCTCAGGGATCTAACATAGTTTTTTATAAGGTGTGGTAGGTTCTAAAATTATTTATCCTTTGATAGAAGATGTCATATGAGATAAACTTTATGATCCTTGATCTGGAGATGTCAGTGTTATTCTTCAACCAGAAGATGTGGAGACATTGTCTTATGGGAGAGCAGTTTATCATATATTCACACTACAAGAGTCCCAAGTATATATTCTCACATGAGGATCTTAACTTCAAATAGAGTAAATTTCTAAATTTCCTCCATTATTATGATATTGAGATAGTCTATACTCTCCGTAAGGGGTATGTGGTGGCAGATTCTTTTAGTAATAAATCGTTTTCATAGTTTCTAGTCAACGAATAAAAGTAGTAGACCTCCTTGGTGTTGTCCCTTGTGGTAATGGATAGCGTATCTTACCTCTATTTTATGGTTCTCACCCACCATAACTTCTATTTCTTTTTAGGGAGGCTCTATAGAGATATAATGACAACAAGAATTTTCTTATTCAGATATCTACGAGATGTGATCATTATAGATTTTCTGAATGTGTGAATCATGTCATCATTTTCAAAGGGTATACAATGGTACCAATGACGTTCAATAAGGTAGTTATAAGGGATTTCTATACATCCCCCTTATAGGTACATCCTAGTGTGGAAAATGTGTATCAAGATAGTCAAAATTATTTTTCATGACTTTGTATGTAGAGGTGTATAGCATAGTTTTTCTCTTGATGCCTCACTTTTTAGTAAGTGAATGCTAAGAACCAGGTTCTAGTGGGTTTTTCTGAACCCCTTGTGCTTACAAAGTGGAAGTGGGATAGATATATATGGGAATAATGATGGGTATTCCATGAATATCTAGAGGACACAATTCCATCTTGGTGATTATTGAATGAATCTCCAAGTCTTCCCACATCCAAGATATACAGTAGAAGAGTTTAGTAGAGAGAGATTGACATGCCTTTAAATGCAGAGATAGTGAATATTCATGGAGTTCCCTTGACGATCATTTAATATAGTGATCCAAACATCATTTTATAATTATAGAGAGGATTTTAATAGGCCTTTCAGACTCTGTTTTATTTTATCATGGAGTTTCACCCCTATACTAATGTCCATACTACATAGACTATTCTTATTATAGATGATATGTTACAGAACTATGTGTTAAACTTTGGATATATTTTTGAGGATCACCAACCCATGGTTTAGTTTTTTTACAAACACAACTTACATTCCACCATTGGTAAAAAACCATTTGAGGCCTTATGCAGGAGACCCTATAGAGAAACAATATACAAGACTGACCCAGGGGATTTTGTACTTACGGAACCATAATTGGTTCAAGATATTATATATAAGGTGGATATTATCTATGTTTATATGGAAATACTAAAATTCATCAGCAGTCATATATATACTGATGATGGAGGCCATTGGAGTTCAAGAAGGGAGACCATGTGTTTATGAAGGTCTTTCCTCGACATAGATTACATATATTTAGCTGAGGCATCTAATTATATTTATGATTAATTCTCCCTATATATATTGTATAGGGTCGACAAGGTGGTGTTCAATTTTTCCCAACCACCATAGTTTGACCGGTTACCAGACATCTTCCATGTATCACAACTTTGTAGGTATGTGGATAACCCATAAAATGTTATCGACTAGGGTGAGATGAAAATTAAGTATGTAGTTACCGGTTTATAGTATGATGTAGATATTGAGGATTGATATGAAAACTATAGAAAATCTGGAATTTCCGTGTAAGACTTTGGAATATTTCTGTATACATTTCCAATGCTAGATGCTGAGACAACATGCGATTTCGAGGCCCAATGTTCCTGAAATAAATTTTATAAAAATATTAAGTATTTTTATATTATGAAAATGGTGGAAATTGGTTATCTCTAAAATGTGATCACAGATCATGAATCTGATTCCATGGTTGAGTTCAGAGAATACCATTTACCCTAGGCGGGGTGCAACTTTTGTGGGTGTATGATTTCTGGGGAAACACTTATTAAGGACATTTTTGTAAAAAAATAAATAATTTTTTCTGACATTGGATCAAAAAAAATATGAATGGTGACTTATATTGAAAATCTGAGACCAACATTGGGTTTTTAGTGGGGTTTTTTACCAAGGTGTGACCTAAAGTGAGAGGGTGTGGGCAGTTTGGATCTTGTGACCATTGGCCGATGTTTTGTGTATTTTTTTTCTTTAAATCAGTAATTAATCAAATGAAAAAGGGTTTGGATCATTTCTCCTGTAGTTGATGGATGTCCTTCTCTCATTCTTATCGGTGGATCAACAGCGGATTCTTGGCGGATCGTGAGAAAACATTAGATTTGAGTAGATCAGAGCACAGAAAATGAAATGGAATATCCATGATCTTGGTAGGATCCTTATTACTGATTCTTCTTTTCCATGATTGATGTTTTGGTCGTCCTTTTTAATTTTTGGTCACTTATGATGCATTTATTATCTTTATCAATTGCTTAACTAACAACAACCATCGTTCGATTGAATTTTCAATTGCTCGTTCTTCTTGTTCCTCATTTGTTCATCGCCTTTCTTCATCGTTAACTTTTTGATATGATAAAACGATGTAAAAATGTTGAGTAGTGCATGGATATATGAAGTTCATGATCCAGGGATTCTAGATATACCATTGTTTTCAGTTTCGGGTGCAGGAGGAAGCACGATAGTGAGAGGAAGATCTAACAACTTTTCATCACAATGAAACAGTGATGAATCTTCAAGCAGAGGCTAAGTCTATGAAGACTGCATTCTAGGGATCCTAGATCTGGTCTCAAAATGACACTATCATCTATTGATTTGATGTATTTAGCCCCATGACCCTATCTTAGAGGCATTAATTTTGACGAAAATTTGGGAATGTAATGTTTAGGGTTGTATCATGGGACCCACGTTGACCCATTCTTCCTTTTTTAGTGAAAAAACCCATTTTCACTAGTTATCTACTTTGGGAAAGTAAATAGACTATTCTGTGTATTTTTTCACATTTAACCTAATGGTGGCCTCTTTTATGGCTTACAGTACATGAGGTGTCTTAAACTGAGTATGAATCTTGCAGATCAGTGCTGGGATGGTGTTGGAGATCAGTGGTTCGTGAAGAGAGACATTGGGTTAGTTACTCTCCTATGGAACCCGGGTGTGGCTTTATATTACCTCTATAATTATGTAGATATGGGACTCCCCACATCGTGGGTGTGGGTTTATTACCTTTGGGTTGGTTCTTCCAAGTTTGTTACTCCCTAGATAGACTAGGGTACGAGTTCCCCATGATGTTCGTACAATAAGACTGCTCCAATACCTTGACAGGGCATGGGCTCTTAAATATCATTTCATGGTAGAGGGGTACTACCCTACCATAACAGGGTGCAGGTACTCTAGCCTCATTGTGGTGCTCCCCAATCGTGGGTGCAAGCTCATGTTACTTTTAGTGGTGATCCTCTGCTGTGGGTGCAGTATCACATTATTCAGTGTGGTGCTCCCCAGTTGTGAGTGCAAGCTCATGTTTCATTGAGTGGTGCTCCCCTACCATTTGTGTGGGCTTACATCTCTCACAATGGAGCTCACCTACTATGGATGTGGTCTCACATTTCCTAGAGTGGTTCTCCCCTAACATTGGTGCAGGCTCATGTCTCTCAAAGTGGTTCTCCCCTACCATGGGTGTGGGCTCACACCTATGGAGTAGTGCTCCCCCATTCTCTTGTTGTAGTGAGAAGAGGCCCCATCCACTCATTACACATGATTCATTTTTAGGATTTATAACTCCATCAACATTCCAATGTGAGAGCCCCTCTATATAATAGAAAAAAAGGTTTCTCGAGTTGGTTTATAAGATATATCTCCCTCAATTGTGAGTCAGTGGTGAGAAGTGGGAGTCTCCATACTTCCTCTGACCCTACATAGGTCACAGGTCGAGGTTGGTGGCATCACTCAGTTTAGTTCCATCTCATATGGTGTGGTTGGCTCATCAAATTCGAGCTATCGATGTGTTACCCCTTTGTTTTTCAGGCTATTAGGTTTGGCTTGGCTCTTTTTTTGTCTATGGGGATGGTACCTCATGAGACTCTTGTGAGTGTTGTGTTGGAACCTCATATTTTTAACCATGTGAAATGGTGATGGTGTTGGGAGTATCTACATACTATTCTGGGATTATCTTTGGAATGTTTCTTCTTGTTTAAATTCTAGGTATGTCGAGGTGACTAGTTAGGTGTATCCAAGGATGGTCTCAAGATGGATTTCCTCTCTCATTTGGGTTCTCTCTTGCTTGTCAAGTTAACTGATGCATATCAGTTACTCCCTTTTTGGTTTGGGGTTATTGGGGAGCCTGATTAGCCACTGAAAGGGGATAATTTTGATTGATTATATCTTAATATTCATGTTTTTTAAATTTCATAAACATCAATTTTATTGAATTATAGAAATTGAACTTCATTTCTCATCTCAAATGCAATTCATGTTTAAAATGAGAATTAAGTCCCAATCAATCATCTATTTGTGGAGAAACTTTTGTTAATTTTATGAATGTAATATTTTGGGATATTATTGATCACATCTTTTGTAACATTTTATCTATTAGGATCGATGGATGAATCCCAAGGGACGATAAAGGTTTTTCAGCATGAATGAAGAAACTTTCTGGACAAATCATAATGGGCCAAAAGTCCATCAAAAAAAAGTAAGGCCCACAATACAAGCCCAATAAAGCTCGAATTTTAATTTTATAAATATAAAATTATGATTATAATTTTATTCAACTTTTTAGAGATCTAATTATGATGTTTTCATGGAGATAAAGGGAGATGAAGTTGATATTTAAATTGTGGGCTACACCTGAACACCCATAAATTATGCCCACCATTATGGGCATAACTCCATAAAGGTAAACCAAATTGCATCGTCCCGGTTTCGGAAGCCACCCAGAGGCGCCCCGTACCCGGTTTGGTCACATGGAATCAAGCATTTTTTCCCAAATGCCAGAGGCTACCAACTAGCAGTGAGGGCCTTGGGTGTGATAGTGGGGAAACAATTCCCTACTTGGGAGAGTTCATAGCGGAAGAAAAACAAATAGACAATAGTAGAAACTGTAACCATCCATACAAGATTAAACGATAAATAGTGGAAGACTAACAGGAAACAACTTGAGCACAGACACACATATATAAAATAATTCATCATAAATATATCTAGGAAATCATCCAAACAATTCACAATGCTGAAAACAATACTAAACCAAAGTGCAAAAGAAAACAGGTAAACTCCTCAGCATCACAAGCCATAGCTTGGTCCCATGCCCTCCAGCTCCACAGCAGTTCAAGCACCTAAAGTAGAAGGGAACTTGCCCTAATCTATACCTGCAACAATATAATCTTCTTGGGCCCAAAAGAATGGCCCAAACAGGGTGTAAGACAAGGTACCAGTAGGTAACCACCCAAATATCTGTACCTAACAGTCATTGAATACATGAAAAGTAAAGTACAGGAAGTAGTAAACAGGAAACCACACAGCAGCTAAAATCCACAGTGTCTAGCATATAAAGTACACAAGTAACATCCAATAAACAAGTAGAACAACATGTTACCCACTGGGTAGTTCTCATAGACTAACCCTTATGGTTCAACCTACATGTACTAGAAACCCTCTGGAGGCACACACAGTCTCATCCCTCTGGTTCAGCTAAAGAATAGAATCTCTGAGGAAGCACTCACCGTCAATTACCCCTATAGTCTCGTATCGTACTAAAGGCTCTCTGGGGAAGCACTCAACGTCTCATTACCCCTATGGCTTGCATCAAGGAACTACAGAATCACTGAGGAAGCACTCATCGTCCATTCCCCCTTTGGTCTCACTTCGAATTAATAAGACACTCTGGAGAATCCCTTACGTCCATTCTCTTTATGGTCTACTACACTAGGTTCTAAAGGCCTTTGTAAAACAAACATGTATAGCACACGTATCGGACCATGTAAACCTCAAGAACTACTTAGCTATCATTATAAGGCACAACATCCTAACAGTACAATATCTCCACTATCCTACAACTTGGAATGGAAACTGGAAAAACACCTAACATGCAAAACATGCATGGAAAAACATCCAGAGCACAGTAAAAATTACCCTATTCACAAGAATCGACCTCTAATCAAGAAATCAAGAAATGCAAGCAAACAAAAGGGAAAAAAATAGGAAACACACAATACCTCGTTCAAGGGAATTGGTGGAATTGCACAAAATATTCAATGACTTCTGAAAGAAAGGAACAAACCACCTACCTTGATCCTAGGTGATCGATATACTTGAACCATGATGATTGATTCTCCTTAGAATTGCATAGATCTATGAAAATGCACAAAATGCTCAACCCAGGATATCTTGAGAAAGAAGAGGAATTGGAAAACAAATCTCTAGATGAAGGGCTTACAGATGCGGTTCCAATGCAATCGACGGTGGTCGATTCAGAGAACAGACAGCGGATTGGGGGCTCGGATAAGTTCCACTGTTGTATGGGTTCTCTCAGATGAATAACCTAAAGAAGAAGCGAGTTCTTCACATCAGGTGTCACCCTGGTCCATTTAATGAAAAGAAGAAAGTACACGGTGTGTACTTCTAGGGTACACGGCGTATACTTGGCCTTTCTGTACTCCGCTTTAAGAGGCCTCCACATCACCCCTACACACCGTGTGTGTGGCCCAAACATGGCCAGCACACGGCCTGACACTGCATCAAAGTACACGATTTGTACTTATAATGTACACAACGTGTACTTATAAAATTTCCAGATTTTCCTCTTTTTCTCAAAAATTACTAGAAAATGAAAAACATACATGAAACAAAGATCCGGGTTCTTACAAACTTCCCCCTTTAAAGAAATTCATCCCCGAATTTCTCTAGGAAGGCGTAGAAGAAGAAACCCCAAACTGCTCCAGCCACTACGATTGTACATCGGCCTCCCTCTACTAGGTCTCATCCTTTACTCGCCCGTGCTGCCATAGCACCCATACCATAGGAACAGACTGGCCACGGAGAACCTTCGTACTTCGAACGAAAATCCGGATAGGATGCTCCTTAAATGGAATATCTTCTTCAAGCTCAACCTCATCGGGTTGAAATACATGAGATGGGTCTGAAAAGTAACTTCAGAGATGAGAGACGTGGAAGACGTCATGCATAGCCCGGTACCTCTGAGGTAACTACAACTGATAGGAACCAGCTCAACTCTCTCCGATACCTCAAACGGCCCGACGTACCATAGTGAAAGCTTAATATATCTCTAAATCCTCTTCTGTCCCAACTTTGGTGTGACACGCAGGAAAACCTGATCCCTAACCTCGAACTCCAGAGGTCGTATCCGCTGATCAGCATAAGACTTCTGTCGATAATGTGTTGTAGACATCCACTTCCAAATCAACTCTATATGCTATGAGGTCTCCTGAACAAGATGAGGTCCCAGTAAAGCTGCCTCTCCTGCCTCGAGCTAGCATAAAGTTGATTGGCATGGCCTACTGTACAAAGCCTCGTAAGGTTCCATCTGAATAGTCTCCTGAAAACTGTTGTTGTAGGTAAATTCCACAAGAGGGATATTCTTCCCCCAAGAACTTCCAAAGTCTATAATGAAAGATCTGAGCATATCCTCAAGAACCTCGATTGTACGATTGGAGTGGCCATCTGTCAGGGGATGGTATGATGTACCCAAAAGTACCTGTATACCCAAATCCCTTTGAAGCCCTTGCCAGAACAAAGAAGTAAAGCGTTCATCCTTATCTAAAACAATGGAGTGTGGGACTCCATGTAGATATACAATCTCTCGGATGTATAGTCATCCCAGATCATCAACACTAAAGGTCTCCTTGATCGGTAAGAAGTGAGAAACCTTCATAAGCTTGTCGACGACAACCCAAACAGCATCATTCCCTCGAGGCGACCTCAGCAATCCAGTCATGAAGTCCATCATGGAATCTTTTCACATCCACTCCGGAATGGGTAACTGAGGTAAAAGGACCGCTAGTCGCTGATGCTCCGCCTTCACCCGCTGACAAGTAGAACACCTCAAGATGAAACCAGCAACATATCTCTTCATACCTGTCCACCAATACTAGTGATGAAGATCCCGATACATCTTGGTGACGCCAGGATGAACTGCCCAAACTGAGGAATGAAAATCCTGCATCAGCTCCTCACGTATGTCTGCTGGCACCCATATGCGTCCCTCGAAACACAAGATCTCATCCTCTCTCACTCTCCACCCAGGAAGAGGGTCCTCTCCTGACACACTCTCTCGCAAGACTAAACCTTATGAGTCTAATAGTTTCCACATCTGTACCCAATCAAAATGTGTATAGGTAACAGCTACAATAGATAGTTAAGTTTGTCCATGTCTGTCGTGCACCTCCGGATGCATCTTAAAGAACATAGCCATAAGCTGCCACTCACTACTGGCCTCCTGAACTTCCTAAATCTGAGTTCTCCTACTCAATGCATCTTCCACTGTGTTGCCATTTCCCGGTGTATAGGCAAGCTTGAAATCAAAAGGCTGAAGATACTTGACCCACCTGCGCTATCTCAGATTCAGATCACGCTGAGTGAAGATGTACTTGAGACTCTTGTGGTCAGTGAAAACCACAAAGTGCTCTCCCAGAAGGTAATGTCTCCAACAGCGCAAGGAATTAACAATAGGTGCCACCTCCAGATCATGTGTCGGACAGTTCCTCTCATGTGGCCCCAACTGCCGAGACCCATACGCAATGACTCCATCTCCCTGCATAAGCACAGCTCCCAGCCCGATACCTGAAGCATCACAATAAACAATATAGCTCTTGCCTGGCTCTGGAAAGACTAGTATTGGTGCTGACATCAACCTTCCCTTCAACTCCTGAAAGGCTGACTCACAAGAATCTGACCACAAGAACTTTTACCCCTTCTTGGTCAAACCTGTCAATGGTGCTGCTAGGCGTTAAAAGTCCTAAATGAAGCGTTTGTACTATCCAGCCAGCCCAAGGAAACTCCATACCACAAAAAAGTTCTTCGGATTCTCCCAGTAAACTACAGCTCTCACTTTCTTTGGGTCCACAGATACTCCTTCCTCTGAGATGATGTGACCCAGGAAGTGAATCTAATCCATTCAAAAGTGGCACTTCTATAGTTTATCATAAAGTTGATGCTCTCTCAGTGTACTCAGAACGATCTCAAGATGGGTATCATGGTCGTGTCGACTTTGATATTACACCAAGATAATGTCCACGAAGACCACGAAGAAGAAATCCAAGTAAGGATGGCACACACGGTTCATCAATGCCATGAAAACTGCTGGCACATTCATGAGACCGAACGGAATAATTGTATAATCGTAGAGACCGTACCTACTTTTAAAGGCTATAAGAGGTATATCTGATGGTTTAACGCGCAACTGATGATAATCGGACCTCAAATAGATCTTTGAGAACACATGGGCTCCTTGAAGTTGATCGAAAAGATCATCAATCCTCAAAAAGGGATATCGGTTCTTGACCTTCAACTGGTTCAGCTTCCGATAATCCACGCAGAGCCTAAGGGTACCGTTTGCCTTCTTCGCAAACAGGAAAAGCGATCCCCAAGGAGAAGTACTAGGTTGGATGAAACCATTTGCCTGTAACTCCTCCAACTTCTTCTTGAGCTCCTGCAACTCAGGTTTAGCCATCCTATAGGGAGTAATGGACACCAGTGCCGCTCCTAGCATGAGCTCAATCGAGAAGTCTACATCATGCTCAGGAGGAAAACTTGAGAAATCCTCTGGAAAGACATCTCTAAAACAATCCACCACTGGAAGAAAGTCTAACTATGAAGTTCCCTAATAATGCAGATAAAGACTAGAAATCTGGGTTGTAACCCTTCATATCCCATGATGCTCGAGTCCTGCTCGACTCACCCGAACATCCCATTCGCCTCCGTGAAGAAAAGATTCACCCTCTGGTGAAATGAAACTCACCCTGCAGAAATAACAGTCGACGACTTCCTGGAAGGTAACCAACCAGTCCATCCCGAGAATGAAATCATAGCCTGTCATCTCTAGGACATATAGATCCCATAAGAAATGATACCCAGTAACCTCGAGAGGTCACTCTCTGCACTGACGTACACTAGATTTCCTCATCCCCAAATGTGTGTCTAGTGTCAACAAGTCGGCTGAAGAAAAGATACAGATCCTAAGGCTCACCACAACAGCAATAGAGATAAAGCTATGTGTATCACCAGTATCGAAAATAGTTGAAGATAATACTAAGGTACTAAGATCGTACCTCAAACTGTAGAAGGTATAGGATCCTACTCTTGATAGGTCTGCTCCACCGCAAAAGTATGGCATGCCCCGCAGCCCTGTGAACTTGCCTTACCACTCTGAGTGGATCCTCCTTACTGACATTGAATGACTGGTGATTGACCACTACATCCTCGACCTCCACCTCGGCCCAAACGGCTAGAAGAACTCTTGTTCCCCGACTGGTGAGAAACTGGTGGTGCTGCTCCTGAATGAGGAGTCATGGAAGAACCCCCGTCACCAGCTACTAGTGAGAAAACCTGGAAAAAATGCTGAAGGTAACCCATCTTGCCGCAAGATCGGCACTCCACTGGGTCTCTCTGGAACTGCAGCCTCGTGTTCCCTACCCTTCCACACTGGTAGCATACTACCTGGCTACCTGAAGATGTATCACGCCTCCTCGAATCACCAGATGTAGACTCTATACGGTGGTTCCTTCTGTCAACTGGAGGAATACTAGCTCTGGAAGCAGAACCGCCCTGGATCATAGCTCTGGAGTCTCCCAGATTGCGCTCTGCAATCAGTGTCGGGTTGACGATTGAAGTGATGCAAGCCAACTGAAATATATTCACCTACGAGTGGATCTCCCTCCTGAGACCATCCTTAAAATTTCTTGGTAAGAACATCCAATCTCCATCCCAGAGGGGTGTGAAACGCTGCAGCTTGGTGAAACGATAGGAATACTCTATAGCAGAAAGAGTGCCATGCTCTAGACTCATGAACTCTCGGGCTTGATCGGCCCTCAGGGTCTCTGGGTAGAAGTAGTCATAAAACACGCACTGGAACTCCTCCCAAGCCATAACTTGCTAAGGACCCGCCTGTGAGAACACATCCCACCACCTCTTGGAGGAGTCTCATAGCATATAGGTAGCGATCTTGACCCGCCTCTCTAGAGGCGTTTTCAGATGCTCAAAGATAGTCATCATAGCTTCCAGCCATGACTCTGCATCTTGTGATCATCCTTACCCTGAGAAAGTAAGAGAATGCTGCTACTGGAAAACCTGCATCAAGTCTTCCATAGTTGTGGTAGGTGGCGGTGCTCCCTAAAAGGTCTGTATCATCCTCATAAATCCTTCCATAAACTGTGCATCAGTGACTGCAACTGGTACGACAGCTAGTGCCAAGGCTGGCATGACTGGAGGAACAGCAGGAAGTCCCTGATCAGCCATATCTGGGGTCTGATCACTATCCTGCAACTGACAAACAACTGGAGGACATCTCTGAGTCATAGCTCTGAAAGATCAAAAGCATACCTTAGATCAGGAAAATCAAGGATAGAGAACAAAGGAGTACAAAACAGAAACAGGAGAAGGAAACACTGAATTTTTACAAAACATGACTACACAACATGTATAAACTTTACACGGTGTGTACATAACTCTATTACCCTGCCCGAGTCTCCTTGCACAGCTAACCCACTCGATTTTCTTAAAATGGGACTACACAGTGTGTTCCCTATGGACACGACATGTAGTAGACAAGGTTTCAATGACCCATGTTGTTAGTTACACGGCCAGTTAAACGGATGAGACTACATGATGTGTTCCGAACAAACACGACGTGTACTTGAATATTTCTTCCGACCCGTGTTGTTGGTGACATGGTCGGGTACATGGCTAACCCTTACACAGCATGTTCCGAACAAACACAGCGTGTATAGGAGGAGATAACATCATCCTGTGTTGTTCGTGACATGGCTGAGTTCCTAGAACAAGGCTACACGGTATGTTCGTACAAAACACAGCATGTATTACATGAGCTTCCCCGACCCATATTGTTAGTGACACGGCCAGGAACACAGCTCACTACTACACAGTCTGTATCTACTATACACGGCGTGTTCCTGGAGATTTTTCACAACCCTTGTTTCTTCTCACACAGTCAGTGACACGGTTTAAAAACTACATGGCGTGTATATATAAAGTACACGCCGTGTATTCTGGGTTTTTCAGGGCAGTAGCTATGAAACTACACCAAAGCCCAGAAAACATCAAAAATAAGCATGAAGGTGCCAAATTCCGATATGTGAGGGCCCATACTCCTCGTGAATCAAATCTTGGCATCTCCTACATATCATATATAAGGAAAAAAATTCAATGATCCACCTAGTTCAGATTCATGAGGGAGTATAACACCTGAAGAACCAAAATTTGGTGTTCATTTAAGTAAGGTACAATACAAACAACCTATCTATCAAACTTTAGGGATTCTATCAAAGAATATATCACAATATCATGCATAATCTACACAACGTCTATCACAAAAACATGCAATTGTTAATGCACCCTAGATGGCATGACAAGAATACATGGCATGTGATTTCAAACAAGTGATTATATGATGCATGAGATGGCATACCCTCATCTCATAGGGTTGTGACAGAAATAGAACCACAATATCAAAAAAATATCAATACAAAGCATGTAAATCACACTAGGAGAAATCAGATCAAATGTAACATAGAAAAACCAGAAAACTGTAATAAGTGAGGTAGATTGGCTTTTCCCTATACACGGGTTATCTACTCCCAAGAAAAATTTAATACCAAGTACCGAATCCATCCTATCCCTGCCTAAGGCTCTAAATAGTAAATCAAGAGAAAAGAAACCCTCTGATACCACTTTGTAACAACCCGGTTCCAAAAGTCACCTAGAGGCGCCTCGTACCCGGTTGGTCACATGGCCTCAACCACATTTCCCCAAATGCCATAGGTTGCCGACTAGCATTGTGGGTCGTGTGTGTGATAGTGGGGAAACTATTCCCTCATTGGTAGAGTACACAATGTAAGAAAAACAAATAGACAATAGCAGAAACTGTAACCATCCATACAAGATTAAACGATAAATAGCGGAAGACTAATAGAAAACAACTGGAGCACACACACATATATATAAAATGATGCTTGATACATATGTCAAGGAAAGCAGCCAAACAAGTCACAATGCTGAGTAAAACACTAAACCAAAGTGCAAAAGAAAACATTTAAACTCCTCATCATCACAAGCCATAGCTTGGTCCCATGCTCTCCAGCTGCACAGCATGTCAAGCACTTGAAGTAGAAGTCCACTTGCCCTTATCTATACTTCCAATAATAGAATCTGCTTGGGCCCAAAAGCATGGACCAAACAGGGTGTGAGAAAAGGTACTAGTAGGAAACCTCCCAAAGATCTATGTCTAACAGTCAGTGAATAAATGGAAAGTAAAGTACAGAAAGCAGTAAACAGGAAAGAACACAGCAGCTACAATCCACAGTGTCTAGCATATAAAGTACACAAGTAATAGGCAATCAACAAGTAGAACAACAGGTAACCCCCTGGGTAGTTCTCACAGCCTAACCCTTATGGTTCAACATACAAGTACTAGCAACACTCTGGTGGCACACACAGTCTCACCCCTCTGGTTTGGCTAAATAATAGTCTCTCTGAGGAAACACCCATTGTCAATTCCCCCTATAGTCTCATATCGTACTAAAGACTCTTTGGGGAAGCACTCAACATCTCATTCCCCCTATGGTCTGTGTCGAGGAACTACAAACTCTCTAAGGAAGAACTCATCTTTTATTCCCCCTTTGGTCTCGCATCGAATTAGTAAGGCACTCTGGAGAAACCCTTATGTCCATTCTCCCTATGGTCCACTACACTAGGTTCTCACAGCCCTGTGTAAAAGAAACATGTATAGCACGGGTATCGACCCATGTAAACCTCAAGAACTACTTGGCTATCATTCTAAGGCACAACAACATAATAGTCCAATAGCTCAACTATCCTACAACTAGGCATCACAATTGGAAAAACACCAAACATGAAAAACAAGCATGGAAAAACATACAAAGCACAGTAAAAATTACCCTATTCACAAGCATCGACCTCTACTCAAGCAATCAAGAAAAGCAAGAAAACAACGGGGTAAAAAATAGGAAACACACAATACCCTGTTCTAGGTAATTGGTGGAATTACACATTATATTCAAATACATCCTAAGAAAGGCACAAACCACCTACCTCAATCCTAGGAGATCAAAATACTTGAACCACAATGATTTATTCTCCTTAGAATGATAGAGATCTATGAAAACGCACCAAACTCTCAACCCATGATATCTTGAGAAATAAGAGGAATTGGAAAACAAATATATATGAGAAGGAAGGGATTACCGCTTTGGTTCCAATGCAATAGATGGCGGTCAATTCGGAGAATGGATAGAGTCTCGGGGGCTTGGAGAAGATATGCGGTCGTACAGGTTCCCTTGGATGAAGAACCTAAATAAGAAGCGAGTTTTGTCCATCAAGCGTGACCCCAGTCCGTTTAATGAAAAAAAGGTACGCAGGGTGTACTTCTGGGGTACATGGCGTGTACTTGGCCTTTCCGTACTCGGCTTTAAGCGGCCTCCACATCACCCCTACACATTGTGTGTGTGGCCCGGACACGGCCAGCAAACAGCCTGGAGCTACATCAAAGTACACGACATGTACTTAGAAGATTTCCAGATTTTCCTCTTTTTCTCAAAAATGACCAGAAAAGGAAAAACATACCTGAAATGGAGATCTGTGTTCTTACACAAATAACATTACATTTTGAAATATGATAGAGGGAACCTAGAAAAATATTTCATTCTTCTACAAATCTTTCCGATTTGGCAATATTTAGGTAAAAATTCACATGTCAACAAGGGTGATGAATCTGGATGATTTTCTTGGTCAACTTCAAAACATCCAATTCCATTGATTTTCTCACCCTCCTTCTAAATATATAAATTAATAGTGATGGAATTTATTGCTAGCGGTTTATCTATGTCTTCTAATATTCCTATATAAGTAGCTGGTGGTGAAGTTAATTATCATCCATTTTTTTCTTTCAGTGAAAGTTTTTCATTCTATTTTATTTTCTCACTTTCATTTCGTAATGGCTTCTCCAATTTTTATTATGTATGTTTTTCATATCAGATTATGTTTTTAATAAAAGTTATTTTTTTATCCTTAATTTCATTTCATTTCCATTAAAACGTTGATACTGATGAATCACAGTGTGAATTTATTCACTCCAGCACTTGTGAATTCCTCACACAACGGTGGAGTGTTTGTTTTTTTAATGTTTTTATTATTCAACTCTGTGCTCATAAGTTTGCTTCCTAATAAAATCGCATCAATGGAGGGATAACCCAATCATGGGTAGATCCATTAGAGTATAAATGTTATGGATTTGATGTTATTATATGTACTTTAATTTTTATATATGTTTGTTATTTTAAGATTTCCATTTGATGATTTTTCTTCTTCTTTATCTTCACCAACTTTAATGATCACACATTTTAAGGGCTAGTGCAATCATTCTACTTTTAGTGCTCATTAAAGTGATCCTAAAAGTGAATTGGGTATTATACTTGGAATTGTGTTGGAATTAAATTGGTGAATGATTTTTGGAGAATTATCTTGTTTTTTGGATACATCTTGAATTAATGACATGAAATTTTATAAGAAAATAAATTCATCCAATTCATACCAACTAAAAACTAGGATTGAATCATCTTAATTAATTATTTTAGATCATTTAAATGATTTTTATTTTTCTTTAAATTAAATAATTAGTTCTTAAAATCAATTAACACCATTTTTTTCCATTTCACAGCCAAACATCCAACCCTATATTTACCTCTTTAAGTGTCTAAAGGTTACTTCTTCAGTACCTGTAGATTTGATAACCCAAGTTGTACTACAATTGACCTCTTACACCATTTATCTTTAATAAATTTGGGCAGAACCAAATTTTGGTTCTATTTACAGGGACGCAAGTAGGTTCCTTAGACACTCATCTTCTTTCCTCACCCCAATTTCTCTTCTCTTTTCACTTTTTAGTTTTCATGTGCCCAAAAAATCTCAAATCCTAATTTTCATCTTCTAAAATGGAGTATCATAAAACATTCAACATCATAAAACCACGAAATAATCAAATGACATGTAAAAATTGGGAATCCACTCACCTAGGGGATTTCTTCGAACAAACCTTTTATGATTACCCCACGCAAGATGAGATATACAATCAATGGAACAATTAATGTTTTAAAAATAAATTTTCATTCCTCAAGGATTACAGAATATTTAAATTAAAAGGAATTTTATGATGCAAAAACTATTATATAGACTGATACCCAACAAATTATTGAACAATTTTGTGAGAAAATGGATAAAATGAATTTATAAGTATCATCATTGGGATTAGAAATACAATTCATTGAGACTTATGAGGAACGTATTCCCACTCAGGATGTCCTTTACTCATCACTGATAAAATTATCTTTTATCCCAAAAACCACTCATGAATTTACAAAAGAACTAACCTTTGGATATGGGATAACTGAATAATATCAAGGAAATGATTAAGGGAATTTAAATGAGGAGGAAATTGTTTTTTTTTTTTGGATTCATAAGGGGAAAATGTTTCTTCATGGATTGAGTGTCCAAAATATTTCTCCTATAATGATTTGTTAGAATCACTGATCAGTGAAAAATTGGGATAGATAAAAAATATTGATTTTACACTCACTCCCAACATTGAAATGAACAATTTTGGGGATGAATCATATTTTCATAAGGAACAAATTCATTCCAATATTATTGGGGAAGAAACAAATTTTGATTCAAATTTCCATTATTGTTTGGAAAAATTAAATCAAATTAAACTCAAAGTTATGATACTTCCTTCCCTACTCAATAATTCCTCCATTTATGATAATCAATACCATTCAATTATCATCCAATTTCATCAATAATCCCACAAAGGAGGAATGAGTCTTTAAAAATTAGGAAGGACTCCAGATGAAACTCAATAATCCATTACCGAAATTCCTTCGAATTTCACACTCATTGTTGAACATGGTTTTTCAAATGAAACAAATTCTAAAGAAATAACCAATCTCAATCATGTTAAAGTGGAAAATAATGGGGTCATAAAAATATTGAAAGTTGGTGTAGGATAATTTGGTGGGGTCCAAGTTGAGAAAAAGAATTTAAATTATGTGCTTTCCAGGAGGTATCCTAGATTCTACATTTTTTTTATTTTGTGTTTTTTTTGTGTTTTTTTTGTCAAGGTAAAACCTTAGGGTTTCCAATGAGATATAATATTTTTTTGTGAGATTTAATAGTTTATGAATTTTGATTTTTTTTCAAATAAAAACCATGCCATACAGAGTTCGAACCCAACCATCAATCAGCCCCAAGGAGTCTACATGTTTTTTGAATTGAAATTGATCAATTTCTTTTTGATGGGTCATCAACTATAAACCCGGTGGTTTTATTCTATGATTTAATTTCAAAACAAATATCCCCTCTTTCTTCCAAATTCTAATATCTCTCTTCTCTTATATTTCAAAAATTAGGTGAGTTTCATTCTATGTTGGGGGAGTGAAAATCTTGGATTTTAAACAAATTGTGACTTTATGATAAAAAATTAAATTATTCATAATTTCATGTGTTAATGTACATTAGAAAACATTAAAAATGAATTTCAAATGTTTTTAATGCATTTATTATGATTTTAATTCATGTTTGTGTTCATGAACATATTTTTTGGAAAGTGTGATTGTCCTTTTTGATTTTTCAATGTTTATATTTTTTATCCGCTTAATAAGAATTCCACAATGCACATCTATTGGATAATGGGTGTAAATTTGAGTTCTTGGATTTCTTTTATCATAGAATAGGGTTTCAGAACACTTTTATTTTAATTTGAGTATAAAAAAATGAAAACATGACCACATAGAGAAATGTTTGGTCCATATATGTGTCCTCTAACACTTGGGGATTGTGATTCCATAGTTTTATTTCCCATAGTTAGGCTTTATATCTCTATTTTAGAGCATGAAGTTGACAATGTGGGTGGCATTCAGAACTTGGGGATCTTGACTCCATAGTTGTATTTTCTTAGATTTTGTCTTTTCATATCTACTGTGTTTCAATAAAAAAGAAAAAAACAAACAAAAACAAAAAAAATTACAAAAATTTGATACTCATCTTATGTTTTAATGTGATTCCCACCCATCTCTTCCATTTTCCCCCTTGAACAAGAAAATGGGCCACATGTCTTTTGTCATGCACAACACATTGTCATGATTAATTGAAATTAGATGAAATGTGGTGATAAATTTTAATAAAGGAATGGACTTGGGATTGGGATATGATCGTGAACCTATATTGGGTGAAATGATTTTGATGGGTGTCATGACTGTTTGTAATGATGTCTTTTAGTGATAAATATATGTTAAAATATTTTCAGAAAAGGAAATTCAATTTTATATTTTTGATATAAATTTTTCTTAGGAATATAAAAAATCAAGTTCGGGGTGTGATTATCCACTAAAAGGGGATAATATTAATTATTATATATTAATATTCATGTGTCTCAATGTCCATTAACATCAATTTTAGTTCATTATATAAATTGAACTTAATTTCTCATCTCAAATGCAATTCATTTTTAAAATTAAAATTTGTGCCCAATAAATCATCTATTCATGGAGAAAATTTTATTACTTTTATGAATTTAATATTTTGGGATATGATTGATCAATGTTTGTAGAACATTTTATCTTTTTGGATCGATGGATGAATCCCAAGGGAATATGGAGGTTTTTTAGCATGAATGAAGAAATGTTCATCTTCCCTTAGGATTCACCCATCGATCCTAAAAGATAAAATCATCCAAAAAAAGTGATCAATAATATACCAAAATATTAAATTTATAAAATTAATAAAATATTCTCCACCAATAGATGATTTATTGGGACCAAATTTTCATTTCAAACATGAATTGAATTTGATATGAGAAATGATGTTCAATTTATATAATGCACTAAAATTGATGTTGATGGAATTTAAAACACATTAATATTAAGATATAATCAATGAATATTAGCCCCTTTTGTGGATAATCAATTCCTAATTAGGGCTTTTCCCACACTTTTCTTGTATCGCATGTAGAACAAAGGTCCTTTAACAGAGTCGAAGTTGGGCCCAGAGTAGGTAGAGTGTAGTAGCTAGACAGACCAGAGTTTCCACTGGATCTTGGATGAGGTGCTTATCAGCAGGAGTTTGATAGTGATATCCTCCTCCAGAGAAGGTTGGGAGATTTTGATGTTTTCTTTTGGTGGCTCTTGCATTTTTCGTTTTTTTACTTTTGTTGTACTTTGGTTTGCGATAGATGTATGAATGAATTTTAGTTTTCAGTTTTTCTGTATATCTCTAAATTGTTTCATGGGGGTGTATGTGGTTGAATACATATAGATACTTTAGGCTAATGCATCCTTGTGTGTGATAGCTTACTCAGTGCCAGACGCCCACTCTTGGCCTGTGGAGGCAGGCTTCGGGAGTTGTGAATTGAGCTGCATTGGTTCGGGCCACGATAGAGGATTTAGGCTTCACTCGATGATTAAAAAAAATAATGAAGCCAAAACAGGGGGAATCAGGACTAAAACTCAGACCTACTACCTCACGGGAAAAATAATGAAGCTATAAGGTTGAATCGGCACTCTAAAGCTACTACTGCAAGATCTGGTAGTACTCGTCATCAATATTCGAGACCAACGACTCTTCATTTCATCAATTCAGCCTTCAGGTTGTTCATTGGTGAAGAGAAGGAGGTGTGGGCTACTACTCCTATATCGTGAATATCATAGAGGAGATTGGGGATATGGGGATATAATTATTTTTTAATTAAATCTCCTCAACTTAAAATCCCAGCCCGACTCACCGTTGACCAAAAAACAGGCACTGATGAATTTTATGTCACGCTTAGGGTAAACATGACAACTAATGCCCATTTTCATTAATTCCCTCATGTATTTCGCATCATCTAGTATATAGGATGCTCGAGGATGTTGTGGTGCGGTTCGTTGTGGCTTCAAATTATCTAGAAGGATGGAATCTTCCACCATTAAGACACATACTTTAGGTGTGATACAAAACCGTGTGAGTGAGTTAGTGCCACCCAAAGCATATATTGTCATGGTGCAGTCGATGAGTTCCTTTAACCTATGAGTTCATGGTCAGTTCCATGCATTAGAGGTGTCTTTATAAGGTCTTGTAAGATCTAGTGTGTACACTTCAGAAACCTTATTGGTTCTCCATATGGTGGAGATGTTTCTGATGAGGTGTTTAGGTTTTGTTGCAAGGTCTTGTGTGATGGGATATCCATTTGGAGAGTTCATGATGATTTTTCTTAAAGGTGGATATTGTGTCTAAATTTTGAGATTTGGAATTGGTACCAGTCATGTGGTGAGATAATGTCCTGAGGTGTACTTTTCCTTGTTGGTGTGTTGGTGTTGGAACAGATTATTTGGAGCTATTTGATGTATTTTAAGACTCATTCATGGTGTTTTTAGACCAACGAGGGTGTCCCTGAGTGATCAGTTATGATTTATTGTGTTCAGTTAGATCTCGTCAAGGATTTAGATTGTTAGCTGAGGCATCATGCTACCACTGAGGTTTGTTAAACCTTTATTTTTTTATGGTGTTGTGGTTCTCCCTAGGGTGTGTTTGTTTCAGCACAAGAACCTTTAGTGTGCTCACTGGTGTGGGACTCCTAGTGGAGAGCTTTGTTCCTTTCCCATGTTCCTAGGTTTTTTCTTTTTGCAGAAAAAAGCCTAAAGATGGAAAAGATTTTGTTACTTGGACATTACCATGTATGACATTGGAATATTTCTTCATATATATCCATAGCTAGGTATTGAGATGGTGTGCGATTCCAAGACCCGTTGTGCCGGTAATAAATTTTATAAAAACTATTATGTATTTTATACTATTCTTGAAGAGGAAACAAGTTTTCACTCAAATTATAGCATGAATCAGAAATATGAGGCCATGGTTGAGTTTGGAGCATAATTTTTACCCTAGGCGGGGTACAACATTTGGAGGTGCAAAATTTCTGGGGAAAATTATATCGAGGGAATTTCCATAAAAAAATTATTTGTTTAATTTGGAGATCATATCGAATAACTTCTGAATAGAGACTCAGATTAGAAATATGAGACCACAATTGGGTTTATAACTAGGTGTTTTACTTAGTTGTGACCTAAAGTGAGAGGACATGGGAGGTTCCAATCCCATGACCGTTGGACAATGTTTTGTGTTTTTATCTATAAATATGTCATTTACAAAATGATAAAGGGTTTGGATCATTATCTCTAGTGTCCCAAAGAGGTCCTTCACTCCTTTTAATCAGCGAATGGATGTCAGATTCTTGGCAGATCATGATGAAACTTCAGATCTGAGTAGATCAAAGTGCAACGTACGCGATGATAGATTCAGGATCTAGGCAGGATCCTTTTTAAGATTCTTATTTTAACTTATTGATGTTTATGTTGTATGTTTTATTTTTGGTCACTTCTACTACATTGACTATTTTTATCGATTAACAAACTAACAATGACCATGGTCCGATTGAGTTATCAATTTCTCATTCTTTGTCTTATTCATATGTTCTTCACTATTATATGTCGTTAACTTTTTATATAAAAAACAATGTAAAAATGTCAAGAAGATAATGGATTTATTATGGTAATAATCTAGGGATTCCGGATCTATGAAGGTTTCATGTTTTGGGAGCCAGAGGAGGCGCAACAGTGAGTAAAATATCTGCAATCTTTTCATCATGTCAAAACAGTGACAAATCATCGAGTAGAGGCTGAGTATGTGAGGATCAAATCTCAGGTATCCTATATATGGTTTCAGAATACATTTAAGAGAAACGGGGAGCTATTTTTGATTCGTGGATGGTTTGCGAAAGCTAGAGTCACACTGAATGGTGGGGGAAGCGTAGTCGCAGCTGGTGCGGGTCACAACAGCCAGGATCCGGTAGGCGTGGGGCATGCTTGGTGTGGAGGCTAGTAGGTGGCTTAGAGCTGGAGGGACTGGTGAGTTGGTGGGCCAATGGTACGGGCTAGGCCCAATGGCTGGGCAGTAGGCCGACAGAGCGGACCGGTCCAGAGTTGGCTGATCCAGCTGGAATAGGCCAGGTCGGGCCGAAAAGTCTTCAAAAACCTGTATCTTGAAAACTGAAAATCTGATTGACATTCTTTCTATGGACACATGAACCTATTGTCTAGGTGGACCTTTTGAGTTCAATTTTTTAATGTAATGTTTGGGGTCTTGATGTGGGGCCCACTTTGACCCATTTGATCTTGTTGTAGTCAAAATCACTCTTTTCACCGGTTATCTATTTCAGGAAAGTAAATAGAATATCTAATGTATTTTTATGTGTAAAACGCAATGGTGGGATCTGTTTTGACTTAAAGTACATGAGGTGTCATGAATCGATCAAGAAAATTGCAGATCATTGCAAAACCGATGTTACAGATCAATGGTTTGTGAAGAGATATGTTTGGTTAGTTACTCACCTGTGCCACCAGGGTGCATGTTTCCCTTACTGATCTACTTGAGTAGATATGGGAGTCCCCACTCCATTGTAATGGGTTCATTACCTTTGGGTATTTTCCTCTAGGTTTGTCACTCCCATGATAGACTACAGTGTGGGTTCCCCATGACATTCGTATCATTGTAATACTCCCCTATCATGATAGGGAACAAACTCTCCATTCTCGTTGTATGGTAGAGTGGGTACTCCTTTTCCATAACAGGGTGCGAATCCTATAGCCTTATAGTTTTGCTCCCCTATCATGGGTACTGTCTCACTTTTATTATATTAGTGCTCCCCTATTATTGGTGCATGCTCACATTCCTTAGTGTGGTGCTCCTCAAACATGGGTGTGGGATCCCATTTCATAGAGTGGTGCTCCCTTTCCATGGGTGTGGGATCACTTCTCTTGAAGTGGTTCTCCTCTACAGTGGGTATGGGATCATGTTTCATAGAGTGGTTATCCTCTATCGTGGGTGTAGGCACACATATCTCGTAGTGGTTCTCCCAAACCATGGGTGCGGGCTCACACCTATGGAGCAGTGCTCCACTGTTCTCGAGTTTTATTGAGGAGAGGGCACCTCCACTTGTTACTCATGATTTCTAGTTAGCTGTTATCACTCCCTCGATTTAAGAAGGTATGAGACTCTACAGATAGGAACGAAAAAGATCTCATGGGTTGATTTTGGATCTATTACTCCCTAAAATGTGGGGAAGTGGTGAAGAGAAGGAATCTCTATAGTTATTTGGACTTTGTGTATGGTGCAGGTCAGTGTTGGTTTCATCACTCATTTGAGGGCCAACTGGGATGGTGTGGTTGGATCATTGACTTTGAGCTGTCGATACTTTACCCCTTCATTCTTCGAGTTATCAGGGATGCATTAGATCTTGTTTATATCTTTTAGGTTGGTACCTCATGAGACCATTTTGAGTGTTGCATTGGAATCTCGAGTAATTCACTATAAGCCTTGTTGATAGTGCTGAGTATATCGAGGTATTGTTCTGGATGTCTCTCTGGAATGTGTCCTTTAGTTGACATGATAGGGATATCGAGCTGACTAGTCAGGTTCAGCCGAGGATGGTATTGAGATGTAGTTCCTCGCTCATTTGGGCTCCCTCTGTATGGGTTGAGTTAACTGATGCCTATTAGTTACCCCCTTTTTGGTTTGGGGGTTTTGGGGCTCCTACTGAATATTCTTATACTCACACCTACACGAGATTTTTCCGCACATGTCTTGTGTCTTGTGCAAACCACATGTCCTCTAAGAAAGACCCAGTTGGACCCAGAGTAGGAAGAGTGTAGTAGCTAGGCTAACTAGGGTTTTCACAAGAGATTTGATAATGAGTTTAACAGTGGGTTTTTGATAGTGATCCCCTCATTTAGAAATGGTTGGATTCTTTTTCAGTTTTCTTTTGGTGGGCTCTGCATTTTAACTTTTTTTTTAGTTTTGTAGTACTATAGTTTTAGATATATGTATGAATTCGTTTTATGTTTTTTTAATTTTTGTATATATTTGTACACATTTTCATGGAGGTGAATGTGGGTGTGTGTGTGTGTATAGTTACTTTAGGCTAAGGCCTCATTGCGTGTGATAGCCTACTTGGTGCTAGACTGCTTCCCCTAGCCTATAGTGGTGTGCTTGGGGAGTCATTGATCGAGCCTTATTGAGATGGTTCATGACAAAACCATAATTTTTGGGAGGTATATTCCCTTGGTTTATGTCATATGGAATCATAGGAATCTACATGAGATAACCTAGGAGTAAAAGACCAAGATTCTAGCCTACATCCCTCGTCTTTTTTAGTTAGATTTTTTTTGAGACAAAAATTCATGTTGTTTGGAGAATGTAATGGCTTTTATTTTCCTTTCATAAATTTATAATATGTTAAGGAATGTTTTTCAGATCTAAGTGCTAATATTGCACAAGGTTACATACCAATATGAAACCTAGTTTTTATATAATAAATATGATAAATATATTATATCATTTGCACATAGTTTTTCTAAAATAATTGAAGAATTCCCTAATAGAGTCTTGGATAAAAATATGAGAACATAATTGAATATGAAATGTGGGTTTTACCCTAGGAAAGACATACCTTTTTTTGACATTGGACATTTTTTTTATTTGCAGTCACAGGTGAAAATAATAAAATAAATTCATTAAATAAATCATTTTTTATGTTTAAATAAAGTGACCTAATTATCCTTAATAAATATGTGGTTATTTCCATTTCGTAGATTTGTGTACATAAAACTAGGATTCAAAATGGAGAAATTAGAGGATGTTGAGGAGAATGATAATGGATTAGGGATATTCATCAATTCTTGGTGATATTTTTCCACTAATGATATTTATGGTTATTAATATCAATTATGAAACAGTTTAATTTTTTTCAGTGATCGATCCTAACCCAAGGTAAAAAAATTTATTTATTTGGATTTGTCCCAATTTTAAATCTTATATCGAACATGAAAAAATTCACTAACAAAATTGGTTCATGGATTGATGGATGATTCCAGTTGATGATATATCTTCCTATAGTTTAGGAATTGATTTATTTTTTATTATTTTTTATTCATTTTTAGTTATGATGGAAATGAATCGAGGCCATATAGAATAATGTTCATGTTTCATTAATATTTTGTGGTTTGTGATTTTTATCCCTGTTTCTTATCACAATCATCACTGCCCTCCCCTTTGGCTAACGGTTTAACAAATACCCAATATTTGATCATTGTGAAACCATTATTTATCATAAAAGATCAATACTGAGCTTTCAGTTTCCTGATAAATGAAGAAATCAAGGCATGATGAAACTTTTTGGTGAGGTGAGGTGGATTGGGTTTAGATTTAGTGATCCCCAATTCATGGTTTTTTGAAATTCGGATGAAACAATTCTTCAGAGACGATTCCTGATTCATTTGATGGATTGAATCTTACCACTTGTGATGAATCAAACCTAGTTGGCCATATATTCACGATCTATGGGAGGGATGGATTTTTGTTTCGGTGGAAGTTGTGATGTGAGTGGGAGATTCATAAATAACCAAAGGGTTCTAGTAAATCACATGTTACACAGCGTGTATCCCCCCTTTTGTGTTGTAAGGGTTTATATGAAGAGAAAAATTTCACCCCCCATGTGACATGTGCCACATGTAATGTGTATGATGATATAATCTTGAAATATACCATGGATGGTACATGAGTATGGTCATGGGGATGTCTAGAGAACATAGACATAGTCTCATACTCGGACATATTCATGGACAGATGTACACAACTATAGACGGTCAACATGCCGACTGATGGACCGACCTCTACAATCCATGTACACTAAAAGGACATGCCATTTATATTGAAGAATACATTCAATCTGAGACAGAAATTCATTACCTGGGTAAAAAATACATGTTTTTTACCCCCCCAATATATTCTATGTACTTATTCAGGAAATGTGGAGTCTTATATCTCTTCAGTTTAGACCAGTTTCAGTTGAGTGTGATCCCTTTGTCTGAATCTATGAGTGTATGGTTTGGAATTATGTTCGGATCATAATATTATGATCCCCTCTATGGGTTTTGTCTCATTTATAGTTTAGGTTATCCATTCATGTGATCCATGTGGGAAACTTAATCATTCCTTCTTTATCCAAGGTAGGGTGCATGGTATCATCACAATCACCATGCACAAGTCATTGATCCTATATCAAACAGCCTAATCTGGTTAGTATTGTGTTGTCCCCTAGTGGAATTTGGTGGGACACCCTATTTGAGTGTTAAGATATTTGAAGTTATAGTGAGTCCTTTCTTGGAAATTCTTGACTATAATGGACTCTTGGATGAGCTCTATTAGGGACATCATGGATCATGGAATGAATTCTTCCAAAATAGATTTACCTTGATTCCTAAATAAGAATATTATGGATACTAGTTATTGGGATGTATTTTATAACAGTAATATGTTATAATAATATATAGGTTTTATGGTTATCCTTTATACTTTTTCTCATATCTTGATAGACATTCCACTAAGTTGATTAGTGGGATACAATTGAGTATTTATGTTTTGTTGTTTTGGGGTGTCCGAATGTGTATTTTTATACTCACCCATGAATGGGATCTTCCCACATGCATCATTTATTATACAGACAATTGGACTTTTAACAGTCTAAGGAGGAATAGGAAAAGGAAGAGCTTATTGAGCTACACCGAACATGGTTGGCCTAGTTGTTTAATTTGATAGTGGTCTCATCCTATTTATAAGTTTGGTGCATTTATCAGTTTTTAGTGGGATTTTATTGGGGCCTATATGCTTACAAATACATTTTTCATACTTGGATTGTGGGATACATTGTATGTAAGCATTATGATATTAGTTATATTTACCTTTTGGTATTGTACGTGTATTTGGAGATGTATGTGGGTGTGTAATTGTACATTATGATACTTCATCCCATGTATGTGATTTGCCTACTCACCATTGGTCACCCAGCCCTACCCTATTGTTGTGGGCTCGAGGTTTCACACTCAAGATTATAACTGACTATATAGGCCATGGTGGGTTGGTTCATGACATAAAAATTACATCATTCATCACCAATAGATTAATATATTGTCTTGGGTTTTAATTAGAATAATGGATGTTTGAAATATTTTGTTTTATTTTTTTGTTTCATTCTTCTTGATCATTTGTTTTCCATTATTCTAAGTATCAATGGGTGAAAAATAATGGAACCATAATAATAAAGTACCATGTAATGTAATTAATCTCTAAAATTTATGTTTATTTTCAATAAAAAATAATCATTAATTATCTAAATTTTTGTTGAATATTAATTATTTATAGTGATTTTATATAAAATTGTTTATAATCGAGTGACAATGGGGTTATTCAACTTTATTTTTTTCAAATATTTTTACCCAATTCTGAATAATATTTTTTTAATAATAGAATTTTTTTCAATTCATATCAATTTTTCCTTCCAAGTTCATCAATTGTTAACCTGTTTCTTTTTCTATGTCCTTTTCAAATTTTACTACATTTTTCATTTATTTCAATAATTTTTATCTTCATTCACATTAACATTTAATTGTGAAATATTTTTTTGTCTAGGGTTTTTTGTTTTAAATTTAATTTTTATACTAATTTAATTTTCCTTTCTCATCAAATTATCAAATATTACCTCCCTATGAAAATGATTCTTTAGTAATATAATATTTAAGTATAGCTTAGTGTGGCTATAAAATATTTTTATACTATACTTTAATGATAATTATATTCCAATAAACCATTATCCATTGAAATAGATATTTAATATTTATCTCCTTCGATTAAATAATATAATTTAAAAATTCAAGGGATCATAGAAAGAGTTTCAAGATAATCTGATCAGTAGAAATCCCAAAAAATATTCATTTCATGGGAATGTTGGTACAGAAAATATTAGGATACAGATCAAACTCCATTTCAATGTTAAAGATTATATGTTCCCTTATTTGTACATTGTCATAAATAGTGGTAAATTTTACTTTATATTTTATACAAAAACTATATATTGATCTATAATTAAAGGATAAATCTCCTCCCTAATACCATATTCGATAATACAAACATTATTTTGTTTTTTTACATTAATAAATTCCTCTTCATATTAACATGAATATGAAAAAGTTTTTGTGTTATTTTCTTATGTAATAATTTAAGGGTTACTTTCTTTTTAATTAATTTTCTTCCCAGAAATAAAAATTATAGATTATTTTATAACAATTTTCCTTACCAAAATATAAAAATCCATAAGTTTTATTTTAATATGGATATAAAGATTTAAATATATCATCATACATTGAATTATTTTCCCATTCATATCACTTCATCTAAATAAATTCCATAATAGCATTCCCCTTTAAACTATAATGAGTATAATTGTGACATTATATATAAGGATATTGATTTGTAATTTCTGTTTTACCCTGATCCTTTTTATAAGGATGATCATTTTTAATAGACTCCATAAACCCATTACGATCACATTCCCTAGGAACATCGGGAGGATTCTCCATTGGAGTGATCTATGCATATTTACCTTAATTAATAAATATATAATGATATAAGAAGTTAGAAGGAGTATTAGGATAATAATATTGTTTCATCGCTTTCTCAATCGAAATAATTTTCTTCAAAAGGATATAATTGTGAAGGTGTAAAAAATTTGATGCCCCTTGCCAAAGGATATAATGAGGAATCCAAATTTCTGAAAAGGTGAATAATAATTTGGGAGACATTTTTATTATATATTCTAGAATGAGATATTTTCATCATTTTAAATCTATTTTACTAATTTAAATGGTTATAAAATGTTTATCTCTATTCAAATCCTTTCAATATAAGGTTTTGATGATATAGAAGTATTTGAATCTAATTAGAGAGGAATACCTATAAGTCTCACAATAGAGAATAGGGATATGATCTTAAAAGGTGTGCTAAAAATCACACTAAACCTAATAAAACTAGAAAAAATATTGCTTCAATGGCCATATCAAAGTCAAGGGTTTATTTAATAACATTTATAGAGTAAAGAAAAAAATACCATAGAACCCTAAAAAACATCTAAAAAACCACTTGACATAAACCAAATCAATACTTGTTAAGAATCAACAAGACCCAACATGTCAAAATAAAATACAATAGTATTAAAATATATATAAAAAAATTTATGTTAAGGTTGATAGTTGAAAAATTTAACAAAAATTATTAATCAAAGATCTAAAGTAAGAATGTGCATAACCATATATGAGAATCCAAATATTGGATTCCCCTTATATTGAAAAGACATTGGGGATATATTGGAGGAATCAATAGAAAAATATAGGTTTGTTTATCTTCCTAGAAAAATCCAAATATAATCTATTAAAGTATGAGTTGAAATCACTTTTGTGGTCACCAATCGGTAAATCTCCAACACCGAGTGTAACCTTAATAACAATAAAAATAATCATAATATTAATTATAATTTAAATCCAAATACATATCATAATATTATTAAATAATAAGAATATAATTAACTGAAAAATAATACGTTATAAAAATTTCATTAAAAATTATAATAATATTCAAGTAATAATTTATAATTGGACCTTGAGTTTTTGATAATAAAATAAATTGAAAAAATTCATTTTGTTCAAATAAATATATAAAATCTAATTTAAAACATAAAATTATAATGCATTATTTAAAATAAGTTTGAAAAAACACTTTTAAGTCTTCCAAAAGACCAAAAATATTAAATATTCATCAAAAAATTAATTTGGAATAGTGATTAAAAAACTCGAAACAAATTTCAGGAATGAACTGTCATATTGAAAAATCCCTAAGATAATGCATTGGATTTTCACTAACTATGAAATGTGACCATGTACCTAAAAACAATTTTAATTTTTTACTTTTATTAAACATACAATAAACTGTACATTTAATTCAGTATTAAAATTTGGTGATATAATTTTTCTCACCATAAAAACATTATAACCCTATAAAGTCAAGGGAATATTTTAACAAACCCCATATAAAATATATTCATATATTTAAAATCTAATATTGATTTTATAACTCAATCATAAGAATCCTCCAAAACAATTCTATTTATAAACATTATTTTGAAATCATTTTACATAATAGATGACAATCCCATATAATAAAAAACACTCATATGGTTAAGACCAATTACCAATTCTAAAACCAATCATTTATACTATTTATAATACTTATATAAATTTTAAAAACACATTAATGAATTTATTTACAAAAAAAATTCTTTATATAATTAAGTTCAACATTGATAAGTATTTCTACCATCAAGATATTCCACATCACTATATGGTTAATTTCTAATTCACCTAACTCCATCATTGAACTCCACACCATAGGAAATGTTAGTGACCTCTACAGATAACCCATGAACTTCATCCATGTTTAAACCATAAAATTACAATTTCGAAGAATTCAATCATACTAGATTTAATGTATAAGAAGCATAAAGGAAATATTTCATGAAAGAATAAATTATTAATAATAACATTTCAATGAATTAAATATCATATAAAAAACAATCAAATCAATATAGATGGGAAATAGATCAATCAATACAACACAATAGGGATTAATGTGATCCCTCTTATGCGAGGAATATAAAAAATCCATATATTAAAAATACTTTATGATAATTCTATTAAAATCTAACATAAACAGAAAAATATACCACTCAATAACATAAAACCTAGACTCTAATGAAAGGGATAAACTAAAAAATACCCTATCAATCTCCCATAAATAACTACTCTAAAATCACTCAGCTAAATATATTTGTAAACATAACTATAATAATAAGTATAAATCAGTGCTTTAGGAAACCACTAAACTACATATATACTCAAAGACACCTCTAAACCTCAATATTAAGATGATACTGAGGGTTTAAAACCATTGAATACATCCTCCAAAACCCTTAAGGAATATTAATACCATCCTTATCTAGGTGAAAAAACATGAAAATGTTTTAAACATAGGTTTCCCTATTATAAAATGATGTTTTGAAGGTATTATAGAACACTTTTGACCAAGTAAAAAATATATATTGGGAATCCCTATAGTTCTCATTATAGAGATCATTGTAAGAATAAATTTGATATCTCATTGATCCTAAATAAACACATGGATAAATATTCATGTTCATTTGGAGTCGAAGTGTTTATTTTAACTTTTATTAATACATTTAACATATCTACATAAATTAGCTAAGTCAATAGTGTGTTTATTATATTAAAGGAGTGCTAAAAATGTATGTATAAATTACTCACATTGCTTGAATATTGTGTATGATCAATGAAACATGCACCATCCATGAATCTAGAACTAGATATAATTATTCAAAATTCATGGTCTCTATGAATAACTATGAATTGGACCATGAATATTTCACATGATTCATTTTTAGGGGTTTCATGTTCTTTAAAACCCTAATGATCCACCCTGAAACATACTACAAACCATGTATTTTGAAAAAAATGCATGATTTATAGATAATTTTCACCATCCTATACTAAAACATAAAACATAACATTACAACCCAATATATCTCTAAAAATGATGAGTTTGAATTTTTAAAACTCTAAAAAAATGATGTCATTGTGATTTCTGACTCAATGCTTCATTATCTTTCAAACTTACAACCAAACTAAATAATCTCGACACCAAAAGCATAATTCATAACTATTATCCATCAAAAAACACATCAACAAAACTTTATAGGCTAAATAGACATGTTTCAATCCTTAATTATCACAATTCAATATAAATAACTATGTAATATACCATCCATCAATGAATCTTACTCCATAAACCATTTTTACCCTAACCTAACCAAAATACACCAAATAAAAAATAACCATTTAAATCAACATCAAATATACCTAATTCCACAAATATTATATATTAAAAATTATTTCTCATAACCAAAATATTATATAATGAGTAAGACTACCTTATGCCAAAATTCATAAAAATACTAATTAATCCATTTTTAGGAAACATATATAAAGGCACAAAAAATTAAAAAAAAACTCAAAGCAAAAAAATTCAGAATAAAATAAAATATGGGAACCCAATAAAAACACTAAATTCAGGAAAACCATTCCAAAGGATAAGCCAAATCATACATAATTATGACTAAATAATATAGTCATGAACATGTAATTATGACAACATTGGTTCAATTAAATACATTAACATTTAAAATGAAGAAATAAAGAATTGAAAAAATGTATATTATAAAAACCTTATTTATATCCAGTAATATATTTTTTTAATTCTCCTTTTAAAATATAAAATTCCAAAATAAACTTTACATTAGTTAAAATCCAATAAATAAAATACCAAACATTTAATCAAAATGATTTTTTTTAAACCTAATGGGTTCCAATAAATAATTATACAATTAATTGTATAAAAAATTGATTTTATTTTATTAAACATGGATTTAAGAAATTATCATATCTAGAAAAAACACTTAATCACAAATAATATTTACAACGATAAAAAATTAAAAACAATTGAATAAAACCGTGAAAATATTCAAAATAAATAAACAAAAACCATATGAGTAAAACTAAACAATCCTAAAATTATAAACTCAATATTTATAACACTCAAATTCATGCATTATATTTTTAAATAAATCAATATTTCTAAATTTTAAACTTATTAATATGGTTGATTAAAGTGTTTTCGACATCTAAGTCACATTCTCTAGAACATATACAAGTCATCTTGAAAATAACACTTTATTATGAAATATTTCAATTTTATATTCACATTAATATATTAAATTAAGTCACAATAACATTTTAAAACACATCCAATCCCAAACCATATGTTTTGAATCATTTGATACACAAAATATTATCCGAATATATCATTATTATTAAAATATCATATAGGGTTTCCAAGAAACTCAGCTCCATTCATGGAAGATATTGGACCCAATGCTTAGAAAGATTATGAAAATATGAATTTTAAATATTTTTAAATTAATTAGATATTATAGTGTTTTTGGGAACTGGGTGTCCAGAGCACCAAATAATTTAGTTCTTTGTATGCTGGGGTAAGAGAACCCACTCACTTGGTGCTTTTCCCAGAATTTTTTCTACTTTTATAAAATTTAGAATTATATATAAATATAATAATATTTATAAAAACATTTATATAATATAATTATATAATTATATTTATATAATTATTAATATTAATATAATATAAGTAATATTTGAACCTATACCCAATTATAAATCTAATAAAAACAAATTTATATAAATTAAATTATAAATATATTTAAACATGCATTATGTTTCAAGTTCAAGTTTGTATTTCAAAATTGTTAACTGAGTTTTAATCAAGTTCAAGAATTTTATTTGTTAATTAGGTTTAGGTTAAAATATAATCAAACCAAGTATATATTTATTTATAAATATATTTATTTAATATATTTATGTAATAATATAAATACTTTTAAATAAGTAATTATATATATATATATTACTCACTTAAGATTAGGTACCAAGCATTCTAGGACCTCAAAATTATTAATTTAAATAGAAAACAAATAGGAACATACAAAAATGTAAAGCAAAATCACTACCAAACTCGGAAAATGCTTGACAACACCATCCAAAATTACAAAAAAGCTCAAACGACCCACAAACATTGGCCCATAGACCCAACTAAAAAGTAGTCACACAAACCCAGAACCTATAGGGATAGAGTCCTAGAAATAGTTGCACCAACTGATGAGATCATAGCCAATAATTACCAACCATTAAGGCCTAATTTACAAGATTACATTGATGAGTTTGACAGACAAATTCCACCCGATGTTTTCATCCAAATAAATGATCATCCATAGACATTAATATGCCCTTCGGCTTCATCGCATGCACGATCAAGGTCACTCAATTAAAATCACTAGAGGTGTTAGTCACACATCATCAGCAGGAATTGCTCACCATTAGAATCCCATAACACCAATAGCCATTGATACTTAAGAACGGCGCACCTGATAGTGTACCATATCACTGCAAGTTGATCTGCAACTACTAGTATCTATCAGTACCCAAAATAATACAACAACATGAGGGCCCAGAAAAATTACCCCACCCCATAATCTGACCATATCAGATCCATGAAATCCATTATTTTCCTTAGCTAAAACCTCTAATCCATAGAAATCGTATTATTATCCCTCCAAGAAAAATATCACAAGATGCCAACATGTTCTCCATTTTCTTCCATAGCCGATAACCCATCACCATGCTTCACCAGTAATCCCATACACCACCACCTAAAGACACCTGCTCTGCTGGGATCCCATATAGACCTCGGCAATGTAATTGAAGAGCTTTCATTAGGATCCCATAAGTCACCATGTCGAACTCCTTCATTGCATCTGATGAAGAACCCACCAGATTTAACACCTTATTCATCATATATAGGGTTAAAAACTCCACACCTACATTATAAGGCTAAAAACCATCAAACATCAAGAAATTATAGAATTCATCATCGTCAAAAAGCCCCTTATCAGATCCATTATATAGATGCTTCCAAAATCCCACATCAACCGTATAAGTTGGGGTTGAAGACAAGTGACATTTTTCACACATCTCAACCATAGTTTCATCACAGGTAGAAGCTGATACACATGAAGAAAACACACATCAGGTGAATGATATCAGTTCATGCACCTCTCCAGTTATGCCACCATTGCCCCACTAGTGGGTTCTAAGCTAATCTACAAATTAAAATCCCCCAAAAAAGGAGTCATCCACATAAGAAAATGAGAATCAATAAACATATCACTATCAATATTTTCTTCTATATTCATACCCAGGTGACCTCAAGAATCCTCATAGAAATCACAAGAAGAACCATGATTTCCATCTGTTTTAAGATCATCCTCGATCAAAACAATCATTTTTTGTAGAAAATAAATGGAAAAGAGATCTATATTCCCTTCAATATCAAACACAATCTGATCATATTAAAAAAAATATCCAATTGAAATGATCTCTATTATAGGATAGAGAGAAAATCTCTCTTATTGAGAGATAATCCATTCACCCTCATATATATATATAATATATATATATAAAATTAATATATATAATTATAAGTATATTTTTTATAATTAAATATTTAAAAAATACAGTTAATTTGTTGAATAATTACATTTATATATATATATATATTAACACTATAATATATTAGCATTGATGCCCCTAGATACCACAACCTAGCATATAAATATCACGCCAAATTCATGTAAGGTGTGTACACCAACATATTGTTCCGAATATAGGTGTAGTTGTTTCCTAATGTGGTGCCTCTGCCTAAACCAAGAAAACAAATGGATGTGGTATTGATGTTGATGTGTATGGATCTGCTGATGTTAGCAGCCCAATATGTGATTTTGTGGGTGCATACAAAAACAACTAGGTAGTGGACATCCCAACATCATATGTGGATCCATATGGATATGACTATATAAAAATGATTTCACCCTTTAAAGATAATGAAAATGTGATATAAAATAATTAACCATAGGAGGAAATGTTTCCTAAGGTCTGAAAACCCTTTATATCGTAATCAGGTCCCACTCTATTGAAGATCCAAAAATGAGGAATGTGAGACATATCTAATGTAATGGTGGTGTATCAGATTTATAAGTAAATATATGTGTCACAAATACCACTCACTAATGTGAAAAATCCTACACTTATTATAGAATATCCCTTATCTATGATGAAAGTGCATTTAGAGGAGCCTCTCTTGAGTGGCACTCTCTCTATCCACATATCTACCATCACCTATGCCCTCATATATACCCTCTAATCAGTTGTGGAAATGGTGGTGCATTGACTTCTGTGAGAATAGTAGATATATCATCATCCCTAATTCCTCAGAAAGGGCATGTGGATCAAGATATAAATTTGGTTCCACCTTATAGAAGCTTTCATGTATGAAATGGATAGGATCTCTAAGATACATCAAATCTAGTTGAACTATATATCCACAGATAACTTTTTCCTCCTGAGGATCATAAATATGTATAATTCTTTCTATTCAATTTGATTGAAAATAAAATAACTTTCACGTTATTATAAAACATGAAATAAAAATATATAAAAAATTTATTAAACAAACCAACTATTGAACCTTTATCCCATGGCATTTAAGCCACACAATAATGAGTTTATAGTATTGGTATGTGTAATATCCTTGGTTATCTAACTGAAGGTGTGTTATGGGATATTCATACTAAAATATATTGTATTGGACACCTATGTCCCAACACTCAATGTAAACTAAATGATAGAGTGACCAGTATTTTGTATGTATAGCTATAAGAAAAATATAATGCAATGCATCGGCCCAGGGTAGTTAAATGGGTATAAAATACATATATTCAAACTATAAAATGACTCATTCTAGAGAGTTCCGATCATTGATGTGGAGTGGATGATTGGTATCATTATACCATAGTCTCCCATCATATTTGTGCACTGTATTAGAAGAAACACATAGTGAAATGATGTATATGAGGTCCATGAAACATGAAATTACACATCAAAAAAAAATCATAAATTAGTAAAAAAAAATAATAATTTATCATTGAAATTTATTAATAAATTAATAAAAATTAAATTTTTGTATAAAAAATTAGTATTTAACTTATATCAATAGGTTGTATTGCATCAAAAATTGATCAAATGTTATGAACAACATGCCTCATGGTATGAACCTAACCTTGATCCTAAATCAACCGAGTTTAAAATAAGTAATATATGGTAGGTTTAAAAATTATATTAATAAATTTACAAAACAACTAATGTTATTTATGTAAACATTTAAACATTCCCAAAGAAAAACATGAAAAATATGTTAGGGATGTGGTGTCATAACTATAGGTGTGATGGGTGTAAAATTATCTTAGTACAAGATTTTTAGTAGAACTATATATCATATAATATGATGCACCTATTTTTAAAAATTCATATACTAGAATATATAAATATGGGATAATATAGTGGACCCTCGACTATATCTACATACCTATTCCAAATCCCTATGTAATGATATGCAATCATGTATACCATGGTTGTTGAGTATTATACACACATTTTCCCTCTAAACAGTCTCATAATATGTTTATGTGTATGTCGAATAAGTTTCACCTCACATCATCCAATGTAAGGAAGACATAATTATTATATTATCCCATTAATAATTATGAACCCTAGAAGACAGATGGAATTCCAATGACATAAATTATTTGTAAAAAATGTATGACCACAAACCATTCACCATTATTCTTACCTATAATAGCCTGTCCCAAGATTAGAAGGAAAATAATAGAGGTCACATTCATAAAATTAATCATCATATCCCCCTTAATTAGAAGAAATATGTGTCTATGGTCACCATCTCTCAACCAGTACAGTAATAAAATGATGATCAATAGTCTTTATATCATATTTAAAGACTATAAATTCCAGAACATCTAAGGAATTGAACAATGTATGTCGAAGTTGTGTTAGGGTAAAAATGGAATTCTAAATAGATAAAAATATGTCAAAGATGTCTTTGAACCTATTTTTCATGTGACAAGTGGGACTACAAAAAAGGTAAAAAAATGTTCCACCATCTATATATTTTAGTAGTAAGACATAAGTGGTGAAAACTATTTAATTATAATAATATATTTTATTATAAATAAAAAGTGATGGTATGATAAGATACAACCAAGGAATCATACCAACTATCTATCCAAGATATAATTATACCATCCCAAATAGCTCTCTAGACTATAGATTTGTGTTTATGTTTCCTATAAATTTACATAATTCTTTTCACAAACTATAAAGTGGAGTACTCTAATTTAACCCCCTAATAATTCCCCTAGGACAAGAAAATACAAATAAATATTTAAATATGTAATTAATCATTTTAATATTCTTGAAATTCATTATTAAATATTAGGATTATGAAAATTTAATTTCATACATTTAGTTATTTGAATATTCATAAATATCACTTATTGAATAAATATTACTTGGTTTTGTGACATATTATAAGCATACTTACAAAATTAGTTTCTAAATGTTTTTTTCTAGATATGGAGTATGTTATTCATGACATGGAATAAATATTTGGTTTCTTTTATACACCAATATTAGAAAAAATTATTCCACTATAGTGTTATTGATGAAATTATATAGGCATTTTTTTAATCATATTTAATGATAATAATTTAAACAATAACTGAATATAAAAAAAATTTACCTTAATCACTAGAATAAAATAATAATTTTGACTAATCGATGAATACCATATATGTTCAAGGAAATTTTTTTGTGTTTAATATTTATAGCTATATAAACCGTACCTCCATAATGGTAGTCATTCCCTAGTCCAATCCAACTCCTTTAGAATATAGGTGATCTTTAGGTTCCCTCTTGGTTGTAGCCTAGCCATGTTCCGTAGATGTGTAGATTCAAAAATATATAGAATGATGTTTGCATATTCCTTAACATGCATATATCTATTTTTTCACTCTCTAATCGATAAACTAGATCAATGAACTGATCCTTGGACAATAATACATAAGTTAATGTTGTGACCACATGTGAACAAGGATACATTAATTATTGAAAGTTACCATAATCAAAGTAGTACTTATCTACTAAAACTACAAGTAGACAATTACCTCTACTAGTCACGGGATCATGAAACTTATTTATCTCAAAACTATTATTTTCATGATCAAATGAATAGAAAAAATATTATAAACTCATGAAGGACCCTTTAAATCATGAACTGGAAATGATGAACAAATCATATCCCTCTTTTCATACCTTCTTTTGTATTTTTTCCTTGTTGTACAAAATAATTTACTGTGAAATTGAAGGACTATACCTATTATTTAATTTTAAAACATTAAATTTTCATTATATTATCATTATATTATTATTATAGTCTAAATGACCAGAAGGCCTTCTATTTTTATTAATTTTTTATGATCTCCCTTTTAAGGGTTGAAGGGGAACTTGTACATGGCCATTAGGTTTCGTGACATTACATGACCCAATGGTCATAGAGGAATTCATAAAAATTATAACTACTTGGAACTATTCCTACCTAGTGTATATATATTTATTTTATATCTCCATCATCACATGGTTGTTCAGTTAGGCTTCCTGTGCATTCCTAGGATGGTCCTAATGGAAAATTCCATGCCCTTTCATTCTTTCAAATCTGTTATCTCTGCTCTAGTGAATGTGCCTACCCGAAATCATCATTTGGATCCAAATCCTTATAGGGTCTGTTAGGTTCGTTAAGTAAAATTCATGTGCCCAAAGGCCTTCAAGTGTCTTGAAGGCCTTGTGGAGGCCTGAATTCCTTGAGGTGGCTAAAAAGACTTACTTGATGGAAGGCCTTAGGTGTCTTCAAGGCCTTAAAGAACTCAAAAACCAAATTGGTGTCCTAAAAACCCCAATGGATGAATAGTTCCGACTGATATAGTACTTAAAAATACCTACAATGGTGCCTTCTACAGTACTTATATAGTACTTGAAAATATTTCTTCACCTGGATTTGATCTTAGGTCTCTTGGATGCACTTGTTGAGTCCTCACCAACTGGGCTGCAACTCTTGTGCACATTATATTATTATTATATTTCTTCAAATTATTCTATAATATATTATTAATAATTACCTATATTGAGTTGATTTCTAAATCCATTGAAAACTCCACTAGCACGGTCTAAAATGATGGTCATCATATTTCTATATTTCCACCCAACATCATATTCTAGTGACTATTTATTCTTTGGGATTTTCATTATGTAACCATAAAAATCTTAATTAGCTTGGAAAATACCTTTAAACAACTCTATTATCCTCTCTTATTGATAAATGAATGAAAAATAAATAATAAATTATTATAAAACATACTAAAATAACTACTTTAATGTTTTTTTTCAACAAAAAAGATATCCAATCCATGTCTTATGATTTCTTTCTTCAAGGAATCATCCATGAACTTTTTTCAAACACATATTTTAATGTGTCAAATAGATTATCAATGATGGGCCTGGGAGGTATCCATAAAGTTACCTTATACTATACTTCTTTTTTGATAGTTGGGTATCAGACTAAAATCATACAAAATACTTCTATATCCATCAAAAACTCGCTAACACAAACCATGAACCTACTCCAAGATAAGAATGTCTCATTCTCAATAATAAAAAATGCCAATGGTATAGGGGATAGATAACTATCTTTTTTGGTAGTATTAAAAATTGATATAATATAAATTCTATTTAGAAATGTGATATAAATCTGAATATATTTCTTTTAATGTATTAATTAATCTATATATGGTAAAAATGACCAAAATAATCTATTAAATACTACCTTTGAATGGTCAACTTGGTTTTGTTGGTTAACATATTTGATAGTATGTAACTAATAGATAACATTATATTTGGTTAGTAAAATTTTGATATATTATGGTAAAACTCAATAAAAATCATCTCAGAGACAATAAAACTTCACAAAATCTTTTTATCAAGCAACTCATGCATTCTCATAAGATATTTAATACTAAAAAAGATGTTTGACTCTATCCACCAGTATAACAAAAAGAAAATTTTCACATTCTCTTTTCATTTCAATGATAATAGTTGAAATGAATTTAGTAGCTAATGATTAGTGATCCTATAGTTGGACAAGGTTTACACTTGTATGTGGAGTAAATATAGTAATGCACCATTAGTGAAAATTATTATCGATTATAGATCATGAATTCGTGTAATTTTATGAATCAAATTTGTCACATCGATTCATATAAAGAGATATCATTGAATCTTTTATAACATAACTATAATTTCAACCAAGGTGATATTATTTTGTCATATTTTTTCAATTGTTATTTGTTTTCAAAATCTCTTATAATATACATAAAACCTTTATCTAGTTCTTAATTAATGACACTAATGAATCTTGTAAATTGTGTACTATGATTGATAATTAACCAATTAAATTGAGGTAAGCATGTCAATACTTCATTATATCATGATGATAATAGTGGTGGATGATTAAAAGTCCATTAGGACCATACATGGGTGAGGTGAGGATGTTATTCGATATTTTGTTTTTTGTTCTAAATCATCTTCATCTTCTTGTACTGAATTTTTACTATCCTAGAAATTTCAAACCATAAAATATAAATTATGTGGAGGACTTTATATAAAAATATAACTTTCTCTATGATATGTTCTAGCTTCATGATGTGAAATTGTATCATGATGATGTGGGGAAATAACTACCATCCCTAATGAAACTTCTTGAGATGTCATAGCTTATGGATATGATATTGTATCATGAATCTATGATAATACAACTTTCCATATTGATAGAACTTATTCAAAAGTAGTTATGGTGATATAAAACACTATCATTTTCTTTTCAGAATCATTCTTAACCAATGAACATATTTTTATTTTCTCTTCATCATCAATAGATTGAAAAAATATATTCCAAAATCTGCCATTAAATTGTAGATTCAGGTATATGATGGACTCTATCACCTAATTGAAAATAAATTTTATCCTGGCATAAATTTTTATTTGAAGGCATTAAAAATATGTACACTCTTTGAGAATTAAAACGATTTTGTTTTTCTAATATAGCTATATCATTGTTCAATGTTAATTATCTAACCGTTGTAATAAATATGTGAATCCATGTTTTTATCTATAAAGAGACATTATTAAATCTTATATCTAATCAAAGAAACATAATCTGAATTTAAGGTATTTAAAGATTCATTTAATTATGGGTATTATGGTAAATATATCAGAATTTTTTTAGAGTCATCAGTAAAGAACTAATGTTTCATGGTACTAATTTCTATAAGTAATAATGCTTCCTACGAAGAATATGAATTATCCAAATAATATCTACCAGGAGTTTCAAACTAAGTGTGCAGTTATGCCTCTTTTTCATGAACCGAGTGATGATTGAGTTAATACACAATACTCCCCTTTTAGGGATACTACACCTAGATGAATTAATGTTAGAGCCTTTATCCAATTATAATATCTAGATAGGGTTTTCATTACTAGTAAAACCACAAAGTATTTACTTAACTAAAATTTCAGGATGTTTTGCAAATGTTTAGACTTAACGTTCAATTTTATATAATGTTTTAAAGTTTATAAAGTGACTATTAATTATCCAAATAATATCACATGAGAGTTTCAAACTATGTGTATAGTTAGTCCTCTTTGTCAGGCACCTAATGATGATTGATGGACCCCAATCTGGATTACTACCCCTAGGTGGATCTATGTCAGAGCCTGCATCCACTTATAGTATCCAAATTGGGTTTCATTTTATGGAAAACCACACAATATTTACTTTACTAAAATCGTGGGATGTTTTTCCTATTTTTAGACTTACCTAAGGATTTTCCCTAATATTGTATGGCTCATAAAGAGCATGTGAATCATGAAAAACATAAAGTGTCGTGTATGTAAGCCTTTTTATTGTGAATTGAGTAATATTAATTAGTGATTTTATTTAGTAATTAATTAATAAATGTCCTTAATAATTAGTTCATAATATTTATGAATAAAAAATTATTACTAAATACTAATTATTTATATTTTAATATATTAACCAATAATAATTTTGTATTCTAATTAGTAAATAATTAATAAATACAATTAATTAAAAATGAGTACCCATATGTAATAGTTAAATATTAATTAATTGTTATGATTAAAACTAACTAGTAATTATTAAATAATTAGTGATATTAAATATTAATTAATGTATAATAATTTTAAAATTACTAATTAATACTACTGTGTAATTAACAAAAAATTATTTATCATATTTATTAATTATTTAGTAACTAATTAATAAATATGAATATTAACTTGTACTTATCAACTACTTATTGATATTAAATATTAAATAATCCAAAAAAATTATTAAATTAATAATAATTATTTTTAATTAATTATATAATATTATTCATATTTATTAATAAATTATTAATTATTTAATATATATTAATTGTAACTTGAAATCGTTAACCACTAGGTGACAGTAAATATTAATAATTAATACATATTAATTATTAAATTACTTAGACTGATTATTATGTAATTACAAATTATTATCCATATTTATAATTAAAATATTATTTAATTAATAAACATTAATAATAAATAGAAATTAATTAAGATTTAGTAGAAATTATTTCATTATAATTATGTAATTGCCAACTAAGAGTAATTTTAAATTAATTAATATAAATTAATTTCAAATTAATATTAATATTTATTGAAATAAATGAAACATGTAACTTAATAATAGTTCCTAATTAAAAAAACATTATAAAATTCTTATTAAAAAACATTATACCACTTACTACCAAATTATATAAATAATTAAATAGGCTCATCCATATTAAATTAATTACTAGTAAATTATATATTAATAATAAAAATAATAATAATAATAATAAACATAAATATAAAATAATACCATTAAATATGGAAGATCATAAAATTTGAAGAATAATCGGACTTATTGAAAATTTATAACTAGAATAGAGAATAAAGAACTTGTAAGTGAAAAGGAATAGGGGCTACATGGTATAGAATATATGGACTCATAATTATAACACCCTAAGGATTTATGTTTGAGTCCCAATGTGCTTATCCTAGGTCTCAAATATCTATAAATTTTCTCTGAGGAAATTTAACCCGTGAATTAATTAGTTAGTAGACTCATTAAACATTGAACATATAACTTCATCTTAATAGTTTCAATCTTATCTTGTATGGATACTTTAGAGACTAGTTTAAAATCCAATTCAATAGTTATCATATTAATATAAATTTTAGATTCATTAAAATCATTATCAAGTTTATTTTTCTCCTTATTCATCTCATAAATATTTTACATCTCTGTTATTTAACTCAAAATAAAGTCTATATCCTTCATTTTTAACTCATCCAAATCTGAAGATAGCTTAGAAACTACATTATTTAACATAAAAAAAATTTGAAGATATATTACATTTTTTATATGTTTATTTAGAAACATCAATATTGTGATGTGTACACATTATTTATCATTTATTACATGATTATTTAACTTTAGAAATATAATTTATATATTATTTTCATTTATTCTTATTTTCAGAAGATAATATTCCATAATCACTATCTTCATCATCAACTAGAAAGTCTATCGTGTTATTATATAATGAATAGTGAGATGAATCAACTTTACTACTTATCTTTCCCATCAATAATTTCATATTTTTTTTGAAAGTTAACATTAGTTTAGAATCCAATATTCTTCAATCTCTCATCACTATCATATGATAAAATTTTCAATGATGAATCTTTATTGATGCTCTAAGTATCATTCTTAGTATGAAAGGATTTTATTTTTTTTCTCTTTTAATACTTTCACTTAACTACATTATATTTTAATTTCTAAATTAAAAATTAAAGCCTAATATGACCTAGATTCATGAATTCATAGTAAATATTTTATATAGATTCCTTATTTTCACTCATATCATTATAATATTTTATTAAATTTGATAGTCAATTAATTTTTTTGACATCTAAGAAAATTTATTTCCATGGGAGAAAATTCATCATCTATACTTTCTATATAATCATGGTCTAAAAAATTAGAAATGTTTCTAGAATTAATATAATTACAATTATAAGATCTATAATTCATGTTACGAGATATTGATGAAAAGACTGCACCATTATTCATCATATATTTTATATCATACTTCTTAAATATACCTTAATAACTAAATTAAGCGTGTGATTTTGTTATCATGAAAGATATTTTGATGTGTATTTTTCATTTATAGTTTCCCATTTAGATACACATTCCTTAAGAAATATATTAGAAACATTATCCTTCTTATCTTCTGATTATTCTTTTTCACTAAGTGACTAATGTTATTTTATTAAGGTCACAAACCCTTTATTCATCTACACCTCTAATTCTATTAAAACTAAATCATATAACTGATATTCATCCCTAGGAATGGTACTTTTAGTTTACAGAATATTTGTGGTTTTGAAGTGCATAATTTTATTATTTCTCCAAATATTAAATGTAGTTCTACATGAAGATACTTGACTATGAATATTCCATTGAATTGCATATCAATAAGTATTTCTCATATAAATGTTAATATGGAATTATAATTATTTATCTCAAGTAAATATAGTAAAATATTTATCAAATATGAGATAATATATTGTAATCATCATTAAATTATCATTACTTGTACTGATAATGTTTGTCTCCATACAATCGCTCAAGTACTCATAATATCCATATTAAAAAATTAGTGGTCTCTTGGGAATGATATTATCAATTTAAAAAACATGTATCCCTACCATATGAAAAAATATCATTTCTCTTATACACATTCATGAATAGAAATTATTTTAATCGGGAAAAATGAAAAAAATAAAAAAAATTATTATTCCATACTCAGTGTAATAGATAAGAAAAGTAGAGACCAGATTCAATATCAGTTTTTTACTTTAGTTAAGTTGGATATAGAAATCTACAAGATGGGTAGTGAACTATAGTTAAAAAAAGCTAACCTATACATGTGTTATATTTATTGTATGATAGATATTTTGATCAAATTATAGTATATCAGAGTAAACATATTCTACGAATTAATGGAATAAAAAATTGATGGTTATCAAAACATTTTACAACTAATGATATAATCACAATTAATCATAGTGGAAAATATTATGCAATACAAACAAAGAAAAGGTTAAAATAATCATAGATTATTTGGTGACAACTTAAATACCCCTCAAGGATATCAGTTACAAAAAATACAATAATAGAACCCTTTTCATTTTGACCAATGAGGTTGATAGTTTGTAACTATAATCAAGGTATCATTGTTTTAGGACTAAAACATCATATATTAAAAAATAATCAGTATATATTAGTTCATAGTCCCTAAACACTCTATCTCATAGACACATAATAAATCAATCAACCTAATTATAAAATATATATCTTCTAAACCATACAATCCCTTAATCTCAATGATCAGACATTTTATACCACTTTATAGAAGCTCTTAGATCTATATGGATAAAAAACGAATGATTTCAATAAGAAGAAGAATATATTTATAATCAATCTTCATGGATGTTAAGTATTTTAACACTAAAAAATATAACATTAAATATCACTCAAAATAAATAAGAGTTTTCATGTATTCAAAATAAATCAACATATAAGAACTTTTGAAACACATATGATCCTTGAAAAATGAAGTTCTATTTAAATAATCACACATAACTAACTCTAATTTATTGATTTAAAGAACATAAATTTAAGTAAAAATATAATTGGATACATATTTTTTTATTATGGTGTATCTATCTTTAATTGGAATCATCATTTGTGGTTAACTATTTCACACCACTAAAACATACATAATCCATTGAAATCAACTCATCACATATCATCTATAAATACAATCAGAACAATATAACTTGCCAATCCTAAAATACATTCTTCACAAAATAAAACTCATAAAGTAAACAAATAAAATGATGTCTGAGCTAAAATACAAGAATAGAAATATTAATATTAAATGAAAAAACTCAAAAATAATTTTAGTGATCTTCTTCCTCACTACATTGAAACAAATTAAAGGATGTCTTATCTAACTTTAAATATATTATTAAGAGGAGATGATGAATAATAAGACATTTCAATAAAGAATGTAGTATTTTATTACTTGGACCCGAAGACTCATGCATGTGGGTGGGTATCTTCTATTAAAGAAGATTTATCTTGGTACAGTAATGTAGAATAAGATGATCATATATAAAAAACCATGTTAAAATTTTTAGAGGGTATATACTGATAGTTAATGGATGTGAGGAATGAACTTGGGAACCTTACAATTATTGGGGAAACATCATTTTGAAATAGATAATTTAGTATTGATTTTATCGATATGGGTAGAGATAGGGGACTGTGATTGAGATTTGTAGAATTGGGGGGAGATGGAGCATTGAGAGTGGAATTATCCTATGGCATCCCGCATTTTTATTATAAGACTTTTCATTACATTTTACAAATAGAGGATCTTTAAAGTCTAGTGTCTTGAAAATTAGGAACATAATACATGAAAATAACATAAAACATTCTTTTAAACGACTCATAAGGATTAACCATAGGTTCATCCTATGTAAAAATACTGAATATCATATCCTGGATACATACATCAAAGAAAAGGGTGAGCAAAAGGATAAGTAAGGAAAACAAGTAAAACAATTGACATGTGATCTTGAGGAATATAAATAAGAACATGATAAAATCCATAAAGTCATGAGGAATAGAAGAATATGAATATAATGATAAAAATAAAATGAATCATAACTTGAAAATGTGGATACAACATTTCATATAGTCATTCATGAACATATCACCAAGGCTTATCCCCGAGGTTTCATAAAAATTACCAAGGTTATTCACCAAGGTATTGTGAAGCTTGTCATCTCTAGAGATTAATTCATTACCCAATGCATTTAAGCACTATCAGGGAACACCATTAATATTTCATTACATTTATTTTATCCACATATATCATAATCAAACATTTCATAAATAACCCATAGAGAATAAAAGAAATGGGTTTCATTTCAAAATCGTGACGTTTTAAAAGTTCTTAAAAATAAGATCATTATATCATTTATAAACCATGGAAAGGGAGTGAGGGTTATATGTATGTCCATTCCAGAATAAAATATATCATTTTTATATATTTATGAACACCCAGAGAAACGAAATAGGTCTGGGTATTCCCATAAATAAACAAGATAATTTCTTTAGAGAAAGTGATAGAAATTTTGAGACGAAATTTCTGCGGTATAACGGCTATATAACATGGTTTTAAAAAATAATAAAAAGAGAGGGTACGAGGGAAACCCACTCATAAATAACTCATATTAAAATGTAAATATAGAATAACATGGATATAATAATATGATATGGATATTTTAATGACATACCACAAGACAAGGAAACTTGGATGGAAAGAGAATATGCGATTTCTTTTACGAGAAATTCGGCAGACTAACGGCATCACTTAAAAAATTCAGAAAACAAATTCATGAGAGAGGAAAGGGTCTCCAATGAAATGTAAAGTAATTAGAACATATAATAACATACCATCAACATAATTATATGGAAACTAGAGGACACAACAACAAAAAATTCATGACTTAAAAGAGGAGGGAGAAAGGATCCCTTACCTTGAATAGTAACTTCAAAAGAATGATGTTCGGGACCTTGGGAGGCTTGAGGGAACCTTGGGAGGACTCCATGGTATGTAAAGAGACTAGAATGTCGTTGAGGTTGATTTTGGAATGAAACGAATTAGGTAAATGGCTAGGGATTTTTAGGGAAAGTGAGTGAATAAATTATTAATTTTCAAGGGACACCTCATCGGTTGTATTTGAAAATCCATGGGATTGCCCATGGTATTTGCCCATGGTATTGGCCAAATGGGAAACATCATAGAATATCTCACTATTAATAAGTCTACCAGAAATATTACATCATTATTACATCATTAATTATGTCATTAAGCACTCGAAACTCAAAACTACATTTTTACTATTCACCGAAAATTCAACTATTTCAGAAAAAACCCAAAAATTAACCCTAACCTAATATCGATGCTCTAAATTCAAAAATTAAGTCCATATTATGAAAAATAATTTCTAAATATTTTTAATTTAAATTTTAAATAAAATCATTATTTATTCTAAAAATACAACTTTAAAACTATAACTCATTTTGTAACACCATAAAAAAAGTCATCAAGGTCCCCTAAAATTATCGTATAACCATAAGACAATAAAGTAGAAATTTATGATTAAATTTTATGAAGATAAAATTCCATTTCAAATTATTAAATTAATTATAAAATTTTAAATAAAATATTAATGGCATACAAAAATACCAAAACATAAACTATGATCGTTTTTTTCACTTTTATGATGTCTAAAATGTATTTATACATTTATGGGTGAGGTTTATATTTTTTTGGTAAAATTACTGTTCATTACTATTCATATGGGTATGTTACAATTCCTACATTACTATTCACTAAAAACCAAGATGGTCTAATTAGACTATAAATTTCTCACTGCTCACAACTATAGAAGACCATTTTTTTCAAAATCGTTTCACATTATTAAGTATTTAGTGAATACAAAAATATTTTAAAATAACCCATTTTTCCTAAATTTATTAATAATACACAACCTATATTTATCTAGATATTTTAAATTCATAAACATTTCCATAAAAATAAATAAAAATTTTATTTATATAAAAGGATTATACAATGAAGCTAAGGACTTGTTACATAGCCCCTTATTACACCAGCATAGGACCTAAGTGTTATGTGTGCTATGGTGATAGAATCTTGGGGTATCTCGAACACCATTTCATGTGCGGTGATTTCTATCAGCTCGAACTTCTCCATTAGACGATTCCGTTCAGGGTTCATACGTTGAAGTTCGGCATGGGCTTGGTCCAGAGCAAAGCCTAGTGTTGCTACCTCTTCCTCAAGCTCTGACAGATGGGCTTCATATGGATCAATTCTACTAGATGAGGCCATTAAATCTTCATTCTGTATTAATTAACCAAGATAACTATATTTATAAAAGCACAACATTAAGATTATAATTTCCAACGGTCATATTGACCAACGATCATGTAACAGTCGAAAGCCAACGGTCTCATTTTAATTATACCCACTTCAATAATTAAAGGATATAGTTTTGTTGAGTATAAAATAAAATAACACACAAAAACTGGAAACAAATATAATTAAAAAGTTCAGGTCATTACATATCCAGATAGAGAAGATTAATCTACTTATTATTCAAATTCCATTGTTTCATCCTATTTATTAATGGAATTATTAGTACCCTTTAATATTTTGAACATGTGTGTTTAAATTCCTCAGGAAAATTTAGATCGAAATGATTTGATTTTCCTTACTTTTTTTCTCTTGTTTATCATTTTTATATGTTGTTCTTTTAGGGTTTTCTCTCATTTTCATTATTTTCCTATTTTCTAAATATAAATTAATTGGTTTAAATTAAAACATATACATTTAATTATAGTGATAAATTAATTCACTCACTAATATATTAATTGATTGAGGTTTTTTTATCAGAAGAATGGAAGTTTGAAATCTTTAGTTCTATTTTAATGTTTTCAGTCTTCTTGAGAATATTTTATCTAAAATTCTAAGTACTAATGAGTGATGTATAATTGAACATTACCATTAATCTATCAACTAAAGTACTTAATATATAAAAGGATAATTTTTATCTTCTTTATGAAATAATCATTTATTATATAAATTTTGGTTTTAAAATCATACTTTAGTGATAATTTATAGGAAAATGTTGATAGTTAAGAAATATTGAGGTGATTCCAGTTCAAATTTTCACAGTTTTTAACACATTTATTATTTATGATGATGCAAGAACAAAAATATTTTTTTCAATTAGAATTAAAATTTTATTTATTAATTCATCCATTATTCACCCTTGTCTTTTTCTATGATGTTTTCACAATTTATTATCTGTTTAATTTCTTTTATCAACATTTCACTTCATTAACATCCACTTTTTATCTTATAAAACTATTTTTTATCTATGTTTTGTGGTTTTCATTTTCTTATTTTTATTTTATTTTCCATTCTCTTTGGATTAAACTATATTTCTTCCCTATAGATATGGAAGTTCAAAACTGTACTATTTAGTTATATCTTTGTGTAGATAGAAAAAAAATATTACCCTTTGACGATAAGGATAGGACAATCAACCCATCAGCTACTCAAAAGAAACAATGAAAATTAAATCCTACCATAAAATAATATAATTACAAAATTAAATGATTTATATAAATAGGTTTTGGATAATATGATAAAAGGATATCCCATAAAGGATTCATTCGTAATAAATGTTGGTAAATTCAAAAGTATGACTCTGATCAAAAAATAATAAAATTTTGGAGATCATTTATTCCCTTATTTATATGTGGTCATCAATAATGATCTCTCATAATTTATATAATGTAAGCTGAACTATATTTTTATCTTTAATCCAAGGATAGATATACAACTAGAACACCTCTTATAAAATATGAACATTCATTATTTTTTTACATTTATACATTCCCCTTCATATTTACTTAAATCTTAATATGTTTATATGTTCTTTTCCAATTTATTAATTTGAGGGTTACATGCTTTTTAATTGGTTTTTTATTATATATACAAATTATTGATTGATTGGTAACCATTTTCCTAACTAAACTATATTATTTATTATGGTTTCATTTTTTCATGGATAAAAAGTTATAAATTTATCATCCTCAATCAGTTTTTTTCCAATTTGTATCACTTGATATAAACAATTCCTAAATCACCTTACCCTTTGAAGGAGATTGACTATCATTGTGATCTTCCATAGAAGGATCCCCATTAGTATTTTCAAGGTTACCCTAATCCTCTTTATAAGGCTGATCATTGTTAATGGTCTAAAAACCCACTATAATTACTTACTATAGTAATATGGGGAGGTTCCTCAATTGGAGTTTTTTTTCATCTTTAACATCAATACTAAATATATGATTATCATGTGCATTAGAAGGGATGATATAATACTATATTTGTTTCCAATTTTTAATCCGAATGAACTTTTTCTTAATAGGATTTCATTGGGAAAGTGTTTTAATTTTTGATAATTCTTACTAAAGGACGGAACATGGTGGAAATATTTCTGTAAATGTGAATAATAATCTGTAATATTTTCATATAAAATATTTTACCATGATTTTTTAGAGCCATTTCGAATCTAAGTAAATAAAGGGAATTGTTTCAAAAAAAAATATATCTATAAAATTCCTTTCAATTGATGGTCTTGATAACATATACGTACCTAAATCTATTTAGAGAGGAGTACTGAAAAGACTCACAATCTTAAAAAGGGAGACTAGCATAATGGGGTCTGCTAACAAACCCTTAAAACATAACCAAACTAGAATAAAGGGGTCCAATATTCATTTTAAATACAATGTAAAACCTTATAACCGTAATAGAATATACCAAAAAAACCCATACCCACATAACAAATGTCTATAATAATCATCTCCTAAGAAGTAAATAATCACTATATATCTATAATCCAGGATACCCATATTTTATAAAGAATACCCAATAGTCTCAAAATATATTTGACAAATTTAAGTGATGCATGATGATTAAAAAATTTACCAAAAAGATTGAATCAACTATCTAAAGCAAGAAAAATACAACCTTCTATGATAATCAAATTATTGGGTTCCCCTTATATCGAAAAGAGTTTGGGATATATATGTGGAATAATTATAAAAATATTGATAGTTTTATCTTCCCATATCAACATTTATATATGATTGATTTTGGTTCTAGTTTAAATAGACACTGTGAATTCCACTCAGTAAAGCACCAACACGAAGCATTTTTCTAATGATAATATTATTAATAATATTAACAACAATAACAAAATAATAATAATAATAATAATAATAATAACCCATATAATTATAATGTTATTTTTAAATAATAATAATGTAATAAATTAAAACATAATATGTTATGACAATTTTATTAATACTCAAAATACTATTCAATATATAATTATTTTTTTGAAATTAGATATTATATAATGAAGTATAATTCAAAAATTAATTTTATTCAAAAAAAATTACAAAATCCACTTTTAACAGTTAGAAGTATAATCCATCCATTAAAATAATTTTTAACAGCCCCTTTTAGGTCCACATAAAATTCAAAAATATTAAAAAATTACTATCCAATAGTTTTGGAATAATGACTAAAAATTGAAAAAGTATTTAAAGAATAAATGGTTGTCATGAATGGCCCCTAAGATAATGCAATGGTTCTCACTAACTATGAAACCTGATTGTATACCTCAACAAACAATTTAAATTGTTTACTTATTTTTATTAAATTTCAAATTAATCAGTTTATTTAATTAATTAATAAAAAATTTTGTTAGAATTATCTGCACTATAAATACATTATGTACCTAGAAAGGAAAGTGAAACATATAACAATCCCCATTATCATATATTCATAAAGCTAAAATCTAAAACAAATTTTGAAACTCAAACATTAAAATCGTTTAAAAAACTTATTTCTAATTTAAAACATTATTTTTAAATCATTTAACTTAATAAGTGTCAATCCAATATATTTAAATTCACTTATCTGGTTAAGACCCATTCCCTATTAAAAAACCTATAATTTAAAATAATTACAATATTTCATTCACTTTTAAAAACCCATTTTATGAATCACTTTAAAAAAATAATTACTTATATTATGAAATTACTTATAATAGATGTATCTACCATCAAGATATTTCAAATCTCATTGTAGATCATTATTAATTCAACTAACTCCATCCTTGACTAAAACACTGCATGAAATGTTTTTCAACTCCATGTTTCAACCCACTAGCTTCATCTATGGTTAAAAAATGAAATTCCCAATTGTAAGAATTAAAATTTATATATTAGATGTGTAATAATTATAAATGAAATTTTTTCTGAAATAATAAATAAATAATAAAAACATGTCAATAATTAACAAATCATATAAGAAACCTCTCCTACTATTATATATGGGAAATACATCAACAAATAAAACACAATATAGATAAAGTAAATCCTTTTCATGTGAGGCACATTAAAAAAATATATAAATGAAAAATATTTTATGAGAACTATATTAAAATAAAGCATAAATGAAAAAAGAAACATTACAGTAATAATGAACATATACTCTAAATAATGGTATCCACTTGAAAAATACTTGATCAATCTCCTTTTACTAAATACTCTAATATAACTATTCTAAAAAAATACATTAACTTCTGTATAATAATAATCATTAATCAAGGATTTTGGGAACACCAAATTATATATAAACTCCAATTAAACCCTCCAAATATTAATACTATATTGATACTAAGGGTTTAAAACAGAGGAATACATCCTAAACCAACCATAAAATAATATTAAAACCATCCATAACTTGGTGAAAACATTCAAAAACATTTCAAACATGGGTTTCTCTAATATAAAATTATTTTTTAGAGGCCTTATAGAGTTATTTTATCTACGAAAAAACTAGCAATAGGAAATTATTGTATTTGGAATCATAGAAATCATAATAATCATGTATTTTACAGCTCAAAGTTCCTAAAACAAAACTTGTATCAAAAAAATTTATTTGAGGTTTAATTTTTACTTTAATCTTTTCTTAAGACATTTAATATGTCTATACTCAATATCAAAGATAATGGAAAGTTTCCAGTATCAAAGGAGGGATAAAAAAATTTTGTGTGTATTATTCATATTGTAAGGATATTGTGTATGTTCAATGGTATATACACCATTTCACGCCCTCTAGGTCACAGATACATCTATTTTTTAGTTTTGTTTATCATTTTCAGTTTTTCTTGGACTTACTAGGTGTTGGGGTAAGAAATTGGAGTTTTAGGAGAAATAGACTAGGTGTATGGTTGATGGATTTTTTTCAACCATGAATCTAACCATATGAAGGTTTTTAGAGGGTTAAAATTTGGTTTTACACAATTGGAGCATGGTTTTTATAACAGTGTGACACCTATGGGTTACCATAAAGATATGCTTTAAGTATACATTGTTTCTTGCATGGTTGACACATGGTTTTCAAAACTATGTATCCCAATCCTACTCATTAAATAGTATTATTTTTAAAATTTTCCCCTATTACTTTTTACACCATTTGGCCATTAATTTTTTCCCCATTACTTGTAGTTCCACCTCTTTATTGTTGGAGCTTACCCCTTCTATTTTTTGGTTTTCTGCTTGGCTTCCATGTGATTTTTCTTAATGTAATCTCGTTTCCTCCAAATTAACTCTGCATTTCCCCTTTTATTTATTATAATGTCATTTTCATGGAGATGTGAAAACCAATATTGGGTGTTCGAAAAATATAGTGTGTGTAATAGTGATTTTGGATTTATTTATTATGTCTTTAGTCTGTGAGTTTTTCTCCAAACTATTTTGGGTGGTTTTCATCGATAGTAGTGATGTTGGAACTATATATGAAGTATGTGTCTCTATTTAAATTAATTTTTTATATATTACCATTAAATTATTAATCTCATTTAGTTTATTATTTTTTAATTTGCAAGTAAATAATATATGTTTTGTGTATATCCCATTCTTGATGTGTTTTATGGCTTTTTTTGAAAATTTGGGTGCTTAAAGTTATTTTCCCAAATAGAAGTGGTGTGTAGGTATTTGAAGTGTTTTTTAAAATTGATCAATGGTGTTTTATTATTTGTAAGATATTTTTAAAGATATTTTTTAAATGGTTTCCCCCTATGATAATTTCTTCTATAAAATGGGTATTTTCTGTTAAAATTGGTTAATGAAATAGATTTTATATTATATGGAACATGGTTGTGATTATGTTGGAATAGAGTCTCTCATTGGTTAAATAGAGTGTGAGTAAGAGGTTTACCAAGGGACTAAGAGATCTTTTGGATGGGAATATTTATAGGGATTACATTTTTGTTTCTAAGTGAATATGAGATCCTTTTGGTAGAAATATCATAAGAGCTTCCATTTAGTTGTCGATAGACCGTGACTGCTCTTGGAATTAAACCTAGGGAGGAATATGAGAGCTTCCATTTTTATTATCCAACTATAATACTTTTTTATACTCCCGAACATTATACCCTTATGGATAGAGTCCAAGGTTCACCTACTCTTGTGGGGTTGTTTTATAGGATTTATATATTTTATTTATTCTATGTTTTATGTTTTGAGATATGTTATTCTTGTTTCCATTTATTGATTATATGATGATATTTATGCTCACATTTTGTGTTCCCTATTGGGTTTTCTTGAGCATTTTACACAATTCAACAATATTTCTTCATTTAAATCATAATGAAAATTGTTTTGGAAAACATGTTTTATTTGAAACATAAAATCAAATGAATTTTAGTGGATTATTTCATAGTCAAATTATTTCAACATTGTTTAGTTTTTAAAAATTGTTTTTATACCGTTTTATTGCTTTTTATGGGTAAAATCCTTAGATAGATTCATGGTGGTATCCCAGTGATTTTATCCTTACACCCAACATATGTCTTTGGTTGAATGTAGACTTTGGTTTCAAGGACATGATTAAAGGAAAGGTCACCATGTACCTATGTGGATCTTCAAGATTATCATTTTTTGGTGATTTATAGAGGAGATTTGGTCTCATAGAGTATGTAGATGTGGAGTTTTTTTGGGAATGTTCACCCATTGGGATGTATGTATCAACACTATTGGGCCTTGTTTGGATGTATTCCAATTATTTTATGTTTTGAGATATGTATTTAGTTGTCAAGTATATATATATTGTTATGGGATGTTTTGATTATGATGTGGATTTATTATTATGGTATTTTCATGTCTTTTATGCATACTCAAATAATTTTTTTATGTATTGGTGACATTGAATATTTTAGTGTGGTCGTCCCATTCCATGGATGGATCATTATAGTGTATCATGAGTGAAACAATTACCAATATATTTTTGGTTATGTTTAGTGCTTCTCAATATCCAATAATGATTAGGAATGTTCTTAAAGCCCAATAGAGGTCTATCTATGGGTACAGATCAAGTATAATTGGGTCGGTTCATTACAAGATGGTGTTCGGGTGAATATTTTTCTTGGTGTCAATGGTAGAATAGATATTGACCATTGGGACTCATGAGGTATGAACAGGAGAGTTCCCATCCATCTCTTATCCATATATAACCTTGAGTATGCCTGTATAGTCTGGGATTGTATTAATGATTTCATCCATATTACGGGGTGATATTATAATATTTAGGGGTATTTCTTAGTTAGTGTTGGACACGGGGTGGTATTGGTGGTTGATTTATAATTGGGGGTGGGGTAAAATGGGGATGTATGGAGGAGGCACATGGTTAGTGAGCATGGTTAGTAGTAACTGTATGTAACTAATGCAACCCTTCCTACTAACCCTAGTGACACCGCCATAATTGGAAAATAATTAGTCTAATTGTGTGGAAAATCTATTTGTAGTGGTAATTACATGATTTTTTTTGTTTTTCCCCTTCTATATATAGGGTTTATCTTGATGTTAGTATTTCTTATTGTACTAATGATAGTGTTTTTCTGGTTCTTTTTTCGTTGTTATTTGAAATGAAATTGTGCTTCATGAATCTTTCATTTTCTATATTTTTAACAATGCCTCTTAAAAGAACCTTGTCTAGAAATAGAGAGGGTGTTGTGGAGAAGACCGCACCAGGTGAACCCTCTTCTTGAACTAGAATTTATAGAGCCAATGGCTCGTATGATCCAATATTTGGGTCTAGTGGGTGATTAAGAGGATTGATGGATGATAGAACACTATTAAGACTTCATAATTAAAATTCCACTGGTGTTATGTAGATACATGGGTCCCTATGATTTGGTGTAGTGGTTTCATCATTCAGAGTAGATATTTGAGTTTATAAATTCCCATAAGATGTATAATGTGGTTTTACCAATTTATGTTCTATGAGGACTATATAGAAAGTGATGGGAGTTCATGGTTCTTAAAAGGAGGCACACAAATCTCACATTAACCACTTTCAAGGTGTCTTTCAACCGAAAGTTATACTAGGAGACTTTGAGGGAAGTTGATAATGGTGGTTTCTTGAATTTAGAGGAAGGGGATCATTTATTGACGGAGTATGCATCTCATTTTATAGAGTTAGTTCATGTTTCTATAGATATCATTACGAACGACTATGTCAAGCCTTAATATTTTGAGATGGATTAAGGCCAGAGATCAATTCCTTGTGTACTCTTCTATGTCTATTGATCTACTAAAATGTCGTTGATAAAGACTGTAGAAGAGGATAATTTTTTTTAAAAAATGCATGTTTCAATGTAATTAATTTAATGTGAGGTATCAAAATATATTTTTCTGGGTAGAAATAAGAGTGATATGAGCTTCAGTAGGGTCATTGAATGAATGTCCCATAGTTATTGGGTATAATATTGGCGGATTCTATAGGGTATAAACTAGTTATCTATTACAACTTTGGTAAGGGTAGACACACTAATCCTAGATACCTAGTGACTCTGAGGTCATTACACTATTGTGAATTCTTGGGGTATCTTCAGATACTTTTTCTGTTGGTATCATAGGGATACGGTGTGGGATCCATATTTTCATAGGTTTACTATGTGTAGATAGATTCTTCTAAGGGTAGAGTACCTCAACCTCATAGTAAGGGAGATTCTAAATAGGGGATGAAAGTTTAGTGTGGGTATTAGTCGAGGCGTCTCCATGAAACATAGGTTATACCAAAGGATATAAATTTTAGGAAATCCATCGTGAGAGGAACCATGTTTATTAATTCTACCCTCACATCTGTCTTATTTTAAAATGGTGTATCCCATTCCTTTTTACACTAAAACTGATTGATACTTTAGGTATTCTCTCCTAGTTAATTTCATATGTTATGGATTTTCTATCATTATTGGATAAGAATAAGTATCAAGGCTTCAATATCCTTGAATTTGATGTTTTGATAATATATGTGTAAGTTTTCATGGACATCCATGATTTAGACCTGGAAATTTATGACCTTGTTATGGGAATGAATTTGTGGATTAGCTTTAGGGTTCTAGTCGAATTATATCATTGTGGGGTCCAATTACATAATACTAATGGGATCACTCACATTTTTTAGGGTGATTCAAATCTGAGATAATGTAGTGAAGGGAATGATTCTTTGGGGTTTTCATTTATGTCATTCCAGATTTCTATGTTGTTTCTCGATACTGTTGATTGTATTTTAGAGGGTAAACTTATAGTGGTCATGGATAGGTACCCATATGTGTTTTTAAATGTTTTTTTTTTGGATTTATTCCCAAGTTATAGGTTGAGTTCTCCATTGATCTTACTACTAGGATGATCCCAACCTACATAACATCTTAATGGATGGAACCGACTATTTTGAAAGAGTTTTAATACAAGTTGAGGTTCTTGAGGGTAGGGTATTTATCCATCCAACCATGTTACCATAGGCTTCACCCATTCTATTTTCAATGAAGGTGTTCAGAATCCTCTAACACTTCATATATTACCATAAACTTAATTAGGTGACAATGAAAAATATATACACATTTACCAAAATTGATGATTCTTTCGATCAGATATGGGGATCCCATTGGTTTTGAAAGATAAACTTGACATTCGGGTACCACCAGTTGAGTGTCTAGTAATAGGATATTCAAAATAATTCATTTCAAATCCATTATCTTCGTTTTGAGTATTTTTTAATGTCGTTTATTCTTACTAATGATCTATAAATAATTATGGAATTGATGAACCAGATCTTGTATCTCTTTTTGGACTCATTTTTAGCCATTTTTTAGGACGGTATCAGGGTGTATTTCAAGATTAAGGAGTAAAAGTTTGACCATCTGTGGGTGTAAGAGGATGGATAAGAGTTGTTTTATTATATTCTGTAGCATACACTACTTCTTATCATATGGGTTATGATTGAGTAGGTATCCAACCTGAAATTTCATCAAATTACTATTGCATTAAATGGTGGGTATACCCAAGATTATTGGTCTCTGTCTCCCTATGGTACCATATTTTTATCTCTTTTTTTTGTTATTTAAAAATTTAGTAATGCGGTTATTCCTAAGGCAGATAATTCTAGATGGGTCGTCCATCCTGATGAAACTGAGATATTTTATAACTTGGAGAATAATGTTGGTGTCCTAGGACAAGACACGATGTTCTTTACCTTGTTTCATATTTATTGAAATACTAGAGAATCGAATAAGAACATTAAAGACCATCTGAGTTGTTTTAACAACTTCCCATTCTAGTTTGTAAGTGGAACTAAATCTCTATGGATTTCATGGTTGGTCGAGCTCGTTCTCTGAGTGGGAAGGATTCCATAAGGGTGATTATTGACCAGTTCTCAATACAATGCCATTTAAATACAACTAGGGGTTAATGATTGTAGAGTAACTCAAGCTTATTTATGTTGAATAGGTGGTTCACTTCTATATAGTTCCATTTATGATAGTTTTATAAAAAGATTCCCATTTTACATTCCTTTTCTAGAATGGGATCCATTATTCGTTGGGAACCCAGTTGAGATTGATAACTACATATCACCCTCATATGGACGGTCAGCCTAAGTAGACCATATAGACTCTAAAGTATATATTGTGAGTGTGTTTACTAAAATTTTACATTTTTTGGTAAAGTAACCTACCATTGGGTGAGTTTTATTATAAAAATAATTTCCAAGCCTCGATCAAGATAGACCCATTTGAGGAAATATACAGGTGTTCATTCCAATCCCCATTGTACTATGATGAGGTGGGTGAGCATTCTTTTGTTGGATTTTATCTCATATAAGTGACAACTAAGATAGTTTCTCTAATTCAGTAAATGTTGGAGACAGTGAAGATTCCTTAGAATTAATTTGTTGTCCTTAAAAAATTTCTCATTTGAGTTTCCAATTGTTGATCAGGTGTTTTTGAAGTATGAATCCAAAAAAATTTGTTGTATTTTTAAATAAAATAACTTTTAAGTTAAGTGAGAACCGAACAAGGAAGAACAAAAGGCAAATCACCATGCCCAAGGCCATCTACCATTGCAGACATGATCTAGGACAAATCCCCAAAACACCAAAATAGTGTCTTAAGAATGATAAAAAAAACATCAGTCCATCAGAGACCAAAATCATTTATTAGTACCAAAAATCATTGAGTCATTCCCCTTGAATCACCTACACATCACAACACCACATTAATGTTTTCTAGAGAACCACCATTGACACAAAAATGGAATATGCCACCCCAAACTAGCCACAACCTAGAGTCTCAAACTCCTCCACCATTACAGATGTAACCATCACCACCAAAATAATTAAGTGATACATAAAACAAGACCATATAGAGTATTTCATGAGGGAGTGTGGTGAAATGATAGAGTAAACCAGTGAATGGTGGGTCTGAGTGAGGAGACTAGGTAGGGAACAAAGATAGTTAGAAATAGTGCCTAAACGGTAAGTGATACCATGTAGAACCAAAATAGAAGAAGAAGGATGGAAGGGGATTTATCATCTTATGTCAGGTTGTTTCATATTGTGTAGAATCATGGAAATTTAGCCTATTTCATATTTTAAACCATATTTGACTAGGACCCATGATTTGTTTCTTTTCACCCAGTTGAAAAGATTCCATACAAACCCATCACATGTGTTTGAGTGGGACGATTTGTAGGTTGATCTTGATGCCACCATTGTGGAGTATCCTGTTCATGTTTTTGGATTATCAGAATTTGGGTCTCCATGGTATGTCAATATCATTGGTCTTTGTTCTCTAGATGTGTCGTGGTGATATCGATGATATATGGGAGTTTTAATATTTAATGAGGTAGTGGTGGGATCACATGTTTTCTTCCATGTATTCCTGAGGAAATTATGGGAGCATACTGTGAAATTTTAGAGAGTTATGACACCCACTAGGTCATGGGTACATCTATTTTTGAGATATATTTTTCATTTGTTTTGGATTTAGAGTTCCTAGGTGCAAGGAGTCATAAATATGAGTATTGGGAGAAACAAACCAATTTCATGGTCAGCCTACAATTTTCTTAAACTTGAGGATAACCATGAAAGGGGTATTTATAAGGTGAGAGTGGGGTATTTCATGGTTAACCATGCAACTCAGTTTTTAGGATATAGTGGATACCACATGGATTTATTAACCATTCATTCATACTGTAGATCCACATCTGTATCATTAAAAATTGTTCTTTTACTATTTTTACACCATAAAATTTCATTCAATTTAGCCCAAATATTCTTCCCCCATCCCATGAAACTCTTCTCCATAGAGTGGAAAATATTCCCTTCCATTTTGATGCTTTTCTTATTGGATTCGAGGTGATTTTTATTGATATAAAATTATTTTATCTTGATTTAATCATCCTTTATCCTCCACTATTACCTTTTTCTAATTTCAAATATATTTATAACCCTAGAAGGGGTGTTGGAAAAATATAGGGTTTGAAATGATATTTTTTGTCTGAATTATTTTTTATTAGGTGTGTAAGGGATTCTCCATCCTTTTTTGGGTGGTTTTCATTGAAGTAGAAAAAGTTGGAACTGAATATAAGGTAAGTGTATCAATTTAAGGCCGTTTTCCTTATCATTCCATTAAATTAAAAATATCCTTTGTTTTATGTGTGTTTAATTTACATGTAATTAATTTATGGTTTATTTATATCCCATTATTGATGTGTTTTTTGTCTTTTATTGATTTTTCTTAACAAATTATTTACAAATGCAAGTGGTTTGTATGCACTCCAATTGTTTATTAAAATAGATCAAAGAGATTTTATGATCTCAAATGGATTTATAAAGAGATTTTATAAGTGGTTTGACCTTCTAGTAATGTTTTTTATAAAATGGTCATGTTGGTTTTTGAAATTTGTTTGTGGAATAGATTTTGAATTATATGAAACTGTTTTGTGATTATGTTGGAATAGAGTAGCACATGGGTTACCCGGGGTGTGAGAGAAGGGTTTCCTGGGGGAATTTTATAGATTTTTTGTAGGAAGGCCATGAGAAAGTCCAATTTGGTTTCCAGTGGACCATGAGATACTTTGGGTAGAAAGACCACGAGAGCTTCTATTTGGGTTTTAAGAGACTGTGAGAACTCTTGGAGTTTCTCACAGGAAATGCATTGAGAGATTAAAATTTTCATAGTGATTTAGCATAAATTTTTTATACTCATTCAAATTAAACATGTATGGTTAGAAAACTAGGTTCACTTACTCATGTTGGGTTGTTTTATATTATTTATGAATTTTATTTGTACACGGTTTTATATGAAAAGTTACATCATTACAATTTTAAATTATTGGTTATATGCTTATGTTTATACTCACCTTTAGTGTACCTTGTTGGATGTGTTAATTAAGTTATTCCATTTATCTTTATTTATTCATTCAAGATATGTTGGACGTTTTTATGGAAATTTTTTATTTTAAATTGAAATACAAATGGATTTAAAAGAATTATTTGAAATTGAAAAATTTTCAAGGTGGGTTATCATTGAAAATTATTTTCAAATTAGTTTATTAGTTTTCATGGGTAAAATCCATAAATAGATTAATGGTTTTCTCTTACTAGGATTTATAACTCACACCCTACATATGCCTTTTAGTATATATACACTTATTTTTTAGGACACACGCAAAGGAAAGTGTTTAAGATACTTGGGTGTATCTTCCTGACTAACTATGTTAAGTGTTTTGTGGAGGAGACATGGTCTAATGGAGTAGGCTCATGTGGAGTCATTTTGTTTATTTTTACCCATTAGGATGTATTTATTGGAATTATTGATCCTTCTTGGGATGAATTCCCATTATTTTGAGTTTTGGGTTATGAATTAAGATATCAAGTATATAGTTATTCTTAAGGCATGTTTTAATTATGATGGGGATTTAAAGTTATGGAATATGCTTATCTTTTATGCGTACTATGAGAATTGTTTTATGTGTTGTTGAATTTGAGTATATTGGTTTGGTTATCCCATGTCATGGATAGATCAGGTCAGTATACCATGATTTAAACCATTCGGATTAGATTTTTGGTTATTTGTTGTGATCTATTCTATCCCATGGTGATCAAGAATGTGCTTTGGTCCGTCTGGTGGGTCGACTCTGGTGATGGGTTGGGTCGACCCTAGTCAGTTATTTATACACAAACCATGCATAAAGTTCTGTACCATAGTTATGAAAATGCATGGTCTCTATTAATGGACATCCACTAGAACATGAAAAATTTTCATGATTGGGATTCTATGGTTTCAAGGTCCTTAGAACCATGAAAATTGACCATTCAACCTACAATGGACCATGAATGTTTCAAAAAAAAATGTATGTTTTTTGTTCAATTTTTTACTTTGCTTCTCTAAAACATAAAACATAACCTTATTACACAAATACATAAAAAAATAATGACTTTCAATTTTAGAAACCAAAAACCAATGATATCTTAATGAATTACAACTTGATGCTTCGGTATCCATCATAATTCTAACTAAAATATAAAACCTAAACACCCAAAAGCATAAATCATAACCCATATTTTTCAATAAACATTTAAAAGATCATTTATATGATACATAAGAATGTTCTACTACTCTATTATTATAATTCAATCCAATTAAATATCTAACATACCATTAATCAGTGAAACTTGTCTCAAATCCAATTAAAGAAAAACATTTCAAAAATGAACTAAATTCCAAAATAACCATCGAAATCAATATCATACAAAGTTCCCCAAATCTAATCTATCTAAAATCCTTCAACATAACCACAATATTCCATAATGACCCTGAGTATCTAATTTACAAAGACATACAAAACTAATTAATCCATTTTTAAGAAACATCAAAAGAGGCCCTAAATTACAAATAAGCCTCAAACTAGAAATAAATCTGAATCAAATTAATAGGGGAATTAAATGAAAAAAAATTAAATTGGGAAAAAAATTCCAATTGAAAATATACATCAAACACTATTAAGACCAAATAATCTAGAAACAATTTTCTAATCAATATAATACTAGTATAATGAAATATGTTAAAATTTTAAATGATGAAACAAAAAATTTGAAAAAATAGATATTGTAAACACCTTATTTATAAACAATACACTAGTTTTTGTTTAAAAAATCTCTTTTTAGTATGTAAAATTAAAATATATAACAGTTTTTGTTAAAATACAATGCTAAAACTACCAATCATTTAATCAAAAAGATTTTATTTAAACTTAACGGGTCTTGATAAATTATCATACAATAAATGTTATGAAAATTTTCTGATTTTATTTTTTTAAATATGGTTTTAATAATATCACATACCCAAAAAATCATTAAGAAAAAATAAAAATTAAAACTATCACAAATATCACTTCAACTGAATAAATTTGAGAGAATATTCAAAAATAAATGAACAAAAACCACATCGGTCAAACTAAACAAAATAATAATAACAAACTCAAAATTGATAACACTCAACTTTATGTAGTGGATTTTAAAATAAATCAATATTTATAAATTTTAAACTGATGAATTTGGGTGATTAAAATATGTACTGTATCTTAGTCATGTTCATAAGAATATATACAAGTTAATTTAAAAATAAAACTTTATGAAGAAAATATTAATTTTCTATGAACCTTTAATACATTTAATTATGTCACAAACACATTTTAAAACACTCATATTCCCAATCCATGTGGTTTGATTCATCCAATAACCAAAATATTACCTAAACATATCTTACTCTTTTTTATTGGAATCACATGTAGGGTTTCCAAGCAGCTGAACTCCATTCATGGAAGATATCATATCATGTTCTTGGATAAATTATCATAATTAGATTTTTTAAAATTTAAATTAATTAGGTTTAGTGGGTTTTAGGGAATTAGGAGATTATAGTGCCAATTGATTTGGAACTCTAACCCTATTTTTAAACTTTTTATAAATATTTATAATTATATACAAATATATTTTTATTTTTATTTATATAATATAAACCTATAATTATATTTATATAATTATAAGTATTAATATAATATAAATTATATTCGAACCTAGACCCGATTGTAAATATAATTTAAACATATTTATAAAGATATACCAATAAATATATTTAACTAAGTCTAGGTTATAAACATGTATTATTATTTGAGTTCAATTTTGAAATTCTATGCTCTTATATGATTATTATTCTTGTTCAGTTTTTTTATTTGTTAATCGGGTTTGGGTTTGAATATAATTGGATTTTGGTATTTATATAGTTATAAAAATAGTAATATAAATATGTTTATAAATATGTCTATATAATATAATTGTTACTATAATAATAATTGTAAAAATATAATTATTAATATATTTATAAATATGTTTATAATATATTTATATAGTTATATAAATATTCTTAAATATTTATTTGTAAATAATTTTTATAAATATAATATAAACATATTTATATAAATATAAGTATAAATTTATTTATTTATAAATATGTATAATTATAAAGACGATTAATGATTTTTTTATATTATAAACATATAATTATATAATTATAATTATAATTTATATAAATATTTTATATAAATATTTTATATTGATATTTTTTTATTACTTTTAATAAGATTATGTATTAATAATATTTTTCTCATATATTTTTTTGTTAATAATATTCATAATAATATTATATATTAATATTAATAATATATATATATTTATAATATTTTCTTTATATATCACTAGTACTCGCCCATGCATTCGCGCGGTGGTATTGTAAAATGATTGTTTTCAATAAAATATTACTCTTCTTCAATTTTAATACTGTTCATTAATATTGAGTATATTTAAATAAAAATTTATAAATACATAACATTGGAATAAAAGTAGAAAAAATATGGAGACATCATCTATATAGAAGAAAACATTAATGATAAATATAAAGGAATTAATTGTTTTGGGAGGATGGAGATTTGATTTACATGAATGAACTACATTCAAAATAATATCCAAAGAAATATTGTTTTGCTGAGTAAAATAAAAATTAATAGAAATCTATGATAGAAGTATCCTATTTTGAAATACAAGTTAAAGAATTGGTTGGACATCATTAATCTAGTAGAAAACAATTAGGAAAATTTTTAAGGAAAAAAATTTTGTTTCAGCATGAAAAATTCAAATACAAGAATGAAATCATCATTTAAAAAGATAATTCAATTTCTGATTATGAAGACAATTAATGATGGATTTGAGGACATACAGCCCTCAAATGAAACAATAAACAAAAAATATATAGAATAAATGATTCTATTGAAAAGTGTTATATATCAAAGTAAAAAAATTACACGTATCACTCAAAGAACATTTTGCGAATAGAATAAGCGATATAGTGACAAAAAATTTAAATATGAGTCAAGTCACATTTAATAAAACTAAATGAAAATAATGATTAAAATGAAATAAAAAGATCCAAAACTTAAAAATACATCGCTACTCCCCTATTCCATGATAGTTTTTCTACAAATAGTAGAGCAACCTCACCCTATCACCATTTAAGAAGGTTTGAGACCATTCATTCTAAAATCGGTGGTGTTCATTGGATTCTTGAATTTTACTTTAACTATAGTATAACTATTTGTGGCAGTAAGATATAAAATTAATGATCAGCATTAAAAAATTCAAGAAAATATAGCTCTTTTTGTACATATATTATTATTTTTTACTATAATTTTCGTGGAATTATGTATGACATTCTATAATTTTAAGGGAATTATGTATCACATTCTTTTCAGTAGTCCATAGTAGAGATTAAACTTACCATCTAACGTAGCAGGGGGGTTTTCTGATCCCTTTTCATAATCATATTTACTATTACATGGTGATATTTTATTTATTTATATAATATTTTTTATGTTATATTTATATCAATTATATTTTTAAGAAACAGTGAGAGTATTTTTAACCATGACACAGATTAAAATAATCTACCAAATTAAAATCATGTGATTTTGCCACAGATTATGCTTGTCCTTCATGCATGTAAATCAAATACATTCATTCCCTGAAAATTGATCAATTTTTAAGATCTTATCTAATGCATGGATGATTAAAATTGAAGTATGTTTGGAAACTCTTTATATATCACCCACAAATCAAATTGGCCAGATCTATTGAATTTTCACATGATATTAATATCCCATAATGGAGAAAAATCTCACTGAATCTCCCCATAATCTTCTGAAAATACCACCTTGACATGGCTTGGAAAATTTATTCAAAAAATAGTTGTTAGTAAAATTTGACACTAAAAAAACTAAAATTAAAGTCACATAAACATGTTGATGAAATTTAAAAACCAAAACATCACATTAAACTCTTATTGATGATAGAAAAAAATGTATAGATCACACTTTAGAATATAATTTCACATCAAATTATAAATTAGGAATCAAAAATAAAATAATGGTGTAGAACACTATTATAGGGGGATGAAACTAAGTAAAAAACTGCATGAAAATGAACAAACCCAACCAACCAACCCACCCAACCAACATAACCCACAATAAAAATATATTTCTTGATAATTTTCCTAAAAGATCAAATTATATCAAAAAACATTAACCTTTTCATGCTATACTAATTCTCTCAACCTACACTACTACTTTCAAGGTTATTGGGTGTGTTAAATGTAAATTGAATGCAAGTATGGTAACCTTGCAATGTTTGGTATGAAATGTAATGTTTGAATTTTATTTAATGTAACAATAATTATAAGAATATATTCACTTTTTTTCTATGGAAATTTCAATTTCAAAAATATCATTCAATATGAAAGGTAAATTAAATTTGATGCAATAGATATTACATCACATAACTAATTGAAAATTATTTCTTGTTTGGTAGAAAATGATAATGAGAATGTGAGACATATAGATAAAACTGCAAACAAAATATATGGAAATATTTTCCACATTTCATTCCATTTACTCTAATGATTTTTATTTAACAAACATGTACTCATGGGATGACAATGCATACCATTACATCTAATTACCTCTGGAAAATATATATGGATATAGTTGAGAAAAGAAATGTACATGGGACTCCTAGATTGCAATATCCATGAAATGAATCATGGAGTAGTATAACTTCAATTGACGTAGGGAATGTTCTCCCCCATAGAAGTAATTTGTGATTCCATTACAACTATCTACAACATCAAGCAATGGAACATTATCTATTATTAACTGGTCAAACTGATTAATTACTTTAAATTAAACAGTTGTAGGGGTAATAGGGTTAGGCATAACCCATGACTGCATGACAGCATCTATTTTATTAGCAGCGATGACATGGAAGACTATTTTTTCAGGTCTAAGATATGAGTGCATGTCAGAAGCAATGAAAACAGAAGAATACAGAATGTTGAGTGGTAGTTGTAGTTCTCTTTGAGAAATGAAAAAAAACTCTGAACAATACAAATATTCGTGTGCATTTGAATACGAGGAATATTCATCAGTAATGAGCATAGAATGACATTGGTAACCTCTAGGAATGGAAATTGCTTTAATGTTATTATTTTACAAGTCAACCAATTTGGATTCCTTAAATTCCTTTTCATGCATCTATATCTGCACTAAAAATTCAAATATATTAGCATGGAAAGTTGGAATAAATACATGCATGCATGAAAACATACATATGTATGTATGTAAGTATTGAGAGTATAGGGAGGGGTAGTGGGGGAGAAAAAATTTTCTTTTCTGATAAATATATTCTATTTTCCCATAATAAAGAAAGTAAGACGTCCTACTGTTCTCTTCAATAACTATTTTTTTTATAAAAAAGTGACTTCAATCCATTAAAATCGAGGCAGACATAAAGGTGATGCTAATAGACCATAAGACACTAATTGATCTTATAGGATAAATAAAGTGAAACATGAAGTTATATTCAACTAATAATGAAAATAAATCATTAAAAGGATAATATTTCTAGTCATGAATTTAAGGAGCTATGTAGAGATCCATCCCAATTTTCAAAACATAAACAACATGATTAAGTCCATCACATTAAGAGATGAAAAGATGAAACAAAAAATTAGTCTGGAAAATTAAATAAACTTACAAATGATGTGGTGTAGGATTTCCTTGTACCAACTTCAACTGAACCATAACTTTTTCCATTCAAAAACTGGTTCTTTAATGCAAAACCATATTCTGAAATCAATTAAATTCACACATCAAAACCCATAAAAAGGAAAAAACACCAATAAGCCATATATAGACCATAAACGAATAAAAAAATAGTTTTCATTTACATATAAAAGCAGTATTTAAGAGAATAAAGTTGTGACAGTACCATCACAATCAGGTACCAACTTCATCAGAACTGACACTTTCCTAAGAAAAAACATAATTTCGATGGAAAACTATCACTGGAAACCAATAGAAGAAACACAACGAAAACTATACAAAAAAATACTAGTAAGTTTGCATTACAGAAAAGATGAATCCAAAAATCTAGTATAATTTAACATGTTCCCAGTACCATGATTAGAGTATAGAAAATGTATATGCTAAAGAAAAATAATACTTAGAATGTTCTTGTATTAACTGTTAGGTTTGTTATCTATCAATTATAGTTATTTACTATGATTAATTGAATGTAAACCCTACTGATTATAAATGGTCAATATATAAAGGCCATGAAGATGAGACATTTGTACTTTGGTGTATTTGAATAGGAAAAAGTAATATGAATTTATCATTACATTTGATAAACTGCAATGAATCATAGATACACAAAAGTGATCGGTAGTGAAGAACAGTAGGATAAAGTATCTATTGTAGAGAGGTTGGTATGTAGGATGTCTAAAGAATGTATGGGTGATAGTAAGGTGGTTTGTGAGGTGGTTGTCACGCGTCATAAACAATGGTGGTCACTGCAGCTGGTAACGTAAGGGATTTCAGGAATTGAACCAAGGAGAAGCCGAGTGAATGTCTCTTTCATGTTCCTATAGTCATGAATAAATGGAAGATGCATGTAGTTATCCTAAAATATTGGTTTATATGTATTATCTCATATGAATCATATTCAAATGTTTTTAGTTCATAAAAAACAATATATAGTGGAGTCGATAGATAAAAAAATTACCTAAAATAATATGTCAGACGGTAAAGGATATTTTCTCCATGATTTTAGAACAAATTACCTGCATTCATATAGTGTGTAACTGCAACTAAAAAATGATGGACATAAGAGAGGTTAATTTTAGAATTTTGGGAAAAGATAACTGTTGTGGAGATCCGGATATATAGGCTATATGAAGAAGGATTTTAGTGCATAGAAAGAAATATATAGTGGATTCTAATAGACTTTAAGGTGATTCTAAGAGACCAAAAGACTCTAATGGATCTAGTAGGATAAATATATTGAAACATGATGTTATCTTCAACCAATAATGAAAAGAATACATTACAAGGATAAGATTCCCAATCATGAATTCAAAAAGAAAAGTAGAGATCCATCCCAATTTTCCAAACATGAACAACATAATTAAATCCATCACATTGAGAGATGAAAAATCTCAAATATATAATCACTCTAGAAAATTTAATAATCTTACATATGATGCAGTGTAGGATTTCCTAGTACCAACATCAACTGAACCATAAGTTCTTCCAAGAAAACAATTTGTTCTCCGATTCAAACCCATATCTTGAAATCAATAGAATTCACACTTTAAAAATCATTGAAAATAAAACACACCAGCAAGTCTTCATTAGTCAATAAATGAATAAAAAAATATAGTATGTATTTACACATAAACAAAGTTGTAAAGAGATGAAATTTTTGACAGTCCCATCACAATCGGGCACCAAATTCATATAGACAGACCCCAAACCATGAAAAAAACATGTTCTTAGATGCAAAACCATCTCCTAAAATTAATAAATGCAATATAGAGGAAATCATACAAAGAAATAAAATAATTGTATGTTCACATGAGAGAAAAAATCTGTTTATGTTCACTCAGATGAATAGACATTTTAAACCACTCAAACTCCTCCCATTCAGATGTTTGATTATAATAATGAAACATAACTATTCTAAAGTTTTATGAGAACTACATGAAAATTGTCTTCAATCATACATAAAATTTGTAGGAAAAAAAATTTAAAAATGACATTGGTAATAGAAATGTCCTTTTTAACTATTGCATCAATATTATAATCATAAGGCAAAGCTCAATCTTCTACATCAAAATCTTGAACTCATTTCCCTTAATCATAAATAAATATATAATCATATAGAGAAATGATATTAGGATGCATAAAACTATTTTAATTCCACCTAATAGGGTTCAAAAAATTATTATAAAACACCCACAATACAGAAAAAATGATTATATATTATTGCTTGAAATAGTCAAATATTAAATGATTCTTTCCATTTTATTTGTTTAAGTTCATTAACATGAATATCCTTTTGAGAAAACTCAAACTCAACACATTTAGATGTTATATTATCATAAGGTATAATAAAAGTATTTAGTTTTTGGAATATGTAGTTAATCTCGTACCTGATGTGTGAATAGAAGATGCATGATGCGATCCAAGAAGATATGATCACAGAACTAAAATTAAGCACAATAGAATTTTTTTTATTTTCAAACATTATATGAAGAACAAGAAAAATAAATCTTAACCTGAAGTAATATGTGAAATGATATGAGAAATTTTGAATCAAGGAGTTATGTTTTAGAATAGGTAATTAATCTCGTACCTATACTACAAAGTTGATGCGGAAGGGAATAAGAGATGTAACGCATAATCAGAGTAAGCAAGCCGAGAAGAAATAATCACAAACATGAACTGAAAAGCATATGTGGGATGGAATACGGGTTATAATCCATAGTCGGAGGTGGTGAGCCGATAATAAATGACTGCATACCTTATGTTTTACGTAGATGTGTAATTAAAGAGGGGTTGTGATGATTGGAGAAATCCATAAATATATATACATGGCTAATAGTGAAAAAATTACATATAAAGCATAATAAAAACCCCTGAAAAGAACCAAAGGAAAAATAGTGTTAAAATAGTGTTAATTTTGTTATGTTAAACAATAAAATACAAAACTCAATCCATCTATCATCCTTCATCCTTCATAATCAGTTTATTCTAAAAAAATCAACACGTCAAAACAACTGGTTCCAAATAGAATGTCATTGTCTAAAAAGAAAAACACTGAGAAGAAGAATATTGACGTAGGAATGATTAATATGGACAACATTTAAAATGATGAAATGCAGTAAGGTCACATGAAACATGTTCATTTAGGATGCCTTTCCCATGTTCCTTGGGTTATTATAGATGAAACACTTATGTGAATATTTTTAATAAATGATGTTCCAATCTTTGAACTGCATGTTGGAGTTACGATGTGTCTTCTAAAGATAGTAATGATTGATTTCTGTGTTTAGAATTTCCTTTTCAAACTTTATCTACCACATGCAAGTTATAATTTTCATCAAATTCTTTCTTATGTGAATGTAAAAAATATAAATGGTGAAAATTCAGTCGAAATCATTTAATGAACAATATATTTCCTTTAAGTTCCTCCACATAATGCTTATCTCTAGGCTTCAGTTTTCTGCAATGATATAAATATACTTTTTGAGAACAAAAAATTTATTTTTTCTTAGTTCTTACTAAAATAAAACTTGATGATTACTTATCTAGCACAACACAATTATCATTTTCCATCTTGGCAGATTTGAACATTGTTGGTATAGGTGAAAATGGCAAGCATTCTTTTATTTGAGTGCATCCTCTGGGTGTTAGACATTCAGTTGGAGTAATATTTTCAAGAGATCATTATCCTACGATAGTGTAAATATAATAAATATGTAAGAAAGTTGAATGATAAATAAAGAGACACTTTAAGGTGAACATAATACAAATAAGATAACATGTTTCTTGGTATCACCTTATTATTCTTCTTTGAATCTTCACATCATTACATATCGAAGGCAATTTCAAGTTTGTATTGTGTAAATTTATATTTAAGTTTCAAGAAAGTGAACATAATAATGTACTGAAAAGTGGTACATATAATCTATCTTATAAACCACTGTAATTAGCAAATAATTCATGTAATCAATAATAGTTATAGTGATCTTAATGAAATATATATTTAATTATAGCAATGATAGTGGAATAATTATATATTTAATGGAATAGGATACAGGTACTAGACTATGCAGTAGAGTTCTATGTGTTTAGAAAATCAATAGAAACTCTCCTAAGAATGAATGTTGAAGAATGAATGGTTGAACATATGTATGGTAGGGGAGATAGAGTATCAAAATAGTAGAACTATTGTAAAATTGTCTCATTAAATCTAGTATAACTGAAAATAGAGGATGATGGACAGAAGGGTGTAAATCTCGTCAACAATAAGAGTATATACCTACTCTAAAACATTATATTTGTATGATTCAAATAACCTATCATTTAGGGGAAGGGCTTCTTAACGAACTTGTCAGGCTTTGTCCGCAGTAGTGGAAAGTGATGCTGAAAGTGGAATGAATTTTTCTAGTGGAACCAAAGGAGAAGGAGATTGTAGTGTTGAGTTCGTCATAGTTCCAATAATTATTGTATGAAGGAGTTGTCTGTCAGCTAAAACCCGCGACATCTATTATACACATTTGATGAAGGAGGCCGAATATTTACCAGCTTCCCAAAGTGATGATAGAGGAGTTAAATATCACATAGAAGCTAACAAAGGTGTTTGAAATGGTAGGAAATGGTGCGCTAAGCTGAAGTTGTAGTCATAGCATAGGTTGAAGAATTTTAAATTTTGAGATAACCATACAATGGTAGTAGTGCGAGTAGAAGTTAGTGGCCTAAGAAGATGAATGAATCAGAGGTGACGAAGATGGTATTCCGATTTAGTGGAAACCCTAGGTCACCGATATGGAAACCCCGAGTAGAGGTTTTGAAACCGTAGAAATTGAATAGGAATGTTGTGATGGGTAGAGTTGGTATGATGAAGGATTAATGGGAGAGGGATATGGGAAAGTGGAGGATGTTTCTATGGGAGCAACACGTGTCCGAAAAAAATCCAACTTTAGTATATATGTAGATATAGATAATATATATATATATATATATATATAATATTCATAAAAATATTATTTATTAACATTTATCATGTTAAAATTGATAATATTATTTATTAATAATATTGTATTGGTATATAATAATATTCATATGGTAATAACTCTTAGACCACAAGTTCCACTATCTCCTCCACCTATTTACATTCCTCACCCTTACCTAATAACCCTCTATGTTATATTAGATTTTAGAAAACATAATTTTATACTATACATTGATTGAAGAAGATGTTGATGTTGACCACACTATATAATTCATGGTTAGCTATGGAATAGAATCCATCACTGTCAAGGGATTTTCCCCAGCACATTTTGATTTATTATATTTCACCAAGTAATTTAAATTTTCATTAAGTGTTTATTATTTTAAAATTTTATATAGAAATATCGATTCTAAAAAAATTTAATGTGTTTGATAATTATATTTTATACTTATAAAAAGTGTAACACAAGAATAAATCAATGTCGAAACCCATTGGTATAATAACCAGATGTACACATCCAATTTTAATCTATACTCCTATTAGGTGTACCAGATACATGCATGGATTCCTCCCATGTTGTTCCCCTACCATAATAAAGGGAATATATGGTTGTGGTGTGGATGCATCTATGTATTACATTACTAATGATCATAACTAAATATACGGTACTACAGGTGACACCCCATTCTATTGAGTAGAGTCTTGACCAATATCATATGTTAAGACTTATATCCATGTATGTGGATTCAAGATAGGATCCCTTGAATATGTTGAATGTTTGATTTCAAATAAGTCACCGCAGGTGGTGGTGTTTCTTGAGGTCTGCAGAATATGTGATTTCATAGTCAGGTTTCACTCCATCAGAGGAATAGAGATGTCGACTGTAGGATGTATCCGACATGAAGAATGAATATCATTATTAATATTAAATATATGTGGCAGTGTAGCATCTCCATGTTATGAATGATCCTCTACCAAATGTGTAAGATCCTCTCTCTGCATTTCATGTGTATTTTCAAGATCCTCTAAATTAAATTGATCTTTTTTTCTTCACCACTACTCTCACCTATGTTCTCATATATACGCATTAGTTGGTGGTATAAGTGGTGGTGAATTTTCCTTATTAGACATAATAGTCATGTCATCATCCCCAAGTAACTCATCTAGAACATGTGAACCAGGATATAGCTATGAGTCCTAATCCTAGATACTCTTACATATGAAATTTATAGGATCTAGAAGATGCACTAGATCTCCTTGAATAACATATCATATTATAAATTAATTCTCTTAAGTATTAGTGATACATATAATTCAATCCATTTCATATTTTTTCAAATCAAAAAACATTAAAATTAATAAAAATATATGACATAAAATAATATAAAAAAGCTAATAAATATTCCAACTTTGGAACACGTCTCATGTTGTGTTAAAGGTACATGATAGTGTTTCATTGGTACCAATATGTGTAATATTCTTGATCTTATAAATGGAGGAATGTTTTGGGATATCTTTGCTGAAATATACATTATCTAGCATGAGTGTCCCAACACTAAATGTTGCATGATTGATAGTGCATCCAATCCCTGATATATATTTCTATAAGAATAATAGTATATAATGCATCATCCTATTATTATAAAATGTAAATATGTTGCATACAACCAAACTATCACAAGAATTAGTCTGGCTAGTGTCACTCAATGATATGGAAGTGGATGAGTTTCACCTCCCTACAAAGGTCTCTAACCATAGATGTGTAGTATGGTGGAAGAGGTTTATAGACAAATCCAATATATGGGGTCCATGAAACCTTAAATTTCAACTTATATTACTTTTTAAATTTGTAATATCTAATAAAATTAATAATATAATTTATCTTTCAGTAAAAAAAATTTAATTTTAACATAAATTAGTAGCCTTTATAGCGTCAAAAATATATTGAATTTTAGGCACACAATGCCTCAAGGTATGTACATAATGTTGATCCTATATACACCGAGATAATAAATAAATATATAATTAGTTTAAAAACAATATGAATATTTTAAAAAAAAACTCTAATTAATGATTTTAACACACAAAATTACATAAGGAAAACACTAAAAAATGTGTTGGGGAAGTAATGTTATAACTCAAGGAGAAATGTGTAGAAAATGATCCCAATCCCACATATGTAGCTTAGTCACACATCTTAAAATCTAATGCACCTCTAATCTACAAGATGTATATGGGAATATATACAGGTGTGATAATACGTAGGACTCCCAACTATATCTAACTTCCTTGTCAAAATCCTAAAGTAATAGTAGATACATCTTGTGTACCAAGATAGTGGAGTAGTCTATACACATCATGTCTCTGATCATCCATATAATATATGTACGTGTGTACAAAATAAATAAACACTAATCAAAATAAAAAAGGATATCTATAATATGTTTTATGATTTCATTATTCACATAATCATTCTTGAACATATTTAGACATTTCCTGCAATGTATTAAATAAAATATCAATGATGGTCATGTGGTGGTCTCCTTGAAATACCCTCAAAATATATTACCTCATTGATTACTTGGATTCAATATGAAATTGGACATATTCCTTCTACATCAATCATAATTTATCTAAGGCATAATTGGAACAAACTCTAAGATGTTTGTATATGATGGACTCTATCACTTTATTATCCATCAATTTTGACCTTTGGTTATATTTTCATTGAATGGTTTGTAATTTTTTACACTCTTCAATAATTAAAAATATTTCTATTTGTATACTATAGATATATTTTTATTCAGTGTCAATTATCTAGTATTGGAAAATAATATATGAAACCATATTTTTTATCTAAAAATAGACATCATTAATAATTATATCTGATTAAAGAAACAAATATGAATTTATAATATTAAAACATTTAATTTTAACTATGGGTATTATAATAACGGTACTAGGATGTTTTTTATATCCATCTCTAAAAAATGTTTAATGGTACTAATTTACTTAATAAATTATAGTCTTTAATGAGCATTAGAATTTTCTAAATCATATCCCTTAGGAGTGTCAAAATAGGTGTGCAATAAAGCCTCTTTGTCTTGTACTATGTGAAGATTGAGTTAATACTCAATATAACTCTTTCAGAGTCACTATTTATTCAATAATTTTTAATTATAAAAATATATATATCAATTTAGTTAAACAACATGGTAAACATAAAATCTTCCAAAAAACTAAAAATTAAATAAATAACTACGTAAAAATATTTGAATAAATTATACCGAAAATGTAAAAACAATCCTAAAATATAACAACTTAATAACATTACTAATAAAAAATATTATACTACTACAAAATTATATAAATAATTAACTATGAACATTCATATTTAATAAACAACTAAATAATTAAATAAAAAAATATGATAAAAAATAATCTTAAACATAAAAAATAATGTTCAATGTTGAGGACCAAAAAAATTGAAACACTGAATGGAATTATTTAAAAAACATTATAGAGTAAGCAAAGAACATTGAAGTGAAATAAAATATAAGTGTGTATTATATTTTATAGCGTTGGAAACAATGAGTTATAAATTAATTGGTAATCTCTTATTGACACACAAGAGAACCAAATCGTTTAGTGATCGACAATACAAGTTCCCTAAATACACATTACACCTAACTAATTAAAAAACACATTTTTAAAATCATACCCTTGTTCTTACTCAAAATTTTCATATTTGATAAGTGTATACCCATTCAGAAATATATTTCTATGATATATATTCATGTGTAAATCCTTAACCACCCCAAAATATTATAAAATCACATTTTAGTTCATCTTCCTAGGATACTTCATAATCCCTGGTCACTAGAATTATCCAACCTTGAATGGATCTTTAAGGGAAAATTTACGAGATGGGATAATTTTTTTATGGGGGTAGTTTTAGATTTTTCAGGTGTATGGGTGTTCCTAGTGCGAAATAAAATGGTTCATTCCATAAAAATAGTGAGTAAAAATGCCTATTTAGAAGTTCTACTTCTTAATATTCTAATACATTAGTTTCGGAAATCACACACTTTCTTAAAACACGATTACTAACTTTTTTATGTGCCAACTATTTTAGCATGTTATTTTGGAAAACATTATATTTTAACATAATTTAAATAAGTTTTAAATAATTACAAACATAAATAATACATTCTTCAATATGATTATCGTAAATAGTATGTGTCTGATTAATCAGACTCACCGTTATCAGAACCAGATGTTATACTTTCAGTCACATTTATCATATAGAAAAGTCTTATAAATCATACTGATACTAGTACTGATAACTTCATAGTGACACTTATAAATATTATCATATTGAAATTATTAAGGAATTCCATTATACTAACTTAATTTATAATCAAAATAAATAACACTTGTTTCTAATGTAAAGAAAACCTTGAATAATTTAATGATATTAATCATTACGATGTCAATACTTCAGTTATGCTATATCATTATGATGTTTCAAGTGATAGGTGTATGAATTAATTGAAAAAAACTTGAAAATATGACTACTAGGAGTTCATAATATGATCATTGGGATCTCACCAATAAATACCAATTCTTTTGAAGAGTTTCGACTTGATTGACTACATTATCTTATGAATTTTTAGAAGGATAATTAGTGTGAATAACACATTATTAATATTTGTATTGCTTTATAGATTTGTATTCTTAAGGAAAACATATTAGGTTATATCCTTAAGAACATTTATAATTGTTACTCACATCTGATCATTGTAACGATCGAGGGATTCCTAGGATAAAAATATGTAGAATCTGATATTTGGATCAAGAGATTATGAGGATAGTAAGATATAAATCATTGTATCAAGGGATTATGAGGAACGTAAGATAGATCTGATCATGATATCAATGGCTTCCAGGTAATAGAATATAGAGCCATTCCAATCATCGTATCGAGGGCTTTCGTGGTAAGGAAAGATAGTATTTTCAATTGGTATAAATGGTCGATACCTTTAGTCAGGTTAATTTACTACCTTAATCTTAAGGTTAAAAGAGGTTTATATTTTAAATAACTTATTAATAATTCTTACATTTCTTATTTATTGTGTTACTTGTTTTTTACATGTTTTATTTCTACTTTAAATTTAATAAAAAGTGACTCATCGTATTATTTTTTCTATTTAGTTTTTTTTTCAAATTTACTCTAATTACGATACGTAATCTTATAATTAGATCCATGTTGATTACATTTTTTACTCTATTTTAATCTAACCATATCTAAGTTCTGATTCTGGGACATGGTGAATCAGACTAAGGTTAGAGTCCGATAATCCTACTTAAAGAAGCTCCGGGTTTATTTAGTTTAATTATTTTAACTATGATTTTAAAACTAAAATTAAAACCCTCTTGTAAGTGTAGCCATATGAGAAAATTATTATGATCCTATAATCATAATTATTGGTATACTAGTCCAATAATTGATATCAGAGTTTAAAAACTAAAATCAATAAAGGTTTTAATGAAAACATTGATTTGGATAGTGGGAAATTTAAAGGATTTCCAAGAATATTCTCATAAAAATAAAAACGAATTCAATCATATGGTTAAATGGTCTTATAAAATTAATTATCATATCAAAATGCATGATGAAAAATTTCATGTAAAAAAATATTCCTTTGGTAGAATCATCAAATTCTTTCAATGTGTTTTCTTCTCACATTGTTGAAAGAGTAATGTTTTTGGAGGAATTTTGAGATGAAAATTATGATCATTAAAATGAAGTTAATGTTTTATAGAAAACCATATAGGATATGGATCTTGAGATGATCATAATGTGATTCTTCGAAGTAGAAATTTTCTTTTTCAAATAAAAGAACAACACTCTTTAAGAGGAAGTTAAGAAGATATGTTCTTTGGAAGACAATGTTCACAAGATAGAGATGGATCTCAAGTAGTTCAAAAAGATGAAATCATTTTTCATGACTATGAGGTAGAATGATTGATTGTTTCCCACACAAATCTTATTTTACCTTTTTTGGTAAAACATTTAAATCATTTTTAATATATTTATTAATTAATTTTTTATCCAATTATAATTTTTATAAATGTTTTCCAATACCAATTCATTGAATGTTCTTTCATAATTTTTTCAGATGATTAGTTAATTCATTTTATTGTTTTGTATATTTATTTATTTTCTAAACTTTTTAGGAAACTTTGAACTTTTCACTAATCTTTTTGAAAATAATAAAGGGGGATAATTTTATAAAAATGGGTTAAATTCTTAAGTGAATAGAATTTTGTGTAAAAGGGGAGTTATAATATAAAGGAGACGATATTTCATTAAATGTGATAATATGATCCTTATAGGGATATATTATCATAAAGGGGAGTTCATTATATTCAATATCATACTCTCCATTATATTTAGAAGAGTTATAAATTATGGCAGTTAAGGGTTAAAGATAAACTCTTTATATGATGCTCTTGAAAGAAAGAGGGAGGTAATGTTTTTCAAGGTATATTTTATTTTATGTTTTGGGGGTTTTTATTTCCCAAAAGGGGAATATTTTTGACTAATATGATCTAATTATTAATTTTACATTACTTTAGTTTTGGAAATCACAACCACCTTATTAAAACATGAATACTAACTTTTTATGTGCCAACTTTTCTTCCATGCTTTTGTCGAAAAAAAATATTTTAACATACTTAGAATAAGTTTTAAAGTATTAAGAATATAAAAAAAATACATTCTTTAATATAATTAACATAGTGAATATGTGTTTGATTAAATAAACTCACCTTTATCAGAACTGTATGTCACACTTTTTATCATGTCTATCATACAAAAAAATCCTTAACAGTTGGAACGATACCAGTTCCGATAACATCAGACTGAAACTTATAAAGATTATCATATTTACATTGTTAAGAATTCCATTTGACTAACTTAGTTTAAAATCAGAATATAGAACACTTGTTTCTAATTTAAGTAAAACCATTAACACTATAATGGTCTTAATTAATATGATTTGATATGTTTAGTTATTCCATATCAGTATGACCTGTCATGTTCTAGGTGTCTAAATTCATTTACAAAAACATGGAAAAATAATCATTAGGATATCACAATATGACCATTAGAAGCAATCCTATAAATATGAATTCATTTGAATAGTTTGGAGTTTGTTTATTAGATATGTTCTCCAATTTCTAGAAGAATACATAGTGTGAACAACTCATTATTAATCATTGTATGTATTTATAGGATTTTATTGTTAAGGAAAACTTTTCTAGTTTTATCCTAAATAACAATTTAAATTTTTATTCACATCTAATAATCAAAAAGATCAAGGGAATCTGAATATAGGAAGATGGAAAATATGATCTTCAGGTCAACATATTATGGGTATAGTAAGATGGAGTTGATCATTGTATTGAGGACTTATAGGGATCGTAAGACAGAGCCGATAATAGTATCGATGGAATCTGGGGATAAGAAGATAAATCCATTCTGATAATCATATATCAGTATATCCTAGTAAGGAATGATATTATTGAATGTAAGAATAAAAAATTGGATACCTTTATTAAGAGGTATTGAATTTCTCAATCTTAATGTTAAAATTAGTTTATCATTTAAATACATTTTAATTTATTCTCATTTTTATTTGTAATTTTATTACTTGCTTTTAAATGTTTTATTTTTTATGCATGTTTAATAAAATTTTATTCATTGTATTTGTCTCTAGATTATATTTTATTTTGTCAAATTTACTCTGATTATGATACATACTCTGATAATTAGATCCATATTGATTAGGTTTTTTACTCATTTTCAGTTGTACTATACCATGTTTCAATACTATGACTTTGTTAATTGGACTAAGTGATGATTATGATGATATTATTTAAAAAGGACTTGGGTTTGTTAATTATTAGATCAATTTCCTTAAGGCCTAACACTCCATGGATCCATGAATTGAGTCTATACATTGACTCATAATATATATGGAATGGATTTTCATAGGTCTGGGTAAGGATCCAGGGTCTCAATTAGAACCTTTTTCATCTGAAGATAGTATAATATATTGAAACATCCATTGGTGTTCCCATTGATCTAGGCAATGAGACATATCATGTTTGGTTTGGTCACTTAGTGTGAATGCTGGTATAGGTGGACCTCAGTACAACTCTTATTGATAAGGTAACCCTTTCAACTCCGAATGATGATGATCATCTGAGTGTAGAATATGTGTAGCACCCAATATTTTGTGGGGATTGTAATTCTCTTATAAATTACCTGGAGGGATGTTACAAGATTATTTTATGTGATATTTGTTGTGTAAAAGTGGACCTTTCTAGGGACACTAGAGATAATTGTGTGAGTGATCTTATTTTGGGGGAAAGAGGGTGAAAGATGTATGTTGTGGTGTCTCTTTTACCACTTTATTGGAGTAAGGGTTAGCGGTTTATCAAAATACTAGAAGTGTGCTTGCAAAGACACGTTAAGATAGTGGATTTATTAAGGACCAAGAGGGGGATTTGGATGAGTTCCTAGAGGTTGGGTCAGCTGATGTGAAGGTTACATTCCTAACAGGCAGTGTGCATCCTGTGACCCCCTGGAAGTGGATTACCAAGGTATCAGGAGGGGTGTTGGTAGTGACTGAGAGACTCTATTTTAAAGAAGTTATGTTCAAGAATACTAATGTTGTAATGAATTTTTAGCCCTCCTAAAATAATTCTGATCATGAGGCCATTATTCAATAGGGAGTGGATCAGGGACAATATAAATAGATAACCAAGAGAAAAGGGAAATCTGAAGTTATGGATGGTGATTGATTTATGATAATCAATTCTAGAAAACATAAAACTCATCCACCTATGTCTATTAAATTTCAAATTGCTGAATTTCATGGGTAGGAGAAGGTTCATGAACACCATGAACATGCTCCAATAGTGCGGAATGAGACTAATATTCTAGGTGATATGAATTTGACTCTTCTTGCATTTTCATCGTAGGTTGACTCTCCAGCCCCCTCTGCATCATCATTGAAGAAAATTATTAATGATGTAGTGGGTAATATTGTGGATAGTGGCACACAAAAAGGGAAGGTGGTAGTTGTAGAGGATGTAATTTCTTTGACAAACCTTAGGCTCAATTCACTTAATTTATTTTATATCTTGAATAGATCTTATTATAATAAAAATTTGAGGAATTTGGAAACATGTGAGATGAGGCAATCGACATTTTTATTATGATGGTCACTTCTAATCATGATGCCTCTGCCTTGAATGATGAATTCTATGATGATGATGAGTCTTATGATGTGAAATATTTGAGTGGGGATGGCCAAGATGTTACTTTGTAGGCCCCTAAGCAGTGGCAGAGGGGTAGACACTGGAGAGGTCTGGGAGAATCCTGATGGCGTGGCATACATATCAGACGGTGACTGTTGTTTTAGTTTTTATTTGGTGGTAGTTCCTTCGATACATTGTTTTCTTTGCAACCCCTTGCTCTTTTTTCTTTTTTATTTCCTTTTCTTTAATATGTTTTTCAGGACAATGGATTTTAATCTATGGTTCACACTATTTCAGTATAAATATATTTATCAAGATAAATTTTCTATACTTATAGAAAAAAAAATTATATATAAATTTTACAAATATATTTACATATAGAAAATTTTATAAATATATAATTATAAATATATTTATATATAATTATAATTATGAATATGAATTTATAATTATATTTATATAAATATATATGTGAATAATAAATATATTTGGCATGAATATTATTATATAAATATATATAATTATAAAAAATAATTTGTTATAATTATATTTTAAAATATATATTTATAATTATGTATTTACTATTGTTTATATATATTCATAATTATATAAATTGATATATATTTTTATATACAAAAAATAGATATATTTTAATAATTATAAAATAATATATATATATTTATTTATTTATTTATTTATTTCTTTATATAATTATATTAATTATTTATGACGATACATTTTGAAGTATATAATTGCAAATACAATTATAAATATAATTAAATATAAATTTATTATCTATATGTATTTATATCAAAAATTTATATTTTAAAAATATATTTATAATTTTTTTTATAAATACATAATTATAATTCTTTAAATGCATTTATAAATATATATTTATAAATATCAATTAAATATAGATTTATAATTACATAAATATTGATATATTTATTAATATATTTATAGATAAATTCATATTTATAAATATATGTTTCTAATTATGCATTTATAAATATTAATTACATATAAATTTCTATGTATATAATTATAAAAGTATTTGTAAAAATAATTATCAATAAATTCATATATATAAATATAAATAAATTCATATATATAATTATAAATTAATTAATATTTTTAAAGAATCATAATTATGTATTTATAAATATAATTATATATATAATTTATTTTTATTTTTATTTTTATTAATATATATTTATAATTATATATATATAATTCAAATATGTATATTTATGAATAAAAATATTTATATTTATTTATGATTATAAATAAATATATATTATTTATATATATTAATAAATAAATATAATTAAATAGTTTTAATTACGTGTCTAAATATGTTTTAGATTTGGAAACGTTGTAATCAAGTTCAAAGAGGGTACATATTTTAAAAAATATTAACCATGCCCACCAAGATTAATAAACAGACTAATAGTTTTAAATTTAATATATATATATATATATTTGAAAATATATATAATTATATAGATATATTAATATATTTATAAATAATAACTATTATATATATATATATTTATTTAAATTTTATATTTTTTAATTATAATTATATAATTATATATATAATTCTAAAGGTAGAGTGCCTGATCAGTTGGTGGTCACCATTTTTTGGGCCAACACTGTTTCATTTGGCACTGGCCAAACCTATTTATAGGAAAAAAAATTAACCTACCCCAATTAGATTTAAAAAAATTAACCCTTCCAAAAAAAATTTCCGATTATTTAGGACCAATTCTGTCATTGGTCTTCTTATAAAGAGAGAATAAAACGCCAATAATTGCAAACATTATCTTTGGAATAGAGAATCTACCTTAATATTCCCATATTCATCTATAATATTGTCCTCTTCCACCTCTACATCAGTGTTCACCATAATCACTCCACCATTTCTATGGTTGCAGTTTTTAGAAGCCTATCAGTTTTCCTTCTTACATTATTTATATCCTTTCATGATATCCCATTATTTAATCCAAAACCATACCATTATACTATTTAAATACAAAAACTGTCCCAAATCACTTTCCAAAAAATTTCTCTAATTTGAAACCAATATGCTTTAAAAAACACATTAAATTAGTTATCAAACGCATACCAATATAGAAGAAAACTTCTCTCAAAATGTTTTGATTTTAACAAAGGAATAAAATATTTTAAATTTGATAACAAACTTCAAGATAATTAACCAATTCTATTAAAAAAACACATGTATACAATGTCACAACAACATTGTAAACTGATTTCAATCCATTTTAAAAAACTCATTAGGAAAAATAAATTCTTAAATTTTCATTAATTTTATAAATGAAAAATAGTATTCTCAACTACCTTCATCTAATATAACCCTAACATAAATAAAAAACTTTTCCACTTATAACCTAACCAAGATTAAATCAATGTATTTTTTACATCTAAGTTGTCACATTTATCCTCTTAAAGAAAACCAAAAGTGTGTACAATTAAAAAAACCAATTTCAGACCCATAGATACAAATACTATATAAGAAAAAATTACAATAATCATTATTTCCATAAATTGTACTACAAGCACTACCAAATATATTTTTTTTATCAACTCTATAAATGGAAATTATTTGTGATAAAAAATTATTGATGATGTAAGTGACTTCAATAGTAAGTAAATGTTATCATCACTAAAAATGATAATAAAGTCCTCCTTTATCAACACATCTTTTCTTAGCATTGATAAAGGGTGAATTTACTCATGTGTATTTTATCATAGATAGAATCAATTTTCATCAATACTAAAAACACTGATAAAAAGTGTATATACTAGTGATAAAGCATTTTTTGAAATTATTTTTCCTCTTATAGATTTTTTTGGCTCCCCCTCCTCATGAAATCCTCTTTATCCCATGACCCTTAACCTTATCGGTGCTCAATCCTGCCAAACACCACTACTAATTCACCAATTCACATGCTTGAATCTATATGGATTCAATCCTTAGACCCACTTTTGTATAAGGAAGGTCATTACCACCATACCATTTATAATTATTCAATATTTTATAAATTATCTATTTATATAAATAATTATTTTTTATTTATATATTTATTCATATAATTATATATAATTATATAGTTTTTTTAAATATAATTTTAAAATAAATGATGCTGAGGTGGGAGAATTGGATAAATCGGGATGTGGGACAAAGCCGCGTTTATAGAATGTCCGCAAGAGAGGCATTCTCACAAGGGTGATTGATTTGGTGTGGACTCCTGGCGTCAGTTGGGTTCTGATATGGTATTGCTAATATGGGCCTTTGGGACTCTTGTGGGTCTTTATATGGGTTTAGTGTTTCTTTGTGGGTCTTTGGACTAGTAGATGTTTTGGGGTTTTTCTACTATTTTGGCTTGCCAGTGATTATTATGCTGCATGTTTGTTGTGTTCGTTGTATTTATATTTTCTTAAATAAATTTTTAGGACCAAACTCACTCGAGTATTGAAATTTTCTCTGTATATTTATTTTAATATAAATATATATACAAATATATGTATTTTCATGTATTATTATAACATACAAATAAGTATATATTTTTATATTAACACACAGACACACACACACACATATATATATATACAGATACATTTGTGTAGGTATATGTATATTTATAAATTTTTATAAAGTAATAGAAATGGTTAGATTTTGAGTATAAATAAAATGGATAATAAATAATTATCCCCGTGTGGTTTATATATTTTAAAATATATTTTATATTTAATTATGTTTAAATATTTATTTATACAATTAAATATTTATATGTAAATGTATTCAAATATGGCTATGAATCATATATTCAATTATAAACAACACTAAAATATGAAAAAGAATAAAAATTTTACACGATATAATCCGTTTGATTGAAACCCATAAGAAAAATTTTAGTATCCATAAAAAACGATAATATTCCCAATTAAACAACCCTGAAATCTAATCGAATTGTTAAAAATTAGGGTATTTCAACTGAAAACTCAGTTTAAGAGGCATTACGGGCCTTCCCCCCCCAAACAATGAACACTCATCCCAAAAAAACACATCATATATATTTTTACATGATTGAGTTTGATATATGTTAGAGACCAAACAAACACTTGAATCAAAATTTATGGCCATTTGAAATTTATGTTCTATTTTAAACTTATCTTTATATATTATTTAATTCTAAAATTTTTCCTATCACCAAATTATTTTTAAATGTTTTTTATTCAATAATTATTAAAAAAAATTAATTAATATTCATTTTTGATTTCTTTTAAATCATTTTCAATAAATAATTTATATTTTAATTTGAAATACATATTTTGTATTATATAATTCATATTTATGACAAATCTATTATATATATATATATATTAAAATATGATTTATAATATATATATATATATATTATTTTTTTGAAGGAACTTTTCATTATCACTAAGAAAAGAGAAAATAAATCCCCTTTTATGACTATTTAAAAAGAGCTGATAGAGTGGGTGATTTTATGAGAACTCGATCTTAACACTGAATAAGGGGAGCTTTATCAATGCTTTTAGATAACACTGGTAAAATAACCCCCATTATCAATTCTCATTCTCACTGATAAAGTGTAGTTTTGAATAACTACAATTCAATAGTAGTGAATATTCCTTTTAATTACATCACCAAAAAAATCATTTAACCAAATTTATGTGGTTGTTAAATAGCTATTAAATTATTTAGAGATGTATCCACTTTTACGGTGTATAAATAGAAATCACTATTAAATCATTAAACTATGTTAATATTTCAGAACAAAATACAATTAAAAAAAACAAGGCATAAACCGCAATGAAAAAAAATCATCAACTTGGTCACACATAGGAAATGGTTCCTATATGCCTACATAACACATGACACACCTAAATGTTTTTCTTTCCAAATAATGGCTCAAAACACCCCACTATTATCATTAAAAAGATAAATATATAATTGAGACCTTTCGAAGGTAACACGAAAACACTCTCACTAAGACATGCCCTAGTAATTTAAGGCTCATTACAATTAATATTGGGTGCACATATTTAGTAACATACCACATGAATAATGAAATTACTATATCCACAGCCATAACTAACTCAACCACCCAAACCTACTCTAATTCAATTTTTAACAAAATTCCCCAGATTTAACACAAACCTATGATGTCCCACTATTAACCTCAAGAACACTCCTCCTAATCACAATGGGGTTCCCAAAAGTGGTGATATATCAAAACAAAACATGTTGTATTGAATTATTTCAAGCTCAAATAATTTCAAATATTATATTTCCATATACAAATGAAATATAATGTTACGGAAATATTCATACATGAAAATGTAGACTCCATACATTAACAATAAATGCATCTAGTTTTTCCCATTATAATGTAATGATAGATAAAATATAAATATGATATAAATTGTAGTTCCCTCCACAAACCAATATTGATCCATCTCTAAGATCAATGTGGGTATACATTCCCAGATAGGTAACATTTTATCTATCATTTCATAATTTATATTTTCATAATGGGATTCCCTATTTTCATTAAAAAATGTAGTTTGAAATTTTATAAACAGATTGTGTGATTTTTGTATAAAAAAATGAATATGCTTGAAAAACATTTTTTTCCAGCTAAATATCAAAAAAACATATTAATCAATTTTTTACCACCACTTTACCAATATTATTGATTATAATTTACATTCTGGTGAAATGAAAATTTTAAAAAATAATTGACCAAAGGTTATTTTGTAACAACCCATATAATCATATTATAATTCTAAAATATTTTGTAAAATTTCTTTACAATCATAAAATAATTTTTATAGGGATAATATAATTAAAAATCTAGTATTAGGATTAAAATTTATTTTTCTAAAAGTATTTAACCTCCTTTTGATGGTGCACCTAATTTAAGTCTATTTTTTCACTTTTATATGTTATATTTGACAAAATAAACTTTTTCTCTGAAAACATAATATAAAAATTTACTTTGTCTGATTTTTTTGTATTTACCTTATAAATTTCATGTTGTAATGAATAGTGAAGTATGCTGCATTTTAAATAAAAATTGACATTTAATTAAAGGTATTTATAGTGTTAAATTAAATATTTTAATGTTTTTAAATTATTATTAGATCAAGTTTTTATTATTTAAAATAATTTATGACATTGGAATCAATTTCACAATGAAGTCGGATATAAAATATTTGTGAACATGTGGATGCTTTTTCTTTAAAACACGATTTCTCATTCTGTCAATGAGATTAATTTTTAATTAATTTCTGAAATATATGTGATTTGAATTAAAAAATGGATTATATATTTGTAATATTATGGATGGAATATAGTTTATAGGTCACTTTTATTTTTCTACAATATTAATAGTAACATCTGTATTTTTTTTAAATTATCATAATTAAGTGTAAATCAGGTAATTAATTGTAAAAAAAATATAATAAGTATTAGAAAATTACCCTAACACTTGTCCTAATTTCATTGGATGAGTTCATGTTGACCAAAAGAATATTTAGGATGAAATTAAAGCCTTTGAAACCCACTTAGATGAGAGTATGACATTTATAATATTATATTAAAAAAAATCATTTTTTCCACACTTTTTTTTTACAAGTGAAATATTTTTATTATGGGGTTATACAGGGGATTTGTTTCAATAAAAATAGTTTTTCGAAGGATAAAAAGTTTATGTTTATCATTATAATTTTTTTTTAATTTTTTAGATAGAAATAATTAAATTAATGTCTTGTACAATAATGATTCAATATTTATTTAATTAAAAGAAACACCAAATAAATTATATTAAAAATAAAAAAAATATAATACTAGATGATTAATTTCATAAATGAATTTTTTAGATTTCTTTTATATGTTTGTGATATTTTTTATGTATTGGTTCTAATTTATCTCATTTGTTATAATATTTTTAAAAATTTAAGTAATGAATAGTATCAAAACTGACATTATTGATATTTTAAAATAATTAACATTTTATTATATGATATAAAATTTTTAAAAATCTAAATTTATTTCAATTGATTGGGATAAGTCTCAAAAAAATTTAAATAACTCATTTATTGGTATTTTTTACAATTTATAATAATTATATTAACACTAAAAATTCAAATTATAAGATATCATAGTAAAAATTAAAAAGGTAAAATAATTGTTAAAAAATGATAAGGACTAAACTAATAATAAAAACGAGTATAATTTTTATTGGATGAATTTATTTTCACCCATTATCATTATAAATTATAAATTAATCATTTTTTTCCATTTGGAATAGAAGATTAATTTATTTTAATTTAATATTATGTACAATTCAAAGAGTTCCACTCCCCTCTCATAATAAACGGGAACTCATTATTCTCATTTGAATAAACCTCAAAACCTAATTTTTCAAATAAGATCTACCCAAATACCTTCGTATAATCCATCCCCACATCCTAAAGTGCCTATTATAGGCAGAACACAACCCTCAGTGGTCTTAAGGTGTTAAATTAAGGAGGATGTCTAAAGAAGATGAAGACAAAGGACATACAAGATGAATTGGACTCAAAATGAGGGAGTTCATCTTAATTTTCCCTCATTGAGGAAAATTTTGATGTTATGAACCTTTATTATCTTATAAGGTGTATATAAATCCTATTTGAAATTATATATCAATAACTTACCTATTATCATGATATTTAGTGTCTAATTTTCATTATTTTATAGGTTTTACAATTCAAGAGTTTCCTAAGGGATAAGGGGGTTTTCTTTGAAAAAAATTCTCATTTATGGTGTTCCATCAAACACTTTTGCTTTTATATATATTTTTATTAATTGAAATTTCAAATGTTTTTTTCATGATGTGGTTATTAGAAATTACTAATTATGGGTGCACCTAGATAGTATAGTTTGATCCTGTTATAGTCTAAACAAAGGGTGCACCTAGATAGCACTCTAATGCATTGGGTAATGATTTTTTATTTAGAGAATTATATTGAAAGTCGTACATATGGTTATTCCAATCTATAAGGATTCTATAATGGTTCTATGTGATGATGTCCCAAGGTACCTACATGAATTTTATAGGCTTGTTAAAGGGTTTTTATGGGAGTAATTTATTTTTAAATCTAAAATAAATGATCTTTTAAAGGAATTTTAATTACCTTTATGGGTAAAATGTTATGTTTTAAGGAAAAATAGTTTCCATGGGTTTTCATGTTTTTCATGAACTAACTATTTCATTTCCTTTTATAACCCTTACTTATCTTTTATGCTAATACCATGGTTTAAAATGTTCTTCGCGATTATTAAGTGGTAATAGAGACAAGGATAAGATCAAGTGGAAAATTGTGATGATTTATCACAAAAAGAAAAGGGTTTTATTTTAAAAGTTTTATAGTTTAGAAGAAATGGAAATTTATTGAGGAGTATCCACATTTTATAAATGTGGTATGTTATGTATGAACTATATCTTAATTCTATAAAACTATAAACATGAAAAAAAATACTCAATATTATTGAATTTAAATTCTAGATTAAAAATCAAGATTATATAATTTTTAAAGTTGAGGCCTTGTAGTTGGTATCAAAGGTTAGTTTCGATAATGTTATAGGTTTGGGTAATATGAATAAATTTTCCTTGAAAAACATTACCTTATGTTTAAGATAAAATGTTAAAGCTTTTGATGATTACCATGTTTCTTCATCTAGACATTTTCTACTAAGAATAGTTTTCTGGAGAGGAAATAAGGAATCTGTATTGGGAAAAACTGAGAGGGAGATATCCTTCCAAATCAGCATCCTGAGATGGTCGAAATTGGAAGAGAATAGTTTTATGCAGTGATGGATTAGATGAATCAGGTGATAAATGGTGGTGGTTTCAATTCTGGAGTGGAACCTAATCTATAAAAAAGTAATATGTCTTTTTGTGGATCATTTCATGAAGAAAAAACCCTCATATTTTATAGGATCGTTTGACCTGGTGGTATCTAAAGGATGGGTAAATACAAGGGAGAATATATTTTATATCATGATATGATCAAAACATCAAAAGGTAATCATTGTCGTTTATATTTTTTAAGGTAAAGATAACCATCAATGGTGTTTAGTTAAGAATACTAGATAGAAAGATAATCTTGATTCCATGGAATGGTAAACATTCAAGGGTCCTTTCCTTGGTAAATATTTCAAAAAGGTTGTTCAGATATGAATAGAACAAATATTCTGGAATTAAGGAAAAAATGTAAAGATTTCATACTTTCATATGAAGAAAACATCACAACATTGGCATGGTATGTGTTGGATTTTATTCAGGACACTGATAGAAAAATTAATTTGTTTTAATAAGGATTGAAACCAAGTATACTAAGGGATTTACCCATGTGAGAATTTAATATCTATGAGAAGGTTGTTAATTGTGGTAAAAATGTTGAGATTGAGTTTTCTGAATCCTATATTCCTTGTAATGATAAAAGTAAGAATCAGTCAGGATGATAGATGACAGATAAACATGCAACAAAAAAATCTAGAGGTAAGGAAATGAATTTCCAATCATGTGGTAAGTGTGGTAAAACTCACCAGGGGGAATGTCTTATGAAGACATGGATGTGTTGCCAATTTGGAAAGTTTGGCCACATGGCCCAAAAATGTAAAGAAAAGGATCTTAAGGAACCAAATAATGGGGTCACTGGTAGTAATCCACTGGTGTGATGTTTTAGCTTTATTGAGTTGGTAATTAGTCTAATAGGTGTCCTAAGTTATTTTCATATGATATAAATGTTCATGATAAAAAACATAAATGTGTATCAATGTAATTTTCTACTACTATAGTAGATGTTGGGTCGTCATAGGAAGTGGTGAAAGGTATGTTACTTTTGTATTATAATTATACAAATACACTCTTTGACTCTAGATCTTCCCATTCTTTTATTTCTGAGAAATTTTCAAGAAAATTGGGAATATCACCAAATAAAATTATGATTGATATTTTGGTGAAAACATTGGATAGAATTATTAAATAATATAATATTTATTGGAATCTTCTCATTGGTATCAGTGAGATGTTATTTCCTACAAATCTTATAGAACTGGTCATAGTAGAGTTTGATATTATTCTTTATATGTATTGGATTTAAGTTTATAATGATAAAATAGATTAAATTTATAATAAATTTGGGTTCAATGATTTCATACCATTGATAACATACCAAGAAGATGATAAAATTGATCAGATATAGGAATGAATGTTACCTAGTTCATATTGTTAAAAATAAATAGACTATTCAAATTATAGGTGTTGCAATAGAGAATGAATACATGAATGTTTTTCTATATCATTTTCCTAGTTTCATTCTTAATTAAGAGGTTGAATTTACTATTGACTAGTTCCACATGCAAAGAAAATTTCTAAACCCTCTTATTGAATGGATCAAGTGGAAAATTTAGAGTTGAAAAATAAATTTTAGGATTTATTAGATAATGGTTTCATCCGACCTCAAATTTTACCATGGGGTGACCCATCTTGTTTTTTAAAAATAATGATGGTTTAATGAGACATTGTATGGATTATAGATCCTTGAATAACATCACTATAAAAAACAATTATCCCTTGCCTCATATCAATTATTTGTTTGATTATCTCCATGGAGCACAATATTATTTGATGATTGATATGAGGTTATGGTGCCATCATTTGAAAGTAAAGGAAGAAGACATTCTGAAGACTATTTTTTCGATTGGGTATAAGAATTATTAATTTTTAGTTATGATATTTGGGTTATCTAATTCACCTCTTGTCTTCATGTATCTTATGAATAACATATTTTCTGGCTTCTTGGATAATTTTGTGGTTATTTTTATTGATGGAATTTTCATGTATTCTAAAATTAAATAGGAGTATAAAATACATCTAAGGGTTGTTTTTCAAACTCTTAAATAAAATAATAAGTGTGTTAAACATAGAAAGTGTGAATTTTTGTTGCAAACAAATTTATTTCTTTTTCACATTTTTTCAAAATATGACATAACTGTTTATCTTACTAAAATGAGTGTTGTTGATGAATGGAAAAAATCAAACAATTTAACTGAGATTCTTAGTTTTCATTGTTTAGTAGGATATTACCAGAGGTTTGTTGAAAACATTGCATGGTTATCCAACCCACTAATTAAGATAACTTGAAATAGAGTTAGGTTCATCTAGACAAAAGAATGTGATGATTCTTTTTAGGAATTGAAAAGAAAATTGGTGAATTGGTAACGTCCCAGCCCAGGTGCCACAAAATGGTGCCCTCAGCCGGTTCTCCACATGACCTCAGGCGCATCTCCTCGTATTCTAGAGGCTTCTAACTAGTAGCGAGGGTCTAGTAAGTTAGTCTTGGGGATGCTACCCTCTTTTATTAGAATAAAACACCATCAGAAGTAAAAACAATATCAAAAGCATATATAATCATAAAAAAAGTCACAATAGTAACTAGGATATGAACTACAAAGTCAAAATTGAACAATATATATGTACTGAAAATGTATGTGTCAAGTTTCTAAAATAAAAACCCTAAAAAAATACAAAAACACTCCCAAAAGGGTTCCAAATCTCATTTGTTTCCCTCATTGATGCTCCATCCCAATCCAGCTATCTAGCTTAGGGATTTTTCCCTTAACCTATCCAGAAAACAACAAGTCTACTTGGGTACCGATCAGGATGACCAAGTAGGGTGATAGTAGCACTCAGTTGGCCACCACTAACATCACCTAAAACAAATCCAATCAATAATAGTGTATACAATTTTAAAAAGAAAAAAAAGGTAATAAAGTAAATAGTTTACATTAATTAAATTATCCATTATTTAAATGCACAAACCCATGGGTTTCTATAGACACCCGAACTACAATACCTGCTTCAGCCTACACCTAAGTATGATATATTCCTAATGGATATCACAAATATGAATGTACATGTTACCAATCATTATCATAATTCATATTTCATTTATTAAAAACAAAAAACATGTAAATCAATTCGATATGAGTAATGTACACTATGTCCTCTAACATCAAGGGTCTGTAGTGAGTAATAGAAAATGAAGCATAGATGCTTCTAAGGAAAAATTTGAAAGATCTCACAGTATTTCACCTCGAAGCATCACACGAACCTTTATCAAACAATAAAAATCCCACACAGTCTTCTTCCCTAAGGATCTAACTGTCCTTATGTAAAAAATATTAGAATTTCTCTCAGTCTTCTTCCTATAAGGCTCACAAAGTCCTTAAGTAAACAATATTAGAAGTTCCCTCAGTTTTCTCCTTTAAATATTATTCTCACAACTCAGTTATCCCATGTGATACACCATTCCATCATTAACAAAATCATTTCTCAGTTCACCACACATTCCATTAATTAATTCATAAATTTATTAATCATATCTAACCCTTCACTTAATTCAACAATTAATTGGCCATTCCATATCCGTTAATTAAATTAAACATTAATTAACTACATCTATTCCATTAATTAATTCATTCATTAATTAATCATTTCAAAACTCAACATCCAATAATTTATTCACCAATTAATTATTCAAAATTTATAATTCAATAATTCTATAATTAACTCAACCATAAATTATCCTCCAATTCCATTACCAAATCAATAATCAGTTTGTCATATAAATACCCTTAATTAATTTTCTAATTAATTAAGTACATTAATCCCATTTATTAATTCATTAATTAATTTCCATAAACTAAAAAAATCATAATTAATTACACAATTAATTATCCCAAAATTTATCACCCATACCCCATAATTAACTCCAAAATTAATTCCTCAGTTCAACTATGCATTTATATCATTATCCTGGGAGTAGATCATCATATCTAACAACCCATTTATATATCATTGATTATTAACAAATAAATTAATACGAGAACATTAATTAATTCAAAAATTAATTAAAACATCTATTCTCATTAATTAATTCAACATTTAATTAACCATACATTTCCTATTAATTAATTCAAAAATTAATTATACACATATCTCCCATTAATTAATTAAACAATTATTTATCTCATTTAAAATCTCAATAACTCGTAATTAATTCTATGATTAATTATATTAATTCATTTATTTCAATATCTCATCATTAATTCTATAATTAATTATCCAACATACAAATCTCATTACCCCATAATTAATTCAACAGTTAATTATTCAATTTTATCATTTCAATATTCCATCAATCCATATTTATTAATTTACCAATTAATTAATCTAATTCATTCAGTTACATCGTCACAACCATCCTTATTAATAAATCTGCATATCAACTAATCAAACTAAGAAATCATTACATTACATCCAATAATTAAATTTCTTATTAATTAATCTAAATCATTCCCAGTAATTATTTCCATTATTATTTAATCAAACTCAAACCCTTTAATTAATTTTCCAATTAATAGTTCACATTAATTTCTATTAATTAATTCATATATTAATTAATCTAACTCATTCCCTTCAATTAATTCTTTAATTAATTATTTCCATCAATTTCGTTATTTAATTCACTAATTAAATAAACACATTTCTTCATTGATTAATTCGTCAAGTAATTTAATCTCATTATTTAATTCAATGAATTATATAACAACATTTATAACATTAATTAATTCCTCATTTAATTAATACAGTAGTTCCATTAATTAATTCCACAATTAAGTATTCTTATTCAAAATTTGATTATCCCAAAATAAACTCAACCATTAATTATTTTAAAAGATAATACCATTATCATTGAACAATTTCCACCTATTATTACCTTAATTAACAATATTAATATCATATAATTAATTTTATAATTAATTATACCCAATTTATGATATTAATATCCTACATTTAATTCCACAATTAATAGTCCCTGAAACCAACAATTTCACAATTCCCTTAATAATTTATTCAGCCAAATAATTAATTAATCAAGTACTTCAAGAGCGTATATATATATATATAAATAATTGTATCTATTCTATGATTTTCATACACATAATAAAAATAATGTCTATGAGATTCGGGTTTTAAACCACCTACCTCAAATAGGATAAACACACAACAAGAATCCAACATCGCTCATGACGTGTTATTCTGATGACTATCGAAGGAAAAATTAAATAAAAAACAAATATAGATTAACTAAAAACTGCTCAAAAATACTTCACTTTCTATGAAATAAAAATTTATAGGCACCATACCCTTATAAAAATGAATGCAATGCCACTGATGACACCTAAATATAATCAATATCGAAAAAGATATTGATTATTGAAATCTAGTTCGAGCGGAAACGAAGAACAAACGAACACCCTAATAAACACATGTTATCTTCTGATAAATATCTTAGGGTAATATCATATATAATTATAATTTAACAATTAAATATTATTTATTTATAATTATATTTTATGTTATTACACAAAGATAAAAAAAGATAATTAGTAAAATATTATTTTATCAAATCATTCATTAAAAAATTCTTTAAAAAATTCATGAAATTTCTATAAAAAAATATAATTATCATTAATAAAAAAATACTCCCTTTTCTATTTTTTCCATCAATTTTTACAAGAATTTTCATAAAATATAGAAAATAGAGTTAATAATTGAAATTTAAAAAAAAATAATAATAATAAAATGAAACCTGGTTGGTGCACCAGGCTGAGGTGCAACAAGGAATCACGCTACAGGGGGTTGCACACCCGGTTTCCACGGAGGAATAAGATTAATCTCAGTTACACAAAGATCAAGTAGAATAGTTCAAACTTGACACTATCTATAAGGCCCCAGCCTTACACCTTACTTAATCTTGAGTTATTACAAGATTACACCTTGAGGATCCTTTCAGGTTTAGAGTTTTAGAGAATTAGAACATAAAACTTGCATTACATTCCACATTTAAACAAAGTGGTTACATAAACGATAGTATTAATTTTTCTCATCAATGGAAACATATTTAAAATAAAACATGGATTCTTTCTTGACACTTCCTTGACACTATCATCATATCATGTACCTTTCCCTTGACGTGTGAAAAATATTTCAAAAACTTGGGATGAGCATAAAAAGCTCAGTAAGGGATATAAAAATATGGAAAGGAAACATGGGTACATATACACATAAGAATGAAATCATACTTTACCCATAAAACATATGCACTTTAACATACCTCATCAAATCATGAATAAATCATAGAAATCATAAGACATAAAGGTAACTTGAGGCATTCATAACATTCTTACATAGGGAGTAACCCTCTTGGTTACATTTGGAATACCCATCACAGTATATTCCCTAAATATATTTGGAGAAACCTTAACATTTCACTCCTTCGTGTTACCCAATGCATTGGAGAGCTATATCGGGATCACCCGCCCTTAGTTTATCACGGAACCACCCGTCTTCTTAACAATGCCCAAGAACCATAACATAATCGTATCACATAAAACATGCATAAAGGAAACATAACATTTCCACATTTCAATCACAAGATATCAATACAACACATTGATATAATAAAAACATTATGAAAACCATTTTCAATACCAAAATAAAAGAAAAGTAAAACATGGTATTTATTTTTCTTTTAAAAAGAAGGTATGGATTGTAGAGGAAGCTGAAACTCAAATAGTGGTCACGGCAGCGGAGAAGTCGTTGTCGCCGCATACGTACGACAAAAACATTCCCTTTTGTCGTTTTGTAAAACAATTCATATAAAAAAAGATTCCTTTTGGATAAACGTAAAATTCAAAGGGGTTTATAGACCGTATAAAAGAAGGTTGTGTATAAAACAAAATATGCCTCAATGAAAGGAGATTGAGACGAAGTCCCATACCTCGGGTCTGACTTGACTCGATCACTCTTTAAACTCTTGAATAATAAACATGAGTTAATTTATACATTCTTAAGAACCTTTTTCAAGTTCATTATTCCTTTTATATCACTTATTACCACGTCATGAACACTATGTAATTATTTAAGTTAATAACGGTCGTTTTAACGATCATTAGTACTTGAGTCAAAAATAAACCCTTTATAATTACAAGTTTTTCATGTATCCATTATATACAGAGTTATACTCATGATTTAGATATCATATATATCATATATATCTAGTATATACATGCATTTATAATATTACATAAAGTATAGATGTAAGAAATGAAATGCACCGTTCATGGAGATGGTAAGTCGTACGTACGCATGAACGCTTCTTTCATTTCTATTTCATATTTTATGGAATGGAATCATAATGATATAATGGTATATTATAATCCCATTATAATATAATATATAAAATCATTAATTACATCCTTTATACATCCCACATATGGCATTAACGAATCAAATCACTTTGAGGGGGCGGTAGTCCGCACTTCCTTAAATGAAGATATCGTGTTTACCCATAATGGAAAGCATAAAGATATGCCACAAATGAAAAATACAGAAGCTTAAGTAAAACATAAACATATTATATATAATATATAAATATAGTGACATATTAATGGCCACCTTTGAAGGTGATATATGAGTGTTGAACAATCATCGTTTCGTGATGCAAAAATTTGCCATCAACAGAAACAGTATGTCCTTTAACCATTAGATGTAGGTTTGTGTAGGTGTAGCTCAAATACTTCTTATAAAAACATCATAGTATATTGAATATACTTGAGTTTTTACAAAAGAAATGAATAAAAAGAGTTTAGGGGGTTGGAGAAGAAAAATAAAATAAAAGGACTCAAGTGAAGACATTACCTTAAAATCGGGTAACTCCCTTTGGTTTGAGCTCAAAGGCTTCCTTGGGAAGACTTCTGCCCAAAGTGAGGCTTCAAGGAGTAAGAGAGGGATGTGGAGAGACAAAATGGGTAGGGTTTGGCCGAGCCAAAGGCTTTCGAAGTGTGGGTAAATAGGTAGAGGTGGGGGCCTTTTATAAGAGGAGTGGAGGGGCACTCTTGGAAAGAAAAGAAATGTTACTTTATTTTAAAATGAGTTTTGGATTCAAAAGGTCCCACATTGATATAATTAGAGGTTAAGTTGATAAGGGTTCGAAATCCACCCATACAATAGGTTTTGGACATGTGTAGGTCATAGATTTTACATTATCTTTTCATTTTATTTAAATCCTTTATTAATGAGGTAATCGCTGCATCATCATGAGGTCATAAATAATTTAATATATTTAATGTCTAAAAATTATAAAAATAATATCATGATGTATGAAATCTTTTTAGATTTCTAATTAATATTTATAGTCAAAAATATGACTTGTATTAACCCATGTAAAAATTGTTTTAGTAAAACATCTCATGTTTGTGTCATTTTTACTTTAACATTAAATAAAAAGTTATTTATGTCATTTCCCAATCAAAGTGGCTCCATGCGGTCCCCAAGTTCACCCATGGATTTTCTTGGTCTTCCATGACACATCCAATGAGGTTAGGACATGTGTCAAGCTCATCTCATATTATTAAAACATTATTTTTACCTTAAACTACACTAATTACTTCTAATCGCGATTAAGAACTTAAAAGTTACTATTCACCAAAAAATTATTTTAATCTCATTAAACCACATTTTACTTCTTAATGACAACCATGTATGTCGTATTTTTGAAAATAAAATCACAGAAGTGGCAAAGTTTCATTTAAACGAAAAATCAGTTTCTTTAACTACCACTTAGTGGTTTCACTATTCATCAAAAATTGAAGTTTTTCAGAAAAATACCAAAACATCACCCTAATCTATATTTGATATTCTGAATTAGAAAATGATGTATATTTTAAAAAATTCAAAACATATAATTTGCATTAATTAATTTAATGATTAATTCCCGTTGTCATGACAAATAGCGTGTTTTTATGAAACAATAAGTATCAAAAGATTGACACTAGTTTAAGTCCAATTTCAAAGTGAAATTGATTCCAATGACCACAATTGGATTAAATGGTAAAAATATATTCTAATTTCACTTTAAAACAAATTCAAAATATAATCTAATCATATAAATAAATTAGATTTAAAATAGTTTTTGAATTAAAATACAACATTTTTCACTATTCATTAAAAAATGAACTTTATCGGAAAAATACCAAAAATTCACAAAAAGTAAATTTTGATGTCCCAATCATAAAGAATAAGTTTATTTTGACAAACATAGCTTATAAAATTGTCAAAATTTAGATTTAAAAATGGTTTGCCATTAAAAGGCAGTAAAACAATCTTTTAAAAATATTAGTGTATTCCATGCTTAAGATTGGATTTATTTTCATTTTAAGCCTCTAAAACACTATCTAATTCATTAATAGGAATAGATAAAAATATCTATTATTCATTACTTACTTGGGATGTTACATCCTTCCCCCCTTTAGAAAATTGCATCCCCACAATTTATTTACTTATCGAATAAGTGGGGGTATTTGTCCCTCATTGCATTTTCAGATTCCCATGTTCCCTCTTCAATCATGTGGTTTTTCCACAAAACCTTTACCTGATGAATCGCCTTATTCCGTAACACTTGCTCCCTGTGGTCAGGAAGCTGGATCGGTTGTTCCTCATAAGATAGGTTCTCTTCTAGTTGAACTACCTCTGGACTCAAAACATGATATGGATCTGGCATATACTTTCTCAGCATCGAAACATGAAAAACATTGTGTACCTGAGATAAACTCGGAGGTAAAGACACTCGGTAAGAAAATGATCCAACTCTCTTCAGAATTTCATATGGTTCAATGAACCTAGGACTCACCTTTCCTTTCTTACCAAATCGCATCACACTTTTCCTTGGTGAAACCTTGAGAAAAACATGATCATCTACCTCAAAAGAGAGATCCTTCCTCCTATTGTCCGCATAACTCTTCTGCCTGCTCTGAGCTGTTCTCATGTGTTTTTGTATCAGCTGAACTTTTTCTGCCATCTCTTCTACCAATTCTGGTCCCATCAGCCTCCTTTCACCCACTTCATCCCAAAAAGCTGGAGTTCAACACCGCTTCCCATATAACGCCTCAAATGGTGCCATCTGTATACTGGAATGAAAACAGTTATTATAAGAAAACTCAACCAAAGAAAGATGTTAGTCCCAACTTCCCTGATAATCCATCGAACAAGCACGTAGCATATCTTCCAATGTCTGAATATTTTGTTCTGACTTCCCATCTGATTGAGGATGAAAATATGTACTAAAATTTAATTCAGTACCCAATGACTTCTGAAGGCCTTTCCAAAAGTTATATGTAAACCTGGGATCACGATCAGATACAATGGATAGAGGAACTCCATGAAACCTGACTATCTCTTTAAGGTACAATCGAGAAAGTTGATCTAGAGAGAAAGTATCTCGAATAGAAAGGAAATGAGCAGATTTAGTCAAGAGATCAACAATAACCCAGATTTCATTATTACCTCGAGATGTCTTCGGTAATCTCACAACAATGTCCATGGATATATTCTCCCATTTCCACTCTGGCACTGGTAGAGGCTGAAGCATCCCTTTCGGTAACTGCCACTCTACTTTAACCTACTGACAAGTCAAACACTTCACAGTAAAATAAGCAATATCTCTTTTCATTCCGTCCCACCAGTAATATTCCCGAAGATCTCTATACATCTTAGTATTGTCAGGATGAACTGAAAACGGAGAACTATGAGCTTCACATAACAACTCTCTCTTCAACTGTGAATCACAAGGCACACACAATCTCTTCCCAAATCTCAAAACACAATCATTATCAATGTTGAATTCAGTAAACTTACCCTTCTGAACCAGCTCTACCTTTTTCTGCAACTCACTGTCTTGCTTCTGTGCTTGCTTGATTCTGTCTGATAGAGATGATCTCACTAATACCTGAAACAAAATAGAAGAACTTCCTGCACCAACAACTTCTATGCCAAAGTTCATCAAATCCTTAACCAAAGGATCACGTTCCAAACGCAATATTGTTAATGAAGCATTACTTTTTCGACTCAAAGCATCAGCCACTTTATTTGCTTTTCCCGGATGGTAGTGAATTGTACAATCATAATCCTTGATTAATTCCAGCCATCTCCTCTACCTCATATTCAACTCTTTCTAAGTGAATATATACTTTAAACTTTTGTAATCAGTATATATTTCACACTTTACTCCATACAAATGATGCCTCCAAATTTTTAGAGCAAAAACAACAGCAGATAATTCCAAATCATGTGTAGGGTAATTTACCTCATGAGTTTTCAACTGTTGTGAAGCATAAGCAATTACTTGATCATTCTGCATAAGTACACAACCAAGTCCTTTCAATGAAGCATCACTATAGATAACAAACTCCGCATTCCTGGAAGGTAGTGCCAAAATTGGAGCATTCACCAATCTTCTTTTCAACTCCTGAAAACAATCATCACATTCTTTTGTCCAGATAAACTTAACACCCTTCCGAGTTAGCTTCGTCATTGGACTAGATAACCGTGAAAAATTTCTAACAAACCTTTGGTAATAGCCTGCCAAACCAAGGAAGCTACGAATCTCAGTTACATTTGTGGGTCTTTTCCATTCTTCAACAACCTTTGTTTTTGCAGGATCAACAGTTATCCCATCTTTAGAAACAATATGACCAAGGAAAGAAATTTGTTGCAACCAAAACTCACACTTGCTGAATTTCCCCCAGCTGTTTTTACCACAAGTTCAGGAGTCATTTCTTGAGATGGTATTCCCATCTTACTAGAAAAGGTTTTACAGATGAAATAATGTGTAGACCCCGAATCAAACAACACACTGGCATAATCTGAAAAAACAAACAAAGTACCTGATACAACTTCATTTGATGGCCCGACATCTACTGAAGTAGTTGCAAAGGATTTCACCACCCCTTTCTGCTTGTAGTCTAACTGCTTCCCATCACTCAATCTCTTTGTCGGACACTCGTTTACATAGTGACCCATCTAATTACACTTAAAACATTTCACTAACTGTAAATTAAATTTGTTCTTACCATCACCCTGATCTTTTTCAGTGTAATCACGAGCCTTATGTCCTATCTTACTACATTGGTAGCACTTTCCAGAATTCAGAAGACATTCCCCAGCATGCCTTTTCCCACATTTATCACAAACAGGAAACTTAGTTTTCTTACCATCAGACCTTTTTGAAGAATTCTTTCCTTTCTCCTGCCACCTCGGTCTCTTCTTCTACTGGTTGTTATAGACACTTGATCATCGGAAAACTCCATTTCCACCTTCTCAGCACATCGAACAAGCATTTCATAACTTTTGAACTCACGAGAAGCTAAAGACCTTCAATATTTTGGCTTTAATCCTAAGTAAAAATGATTGATTTTACTATCAAGGTCTCGGATAAAATTTGGAGCATACCTTGCCAATCGAGTGAACCATTTTTCATAGGCATCCACTGAGTCTTCCTCTTGCCTCGATTACAAGAATTGTTTTTCCATCCTAAGTCTAACAGCCTTAGGAAAATACTTCTCAAGAAACATACCTTTAAATTCATCCCAGTCGAAAGCATCAATCTCATCAGCGTCCCTGATATTTTTAACCATCGACCACCACTGGTCTGCTTCACCCTCCAAACGGTAAATAGCAAGACTAACCTTTTGATTGTCTGAACACCCCATGACATCGAAAATTTTCTCCAGTGCTTTAATCCACCCTTCAGCTAGCATAGGGTCAGATGATCCTCTGAATGATGGGGGATGTTTCCTCATGAAATGTTCCACCAATGACTTGTTCCTCTGTGGTTGATCTGGCCGATCTCATGCATGGATACCACCACCATTTATCGCTTGAGTCAACTACACCATTACTGCAACAAACTATTCAGTTCCAATTCCAACCATCTCGGGATGCTGATTCGGAAGCTTATTTCCTTCTGTATTCCTTCCTAGCACTGCTTCCCTGTTTCCTTTGCGAAAAACCATTCTGATCAAACATGTCTTAGATGAAGCAACATGGTAATCTTCAAATGCTTTATCATTTCAATTTGACCATAAAAAAATATTTTTGGATAATCATTTAATAGAATTCTAACTCCTAAAGTTATCTAAACCGACCTTTGATACCAACTATAAGGCCCCAGCCTTAAACCTTACTTAATCTTGAGTTATTACAGGATTAAACCTTGAGGGTCTTTTCAGGTTTAGAGTTTTAGAGAATTAGAACATAAAACTTGCATTACATTCCAGATTTAAACAAAGTGGTTACATAAAAGATAGTATTCATTTTTCCCATCAATAGAAACATATTTAAAATAAAACATTGATTCTTTCTTGACACTTCCTTGACACTATCATCATATCATGTACCTTTCCCTTGACCTGTGAAAAACATTTCAAAAACTTGGGATGAGCATAAAAAGCTCAGTAAAAGATATAAAAATATGGAAAAGAAACATGGGTACATATACACATAAGAATGAAATCATACTTTACCCATAAAACATATGCACTTTAACATACCTCGTCAAATCATGAATAAATCATAGAAATCATAAGACATAAAGGTAACTTGAGGCATTCATAACATTCTTACGTAGGGAGTAACCCTCTTGGTTACGTTTCGAATACCCATCACAGTATATTCCCTAAATATCTTCGGAGAAACCTTAACGTTTCACTCCTTCGCATTACCCAATGCATTGGAGAGCTATATCGGGCTCACCCACCCTTAGTTTATCATGGAACCACCCGTCTTATTAACAATTCCGAAGAACCATAACATAATCGTATCACATAAAAGATGCATAAAGAAAACATAACATTTCCACATTTCAATCACAAGATATCAATAAAACGCATTGATATAATAAAAACATTATGAAAACCATTTTCAATACCAAAATAAAAGAAAAGTAAAACATGGTATTTATTTTTCTTTTAAAAAGAAGGTATGGCATGTAGAGGAATCCAAAAGTCAAATAATGGTCACAGCGGCGGAGAAGTCGTTGTCACCGCATACGTACGACAAAAACATTCCCTTTTGTCATTTTGTAAAAGGATTCATATAAAAAAATATTCCTTTTGGATGCATGTAAAAGTCAAAGGGGTTTATACACCATATAAAAGAAGGTTGTGTATAAAACAAAATATGCCTCAATGAAAGGAGATTGAGACGAAGTCCCATACCTTGGGTCCGACTTGACTCGATCGTTCTTTAACCTCCTGAATAATAAACTTGAGTTAATTTCTAATTGCTTAAGAACCTTTTTCAAGTTCATTATTCCTTTTATATCACTTATTACCATGTCATGAATACTATGTAATTATTTAAGTTAATAACGGTCGTTTTAACGATCATTGGTACTTGAGTCAAAAATAAACCATTTATAATTACAATTTGTTCATGTATCCATTATATCCAGAGTTATACTCATTATGTAGATATAATATATATCATATATATCCAGTATATACATGCATTTATAATATTACATAACGTTTAGAGGTAAGAAATGAAATTCACCATTCATGGAGACGGTAAGCCATACGTACGCATGAACGCTGCTTTCATTTCTATTTCGTATTTTATGGAATGGAATCATAATGATATAATGTTATATTATAATCCCAGAATAATATCATATATAAAATCATTTATTACATCCTTTATACGTCCCACATATGGCATTAACGAATCAAATCACTTTGAGGGGGCGGTAGTCCGCACTTCCTTAAATGAAGATATCGCGTTTACCCGTAATGGAAACCATAAATATATGTCATAAATGAAAAATACAGAAGCTTAAGTAAAACATAAACATATTATATAAAATATATAAATATAGTTACATCTTAATTTCCACCATTGAAGGTGATATATGAGTGTTGAACAATCATCGTTTTGTGAGGCAGAAATTCACCATCCACGGAAACAGTATGTTCTTTAACCAGAAGATTTAGGTGTGTGTAAGTGTAGCTCGAATACTTCTTTTAACAACATCCTAGTATATTTAAGATACTGGATTTATTACATAAGAAATGAATAAAAATTGTTTAGTGGGTTGGAGAAGCAAAATAAAATAAAAGCACTCAAGTGAAGACATTACCTCAAAATCGGGTAACTCCATTTGGTTTGAGCTCAAAGGCTTCCTTGGGAAGACTTATGCCCAAAGTGAGGCTTCAAGGAGTAATAGAGGTATGTTTAGAGACAAAATGGGCAGGGGTTGGCCTATCCAAAGGCTTTGTAAGTTTGGTTAATGAGGTAGAGGTGGGGGCCTTTTATAAGAGGAGGGGAGGGGCACTCTTGGAAAGTAAAGAAATGTTACTTTATTTTAAAATGAGTTTCAGATTCAAAAGGTCTCACATTGATATAATTTGAGGGTACGGTGATAAGGGTTCGAAATCCCCCCATCCAATAGGTTTTGGACATGTTTAGGTCATAGATTTTACATTATCTTTTCATTTTATTTAAATCCTTTATTAATGAGATAATCGCTGCATCATCATGATGTCATAAATAATTTAATATATTTAATGTATAAAAATTATAAAAAATATCATGATGTATGAAATATTTTTATATTTCTAATGAATATTTATAGTCAAAAATTTTACTTGTATTACCCCATATAAAAATTGTTTTAGTAAAACATCTCATGTTTGTGTCATTTTTACTTTAACATTAAATAAAAAGTTATTTATGTCATTTCCCAACCAAAGTGGCTCCATGGGGTCCCCAAGTTGACCCATGGATTGTCTTGGTCGGCCATGACACATCCAATGAGGGTAGGACATGTTTCAAGCTCATCTCGTACTATTAAAACATTATTTTTACCTTAAACTACACTAATTACCTCTAATCGCGATTAAGAACTTAAAAGTCACTATTCACCAAACAATTATTTTAATCTCCTTAAACCAAATTTTACTTCTTAATGAAAACCATGTATACCGGATTTTTGAAAATAAAATCACAGAAGTGGCAAATTTTCATTTAAATGAAAAATTAGTTTCTTTAACTACCACTTAGTGGTTTCACTATTCATCAAAAATTGAAGTTTTTTAGAAAAATACCAAAACTTCACCATAAGATATATTTGATATTCTGAATTCAAAAATGATGTATATTTTACAAAATTCAAAACATATAATTTTCATTAATTAATTTAATAATTAATTCATGTTGTCATGACAAATAGCGTGTTTTTATGAAACAATAAGTATCAAAAGATTGACACTAGTTTAAGTCCAATTTCAAAGTGAAATTGATTCAAATGAAAACCATTGGGTTAAATGGTAAAAATATATTCTAATTTCACTTTAAAACTAATTCAAAATATAATCTAATAATATAAATAAATTATATTAAAAAGAGGTTTTGAATTAAAATACAACATTTTTCACTATTCATTAAAAAATGAACTTTATCGGAAAAATACCAAAATTTCACACAAAGTAAATTTTGATGTCCCAATCATAAAGAATAAGTTTATTTTGACAAAAATAGCTTATAAAATTTTCAAAAGTTAGATTTAAAAATGGTTTTCCATTAAAAGGTAGTAAAACAATATTTTAAAAATATTAGTGTATTCCATGCTTAGGATTGGATTTATTTTTATTTTAAGCCTCTAAAACACTATCTAATTCATTAACATGAATAGATAAAAATATCTATTATTCATTAATTACTTGGGATGTTACACTATCTAACCCAGAATTCAACAAAAGGGTCATTTAAATAATGGATCTAGAACCGTTCGACTTCAAGAAAAAAACCAAATTGAAACTCATCATTTGATTTTCATTTCATCCATTTCGTGTTGGAAGAGTGATTTATTTCACCCAAAGAAGACGTTTTTAGATTTATTACAGTAAAAAATGGTCCATAAATGAGGTTTCTAGAAGATTAAACATACAAAAAATGGATGACCCTAGAGAAGATGATTAAACAATGAATGATTTTTTAAATTAATTAATTTAATTATCTAATGAAATAAAACTATTTTACTCAGAAAGGCTCGGAGCATGAGTTAAAACTCATGCTCCCCAAAATTTATTAACAAAAATTAAATGTCAGGTGATTACACGAGGTACAATGAGTTTGTACCACCAAGAGAAAAAATAATAGGAAGAGAAAGTGCCAAAAAAAACCTATAAGTTATCCCCGAGTTGGCGAAAGAGCTCAGCAAGAATCAACCCCAATGCCCAGGTCACCATTGAAATCTTCTGGAAAAATCTAATGGCATGTAATCATACTTGTGTTGTCTGGAAAAATTGGCAGTAGCAGCATAATTTTTTAGGGTGTAGATTCATCATGAAATTCTAGATCAAGAATCAATATTTCAAGCATGAATTGATGGAGGCTCTAGTTGTACTTTCAAATCTTGAATTTCAAACTTCAACTGTGCATAGTCTAGTTCATGTTTTCACTATAGGGTCATACATTTACCATAAATTTCAGTAGGTAGTGGGTAGTCTGTAATACCATATTATAGCTCCTCATACATAATGTATTATCATCAAGTAGCATGAGGGGAATCCATCCACCAGACCTTTAAGGCATATGGAACAACCTACAAAAAACCATTGTCGGATCCAAGGCTTTGAAAAACCACAGTTAGTGACTTCACAGGACACAAGTGAAAGCATAATGCAGACCAAAATAGATCATGAAGATCAATATAAATTATCATGCAAATGAAATGGTGAAACTCAAAGAAAAATACTCCATAATTGTAGCTTTTTGGCTCTTGATTGAAAATATTCCTCCTCGTAAAGGAGAACATGACCATGATCATCACGAAAATAAATCTATTTTAATTTGTGACTTTAATAATAAGTCCATTGTGTATAATAATTATACTCCATCTAGGGTAACCCCTCCGTTTCAGACCCATTGGTGGTATCATATTTCACGTATGATGCACGGTTTGTGAGATATTAATGATTTATTCGTAAAAATTGGAATAAATAAATAATTAAAATAAAAGGGGTTATTTTTTCAACCAATACATCCATACACTAGACGCTTGTAGATTTTATACCCCATCTGGTATAAACCTCACATTTTGGACCCATTGATGGTCTTTTATTTCTCATAAAATGCACTGTTTAAGAGATATTTATTTATTTTTAAGAAAATAATATATTAAATATTATTTAATAAAATTAACTTACAAGAGAGGCATCCAAACGTCTGACTCCTACATAAGTAATACCCAGACTTGGGTAAACAACACATTTCAGATCTAACAGCGGCCTTAGATTTCCCATACAATACACTATATTTGAGATATTAAATTATTTTGAATAAATTATCTACATGTAATATAATATAATTAATATATTCATTCTATCATTGCCTAGGATTTATGGCCCTCAGATTATCAGACTACTTTTTTATGACTATGAAAACATTCCATTAAATATTCAAAAGTTATAACTGGGAATTTTATCTTATATAAAGCCTTTAAACCATTTATTAATTAATTTTTCTGATAACAAATTTAATAAAATAATACCCTGGAAAAGGATGGGATCTTATAGAATGATCCAGTTCCATCCATGCCTTCTATAAATAGTTAATTTTTCATCTACAATGATGATTTGTTTAATGAACTTGTTGTTTCCTAATGTACAATGACAAGGTAATTACTAATGCTTCACATTAGTTGAAACCTCATGAGTTGAATTAACCTTCACATTTTTTAAAATTAGCTATTTTTTTTGCATTAAAATTTTGGAGGCATCATTTTATGGAGTAATGTGTGAAATATTTATTGATCACAAAATATTGAAGTATATATTCACTCATAAATAATTGAAAATGAGACAGAGAGGGTAGATATAAATGAAAAAAGATTATGATTTCATAATCCATTACCATCTTGAGAAAACAAAAAATTGGTAGATGATTTAGGTCAGAAAAATAAAGCTACATTTACCCTAATACATATGGAACAGTATCCCGTTTTTAATAATATGAAAAATTTTGTTTTGGAAGTTGTAATTGATATAAATTCCTTTTTCTTGTTTCATGTGTTGGAGAAATCATCTCTATTGGACATAATTTAGCATGCACGGAAGGAAGACCATGAGTTACAGAAAAATGTAGAATTGGATTGTAACGCCCCGACCCCAGCTACCCAGAGTCGGTGCATTACTTCGTAACATTGGCATGATCACAAGAAAGATCAAATCCCGAAAGACCGATTGGTTTAGTAGCCTTGGAAACACTAGATATAATCATAAAGTTTTACATTACATTTCAAAGTGAAAAACTACAACAACAACAAAGTCTTCATATCCACACTATTAACCCCTCATAATATCCCTGCAAGTCAATCATAATTTACTTCTTCACTACCTGGGAAAAATAAAACATAGAAAAGGGGTGAGCTCAAATGCCCAGTAAGGATAACAATATAGCGGAACATTCAAAATAAGCATAAACATTTAAGGCAATGAATTACTAAAACAAAAGCCTTTTAAACATGAACTTCAACATAGTATGGAAAAAGTAAAATGAAATAATGCCATTTACTTATTCACATGGATATTCTACTAATCGAATAATCACATGCAAAATCAATAACCACTTTCATAATGTTGGAATTCATAATGCTAAACGTTAATTTCTTTGTCTAGGCCTCATCCCAAGACCTAGGGGTTACTTCTAACCGGAACCCAACCCGGAGTGCCTCTAATAACCGGACACCAACCCGGAGTGCCTCTAATAACCGGACACCAACCCGGAGTGCCTCTAATAACCGGACACCAACCCGGAGGGCATACTTTTACCAGTCCCTAACCTGGAGGGCTTACTTTAACCAGTCCCCAACCTGGAGGGCTTACTTTTACCGGTCCCCAACCCGGAACATACTTGTTTAGCACATTCATCTGAAGAAAAGTTTGAAATATAACATAAACATTCGGATTAAAACTAGCATACGAAATGTCAATAGTTTCACCATAAACTATGAATGGTATAAAATAGCACATCCACAGTCAAACATATCACAAAACCTTCAATACAGTATAGAAGTTTTGTATTATAATAAATCAACTTCAAATAAGCGTAAAATCCATTAAAGGATGTTGACGTAGATGAAATCAAAACACTTTTTAGAGAAATATCTCTTTCTATTTTTGAAATCATTTAAGATCCATATAAAATAAAACATTTTCTTGAAAATATTATTGTAAAATTGTAAGGAAAGCTTTGACGATTTTATAACGGCGGAAAATAACCGCACCCGTCGTATAAGTAAAAAAAACATTCTTATCTTAATTCTGTCGAAAAGGTTAAAAAGGACCTTGTTTTGAAAACGACGGAAAGATTCCTTTATAAACCTCTTACAAAAATTCAAACAAGGGTATAAATGAATTTAACCCATATTCTTGTAAATAATAAAAATGTTTTGAAATACATTTCGAAGACACATGGATGTGGATGATAACGAGATCCCAGTAGATTATTACGTATAAACAACCTCGGATAATGAAGAGATTGTGAAATAACCCTTACCTTGTACTTTTCCTTTGTTGGGGTTGGTTAACCTCCTTTAATCTAGGTAACTCACTTTGGTTGGAACCAAAGGACTTCTTGAAATGCTTTCTGCCTAAGGGGAAGCTTCAAGGAGGAGGAGAGGGATTTGGGGAGCTTAGTTGGGCAGAGTTTGGATGAGCCAAGTGGCTTGAGAGGTGTGAGGAAAAGAGAAGGAGGAGTGCCCTTTTATAAGAGGGGTGAGGGGCACTTTTGGAAAAGCTAGAAATATTAATTTATAATAAATTCATATTCGGTTTCCAAAGGCTCCAAAGTTTACTATTCAAAGGATAAGGTGGGTATAGGTCGAAAACAACTCATCCAATAGAATTTAGACAGGTTTGGGTACTTATATTAACCTTATCTTTAAGTATTAACTCTAAGTTAATTAGTTTCACTTTTACAATGTCTCTTTGTATTTTTATATAATATGGTTAATAAACTTACTATATACATCCAAGCTACCCCCAAGTGGTCCATTAATGAGGAACCTATCATAATATAAGTCTCTTGGCCTAACCTTAGATTTTTAGGAATTTAATATCAATTAATAATATAATATTTGTTTTAAGAACTCTTTTATGTCAATTTTGACACTATTCAATAGTTGATTTTTGTGAAACTCATAACAGATTGATTACTTCGAACAAAGTCAATTAAATCAATCCTAATATATCATATTATCCTAGAAAATTAGTTTAATTTATTAAAAGTTTCATATTATATTTATTTGGGTATTTATAATATCAATTATTTTAATTTTTCACTATTATAGTAATTACTGCATCATCATTGTGTCATAAATTAAATAAATTATTTAATGTCTAAAAATTATAAATAAAATATCATTATGTAGGAAATCTTTTTAGCTTTCTAATGAATATTTATAATCGAAAATCCAACATGTATAACCCTATGTAAAAATTGTTCTTCTAAAAGATGTAAGCTTATGCCATTTTTATTTTTATTTTAACTTTATTAATATAATGTGTCCCTACCACATACAAGTGGCTCCAAGGGGTCCCCAAATTGACCCAAGGATGTTCATGGTCGGGTATGTGTCCACCAATAAGGTTAGGACACGTTTTAGGGTAACTTTGTATTATTATAATATTATTTTTTTAACCCTTATTTACCGGATTTACCCTTTAACCATGGTAAATAAAATATTTACCGCAGTAATTATTCAAAATGTGTAAAAATAAAAGTTACATATTTACATAATTTGGACATCCTGATTCCAAATATGGAATCCATTTTCCTAAATTCAAAACACAGAAGTGGCAGAAATTAATTTAAAATTAATTCCCGCTGTCAAAACAAAAAGCGTGTTTTTAAGAGATAATAATTATCAAAAGATTGACACTTGTTTATGTTTGGTTTAATTGTAAAATTATGTCCAATGACCAACATTATATTAAACAGTAAAAATATATTCTAAATATACTTTAAAACCACTCAAATTCATAATTTATCACTATTAATTATTTTGATTAAAAAAGTTGTTTTTAATTAAAATTTAGTAATTTTCACTATTCATCAAAATATGAAAGTTATCCGAAATGTACCAAAATTTCACCTTAGGCTAAATTCGATATTCCGAATCCCAAAATGAAGTCCATTTTCAAATATAAAATATATATAATTTCAAAAAGTAGGTATTACTATTCATAACGGCTAGTTTGATCGGTTGTGGTGTGTGTTAAAACTCGACGTTGCGTACAACACACGCTACTGTTTTATTCAAAGGAAAGCGTACCGTGGAAGCTTGGGATGTTTCATTTTAAATTTTTTGATGTCTCCATTTAGTCAAAAAGTTTAAAATATTGTATTTAAAAAGGTTTCACTATCAAAAGTTGATAAAAGTGCAATACTGAAAATGAATCTGTTCTTGCATTATGACTAAGAAACTCATAATATGGATTCTAAAATTATAAGGATTATATAAAGTTTAAAATTTAGTTAATACTATTCATGACCTCTTTTAATGGCTTTTTTTTTTGGTAAGTCATGGTGAAATTGAACTCAGTGTTGCGTGTAGTGTAAGTTATTGAATTATTTTGAAGAAATAACACACTATGAAATCTTGGGGTGTTACATTCTCCCCTCCTTCAATAAATTGCGTCCTCGCAATTTGAAATTGTTCTTCAAAAATAAAAGGTTGAAAGTAGAAAATATATTTGTGGGAAAACCCACATCGGAAATTGGGTTACTAAAATTTAGTCTTAATATGAGGAAAAGAGAAATCAAAGGGTCACCACCAAATTATGATCTTGATTAGGAGAACATTGGTGGAAATTAGAGACATATAATCGGAGGAAAAACGTAAATATTTATAGGTAGTGATTGAGGTCATCAATCACAAACAAGTGTATAATTGAGGTCCTTAAATTCAACAATCTATGATGATTTGAAATACCATCGGTTCAACAAAACATAGGGTATTAAGATAACACATTTTTGAAGTTTCAAAATATCTTATTTGAAATCCCACATCGAAAAATGAATTAATGAGGCCTCTATTTAAAATAAAGAGTCAAAAGTATGAAGATTACCGAAAATAACACATACTAGGGTTCCATGTAGGAAAATATGGATATGGAAGAAAAATCTAACCATCAATTATCTGATGGAGAGTGGTAGAGAACATGGCTATGAAAAGGCCAACAATCCCAAAGCCATAAATTTGTGATGATTTAAGGTACCATCTAGGACAACATTTTTGTTCTAAGTTTCTATTATTAATATTGAGGAATTTATTTATGAGATTGGCTAAGATAATAAGGAGATATAATTACTTTATAATTAGAATTTTACCCATTAATAAATTTCTACCACAAACTCATCTTTCACTCTAAAAGATAATAGAACGTAAATTTTTTTTTTCTATTTATACTATTCGTACAGGGTTCCAAAATAAATGAATTTATAATTCATCTACCAGATCTTTTTTAAAAAAAAACTACATTATTTAATTCAGGACATCTCGTGGGACAGTGGTAGGTGATACACCCGTGTTGCCCTTCGGTTGCGGGTTCAAGTCTCGCAGCCTTGCCGGACGCGACGGGTTGTCGCCCGACCTCCGGGTTGTCCTTTTATGGAAATCCAAAATAATCCAAACTAGAACTATCCAAAATACTTCTATCCAAACTCACAGTCCAACATTTATAAGGAAGGTAAACATAATATAGATCCTTTTTACCCCGTAATAGCATATGAATACCTTCATCATGTACTACCATATTCCTTATTGGTTATATTCATGTTCCCTTATTCCATATAGAATGCTGGATATACTTCATTAATCCAAAAATGTTTTAAACCCCAACAATGATGGAATATACAAATCATTAATCAGCTTCAAGGTAGTAAATAATATCCAATATAATTTATCCAAATCAATCATGTATTATTCTAAAATCACTAACTCGGTATCAGAACCATATTATGGTTTATCTTTCTCTCAACCATATATTTTCCAAAAATTTATCCTGCTATTGAGTCACTTTTCTTTGTTCCACACAATCTCAAGTCCTTAATGAAATAGTACTGCAGTACAATTCTTATATACTCCATAATCATTATAACAAGTACATTGTTGATACAACACTCAATTGTCATAATCAACATAAGAACTCTAATCATTCCTCTTCATCTGTGGTAGTATCATAACTTGATTATTATCCAATAGCATCATTTGCGGCATAGTCTGATGACTGGGACATTGGTTCTCGTAGTGTCCAAACTCCTTGCAAATGAAGCATTGTACATTTGAAACCATTTTCTTACCCTTGCAGTCACGTAATTTGTGCCCTTTTCCTCCACACTTATAACAAACTCCCATTCCTTTCAGGCAAGTTCCAGGGTGTTTCTTTCCACAGTTACCACATATGGGAAAATTCTTCTTTTCCCTCTTCCCTTTATCCATCTTTCTCTCTTCTATCCTTTTCTTCTCTTGCTTCCCTTCAAAGCCATAGGACTCAGTAAACTCTTTACTTATCTTATAAACACATGATATTATTTCTTCGTATGATGATAATACATGGGAGACTATTTCTCTTATAAATTCTAGCTTAAGACCATGAAAGATATGATCCTTCCTTCTCTTTGGATCATGTGCATTTCTGGAGTTCTCATTCCTTCTACTGGGTGCCATTTCCTAACAATGGAATACACTAGATCAGTTTATGAATCAAAATACATAATACCATACTTATAAAACACTTAACATAAATTGAACTATTTATGGATATAATCCATAATCATAAAAATGTTTTCTTTGAGGAAGTATATACTCATAAACCCTTCATAATGATTTGTAAAGAAAATGAGAGTTATCCTAAGCATATCCCCCGGGAGTGTCGTAACCAAGAGTGCAGCAAGGCCCGTTGTCGTGCACCAGTTCCCGTTCGAGTCTAGCTCAAAGCGGTGTTTTCGGGTTTTACCCCTAGGTACATCTGTGCCAGAGCCGCCTCTACCTGCTCGTATCCAGACAGGGATGTATTGCTCGGAAAACTCACAAAATCTCTACAATACCAAAATTCTAGGAAGTTCTTCTATACTAATCCTCAAAGTTCATCTTAGGTCTACGTGCTCTAATCAGAGTTTATCTAAATCTAGCTTCCAAGGTTTGTACTAAACTTCCTCTGATACCAACTGTAACGCCCCGACCCCAGCTACCCAGAGTCGGTGCATTACTTCGTAACATTGGCATGATCACAAGAAAGATCAAATCCCGAAAGACCGATTGGTTTAGTAGCCTTGGAAACACTAGATATAATCATAAAGTTTTACATTACATTTCAAAGTGAAAAACTACAACAACAACAAAGTCTTCATATACACACTATTAACCCCTCATAATATCCCTGCAAGTCAATCATAATTTACTTCTTCACTACCTGGGAAAAATAAAACATAGAAAAGGGGTGAGCTCAAATGCCCAGTAAGGATAACAATATAGCGGAACATTCAAAATAAGCATAAACATTTAAGGCAATGAATTACTAAAACAAAAGCCTTTTAAACATGAACTTCAACATAGTATGGAAAAAGTAAAATGAAATAATGCCATTTACTTATTCACATGGATATTCTACTAATCGAATAATCACATGCAAAATCAATAACCACTTTCATAATGTTGGAATGCATAATGCTAAACGTTAATTTCTTTGTCTAGGCCTCATCCCAAGACCTAGGGGTTACTTCTAACCGGAACCCAACCCGGAGTGCCTCTAATAACCGGACACCAACCCGGAGTGCCTCTAATAACCGGACACCAACCCGGAGTGCCTCTAATAACCGGACACCAACCCGGAGGGCATACTTTTACCAGTCCCTAACCTGGAGGGCTTACTTTAACCAGTCCCCAACCTGGAGGGCTTACTTTTACCGGTCCCCAACCCGGAACATACTTGTTTAGCACATTCATCTGAAGAAACGTTTGAAATATAACATAAACATTCGGATTAAAACTAGCATACGAAATGTCAATAGTTTCACCATAAACTATGAATGGTATAAAATAGCACATCCACAGTCAAACATATCACAAAACCTTCAATACAGTATAGAAGTTTTGTATTATAATAAATCAACTTCAAATAAGCGTAAAATCCATTAAAGGATGTTGACGTAGATGAAATCAAAACACTTTTTAGAGAAATATCTCTTTCTATTTTTGAAATCATTTAAGATCCATATAAAATAAAACATTTTCTTGAAAATATTATTGTAAAATTGTAAGGAAAGCTTTGACGATTTTATAACGGCGGAAAATAACCGCACCCGCCGTATAAGTAAAAAAAACATTCTTATCTTAATTCTGTCGAAAAGGTTAAAAAGGACCTTGTTTTGAAAACGACGGAAAGATTCCTTTATAAACCCCTTACAAAAAGTCAAACAAGGGTATAAATGAATTTAACCCATATTCTTGTAAATAATAAAAATGTTTTGAAATACATTTCGAAGACACATGGATGTGGATGATAACGAGATCCCAGTAGATTATTACGTATAAACAACCTCGGATAATGAAGATATTGTGAAATAACCCTTACCTAGTACTTTTCCTTTGTTGGGGTTGGTTAACCTCCTTTAATCTAGGTAACTCACTTTGGTTGGAACCAAAGGACTTCTTGAAATGCTTTCTGCCTAAGGGGAAGCTTCAAGGAGGAGGAGAGGGATTTGGGGAGCTTAGTTGGGCAGAGTTTGGACGAGCCAAGTGGCTTGAGAGGTGTGAGGAAAAGAGAAGGAGGAGTGCCCTTTTATAAGAGGGGTGAGGGGCACTTTTGGAAAAGCTAGAAATATTAATTTATAATAAATTCATATTCGGTTTCCAAAGGCTCCAAAGTTTACTATTCAAAGGATAAGGTGGGTATAGGTCGAAAACAACTCATCCAATAGAATTTAGACAGGTTTGGGTACTTATATTAACCTTATCTTTAAGTATTAACTCTAAGTTAATTAGTTTCACTTTTACAATGTCTCTTTGTATTTTTATATAATATGGTTAATAAACTTACTATATACATCCAAGCGACCCCCAAGTGGTCCATTAATGAGGAACCTATCATAATATAAGTCTCTTGGCCGAACCTTAGATTTTTAGGAATTTAATATCAATTAATAATATAATATTTGTTTTAAGAACTCTTTTATGTCAATTTTGACACTATTCAATAGTTGATTTTTGTGAAACTCATAACAGATTGATTACTTCGAACAAAGTCAATTAAATCAATCCTAATATATCATATTATCCTATAAAATTAGTTTAATTCATTAAAAGTTTCATATTATATTTATTTGAGTATTTATAATATCAATTATTTTAATTTTTCACTATTATAGTAATTACTGCATCATCATTGTGTCATAAATTAAATAAATTATTTAATGTCTAAAAATTATAAATAAAATATCATTATGTAGGAAATCTTTTTAGCTTTCTAATGAATATTTATAATCGAAAATCCAACATGTATAACCCTATGTAAAAATTGTTCTTCTAAAAGATGTAAGCTTATGCCATTTTTATTTTTATTTTAACTTTATTAATATAATGTGTCCCTACCACATACAAGTGGCTCCAAGGGGTCCCCAAATTGACCCAAGGATGTTCATGGTCGGGTATGTGTCCACCAATAAGGTTAGGACACGTTTTAGGGTAACTTTGTATTATTATAATATTATTTTTTTAACCCTTATTTACCGGATTTACCCTTTAACCATGGTAAATAAAATATTTACCGCAGTAATTATTCAAAATGTGTAAAAATAAAAGTTACCTATTTACATAATTTGGACATCCTGATTCCAAATATGGAATCCATTTTCCTAAATTCAAAACACAGAAGTGGCAGAAATTAATTTAAAATTAATTCCCGCTGTCAAAACAAAAAGCGTGTTTTTAAGAGATAATAACTATCAAAAGATTGACACTTGTTTATGTTTGGTTTAATTGTAAAATTATGTCCAATGACCAACATTATATTAAACAGTAAAAATATATTCTAAATATACTTTAAAACCACTCAAATTCATAATTTATCACTATTAATTATTTTGATTAAAAAAGTTGTTTTTAATTAAAATTTAGTAATTTTCACTATTCATCAAAATATGAAAGTTATCCGAAATGTACCAAAATTTCACCTTAGGCTAAATTCGATATTCCGAATCCCAAAATGAAGTCCATTTTCAAATATAAAATATATATAATTTCAAAAAGTAGGTATTACTATTCATAACGGCTAGTTTGATCGGTTGTGGTGTGTGTTAAAACTCGACGTTGCGTACAACACACGCTACTGTTTTATTCAAAGGAAAGCGTACCGTGGAAGCTTGGGATGTTTCATTTTAAATTTTTTGATGTCTCCATTTAGTCAAAAAGTTTAAAATATTGTATTTAAAAAGGTTTCACTATCAAAAGTTGATAAAAGTGCAATACTGAAAATGAATCTGTTCTTGCATTATGACTAAGAAACTCATAATATGGATTCTAAAATTATAAGGATTATATAAAGTTTAAAATTTAGTTAATACTATTCATGACCTCTTTTAATGGCTTTTTTTTTTGGTAAGTCATGGTGAAATTGAACTCAGTGTTGCGTGTAGTGTAAGTTATTGAATTATTTTGAAGAAATAACACACTATGAAATCTTGGGGTGTTACATTCTCCCCTCCTTCAATAAATTGCGTCCTCGCAATTTGAAATTGTTCTTCAAAAATAAAAGGTTGAAAGTAGAAAATATATTTGTGGGAAAACCCACATCGGAAATTGGGTTACTAAAATTTAGTCTTAATATGAGGAAAAGAGAAATCAAAGGGTCACCACCAAATTATGATCTCGATTAGGAGAACATTGGTGGAAATTAGAGACATATAATCGGAGGAAAAACGTAAATATTTATAGGTAGTGATTGAGGTCATCAATCACAAACAAGTGTATAATTGAGGTCCTTAAATTCAACAATCTATGATGATTTGAAATACCATCGGTTCAACAAAACATAGGGTATTAAGATAACACATTTTTGAAGTTTCAAAATATCTTATTTGAAATCCCACATCGAAAAATGAATTAATGAGGCCTCTATTTAAAATAAAGAGTCAAAAGTATGAAGATTACCGAAAATAACACATACTAGGGTTCCATGTAGGAAAATATGGATATGGAAGAAAAATCTAACCATCAATTATCTGATGGAGAGTGGTAGAGAACATGGCTATGAAAAGGCCAACAATCCCAAAGCCATAAATTTGTGATGATTTAAGGTACCATCTAGGACAACATTTTTGTTCTAAGTTTCTATTATTAATATTGAGGAATTTATTTATGAGATTGGCTAAGATAATAAGGAGATATAATTACTTTATAATTAGAATTTTACCCATTAATAAATTTCTACCACAAACTCATCTTTCACTCTAAAAGATAATAGAACGTAAAATTTTTTTTTCTATTTATACTATTCGTACAGGGTTCCAAAATAAATGAATTTATAATTCATCTACCAGATCTTTTTTAAAAAAAACTACATTATTTAATTCAGGACATCTCGTGGGACAGTGGTAGGTGATACACCCGTGTTGCCCTTCGGTTGCGGGTTCAAGTCTCGCAGCCTTGCCGGACGCGACGGGTTGTCGCCCGACCTCCGGGTTGTCCTTTTATGGAAATCCAAAATAATCCAAACTAGAACTATCCAAAATACTTCTATCCAAACTCACAGTCCAACATTTATAAGGAAGGTAAACATAATATAGATCCTTTTTACCCCGTAATAGCATATGAATACCTTCATCATGTACTACCATATTCCTTATTGGTTATATTCATGTTCCCTTATTCCATATAGAATGCTGGATATACTTCATTAATCCAAAAATGTTTTAAACCCCAACAATGATGGAATATACAAATCATTAATCAGCTTCAAGGTAGTAAATAATATCCAATATAATTTATCCAAATCAATCATGTATTATTCTAAAATCACTAACTCGGTATCAGAACCATATTATGGTTTATCTTTCTCTCAACCATATATTTTCCAAAAATTTATCCTGCTATTGAGTCACTTTTCTTTGTTCCACACAATCTCAAGTCCTTAATGAAATAGTACTGCAGTACAATTCTTATATACTCCATAATCATTATAACAAGTACATTGTTGATACAACACTCAATTGTCATAATCAACATAAGAACTCTAATCATTCCTCTTCATCTGTGGTAGTATCATAACTTGATTATTATCCAATAGCATCATTTGCGGCATAGTCTGATGACTGGGACATTGGTTCTCGTAGTGTCCAAACTCCTTGCAAATGAAGCATTGTACATTTGAAACCATTTTCTTACCCTTGCAGTCACGTAATTTGTGCCCTTTTCCTCCACACTTATAACAAACTCCCATTCCTTTCAGGCAAGTTCCAGGGTGTTTCTTTCCACAGTTACCACATATGGGAAAATTCTTCTTTTCCCTCTTCCCTTTATCCATCTTTCTCTCTTCTATCCTTTTCTTCTCTTGCTTCCCTTCAAAGCCATAGGACTCAGTAAACTCTTTACTTATCTTATAAACACATGATATTATTTCTTCGTATGATGATAATACATGGGAGACTATTTCTCTTATAAATTCTAGCTTAAGACCATGAAAGATATGATCCTTCCTTCTCTTTGGATCATGTGCATTTCTGGAGTTCTCATTCCTTCTACTGGGTGCCATTTCCTAACAATGGAATACACTAGATCAGTTTATGAATCAAAATACATAATACCATACTTATAAAACACTTAACATAAATTGAACTATTTATGGATATAATCCATAATCATAAAAATGTTTTCTTTGAGGAAGTATATACTCATAAACCCTTCATAATGATTTGTAAAGAAAATGAGAGTTATCCTAAGCATATCCCCCGGGAGTGTCGTAACCAAGAGTGCAGCAAGGCCCGTTGTCGTGCACCAGTTCCCATTCGAGTCTAGCTCAAAGCGGTGTTTTCGGGTTTTACCCCTAGGTACATCTGTGCCAGAGCCGCCTCTACCTGCTCGTATCCAGACAGGGATGTATTGCTCGGAAAACTCACAAAATCTCTACAATACCAAAATTCTAGGAAGTTCTTCTATACTAATCCTCAAAGTTCATCTTAGGTCTACGTGCTCTAATCAGAGTTTATCTAAATCTAGCTTCCAAGGTTTGTACTAAACTTCCTCTGATACCAACTGTAACGCCCCGACCCCAGCTACCCAGAGTCGGTGCATTACTTCGTAACATTGGCATGATCACAAGAAAGATCAAATCCCGAAAGACCGATTGGTTTAGTAGCCTTGGAAACACTAGATATAATCATAAAGTTTTACATTACATTTCAAAGTGAAAAACTACAACAACAACAAAGTCTTCATATCCACACTATTAACCCCTCATAATATCCCTGCAAGTCAATCATAATTTACTTCTTCACTACCTGGGAAAAATAAAACATAGAAAAGGGGTGAGCTCAAATGCCCAGTAAGGATAACAATATAGCGGAACATTCAAAATAAGCATAAACATTTAAGGCAATGAATTACTAAAACAAAAGCCTTTTAAACATGAACTTCAACATAGTATGGAAAAAGTAAAATGAAATAATGTCATTTACTTATTCACATGGATATTCTACTAATCGAATAATCACATGCAAAATCAATAACCACTTTCATAATGTTGGAATGCATAATGCTAAACGTTAATTTCTTTGTCTAGGCCTCATCCCAAGACCTAGGGGTTACTTCTAACCGGAACCCAACCCGGAGTGCCTCTAATAACCGGACACCAACCCGGAGTGCCTCTAATAACCGGACACCAACCCGGAGTGCCTCTAATAACCTGACACCAACCCGGAGGGCATACTTTTACCAGTCCCTAACCTGGAGGGCTTACTTTAACCAGTCCCCAACCTGGAGGGCTTACTTTTACCGGTCCCCAACCCGGAACATACTTGTTTAGCACATTCATCTGAAGAAACGTTTGAAATATAACATAAACATTCGGATTAAAACTAGCATACGAAATGTCAATAGTTTCACCATAAACTATGAATGGTATAAAATAGCACATCCACAGTCAAACATATCACAAAACCTTCAATACAGTATAGAAGTTTTGTATTATAATAAATCAACTTCAAATAAGCGTAAAATCCATTAAAGGATGTTGACGTAGATGAAATCAAAACACTTTTTAGAGAAATATCTCTTTCTATTTTTGAAATCATTTAAGATCCATATAAAATAAAACATTTTCTTGAAAATATTATTGTAAAATTGTAAGGAAAGCTTTGACGATTTTATAACGGCGGAAAATAACCGCACCCGCCGTATAAGTAAAAAAAACATTCTTATCTTAATTCTGTCGAAAAGGTTAAAAAGGACCTTGTTTTGAAAACGACGGAAAGATTCCTTTATAAACCTCTTACAAAAAGTCAAACAAGGGTATAAATGAATTTAACCCATATTCTTGTAAATAATAAAAATGTTTTGAAATACATTTCGAAGACACATGGATGTGGATGATAACGAGATCCCAGTAGATTATTACGTATAAACAACCTCGGATAATGAAGATATTGTGAAATAACCCTTACCTTGTACTTTTCCTTTGTTGGGGTTGGTTAACCTCCTTTAATCTAGGTAACTCACTTTGGTTGGAACCAAAGGACTTCTTGAAATGCTTTCTGCCTAAGGGGAAGCTTCAAGGAGGAGGAGAGGGATTTGGGGAGCTTAGTTGGGCAGAGTTTGGACGAGCCAAGTGGCTTGAGAGGTGTGAGGAAAAGAGAAGGAGGAGTGCCCTTTTATAAGAGGGGTGAGGGGCACTTTTGGAAAAGCTAGAAATATTAATTTATAATAAATTCATATTCGGTTTCCAAAGGCTCCAAAGTTTACTATTCAAAGGATAAGGTGGGTATAGGTCGAAAACAACTCATCCAATAGAATTTAGACAGGTTTGGGTACTTATATTAACCTTATCTTTAAGTATTAACTCTAAGTTAATTAGTTTCACTTTTACAATGTCTCTTTGTATTTTTATATAATATGGTTAATAAACTTACTATATACATCCAAGCGACCCCCAAGTGGTCCATTAATGAGGAACCTATCATAATATAAGTCTCTTGGCCGAACCTTAGATTTTTAGGAATTTAATATCAATTAATAATATAATATTTGTTTTAAGAACTCTTTTATGTCAATTTTGACACTATTCAATAGTTGATTTTTGTGAAACTCATAACAGATTGATTACTTCGAACAAAGTCAATTAAATAAATCCTAATATATCATATTATCCTAGAAAATTAGTTTAATTCATTAAAAGTTTCATATTATATTTATTTGGGTATTTATAATATCAATTATTTTAATTTTTCACTATTATAGTAATTACTGCATCATCATTGTGTCATAAATTAAATAAATTATTTAATGTCTAAAAATTATAAATAAAATATCATTATGTAGGAAATCTTTTTATCTTTCTAATGAATATTTATAATCGAAAATCCAACATGTATAACCCTATGTAAAAATTGTTCTTCTAAAAGATGTAAGCTTATGCCATTTTTATTTTTATTTTAACTTTATTAATATAATGTGTCCCTACCACATACAAGTGGCTCCAAGGGGTCCCCAAATTGACCCAAGGATGTTCATGGTCGGGTATGTGTCCACCAATAAGGTTAGGACACGTTTTAGGGTAACTTTGTATTATTATAATATTATTTTTTTAACCCTTATTTACCGGATTTACCCTTTAACCATGGTAAATAAAATATTTACCGCAGTAATTATTCAAAATGTGTAAAAATAAAAGTTACCTATTTACATAATTTGGACATCCTGATTCCAAATATGGAATCCATTTTCCTAAATTCAAAACACAGAAGTGGCAGAAATTAATTTAAAATTAATTCCCGCTGTCAAAACAAAAAGCGTGTTTTTAAGAGATAATAATTATCAAAAGATTGACACTTGTTTATGTTTGGTTTAATTGTAAAATTATGTCCAATGACCAACATTATATTAAACAGTAAAAATATATTCTAAATATACTTTAAAACCACTCAAATTCATAATTTATCACTATTAATTATTTTGATTAAAAAAGTTGTTTTTAATTAAAATTTAGTAATTTTCACTATTCATCAAAATATGAAAGTTATCCGAAATGTACCAAAATTTCACCTTAGGCTAAATTCGATATTCCGAATCCCAAAATGAAGTCCATTTTCAAATATAAAATATATATAATTTCAAAAAGTAGGTATTACTATTCATAACGGCTAGTTTGATCGGTTGTGGTGTGTGTTAAAACTCGACGTTGCGTACAACACACGCTACTGTTTTATTCAAAGGAAAGCGTACCGTGGAAGCTTGGGATGTTTCATTTTAAATTTTTTGATGTCTCCATTTAGTCAAAAAGTTTAAAATATTGTATTTAAAAAGGTTTCACTATCAAAAGTTGATAAAAGTGCAATACTGAAAATGAATCTGTTCTTGCATTATGACTAAGAAACTCATAATATGGATTCTAAAATTATAAGGATTATATAAAGTTTAAAATTTAGTTAATACTATTCATGACCTCTTTTAATGGCTTTTTTTTTTGGTAAGTCATGGTGAAATTGAACTCAGTATTGCGTGTAGTGTAAGTTATTGAATTATTTTGAAGAAATAACACACTATGAAATCTTGGGGTGTTACATGGATAATTCATTTAAGTTTCTTAAATTTAACATTGATAAAGATTGTGACTTGAGATTTGGGAAGAGATTATTTTTTCCCAATGATTCAAAATTGGTGAAATATTTGTTATGTGAATCAAATAGTTCTCCATTTTTAGTTCATCTTATTAGTAATAAGATATATAGAGTACCTGAAGTATATTATCAGTGGAATGGAATGAGAAGAGATATTGATAACATTAACTAGACATTTTTGACATGTAAATAGGTTAATGGAGAGTGAAATTTCCCAAAGGGAATGCATCAGTCTTTTCTTATGCTTGAGTGGAAGTGGAAAAATATTAATATTGATTTTAGAGTGGAATAACCAAATACATCTCTAGGTAACAATTTTATTTGGGTTATTGTTTATCTACTAAATAAATATGTACATTTTCTTCATATACAAGACATTATGTCTCTAGATAAAATTTATTGGTTGTTTCCTTAAAATATATTAAGGTTAAATGAATTTTCTGTTCCTATTATATCAGATCACAAACTCAAGATCACTTTTAACTTTTGTAAAGGCCTCCATAAGTCTTTGGGAACTAAATTAAATTTTAGCAGAACCTTTCATCTTCATTCTTATGGAGTGTTTAAATGAAAAATTAAAACCTTTGAGGATTTATTACATGCTTTTTCAAATGATTTCTAGGTAATTTGTCTTGAACATCTTTCTTTGGTTGAGTTTTCTTATAATAATAGTTTTCATTCTAGTATACAAATGGACACATTTGAGGCATTATATAGAATTCAATGTTGAAATACAACATTGTTGGGATGAAGTAGGTGAAAGGATATTGATGGGACCTGATTTGGTAGAGGATATGGTAGATAAATCTCAATTTATTAAAGGAAACATGAGGATAGATCAAACCAAGTTGAAAACGTATGCTGAAAATTAGAGGAATGCACTTTCTTTTGAAGTAGGAGATCATGACTTTGTCAAAGTTTCTCTATGGAAAAGTGTAATGTGTTTTTGAAAAAAATGGAAGATGAGTCCATAGTTCATTGGACCCTATGAAATCCTAGATAATTTTAGACAAGTTTCCCATCGAGTGTCTTTAACTATGAGTTTATCCTAGCTGCACAATTTTTTATTGTTTCAATGTTAAGAAATTATATGTCAGATCCATGTCTTATTTTGAAACCTGAAGTAGTTCAGATGGAATAGAATATTTCTTATGATGAAGAGATAGTACAATTTCTTGACCATATAGATAATGTTTTATAGAATAATTTGATTTATATGGTTAAGGTTTTATTAAAAAACCATATGATTGATAGGGAACATGGTAATCTAAAAACATTAAGATTGGAAAATATCACCACTTATTTAATAAGTGAACAAAATTGTGAGGGAAAAATTTTCAAGGGGGAAAATGTAACAACCCAGGTAATGATATAATATGTTTAAAATATTTTATAATTTTTTTAAATTCATCCAACATATTTTAAAGGCATAATATTATAATAAATCTAGTTTTACACTTTAAAATGTATTTTTCCTGAAAAGTAGTTGTACCACCTTTTTATGGAATTATTAATTTAAATATAGTATTTCACTTTTAAAAAAATTAATTTGAGAAAATAAACAGCTTATTTGAAATAGGAATATAAAAATTTTCGTGGGTTGAATTCTTGTTATTTTTTTGATAAGTCTCATGTTTTATTGATTAGTGAAAAATACTGCATTTTAATTGAAATCCAATTTTTCATAAAATTTATTTTAAGGATAAATTATATTTTTGAATGTTTCTAATGTATAGTTGGATCATTTTTTGTCAGTTAATCTAATTTATGTCATTGGAATAAATTTTACATTGAAATTATAAATAAAACCATTGTGAACTTTGTGAACTTTTTGGTTTTAAAAATTTGTTTTCTTATTCCGTCAATGAGATTAATTTTTAACTAATCTATAAAATTATAGTGTTATGAGTTTTTGAACATATATTCTCTATTTGGAATTAAAAGGCCCATATTTGGTAAATAGGTCCCTTTATTTTTAGAAAATATGAATAGTAAATTTAGTATTTTTTTAAATTACAATAGTTAAGGGTAAATTGGATAATTAAGAGTAAAAATAATATTATATATTTTAGAAAATTACCCTAACTTTTTATTAATTTCATTGGATGAGTCTATGGATAAAAAAAATCATAATTTGGCTTAATTTATATCTTTTTTATGAAACATGGATGATAGTATGACATTTATAATATTATATTCAAGAAAATGTACATTCTATCACAATTTTATTTTTAACAAGTAAAATAATTTCAATATGTGGATATATAGTGGATTTGATTGACTATAAATAGTATTTCTATAAGGAACCGGCCTTAAAACATTACATAATCATGAATTAAATGAATAATTCACGTAGAGGATATTTTTAGGTTTAGAGTTTTAGAGAATTAGGACATAACTATTACATCTCAAAAGATTACAAAGTAGACACTTCTACTAAGTTCCCAGAAAATAAAAACTCTTAAAAAGAAACATGTCTAGTTCCATGTTTTATATAGCATGTCTTCCCATGATCCCATTCGTGACCCTATTCATCTTTAAGTCCTGTGGAAAACATTTCAAAAAATTGGGATGAGTATAAAAAAGCCCAGTAAAGGATACACAAAGAAGGAAAACTGTTAGTTTTTTCAAAACAACAAGTAAGCCATGAATACTTTATCAAAGTAATACTTTTAGCCTTTATGAAGTAGTAAACACTCTTCACTGAATAAAAGATCACTACTTACCCTTTGTAACCAAAATATTACCATAAAACCCAAATAAAAACACATAACATTTAAAGGTAACTTGGGATATAAACATACTTAAATGGAATAACCATACGGTCGACTTCCACACATATCACTACATGGAATAGCCATACGGCCGACTTCCATACCCAATTCATTGGAATTTATAACATAACCACTCGTCCTGGTATTCACGACACCACCCGTCATTTGGTTTATCACATAACCACCCGTCAAATTTCCAAGTACCATTATAAAATCATAACACATAAAACAATTATAAAGGAAAGAAAAAATTTACAAATTTTAAGAACAATATATCACTTAAATATATTGACATAAAAAATCCATTATCAAAACCATTATCAATACCAAAATACAAAAAAAAAGTATATTTTACATTTAAAAATATTATGACTTGTTGAGGAATCCAAAGATCAAATAATACTCGCGGCGGCTGAAAGGTCATTGTCACCGCGTATGTTAAAAAGAAACATACATTTTGTCGTTTAGTAAAATGATTCGTATAGAAAAGATTAATTTTCAATAAAAGTAGAAGTAAAAGGGGTTTATACAGCATATAAAATAAAGTCTTCTATTTAGAACAAAATATACCTCAGTGAAAAGAGATTGAGACGAAGTCCCTTACAAAGTCGGTATCCTTAGATTAAGGATAAATAAATTACATGATTATGTGTGAAAAATATAAATACACCCAATATAAGATCATATTAAGTTTAAAACAATCAGTGGTTATCCACATATATTCATAGTATGACATAATCAAGAAATAGAGGTTTAACCCAAATAATTGAAATTGAGTTAAGAAGTTCCCTTGCAAAAATTCGACACCCTAACGACGTCACTTCAAAATTCATAGAATTAGTTGATGAGAGGGAAAATGGTATCTCATCACTTGGACATAAATGTTACATCAATAATGATATATAAGAACATATCCCAACATAATAAGATGTAAATTAAAATACATAACAAAAGAAGTCTTTTAAAAAAGGAGGGTGAAAGGTTCCCATACCGAATTGGGTATCTTTCGAAACATAAACCCCATGAAAGAAAGACTATACAACATTGACGTAAATACCCATAAACGAAATTATATTACACAAAGAGTAGAATAATGGAAATTTCATACAAAAATCAAATGAAATGGTGGAAAATATAGCATAAATCTCACGGGAATAAAAGTGAGATGAAAAATCCCTTATGAAAACTCGGTAGCCTAACGGTGCCACTTAAAACTTCCAAAAATGGATTTATGAGATAAAATAGGGTACCTCGTAATATGAACATAAAAATTACAGTATTAGGAATATAAAAGAACATCCCAAACATAATAAATATGAGCTTAAAATAAATGACATAAAAGAGAGTACTTAAAAATAAAGAGAGAGGTATTATCCCTTACCTCGTGTCCGGCTTGAATCGATCGTTCTTTAATCTCCTGAATAATAAACTAGAGTTAATTTATACTTTATTAAGAACCTTTTTTAAGTTAATTATTTATTTTATATCATTTATTACCATTTTATGAACATTATTTAATTATTTAAGTTAATAACGGTCATTTTGTCGATCATTGGTACTTGAGTCCAAAATAAAATTCTTATAATTACAAGTTATTCATGGGGTAAAATATCCATTATATCCAGAATTATATTCATGATGTAGATATCATATATATCATATATTTCCATTAAATACTTTCATTTATAATATCACATAACATTTAGAGGTAAGAAATGAAATGCAACGTTTATGGAGATGGTAAGTCATACGTACGCATGAACGCTACTTTAATTTCTATTTCGTATTTAAAGAAATTAAAACTAAATGATATATATATATATATATATTATAATTATAGTATAATATAAATGTTATATAGGTCACAAAATCTCATTAATTTAATTCTTTATACATTCCATGTATTGCATGAACGAGTCACATCACTTGAGGGGCGGTAGTCCACACTTCCTCAAATGAAATTATCGCATTTTCACAACATGAAAAGAATAAAGGTATGTTTTAAATGTAAAATACAGAAGCATAGAGAGGAAAAAAATATAATATATATCATAAATAAATATAGTTCCATCATAATGGCCACCATGAGAGGTGGTAGGAGAAGATAGAACAATCATCGTTTTGTGAGGCAGTAATTCTCCATCCACGGAAACAGTATGTTCTTTAACCATTAGACGGAGGTGTGTGTAAGTGTAGCTCTAATAAATCTCATAAAAAATCCTAGTATATTTAAGATACTGGTGTTGTTACAAAATAAAGGAATAAAAAGATTTTAGGGGGTTGGAGAAGCAAAATAAAACAAAAGAACATAAGAGAGGACATTACCTTTAAATCGGGTAACTCCATTTAGTTTGAACCAAAAGGGTTTCTTGAAGAGATTTCTGCATAAGGTAATGCTTCTAGGATGAATAGAGGGATTCGGAGAGATAAAATGAGCTGAGTTTGGTCGAGCCAAATGCTTTAGAGGTGTGGGTAAGGGGGTAGAGGTGAGGGCCTTTATAAGATGGAGGAGGGGCACTCTTGGAATGTCTTGAAAAGTTAATTTATTATAAAATGATTTTTGGATATTAAAGGTCACACAATTATATATTTCAAGGATAAGGTGATAAGGGTTCAAAATACAAACATCCAATAGGTTTTTTATAATTTTATTACTTAGATTTTACCGTATATTCTTATTTTATTTAAATCGTTCATTAATGAGGCAATCACTGCACCATCATGGTGTCATAAATAAATTTATTTATATAATGTCTAAAAACTTAAAAAAATATCATGAGGTAATAAATTGTTTTAGATTTCTAATGAATATTTATAGTCAAAAATATGACTTGTATAACCCCATGTAAAAATTGTTTTAGTAAAACAATACATGTTTGTGACATTTTTATTTTAACTTCAAATAAAACGTTATTCATGACATTTTCATACCAAAGTGGCTCCATGGGGTCCCCAAGTTGACCCGTGGATTGTCTTGGTTGTCCATGACTCATCCAATAAGGGTAGTACATGTTTCAAGTTCATTTCATATTATTATAACATTATATTTACCTTAAATTACACTAATTACCTTTAATCGTGATTAATAAAACTTAAAGTTACTATTCACCAAAAAAATTATTTAAATCCCATTGAACCAAATTTTACATCCTAAAGACAACCATGTATGTCATATTTTTGAAATTCAAATCACAGAAGTGGTACAGTTAAATTTTAACGAAAAATCAGTTTTTTATCTACCACTTAGTGGTTTCACTATTCATCAAAAATTGAAATTTTTCAGAAAAATATAAAAAATTCACCCTAAGCTATATTTGATATTCCAAATTCAAAAATGATTTCTATTTTACAAAATTAAAAACATATAAGTTTCATTAATTAATTTAATAATTAATTTCCGCTGTCAAAACAAATAGTTGTTTTTAAGAAACAATGTCTATTAAAAGATTGACACTAGTTTAAGTCCAATTTCAAAGTGAAATTAATTAAAATTACCACCATTTGATTAAATAGTAAAAATATATTCTAATTTCACTTTAAAACCAATTCAAAAGATTATTGAATCATATAAATAAATTAGATTAAAAAGGGGTTTTGAATTAAAATACAACATTTTTCACTTATTCATTAAAAAATGGACTTTATAAAAAAAACCTACACAAAGTAAATTTGATGTATCGATTATAAAGAAGGATTTAATTTGGTCCAATATAACATATAAAATGGTCAAAATTTGGATTCACAAAGGTTTCCCATCAAAAGGCAGTTAATCGACCTCTTAAAGAATATTATAATATTTACTCTTAAAATTGGATTCATTCGCATTTTAAGCCTCTAACATTTATTGGATAAAAGTAAAAATATCTGACAAACATATATAATCATTTTTTAGTTAGTTCTGTTCATTCCCACCACTACAACGGCTAGATGTTAACTACCATATAAAATAATATTATTTTATTATTAGAGTGCAACGTAAGATTTCCAAGAAACTCGTTGTTGCGTATTGGGTACGCCATCGAGCATAGCATTCCCTTTAAATTAATATTAACATTTTATTCAAAAATATAGATAAATATAAAATTTTCATATTATTTATTTACCTGGGGTGTCACATCCTTCCCCCCTTTTGGGAATTGCGTCCTCACAATTTTAAAATTGGGCTCGGAAACTTCATTGAAAGTCCCACATCGGAACAAGAGTCGGTAAGACTATCACATTAAAATAAATAAAGTGAATTACAAAGGTCGAACGAGTTAACCCATACTAGGATTCCATGAAAACATGGATATGGAAGAAAAAAAAGGTTCATGTTCTGATGGAGAGTGATATAAGACATCATTAAGAGAAAGTTAACCCAAAAAAAATCACAAATGATGAGTAGTTCAAGATGACTTGTTCAAATTAAGAGCACTAGAATCAACATTTAGAGAATCACCTAATCCAAAAAAAGAGAACAATATATTTCCCATATCTTTAGACCTTAACCAAAACCAAAACCAAAAAGGATAGTATAAGATCAAATAATACCCCAAAAGGATAATCCTTTTTAAAAAGAAATACTACTCTTAAACTCTAAAATTTGTCAAACATTATCCAAAGTTCAAAAAGACCATTCAATAAATAACTGTCCATAAAATTATTCAATGATAAACCAAACTATGATTGAAACCCAAATCTATGATGTATTTAATCACATAGTCTTCCAAGATAAATCTTAACATTTATCTCCAAATAACATTAGTTACTCTTAAAGTCTCATACTGAAAAGTAATTAACCTAATCACATATCCTCCATGATAGGTTAATAATTTCCATAGATAACCCAAAATAAACTTATTCTAGATTCATAAGATCGTCCAACTAAAAATAATTAGTCAAACTAACCAGGGACTTCACGTAATCCAGTGGTATGTGATAAATACCAGTCACAATTTGGTTGTGGGTTCGATTCCCGTAGCTTTGTCCGACGCGACAGGTTGTCACACAGTCTACGTGTTTTCCTTTTTCCAAAACTATATAATTCTTATAAAATTTCCCAAAAAGCGATAAAATCATAAAAAATAACCATAACATAATTTAACCTCAAGTTTATCTCATGTCATTCATATTCCATCATAACATATAGTAACCAATAATTACCTCAAAAGTAAGGATCATATAGACCCTAATGGTTACCTTTATAATTATTACCTGAAATTCCACATCAAGTTGGTTCTCTCATACATGATGCATTAGAGAACTCACCAAGGTTCAAGTGTTTGATCATGACTCCTGATAGTTGGTTTATAATAACCATGATATTTCTCATTGAATCCCCCATTTCATCCAGTCTCTTAATCGGAGAACCACCACAGTTTCCTTCAAACCCATTGTCACTTTGGTGCCTGCTAGATCCATCCATTTACTAAAACCAAAAAGGTCGGTGTGAGTATATCAACAAAATCATCATGTACTAAAGAGGAAGATAAACACTAAGATATAATTATCCAAGTTATCTCAAACTCATACAAACTTTCATAAATAATAATGACTCCATCTAATATAATAACCATTGTAGTTATACATAACTTGTCACTTAGGCTTTAACAACACTATAACCTCTAAAGTTATCTAAACCTTCCACTGATACCAACTATAAGGAGCTGGCCTTAAATCATTACATAATCATGAATTAAATGAATAATTCACATAGAGGATCTTTTCAAGTTCAGAGTTTTAGAGAATTATGACATAACTTTTACATCTCAAAAGAGTACAAAGTAGACACTTCTACTAAGTTTCCATAAAATAAAAACTCTTAAAAAGAAACATGTCTAGTTCTATGTTTTAGATAGCATGTCTTTCCTTGATCCCGTATGTGACCCTATTCATCTTTAAGTCCTGTGGAAAACATTTCAAAAACATGGGATGAGCATAAAAAAGCACAGTAAAGGATACACAAAGAAGGAAAACTATTAGTTTTTCCAAAATAACAAGTAAACCATGAATAAATTATCAATGTAATACTTTTCACCTTTATGAAGTAGTAAAGACTCTTCACTGAATAAAAGATCACTACTTACCCTTTGTAACCAAAATATTACCATAAAACCCAAATAAAGAACACATAACATATAAAGGTAACATGGTACATAAACATACTTAAATGGAATAACCATACGGTCGACTTCTACACATATCACTACATGGAATATCCTTACGGACAACTTCTATACCCAATGCATTGGAGGTTATAACGTAACCACCCATCCTGGTATTCACGGCACCACCCTTTATTTGGTTTATCACGTAACCACCCATCAAATGTCCAAGTACCATTATAAAATCATAACACATAAAACAATTATAAAGGAAAGAAAAAATTTACACATTTTAAGAAAAATATATCACTTAAATATATTGACATAACAAATCAATTATCAAAACCATTTTCAATACCAAAATACGAAAAAAAAATATATTTTACATTTAAAAATATTACGACTTGTTGAGGAAGCCAAAGATAAAATAATACTCGTGGCGGCGGAAAGGTCGTTGTCAACGCATATGTTAAAAAGAAACATACTTTTTGTCGTTTAGTAAAATGCTTCGTATAGAAAATATACCTTTTGAATAAAAGTAGAAATAAAAGGGGTTTATACAGCGTATAAAATAAATTCTTGTATTTAGAACAAAATTTTTCTTAGTAAAAGGAGATTGAGATGAAGTCCCTTACAAAGTCAGTATCCTTAGATTAAGGATAAATAAATTACATGATTATGTGTGAAAAATATAAATACACCCAATATATGAGGATATTAAGTGTAAAACAATCATCGGTCATCCACACATATTCATAGTATGACATAATCAAGAAATAGAGGTTTAACCCAAAGAATTGAAATTGAGTTAAGAATTTCCCTTGCAAAAATTCGACAGCCTAACGGCGTCACTTAAAAATTCAGAAAATTAGTTGATGACAGAGAAAATGGTATATCAGCACTTGAAAATAAAATTTACATCAATAAGGATATATAAGAACATATCCCAACATAATAAGATGTAAATTAAAAGACATAACAAAATTATTCTTTTAAAAAAAAAGGAGGGTGAAAGGTTCCCTTACCGAATTGGGTAACTTCCGAAACGTACACCCCATGAAAGAAGGACTATACAACATTTATGTAAATACGCATAAATAAAAGTATATTACACAAATAGTAGAATAATGGGCAGTGCATACACCACTCCAATGAAATGGTGGAAAATATAGCATAAATCTCACATGAATAAAAGTGAGATGAAAAATCCCTTACGAAAACTCAGCAGCCTAACGGCGCCACATAAAACTTCCAAAAATTGATTTATGAGATCAAATAGGGTCTCTAAATATATGAAAATAAAAATTACAGTATGAGGAATATAAAATAACATCCCCAAACATAAGAAATATGAGCTTAAAAGAAATTACATAAAAGAGAGTACTTAAAAAGAAAGAGGGAGGTAGGATCCCTCAACTCGTGTCCGACTTGACATGATCGTTCTTTAATATCCTGAATAATAAACTAGAGTTAATTTATACTTGCTTAAGAACATTTTTTAAGATCATTATTCATTTTATATCATTTATTACAATTTTATGAACATTATGTAATTATTTAAGTTAACAACAGTCGTTTTGTCGATCATTGGTACTTGAGTCAAAAATAAACTTCTTATAATTACATGTTGTTCATGTGGTAAAATATCCATTATATCCAGAATTATATTCATGATGTAGATATCATTTTCCTACCAAAGTGGATCCATGGGGTCTCCAAGTTGACACATGGATTTCCTTGGTCAGAAATGACTCATCCAATCAGGGTAGTACATGTGTCAAGATAATTTCATATTATTATAACATTATCTTTACCTTAAATTACACTAATTACCTTTAATTGCGATTAATAAAACTTAAAAGTTACTATTCACCAAAAAAATTATTTTAATATCATTGAACCACATTTTACATCCTAATGAAATCCATGTATGTAATATTTTTGAAATTCAAGTCACAGAAGTGGTAAAGTTTCATTCATACGAAAAATCAGTTTTTTAACTACCACTTAGTGGTTTCACTATTCATCAAAAATTGAAATTTTTCAGAAAAATACCAAAAATTCACCCTAAGCTATATTTGATATTCCAAATTCAAAAATTATGTCTATTTTACATAATTCAAAACAAATAAGTTGCATTGATTAATTTAATAACTAATTCCCGTTGTTGAAACAAATAGCGTGTTTTTAAGAAACAATATTTATTAAAAAATTGACAGTAAGTTTAAGTCCAATTTCAAAGTGAAATTAATTCCAACGACCACCATTGGATTAAATGGTAAAAATATATTCTAATTTTACTTTAAAACCAATTCAAAAGATGATCTAATCATATAAATAAATTAGATTAAAAGGGGGTTTTGAATTAAAATACAACATTTTTCACTTATTCATTAAAAAATGAGCTTTATCAAAAAAACATGCACAAGGTAAATTTGATATCCCGATTCTAAAGATGGATTTTATTTGGTCCAATATAATATATAAAATTGTCAACAAATGGATTTAAAAAGGGTTCACCATCAAATGGCGGTTAATCGACCTTTTAAAGCATATTAGAATATTTACGCTTAAAATTGGATTCATTCGCATTTTAATCCTATAACATTTATTGGATAAAAGTAAAAATATTTGACAAACATATATAATCATTTTGTAGTTACTTTTGTTCATTCCTTCAATTACAACATCTAGGCGTTAACTGCCATTTAAAAAAATATTATTTTATTATTAGAGTGCAACGTAAGATTTCCAAGAAACTCATTGTTGCGTATTGGGTACGCCATCGAGCATAGCTTTCCCTTTAAATTAATATTAACATTTTATTCAGAAATATGGATAAATATAAAAATGTCATATTCTTTATTTACCTGGGGTGTTACAATTTTGAAATGTAAAATATTTATATTTATCATGATAATTTATTTTTAATTTTTAAGGAATAAATAATAAAATTAAATTATTTCATAATAATTTTGAAGTAATTGTTTGATTAAAGGAAATATCAACTAAATGATATTAAAAATAATAAATAAGTATTGTTTGAGATTACTAACATCATCCACAAATTTTTTAGATGACTTTGAAATTTTAGTGATGTTTTATAATTGTTGGTTATAATTTATCCTTTTGAAAATTCAAGTAATGTATAGTTTAAAAATTGACGTTATTGATATTTTAAAATAAATAATATTTTATTAAATGATATAAAAATTTGAAAAGTATAAGTTTCCTCCAAATGATTGGGATAAGTATAAAAAATTTATAAATGATCCATTTATTGGTCATTTCACATTTTATAGTAATTATATTAACCCTCAATGTTAAATTACATGATATCTTACTAAGGATTAAAAGGGTTAAGTAAGTGTTAAAACAAATAGATAGGGATTAAATAAATCATCAAAACTTTTATAATTTTCATCAGATTAATGTATTTTGACCCATTGGCATTCTATATTCATAATAAATCATTTTTTGAGTCATTTGGTATATAATATGAGTTTTTATTAATTTAATATTTTTAAAAATTCCAAAGCGTGTCCTCCCCTCTCTTATAAAAGGGAACTCATTTTCATATTTTCAATACACTTCAAAACCTATCTGGTTCAACCAATATCTTCCAAAATCCCTTCGTAGAATCCATATACACATCTTACACCTCTTAATTTAGGAAAAACACCACCATTAGTGGTATTAAAGTCTTATGAAAAGGAGGAGGACTGATGAAGTGGAAGATAAAGAACATATGAGACAAATAAAACTCAATGTAGGTTATTTCATCTCAATTTTCCTTAATGGGGGTAATTATTAAATTTATGCACCTTTATTCTATAATAATGTGTATATAAAGCCTATTTGATAGTCTATATCAATAAATTACCTATTCACATGATATTTAGTGTTTAATGTAATTCTTTTATGGGTTTTATGATTCAAGAGTTTCCCAAGTGATAAGGGGAGTTTCTTTGAAAAAATCATCTTTCATGGTTTTCCATCAAACTATTATTCTTCCATGAGCATGTTTTTAAAATGATATTTGAAATATTTTATTCATGATGTGGTTCTTGGAAATTATAAGTTATGGGTGAAACTAGATAATGTTAGATGATCCTGTTATAAGATAAATAATGTGTGCACCTAGATAACACTCCAATGCATTGGATAATTATCTAGTTCTCTAGAGAATTACATTAGAAGTCGGTCGTATGGTTATGATAATCTATAATGGTTCTATTAATGTTATTTCTGATAATGTACCAATGTACCTACATTAATTTTATATTCTTTCTAATGAGTTTCTTTGGGATTAATTTATTTCAAAAATGTAAAATAAATGATCTTTTTAAGGAATGTTAATTACCTTTATGGGTAAAATTTTCTGTTTTTAAAGGAAGGTTATTTCCACGGGTTTTCTTGTTTTTCATAATAAAACTATTTCCTTTCCTTTTATATCCATTATTGATATATTTTTTTCATCCTAAGTTTTAAAATGTTTTTCATAGGACTTAAGTGGTAATATAGACAAGGATGAGACTGAGGAAAAATAATGTGATGATTTATGTTGAAAAAACACTTTTTTGTTTGAAATGTTTTATAATTTGGAATAAATGGATACTGTTTTAGCATTATACACTTTTTATAAATGTGAGATGTTATGTATAAACTAAGTTCAAATTATTTAGAACTATGAACCTGAAAAGATCCTCAATATTGGAGAATGTAAATTCTTGAATAAAATTCATGAATATATAATATTTAAGTATAGGGCCTTAAATAATTTATTTATAGAAGAGGTATATATAACTCTACCTCTTGACATTGATATATAAAATCATATCATTAATTGAAACACCATATAATAATAACTAACACATAATATACCATAAAAACAATGATTATAATTTATTCATGGTATTAATAAGATTTTTCAAACACATAAGTGTTACATACCTAACGGGAAATGAATTAGTGATTTCTATACTCTAAAAAACATGTTTAGGGTTATACTTAACCACTTATTTCATCCTTAAAAAAGCCACCTCTCTAAAATTCATGTTTTAGACATACCATGGTGAAATAATAAAATAAAGTTCCTCAATTTTTAGGAATTATACATTAGGGTCTAATATAATTGGGATGAACTAAGATAATATTGGAGAATGGGAAGCAGAAACTATCCTTATTTGTTTCTGACACTGAATAAAATATGAAACATGAAGTAGAGGAAGAATATTAAAAGAGAATATTATGGTAGAATTCCCTTCTCAGGCTTCATCTAGACTAAATATGAAAGAGGGAATGAGGTTAAATAATAAATATCTAACATAGTAATAATAATAATAATAATGAAAATAATAAAAATAATAATAAATAATAATTCTCAATGATATATTGAATTATTAGTTGGAATCCCAACTCACAAACCCAACAAAAAAAATTAAAATGGAAGTGGTTTAATGTTTTAAACTGAGGTGAAATTAGTTTTCCTAAAAAAATAATTCATTGAAGAAAATAAAAGATATATTCCTTTGATCATTATCAGAACCAATCTATATTAACCACGCTTCCCCTCATCAATAACTAAGGTATGATCAATCATGAAATGTATCCTAAATTCTTATATAAATTATGAATATTGGTGTGTTTAAAGACTATTATAGTTCAACTCCTTGAAAATTACATATTATGAAGATCATAATTTTAATAATTGATCTAAAAAATAATACTCAAGTAATTATTTCATGTTATTTTCATCAAATAAAAAATAAATAAATTTCCCAAACAGAATTAGTTAAATTATTGTTTTATATCAATAAAAATATATTCATAATCAATCAATGTAACGATTTAAACATTATCCATATATTCATTAGTATAACCACTTAAATCACCATGAATCTAAGTAATAAAACAACAACTTCAATTTTTTATACCCCAAATCATGGATCCAATAATATATATTCACCCTTAAAAATCAATGTATCTCAAAGAGAATATATATATACAAACATTTAACTAATACTCTAACATCCCAATCAACTTAAATCTATATTAATAAACTAGAAAAAATATTTTTAATCATGTAATATATCTAGTAATAAATTTATCACATTATCAAAACATCAGCACCACATGGGCACAACATCATTAATCCTTTATCAAAAAGGTTATTTCCCTCTGAAGAAAGATAATAACTGAAAAAACATATTTGAAAATATGTAAGTCCAATTATTCCTATGGAAACATTTTATTCCATTGATATCCATTTAGTCAATATTCATGTTATAGTGAGCTAAATTATTCAATCCACTTTATATTGGTCCCCAATATACTATATTCATAGAAATTTTCACCATCATCATGGATCAAACTCAGTTGATAAACTGATGCAACAAGAAAAAGAATCCACCTCCAAAAAAATTCCTCCCCTTATCAACCAATAAGATTCATTTTAATTAGAATTATTTTCACCAAACTATATATTAAAATACTCAAATTTGTGGAACTAGTAAAAGAAAAGAATCACCAAAACCTAAAAAAAGTAATCAAAATGTGCAAATCATCAAATTTTCACATAAAAAAACTAAAATTCATAAATGAGTGAACACTGTGAATCCAACTATTATAATATTATATCCTCCATTTAGTTAAAATTAGATAAATAATGAAATACTTTAGTTAATTATTTTTCTTCTATCAAAAAAATACAATAGACAGATTTCATAGAATTTTTGGAATTCAAACAAATTAGAAAAATTAGTATCACTTGAGGATAATTGAAATAGGACTCAATAATCACTGAAATAATAGAAAAAATTGAATTTTAATTAACCAAATAAATCCTATAAAACACCTAAATTCCCTAAGAGATTCATTTTCAAGAAATTTCCTTAAAATATAAATTGGTGTTATGGTCAAACACCAATTCAACATTGGAAATAATTTATTCCATTATTTGGGTGTAGTCATCAATAATATTATCTCTTATTTCATATTTATTGTACACAATCGTACATTGATATTTAAAACAATTATATATCTCCTCTTTAATGATTTATTTTTTAGTATGCACATTTTTATTATTATAAAAACATCAACATCAACAACAACAGTAATAATAAATATAATGATGATAATAAAAATTATTATTATTATCAAAATACTTATAATAAAAAAATATTAATTATTAAGAATTAAATTTTTTAAAACATAATATTATAAAAAAAATTAATATTCACAATACAAATCATGGTATAATTCATACATTTCATGTATTTATTTGATAAGGAAATACATTTTATGAATATATTTTTTAATGGAAATTCTAATGTGTGGTCACATTCCAATTATTTTGATTAATGTAAGACCTAATTTCCAAATGTAGGTGGTCATTAAGAATTTACCAATAACCCCATATAATGGGAATTTGATTAGGGGGTGGGATGTCGAGCTCATCACACCTTTTTAGGGGGATTATTACTTACTATTTGAATCTTATATACTGTTAATACCATTATATGAATCCTCCCTAAATCCTAGAATGAGACTGGTTTCCCCTATTCCAACAATCAGTTTAAATACATGTTGAGATGTGAACATCTTTTTCATTTATAGGTTCTATATCTTTCTCTTATTATTGATTTTAGAGTTTAATGATGAATAATTGGGAACTCTGGAATTTGTCATTATCTAGGAAAAAAAGGTGTTTTGATGTTGGGATTGAGCTGAAGAAATGGATTCATATATATAAATGTTATGGGAATCATATCACATGTAGTTATATTCCACTTAATGCGACTCTAAGGTCATGTGAAAAGGACCTATGTGGTTCCATTTAAGGTCATGTTGTTTTGAAAGTATGAATTTAATATTATGTTCGTACATCCAGGACAAATTCTAAATAATTTAAATTCATAAAATGTGAACTACTAGGTAAAATATTATAAGAAATGGTTTGTTTGGTACTTACACATAAGAATCCCTTCTCAGTTTATCTAGTTTTTTGGTAACTAAATAAAATATAGTATAGATCATCTCTATCTCATCACTAAATGCATCCCTTAATTTTAACCAAATAATGATTATTCTTATTATACTTGTTTTTATAATTAGATCCTATGATCTTCATACAGAAGGACAATATCTCATGTTTGGGCTTACTCAAAATTGGAGGCCCATATATGGGAACCAAGAGGAGTATCTCTACTTGAGGTATATGAGGAAACCAAGAGGAGTATATCCACTCAAGGTATGTGAGGAAACTAAGAGGAGTATCTCAACTTGAGGTATGTAGTAAAAGGTATGACACATTATGATTATCACATAAGGAATCATAAGTTCATCACATAATGGAAATTAATGTTTGAGGATTCTAGGATTAAACCTATAATAGGTTTTATATGTATCGTAGTTAACAAGAATCAAATGCAACATAGTTAAATTTCCATAGTCTGATGTCATATGTTTGAACCCATCTATAAAATTAGACATTGTATGGTAATAGTGTGTGATATGCAGTTTAGAGTCTGATATCTATGAATGGCGGGTGATTCCTATGATGTATATAAATGATTAAAATGAAATGATCAACTTATACCTAGACACTACATGAGTCAAGATCAAAGTGTGAAAAAATATTTTATAGAAGCTTAAATGTATTTTATGAGAGTGTATGATAGGGTATTGTGTGGGGATTATACAATGAGTTACCCAGATAGATTACATGTTTCATGAAAGGTGATACAAAAGGAGACTGATTGAATCTTAAGTATTAGTTTTTTCCTTTGAGTTAGGTATGGGGATTACACCTAGGATGAATCCCATATGGGGTTTATCTATTTTAAGATGGTTGAAAATAGGATATTGAGTAGAGCTTATGCATGATCTTCCCTTTAGGGGTTCACTTTATTAGGTGAGCTAATTGAATGTTTTTTTTTCAGAAATTAGGAAGAGGATCCTGACTCAAGGTGTATAATGGAACCAAAAGGTGTATCTAAAATTGAGGTTATTGTTTGGAGATTAAATAAATATGTTTCCATTTATGGGTTTTCTTATTGGTTATTGACTAAATAGTAGAAGCCATAATTGGGCCTTACACATGATAAGATTCCCAACTCGTTGAATGAAAGTATAGATAAAAGATCGTGAAATAGGAATCTAACATGACATTCTAAACATGAGGATAGGTTTGAATCAAGAAAATTATCTAAAATTGATTTTATGATATAAATGATATGATTTTATCAAATAAACGTATAAACAAATATAGTGTCTCAACTAATGGTATAAACAAATCGTCAAAGAGAAGTACCTCAAGTCAAGGTGTATTTGGCATCCATGAAGAGTATCTCGACTTAAGGTATTCCATTGGATCAAGGTTAGTGTCACAGGCATTGTAACCCAAAAATATTTCTAACCTAACCCTTAACATTTGAATTGAAAATATCAATTTTTCATGGGGGTTAGTGATGTAAGTAATGAGATTAGTTTGAAGGCCCATATGGATAGTATATTATTGATCCCAACTATGTTTATAGGATAGTTTCCCCATAATATGAACTAATGGAGTTCCCATAGAACAATAATCATAAAGTAGTCTGCATGATGGAATATATGTTATGGACCCCCCAAGTGATGGCGTCCATATAATGGTTTTTTATAATGGCCTATTTATGAGGAGCTCCATGTGATGGACTTGTGAAGGGGACTTTTGGAATAGGTTTTATAGATCAAATTCAAGACTCATAACATAAAGGTAATTCATGGAATAAACCCCATGAAAAGATTTTAAGGAATTATTTTTTCATCGCATCACAACTATATGTGGATTTTATCAAGAGTCAAATGGTCCCCCCAGATCAAAGTTTGCATTCTCTTTTACTCTGAGGTAGATATGTGGTGTTTTTAGATAGTGGAGGGTAACTGATTTTTTGAAATAAGTGATCACATAAATAGTGTGTGTAACCCACATGAGAATTCCATAAATGTTTTATGAACAAGGATTATCATGGTAGGTTATGTGACATGCTCATTAATGACTTATGAATGGGGAGGGTATTATGTGACGATGTGAGACATCTATCTATAATATGTATAAGGGGAGTGCATAGTCTACAAAAAATCACATGGTCCATGATGAAAAATTGTGGAACATTATGAAATAATGTGTTCCATGAAATAAAAAAGTGGTTTATAAAATAATCATGCATTGCAGGAAATAAATATGTTGGAATTTTCCCCTTATTAAATTTTCTTCATTATAAAATGAATCCTGACATAAAATGGTCATAACTTTTAATCTATAAGTTTGTTTGGGATCCACAACAAGTCAAATAGAATACCATAAAGGAAAATAAACCTCTACATACAAGTTTTGATTTATAAATTGTTTAAAAATTTTAAAAGGTTCCTATAAGACCTTAGCAAATTTGTTTTACAATCTCAACACTCTTTTCTTTTGTGGTTTATGAAATCCACTATCTACACCTGGAGGGAGGTTCTCACCACTATGTCACCGGACTATGAAATGGTTTATAGGACTAAGAATCCCATAATGTGTGAGTATTATAGTAGAATATAGAGATCCAATTTTATTATTCTTTATGTGTGGATATACTTCCCTACTAAGACTCAATGTGTGTTTTCTGGGTGACGTTCAGATCACGGGTTCCATCAAAAAGTGCATGACCCATAGTTTTTGGTGCTACCAAATGTATTCCATTTAGTTAATTTAAAAAAAACATGTAAATTATAAATGTATAATAATTCATTTAAAATTTTTTCTAAAAACCCATTTAATACAACTTAAATTCACAAGATATTAAAAAATACATCACCCAATGGTATTAGAATAAAGATTACAAAACCAGATTACATTATAACTAATGCAACGTCATCATGAAAAATTCATAAGAATGTGCACAAACCATGAAATACCCTCTAATCTAAAACATTATCATGCATAGTATGTATGAATGAGCATCATGAATATTCAATTTAGAAAAAATATTAAATTTTTACATGTTTTTTTAAATATCACAATAAAATTAAAACTTATATTAACTATAAAATTTTTTGTTATATAAAATTCATTCAAGTTATATTTTTAATGGATTCATTTCCCCATTAGGTTATTAAAAATAACTCAAGAGAGTATTATTATAAATAATAATTAATTATTTATTACATAAATTTTATTCAATAACCAATAAAATAGCATACAAGGAATATATAAATAACTTGATCTAATAAAGATGACATAGAAATAAAATTCATTATAAAAAATTTACTTTCTAAACTAGATTATTCTAATAAACATTTCACAAGTGATTCATGATGTTGAAAATATTAAAAAATTCATTATCAATGAATCTAATAGTTAACATTATAATACTATAGATATATGAAAAGAATAAAATATAACCAAACAAATAAACATGCTTGTTAAAAATAATATAATTCAAATTTTAATTTTTCATGGAACTTCATTTAAAAAAATTGTATTTATATATTTATATTCATTAATGCATTTTTTTAATTTTTTTTAAATATAGAGGAGACCATAGCATAGTGAAATCCAAATTCCAACCCAAGGGGATGAGGTTGAGATAATTGGAATAAAAAATAACATGAAATATTTGAATAATTTACTAAGCCCAAATAGCTTTTTAAAATTTATAAAACATGTTATGAAAATAATTTAACCCATTTAATCTTAATTCATAAACAAAGAAACCCAAAATAAAAGTTAAACCCTCACTGATAACTCCCAAAGTTATCTTAACACTCCAAACAATAAATTACATAATTTATATAAACTAAATAATAAATGATACACTAAAAATGAAATAGAAAAAAATTCTAGAAACTAACAATTATTAAAATAGTTAATTGCCCAATTTATTCTCTCGCTTATGCTCCATGAAAGATGGATACACTAATTATCCATCTATAATAATGTTATTTAACTTTCTATATAGAAATATAACATTATTTTTCAAGGATAACTAAAACATCCTTGGAAGAAGATAAGTTGTGGCAAGATGACAAGAAAGGGGTAGGTTTACCCCAAATAAACAAGAAAAATAATCCTCATCTATCATGGATCAATATGGGTATATAAGAGGAATATGTAGAGATAGTAGAGATGATATCCCTCTAAATACTTACAAATAAGAAAATATAACTAGAGGGAACCCTAATGGTGTTAAGTAAATAAAGATATAAAATGAAAAAATTGTCCTTGTTTTTTAGAAATAAAAATTACCTAGGTCCACTAGATACCTAGTGAATCTCTATCAATAATGGATAGGCACACTAAAATCTAGGTGGAATCTCCCCATGCTTAAAGTTATAGTCTTATGGTAATACCCCCACTGGTTGGCTCACTAGATAACCAATATAGCTCAACTAGGTATATGTTGTCCTACTGGTTACAATCACTTAAATTTTCTCTAAATTAAATGTATTAAGGTATAATATTATATATGACTTGTATGTGATATCATTTACTTGGTTACTTTCCTGTAACATGTAAGGGATATAAATTTTGGTTCATTGTTACCAACTAAACTATTAAATGAACTATAATATCAACTAATGATGGTTAAAAACATTTTTAAATTATATAAAGTGTCAATAATTTTGTTTTCCATTGTCAAACACTTTTTTAGGTAAATAATGTAGGTAGATATTAATTTTAAAAAGTAACATTTCTTAATTTTTGTGTGTTTCATAGTTTTCATCAATACACAACACATTTATATAGGTACAAAATTATTAACCAAAATAATACAATAATTTAATTTTAACACTTACAAATTTAATACATTTATAAAAAAACATTATTTATAATTAATTAATTAAGATCTTGGTCCATTAAACTACTTTTAATATTTTAAAACTAAAATCTATATTTCTTAGAAATTATGTGAGACACTAGAGGAACTAGTTACTTTAAATTTAATGGAAATGGTGAAAAAACTTATTCTAAGTTCCCATCATATATTTTCATCCATGATCAATTTTGTTAGTGTAAAATCATTCATATTCCAAAGAACACATTCATTATAATTTGTTTTAAGGAGTGAGAGAAGGTAACTTCATCAAATAATGAAAGACCTGACCTTCCATAAATATTACACACTAATAAATATCTATAAATAGGAAATTAATTTATAATATTGAATATAATATTTATCAATGATAATTATATTTTTTAGGAGAATAATATACCATAACAACTATATCCTATAAATGTTTTAAATTTTCAATAAGTAGATCCAAATAAATTTCAATATAGATACCAAAACTAGTTCTGTACAAAAGTAAGATATAAAAACATAACGTACTTGAGCTTCATGAAAAACCATAGTGGTAAATTATAACATAAAAAAATAACTAATTGTGTACTATTAGTGTTGATATATACACCAAGGAGATTATTTCTATTAGAATATAACTCATCATGAATGCTTCATGACTCCCACATTTAGGATATTCATTTTTAATTTAACTCTACCAAGGTGCATATTCTAAGCGTCAAATTTTACCATATTAATTATTATATATGTATTCCAAATTAATTAACTTGAAATATCTAATATTCTATAAAATTATCTACATCTATGAATGATTTCAAATTATCATACAATATTGGATACACTTTGTTTCCCTTTTATCAAGAAACATCACACTTGGGGAATTTCTATTGATATTCTTACTTTTAAAAAAATAATATGTTGATGTAAAGGAAATAATGTAGTTTTTTAATATTCATACCCATTAAACATAACATTTACTTACTACTATATTTTCAAAATGGAATATCACTTTTATCTGGAAGTATATCCTTTAACAATTAAAGCAACTCAGGGAAACTAGAGTCACTCTATTATTTCCCTTTGTCAAGTTATATAGTTGTAGTATTCTTATTCATGTTTTTTTACAAAATTTATAGCTTTGATAATTTACATAATAAATCAACTAGTCATCTAGTTTATATTGATAATTTCACTTTAAACTTTCATAATTTCGACACTAACACATAATTTGAGAAGTGTTAATTTCATAATTTATTGTGAATTTTATGAAATATTTAACGTCATCCACATAATATCTTGTCATATGATTAGTATCCATAGATTTTTTATTTATATTCTTCCAATTTTATTTAAAAAATTTAATCACTTTATATAACTCCAATTCATTAATATATTTATCCAATAAAATATATATATATATATAATAGACAACAAAATATGTAACATACATTAAAACACTATATAAAAAATATATGTATATATTTATATTGTAAACAAGATAAACATATATCTATAATCTACATAAAACATATAAATCTATACACATACATATATATATTTATACATATATAAACAAACAAAAACACAATGATATGTTTAGGAATATGTGAATCATATATGAAAATACGATACATAACAAATTTACATGAAAAAAATAAAATAATTTTAATATTTATATATAAATATAGAAAATATATAGAATATGAACACACACACACACACAGATATATATATATATATATTATTTAAAAATATGTAGAACATATTTTAAAATATTATATACATAATATATATATTACACACACACACACAAATATAATGTGCATATTTAAAAATATTTTTTGAAAATATTATATACATAATATAAGTATATATTTACATTTTAAAAATTATATATAAACTATAATGAGAAACTATATTAAAAATATATGCATGTATCTATACATGCATATATATATATGTCAAAATGTTTGTGTGTGTTAATTCTATTAAATTAAGATATTTGTAAAAAAATAATTATATACGAATAATTATATATATACATATTTATCAATTAATAAAATATATGAATACATATGCACAAAAACACCCATATAAACACACACACACACACACACATATATATATATATATATCAAAACCTGTTTATTTACATATTAAAATATAACTAAATATTTATAAAAAATTACATCATGAATATAAATATTGAATTATAAGTGTGTTAATCATGTTTTTTAGATGATTTAATGATGTAAAAACACATGAAATTTGGTATTTTGACACCCCCATGTCATTGGTATGAGTTTATTTTCATTATTTTATTTATATATTTTATTTTTACCAGTTTTAGGAGATTGAGGTTCGAAATAATGAAAAAGGGTGAAACAGTGATGGGTGCATAGTTTATACATGGTTAATGTAAATTATGCACCCAATCCATGTGAGTGGAGGGATCTTTCTAGTATTATATTCATGAAGAGAGAATTGTAAGACCCTGACCTTTTCTGGTATATCTCGTGCTAAAATATAGGTACTCCTTTACCCTTGTTTTGGGATATCATGGGTGGGTTTTTATTTTAGGGTATTTTGGGTGAAATGTGTGAATTTTAGAAGAAAAAAGGGGTTGTAGGTGTTTGGCACACAATTTTACCAAGTCGCACACCTATCCCCAAAAAATAGTTAAATTATAGGTAGAGGTAAATTGCATGGTTGTCACATAGTTTTTTAAACCATGCACCTTCTTGGTAGAAACTGGTCACCCCTATAATGAGGCGCATGATTTGGAAAACCGTGCACCCCATAAACCAGGCACGTGGTGTTTTGATCTGCCAATAAATTATAGAGAAATATATAAACCCTAATATTAGTCCTTAATCACCCCCACTCATACCTAAACTCATTCCTATATCTTTTAAGATCCCAAGAGGGTTCCAAGGCTCTTTGAACCCTGTTCTTAATGAATCGAAGATCTATTTGAAGGTTTGACACTCTGTTGGTAAGTAATTTCATCCTCAATTGGATTTCCCTCTATATCGTCACTCTTTACAGATAAATAGAAATGATTTATCCATAATAACAGAGGTTTTAGATCTAGATTTTCACTAATCTTAGTCTATTTTATATTGGTTCTAAGATTTGTACCTAGATATTTTGCAACCTTGTGATCTTGTTCATTCTACTTCAATTTGGGGATTACTATTTGTACAACACTCATCAACAACCATGAGGTAGGTGGTATAAATGTCAATTCCTATTGTATTTAATTATAATTACATGTATGTAATTGTGGAATTTCAATTACCATGTTTAGAAATTGAATCTTGAATTTGATTAATTAATTAGTTAAATTAATTAATGAAATTATGAAATTGGTGGGATATCGGTATTATAAAATTTATAGAAATTGGAATTATGAAATTGGTCAATTAATGGGATTACATGACTGATTTATAAATATACATAAAATATATGGTTGTCTTATCCTTGAATGGTTAAAGAAATATTTTGATTAAATGTTTCTAAATGTTTTAATGGTGAATTATTTATATTATTAAAATTGAATTAAAGGAAGAACCATTATTTTTGTGATAAATTGAAATGATGTATCATGATGAGAATGTTTTATAAGACGGTTAATAATTATTAACCTTGAAAATTTTGATACATGTGACATATTTCTAATTGATTGATAAATGGGGCATGGGACATAGACTGGTTCTCCAAATACCCATGGGGTGCTACACATGACTTTATAGTCACAAATTTAGGCATGTGAATATTATTATATGGGATAGGGACTACTGCTACAAATACCCATGGTGTTTGGGATATGGATGATGCACCAAATACCCATGGGGTGCTAGACATGGAATTCTAGGACCAAAATATTGGCATTGGACTTGTGTTCTAGGAACCATGAAATGAATGATGAAATCCCATGATATGATTAATTTTGGTTCCCTATGCTAAATTGTTTAGGAAACAACATGGATTGAAGAAGATATTGATGGATTGAGTGTCATCGTGGACCCTAGAAGTTTATGTGGTTAATTAAATAATAATTAAATTCTATAACTGTTTACTTTATTTATTAAAATTTATTATTTGTGTATCTACATACATTTTTATAAACTATATATTGTTTTAGATGTTGTTGGTTGTGTCCTATGGAGTTGTACTCACACCCTACTTGTGTTACTTGATCATTACCCAAATAGTTGTCATGTTTGAAGAAACATATAAGGAATATATCCCTATGTTTGATGGATGAGTTGGGATGAAAAATGGATGAGGGAACTAGACATGATGTTGGGACCCACATTAGAGTTGTTAACATGTCTTTATTTTGTTTTTCATATTGAAACTTAACACATATATTTCATAAAAAATATACTACTTTTATTTTATATTGTTTTCATATTACAATTCATCATGAGATACTGATCTGTATAGGTTGTTGTATTATGCTGATTATTGGTTATTATCTTTTGGTTATTTTTTATTTATTCAATTATTGTGATTATTTTTTTAGAGGGTTTAGTCTCCCTGTGTTATATAATAGACCCTCTATTCAAGTTAGAAGCCTCTGTAATATGAGGAGGCATGCCTGAGGTCACATAAAGAACCGGCTATGGGCACCATCATGTGAAAATCAGGTCGGGACATTAAAAAGAGGTATTATTTGAGTTTTATTTTCTTTTCATTTATATTAATATTTTTTAAATGTAGACAGAATACAAGGTAGTTTGGGGCTTGTTCATTAGATCGTGTATGATAGTAGGTAACCCATATACAGGGAAAACCCTAAGTTCCCAATGTGTGATTGTTGTTATTGATGTTTTTTTATTATAGTGTGATGTTATTTCAACTAGGATGATCCACCTATTGTTTGATGTTATTATTTTTTTTGATATTTTATTTATGGCCTAGTATGGAATGAAGTTTTCGTATACATTCATCATTATAGTCACTCATTAATTATTTTTACATACATCATTTTTAGGAAATCATGGAAACGCCAGTTTTGGGTGAGTAGTTAAAATGAAAATTATTTTCATTAATTCTATAATTTGAACAAAAAATAACCAAATATAAAAATGAAAAATGATTATGATTATGATTATGGTAAATAAAGTTGATAAATAGGTTTCTAATGATAACTTGGAATTGTGAAAATGCTTAACCTATGTTTTACATGAACTAGTTTAGGGATGGCTAAGGGTAGTGATATAACATCGGTTTTGATGATGTGGCAGTGTATGGGGATTAATTGTTTTGGATTTATTTGAATATACCTCATTAAATGTGTTAATGTTGTGTTATATATCCTAAAAACTGTGTTTGTAATTGTAGATATATTCTTCCATTATGATTATTATTGATTTAATGAGAGGGGTGCATGGATGGAAATGAATGCCTTGCAATGGAACTTGAGGCTCCAATAATACTTGTTGATGGGTCGATAGATTTGTTCCATGAAAACATCGATCAATTTATATTGTTCCTAGAAAGAGACCCAATGTGGGTTTTGAGGAACATGTCTGACCAGAAATGAGAGTTCCAATTGTAGTACCCTTTAATATTCACTCGATAGGGCAGACCTATAACAACTGAGTTCTAGATAGATTATATCTAGAAAATCTTTTGAATAATTAAAAAATTCTACTAAGAAGAGAGTCATACTAGCTTATTATATGCTATGTGGTCAATATAAATTTCAGTGGGACATCTAGAATTGGGATGTAAATATTGAAAAAATGAATTGGAATGAATTTCAGGAGAAGTTCTTGGAGCACATATAATATGATATTTTCAGTAGGGAGTGAGTAGTTCAGTTTATGAGGTTGTACTAGGGAAAAATGTATGTGATGGGACTTTGCTGAACGCTTCATGGATTTTCAATTCATTTTTTCATAATTGGATGGGGATGAGGATACTGTTGTGAATCATTTCTAATAAGGGATTTAATATGATATAAAATCCTAGGTTAACATCTTTAGGCTGAAGAAGTTTTCTAAAGTTGTAAATTGGGCTCTCATATCTAAGGGGAACCTGAAGTAGGCTTCTTTTGGAGGATAGGTGGTTTCTAATATAAAACTATGAGGTATTTATTTTGAGGGTAATAATTAACACTATAAGTATATTAACCATAATAATGTAAATCATATTGGTTAGGGGAATGATCAATTACTCAAGACATTTATCGAGTGCTCTTCCATAAGTGCGATATGCTAGTTCACATTTGTAGATACTGCCCCTGACCATCGGTTTATTTACAAGAATGTGAAGGTATGGGAAATTTACAATGTCTCTGTAGGAACCCATGATAGGTTGGTAATAACAGAAGAGATAAAAACAATCAGATTGTTTTTATGGGGATCTTCTACCCCATATTTTTCTGGAAGATGGATTTGAACTGGATGACATGGTCAAAGAATTTGGCAGGGTACTTTTGGGAAAGAGCACCCATATCATCATAGTGGTGTATCTCATGGGTTTCAGAATACATAATAGGGATAAGGGGCATGATATTCAAGTTTCATTCATCCAGTACTGGTGGATAGAGTGGTTGGACCATTGATAGTAATATGTATTATTATTATATCTTCTATAATTTCTAGTGCAGTATTTGAGACTAGTACCTCTTATTCCATTATATATTCACAACAAGTAAATGATTTGAATCTAAAAATGGAGTTCATAATTTGGGTTATAACAATAAATACACCATTGGGAGTATGGTTGAGAGACATCTGTCTATGAAAGGGATGTTTTATTGAGGTTGCGGGGTATCATTTCTGTTGGGATCTTCACATACATTAAATGTTAGGTTTTGACATGATATTGGGTATGTATTACCTAGTATCCTATTGAGGCCACATATATTGATACCATAAGAGAGTGACCTTTAAGTCTCTTGAGGGTAGAAATTTTGTTCATCAGGAGAGTGAGATATCAAGGTGGGTCGTGCAGGGCCATTTCATTAGAAATTGGGGGAGCTCACCACCCGGGTTAAAAGTCTTTTTCTAGATAAAGTGGGTGTGAATAATGATGTATTTAAACCTATAGTAGATCAATTATAGAATATTTTTCCTAATAAATTATAAGGAATACCACTTGAGATATATTTGGAGTTTATAGTTGAGTCCATTCCTATAGACGAGCCATTTTCTATTCCACCTTAAAAAATAGAACCCCCAAGCTTAAAGAGCTCAAGAATAAACTGGAAGAGTTTATGGATAAGGGATTAACCCATATGAATATGTATACTTGGGGTTCTCTATTTTTTTTTTGAAATTACAACTGAGAGGATATTGCGCTAAAATTTTTATTATTAGAAGTTGAACCGAGTGATAGTGAAGAACTAGTATCCACTTTCACTTATCAAAGATATCATTGACCTATTGAGAGGATCTTGTGTTTTATCCAATATTGACATGAGGTTTTGGTATCATCATCATAGAGTTAAACCTTTTGATATAACATATATAACTTTCATAAGTAGGTATGGCCTTTATGAATTCGTTGTGATGTCGTTCGAGATGAAAAATTCTCCTACTATGTTTTTAATTGATCAAATCTTTCACCCAGACCTAGATTAGTTTTTGGGTGTTTTTGTGTAAGATATCATTGTGTAATCCAATACTCATGATGACCATGAACAATATCTTTACATCATCATGAGTACACTAAGAGAGCATTGGTGATATACGAAGTTATCAAAGTATTAATTTTGGATTGAGTGGGTATATTTATTGGGTCATGTCATCTCATAGGAAGGTGTGTTATTGGACCCATATGAGGTATATTAAATGGTTTCATAGGATCATCCCTAGATTTTTTTGATATTCATATATTTTTGGGGTTTTTAGGATACTATCCAAAGTTCATCTAGAATCTTTCCCACTTAGAAACCCTACTTTTAGGATTGACCAAGAAGGGAGTAAAGTTTCAATGGTCTAGAACATGTGATAATTATTTATATTATTTGTGGAAGAATATGACCACTTCACCAATTTTGATCCAACCAGATCTAGGGGAGGAGTATACGGTGTTTTGTGACACATTTGTGATTGGACATGGAGTTGTGTTGTTTCAGGTGGATTGAGTAGTTGTATATGGGTCAATATAGTTGGGACCACATGAATGGAACTACCCTATGTGTGAACTCAATTTAACATTAGTAGTTTATTCTTTGAAGTGTTAGAATAATTTTCTTTTGGGTGAAAAGTTTATTGTGTATACCGATCATAAAAGTTCAAATTATATATTTTCACAACAAGATTTGAATATATAATAGTTGATATAGGTTGAGTATATGTATTCTTTTGATTTTTGACCTAGAATATATGACTAGGAAGGGAAACAGTTTTGATGATACATTGAGAAGGAAAACACAGACTTAGGAAATTTACAATTCCATCTCTTAACAAAAGACGATGTCCATTCTAGCTAAGAGGAATATTGTGGTTTGGAAGGTGCTAAAGAAGATGTAGATTATATCAATATCTGTGGATTCCACACTTATGAGATAGATCTGAGAAATTCACTATAAGGATCTGTAGTGTTTATCCTAGAGAAAGATCCGTGAAGATGAGTAGTTGCCTTTGGATTAGACCATATATGAGGATAAGATCATCTATGTTATGAACTGCGTTATTGTACCTATGAGTATGCTGGATGATATGATGTATTAATATTTTACCTCAATGTGGGAGGTGAATATGGGTTTGAAAAAAATGTATCATGACCTAATTAAATATTATTTGTGGTCGGGATTGAAAAATGAGATTGTAGGGATTGTGAGATGATACCAAACCTATCAACAGGAGATGGATGAGCATCAATTAACCAATGGATTACTACAACTATTTCCCATTAATAAATGGAAATGGGATGACCTTACAATGAATTTTATTATAGGTATCTTTAGTATGAATCATAATAATGATTTTATTTGTGTAATTGTGGACCAACATACAATAATATCAGATTTATATCCTATTCGGGATACATTATTAGTGGATCAGTTGGGATAATTGTATGTTTGAATCATATTATTTCTACCTCATAAGAATGATTCTATTTCGGTAATCCTGTGACAATAGACAATAGTAGCACATTTATTTCCTATTTTGGATACATTCTCAGTGTATTAGTTGGGATAATTGTATGTTTTAATGATATTCTCTCTGCATGGGTTTCTATGGAGTATTGTTTCTGACAGTGACTCACATTTCACTTCGTAGTTATAGAAATGATTTCAAAAATTTCTTGGTACATAGGTATTTCTTTGTATTAATTTCCATACACAAAGAGATTTGGTGTCTAAATATAATATATTGGTTCTGGAGGACATGCTAGGGGCATGCATCCTAGACTTTGGTGGATCTTAGGAGAGGAACCTAGCACCCATTGAGTTCTCTTATAATAACTATTATTCAATGACTATTCAGATGGAACCATATAATGATCTTTATGGTAGGATAGGTAGATAACCTATATGATGGATGGAGAAAGGTGTGTTTGAGTTTTTGGGATCGAAACTCATGTAGGGGATACCAGAGTAGGTTCAGGTAATTTAGAAGCATAAGGCTACAACTCAAAGTAGGAAGAAGTCCTATGTTGATATACATAGATGACCCCTTGAGTTTATAGTGGCTGATCATGTGTTTATTTATTTTTCACCTAGATTGGATCATCATATGATTTAGATATAGGGCATGTTAGATCCCATGTTTTTGGGAACATTTAAATTTTAGAGAGAATTGGGTTGGTGGCGTATCGATTGGATCTTCAACATAGGTATAGTGGTATGAATGATGTTTTTCACGGGTCAATGATTAAGTAGTATCACCTCATCCCTTCTCTTTTGATTGATGTTGTTGATCTTGTGTGTGATGCATCCTTTTAGGAGCATACGATATAAGTTCTGGATCATAGTGATAATTTTTTTTGGGGAAAGAATATTCCAATAGTTTTATTACTATGGAAACATGTCTATGTTTAAGATGAAACATGGGATAGGGAAGTGGATATGTGGTCTCAGAGACCTAATCTTTTTGTCTCAAAATTATAGAGATTCTTGTGAGTAATGCATGAGGATGAAATTTTATAAGGTGGGAATATAGTAAGATACCAAATTTTATTGGGGTTTTATCGTGATCATTTATAGGTACTATTTTCTCATTATTTTGGTATATCTTGGGTAAGTTTTTTTTCAAGGTGTTTGAGGTGAAATTTTCAAATTTTTAAAGAAAATGTGGAGGTGCATGGTTGGAGGACAGTTTTCCCAAACCGTGCACCTACCCCCAGAAAACTATGCAATCATAGATAGAGGGTAATTGCATTTTTGGCACATGGGATTTCAAACTGTGCTTTCTCTTAGTAAAAACCATGCACCCCTTAGATGAGTTACACTGATAAGGTACACAGTTTGGAAAACCATGTACCCCGTACAAGAAACTATGCACACATGATTTTAATATGCTAATAAAATTATAATAAAATTCTAAACACCTGGTATTAGTCCCTATCTACCCCCACACAAACCTAAAATCATTTCTATGTTTTTTTGAATATCCATAGAGGGTTCCAAGGCTCATCAAACCCTATTCTTTATAAATAAAATATTCATTCGAAAGATTGTCTCTTTGTTGGTAAGTAATTTCCTCCCCTATTTGATTTCTCTCTCTCTTATAACTCTTTCTGGATGAAGAGGAATGGTTTATCTATTGTTATTTTGGGTTTAGATATAGTTTTTTATAGATATTATTCTGTTTTATCTTGTTACTAGGTTTTGGTCCTAGATCTTCTATGTCATTGTGATTTTGTTCATTCTTCTTCTATTTGGGGAATTCTATTTGGAAAACGCTTGTCAATGAACTTGAGATAGGTTGTCTAAATTTTAATTCCCATAGTATTTAATTATAATAATGTGTATGTAATTTTTTAATTCCAAAATTCACTTTTGAAAATTGAATCATTAATTGGTTAAATTAATTAATGGAATTACAAAATTGGTGGGATATTGAGATAATGAAATTGTTGGGAAATTAGAGTTATGTAATTGGTCAATTGATGTGATCACAGTATTGAATGATAATATGAATTAATAGGATGATTGAATTAATGTTAAATGATCAATGTAATATTATGATTAAATGTTGATAAATGGTTTAATGGTGGATTATTCCTCTTATTCCATATGATTTAATTTAAGAACCATGATTTTTATGAAAAATTGAAATAATGTAACATGATTACAGTGTTTTATAAGATGGTTAATGATGATTAACCTTGATGAATGTGATATATTTGATATATGTGTTATTGATTGATAAATGGGGGGTGGGATTGGGACTGATCTCCGAATACAAACGGGGTTCTAGACATGATGTTCAATGCCCAAATGTATGCATGTGTATATTATTATATGGGATAGTGATTGACGATCCAAATACACACATGATGTGGGATAGGGAATGATCCTCTAAATACCCATGGGGTGATAGACATGATGTTCTTAGCCTAAAATATTAGAATTGGATTGGTGTTGCATGTAGCTATGAAATGACATTGAATTTAAATGAATGATGAAACACCATGATATGATTAATTTTGATTCCTTATGCTAAATGGTTCAGACTCTGACTTGATATATAGAAGGAATTGATAGGTCAGTTTCCATCAAGAACCATGGAAGTTTATATGGTTAGTTAAAGAATAATTACATGTGATAACTATTTACTTTATTTATTATACATTATTCTTCATAAAACTACATACAATATTATGGACTGAACATTATTTTAAACGTCATTGGTGGTTTCCTACTGGGTTTTACTCACACCCTACTCACTACTATAAAATAGGGCAAGGGAAGTCCTGCCCTTTATCAGTGCTAAATAGAATGTTCTAACAAAGGGGTACGCCTTTATCAGCGCATGTTAAAAGCGCTGATAAATCTAGCCTTTATCAGTGCTAAAAAAAGCGTTGATAAAGGTTTTTATTCTTAATTTATATAAAATTATAATATTTATAATCCAAATTAATGTTTCTTGTATATATTAACAATTATATACAAATATTTATAAATATATATACCATTTATTGTTATAATTAATAAAAAATAGATATATATTTATCTTATAGGCCATTTTAAATAAATATATAAGAATATAAATAAACTATTAATTAAAACCATTATAACATTTATTAGCGCCCATTAAAATCACTGATAAAGGTATGTTTTATCAGTGCCAAAATAAAAGCGCTAATAAAACATAACTTTATCCGTGCTTTTAACAAGCATTAATAATGGTTCTAGTGGTTTTTTTAATAACCCTAATAGGCCCTCCTCTCACGCATGCGGTCATGATTTTGCTGAAGCTGAATTATGCCCCTCTTCCACCACGACCTCTCCTCCTCATCATCCTCCTCCTCATCCTCCTCTTCCTCTGCCACCACCACAGGTTTTTACTCCTCTGATGTGACCATCATCCACTTCCACCACCGTTGCCTCTACCGCCGCTACCTTCACCGCTGTGGCCTCCATCGTCGCTGCCTCTGCCGTCGCTTCCTCCGGCGCCGCAGCCTCCTTTGTGGCGGCCACTGTCATATCTTCTTCATCTCCAAGGTACATCTTGATTTGATCATACCCAAGTACTTGTCAATGATCGAAAGGGCGTGGAAACTATTAGTTACATCAGACAATATTTCTTTGATCGGTAATGGTAAATCATCCTTTAGAAATGTCAATTAAGGTCTCTAAAGTTAATGTGGACCCTATTCTACCTATTATTTTTTTAATTTAGACAGTTTTAGTGATCCATCATGGGTGTTTCACTTCTATGATAATGTTAATTTTGGTGATCCAACTTGTCACTGCCTCTAGTGTATGAAACCTTGGCCAGGGTCCTAGTTTTAGCAATAAGAATGAAATATATATAGTTTACTTGTTTCAATGTTGTTTACATTGTATTTTCATCTTTTATATTGAAAAAGTTTGTTGAATTAATTCTATCGAAGGAGGGTTCTATAATTTCTTATTATCTTAAGGTGTGTTTAACCATGGTGTGGGTTGATTTCGGTTTTAGTGGGTTCTTCAGGTTTGTGGGATGTGGTAAATTGTGTACTCTATTTTAGATTATTTTACTCTAATGTGTTTTCACTATTTTTTTTTCTTTTCAGTTTCAAATCTCCTCTGCTGTGCGCCTCTCCTCTTCCACGAACGCACCTCTATAGTGTGCTGAATGACACCTTCACGTTGAGTTTTCTACTATTACTCATTGGTTTCCTCTTGTTCTCATGTTATTCATGTTTGATATTTATGGTTATAATGTGATATTTACAGTATAAACTCCCCACTGAAAATTTTGTCCATTAGTGTTCTTTGATTCCGCACTAAATGAATTGCATGTTTGTTGGTTCATGTTGATCATTTAAATATAAAATTTTTTAATTTACGTATACTTGACTTATGAATGAACCCCCATGATGATAAGAATTCTATGGTAACCCCTGAAATAACAAATAAAATTGAATAAGGTATGCTTTTTAAAATCTGAAATTGTGATTGTTTGGATTGTATGGTATTGCAATTGTGAGCACAACTGTGTTTTTTTATGGTGTTGCGGTTGTTGGAATTATTGATATGCCATTTCTTCCATGTTTTAGTTCTTACACCATTGAATATCAATCCAAAATTTACCAATTTCAATGGCACCACCACTTTGTTATGGGTGAAATTCTATTGAATCCCAGAAAACCGCTTCTAGAGGACTCTATGAGACACTTTATGGTGTGAAGATGATGTTTTTCAGATTATATATATATTTAAAACACATGGTATGTAGTCTTTTTAAATGGAACATGATTCACCATACATTGATTTCATATAGATTTAATTCTGCACAACATTTATCTCCAAAATTTACACAACATGACTAATCTTCTGACTCAAACTTGGAATAAGTCTCATTTTAAATGTTACATGTCATGCGAACCTAGGTCACACACAATGTATCTCCAAGACATATACTTCTGTATGAAACCATGTGCATGCCATGAAATAATGGTAGAGCCACATGATATGTGTTTTAATTCACTCACACCATGTATTGATACCATAGAAACTTGATATGTATAGACTATACACCCCTAGTGGTCATGTATAGAATAAACATTGTGTATTCCACAAAAATGTGATGCATATCCAGTGAGGTGACTCAGTATGTATCTAAATTACACACCTTTAGCTCATGTTTTTCTATATGTCATGTATTTTTAAAGGCATCATGTAGTCTTTGTATGACTAACTTGGAATTAATTTGATATATATCAGATTAAATCGGGTATCTTATCCATACAAAATGTTCACCATCTTGGATACACCATGTATATGGATTTCACATGAGTTTAGAAATGGTAGTATACAATCAACCTTGACTGAGAACCCTACACATTTTGTATCCAGTGAACAAATTGGGTGTTATGTTATTTTCATTATTATTATTTATTTTTCACTTAGATGAAAATATTTCATGTATGAGTAGCCCATTATAAATATATTCTCATGTAGATCACAATAGTATGATTCCCTCTATCATTATAAATTTCACACGATGTGGTTTGGATATTTTAATTATCTTCACTTTGCTTGAGAGTTGACAAGTGACAAGTGAGATGTTTAGTTAAAATATGGAGTATGGTACTCCCCCATGTTTCGGTGAAGAGTTCTCCATGTATAGGTTTGAGGTACTCTATTGAGATATACAAAAGACAGGGCACAATCCCCCGTATATAGATAGAGTTCAAGTACATTCACATGTTTTGGGGTAGGATCCTCTATTTCATGTATGAGTAGGCCATTATATCCTTACATTGTTTTTTGAGGTATTCATACTGGTTATGTTTACAATCACACCTATATGGACTTTATAACCACATGTGATGTGTTTATTATTATATTTTATAGTTTGGAGATGAAATTTGTGGACATAGAGTTAGTGAGGTTAGAGTAACAGTTAAATTGTATCCAATGATTGTTCATTGTAGAGGCATTTGTACCATTATTTTTTTTATAAAACCCAAACAATGCTACTTGATTAATTAAAAAATAATATAAGGAAAGTTCAAGATCAAACCCATAAAGATGATGAATATGAATAAAGAATGGATGAATGCCAATCAGTTGACAAAAGAGCTTGAAGATGGCATGAAAGAGTTTATCAAGTTTGCAGAAGATCATGCATGTGACCCATCTCAAATCCTTTGTCCATGTTTACACTATTGTTATTCAAGACAAATTAGTCCAAAGGGGTTGGAAGAACACCTGATCTGTCACAGAATAGATTAAAGTTATACAAGTTGGAATAAACATGGGGAAAAATAAATATAGGTAGTGGCTCGGATAACACGGTGTTTTATGGATCATCTGATATGATTACAAGCGTGAGCAGTGTAGACGATCTTATGGAGGATGTGATTACAGATGTGAATGATGATGGAGATTGTGTTGAGGAAATGACAAGGACAGTTGAAGATGAACTTCGTGATTTCCCAAAATTGTTTGAGAAGTTAAATAGTTGTGCAAAAATGTCATTGTATGCTAGTTGCACTAAATATAAAGCATTTTCAGTCGTACTGAAGCTGTATAATTTGAAAGCAGGAAATGGGTAGAGTGATGCCAGTTTTACAGAACTACTTGCTCTCCTGAATGACATGATCCCAGAAGATAATGAACTCCCAAACAGAACATATGATTCCAAATGAATGATATGATCGATGGGTATGATCTCTGAAAGAATACACGCCTTCCTGAATGAATGAATATTGTTTCTCAAGGACCATAAATCACTTAAAGAATGCCCAAAGTGTGGTTTTTCTCGATAAAAGAAAGATGATTCTAGTCCTACAAAATTTGTATGGTAATTTCTAATCATTCAATGGTTTAGGCACCTATATGGAAGTGAGGATTCTGGAGGATAATTGACACGACATGAAGATACAAGAATTACAGATGGGAAGCTACGTCACCCGACAAACTCTCCTCAATGGAAGAGAATTGATCACGAGTATCCTGAATTTGGAAATGAGCCGACAAACCTTCGTCTATAATTATCTATAGATGGGGTGAATCCTTTTGGTTTTCAAAGCAGCAGTCATAGTACATTGTCGATTATGTTGGTAAATTATAACTTACCACCGTGTTTATGCATAAAATGAAAATAAATCATGTTATCTATGCTTATATTAAGACTAAAACAACCGGGTAATTATATTTATGTTTATTTGGCTCCATTCACCGAGGATTTCAAAAATATTGTGGGATTTAGGTGTTACGTTGTATGATGCTTACAAAAATAAATATTTCTCTTTGAATGCCATGTTTTACAGGATGATTAATGACTTTCTTGCATATATAAATTTGTTAGGATATAGCATTAAAGGAACTCAAGGGTGTCCCATTTGCGAACAAGGTACATATTCAATTATGTTGAAACATTAATCTAAAACTGTGTTTCTAGGACATTGTACATTTCTACCCCGATGATATAAGTACCTTTCTTGGAAAACATCATTCCTCAAAAGTTCATAATAACATTTAGCACCATATCCACTAAAAGGTGATCAATTTTTTGAGAAAGTTAAATATTTGGAAACTACTTTTGGTAAACCATTTTCGAAAAACCACTCAAAAATTGGTTGGAAAATAAGATCAGATTTTTTTGAATTACCATACTAGAATCATCTATATGTCAGAAATTTTCTTGATGTTATGAAAGTTGAAAAAAAATGCATGTGATAGTGTCATCAACACATTGATAAATGCACTCGGCAAAACAAATGATGGAATTAAGGCTAGATTGGACATGGTTGAGATGAGAACACGAGAAGAGTTGGCACCAGTGAAGGGAGAAAAATGAAAATTTCATCCTCCTACTGCTTACCCTCTTTCCAGGAAGGAGATATATCAGTTTTTCATCTTATTGAATGACATAAATCTTCCAGAGGGGTATTCCTCAAATATCAATAACATAGTGTCAATGAGAGATTTTAAATTAAAGGGTCTGAAATCACGTGAATGTCGTGTTTTAATGAAAGATCTAATTCCTATAGATTTAAGTTGCATTTTTTTAAAGAATGTCCTCCATTAATTAACGATGCTCTGTTTCTTCTTCAAATCTATATGCAGCAAAGTTATAGACCTGGTGAAATTTCCAAATATGGAAAGAGAAGCTGCCGTCACATTGTATGAATTGGAAATGTTCTTCCCACCGACATTTTTCAATATGATGGTTCATTTGATGGTTCATTTTTTGAGAGAGATTCGACTATGTGGTCATGTACATTATAGATGGATGTACCCCATTGAACGGTATATGATGATTTTGAAGGGGTATGTTAAAAATCGAAGTCGTCCAAAGGGTTCTATTGAGGAGCAATATATTGTTGAGGAAGCCATTGAATTTTGTACTGAATACCTGTCTGGTGTGGAAAATGTTGTCCTATCGAAATCTCATCACACTAAGCTTCTTGAGGGTGAAGGAATTTCTAGAAGAGAGGTTGTCACAATAAATATTACATATTAGGAGCATTCTCACCTTTACATTTTTCATAACAGTTTTGATGTTGACCCATATGTTCAAACCCACAAAGAAATTATTAGGCGTTTGAATTATTCTAGGGATGAAAAATGGATATCAGATATGCATAATCGATAGTTTATAGGATGGTTTAGGGACAATATTTTTATACAGTCAGATGAAAATCCAAACTCAAATTCAGAACAACTTCGATGGCTAGTTGGAGGAGATAGTGTGTATGTATTATCTTATAATGCTTATGTAGTTAATGGGTATACATTCTATATTAATGAACATGATGATGAAAGTACCATGCAAAATAGTGGGGTTACACTTGTGGCTAAGGTGATGCATGTTTTCGATGCTAACGACATAAATCCAATTTAAACGAATATGTCATAATTTGGCATCATCAAACAAATATAGGAGTTGGATTATACGAAATATAAAGTGCCGATTTTTCAATGTATATGGGTTGATAACAAGAGTGATGTTAAAGTTGTTGAATTAGGATTCATGAAAGTTGATTTTAATAAGGAAGGGGAGAAAGATGGACCATTTATAATGGAATCACAAGTAGTACATGTATTTTATGTTCCAGAAACCCGCAATCTAAAATTGGTCAATTATTCTATTATCAACTAAAACAACTGAACGGTCAGATGAATGTTCAAGGTAGGATGACCCTTTTATAGGGACTTGATAATCATTTTGCAGTGGTCCCAATGTAGATGACATTTTTTATGTCAGAGGAGACCACAATTAAGGGATTTACATAGTCGATAGAGGATTCAAATCTCTTCAGCCTTTAAAAAAAGAGTACAATAATCAACTTATTTGTTTATTGTAATATAAATTGTGTTACGTTATGTTATTATTTGTTTTCTACTAATTTTATGTAATCTAAATTAAATGTTAAATCAATTATATAGATAATGGCTTTTGAACCTGTTGATGCTCCTAATCATGAGGCACAAAAGGTCTCTCAACCAGCTGCAGGTGGTCCCAGTGTAGAGAAACAATAGGTTTCTCAACCAACTGCTGGTGGTCTCAGTTCAGAGCAACAACAGGTTTCTCAACCATCTGCTGGTGGTCCCAGTTCAGAGCAACAATAAGTTTCTCAACCTGTTATTTTTGGTCCTAGTGCTGAGGTACAATATGTTTCTAAAACTATTGTTGTTGGTCCCAGTGCTGAGGTACAACAGGTTTCTCAACATGTTGTTGATGGTCCCAGTGCCGATGCTAGCGCTCCGGAGAAACATATTGATGATACGTCTAAGGAAATAGTAGGAAATGAAACCCTGAAAAAGCACAAAAAACAAGATCTATGTAGTTTGACAGTGCTATCAAAAATCCTTAAGGAAGAAGAAAATGGCATCAAATTTGAGGTGGGATGGAATAAGTGAGGCCAACATGTAAACCCCAACAGATCCATATTTAGTAGATAAATTGGAATAGTTACTCAGAAACACGTGTCGATTGATGTATAGTCGTGGCACCATGTTGTCACTGGGCTTAAGACACTAATGTGGGAAGAGATTATGTTAACATTATGATATCATTTTTTTTATTTCTTAAAATAAAATAAAATACCAAAACATTGACTTACACTTCATCATACATTGTAGAGTGCATTTATAGTAGATGAATCACACAATGAATATGTATTAGTAGTGACAGGAAAGATTCATAGAGGTTTCTGCGCAATTTTAATGAAATATCATCTTAAAGATGCTGAATGGAAAATCAAACTACACCCACCTCTTCTTTATGCACAATTGATATCCCAAAGAGCTGGGATGCATTTAGCAATTTTTGTGGGGATCTGACTTTTTAGGTACATTGTGTGGGGTAATACATTATTTTATGTTTCTTTTAAACATCACGTTGATTGATAGTTTTTTATTTATTAAACAAAAACTGAGTTCTAAAATTAAAAAATGTGCAATAGAACCAGTGTACCCTTATCATAAGGCAAGGATGGGGTATGCTTCACTTGAGGAAAAATTGGTACATCTTTTAAATCTACCATACTACTTGTACGTGACATAAAACAACACCATAATCTTGTTTCTCTATTCATATGTAGATTGATGAATCGAAATCGAAATCCATATCTATCCCACGCCATGTGCTATAAAAGGAGGCTTGTGTAAATAAAGAGGGGATACTGATAGATGAAAACACACAAAAAGTGTGGGAAACATGTGTAAGTACGACATAATATAAATTTTATTTTCTTTAAATCTCTATTACATTACAATAACAACTTATTTTTCTATATTTTCTATCTGACATAGTCATAATAATAAACAATATCCACACCAGATGCATACATACTTTCAGCAGCCTCGAATCAGCCAGAACAATATGGTCGTGTCAGAGGTGCGGGTTTTGGGTGACACCCTGAACATATTTTCAAAAACAAAAACAAGAGGAGGATCAAAATGAAAAAAATGGAAAAGCTACAAGAAAAATTATCTATTTTTCAAGAATAATTACTATTATAGAGAGATATGATATCATGTTTGATGGGGGATAGGCCAAGATAAGAAAAAACTCAACAACAACCCATTCGTGAAGATCCCGCCCCACCCCCACTAGCTTTGAGGTGAGCCATTCCCCTAAAAAACCTGACTTAGCTAAGGTAATCAATGTTTTAATAATTATTTTGTTGAAATTTGATTAACATAGACACTAATACCTTTACTGTAATAATATTCTATAGGGTTAAAATGACTGTGATTTATATCTATCAACTCCCACCTATCTCATTATAGTGAGGGCTACGATGTTCAATATGTAGAATGACATGATACAAAACAGACAACTTCCAACATATCATTACAGAGTGTCAATTAACGTAGATAATGAGATGAGTGTCGAGATACCTGTTCCAAATGACGATGATGACATTTATATGGTTGAACAAGATGTTGTAACATTCATCACATGACTGACAATTCTTGTAAAAAAACATGTTGACATGGAGGTATCCACTTCCAATTTATTTTTCAAGCTGTACCTTTAACATTTAATGAAAACGGTATGAACCCATGAATGTTATTATAGGATGACTAAGAGATGGGGGTGAAAAAAAATATCAGCTCAAAACTATCTCAAGGATCAACCAACCGATTGAAATGGTCTACTGAGAGAACCTTCACCCCGCTCATTCTATATCCACAATTAATATCATTGTAAGCTCATGTGGATACAAAGTTGATAGATGTCAATGATCACATAGTTTATTTTGAAAAAAAAATTGTATGGAGATGAAGCATCAGATTTCATTAGTGCTGAAAATGTAAATGAAATCCTCAAGTATGAATGGATAGGTGCCTCAGTTATAAATTTATACCTGAGGTATGTTTTCATGATTTGATTTTACAAAATCTAATATACTCTGATAATTATGACTAAATAAATTTAATATTATTCGCAGGCGGATATATGAAAAAATATTGAAGGGATTTACCCATGAAAAAAAATTGGACTCGTTAGTCTTCACACCACCTCTTAAAAAGACGAAATAGATTAAGATAAAGAGGCTGTAATAATTTCATCCTTGCTCAAATCCTTTGAAAACAAAATTACGGATGACAGACTATTTTTAATACCAACGATGCAGGGGTAAAACTCTATAATTTAATCATATCAACTATATTTTAATTTATTTCTTTACTTATTCCATTTTGTATTTTTAGGAATCATTGGATGTTGATTGCTATCAATTTGGATACTTCAAAGATTTATTTTCTGGATTCAATGCATGGATATCCAACAAACTAACCATGCATGGTGGAATTTGTTAATTTGTAATACACTAGATCCAACATTTTAAAACTAAACATCTAGTTATATAATTTATGTTACCTTTTAATGAGTATTTTGTTATGATAGGGCGGTGCATCAATATCGTCTACTTCATGGAATGAATCCAGGAGCTAAGGATAAGAATGCCTTCTCAATCTACAACTCAAAAAGTATCCTGGTATATATAATAACATTTCACTATCCAAACACATATCAAAACAAATTAATTATTTTTGTTGATGTTTTTGAAATGTTCAAAAGAAACAGACGGAAATGACTATGGTCATTATGTTTTTAAATTTATGAAAGAGATCATATTTCACCAACAAACTAGCATCCCCGATGAGGTATTTTTGAAAATAATTATTAATTAATTTAAAATATTTATTAATCCTTTGTGTATTTATATTTTTTTAGTACTACCATGACTGTCTCAAAAACTCATATTCACAATATGATATAGATGTGTTTAGAAAAAAATGGGCAGTATACCTGATGGAATATTGTACACAAATTGGATGAAGGTGAATTCCTACTAATGTTATCCATATATGATCATTGATATCTCCCTTGTTTACACATATTGAGCATATATGATCACCCTTTATTATGTTTTATATCATTTGGTTAGGAAGAATGGTTTTAGAAATTATTTTTCTTTCTAGTAAAGAATAACTCATTGGACTACACTGGTTGATAGTGTGGATGTTGAACAATGCATAGTCATTCAGTCCACTCACAAGCATCTTAAAAGCTTTATGGGAACCAATATCTTGGATTTTCAATTTTATAATTTTAGTTTCCCTTAGATGTGGGTGGGGGATGTCCAGAAGGGAGGGGGTGTCCAAGTGTTTGGGGGGTGTTCAGGAAGGGGTGTGTCTAGGAGGGAGGGGGTTTCTAGGTTTGAGGGTGGGTGGGGGTGTCCAGGAGGGGAGGGGGATGTCCAGGGGTGTCCAGAAGTGGGGGTGTCCAAAAGTAAGGGGGGTCCAGGGGGTGTCTATGAGTTGGGTGTCTAGGAGGGGATGGAGGGGGTGTGTCCAGAAGGGAGGGGGTGTCCAGACAAAGATCCATTCAATTCCATTCAAAACTGATAATATACAATGGGTAGATCACTTATATAGTATCCTGAAGTGGGTCTGTAGTGAGGCATCAAAAGTTCCAACCAACCATACCAATTACAAGCCCATGTAAAGGCCCATGAATTATATTCCAGTTTAATTTGTGGCCCAATATATCTTATTTAATTTCATAAAGACCCAATATATGCATCATTTACCTTTATCACATTAGATTTTAGTGAAATTTTGTTCCTATTCCTCCAATATATTTTTTGTTTGGTGTTTTTCCTTGATTTTTTGAACTGTATCTCTTCAAAATATATATAATTTTATTATTAATATTATTGAATGATGGTGTGTGAATAATATTTATTCCATTATAAAATAGATCATGAAAATATAGTTGTTTAAAGAAGGTTATTAATGGTTATACACTAAATAATTATGAGGGAGGGGTGTCTAGGATGGATGGGGTGTTCGGGAGTGGAGGGGGGTGTCCAGGAGGGGAGGGGTGTCTAGGAGGGGAGGGGGCAGTCCAGGGGGTTGGAAGGGGGCTGTCCAGGGAAAGGGGGGCTGCAAAGGGAGAGATGGGGGTTGTCCAAGAGGAGGGGGTTGCAGGTGGAGTGGTGTGAGAGAGTGGGGCTGCAAGGGGGGGTTGTCCAGGGGTAGAGAGGGGGATGTCTAGGGGGATGTCCCGGGAAGGGAGGGAGGGGTTGTCCAGGAAGGAGGGGGAGTCCAGGAGGGGAGGGGGGATATCCATGAGGGTAGGGTGGCTATCCATGAGAGGAGGGGGCTATCTAGAAGCTGGGAAGGGGGTATGTCTAGTGAAAGGGAGGGGATGTAAGGGGATGGAGGGGGTTGTCCAGGGGAGAGGGTGGGGTTTCAGGTGGGGTTTTAGGTGGAGTGGTGGGAGGGAGGTGCTGAAAGGGGAGGGGGGATGTAAAGTGGTAGAGAGAGGGTTTTCTAGGGGAGGGGATGGAGGGGTGTCCATGAGAGAGGGGGGAGGTTGTCCAGAAGGTGGGAAGGGGGTTTTCTAGTGAAAGGGAGGGGGTTGTCCAGGAGGAAGGAGGGGGGATGCAGGTGGAGTGGTTGGAGGGGGGGCTATCCAGGGCTAGGGAGGGGGATGCAAGGGGGGGTTGTCCAAGAGGATAGACGAGGGCTGCAGGTGGAGTGGTGGGAGGGGGTGTCCAGAGGTAGGGAGGGGGATGTCCAAGGGGCTGTCTCAGGGAGGGGGGGGAGGGTGTTGTCTAATCACAATAAGGAATTAGGAGTTCAAAAGAAAAGTAAACCGATATGATCATGGCCTATCTAATTGTGTAGGTTCTCATCAGGCCCTCTCTAATACTGAGAAATATAAAACAATATTTATAAGTCAGCGAATCATGTTGAGCCTCTTCTAAAATATTAATTCAATCCGAGGAAATATGGACATATAAAGGTTGTAATAGGTAAAAACTGACATTTTATTAATGAATTATTTTATATTAATGTTTTATTTATTTCATTATTTTATTACTAACATAATTTTTGTTTTCTTATATAGGGAAAATGTTTTTTCTGAGTTCGAATCCTTTGTTCAGCAACTAATACCATGGATGATAATTTTTTTGAGCGGATCATGGATGAAAAAAAGGATGAAACATCAATGTTTTTTAACTGTTTCTTAGATAATTGTAATTGTAACCAAATTAAACATTGTTTGAAATGTATATAGCAGTGTGTTTTTTTGTATTCATGATTTCAAGTAAATGTATATAGCTTTTTTTCTTCTGTGCTTTGTGTGTAGGTGTTGTTTGTGCTGTGTGTGCAGGTGTTGTCTCATGTGTGCATGTGTTGTGTAGGTTCTGACTTTGAACAGGAAATTTGGCCTTTATCAATGATAATTATGCGTTGATATATAGATAATATATCAGCACTCAAAATAGTGTTGATAAAGGTAATATTTATCAGCGCTATTTTTAGTTCTCATATATTATCCATTTATTAGCGCTATTTTTTGCACTGATAAATACTTCCTTTATCGTTGATAAGAAAGCGTTGATAAAGGCCCACCTTTATCAGCATTTTTTTAGAACTGATAAAGTTCCCCCTTTATCAGCGCTATGTTTAGTGCTGATAAAGGATACCCCCCTTATCTTCACCGAGATTAACATCGATTTTTAGCGATGTTAAAGGCAGTTTTTAGTGATATTAGAAGCCCTATTTATAGTAGTGACTCGTGCTAATTGAATAGTACATTAATAGACTTCATCATTTAAGGAGGCGATAATAGAAATATCGATATGTTAGATGGTTGAGTTGGGATAGACAATAGATTATGGAACTATACATGATGTCAGGAACCTCTTGGGATTTGTTAGTGTTCCTTTATTTTGGTTTTTCATATTGACAATTGAAACATATATGTCATCAAATATCTAATAATTTGGTTTGGATGTTGTTTTCTTATCCTATATCATAATGTGATATTGTAATATATTGGTTATTCTAATATTATGGTTCTTGGTTATTATCTTTTTGTAACAGTTTATTTATTCTGTTGTTCTGATGCATTGATATAGAGGGTATAGTCTCTCTATGTTATATATTAGACCCTGGATACTAGTTGGAAGCATCTAGAATATAGGTAGGCATGCCTGAGGTCACTTAGGGAATCTTCTTGTGGCACCTGCATGTGGCACCCAGTTCAGGACGTCACACACAGGGTTCCCCAAAAAATATATTCATGTATGCTATGTAATATAGAGTATCATAGTTAGTTCTTGATTAGTGAAATGTTAGGAAAAATCATGTAGTTCACTCTTAAATAGTGTGATTCCATTCCATATATGAATATAATATTGGAGAATAATTCCCCTAACCATGACGAAAAATTGTACTAGTTCCTAGAGACTTCAAAATTTGGAACACAGTTGGCACAAGATTTCCCAAACCATGTGACTTTCCCAGATACTAAAATTTTGAATTTTCTTTTTTTACATATCAATTACCACCTCTAATTCACATCACCACTAATTATGTTAAGCCCAATGAAGATTAAATCAGCCATTGATCACCTTCTCCAAGATCCCTTAGTAATCTTATTTGGTTTCTAGTGAATATTTTCTTAGTATTTCATCACATTATTCATTTTCTTCTCCTCTCTTATTTTTTATTTCCTTCTTCCATTTTTCGTCTTTTTTTATTTCCCTACTTATACAAGAAAAATATACCATTAGTAGGTTTTATTTCAAGGGTTATAGTGTATTTAAGGTTCATTATTTCTCTAATCACTCGGTTTGAAGAAGGCAACAGGTTTTTAATGAATTTGAGGTAGATGTCTCCACATAATCACATTTCAATTTGAATAATCATGTTGATTGAGTTTTATAATGGAGTTTCCTAACATATTATGATATATGTATTTTATTTAAAATTAGTTTATAGTCTTTATTTGTGTATTTTAACATTAGGTTTGATAATGTAAGAGTTTCTATCAATTTCATTGAATTTTCATGCTAAGAAGGTTTAATCTATAATGTGGTGGATAAAATATTTAAAAGAGTGTTTTGATTTCAAATGGATTTAAAAAATGATTTGAAATATATTTATAATAAAAAAATCTTTTAATATTTTAAATTTTTAAATTAGATAAATTCTTTTTTGGATATATATTTATTTATTGTGGATGTTGAATTTTATGTTGACCACATTTCTTAGTGAATTTGTTATAAAACATGAGATTTATACATATGATGCTGACATTGTTATATATATATATTTAAATGAGTTTCACATGAGAATACTTAAGTATATTCTTGGTTATTAGGGTCGATTTCTACACTGGCTTATATTATGAACTTACTAGTTCTCCCAGTTTTGAAAATTCTCTAATTATGGGATGTCCATCAGTGAGTCCAAGAGGGTATGTTATGTTTGGATTTCTATCATATTCACAATAGGATATTATTTATTCTATGATTATAGTTCTAGGTTACCCATTATTTTAAATACATGACCCCATGGATATTTTCCATTTCATTAAATGTCATTTTATGTTAAAGCATGTCTACATTCATGATTTAATTTCATGGTCTTATCTCATAATCACTTATTTACTTGGGTTTCATACAGATGCTTATACAAAAATTCCATTAATTATATTTCCATTTTACTTTTTATTACTCAACTATAAAATTGGATATATTTAGAAAAAAAAGTGATATAAATTTTTTTCCAAATTATTCTTTATAATGAAAAAAACATTTTTCCAAAAAATTGTATTCTCGGACCAGTGTCAACAGTTTTCATTGATAAAGGTTTTGTATAGATTCATAGTTATAACCAACATGGATTTTAACTCAAACCCTACATACACCCAGGGGGTGTATATATAATTGGTATTATCTAATATAGGTAAAGGAAAAAATCATCTCTCTTTGCTGTAGTATCTTAATTCCTTATTTTTCCTTGGTGGTGATTGATGGTGACCACTATTTATGAGGTGTTTGATCATTTGGATTTTTTGGTGATTATCTTGTGGTTTTTAAGATGATAGTCTATTTTACACTCTAACCATAACATTATTATAGATATCATGTATATTTAGTTTTATATTACCTTAACTTCAGTTTATTAAGTTATGTTTGGATATTGGTTTATTTTCATCTTCATATAGTATAGTTGGTTGACTATTATTTATGAAACTGTTTATTTATATACATGGTTTTCCAAGATATGGATACACCATCTCAAATTCTATAATAGGTTCTTTAATGTGTTTTATGGGATTAAAAAGGTGAAATTGTGATAAAATTTTTTGATTTTATACCCCCAATGCTTGTCTATGACCCGTCAAAATCATAAATGCATTTTGGGCCTTATGGTGAGCTAGTTTAAGTGACATGAAAACTTTAACCTTGATGGTCCATTAACAAATAGTTCCAAATACCTATTTTTATTTTAGGAATAATTGAAGTGAGAATATATGGTTTTCAAAAATCAATATTTGGGTGTAGGGGAGTGACTACCCAACTCTTATCTTAGATTAGTTTTGAGTTATCGTGGGTGGCCAGGCATTGCGCCTTTAATTTCAGATTTCTTTTCAAGTATCTTCATATGATTTGATGTGATTTATTATTTTTATTAGTTTTAGTGTAATTTTAGAGTTATTATAGGATATATTAATTTTATAGGTGAAAAGTGATATAAATCTACAGGCACACAGTATGGAAAATCATAACGAAACCGTGAGAACTATTATTGACACCTTAAAGAGAAAATAAAAATGGTTGGTGAATAGTCTACCAAATGGTGAATCAAAAACATTAACAGTGATCAAATGTAGATATATTTTATGTTCCTACCCCTTTATTATTCAAAAATTTTATTCTTTCTTGACACTTGTTTATAATAATTGACTGAACTTTTATGTTTTATCAGTGATGTTTTATGTTGAGTTCCATCTTTCATGTTTTATAGATGATTTCTCCCTAAAATTATATAGATAAAAATATACATGGATATTTAGAGAATTTTACATAGTAAAATCATTCTAATGATTATACACTCATTTAGTTTTTCATTAAAACTCTACAATACCTTGGTCAAGAAGAAAAGTGAGATCAGTCTTGAGTGGTGAAACATGATCTGGTGTTTACAAAGTCAAAAATACCTATATTTTATAGTAACTGGGAGTTTTATGATCATATATAATTGAAAAAAAATTGATTAAACAACTACTTTTACTCATATCCATGATTTTTCTAAATTAATTTTTTCCACTTATATACTGGAGGGATCGAGTTATAGATTGTGGGAAACCATAATGTAGGCTATGATACATGATGACATAATATGGTAAAAGTTAAAAGTTATTTTAAAAATTCTTCTTTACCTAGAGACTCTAAGGATGGAGGATTGTATTTTGTTTTACCCTTTGGATAAATATAACCATTCTGAAAAGAAATATTCCATAAGGTTCACTAATTTGGCCTGATTTTATCTAGATTTCCACAAAAATAATTACCACATGGATCAATAATTTGAAATTGGTTTGAAGATAGAGGTTAGATTTATAATTTTTCTTTTCCTGCCTAGAAACCTATAATAAGGTGGCCAATAAGGAAGTGATGTCTTAGATTGATATGGAAGGGAATATAATATTGAGTGGTGCCTCAACTATTGTAGAAGGAAATTCAAGTTCCTCGTCTGGCTAAAATTTGATGATTGATAATTCTCAATGAAGTATTAATGGGATTATACAATTCCCCCTATTATATTCAAATAATAACATTAGAGTGTAATCTATTGGTGTGCTTCTTATGTTGTTAGTCTGGTCAATATATACCATATTATAAAAAATATCCTAAAATATTCTACCAATCTAGTCAAGCAGGTTATCTAAAAGGAATTTTCATGAAACCTCCTATGATTGGTGAGGTTTTTACATCATATAATAGACATTATTAGGTATAGTAAGATTCATATAATATATTAGGGCTTCATCCTCCATGATATAAATAATGTGGTTAAATAAAAGGTGATTCTCATCCTATTGAAGAATATTAGAGTGTCCCTTAATCATGGTGCTTATATACTATAGAGAATGTACCCATAAATTCTAAAATTTGGATAGTAACCATTAAATGTATGATGTTTATTGCTTATTCTATGGTATTGGTGTTATTTTAAATGGGTTAATCACATCCTTTTATCTCATCTAAATATATTGATTCATTGGTATTTCTATAAGAGTTGATACCAAATACAATAGATTTGTCTACCCCTCTATAAAATATAAAGGGATAATATTTTAATTTCCCTATGTATCATGTGATTGTTTTTAGAATTGAGATTATATATGATTTCCAGTTCTTGATCTTGATATATTTAAACTTAATTTTGGTATTAAATGGATGATTAGATCTAATTCATGGATTTATTACTATCATCAAATGTTTCTTTTTGTTTATATTGATTGAAACACATTCATATTCCATGGTGAATGAGATCATATATCTTTTATGTTAATAATTAAAATTCCATATATTTGATCAATTTCAAGCTAGATATCTATCCTATTGTAGGATTATATTATAGAGAGTTTATATAGTCAACATATTATGGTGTTGGATTGATATATTAAGGTTTTTCATGATAATTTCTCCATATTAACGCCAGATCTGGTGGTAGAATTATATATTGACATACTCATAGGGACAACCCCTAATTCATTATTACATTATCAAACAGATCCCATTGAGTTAAAATAATTAAATGTCCAAATGAAATAACTCAACAGTAAGTATTTTATGCATCCTATAATGTCACCAAGGAAAACATTGGTTTTTGTTCTGAAAAATATGGACAGAATTCACAAACATTTCATTGATTACAAAAAATATAAATTAGGTGAATTTTAAGAATAAGAACATATCACCTCATATAGATCATAGTTTTTACTAAACCTAGGGATAAACTAGGTTTTCAAAGAACAACCTTAGCTTGAGATATCACTAGTTGAGTATAAAAGTGGTAAACATTCCTAAGATGAATTTTTAGAGCAGGTAAAGGAATTAAAATTATCTTATTTTACCATTTTCTATTACCAATAAAATTTTAATATTCATGGAATTGATGAAAAATATTTTCCACTAATAACAAGACATTTTGTATTGTTTTAGATGACATATTAGTTTACTAAAAGATGAAATATGGTCATGATAACTATCTAAACCATTTTTTATCTTTTATTGAGTAAAAAATTTATGATATATTATCTATGTTAAAATTCTAGATCCATGAAGTAAACATATTTGGGCATGTAGTAGATTAAAAACTAATTTCATTAGACCTTACGAAGATCTAGGTAGTGATATCTTAATAAACATCACAGAAAATATTTGTTATTAGAAGTATTCTAGGTCTTGTTGGATATTACAGGTGGTTTTTCAATACTTATCTAAGTTAGTAACTCCATTAATATCTTTAAATTAGATTTGAGTGAAATTTAAATGGGATAAAAAATACTAGATATTCTATGAATAATAAAAAGTGTGATTAACATGGGAACATATTATGATTCTTCTAGATCTAGGTGAAGGCTATTTAGTGCACTATGATTCATCAATTATGTTTTGGGATTTTTTTTAATATAGAGTTACCATATCGTGGTATATGGTTCATAGCCTTTATTCCCTTATAATATTAATTATGCCACTAAAAATTTAATATTATTAGTAGTGATACATTCGTTGAAAACATAGTTTCACTATCTCTTTAGGGGGATTCTCACCATGTAAACTAATTTTAAAATATTAAAGTAAATCTTCTCTCATAAGGTTCTAAATCTCTGAATAAGGTGATGGGTGGAGTATATTTAATTATTTGATTTTGATCTAGCCTATACCCTTATAAAATAGAATTGGGTGACTATGGACTAGCATAGTAACTCTCTTATTATCTTGAACCAACCTGAATACCCTTTTTGTAACACCCCAAGCTTCCATGTTATGCTTCTCTTTGAATAATACAGTTGTGTGTGTTGTACACAACTTCGAGTTCTAACACACACCACAACCAATCAATATAGCCGTTATGATTAGTAATACCCACTTTTTGAAATTTTATAAATTTTATCATTCAAAATGGACTTCATTTTTGGATTCGTAACATCGAAATTATCTTAGGGTGAATTTTTGGTATTTTTCTGAAAACATTCAATTTTTGATGAATAGTGAAAAAACACTGCGTTATAGTTTAAAACTGAATTTTTTATTTAAATAATTATTTATTTTATTTAAATTTAATTTAGGTCAAAATATATACATAATAACTATTTATGTTCAATGTAATTCATTGGAGTTAGTTTAGAATAATTTTAGATATATAAAACTTTTATTGAACTTTCCACCGTCTTTTACCCACATCCTAGGAGAATTTGGAAATTCACATAAAACGTAATTTTGCCACTTCTGTGGGTGTAATTTCAAAAATATGAGAGATACAGTTAATATCAAGGAGTAAAATGTGGTTTAATGAGATGAAAATATTTTTTTGGTGAATAGTAACTTTTTACTTTTATTTACCACGGTTAAATGTAAATAGGGTAATTAAGGGTAAAAATGCTATTAATACTACCCTAACACATGTCCTAATTATATTGGACAAGTTTATCTTGACCAAAAACAACCTTAAGAATAAAATATTATCATTTAGGTCCACTTGGATTAGATTAGAACATTTATTATTATTTAATTCAAAGAAGAGTTAAAAGAGATAAAATCAAAGTTTAATAACTAAAACATTTTTAATATAAGGTTATACATGAGATAAATTCGATTATAAATATTAATTAGAAAGATAAAAATACTTCCTAAATAATGGTATTTTATTTATAATTTTTAGAAATTAAAAAATTTAATTTATTTATGACACAATGATGATGCAGTAATTACCTAATTAATGAAATATTAAACTAATTGATATTATTAATATCAAAACAAATATAATTTGAGACTTTTTATGAATTACACTAATTTTATAGGTTAATATGACATATTAGGATTGGTTATATAAATTTTTTTCGATGTAATAATGTTTTTATGAAATTAGCAAAAACAAAATACCCAATAGTGTCCAAATTGATATAAAAGAGTTTTTAAAACAAATATTATATTATTAATTGATATTCTATTCCTAAAAATCTAAGGTTCGGCCTAAGGACTTATATAATGATAGGTGTATCATTACTATACCACTTGGGGTTCTCTTGGAGTTATATTGTAAGTTTATTAACTATATAATATAAAAATTCAAAGAGACATGGTAAATGTCAAACTATTTAACTAAGAGTTAAATATAAATGATAAGGTTAATATAGCGACCCAAACCTATCTAAAATCTATTGGTTGAAATTATTTAGACCCATCCCAAACTTAAACTTTAAATAATCTACTTTGGAGCCATTATAAACTGAATATAAATTTATTATAAAATAATATTTCTAGCTTTTCTAAAGGTGCCCCTCACCCCTCTTATAAAAGGGTACTCCCACTTCTCTCTAATTTACACCTTCAAAGCCTTTTGGCTCAGCCAACCTCGGCCCAAATATTTTCTCAACTTCCATAACTTAAACCTAGAGGCCTTAGTTTGATCAGAAAGCCAACCTAAGGATCCCTTTTGATCAAATCAAAAGGAAGAACCTGAAGAAGATGTAATGTTTTCACAACCCACTTTCAAGTTCCATTCTTCTTCAACTTCTTATTTCTTTGTTATTTACATTATAAAATAATAACTCCTGTATATATTATATATTGTGATATTATTATAGATATGGTACAACCAAATTCAGTATTCTATCCATCCTTTTAATGACATGTCACCATACGTGCGTACGTACGGCCTACCGTCTCCACGTCGTGGTGTAATTGTTATTCAATACATTATTATTTGGATGGGTATAATAATGATGTTTAATTCAGGTAAATAAATATTATAACATGTTATTTATTCTGTATATATGATATAAAATCCAATTATATATGATTTTAATATCAAAAGAATGATATTATCGCTCATGCATACGTACGGACTACCGTCTCCCCGAACGCGATGAGATTCATTCCCCCTCGTATCCATACAAGTTAAATTCTCATTTTATGATTAAAAATAATGTTTAAGGACTTCATATCATTATTTATATGAATAAAATACAACCTATCCATAAAAACACGACTTATATAACAAAACATATAAAAGAAAACGTGTAAGTTAACACCCGAAACGATGATAATACTAAGATATTATTAAAAAAGAAATGTTAAAAGATCATATATGATATCATATTAATGTATATGATTCTTTTATTATTAAATAAAAATTATTTAACCATTTTACAGGAGGATAACCTACCCTCGACCAAGGAAAAAGTACAAAGTAAGGGGTTTCTTATCTCACTTTTAATTCTGTGAGATTTCTATTGTTCACCAATTATTAATTGCATGTTACGTGTGTACTGCCCATGTTTATATTAATTGTTTAATTTTCTTTAATTAATTTATATTTACATCATCATTTTATGAATCTTATTTCATGTGTGTATGTTTCTTAAGTTACCAAATCAATAAGGGAATTTGAAATTTCAATTTCCACTCATTCGGCTTTATGCATACTTTATTGATTATTTTACTCCCAGATTATGTGTGGAATCACTATTCATTTGATTATGTCATAATTTCCACTCTCCTTTCTATGGATATACATTTGATACACCTAATAACTCCATTTATAAATTCTCAAGTCATCAGTATGAACATGATAAGAGTAATTTTTACTCAATCTTGATTTGTTGAGTTAAACATCCAATTCATTGGTGTTGTTTTTACAAAAATATGTGGGAATGTCCTTTGATTGCTTTACACTGAATATCCAATCATATTGAGTGTATTTATATTTTTCACACATAATTATGTCATTGATTTATCTTTAACCTAAGGATACGGCCTTTATGATAGATTTCATCTCGATTTACATTCCCTTGAGACTCCTTTGTTGTTATATAGAAAATCACTTTTATATGGTGTATATAATGTACCTTGACATAGTATATCATGATCACCTTTATTCTCATGATATTAAAAAGTTTTTATTACCTCAATTATTTGTATTCAAGTGTCTCTCTTTTGGTTAGAAACTCTAACTAAAATATTATTTTAAAATGTTTTAAAGATTTATTATTCTAAATCTTTCTCATTAATGTCCATGTTTTAAAAATGGTTTTAAGGATTTATTTATATAGACATTAAAGTTTTCAAATAAAAATTCCTTTTAAAAGTTTCAAAGTGGTATGGAACAGTTTGATTCAAAAACAAAATCTATTTTTAAATGGCTTCTTGAAAAATAGTGTCACTTTTAAGTGTATTCAAGAAAAAAGGAGGATATTTCTCACAAATAGTCTTGATGAATATTTTCATCTATGTCAATATCCTTCATTATTCTCAATTGAGGATAATATGTTACAATACAATCTTCCATATTGTATTTAATGAGTTATGTTTGACTGTGGATGTGCTATATTTATACCGTTCATGGTTTTTTGATAAGGTATTGACATTTCATATGCTAGTTTTAATACAAATGTTTATTTTATTTTTCAAGCTTTTCATATGAGGAATTAATTGGACTTAGTAAGTGACAGGTGGATCCTGCTATAGCTCCTCTATGCATCGGTAGGTCTCATAAGACAAACTAGTGTCTTGGCACAAGGCCTTAACAAAATCTAATTTGTAGTCTTGGTAAGAGTCCTTGACTATGTGGTTATGATAGTCTGGCATTATGCATTCCATCATTATGAAAGTGGTTATTGATATTGCATGTGGTTATTCGACTAGTAGAATATCTATGTGAATAATTAAATGTAATTATTTCATTTTATCTTTTCTATATTATGCTGAAGTTCAATTTTTAAAGGTTTTGTTTTAGTTATACATTGCCTTAAATGTTTATGCTTATTTATGAAAGTTTCTGCTATATTGTTATCCTTACTGAGCGTCTGATCTCACCCCTTTCAATGTTTTGTTTTTCCCAGGATGTGAAGAAGTAATTTTTGAATGACCTATAGGGATAGTATGAGGGGATATGAAGAAAATATGTTGTTGTAGTTTTTTTTACTTTATGATGCAATGTAATACTTATGAATATATCTAGTGTTTCTAAGACTACTAAACTGATCGGTCTTTCGAGACTTGATCTTTTGTGATCATGTCAATGTTATATAATAATGCACCAACTCTGGGTAGCTGGGGTCGGGGAAATAAAATTGGTATCAGAGGAATATTAGTATAAACCTTGGAAACTAGATTTAGAAAAACTCTTATTCGAGCACATAGCCCTAAGATAGACTTTGAGAATTAGTATAGAAGAACTTCCTAGAATATTGGTATTGTTTAGATTTTGTGAGTTTTCCAAGAAATACATCCCTGTCTGGATACGATAAGGTAGAGGTGGCTCTGGCACTGATGAACCTAGGGGTAAAACCTGAAAACACTGCTTTGAGATAGACTTGAATGGGAACTGTTGCACGACAATGGGTCTTGCTGTACTCTTGGTTACAACACTCCCATGGGATATGTTTAGGATAATTTACAATTTCTTTACAAACCAATTTGAAGTATTTTAATATAAGATGAGAATAAATGACCTTGGTTAATCCTAAGGTGTTTTAAATTTAGAATATGGTGTCATGATATTCTCTACATGATTTTATGAATACTGTTACTCACACAATGTTTTCTGGTTTTAGTCAATGGCTGGATTCCAAGGTAGTCATAGTAAGTTTGAGAATAATGTACATGGTGGGAATGGTGGTGAAAATGAGTAACAAAATGGAATTTTGGTAGGCATAAAAGATATCATGTTCATTCCAAATCAGTTTTCCAAAAATATGATCAACAATATATATATTAACCAACTCTCAGACTCAACAAAGAAGAGAAAGGTGATGAATGATAAGATCTCTAGCAGTGGAGACCATGGAGAAAAGAATCCTAAATTTCCATCATACAGGAAATTTAGAAGGAGACACCTAGGAAAGTGTCTCAACAGAACAAATAAATTATTTACGTGTGGGAAATAATGACATAAAGTGAAGAATTTCCGAGGAAAAATGAAGTGTACTATGGAAGAAAATAAAAATGGTCCCAAAAATCCATTTACAGTCATTTGCCATAAATGTAGGGGACCTATCCATTACCCGAGTGAATGCCCTATTCTATAGAATATTTTATTGGTCAAAGAAGAATCTATGTGGAAATAAATGGTTGGGGAAATGTTTAAATGTATTAGTGCTCCTTGTTGATGGGACTACTTTGGAATAATTTTCTCTTGTATTTTTAACCTCGTAGTTTTCCATGTGAGAATGATATTTGAGGAAGACTTATCTTTTCCCTTGTGAATATAGTTATAAATAACCATTTGGTTTTATATGATCATTGGGTTTGAGGAAATTACAAGTTATTATATTTTGGGATGAAAATGCAAGGTATGAGATAACATTTCTGGTTAAAATTATGTTATGGTTTTTTTGAGGAATTTATCACAATTTGGAAATGTTATAAAATATAGTTTTTGAAAAAGTACAACACGCAGACCGTGTGACAACCTGTCGTGTCAGACAAAGCTGTGGGAATCGAACCCACAACCAAAGTGCGATTGGGATTTATCGCCTACCAATGGACTACGTGAAGTCCCTGGTTAGTGTGAATAATTATTTTTAGTTAAATTTTTTTATTGATCAATAATAAGTTGATTTGGGTTCTTATGTCTTATCAAATGAATACCATTATTATAGAAAAATTATTTGGTGATTAAGTGATAAGTGTTATTTTGGAAGATGTTCGCTTTATTAGGAACACTATATACCCATGAAGACTAGAATACTATGGGATTTAATTTGAGGTGTAATGGTAGATTTTTATCTACATTTTTATTGTGGATTTATAGTGATTTGGGTTTTTTATGGAAATGATTAACCAATAATATAGAATATTTTATTAGGTTAATTACTTTTAAGAATGTGACTTTAAGAGTAGTTGATGTCATTTGCAGATACAATTTAATGTGGAAGACTACATAACCAAATTCTTATAAGTTTTGGGTTTCAATATTAGATTGGATTATATTGAAGGATTTTAAGGATAATTGTTTATTGAATGGTATTTATTTAACATTGGGGTATTGTTGGTTTAATTTTAGAAATTAAGATTAGTATTTCTTTCTCTAAAGGAATATCCTTTTGGGGGATCATTAGATCTTGTATTAACCGTTTTGTTTTTGATTAATCTCTAAAGACAAGGTAAATATATAGTTTATCCTTCGTGGATCATGTGATTATTTAGATGTTTATTCTAGCTCTTCTAGTGTGACCAAGTCTTCTTGAATACTCATCATTTAAAAAAAATGAGTTAGTGGTGTAAATTTATTAAATAATGAAACTATAATTAAAAAGTAAGTATATCTCCTTATTTTCATAGTCAATCTCATAAATTAATTCCTCATCTTTATATAATGTAACTTGAAAAAATTGTGGTCTGTATACTTTTCCTACTGGGAAACTGATGACCGTTTGTCCCATCACAAGTTTGTGGATTTCTTGTTGTTAACTTTCTCCTGGTCATGTTTTCTATCCCTCTCCATCATAACTTTACACTTAGTTTATCTTTTATATCCATGTTTCCTATATGTAATCCTAGTATGAGTTATCTTGGGTGACCTTTGTACTCCTCTTTCTTTCTTTTAAGGTGATAGTTTTATTGAATCTTTTTCTGATGTGGGACTTTCCATTATATTCCCAATCCCAATTTTTAAAATTTCAATGATGAAATTATTTGAAGGAGGGGAGAATGTAACACCCCAATCTTCCATGGTACGCTTCTCTTTGAATAATACAGTAGTGTGTGTTGTACGCAACATCAAGTTCTAACACACACCACAACCAATCAAACTAGCAGTTATGAATAGTAATACCCAATTTTTGAAATTTTATAAATTTTATCCTTCAAAATGGACTTCATTTTTTGATTCGGAATATTGAAATTATCTTAGGGTGAATTTTTGGTATTTTTCTGAAAACATTCAATTTTTGATGAATAGTGAAAAAACACTGAGTTATAGTTTAAAACCGATTTTTTTTATTTAAATAATTATTTATTTTATTTAAATTTAATTTATGTCAAAATAGATATATAATAACTATATAAGTTAAATTTAATTCATTGGTGTTATTTTAGAATAATTTTAGATATATAAAAATTTTATTGAACTTTTCACCGTGTTTTACCCACCTCCTAGGAGAATTTGGAAATTCACATAAAACTTAATTTTACCGCTTCTGTGAGTGAAATTTTGAAAATCCGCGAGACCCAGTTAATATCAAGGAGTATAATGTGGTTCAATGTGATGAAAATAATTTTTGGTGAATAGTAACGTTTTTCTTTTATTTACCACGTTTAAAAGTAAATACGGTAATTAAGGGTAAAAATGATATTAATATTACCCATAAACATGTCCTAATTCTATTGAACATGTGTATCTCGACCAAAAACAACCTTAGGAATAAAATATTATCATTTACGTCTACTTGGATTAGATTAGGACATTTATTATTATTTATTTCAAAGAAGAGTTAAAAGAGATAAAATCAGAGGTTAATAAATAAAACATTTTTAATATAGGGTTATACATGAGATAAATTCGATTAAAAATATTCATTATAAAGATAAAAATATTGTATACATAATGGTATTTTATTTATAATTTTTAGACATTAAATAATTTAATTTATTTATGACACAATAATGATGCAGTAATTACCTAATTAATGAAATATTAAAATAATTGATATTATAAATATCAAAACAAATGTAATTTGATACTTTTTATGAATTTCACTAATTTTATAGGTTAATATGGCATATTAGGATGGTTTATATAAATTTTATTTGATGTAATAATCCTGTTAAAAAATTATCAAAAACAAAATACCCAATAGTGTCAAAATTGACATAAAAGAGTTTTTAAAACAAATATTATATTATTAATTGTTATTCTATTCCTAAAAATCTAAGGATTGGCCAAAGGACTTTATATAATATTAGGTGTATCATTAATGGACCACTTGGGGGTCTCTTAGAGGTATATAGTAAGTGTATTAACTATATAATATAAAAATACAAAGAGACACGGTAAATGTCAAACTATTTAACTAAGAGTTAAATATAAATGATAAGGTTAATATAGTGACACAAACATATCTAAAATCTATTTTTTTGAAAGTATTTAGACCCATCCCCACCTTAAACTATAAATAATCCACTTTGGAGCCATTAGAAACTGAATATGAATTTATTATAAAAGAATATTTCTAGATTTTCCAAATGTGCCCCCCACCCCTCTTTGAGCAGAAAGCCAACCTAAGGATCTCTTTTGATCAAATCAAAAGGAAGAACCCGAAGAAGAGGTAATGTTTTCACAACCCTCTTTCACGTTCCTTTCTTCTTAAACTTATTCTTTCTTTTTTATTTCCATTCTAAAATAATAACACCAATATATTTCATATACTGTGATATTATTATAAATATGGTACAACCATATTCATTATTCTATCCATCCTTTGAAGGACATGTCACCATACGTGCGCACTTACGGCCAACCGTCTCCACGTCATGGTGTAATTGTTATTCAATACATTATTATTTGGATGGGTATAATAATGATGTGTAATTAATGTAAATAATAAGTATAACATGATAATGATTCTGTATATATGATATACCATCCAATTATATATGATTTTAATATCAAAAGAATGATATTATTGCTCGTGTGTACGTACGGACTACCGTTTCCCCGAAGGCGATGAAATTCATTCCCCATCGTATCCATACAAGTTTAATTCTCATTTTATGATTGAAAATAATGTTTAAGGACTAGATATAATTATTTATATGAATAAGATACAACATATCCATAACAAACACGACTTATTTAACAAAACATATAAAAGAAAACGAGTCAGTTAACACCTGAAACGACGATAATACTAAGATATTATTAACAAAGCAATGTTAAAGGATCATATATGATATAATATTAATGTATATGATTCTTGTATAATTCAATAACAATTTTTAACCATTATACAGTCGGCTAACCTACCCTCGACCAAGGAAAAAGTACAAAGTAAGGGGTTTCTTATCTCACTTTTAATTCTGTGAGATTTTCGTTGTTCACCGCTTATTTATTGCATGTAGTGTGTGTACTAACCATGTTTGTATTAATTGTGTAATATAATTTAATTAATTTATATTTACATCATCATTGTATGACCTTTCTTTCATGGGTGTATGGTTCTTAAGTTACCAAATCAATAAGGTAATTTGAAATTTCAATTTCCACTCATTCGGCTTTATGCATACTTCATTGATTATTTTACTCCGAGATTATGTGTGTAATAACTATTAAATTTATTATGTCATAATTTCCACTCCCCTTTCTGTGGATATACTTTTCATACACATAATAACTCCATTGATAAATTCTCAAGTCATCTGTTTGAACATGATAAGAGTATTTTTTACTCAATCTCGATTTTTTGAGTTAAACATCCAATTCATTGGTGTTGTTTTTATAAAAAATATGTGTGAAAGTACTTTGATTTTTTTACACTGAATATCCAATAATATTGAGTGTATTTATATTTTTCACACATAATTATATCGTTGATTTATCCTTAACCTAATGATACGGTCTTTATGAGAGATTTCATCTCAATTTACATTCCATTGAGACTCCTTTTTTGTTATACACCAAATCACTTTTATATGTTGTATATGATGTACTTTGATATAGTATATCATGAATCCCTTTATTCTCATGATATTAAAAAGTTTTTATTACCTCATTTATTTGTATTCAAGTGTCTCTATTTTTTTTAGGAACTCTAACAAAAATATCATTTTAAAATCTTTTAAAGATTTATTATTCTAAATATTTCTCATTAATGTCCATGTTTTAAAAATTGTTTTAAGGATTTATTTATATGGACATTAATGTTTTCAAATAAAAATTCTTTTTAAAAGTTACAAATTGGTATGGGACACTTTGATTCAAAAAAAATCTATTTTTAAACAGCTTCTTGACAAATAGTCTGACTTTTAAATGTTTTCAAGAAAAAAGGGGGATATTTCTCTCAAATAATTTTGATGAATATTTTCATCTATGTCAATATCCTTCATTATTCTTGATTGAGGTTAATATGTTACAATACAATCTTCCATTTTTTGTTGAATGAGTTATGTTTGACTATGGATGTTCTATTTTTATAGCATTCATGGTTTGTGGATAAGGTATTGTCATTTCCTATGCTAGTTTTAATAAGAATGTTTATGTTATGTTTCAAACGTTTCATATGAGGAATGCATTGGACTTAGTAAGTGATGGGTGGAGCCCGCTATAGATCTGTGATGCATCGGTAGGTCTCATGAGACAAACTTGTGTCTTGGCACAAGGCCTTGAAAAAATCTTATTTGTAGTCTTTGCACGAGGCCTTGACTATGTGGTTATGATAGTCTGGCATTATGAATTCCATCATTATGAAAGTGGTTATTGATATTGCATGTGGTTATTCAACTAGTATAATATCCATTGAATAAGTAAATTGAATTATTTCATTTTATCTTTTCCATATTATTCTGAATTTCAATTTTGAAAGGCTGTTGTTTTAGTTATACATTGCCTTAAATGTTTGTGCTTATTTGTGAAAGTTTCCGCTATATTGTTATCCTTACTGAGCATCTGAGCTCACCCCTTTCAATGTTTTATTTTTCCAAGGATGTGAAGAGGTAATTTATAAATGAACTATTGGGATAGTACAAGGGGATATGAATACAATATGTTATTGTAGTTTTTTTACTTTATGATGTAATTTAAGACTTATGAATATATCTAGTGTTTCCAAGACTACTAAACTAATCGGTCTTTTGAGACTTGATCTTTTGTGATCATGTCAATGTTATGTAATAATGCACCGACTCTGGGTAACTGGGGTTAGGGCATTACACTTGGGAACTAGTACTTTATCAAGCATAAAAAAGTCTTGAAGATAATTACCGATCCCCTGGGGCTGGTGACTAGAACTTGGGCATCAAAAAATGGTTATAGGGAAAAAATTCTCCACATGAAAAATCAATCAATATAAAAAAATGAGAGATAAATCAGTGAATAGTCATTATAAAAACACTATTCAAGGAGAACAAATACCATAATTATATTGATAAAGATCCTAAAATGGTACATAATATAATAAATTAATAAATATCCACCAATAGAAAGCCCCATAATCTCCACTTAAAGAGTGTATCACAACACCACGAGTCACCTACATCAACTAAGGTCCCACTAGTCAAGAACACCCACCACTTCTATGTGGCTCATTCCATGTTATTGAACCTGTAATAATATCATCTACAAATTCCAAAAGTAAATGGCAGGGTGTGAGAAAAGTAGTCTAGTATGATATCACAAAAATTCCCATAAGTAAATCTAACACCAATAAACCATTTATAGTTTAATTTAAATAAAAACTAAGAATTGAAAATAATTTTCACCTTTTCAGTAAAAAAAGATTTCAAATAAATTATATATCTATTATATCAAAAATATTATTAAATAAAAATTTTCATAAAATATAATTAAATGAATAAATTAGTGAAATAAAAGTTGGCATGTGATAATAAAATAAAAACAAAGCCCTATGGAATACTCCATAAGCTTCATTAGTTCATGGATTTATAATCCTCACACTACCTATTCAATTATTCAATGCTTAAATCATACACATTTTCCTAAGTCCCAGTCTATTAGTGTAAAATCAATCAATGCCCCATCATGGAAAATCATATTTAATTTGGTTTAGTTAGTTTTTCTCATCAATTTATTGCTAGGGTGTTATATTCTTAGTGTTATACTAGTCACCCAATAATTACATATGATCACATGTTCTTTAAATCAATAAACCAATCAATAAATCATGGGGAAATCATTCTATTCAATTAAATTGATTGTTCATAGTTTAAATTCCTAATATCATGTTTCAATATTCCATTTAAAATTTAAAACCAAATCATATGTTTTTATCAACATCATGCCTTTCAAAATCAAATTTTATTTTAATCCATTTTTCTAAAGTATAAATATTAGGTCAATTTATCACATCACTTTTTATTTAAATTAATATTTACTCCAAATCCATCTAATATTTTCAATTCCTTTGAAAATGGGTTTTATTTCACAATTTCATGCCTTTTTGAAATTAAAAAGAAAATCTTCTATATTAAGAGTCTATAAATAAATTGATAATAAAGTTTAATGCATGAAATAATTCATGGTTTAATGTGTAGGAAAAATCCTTATAGAACAATCTACCTCAAAACATGACAACATCACCACCCCAACATGGGATCCACCAATGAGGTGTCTAATTTTATACCGACGAAGTGAAAGACCCAGTTCCACAAATAAAAATTAAAGATATATATCCATAAAAACATGAGAATACATAAATTCAAAATAAGGATAGAAAATAATAAAAGAGAAATTAAAATTAAAGAGAATACAATTGTCTTATAATATCCAACACATCCACTAATACTTTAATCTATAAATTGTGGGTGTTAGAAGAGCCAAAATATCCTCTAGAGAGCCTTCAAAATATAAGTGATCATGTTAGGTTCAAATGGGATGATATAATAATTTAAAATTGGGTTATTGGGATTTTAATTAAGAAAAATTGTAGAATTGAATTCCCATAGCATGATTTCCTAGTGTAGACTGCACAGTTTATGCTAACTTTGAACCTAACTATAATATCGTACTAGGATTATGGAGAGAGATTCATGGTTTGACCACATTGTTTTGAAAACCCATGCAGCAATAGAGTACTAACACTAGGAATAATGGAAAAGGGTGTATGATTTGGACATACAGTTTGACAAATTATATACAAACTGAGTGTTGCATACTATCCCACATCGCATTATTTGAGGGGGAGGCTGGACAGTTTGAAAAAATTGTGTTCCCCTTATAAAATCTAGAAACAGGGCACATGGTTTCCAAGGACGAACCACATGGTTTTCCTTTACCATGTTCCAACTATATCATGGCCCAAAAATTCCAAAAATAATCCAAAAAACTTCCCAAGTAACTAGAAATGTGACATAAATAAAATATACTCAATACCGAGGGATAAAATTAAAATAAATATAACAATTGGTTGTTATAATATTCAAACCAAAAATGATTTATTATCCATGAAATCTTAATAAGAATAGTCTCTATAAAAATGAGGCCACTACACTCTCATAAGTGTATCATTCTCCCATGAATCATGTGAATCAGAACCATGCTACTATAGAACTCAAACCTGGGGTATGAACTTTCAATAAAGAACATTCATCTTAGAATAATCAATATGAACTAGCTACTTACTCACAGATAAATTAGCTTACACATCAAGGTATTTTATCTCAAAACATTGGATAGTTTAGAGATATACTTCCTAATATGGGACACATGAAATATTTTTTGTATTATTTTCATCTGAGGTGGTAATTTCCAAATGGTAATCCGCCTTCCCAACCTACTCAATAATCTCAAAAGTATCCATGAATCTTAATTCTACCTTTTCATATTTTTCAAGATCTTGATGATCCAACCGAGGTGAATCTCTCATAAATAATTGTTCACTAATTGAAAATTAAAATTGTATTAGATGATGATTAACATAGTATTTCTACTTGAATTTATCAATATTAATTCTATGATGAATGAAATAAATCCTCACTATTATCTCATGGACCAAACTAGGTCAAACCAGAGATGCTCCACCAATATCCCACCAATATTATGGATATCAACAATTTTAGTGATATAAAACCTCAAAAGGTTATATTTTATTTTCAAACAATTATATGTTATTGTAGGAAAATTCAACCATTTTAGAATAGTCATCCCATTCTTTACCAAAGTCAAGAACAGAAGAACAAATCTTGTGTTCAAGAATATATATTTCTCGTTCCATATGACCATCTATCTGCAAATGATATGTCATGCACAATCTTACATGGAATCTCATTTCTACTTGGGGTCCTCTCTAAAAATGCTAAGTTAATCAAGGATCCCAATTAGAAAATATGGTAGATGTAACTCCATGCAATCTAATGATCTCCATCACATATAGACTTTCTAAGTCCCCAACTTCGCCCTTGTAATGAATGGAGATAACGTGATCCAATTTTTTTAGTCAATCGATCACTATGTATATTGAATTATTTTCTAAATTGGTATGTATAAAACAGAAAACAAATCCCCCAAAATCTCATGCCACCTCAAATTCATCACAGGAAGGGATAGAAGAAAACCCAATGGTTTTTAGTGCTTGAGATTGATATAGTGACAGGTATGACAAAGAGAAAAAAATTGATATTTAATCTCCCACCAAGCCATAAAAATAATCAACACATATAATAAAACATATTCATTATTATAGGGTGTACCACCAATAAAAAACTATATCAATTCCCTTGTAACACCCCATGATTTTAATATATATTTTTCTTTAAATAGTTGTTTTGATAGCTTTCAATACACACAAACCTAAGTCTAAATAAACCATAATATAGTATACCATTATAACCTAGAAATTAAATTGGTGGAGTAATAACTAAACAATGAAAAAATTTATAGAACAAATTCACTTATTATAATTTTTTTAAATTTAAAAAGAAATTATTTTAAAGTAAATGATATTTTTTTAATTTTTTTATGCGCAAAATGTGTATTTATCTTAATAAATTAAATTAATTACTATTGGTGAATTATAAAAATGAAAATTATATTTTAAATATTAAATAAACGGTTTGAACATTCATCTAATGTTTTTATGCATCAGATTTGAATAAATCCAATTTTATGCTTAAAAATATATTTCATTAAAAAGTGGTTTTCATCACGTTTTTTGAACTTATTATAAAAATAATTCGTTTCCAATTATAGGTATTGAATTTAATAAAATGGATCCAATATTTTTAATCATGAGGTTCAATTTTTTTAAATAGGTCCCGTTATTTTTATACATTATGGATATTACCTGTTTTAAAATGTATCAACTCAAAAATTGGTAAATCAGGTTAATCTAAGTTAAAATAAAGTTCTACAAGCACTATTTTCAATCTAAATTTCTATTTGATGAATGAAATTAAATAATAATAAATTTATTATTTAAATTTACTATTTTAATGAAGATTATTCCTTGAAAAGACCTATATAATATTTAAATTAAATAAAAAAAATTACACTCTTCCACTTTTAAATATATCTTATGTGTTCACATAGGGAAAAAGATAGCGGTGGATGAATCTAGATTATTATTGTGATAATAAAAAAATTATTTTCATTAAGCTATTTTTTTATAATTTATAGGTATTATATATTTACCATAAATTCTTACTCAATGATTAGATGATATTTATTCAGTTAATAAAAAATAAAATAAAGTATTTAAAAATATTAAAATTAATAAAATTAGGGTGAGTTATTATTATCCATTATTTTTTTAGAAAAATATAATACTTTAGGGTTATTTAAAAGGTTAATATTCTAATCTAAAAATTGTCTTGATGTATTTGAAGTCAAATTAAATGAATAGTGTCAAAAATGACAACAATTATATTTTATGAAAATAATATTTTATTAAATTATATTAAAATAAATAATATTTTCAAATGGGAGAAGGGTGATAATATATGGTCTAAAAGTACATATATTTTATATTTATGATCCAATTTTTACGTTATATGTCAAATCATATCCCCTTAAGAGTTAAAAATTCATTTTTATGGTTAAGTTTAAAATAATTTTATTAAGGGGATAATCTAAATGAAAGTATTTAAAATACTACATAAACCAGTAAAAATTTTATTATTTAATGATATTTCAAACATACCCTAAATATATTATAATATATTTCCATTTGAAATAATTTTTATTGATAATGACTTAGTTATATTTTTATCTTTTTAATAATTCCAAGTTTGTCATTTCCCTCCCTTTTAAAAAGACACACTTAATTATCTTATTTTCACCGTTTTTATTAATATAACATAACCAATCACTACCCATTTATCTTATAAAAATCCTTTGACATGTTATATATATTATTTTATCCAAAAAATATCATCCCTATGTTCCATAAGAAATTTTATAATGGAGGCCCATTGAATAAGATGTAATCATCTTACCCAAAATATTTCAGTTCATTTCTTATTTTCCCTCTTGTGAATTAATTGTATTTTTTATAAAATAATAGATTAAATATCCTAAATGTATTTAAATTTTATTATGATTATTAAACCACCATTAGACACCATATTTTCCATAAAATTTAATGTAAAAGTATTGCTCATGCATACGTACATCTTACAGTCTCCACAGAACAATACAATTCATTTCTCATCACCATATTTTATGGATGGGTATTATAATGGTTTTAAAGTTTATATATGGTATTTATGAAAATTTTAATTCTATATTTATAATATAACATCTACCTTCTTACCTACATATCAATTGGAAAATGCTGACGTCACTCATGCGAACACGTGAACTACCACCTTCACAATGTGATATGGTTGTTTTTCATTTTTGGTGTATATAAATGGTAATAAGAATAGATTTAATGAATATGTATGATGTAAATGATATGACAATGTTTTTAAAATTGAATTATTTTTTAAATTTCATTCATTATATCCTTCAAAAGGTGATAACAACGTTCACGGCTATATACGACCTATTGTCTCCATGAACAATGTAATTCATTTTTCTAATTTTATATTTTATGGATTACTATAAATAAATATTTAATGAATATATATGATATTTATATGATATTTATATCATGGTTAAAATTATTTATATTATTTTCCCATTATTAAAGTAAAATTACTGAATCTACCAAACCAAAAAATATACAAAAACCAAGCATTATTAACCAGAATAGTAAATTTAACAAAGAGATATTAATAAAAGGGTGATAAAATATTATAATTAAATAACATATGTTATGTTTAATATTATTATGGGTCTATAGTATATTTCATAGAGTATCATTATCTATTTTATCTATTCAGGATTCATGTTTTGTATAAATGTTCTAGAAATTTATTTAATAAGATCTGGATATGTAGTTGATTTTTAGTATGGCATAACTTCCTTAGATATATAGTAAATTTTAGGGAACCAATCAAACCCTATAGTATATGTTGATATCTTGTTTTATGTATCTCAAATGTGTTTGGTATAAACCCCATCCTTTAGTTTAGATTTATTACAATAATAGTTTTCACTCAATAATTCATATGGCCCCGCATGAATCCCTCTATAGAGAGATGAGTATAACTCTAACATTTTAGAATGAAGTTAGTGGAGGTATTTATTGGTACCAAATCTAGTTAATGAAATGGAATATAAATATAGATCCATTCAAAATCATATAAGGGTACCTAAAATTTGACAAAAGAGTTATACTAACAATAACAGATGAGATATAAAGGTTTAAGTTGATGATAACGTATTTTTTTGAATTTATCTACGAAGAAGGTTATCAGATTAGGAAGGAAAGGGATGTTCAGCCCTATATTTACTGGTCCCTTCAAAATTATTGACCACATCAAGATGGTATCTTATCACTTATCACTTCCACTGAATCTCTCTCAAGGTCACAACATGTTCCATGTAACTCTCATGAGGAATTACATACTTGATCCTTCACATATAATAAACATAGAATATATACCATTGGATCAGATTATTTCCTATAGGAAAAAACTAGTAGAAATACTGGATCATAGATACAAACTACTATGGAAAAAGAATACTAACATGGATAAAGTTCTATGGAGGAATAATACATTTGACAAAGCTGCATGGGAACCCAAGGATATAATGAAATAGAGATATCATCTTTTTTTTATCAGAGTGATGTTTTTTCAATGGTGAAATTTTATTTAAGGGGTAAAATATAACACCTCAAGATTTTAATATATATTTATCTTCAAATATAATTTTTTGATAGCTTTGGATACACACAAACTCGATCCTAAATGAATCGTAATATAGTATAAAATTATAATATAGCCATTAAATTTACTATTATTGATAGGAAGAACTAAATTTTGAAACATTTATGTATAAAGTAAATTCACAAATGATAAATTTATCAGAAATGGAAATAAAATCGTTTTTAAAGTAAAATAGTTTCTTTTTCTGAAAATTGTTTTTATGAAATCAATGTCATTTTATCATAATTAATTAAATTAATAACATTTTTTGAATAAATTTAATGAAATTAAAATGTTAAATATTCTTTATTTTTCTTTTTAAAATTCATCTAATTTTTTTGTTAGGAATGATATTGGAATAGATCTAGTTTTATACTTAAAAGTGTATTTTTCTAAAAAACAAATTCATCACGTTTTGAGAACTTATTTTAAACATAATTATTGACACCTATATGTACTGAATTTTATAAAATGGATTCCATATTTTGAATCTGGAGGTTCCAATTGGGAAAATAATACCTTTTTATTTTTAGACATTATGAATAGTAACCTTGTTAAAATTTATCAACTTAGTAAAGGGTAAATCGAGTTAATATGGTTAAAAATAAGTGTTAAGGTCACCATTTTGAATATAAATTCATATTGGATGAATTTAATTTTACCCTCATCACCCTTGTATCTAAATATAATTGTTTAAGTGACACATATTGGTCAAAATATCTTCTGTAGTATGTAAAGAAAATCAAAATACAAAATATCACTTTATTTTTTTAAATATATATTGTGTGTTCACATTGAGAAGAAAGTAAGCGGTGAATGAATATAGATGTTTTTTTATAATAATAAAATTATTTCAATGATTTTAATTTATTTATATTTTTAGGTATTATATAATTAACATAAATTCTTACACAGTGAGGACATAGTATTTAGACAATTAATGTAAAAATAATATAGATGATATTAAAAATATTAAAACTAATTGTGATTTCCTAGACAAGGATTCCACATAGAAGTTACTTGAGCATGCTTATCCACATGGACTCTGGTGTATCTCCCAAATTCCAGAGGATGCTGACTAGAAGCGATGGCCTAGGGTGTGTCTATGGGGAGACTATTCCCTCACTATCAGAGTGTATCACATCAAATAACATTAAATATTTGGATGGAATAAGTATTAAAAAGAAACCAAAAATAAGCAGAATGACATAATAAACCACTTATCATCTGAAAAAATATACATATGCTAATGATGATATGTCATGTCTCTAGAAATCCGGAAAACATGGATACAAGAAGCATAAAAAATAGTATTCAAAAGTAGTGAAAAGGAATCAAAAAACTATCCCAAGCATCCTGAGCTTATATTGGTCAACTGCTACTATCTCCATACTAAATCAACAATAAATCATGTTTCTGAAATGATATGCTTCTCGTTTTCAACACATTCATAAATGTAGTCTTCCTGAGTACCAATGGCATCACAGATAGGATGTGGGATAAATCATAGTATGCCACCACCAACAGTGTCTATGACATCATGTCCATGTATGTTTCACTACCCTTAAAACATGTGTTCTAGTTATGAATCACTACTTCTAGGTGGTTTCCATTAGATTTATTTATGGAACCAGAAATATCCAATGATTCTTTATCCAAAGGGACTTGCTTTCTAAAGGCATGGTTTTGTTAAGTTTGAACCTAAGATACGTAAGAACGAGCATTTTATGGGAGGGTGGGAGGTCAGAATCATCCCACCCATTTTGGGAATAATTATTACCTACTCCAGGACTCTCTTATAGATTTGAGATATTTTCATGAATCCTTATTAATTCACCAAGTATAAAATAGGTTTCACCTAGAATTTGAAACCAATTATTAGAATTTGTGAAATTTTGAATCATTAGTATGTATTCGAGGTTCTTCATTAATGGAGAAATCTGTATGTATTTTAGGTTCTCCATCAATGGTATCCTCTCATATACTATTTAGAGATTCGTTTAACCATCGTCATAATGATACTGCTTTTTAATTTACTCAGTGGGTCACCCTTTAATTTTATCATCGTCCAAGGAGGCGAAATTTTGTTTTGATGTCGGGATCATACCCATAAATGGGATACCTACATATCTTTGGGAAATGAACCAAAACCCTCGTAGTTCAGTTCCAATTAATGGGACACATTATACCTTTTAAGGTTATGTGATAAGGACCCAGCAGTATAGTTTAATGTCACATGGTAAGGACATCTAAGTGAAAGGTTCTTAGTCAATAATGGGTGTAGGACTTATGCCTATGAAGCCCAAGGATCTTGGAAAGAATATGGGTTTCCAAGTTGGATTAGAACCTATTGGTAATATGGCCCAGGAAGCACAAGATTGATTTGATGTATTGGGTTTGAACCTCAACGAGGCTTCCTATGTATCCCATTTGTATGGGAATCAAGGCCCACATAGTTTGATGAGCCTCATTGGATTGTATTGTCCCTTGATGAAAATGATTTTGGTATTACTTCTGAAAAAGGATTCCTTCGTGATTTGGGGGTTTGATTTTGGGGCTTACTCCTAAGAAGGATACCCTTTTATGGATGAAATGAGATAGAGCTCGAGCCTTAGAGAGGATTTATACATATCCCAATTATTGTGGGAATAAGAGTTCTCGTAGTTCAAGAGGGGTTGTTTTTGAAAATGTTGTGATACTGAAAAATCTCTAGGCCCACTTGAGTTATGCTCTGTGTGAGAAACAAGAGGATGTAAAATATTCAACAAAGGCACATGCACATTTTCCCTCTTCTACTGATAGAATATGACGGGCCTATAACAACAAGGGTGGACGAGGCTGAGGCGATCAGGAAATATGGTGAGTTGATAGACCTTCCCTCTGTTCTCTTTACATTAAACAAGGGTCCAATGTAAGAAAGGCGTGAAGGAGAAGGAAGTGGAGAGGAGAAAGACTAAAACCTTCTACTTGAGAATTTAGGGGCTTACATTGGGATGGATTCCCTAAAATTTGTCCTAGTAGGGGTGGGAAACTTATCATCTGTACAAAAGGAAAATTATGTGTGAACCATAACTTCCCTAATAGAGACCTGAGGTTCCAGGTTTTAGAGACGAAAATGGGAGGATAGAACCCAAACCCTAATCCTCCAAACTAGGAATTCCCCAAAATTGTTCCTGGGAGAAAGGTCCATATGACTGGGGATATACAAACCCACAGACACTCCATGAATACAAAACCCATTGAAAAAGAAATATATATGGTAAACCTCTGACAACGGATATACAAACCCTAATAGGAAACACTCTAATGTGCCTTTACCAAAGGTTTGAGAAGTCAGAAGGTTTTGGTTGAGATTTCAACATAATCCCTTTCAGAAAAGGGAGCTAATGAAGAATAAGCGTTTCTGAAAATGGATATCAAGAAGGCTTGATGAAAGGATTGGGTGAATCAAAATAATGGCACCCAAGTAAGTATCTGGCGTGCATGTATGGGCACACAAGTAGTCTTTAAATACTTTATGTTCACTTCAGTGATGAAAAAATTGGATATTAATACTTGAGAGAGACTTTACTCAAGTTGTTAAGAGTATTCATAGGTATTCCTATAAGTGTGGTGCTCAAGTTCCTTTAAGAGGAATAGGTGGCATGCAAGTGTTTCTAATTCAGGGAGGTTGAGTGCTTTAGGTGTGAAAGTGTTATAGATTTCAAACACCAGAAGGACTTAATTACAATGATCCTCCTTCAAATCCTCTTCTCTAGGTGTTAAATAACTTCCTTGAAGGTTTCATAAAACTTGGGTGAAGCACTAGCGTGACTAGAGAAGCAATTGAGCTTCATGGAAATTCATTTGTACAAATAAAGGTCCTAAGGGTCTATTTATAGGAAAAAATAGGACCCTGAGTGAAAAATATTTGGGCGTGCAAGTGGCTTGCATTCCAAAATCATGGCGCACAAGTACCTTGCGTGCCGATTGTGTTTTGGCTAAACTAGGGTGCCACTTTTAGGAATTAGAAATAATAATTACTTCATCCATCTCCAACATGGTTGCGTGTAGGTACCTTGGGTGTCACTTTGGGGACTTAGCCATATTTATTGCTCCATACCATGGGGGATGCACCCCCGCACCCATTCTTGTGATTAGTAACAGGTTTCGGTATCAGCCCTTTGGGTTGGTGCCTTCACTACCATCATTGAACCCTATAAAAAATGTAGAGTCGCACCACATACTTTTTGAGCTTGGATGAGGAATTTTGCGGAAAAGTTCATGGAAGACATTTTATGGTGTCTGCAAAATCCGCCCTTTAGAATTTTATTAGTTTATAATAAATATAATATTATTATAAGGTAAAAGTATGGCACTTTGATGCATTCCAACATCATTTGGTTATATTTTGATCTACACCAAGTTTGTAAGGATGCTCTAATTTTTTCCTAAGCCATGCTGACTAGAGAGCATAATTTTATTTTTACTAGGGTTATAAAAACAACTCCATAAACATTGTATATTTTGGATTTTTATTTTTCAATATTTCTTAAACCATATAAAAATGTAGGTCTTGTGATTTGATAATCAACTTTTTTTTCTGAGTCCCCATTTTGGGTTTTCAATCTGGTGAGTACTATGTCTCTTGGTTATGGGAAGTTTAGAGTCATGCATGTCATACTAAAAAGGGAAGTGTTTAAGGTTGAATAGATTTAACCATAAATTATGAAATTATATCCCAAACAATTCTTAGTGCCTAGGAATTTATTTAATATTATTTAAATACTTTCAAGGGAAATCTTGAATCATGATTTTTATGGTCACTAAATCGAAAACATGTATAAATCTAAAGGAGGTATTTTTCAAAAATGAGGATACCATTATATGAAGAACCCATTATAGGGGCTATATTGTGCAAGAGCAACTAGGGAATATGCTGGATATCCAAATAGTGGAATCTTTTTATTAAAAGACCCGTTATGTAGGTAAATTTTATTCAAGGCCTCTGGGGGGATGTACTGCATAGTCAAGAAAAATTGCCCTCAATTTCACATTTTATTGCTGATGGAAAAGGGAAAATTAGATTAGGGTGACTCAAGACCATAATGGGTGGGTTTTCCAAGGAAGGGGATTTTAAGAATAAAGGGTTATCTATTCCAACATAAGTCATGGATAGGGAAACCACTTCAACACAAATATGGTGTATGAGGAATGGTTAAAAATTTTCAGAAAGGGGCTTTATGATATAATGTTGTGCACTTTTAAAGTCATGCTGTGAAGACATTGTACTGTGTAGTTTTATTTTCTGCATTGAGGACATTGTATTATGAATTTTTGAGTCATTAAGTGAGGACATTGCACTATGTGGTTTTAAGTCAAGCAGTGAAGACATTGAGTGGCATTAATTTAAGGTATTTATCTTTGACCAAATTTTTGAGGCTTTCAATTTCATGATATTTTGTTTGGAAACATACTAACATGTTCATTTATGGAAAGGTAGAATTGTAAATTGTGATTTGGAAATTTCTATATCTGAAGAATGATATGGGAAAAGGGTTAAAGGCATTAGAGGAAGTATTTTCTAGGAACAAATTTACCATTATTTGAAAAACCCATTATGAGGTTGTATTATGTAGGGCCAACAAGGGCATATGATGCATAGCCAAATAGTGGATTCTTTTGACTGATAATAATGTTATGTAGGAAACTTATGCTCGGACACCTAGGGGAACATATTTCTTTTCCTAGAAAAAAGATATCTAAAAAATTGACATTTTATTGGTAAAATATGAAGAAAGTTTATGGAGATTCAGATTTTACACAGCACAGAGTTCAATTTATGGAGAAAGGTACCAGAATACAGAAAGAGTATTTCCAATCATGATTTCCAAAGAATCGTAGGAATATGATTTCTATGAAGGTCTGGCCCAAACATATGAAGTATGGTGTCTTTATTTTTAGTTCATACAACTAGGAGAAAACATATAATGGAAACAATGGATAATATGCGGTCAAATAATCCAAGGATATTTCAATATTCTTCTAACACATGGAGAGGGAAATATGTAAACCATGGTATTGAAGACTTTTAGATTGAGTGAAAGGTAATGAGAAAAATATACATGGATGACTGCTTCAAGATAAAAATTCTTTTATGTTGTCATCAAAGTTTGAAGGGGACAAAATGTACTTTAACCAAGAACAAAGTTACCATAATTTGATAAACCCTTTATGGGAGTTTTTTTATGAAAGGCTAACTGGGGAATATTTTTCATAGCCAAATAGTGGAATCTTTTGACTGACATGCCCATTATGCAGGCCGCTTATGTAAGGCCACCCAGGGTCACGTACTACATAGTCAGACAAAATATTTCTAAGATATCAGAAACTCTGCCACCAATTTGTAAGAAATATTATGAATATATGAAATTATTCAAGATTAACATTGTAAAATATGAAAGGGGTTAATGATAAATGTGCAAGAGAAATGATTAAATCTATATTGGAAATGAATTTTGAGTCCCATACATAGATATAACACATATGTAAAATGGGAATATTTCTTATTTCCTTGGTGGTATCTCTTAGGAGAGGACCCAAAATGAAGACTCCCACATAAATTGTTAATTATATGTAAGAGAGAGATAAAAATTTATCCCATGACTAGGACTTGGAACTATGTCCTAGTTTTCATTATGTATCTCAATGTAATGAGAATCTAGCCATACATAGTTCTTTGGGTGCTTTGCATTTTAATTTCGTGCAACAAGGACATTATGTTGTGCATTTTAGAGTCATGTAGTGAGAACATGAAGTAATTTAGATGTGAAAAATGAATATAGCAGCTGGAACAAGGAATTAAACCCAGGTGTCACTATGTTTCTCATATGGATGAGAATCGAGCCATATGTAGTTCTTTGAACATTACCTATGCAAGTTTGATTCATCCACAAGGAATAAAATGTGTTTTTTTAGTGGTGGATGGGCCTAATATTGTAGATCTAGGTGTCTCTATGTATCCCATTAAAAAGGAGAATCAAGCCACATGTAGTTCTTGAAATAATAATTTTCTACACTAATTGAGTTTTATATGGGAAACAGGAGATTGTTACTTATTCCAGAAAAAGAATGGCTAAACTTAAGACAAAAAATGGTATAAATATCAAACCATTTATCTTAAAAGAGAACTCTATATCGATATGGTTCATATAAATAAGGATAAAAGTGAATTTTTTTGTGGTTGCTGTTGAGCCTAAGATTGGAGATCTAGGTATCTCTACATATCCCATTGGAATGAGAATCAAGCCACATGTAGTTATTGAAATGTGGTTTCTATGCAGATCTAATTCAAACATATGGAGAAATGGAACCCATGTGTCACTAAGGAGTATCTATGATATAAGTGATGCTTTCACATATAATATCTTAACATCGAATAAATAAGACATTAACTGTAAAGTTTAATTTCATACAATGAGGACAAATTATGTCATGCTATTTAACATCGTGCGACAAAAAAAAATATGCTCAGTATTTTAACGTCATGTAGCATGGACGCATATGGTTGTTATGCAGTTTAATGTCTTGAAACTAGTACATTGTGCTTTGCTGTTTCGATTTATGCAGTTATGGCTTCTGATTTGCAATTAAACAATGTAATTCTTTAAGAATCTTGTATTGGTTATATTTTTAATGAGTTCTCAATCCATTGATATTAGGGAAGAAGATCCATTAGAGTAGACCTTAGGTATATAATAAGTTCCTTCCAACTTTGGCTCATGTTTTGGAGGCTTCTTTCATAGTATCATTGGAGTCTTGAAGACTAATACCAATTCTCCTAGAAGAAATGAGTAGAGGCAGACTTTCTTGTTAAAATACCATGTTATTTGATTCGTATAGACTTCCAAATGATTCAAAGTATGCAATCACTTTTTGTCTAATCATTCCAGCTTATCAAATCACTTCTAAAAATTATCATCTGTAGATAGTTGATCACAGAATTCAACTTGGAGTGAAGGAAATTTAATTTAAATTAGAAAAACTACTTCTATTCCGTATACCAATGAATATGGAGTTTCCTTAGTGGAAGTACATTTAGTAGTCTGATAAGCCCATAAAGCATGAAAAAGTTTATCAGGCTAATATTTCTTATCTTTGTCCACCATTTTCTAGAGTATATTTGATAGAGTTTTGTTGGAAGGCTCAATCTATCCATTGGTCTCTGCATGATAGAGATATGAATAGTTATACTTGATATTGTGTTCCTGGTATAACTTCTTTAGCTCAAAAAAATTGAAATTGGTGTCGTTATTCATCAATATATTATAAGGGATACCAAATCTGGTAATGATATTAGCTTTGAAAAAGGTAAGAATTATCTTGGCTCCAACTTCATTGAGAGGTATTTCCTTGTCCTATTTGGAGAAGAAACCAGTAGCAGTAAAAATATACATGAACTTCCTAGACATAGCTAAAGTATAAGGTCCTACTATATCCATTCCCCATGTGGAAAATAGCCAGGAGTATTTATCTGTGTGTAGAAAATCTAGGTGTTAATGAATGAAGTTAGCACGCACTTGATAGGGATGACATTTCTTAGTAAAATCTGTGCAATCCTACATCATATAAGGACAAAACTATCCCATCCTTTGTATTTGATTAGAGATCATATGCCTGGACTAGTAGCAACTATAAGCTTCTACATGTATTTCTTTCATGAATGTTGTAGTTTCTTCTTCATCAATACACATAAAGAGGATTCTGTCAAAGCATTGTTATTAATGAGTCTTCTAGTGATCTATACTATCTTAAAGAGTTTAATTGGACATGCGGCATCAGATTTGTTCTTTTTTAAATATATCTATTGGAAGTACTCCATTTTGAAGGTATTCCATAATGGGTGACATCCATTCCATATTATGACCATACAACTCACAAATATGACTAATTTGATTAATTTACTCTATTCTAGTTTGAAAAAAAATTGAAACCACATGACGATGGTAAATACTGATGATTTTCTAGTCATGATTCAGATCTTCCAGGGTTGTGGTTTCATTAGCCAATGCATCATCTTGGGGATTTTTGTGATTGCGGGACATATGAAAATGTTAGATCTGAGGGAAATTCATCCATTAACCCTCTGACATAATTACAAGAAGATATCAACTCTTCTTTCCTGATAGAATAATCCCCATTTATCTGTTGGACTACCCACTCCGAATCACCTTTCACTTTCAGGTGGTTCACTTGTACCTAGAGTGTCAATTCTAGGCCTGTAATGAGAGTATGATATTCTACCTCATTGTTGGTAACACCTTCTGACAAAAAGAAAAAATATGGAAACACTACCTTTTTGAGGGAGATAAATACAATTCCTAACCCAACTTTGTTGAGTTTAGGGTTTTCCATTATCTTCCCCCTTGGACTTTTGGAAGCACCATCAAAGTACATTTCTGACGTTTGGGAATTATCTTGAATAGAGAAGATTTATTCATGAGGAAGTGTAGTATTCAATGATCTATATTCTACAGATGAATTTTTAGCAAGTAAGTATTCCATGGTTTGGACTTTTATTACTTTCTGAGGAACAAACTTGATATTGAACTGTTGAAAAATAATTTTTCATCATGCTAAATGTCTTGTAAGCATTGGACGATTGATGATAAATTTGATAGGGTTATTGTGATATACTAAGTGGACTTCATGATTTTGTAGGTAGTGCCTCAATTTTTAAACTACAGATATTAATTCCAAGCAAAACTTCTCAATACTTGAATATCAAGCCTCTGTGTCAAGCATAGTTCGACTGAGATAATAATGACTATTTTCATTCCCAACATCGTTCTTCTGGCCAAGGAAGGCCCCCAGTGATCACTCTAAAGCTGTTACAAAGATAATAAGTGGATTTATTTCTACCGGTGTCATTATTATCAGTGGAATAAATAGATATTTCTTGAGGGTATCAAGTACCTCTTGGAAGTATTCAGTCCATTGATAGGTGACTCCCTTCTTTATTAAACTGGTGAAGGGTAAACACTTTCTTTCCAAATTGGAGATAAAGCACATAATATAGGCCATGTTTCCTTGACGTCCTCTTAATTCCATAAATTTTTTAGGAGGTGACTTTCCAAGGATTGATTTTATATTCTTATGATCAACATCAATGCCACGATTGAGTACAATGAAGCCAAGGAATTTTCCCAAGGTTACCCCCAAATAACATTTTAAGGGATTCATCATCAAATTATATTTCCAAATTTTATTGAATATGGTATCCAAATTAGTTAGGTAATCAGAAAGTTTTCTATATTTAACTACGATATCATCCACATAAAATTCATCAAATTTTCCTAAGGTTTTGAAGATATTGTGCATGGCACGTTGATACGTTGCACCTGCATTATTTAAGCCAAATGGAATTACCTGATTACAAAACACACCTTGAGGGTCTCTAAAGGGTGTAGACTCCTTATCCACTGGGGAAATTCAGATTTTATTGTACCCAGAGTATCCATCCAAGAAGAAGAGAGATTCATAGTTGACCATTAAATCAATCCAATGTTCAGTGATCAAAACTAGAAAGTCATATTTGGGATAATACTGGTTAGGATCTCTAAACTCAATGCAAACTCTATTTTTCCAATTTTTATTTTTCATTGGGACAATTTTGTCTAACCATTTTGGATATTTTACCTCCCAAACAAAGTTAACCTTAATATTCTTGTCAACTTCAGCTTCAATTTTAGAGGCATGTGTCGGGTGTGTTCTTCTTACTTCCTGCTTGAATCCTTGATGTTCTTCTAGAAAACCCAGGTGATGAGTGGAAACATTGGAATTAAATCCTAGAAATTCTGTATAGTTCCAAAATATATATATCATGACTTTTATTTATATATTAAGTATACATGTCTTTCCCTTTAGAAGTGATGGCCGCACTAATTATAGTGGGGAGTGTGTCTTCTTTTGTACCCATATTTATTTCTCTGAGCTCATCCAAAATGGTAGAGACACCTTCCTCAAATAATGGTGGAGGTCTTTGATATCTTATTATTTTTCTTCCTTATGTGTCACTTCTTATGTTTTTTCTTGCAGAGTATGTGATGAAGAAAAACATTCAAAACTAGGGGAGGAGTCTGTATTTGAACATCCAGTGGAAGAGGTAACCATTTCTGACCTTACTGATGGTAAAGGGTCTTCCTAGAGCATTGAAGAGAAGATGATGGGTTGGGACTCCACATCCTGGTCTTCCTTCATTACTGTGACAACTTCTTCTAGCCTGATTGGTGAAGCAAAGACTTGCTGAAGTTTGGGGGATGAAATAAACAAAATCACCATTTATGCTTTCACTGTCAACAACTTCTCCCAAGTTGTTAGGCTAAATTTACGAAATTGACATTATAGAAGTAACTGGATGACTTCTTAAATTTTGGTATAAATTTTCAATTTGATTGATAGGCTACAAAAAATCTATAATAAAATGTTTTAATGGGTTATATGGGATCTTTTCCAGGCCATTCAAAGCATTTATTCTTGTTACCTCTTTTTTCACATACCTTTTAACCTTTGTGTGATAGAACTCTTCCTCAATATAATGAGATTACATGTTTTGAATGGATATTTGTCACTATGAAATACCCCAATTTGACCATTAAAGAAATTATTGAGATAATGGTGATATAACTAAAGGAATGGCTACATGTTGATGTGTCCAAATACTTCCAAGAAGAATGTTAAAGGATGTGTCCTGAAGGATAGCCATGAAATTTGAATTAGATACAAGATCCCCAAACTAAGTTCTGAGTGTAATCTCACGTAGATTTTCTTGTTCATTATTTTCATAACCTCGCAACATCAAAGTGGAAGGAGATATTTCAGATTCAGTGAGGCCCAATGGATGAAGTGTACGGATGGGAATGAGGTTGAATCCTGAGCAATAATCAATGAAGGCTCATCGGATTTTTATATTGTTAACCCTGCCAGATAGATACAAGGTCCTGATGTGTCTGTATACAATATAATCTTCATCTTCATCCATAACATATATGACCACTTTAAATTATGTAGGATCATTTTCTCTATAGTAAATCTCGGCAGCAGCAACATCAGTATAAAACTCTTGAGGACTTGAAAAAGCCTTAATAAGTGGTTCTCAATGATCTTTAGATAGATTCAATACATCAAATATTGAAAAATTTTCTGGTACATGGGATTGATGTTTCAAAACATCGTACTTTTGGTCCAGAGGTCTACCTTTTCCAGCATGGAGATTTGGTTTTGTAGGTTTCTTGGAAGTTGATGCTCCTGATGTAGATGTACCATGTGTTGGTGAAGAATATGGAAATACTTCTTTTTTGGTAACTTAGACTTAATATGTCTATCTACTTCCTAATATAATTATGATGTAACCTCTAATCTATCCTCCATGATAATCATTTTAGGACCAATCCTATCATGTGTGGGAGAATTTTCTTGTTCTTGTTGAGCCTGCTGAAGGGATCTCCTACAAGTTTCCACCACATATACATCTTGAGTAGGGGTTGAGTTAAAATAGTGGTTTGTAACACATCCATGTATTCCATTATATCCTTGACCTTGGATTCCTTATCTAGTTCCCCAATTAGGTATAGGGAATTCAGGATCTTTATAACCATAATCATTATTTGTATAGGGATCCATCAAGTGGATAATGTTAATGGAAGTGAAGATCAATTCTTCATCTGATGAAGATTCTACTTGACAGGTTGAATCTGGTTGTGCAATTTAGCAGGGTTGTGACCGTGATTTTGAAATATATGTAATGAAATATACCTAATTCAAGGAAAAATTTGACCTTGACATGATCTCGTCATCTTATGGCTACTCTTTGCCTTTATGATCACATCGCTTCTTTATGGATTGACCTTTAGAAGACTGACTTTTTGATGAATATGGATTTGCTGTAGCGGAAGTGGAATAAGACACAATCAGTTGTTTCAAATGTGTTCATATAATTTCACGAGTTTGGTTGATCATTTTCATGGCCATCCAATCATCAAACATCTGCACATTTTTTATTTTGACTACCTTCCATTCACCTTCTCTCTCTAGACCATTTGAAATAACACATGCTACTTGGGCTGATGAAGTTTTTAGTTTCACTGGCCTAGAGTCCACCATTTTTTACCGGAGGTATTTGAAAACAAAACACTCCTAAATTGGATGCCCCAACATTTGGGGAAAGGAAAAATAATTTTTTAGATCTTCATCTCCTTCTTTGTTAGGTTTCTTCGGCCATAGAAATTGAACCAAATTGTTTTCCAAAGCTGAAATTAAGTAACTGGGAACCTGTTCATTCTAAAGAGAAACACATTTGTTGTTTAATTCCTCAAAATTTCTCCACCATTGATCTTTTTTATCATCTTTATGAGGTGGTCATTGATTCTAACACTTGGGAGGGATATCCCTTCAGTATGATGAAGGTTTTGAAGTAGAAGCAGGTACAGGTGCTACTTTGAGTGTGACTATAGAATTATATTCATTCCTATTTCTCCTTCCCAGAGATGATGGAATTACATGAGATTTAGTGTTAGTTCCCACAGTTTAATCCTCCACATATAGGGTGATTGAAGCAAGGTCTCGAAGCCCTCTTTTGTATTTCATAGGGATTGGTGGTGTGTGTAACTTATCAACCAAATTTTCCATACAAATTGGCAGAAACAATTTTTCGGGGTGTGCTATATTTAATGAATAGATAAATCCATTACATCGAGAAATTAAATCTGAAACACATTTATTTTATATTTTTTTCAATTTTTAAGATAAAAAAAATTCTTCAGCAACATAGAGATGAATTGGATAATGAATTTCTGAAAGAGGTATTCCCATCCAGTAATTGATCAAGATTGAAAACTTGTATACCAGACAAAGGTTGTACCTTGTAATGATTTCACAAAGCATCTGATCTTCATTGATTCTTGTTTTTAAGGGATTCCCATCATTGTACCACAATAAGAAACAAAATTCATTATGTGCTGCTCCAGATCCCCTAAACCATTAATGATTGCAATATGGTATTCACAAATATTGGTGGGGGTGGGACTAGATCTACCCATTTGGGGTAATCTTTCTTTTCTAGTCATACTGATGCAGGATATTGTTCAATAGCTTTCAATCAATTATTTAATTCCCCAATTTTATTCATAAGAAATTGTAGATAATCTGGATGATCTGGAACCTGTACAGGTACAACAACTAGAGATTGTACTGGCGTAGTGACCAAAAAATCCACTTGTTGTGGTGATGTTGGTATTTTTCTTGGATAACCCATGGGGGAAGGACTATAAGGATGTGTTTTTTCCTTACTTATCTATGTTACCAATTGAGGTAATTCATTATCCACATTTTTAGTTGCAACAAATCCTCTTTACTGAGGAGTTCCTATAGGATGTGCATGTTGAGGATCCTCCTGGGGAGCATGTCTAGTAAAAATGATTCTTGAAGTAACTCTATATTAAGTCTTTTTAACTCTTTTATCTCATCTTCTTACTGGGAAAATATGTCTTCATGAAAAAGAGATTAAAATTATCTAATAGAAAAGTGAGATGTGATATGACCTTTACCTTTCACCTTATCAGATCCATTTTTAAGGGGTGGGAGTTGGTTACTTGAGGGAATACCCCGATTCTGGGTAATAATTTTATTTTTGGTATTCAAACCTCATTAGTTTTTTTTAGTGTGTACCATTTTATGAATAATAACTTCATCTTATGACTCCCCTAAACTAGACTCATTCCTTTGAGGATATTCTGTAATGGTATTAATGACATTCATTGACGAATAATGCATTGATATTTTTCTGTCAGTATATTTGTAAGATCACCTCCTTATTTATCTTTCAACCGACTATATTCTTTTATATTCTGATTCCCCAAGAAATGTTTGAGGAATAGTAATCTGAAGTGAATCCTTGTATAGTTTATTTGTGCATTCACATTGTGTATTCTTCTCTAATTGGGAGAAAATTTACTTCTATTGATGAGGGGACTGTAGTTATAAAAAATAACCTAGTCCTATAGGGTGGATATGTTCGTTTTCTTCTTCCAAAGACCTTCTAACATTGTTTATTGAATTTAATGTTTGAGTTAAACAATACCCCAACCCTACAGTCTAGGGTGTCTCTTGAACTGATATATTTGAGATTCACACATCAGCTCTTCTGTGAGAATTTAGGTCCAAACATTGGCTAGGTGCACTATCTAAAAACCATTTAAATCACCTATTTTGGAAGACCGATGTTCTATTTTAAACATTTACATCATCTGATGGCTGAAATCCTCTAAGAGGGAGTCATGCTTAATGTTTTAATGTGTCTTATGCAAAATTATTTCAACTGATTTTTCACATTGGGCATGACTCTGATGAGAGGTAGTTGAGGCCTTCTCTTGAGCGTATCTTTGATTACACACAAAATCTATTGATTGTAGTTGGACATGGGAAATAACATTACATGAGACCACTTTTGGCAGGATTTGCATATTTTGGAGTGTTGTGAAATTAAAGGATCTGTGTGCACCCCATTCTTTGATATGAACACCAGATGAGGTATCATAAATTAACTAGCACAACCTATTTAGTGCAAAATGGAAAGCACATTGAAGGGTTCCCTTATACTTCTCAACCTTTGGATGTCAGGAAATTGAAAGGTATGTCAAGTCCATTTTCCATTGAGACTATTCTATTACATTTAAATGGCTTTGATATACATCATATGGTAATAATTTTTCTTCCAAATGACGAAGAGTTTTCCAAATGTGGAGGAAAATATCATGAATGCAATCTTCTACCATAAATTCTAGAATATTGTATTGAGAGGCTAACAAATCCCAGAACATTACTAGTATTTCCCCTTTAGACAATTGTTTTCTCATATTCAACATATCTTCATCATCTTTTGCAAGATGTTTCTCCACTTGGTCCAACCAAAGTTGATGCTTCTCAATTGTTTCATTACAAAAAATGGAATCAGTATCTTTTTCATCTGCTATATTAAAATATAAATGACCCAAGGGAGGTTTCGAGAATGATTGTATCCTTAGGGCGTCTTCTAGTTGAGAAATTATTTTACTTATCAATGACATGGAATCAGACATTACTGGCCTTTTGTTGGAAAGTGCCTTGATATAAGAGGGATTTATCATTACTACATTTTAAATTGTAGAATTATCTTGATGACACGAAATAATATTTTGGAGATAATTTTCACAGCAAATGTAATCATGAAGATGAATAACACGGTGGATTAATTCAAGGGATAAATCCTATTAATCTTTTGTCTTCTGGCCACACATAGGGTTACCATAGCTCTCATCCGAAGATTGGATCCCTAGACTGAAATAATTTACATAAATCAAGTGTTCATAATGAATCATCCTATAGAGAAATTCAAAATTATTACTACTACTCCAATAATTTTGTAATGGGATAGTAGGATCTTGAGTTGCAACAGATAAATGTCTGAGGGCTTCAAGAACTCCCGCATTAAGAGGTGCCATATTGCAGATTGGCTCTTGATTTTCCAACTATTTTTTGTGATACTTCTTCTTAGATGATCTTTTGCACGTAGTTGGGGCCACTTTCTTAGAGATGTGGTTATCATGGGAAGGTTTATGTGCACACCTAGGAGTGTTCATTAGAATGGGTCGATTATATCTAATTGGAAAGGGTGTATTTTCCCGATCCGGATATCCATATGATATGGGGGAGTATGCCCCATAACACTACTAGAATGGAATAGAGGTGTGTATCTTCTCTAGGATGGCATGCTGATGAGTCATCCGAGGTGTGGGAATAGAATTATGTGTCTACTCCCCTGGTACTGCTGAAGTTTCTGTTATGATAATCCGGCATGCTTCTAGAATACAGGTAGGTATTGTTGTATGCACTTTCACCATAACTAAAATATGATTCATGAATTCAAAATCTGAAAAAATAATATAAATATATTCTATATCTCGATAAGGTTTATGTTCCTACTCCTATTCTCCTTTTCCCATCAGTGGGTACTGACAATAATCATGTATGGGGGAGAGAGTTGAGTCTGCACCAGGTTTTTCATCAAAGCTTTCAGACTAACTTCTCCAGGTGCTGCCAAACGAGATTATTGGTATACTTGATGAATTTTTGAAGGTGTATGTGACTACTAGATATTTTCCAACAATCATGGTTGAAGAACTTCTATTAGTCCTGATAGACGAGACTACTAGCAGAATTTGTTAGTGTGGGCAGGTGTATGTTCTTTCTTACGAGTTTCCACCACATTTGATTGCTGGTCTTCCTTGAAGGCAGTCAAACGAGCCTATTTACTGGCTGATAGTTTTTAAACAAGTTTATGTTCGTATTCATGGTACTCCGCTAGATTTAACTATCAGGATTGGTGGGTTACTACTAGATGAGTCTTCTGGACAGTAGAATTGGGACGAATGGGTGTATAATATCGTTCGTTGTTTTCCATCAAGTTAGGTTGATGGGATTATGCATAGGGGGAAGAGATAATTGTTGGAACCATGGTTGTTATATGCATGAATTGGAGTATGATTTTTGTTTGTTGTCAATACTTAGAGAATGTTCAGAATTTGTGCTGGCAAAGTGATCATACAAATCAAGCACATAACAATGTTGAAGGTGGCACCATTTTCCAGTGTTTTCCAAATTTTTGGGTCTGAAAATCGACAAATAGAGAAAAGTGGATTTTGGAAAAGAGACATGCACACCAATTACTTGTAGGATTGAAAACTTTCACGCCTTGGGTTTTTCAATATCAGAACATGAAAATATGGAAATGGGATAAGGGAGCCCATGTTTGGAAGTGGGTCGCGCAAGTGATTTTCGGGGGAAGAGACTTGCGCGCCAAAACGTGCACGCTGAGGGGTGACTTGCGCGCCATCGTGCAGGGTGTCCAAATTCCTATAAATACAGGTTGATCCCTCCTCATTTGGTATGAAGTTCAGACGTAGAGAAATTCAGAGCTCCTTCCGTGCAGGTGTAGTGGTCGTGCAAGTGGTGGTGGGTCGCGCAAGTAGAGGTTTCCCGACAGTAGTTAGTTGCGCGTCCAAGGTGGTTTGAGTGAGAAAGGAATTGAGTCGTGAAAGTTTGAATTTGAAGAAGTGAGTGTCGCACAAGTGGTTGAGGTGTACTTGTGCGCCAAGACTTGCGCGCCGTCTTGAAACATTCGCGCCAGGCTTGGAGAAGCGCGCCAGGTGTTGTTGAAGCACACCAGTCTTTCTGGGGCTGCGCGAAAGCTGGAAGATTGTCTGATACTCATAGTACAAATTGATATTAATCTACATATGAAATTTGGACTTCAACAAAGCATCTACATGCAACATAGGATGCATTAATTTACAATGATGAAGATACCTTCACGTCTATAAACTAAGTTAGACTTCAACAAAGGCAGTGAGCTAGGGCAGTCAACGGGAGTGACCTGAGGGACGCAGTAGGATACCCCTGAAAATTTGTAAAGGCAGTGAGCCTGGGACAGAGTGACTGTTCCCAAATCTTTGTAATCCAGATTGAGTGAAGAATAGTGGAATTTGGTACGACCGAAAACTTGTCGATGTATGCTCCTTGGATGTATCCCTTAGTGGTGAACCACGTAAAAAGTGTTGTGTCATCCCTTTGCATGTGAATGTTTTATTTATCCACATTTCCATCATATATGTCAAACTAGTTTCTACCAACGTGGGAACAAGATCAGTCAGTTTAAAAGAAAAATTTGACACCCTGATCCACACCTCCCCTCTCAAGGTGTCCCAGGGCTCTACAATAATAATCTGCTCCATATTAGCCATACATTGTCCCTAGCAGTTTATCTTGCATGCCCGGGTCTGAGGGACCTCGGCTGAAAAATCAAAGGAAACACCCCCATCATGTTGGGGGTCACTGCCACACGATTCTACTAACAATGATTGTTGGTAGGAGCCCTTATGAAAGACCCTTGTATCTTTGAGTTAAGGCCATTAGTGACCTCTTGATCCATGTACCTGTAGTATGGGTGGGACTGGTTGTTATGTTTTGTGGATAAGGACCTGAAATGGTTAAAGACGATGGCTGGTTCCATCTTCTTCTTGACCACCGGTCATTGATGACCAGACGATCAAGGGTTGTTGTCAACTTGGAGAGCTTGTCGGCCATCCAACATGGTTGGGATAGTACTGACTTGATAACATTACCATACCAGTACATTGGAGACCCACCGTTGAAGATGCTAATTTGGTGATGATTTCCTTCTAATGTATTAGGATCCAGCTTCAGTAGTGGTTGAGGCATTCATAGGTGCAAACTTGAAGGAAGTGATTTGGAGTGAAGGGAGTTCTGAGAAAACTGAAAAAAAAAAACAATGAACTACATTAAAGAAACATATTTTAGATAGATACATGGTTGATTGATTCCTTTTTTATACCCTTCCTTTATCAATTTATTGGGTCTTAACAGATGGCTAACAATATTTACATTGTTAAGGATTCACGTCAGGTTCACCATTTTTGATTCGGTTCCCTAAAAACATGTGTTATGGTTTGGAATCACTAATTCATGGAGGTTTCTCTTGGATTTATTTATGGAACCATAAACATCCAATGGTTCTTTATCCAATGTTAAATTCTTTCCCAAGGAAGGAGCTTGTTAAATTTTAACTTCTGATACTTAAAAACATGAATTGGTCGAGATGATGGGAGGTCGGACACATCACACCCCTTTTGGGGGTAATTATTGCCAACTATGGGACTGTAACAACCTGATATTTTATGATAAGTATTCTTTTTAATTAATTTGATGTCATGTGTTTTATGCTACAACAAGATTATCTTGTGCTATATGCCACACTGTATTATCTTGAAGTATACACAACACTATTCTTAGATTGTGTTACACACAATTTAAAGTTCGTTTTATAATAGTCATTCTACGCAACATTGAGAGTATATATATATATATATATATATATTAAATGTATAAATGAAATATGTTTGGATTCTATTATACGAAATAATAAAGGATTCTTACACAACACGCAACCCTGACTTGGCTTGCATTACACGCAATCGCGACCTTCCTCGATAGCGTGTGTTGTACGCAATACCGGGTTTTACTAAACAACGATATATTATGTAAATATTATTATGAACTAGCCGTTATGAATAGTATTAACTAAATTTTGAATTTTATAACATTATTATTCATCATAAACATTTTCTAGAACATGGTATAAGAACAAAATAAATTTTTCGGGTAAGATAAGTATTTTTCAAAAAATGCAGTTTTGCCGCCTTTTGATGGCGCACCCACTTTAAATATAGTTTTTGACATGTTTATAAGTTAAACTTTACAAAATAAAATTATTATTTGGAATCATGATATAAAATTTTACCTTGGATAAATTTTTCATATTATTCTGATAACTTTTATATTTTAATGAATAGTAAAAACATGCTATATTTTAATTAAAAAAACAATTTTCATCGTAATAACTTATGTGATTAAATTATAATATTGAATGATTTAAAAGTATAAATAGAATATATTTTTACCATTTAATATAATTTATCTTATTAGCCTTGATTTTACATTGAATTCGTAGGTTAAATAAATTCAATCTTTTGCAATGTTTTAAACAAAAACACGTTTTCTTCCGACAACGGGATTAATTTTAATTTAATTTATGCAACTTATGTGTATTGAATTTGGAAAAATGGATTCCATATTTGGAATCAGTGGGTCCAAATTATATTAATAGACTACTTTTTATTTTTGGGCTTTATGAATAGTAACAACGGTAAATTTTATTTACCGTAGTAAAAGGTAAATTGGGTAATTAAGGGTAAATATAATATTATAAAATTATCCTAATACTTGTCTTAATACAATTGGATGATTATAATATGTCCTAAGTCATATTTGGGTCGAAATTGAATCCATTAGAACCCACTTGGAGGTGATTAAGACCTTTAGTTTATTTAAAGGAAAGTGAAATATGTCTCACTCAACTTTAATAATTAAAGTATTTTTAATATACGTTTATACAGAATATAAATTCAGTTATAAATACTCATTTGAAAGATAAAATGTTTTTCTTTGTCATGGTAATATATTTGTAATTTTTTATAGTTATTTAATTACCTTATTATCTTATACATTAATGATGCAGAAATTATTTATTTAGTGAAAAATCAATAATATATTTTTTATTAAAATAGTAATACATATCAAAAGGCCCAAAAATATGAACAAAACTTATTATTAGTGTATATATATAAACCCTAATCATCCACTGGCCGAATTTTTGATCATTTGGATCCTTATTAAGACGATTATGACACTTATATTATTTTATTTTAAATGATGCCAAAGTTGTCACCTTCATAATTTAATAAATATTATAATTTAAATATTGTGTTTTTAAGATGATAAATTCGAGTAAAAGTATTATTGTGAAAGTTAATAGATTTATATTTATCATAGGATTTTATTTGTAATTTTTATGCAACAAATAATTATATTAAATAATTACACAAAAATGTTGTAGTAATTATTTTATTAATAGATAAACCAAATAAATGGTATTAAAAATAATAAAATAAATATTATATGAACTATTTAATGTGCTAAAATAATTTTCTAGATACATATGAATGTTTATGAATCTATTAAAGCTTTTATTTCGAACATATCTTCTTTATATATTTTATTTAAATTCAAATAAATGAATAGTGTCAAAATTGACACTATTGTTATTTTATAAAAATAACATATTATAAAATTGTTTCAAAATCACAAAAATATTTAAAAATTATAAATTTAAATTTATATGGTATAAATTGTTATAAAGTATCCAATTATGGACAATTCACAACAAATAAGAAATTATTTGTTATAATTTAAAATTTAGAATGTTATTACCACAAATAAAATTAAATTGATTAAATAAGGATAAATCAAGTTGATAATGTTTAAAATAAATTCCTAACATGTCTAAATTTTATTGGTTGATGATATTACAACACTATTTCATCTAATATTCAGATATTAGTCATTTTGGAAGTTTTTAAGTGGGTTTGGGATTTAATATAAACTAATATTTCTTATATTTCTAAAGGTGCCCCTCTTCTCCCTTATAAAAGGGCACCTCCTCCCTCTCTTCCTCACACCACTTTGAGCCTTCAATCTCGGCCAACCCCTGAAACATTCTCTTCTAAACTTCCATAGAAACATCCTAGAGATCTTGTTCTTCTTCAAAGACCAATTTTAGTGCCCTCGGAGTAGGTTTCAAAGAGGCGCTTCAAAGAAGATGTAATGTCCGTTACCGATTCTTTCAACTTTATTTATTCTTAAAATTCTTCTTCTTTAGTTGTTTAATTATGAAGTAATAACATACATATCACTCAGATACTTATATGTTATTATAAGTATTAAACAACCCTATTTCACCATCTATCCATCCTACAGAAAATGAAATCACCGCGTGTGCGTACGTACGGAATACCGTCTCCACATCGTGGTGTAATCTATTTTCCACCACCACCTTAAATGGATGGGTATAATGGTGAAAGTAATGAATATATATGATTATTGTAAAGTGATATTAATTCTTTAATATTATACATACACTTTAATACAATTCCATGATCATGGAAATGATATCATCGCTCGTGCGTACGTACGGAATACCGTCTCCACGACGCGATGAGATTCACTCTCCATGATAACCATTCAAGAATGATTATAAAGTATATATAATAAGTAATCATGAAATATATGAAATAATAATGCTACTGTATTTATGTATATATATATTTATGTCATCTACTTAATTTCATTCAATTCAATAAGGAAACGAAAACAGCGTTCATGCGTACGTACGGCCTACCGTCTCCATGAACGGTGTATTTATTTCCATTTATCGATCCATTATATATATATATTATGAATATATATTATATATAAATCATGTTTTACATGCTTTATGTAATTAATCATGATCTAAGTAATCATATGAATAATTACAAGTTAAAACACGAAATACAAATGAAACGATTTTACCCAAAACGCTACTTTAACATGAATTTACAAAAGAACGGGTAATAAAAAGTCATAAGTGAACCATATATGATATAATAACAATGAATATGATTCTGTAATAAGTAAATGAAATTATTTAAATCATTATACAGGAGGTTTGGATACGTACGAAGCATATCGGACCTAAGGTAAGGGATAATTTTGCAAATATCATTTTTATCCGAGATTGCTTATTCGTAAGTATTTACTGGGGTTATTGCTATCATCCATGTCCATGTTTTATAAAAGTGTATTCATGTATGTTTAAAGTCCTTTTTACCCATTTTTACTTTTACCCCATGGTATGGAAAAAATCTTTCTTTTATTTACCCTACAAGGTACTTTTTGACTTTTCCGACAAAAGTACGAGAAGAATGTTTTTTTTAACGTATACGGCATGAAAGGATTTTTACGGTTTTATAAATCCTTATTTTCATGAAGCTTCCTCCAAAATATTTCATGACTATTTTCAACAAAACCCTTTTTTTTAATTGCATGACATTTTGTGAAAAGAAAATGATTTTGAAAAAAAAAGGAAATTTTCTTCAAGAATTCATTTCAAGTGTTTTATCAAAACCATTTTCATCTAATATGACATTATTTCACATGTGTATGTTTCAATTATCATGTTTCTATGATTTACATGGTTTCACTTTTCTTATTTTGAAATGATATCCATTTATTTTATATGGATTATGTGATGATGGGATGATGTTTATGAAACCCATTTTATTTGTTGGGTTATTATGAATGATGTATGTTTATTTTGTGTCACAAGTAAGAATGATTTCATTATGAGATGGGTGGGACCTATATCTCCCTCCAATTCATTGGGTAAAGATTTATATCTCATGAGATAGACATGGCTGGAACGGCAGGTTAAACCGGTTTAGTATTATAGGACTGGAACGAGGAGTGAACTCGATTCAGAAAGGGACTTTGTCCACTAAGATAGTCTTGGAAGCAATGACTTTGCTACTATGGAAATCATTACATGTGCTTAATGGATGCCACAATTACGTGTTTTATTCCCATGCTATTTTATCATGATTTTATGTTCCATTATGATCTATGCCTTATGTACTTCCACGATTTATGTCTTTAGTCAAGATTTTGATGTTTAAACATTATGTTCATGTTTTTAAGTTCAAATGTATATGGTATGTTTTATTTTATCTATGCTTACCCTTACTGATCATTTGAGCTCACCCTTTTTATGTTTTTTTTCCCCCAGGATTAAATGAAAGGTTTTAGGTAAGGAAACAAAAAGTGGAAGATCTTTATGGGAGATGTTGAAGATATTTCACCATGATTAGAAGATTATGTTTCGAGTTTCCAAAGACACTAAACTATTACGGTCCTCATGTGTCTATTTTTGTTATGTATTAAGTATTCCGAAAAAGTAATGTAATATCGATGTACGTCAAGATTCGGGTCTCTACAGTTGGTATCAGAGGAAAGGTTTAGTCAACCTTTGGAAACTAGGATGCGAAAACTATAGTGAGATCCCTAGAGATATTTATAAGGTATGTCTGGGGATGTCCCTATGGTTAAGTATAAGTATAGGTTATAGTTCTAGAATTAAGGTAATGATATTATAATTAAACCTAAGATGTTAGATGTCAAAGGTACTCCCCCTTGATTATGTTATTTTCCTTATATGATTTTTTCCTCTCACAAAATTTATTTTGTGTTTTAGTCAATGGAGGTAACTAGAATGAATTAAGTTAACATTGAATCCAATGGACAAATTGGTGACTATGAGCAACAAAATTGCATAATTACTAGAGAGAAATATATTGTGATTATTCCGAATCAGTCATCGTGATATATGATTAACAAGGTAAAATTTAGTGGTATGCCTAATTCATCAAATAAGAGGAAGATAGACTTTTATGCATTTTCGCATGTTGAGGAGAAAAAATAAAGGAAGATTGAGATTTCTAAAGAAGGGAAGAAGAACCTTGAGGAATACCTCAAATGGAGGGAAATATGTTATCTGTGTGGAGAAAAGGGTCATAGAGTGACAGACTGTTATGGAGTTCAATGTCTTATTTGTGGAGAACATGGGAATTACCCAACTCAATGCCCTGACCTAAAAAGTTACTTCTAAATCAAGGAAGGAATTATTCTAGGACAATCATTGAAGAGGATGGATTGAAGTGTTTATGTATCGGTATTCAAGAATAATGTTGTTGAGGTACTTTTATGGTGTATTAGAATATTTTTGTATTAGTCTATTGTGGTTTTCAATAATTTTATGGTACCGGTAACCATGAAAAGTGATTCAAATATTTTGGAAAGCAGATGATATGCGCATAATGAAGGGATAAGAAGAAAATGAAATGTTTGATAGTATTCATGAGATCATGATTGATATAAGGACTAAGTGATATCATGGATTGAGTATATAAAATTTTGAGGATTTTGGTATGTGGAAAGTGTTAACTTTTAACTGCATTCATGTTTTCACTAAGGTTCAATGGGTATTCATTCTTCAAGAGAATACCTGATTAAGGTATTCACATGTTTGTAATTTGACCAACAGGATATATATTATCATATATGGGGGATAAATGATGGCATTCACGTGATAGATATGTGACATTTCAAGTAATCATTTTCTTTATACTATGAGCTTGGACTGAAGTATTTTAGATAAGCCTAAAGATTGGAATGGATTATGTTGGACATAAGTTAGAATTGTTTAAGGATAGAACTTTTTTTGATATTAATGATGGGATGTTATAGTAATGTAGTTTTAGAAAAAGGACAACCTGTAGTACGGGCGATAGCCCATCACGTCGGACAAGGATGTGGGAATCGAACCCACAACTGAAGTGTGAATGACATTTATCGCCTACCACTGGCCTACAGGAAGTCCTTGGTTAGTAGAAAATAGTTTTATTTTATTTTGTGGCATGATATATGAAGTATAAGTTCATTTTTGGAATTGTATATGATTAAACTCACCAGAGATGGACTTATGTATATTTGATAACTTTTGATAACCTTTTGTTTGAAACCGATGGAATGACCCATCATTCTATCACATGATCTGTTAACACTTCACGAATAAAAAATTCAACTTCATTTCTTTAAGATATGAAGTGGAAATTTTTCAAAACACGAACAACAGTGAGATTGTACCAAAATCAAGCAAGTATTTCTTCTAATTCAAAATTTTCAACTTTAGAGAAATCTTATTGAAAACCAAAAATGTTGTCCTAGTGATCTTATATCCGATGAATCAGATGGTACCTTAGATCATCACAAATCTATGTATTTGTGATTGATGTCTTTTTCATATACATGTTCTCTACCACTCTCCATCATAACTTGATGGATAGATTTTTCTTCCATATCCATATTTTCACCTATGTTCTCATACGCGGAAACCCAATGATGAGTTAATTTGGGTAACCGTTACGTTTCATACTTTAGTTTTTAAAGCCATGTTTTGGTATTCCTTTTTAATATGTGGGTTTCTATTAAAGAAACCTTTGAGTAGTAAACCATTTGTAACCCCAAAGAATTTCGAGGGCAAAATTCATTTTAAGGGGGGTAGAATGTAACAACCCGGTATTTTATGATAAGTATTCTTTTTAATTTATTTGATGTCATGTGTTTTATGCTACAACAATATTATCTTGTGCTATATGCCACACTGTATTAGCTTGAATTATACACAACAGTATTCTTATATTGTGTTACACACAATTTCAAGTTTGTTTTATAATAGTCATTCTACGCAACATTGAGTGTATATATATATATATATATATTCAATGTATAAATGAAATATGGTTGGATTCTATTATAAAAAATAATAAAGGATTCGTGCACAACACGCAACCCTTACTTGGCTTGCATTACACGCAATCGCGACCTTCCTCGATAGCGTGTGTTGTACGTAATACCGAGTTTTACTAAACAACGATATATTATTATAATATTATTATGAACTAGCCGTTATGAATAGTATTAACTAAATTTTGAATTTTATAACATTATTATTCATCTTACACATTTTCTAGAACATGGTATAAGAACAAAATAAATTTTTCGGGTAACATAAGTATTTTTCAAAAAATGCAGTTTTGCCGCCTTTTGATGGCGCACCCACTTTAAATCTAGTTTTTGACATGTTTATAAGTTAAATTTTACAAAATAAAAATATTATTTGGTATCAGGATATAATATTTTACCTTGGATAAATTTTTCATATTATTCTGATAACTTTTATATTTTAATGAATAGTAAAAACACGCTATATTTTAGTTAAAAATAACTTTTTTCATCGTAATAACTTATATGATTAAATTATAATATTGAATTATTTAAAAGTATAAATAGAATATATTTTTACCATTTAATATAATGTATGTCACTATCCTTGATTTTACATTGAGTTCGTAGGTTAAATAAATTCAATCTTTTGCAATGTTTTAAACAAAAACTCGTTTTCTTTCGACAATGGGATTAATTTTAATTTAATTTATTCAACTTCTGTGTATTGAATTTGGAAAAATGGATTCCATATTTGGAATCAGTGGGTCCAAATTATATTAATAGACTACTTTTTATTTTTGGGCTTTATGAATAGTAACAACGGTAAATTTTATTTACCATAGTAAAAGGTAAATTGGGTAATTAAGGGTAAATATAATATTATAAAATTATCCTAATACTTGTATTAATACAATTGGATGATTATAATTTGTCCTAAGACATATTTGGGTCGAAATGGAATCCATTAGAACCCACTTGGAGGTGATTAAGACCTTTAGTTTATTTAAAGGAAAGTGAAATATGTCTCACTCAACTTTAATAATTAAAGTATTTTTAATATAAGTTTATACAGAATATAAATTCGGTTATAAATACTCATTTGAAAGATAAAAATTTTTTCTTTGTCATGGTAATATATTTGTATTTTTTTAGAGCTATTTAATTACCTTATTATCTTATACATTAATGATGCAGAAATTACTTATTTATTGAAAAATCAATAATATAGTTTTTATTGAAATAGTAATACATATCAAAAGGCCCAAAAATCTTCAAAAAACTTATTATTAGTGTATATATAAACCCTAATCATCCACTGGACGAATTTTTGACCATTTGGATCCTTATTAACGCGATTATGACACTTATATTATTTTATTTTAAATGATGCCAAAGTTGTCACCTTCATAATTTAATAAATATAATAATTTAAATATTGTGATTTTAAGATGATAAATTCTAGTAAAAGTATTTTTGTGAAAGTTAATAGATTTATCTTCATCATAGGATTTTATTTGTAATTTTTATGCAACAAATAAGTATATTAAATAATTATACAAAAATTTTGTAGTAATTATTTTATTAAGAGATAAAGCAAATAAATGGTTTTAAAAATAATAAAATAAATATTATATGAACAATTTAATGTTATCCACTAATTTTCTAGATACATATAACCTTTTATTAATCTATTAAAGCTTTTATTTCGAACATGTCGTATGTATATATTTTATTTAAATTCAAGTAAATGAATAGTGTCAAAATTAACACTATTGTTATTTTATAAAAATAACATATTATAAAATTGTTTAAAAATCACAAAAATATTTAAAAATTATAAATTTAAATTTATATGGTCTAAAATGTTATAAAGTATCCAATTATGGAAAATTCACAACAAATAAGTAATTATTTGTTATAATTTAAAATTTAGAATGTTATTACCACAAATAAAATTAAATTCATTAAATAAGGATAAATCAAGTTGATAATGTTTAAAATAAATTCCTAACATGTCTAAATTTTATTGGTTGATGATATTACAACCCCATATCATCTAATATTTGGATATGAGTCATTTTGGAAGTTTTTAAGTGGGTTTTGGATTTAATATAAACTAATAATTCTTATATTTCCAAAGGTGCCCCTCTCCTCCCTTATAAAAGGGAACCTCCTCCCTCTCTTCCTCACACCACTTTGAGCCTTAAAGATCGGCCAACCCCTGAAAAATTCTCTTCTCCACTTCCCTATAAATATCCTAGAGGTCCTGGTATTCTTCAATGACCAATTGTAGTGCCCTAAGAGTAGGTTTCAAAGAGGCGCTTCAAAGAAGAGGTAATGTCCGTTACCGATTCTTTCAACTTTATTTCTTCTTCTACTTCTTCTTCATTAGTTGTTTCATTATGAAGTAATAACATCTGTATCACTCATATACTGATATGTTATTATAATTATTAAAAAACCCTATTTCACCATCTATCCATCCTACGGAAAATGAAATCACCGCGCGTGCGTACGTACGGAATACCGTCTCCACGCCGTGGTGTAATCTATTTTCCACCACCACCTTACATGGATGGGTATAATGGTGAAAATAATGAATATATATGATTATTGTAAAGTGATATTGATTCTGTAATATTATACATACACTTTAATACAATTCCACGATCATGGTAATGATATCATCGCTCGTGCGTACGTACGGAATACTGTCTCCACGACGCGATGAGATTCACTCTCCATGATAACCATTCAAGAATGATTATAAAGTATATATAATATGTAATCATGAAATATATTACATAATAATGCTACTGTATTTATGTATATATATATATTTATGTCATCTACTTAATTCCATTCAATTCAATAAGGAAACGAAAACAGCGTTCATGCGTACGTACGACCTACCGTCTCCATGAATGGTGTATTTCTTTCCATTTATCGATCCATTATATATATATTATGAATATATATTATATATAAATCATGTTTTACATTCTGGATGTAAGTAATCATGATCTAAGTAATCATATGAATAATTACAAGTTAAAACACGAAAGACAAATGAAACGATTTTACCCAAAACGCTACTTTAACATGAATTTACAAAAGAACGGGTAATATAAAGTCATAAGTGAACCATATATGATATAATAACAATGAATATGATTCTGTAATAAGTAAATGACATTATTTAAATCATTATACAGGAGTTTTGGTTATGTACGAAGCATATCGGACCTAAGGTAAGGGATAATATAGCAAATCTCATTTTTATCCGAGATTGCTTATTCCTAAGTATTTACTGGGGTTATTGCTATCATCCATGTACATGTTTTATAAAAGTGTATTCATGTATGTTTAAAGTCCTTTTTACCCATTTTGACTTTTTCCCCATGGTATGGAAGGAATCTTTCTTTTATTTACCCTACAAGGTACTTTTTTACTTTTCCGACAAAAGTACGAGAAGAATGTTTTTTTTAACGTATACGGAATGGAAGGATTTTTATGGTTTTATAAATCCTTATTTTCATGAAGCTTCCTCCAAAATATTTCATGAATATTTTCAACAAAACCCTTTTCTTTTAAAATTTCATGACATTTTGTGAAAAGAAAATGATTTTGAAGAAAAAAGGATATTTTCTTCAAGAATTCATTTCAAGTGTTTTATCAAAACTATTTTCATCTAAGATGACAGTATTTCACATGTGTATGTTTCAAGTATCAAGTCTCTATGATTTACATGGTTTCACTTTTCTTATTATGAAATTATATCCATTTCTTTTATATGGATTATGGGATGATGGGATAATGTTTATGAAACCCATTTTATTTGTTGGGTTATTATAAATGATGTATGTTTATTTTGTGGCACAAGTAAGAATGATTTCATTATGAGATGGGTGAGACCTATATCTCCCTCCAATGCATTGGGTAAAGATTTATATGTCATGAGATAGACATGGTTGGAACGGCAGGTTAAACCGATTCAGTATTACAGGACTGGAATGAGGAGTGAACTTGATTCAGAAAGGGACTTTGTCCACTAAGATGGTCTTGGCAGCAATGCCTTGGCTATTATGGAAATCATTACATGTGCTTAATGGATGTCAAAATTACATGTTTTATTCCCATGCTATTTTATCATGATTTATGTTCCATTACGATATATGTCTTATGTACTTCCACGATTTATGTCTTTAGTCAAGATTTTGATGTTTAAACATTATGTTCATGTTTTTAAGTTCAAATGTATATGGTATGTTTTATTTTATCCATGATTACCCTTACTGAGCATTTGAGCTCACCCTTTTTATGTATTATTTTCCCCCAGGATTAAATGAAAGGTTTTAGGTAAGGAAACAAAAAGTGGAAGATCTTTATGGGAGATGTTGAAGATCCTTCACCATGATTAGAAGATTATGTTCCGAGTTTCCAAAGACACTAAACTACTACGGTCCTCGTGTGTCTATTTCTGTTATGTATTAAGTATTCCGAAAAAGTAATGTAATATAGATGTACGTCAAGATTAGGGTCTCTACAAGGACCCCCTTATAGATTTGATATATTTTCATGAATACTTATTAATTCACCAAGTATAACATAGCTTTACCTTAGAATTTTCTATCAATTATTAGAATGTGTGAAATTTATAATCATCAGTATGAATTCAAGGTTCTTCATTAATGGATACATCTATTTGTATTGCAGGTTCTCCATCAATGGTATCCTCTAATATAGTATTTAGAGACTCTTTAAACCATTATTATGATTATATAGGTTTTTAGGCCTCAGTGGGGCACTCTGGAATTTTATCATCATCCAAGGCGACAAAAGTATGGTTTGATGTTGGGATCATACCCATAAATGGGATACCTATGTATCCTTGTGAAAGGAATCAAAACCCTTGTAGTAAGGTTCCACTTATTGAAACACATCATACCTTTTAAGGTCATGTGATAAGGAGCTAGCCATATAGATTAATTTCATGTGGAAGGACATCTAAGCAAAATGTGCTTAGCTAAGGATTGGTGTGGGACTTATGCCTAAGAAACCCAAGGAACTTAGAAATAATATGGGTGTCCAAGTTGTATTAGAACCTGTTGGGAATATAGCCTAGGAAGAAGAAGGTTTATTTGAAGTGTTGGTTCTGAACCTCAAAGAGGCTTCCTACGTATCCCAGTTAGAGGGGAATCCAAGACCACGTATTTTGATGAGTCTCATCAGAGATTATAGTACTTTGAGAGAAATGATTTTGGGATTACTTCCTAATAAGGATGCCTTGGTTATTTGGGGGCTTTATTTGGGGATTACTCCTCAAAATGATTCCCATTTATGGTTGAAATGAGGGTGAGCCTACGGTGGCAAAGTGGGATGAGGCCGAGGCAACCAGGGATGGGGGAGAGGTGACAAACCTTCCCTCTGTTCTCTTTAAATTAGACAAGGGTCCAATGTAAGAATGTAATGAAAGTGAAGGAATTATATATGAGAAATACTACAACCTTCTAATTGAAAAGTTATGGGCTTACACCAAGAAGTTTTCCCAAAAATTGGTCCCGGTAGGGGAGGGAGATTTCTCATTTGTTCAAAAGGAAAAGTATGTGTGAACCATACCTTCCCTACTAGAGAACTGAGGTACCATGTTTTAGAGATGAAAAGGGGAGGAAATAGCCCAAACCCTAATCTTATAAGTAGAGAACTCTCCAACATAGTTTCTGGGAGAAAGGTTTATGTGACTGCTGATATACAAACCCACAGAAACTCCATAAATCCTAACCCTATTACAAAACAAATGTGGGAATCCTCTCTCTATGGATATAAAAACCCAAATAAGAGACACCCTGATGTTCATTTCCCAAATTTTTGACTAGTTAATAATTTTTTGTGGAGGACTCAACATAATCCCTTTTAGATAAGGAAGATGATGAATAATAGACATTTCAATGAATGGATTTGAGGAAGTCTTGATGAATGGTTTGGGTGAATCAAAAGAGGGGAGCCCAAGTATGTATTCGGCATTCAAGTATAGTTGTTCAAGTAGGCATGGGAAACCTAATGTTTAATGAAGTAACGAACAACATGGATGTTAATACTTGGGAGAGACTTCACTCAAGCCTTTAAGAGTATTCAAAGGTATACTGAGAAGTGGGTAGCTTATGTTCTTTTGAGTTAAATAGGTGGTATACAAGTGTTTCAGATTTAGGGAGGATGGGCACTTTAGGCAAGCAAGTGTTATGGATTTCAATCACTAAAAGGACTTAATTCCTATGATCCTCCAATTACTCTACTCTAGGTGCTAAAGAACTTCCTTAATGGTTTTGTAAGACTTGGGTGAAGCACTGGTGCAACCAGTGCATCAATTGAGATTCAGGGAAATTTGTCCATACAAATGAAGGCCCAAAGGGTCTATTTATAGGAAAAAATAGGACCCTGGATGAAACATTTTTGGGCATGATAGTGGCTTTCATTCCATAATGGTGATGCGCAAGTACCTTGCATGTTGACATTGATTTGGCTAAACTGGGGCACTACTTTGAGGACTTGGACTAAATAATTACATCATTCAGCTCCATCATGGTGGTACACATGTGTTTGCACATAGGTACCTTGGGCGCCACTTTGGGGACTTAGCCAAAAAAAATCTCCATACCATAGGGCATGCACACCTACACCCCTTCTTATGATTAGTTTCGGGTTGCAGTCCCAGTCCTTCGGGTCGGTGCCTTTGCTACCATCACTGACCTCCATGGAAAATGTAGAGTCGCACCACGAGATTTTCAAGCCTATTTGTGTACATTTTGAAAAAAAATGCATGGAAGACATTTCATGGTATCTGCAATGTAATATAAAGTTAAATAATGTGAAATAATGAATATATAAAATTAAATATCTAAAGTGACATAAATACCCAACTAACTTCTTTAACTATCTACTGGTGTCTTAATGTGTAACCAGTTCATTTAATAAATAAGTTCCAGTTTATATATATGTAAGTCGTATGATTAAATACCATCACTAAAAACTAATATTATAGTAACAGTTAAGGAACCAAGGTGGAAAACACATCCATGATATTTTTATAATGAAGTGGTTCCAAAGTAATAACCAAGTATATCTACACATCAGGGATGTCAAATTGAGTAGTAATTATAGCTTTTCTATAGAGTAAGTGTGTAATACAAGGATCATCATTCAAGGTATTACACACTAGTATGATCTACTTGAGTCTAAGGAGAACTTCATAGGTAATACAATATATGATATGGCTAGGCCCAAGGAAGTAAAAAAGGAACCTCATGTCCATATAATCCATGTTGTATCCAAGGAGTGTATCCAAATAATCTTAAAATATAAATTAGGGATCCTACAATGTCATACTAGGAACCCACTATTAGATGAAGATCAGGTTCCAAGGTGGGTCTCAACCAAGAAAACTAGAATCCTTGAATCAAATTGGCGTTTAATAATGCTCAAGGCATTCCATTAGGAATCCAAAATCTAACTTATGTACGATCACTACTATAATTATCTCAAAGACGATATACAATTAGGCACCTTACAACTAATTCATTTATTTAATTAATCAATATAATAGTTATATTATTTAAAAAATAATTTGGTTCAAGCCTTTCCTTTCATTAGTGTGACAAGGCCATGGGGCATTAAACCATTTAAGTCATTTCATATTAAATTACTTGGTTCTCTTCTTTAACTTTCATAAAATGAAAATTATGGGCCAAGAATAAGAAACCACAAGTAATGTATTTAATATAAACTAGGCCAAGTGATATAAATAGTATATAATTTCTAATTTTCCATTTATTAATGATTATTCAACTTAAATAACATACATTAGGTGGGTCAAGTGATTAACATAGATTTTATAGGCCATTTATTAATCATAAGTCATTAATCAAGGAATGGATACTAATAGAATGATCAATCCAATTCACACATGAATGGTGGCTCATACAAACATGTCAAAACACTAAAATCTCAGTTCAGAATAACACCCTATATGGGGTGGTCATTTTTGTATATTTATACCTGAATGTTGAATTAAATATATGTAATGGGTCTTTGAACATGATTTTAATGAATACAAGTGAGGATTTTACAATAAATAAATGACTTCTAATGAATTAAGTGTGCCCACACAAAAATTTATAAAATGATGAATATTGAGTAATTATTTATAGATATACTTTATCATACTCATACTACTCTCTTCATCTAGTATCAATATCAAATTTGGGCTAGATTGGTAGTGATATGACAAATGTATCAACTCCTTGAAAATAGGAAAAATGATCCTATATATAAATATTATCATTGATAGGAATAATAATGATGAAATATTAAAAGGGAATCGAGTAACTATTGGTGTAAATCCAACGAGATGAATGATGATCAAATTGGACTTCGAACAGATGCTAGTTATGAAATCCTAGTTTAAATGGGTTTTAGGATTCATTAGGGGGAAGAGAGGTTGCTCTGTCAATTTGAAATAAATAATGAAGGGTGGTTAGGTTGAAAAGATTTAATTTAAGGGAAAATGTAAATTCCCCAAAAAATAGCCTTTACATAGTATGACAACATAGTTAGCCAAATCATGTGCAAACCTTATATAGTAACCTGCAGAGAGGGGCATACCATATGGTTAGGCCAAATGGTGAGGGAAACTATGCACCCACTATGTGAAATGCCTCTTCAATTTTTTTGTAGAATTTTACATGGTCATGTGTCCAAATAGCATGGTTTAAAAAGAACCAAATCCCCATATCACCCCACTATCTATCCTCTCATGGCTAAAAATAAACATGCGACCTACCTCTCATGGTTTCCTCTAACTATACGATGGTCCAAAACTCTAACTCCGCCCATGTTCTGATCTCCAAAAAAGCTTAGAATACCCATGAACCCTTTACTAACTCAAAAGGAATCCACATTAAGTATATAAAATAAAATTAGACCAAATTTAAAATGATCCATTCCTAAGTGGAAAACCATCTTCTTACAGTCTTCCCACCCCTAAAGTAACTCTTCCTGGATTTCACTTTCCAAGGGAGGTGAAACAGTGTCTGAGAACAACTATGGCCACTAGGAATGTAATTTGGTGTCCCACTCCCAAGTCTCATTATGTACATGACTACGATACCATAGAACATATACTATAGGGACATATCAGCCTTAGAGAGCCTTTGGGATTCAGTCGATGTTGTGTATAGGATTCTACACAAAAGAAGCATCAACATCTAGGTCAAATTCCTCATGATAAAATTTATGATATGGTTCGGAATGATAACAGTGAACCTATGAAATATGGAAGATGTCGTGCATGGAATGATACATCTGAGATAGTAGCAACCGATAGGCTACCGTCTTGACTCTCACCAGAATCTCAAACATCCCAAAAAAATGTGGACACAATTTCCCTTGTATCTATATCTATTTATACCCTATCTTGGTCAATACCAACAAGAAAACATAGTCCCCGACCTCAAAATCCATATGTCATTGATGGAGATCAGAATATTATTTTTTTATATACTAAGAATTAGAAAAATTATTCATGATCAACTAAACATGTTATAAATTCCCCTTCATGAGACGAGTACCTAGTAGGGATTTCACTTCTATCTCCATCCAGCAAAGGGCTGAATGACTTGACCTAAAACATCGGGCCTAAAAATGATCCATATGAATAATACCCTATATGATATTATTATTTTCTAACTCAATGAGAGGGATATTATTCTCCTAAGAACTACTGAAATCAAGGAATAATTCCACAATTATGTATGCTATAACTTGTATCATCTATCCTGATTGTCCCTCAGTCTGAGGGTGAATTTCTGTGCTGAGAATCACCTATGTACCAATAGATTTTTAAAAACCCTACCAGAATCATGACATTAAATGAGAATACCTCTATGAAATGATAGTATGAGGCACCCCGTGTAGTTGTATGATCTCATGAATATACAATAATCCCATCTCATCAACTGAGAAAGTCTCCCGGATGTGAATAAAGTGGGATAATTTCATCAGTCATTCAAATAAAACCCATTCAGCATTTCTACCTCAAAGAGAACTCAGTAAACCTATTACCAATTCCATAGAGACATCATAAAATTTTCATTATGAGACTAGAAGTGACTGTAACAATCCTACAAGTCTCTGGTTCTCTGCCTTCACCTACTAATAAGTGTAACACCTAGTGATCAAGGCTACCACCTAACATTTCAACCCAGGCCACCAATATTGGAATCAAATATCTCAATTTATTTTAGAGATTCATGGATGAACTACCCACTAATATGTGTGGGACTCTCACATAAACTCATATCTCATATCTATATGAACCCAGACACATCAATGCATATGTAGGATGTCATCTCTTTCCACATACCAATATGAAGGTCAGTCATCTCTGGAAATACTCTCATGTTGAAAAAAACCCAGGCGATATGAAAATTTTCATATCTTCACCATCTCAATTAAGGAATAGAAAAGTGTCAATGCTGATATATAATACTATTTGTGACTATCATGAAAATACAGATGTATTTCAAATAAGAGGACCATCAATTTCCATTCATCACTACCTTCTTCTATCGCATGTGCCTATGTTTTTGGACTCAGTGCATCTACTACCACATTTCATTTTCTAAGAGTATCATAAATCTAAAAATCTATGTAATAATGATATTTGACCCATCTCTGCTATCTGAGATTCATGTTATGTTGTGTGAAGATATATTTGAGGATATTGTGGTCTGTATACACCACAAAGAGCTCACCGAACTGATAATGTATCCAGCAATGTAAGTCATGGAAAATTGTTTCCAAATCAGGGTTATTAATGGATAATTTCTCAATTGAGGCCTCAATTGATGAGATATATACACAAAAACTCTATCCTATTGCATCTGCACTACCCCTAGGCCAATTCTTGATACATCATAGAACACAATATAAACTCCTCCAAACTCTAGAATATTCAAAATGTGTGTTGAGAAAATCCTCCCTTTCAGCTATTGAAATGACTTCTCACACTCTTCTGACCACATATACTTAACACCCTTCTTTTTAATTCCAATTAGAGGTGAATAAAAATGTGATACATATAATATTTAATGCATGTAATATCCAAATAGTCTTAAGAAAATCTATATAATGTATACATCAAACTCATTCTTGGGATTCTTCCAGGAAACCACAGCACTAACCTTATCTAGGTCAACAGAGACGGTAATTCTAATATGATATTACCCAAGAAATAAAAAATTTCAATATTGAAGTTTTATTTATCTAGATTTTCATAAATTTATTGATCTCTTAGTGTAATCAGAATGATATCAATATAATTATCATGGTTTCCACAAGTGTCAGAATACACCAAGATGTCATCCAAAAGTAATATGAAAAAGGAACCTAGATATGGGTAGAACACCCTTTTCATCAAATCCATGAAAATGGAAGGAATATTTGTGAGTTCAAATAGAAAAATGAAGTGGTCATATAGAATGTACATATTATAGAAATATATATGAAGAATGTATGATGTTTTGATTCTCATACGCTGAAAGCCCGATCTCAGGTCAATCTTTGAAAACAACTAAGATCCTCAGAGCTGATCAAATAGATCATCTATTAGACGTAATGAATACTAATTATTAATTGTATGATGATTCGGTCCCCTATAATACATATATAGATGAATTTTCCTGTCCAATTTATTAGAAAATAAAATGGGTGAACCCAAAGAGGTAGTATTGGTCTTTATTGTGTTGTCTCAGACCCAGATGCCGCTTAATAGGTGTCCTAAGACCGGTGGGTCACATGGACTCAATCATATTTTCCCAAATGTTAGAGGTTTCCAACTAGAAAAAAGGTACTAGGGTGTGTCTATGGGGAGACTATTTCCTCATTACTAGAGTGTAGTGCAACGGATAAATATAAACATTGTTAAATAGTGAAAACAATACAAGTAAACACAAGGCATAGTAGAAAATAGAGACAACAACAATAATAACTGAAATAATTGGAATAACATACAAGAATACAACATCTGATGATGATATTTCATTTCACGATAACATGGGAAAACATCGATACAAGAAAACATGGATAAAATTTTTTACAAAGTATAAAGGAGATCAAAGACTGTCACAGGTATCCTGAGTTCCAGCTCGATCATCTGCTATCAAGATCCATTCTAAATGGTAAACAATCAGGTGTTCGAATCCCTTTTCTACGCATTATCAACACTTACATTCAAGTAATCTACTTAGGGTTACCAAAAACAACCAGAGTGGGTGTGAGATAAATCTTATTGGGCCACCACCAATGGGTTCTATAACATACGACTCGTGTAATATAAATGTGATAGTGTGCAATCATGCATATATAAAGTAAAGCAGAACAATGTAACTAAATACCCAAGTACCAACTTTATCCCTTGGATAAAGTCAAACATAACCAATATATTAATTTATTATAACCATATTATAAATGAGTCACATGTTAACAATAGTAAAGTTTCCATGTTATGATAATGCAATGTGTAATGACATTTACTACTGATTTTCCAACTTAATAAACATGGAAAATTATACCTCAAGGGTCACCAACTCAGTAATAACTATAGCATGGCTAAGGGTAATAGTTTAATCTAAGGAACATAGTCCATTTAATTCCACAATGACAAGTCTACCAAGTCCATGGAGTTTATCCAAGGTAAAACGGGGCTAAACAATGATTGGGCCCGATGGGCATTAACCATGGAACTTACCTATCAATGATGGATCCAATTAGTGTATCTAAGGAATCCTATAATAATATTGATAGGATCCTATGGAGTTATACTAGGCATCCAAATAATAAACATGGATTGGGATCTAGGTGGGTCTCAACCTTTGCATGTTGTATCCTTGAATCGAAATGGGGTTCATGAGTGCTCATGGAATTCCATGATAAGAATCCTAGGCGATCTCGATTCTGGACACTCATGTCTAATTTTAAAGTCATGTAACATTACATTTGTTTTATGCATTTCCTTTCATTAGTGTGATAAGGTAAAGTAGTATGTGACCTTTTAAATAAGTAATAATTAATCAATAAGTCTGTTTGGTTCAAGCCTTTCCATTCATTAGTGTGACAAGGACAAATATCATGAAACCTTTATTAATCCCATTTATAAAATATTCAAAAATTAAGGTTCATTGTGTTACCTTCCATTAATTTGGTAGGGGTTCTACGGACATGAAACCTATTAATCATTCACATTTAATAAGTTCTAGTCATATACACAGTATACTTTCCAATTTCCCTTTCACATTTAATTATCAATTTGAATCACTTACCTTAGGCAGGTGAAGTGGTGACCATACATGTTACTTTATATTATGAAATTAACAATATAAATCAACAAATTTAATATATAAATGATTACCCTTATAAGGTTCAATCCAAGACACACCCGATTAGTGGATCAAACATGTCTAATACTAAAAACCCCATTATGAGATAATATCATACATGGGATGGATGGGGTAGTAGACATAACCACAAACACATAATAAAATTTATATGAATGATCATAACAATCCAATTATAATGATTATAATAATAGAATATCAATTTAATAAATGAAACTTGATGAAATAAGTGGGCCCCACATGATAATTCTAAAATCAACAAACTTGAGGGAAGAGTTATATAACACCCACCTTAGGATTGTATGACTATCCTCCTCTGGTATTGGCCCTTGATTTGGATTAGATTAGAGTAGATCTAAGAAAAGAGAAAAAAATGCTCACATCATTATTAATGGGTCGTTAGGAAAATTGAATGAGATAGTCTTATAAGGACTCGAGTACATACCATTGCGCATACAACGTGATGAAAATAGGCTTGATCGGATATCAGATGAATGATATCTTCCAATATCTAGCTTATGACATTAAATATCTCCAGAATTATAGAAAAATAGGTTAATATTGATGGATATCAGATTAGGAAGAAGAAGGGGACTTAATTAGATCATTAAAAGAAAAAAACGACATTTTACCCACAAAATAGCATGTTCATGGTTTGGTCACATTGTTTTCTAAACCATGCGCCAACCATGCATGATTATTCAGGAAAGAAAGGTGACTCATACAGTTAGGCCACATAGACGTTCACCAACCGTGTGATATGGTTTTCACCGAAAATAAACCATCCACATTGTTAGGAAAACTATGTGCCAACCATGCAATATGACCAATTTCAAAAAAATGATGGGTTACGGGCTTTGAAAATCCCCATACACTCCTAAGACCTTTCCTAACTCATTAGGAATATGTATGAGGCCCAAAATAAAAAAGTAGACTGAAAATTTAAATTACCCATTCCTGAGTGAAAACCTAGGTTCTTATATTCTTCCCCCCTTAAAAGAACTCATCCTTGAGTTCACCATCCAATGGTGTAGAAACACTGTCTAACATCAATTTTTGATACTGAGCATGTATGTCAGCCTCCTGCTCCCAAGTCACATCATGCACATATCCACGCAACCATAACACCTGTATTAGAGGGGCATACCAACCTCACCAATGCTTGGTGCTCCAATCAACGATGCATACTAGATACTACTGAATGGTAGAATAAACATCTAACAAAACTTCTTTGTGATAAAAAGTATGGGACTAGAAAACATGATACCGGAGAAGCTGCGAAACATGGAAGATGTCGTGCATGGCATAGTACCCCTGAGGTAGTAGGAACTGATAGGATTCCAGCCCGACACTCTCTCAGATCTCAAATAGACCTATGTAATGAGGAGACAACTTCCCTTTCTTCTATAATTGTCTATACCCTAGCATGCATGATACTTGAAGAAAAAAAGATCCCTGACCAAGAATTGTATAGGTCATAGATGGAAATTGATATAATATTTTATGTCTTGACTAGGAAATAGTCATATGGTTTTTGATCAGATAAACCTTCTCGGAAGTCTCCAGAACGATATGGGGACCTAGTAGGACTGCCTCACCTAAATATATCAATCAGAGGGGTGAACGAAACGAACTACCATATAAGGCCTTAGAAGGATCCATCTGAATTTTCATATGAAAGTTTTTATTATAGGATAACTCAATGAGAGGAATGTTATTTTCCCATGGATCACCAAAATCAAGGACACATGCTCGAAACATATCCTCTAGATCCTATTTTGTTTGTTATGATTTTCCATCGATATGAGGGTAAAATTATGTTCTTAGAAGAACATGTGTTCCCATATACTTCTAAAATCCCTACTATAATCGTGATTTGAAATGATCATACCTATCTGAAATGATTGTATGTGGGACCCCGTGGAGTCATATGATTTCAAGGAAATATAGTCTTCCCAACTCATAAACTGAGAAATCCTCCAAAATAAAAATCATGTGGTATACTTTCATCAGTATTTCAATGAAAACCCATAAAATTTTTCTACCTCTAGGATACCTAGGTAAAATAACTACAAAGTCCATATAAACATATTACCATTTCTGTTCTAGGATTATTAGTTGTTGTAATAAGACTGTAGGTATCTAATGCTCCACCTTCACCTACTGAAAGGTGGAACACCTAGCGACAAAGATTGTTATTTTAAATTTCATCCCAAGCCAACAATATTGGTGTCTCATGTCTCAATAAGTATTCAAGATGCATGGATGAACTTCTCACTAAGAGGCGTGGGAATATTTCATCAAATCCTCTCTCATAATTTTTGGGACCCATACACATCTATGAATACACATGATGATGTCTCAATATATAGACCAATCTAGTGGTGGGTTATCTGATGAAATAATCTCATGAATCACCAAAATTTTCTACCCTTCACCTTCTTAATGAGGGAAGAGTTAACTGCCAAATATGAGAGATAAGAATACTATTGTATATCATGAAACTCTAGATTTAGCTCAGAAAAGAGGTCCATTAACATCCATTCATCGCTTTCTTCATGTACTATTTGTGCCTGATTATTCTGACTCAGTGTATCTGCAACCATATTTCCCTTCCCTAGCATATATGAAAGCTCAAAATTAAATTATTATAGATATTAGACCCATCTATGTTGTCTCAAGTTCATGTCAAACTAAGTAAAGATATATTTGAGGCTCTTGTGGTCCATGTACAAAACAAATAACTCACCCAAAAGATAGTTTATCAATCAGCGTAAGGCATGGACAACTACTACTATCTCAAGTTCATGTATCAGATAATTTCATTCATGAGGCCTCAACTACCAAGATCCATATGCAACGACTCTATATTCCTTCATCAACACTTCTCCTTTTCCAATTCCAGATGGATCATAGATGATGATATAAACTACACCAGGCTCAGGAATAATTAAAATAGGTTTTGAGACAAGCCTCACCTTCATATCATGAAAGGATTTATCGCACTCTCTTGACCAAAGGAAATTGACACCCTTTTGTATTTCTAGTAAGAGGTGAATAAATGAATGAGAAATATTTTATGAAATGACTATAATATCCGTCCATCCTCAATATACTATGTATATCAATAATGTTTTTGGGAGGATACCAGGAAACTAAAGCACTAACATTTTCTAGGTCAATAGATATGCATGATTCTGGGATAATATGACCCAATAAGTGGAATTTTCAATCCATAAGTGGCACCTAGAAATCTTAAAATAAAGATGATGATCTCTCAGTGTACTCAGAATTATCTCAAGATGATTGGCTTGGTCACTATGAGTGTGAGAATAAACCAATATTCCATCCACAAAGACGATGAAAATGTAATCCAAATTGGTGTGGAACACCCTATTAATAATATCAATGAAAATGGTAGGTGTTTTCATAAGACTTATTGGTATAACAAGGTACTCATAGAGACTATAACTACTTAGAAATTTTATATGAGGTATGCATAATGGTCTGACTCACACCTGATGAAAACCTAGTCTCATGTCAATCTTAGAGAAGACACTATCTCCTTAAAGCATGTCAAAGATATCATCTATTCAATTTAGTGGATACAAGTTCTTGACTATAATCTAGTTCAACCTTATATAATCCATGCATATACGTAAGGTTCCTTCCACCTTCTTGGAAAAAATCATGTGTGAACCCCAAGAGGTATTACTGGGACGTTTAAAACCTTTATCCTCTAAATACTCTAATTTTTGTTTGATCTCCTGGAGTTAAAAATTTGTTATCCTGTATGGTGGAATTTGAATCAGAGATTCTATTGGAATTAGATCATTTTTAAACTATACCTCTCTCTCATTAGGTAGGCCAAAAAAAATCAGGAAAGACTTCCCTGAAATGATCCACTACACGAGGGAAATCAACTTGTCGTAAACCCTGGTACACTATGAAAAGATTTGAAATCTAGGAGGTCACTCCACCCAAACCATGATGATTTGGTCTACCTCTACCATCTTGTACATCCCACTCACCCTTATGTAGATAACTGCTTCCCTTTAGTGATGTAAACAATACCCTACAGTGATAGCAGTCTATAAAATCATGATACTTAACCAACCTATACATCCCAAGAATTTATTCAAAGCCTGACATCTTTATAATGAATGGGTTCCATAAGAAAAGGTAACTGCCTACCTCAAGGGGTAGTCCCAAAAATGGCGTACTCTCTTCGTTCATACCGCTAACGGTGTATCTAGGGTCATTACACAATAGTAATATTGTATCTCTAGTGTGAGACCTTCCATGATATATACAAATATAAAAGAGTTCAAAAAACCTATATCAAATAAAGCATATACTATAGTATATGCCACAAGAATAGTACATTATTTTGTAGATGTTCCCATATTTTGATCCTTGGGTATCAGCTTTAGTGATTGTAGTTGGCCTGATCCATGGCCTTGTGCAACAGATGGACTAACATGATCATAACAACTCTGCTGGCACTACTGGTGATCAGAGGTCTGGCTACCATGGCCACAACCTCCTCCTCGGCTAGACCTACCAGTGCTATTTAAACTCCCCACCTGACACGGCATAAAATAACTTTCTCCTGAAGGTGGAACTGGTGTGGATACTTTTCCACTCGAAGTTGGTGGAAAGGTCCTCTAGAAATTCTAGAGGTGACCCATACCGTCACATGGTTTAAAAAATATTGGGTCTCTATCACAATGAGACTTCATGTACCCCCCATAGTCCACACTAATGACACACTTTGGATCAATATAAATAGGAACTCTGGTTGTCACTCCCTTGATGAGAAACCTTGAGAGAATGTTTCCAGCCATTGGAAGAACTACTGGCCTGACTTGTCACTAATCCTTTAAACCCAGTACTATTTTCATCCCTTAGGTTATGCGCAGTGATAGGATCCTGGTTTACATTTTCAGAATATATAGGAAGGAGAAAGATATTCAACTACGTATGGATGGAGTACACAAGCCAATCCTCAAAACATTTAGAATGTGAAATCTCATCACCAGCTAGAAGTGGTGAAAAGTATTGAAACTCCATTAAATGTGATAAATAATCCATAACAAACATAGAAACGTGATTGAGGTGTACGAAATATCTATATATGTCATCTCTCAGTAACATACCCTGACAATGACCATCCTATGTAATCACATACCACCATCACTTCGCCGAATCCTGAATCATGTATGTAGAAAGATTGAACCTATACTTTGGAGGCATCTACAAATTCTCAAAGATATCTATGGTGGCTTCTAGCTAAGACTCGCTAGCCTGCAGACCACCATTCTTTGAATAGGTAAGAGGATGCTGCTACTGGAACTCACGATTCAGATCGACCATCGTAGGTGCAAGCCATGGAGCACCATAAATGGACTGAATCAGACATAAGATATTATCAAGAACATGGAAATCACTTCCCATATCAGGTACAATATGTGGTTCCTTGCATGGGACTCCTATATGTAAGAGTGTGAGATTAGGCCCCACCAAGTTTGTAGTGTGGTCGTCACCACCCTCTTGGCATGTGATAAGATTTTTTCATGGTGATATTTGTATATAAATTCCAATAACACTCCTAAAAAATCTTAAGAAGAAATATATCATAACTATGAAAAGATAAATGTATGAAAAATTACTTCCCAAGGTATACTACCCCAACTACCCACTTAGACGGCCAAGCATCGGTAAGTGATCAAGTATAAGTTACATTTCATTTTATATTTAATTTTCTATGTTTACTCCTTTACCTTTAATAAACATGAAAAAGTTAGTATATTGATTTATAACCAATTCATTTTAGATTTCATGATTCCCTTTATAATGGATCACAATTTTCAGTGAATCAGTGCCCATACACCTTATCACTATAAATGACACCCATTTATTTATAGAAGAATGGCTCAACTTGGTAAATTACTCATCCCAACCCATGAGGCCCCATACACTTCATGAATTGAGACATGAAATCACTCAATATAAACCAAGCGTAATACAATTATAAGATAATGATCACAACATAACTCAACAATCACTGGAATATCAAGCAATTAAAAATAGTGAAATAAACCTATATGGAATGGCAATATGCATGACATACAAATTCTAGGTGCCTATAATGATTCATGTAATAATGATCCTTTACCTCATATCATTGGGCCAAAGATGAATGAAATTCCTGAAACATAGTAATAATCAATAACACCACACAGTATGTCTGTCACCCAACAGTGAAATAATGTCAATTATAATAAGAAAAATGGAACAACAATTATAGTTTTGGAAACCCAGCTTTTACCCAAAACAGGGGTTCACGATGCCAAATAATGACTTATAAACAAGTTCCAAGAATTCCTAATATCCAATTTATTGTCTCTAAATAGTATATAAAGAAAAGAACCTACCTCTAATACCACATTGTGACATCCTAGGCCTAGATTCCATTAAATAGGTTCCCTGAGCCTTGTGGGCGACATGGACTCAAGCACATCTACACAAACACCAGAGGTTGCCGACTAGTGGAGAGGGCCTAGGGTGTGTCTATGGGAATATTATTCCCTCATTACCATAGTTTATTACTATAGATAAATATAAACTGAGGTAAATAACATAATAAATACAAGTAAATGGAAGGCATCATGGAAAATAGAGACAAAAATAACAATAACTAAAATTACTGGAATAACATACAAGCATACAAAAACTGATGATGATATTTCATGTCTCTAGAAAACTGGAAAACATGGATACAATACAGCAGATAGAACATGTCTCACAAAGTATAAAGGAAATTGAAGATTGTCCCAAGCATCCCAAGCTCTAGGTAGATCATATGCTATCAAACTCCATCCTAACTTCAAGCAATAAAATGTTTGAAGTCATATGATTCAATTTTTAAACACTTTCATTCATGTAATGTACTCTCGGTACCAAATAGTTCCTAGAGAGTGTGTGAGATAAATCTCAGTGGGCCACCACCAATGGTGTCTATAACATCTGTCCCATGTAATGTAAATGTAACAATATGGAAACATGAATATATAAAGTAAAATAGGATAATGTAACTAAATACCCAAGTATATAATTCATACCTTGTCTAGCATCTAAACATAAACAATCCATTAATTTATTATTAAAAGTTTATAAATGATTAATATGTTAAGAATAGTGATGGTTTCACATTATGACAAGGCAATCTGTAATGAAATTTAATAAGTTCCAAGGTAATAACCAAGGAAATGTAGACCTCAAGTATCATCAAATCTGTAATAACTATATCCTAGGTAAGGTTAAGAGTATAATACAAGGATCATAGTCTAAGGAATTCCACAATGAGATGCCTACTGGGTCCATAGAGTTCATCAAAGGTAAAACAGGTCCAAAAAATGGCAACTACTTTTCAATGTTGGATCCAAGGAGTGTATCCAAAAAATCATGTAATAATATTGAAAGGATCATGTAGTGTCATACCGGGTATCCAAAAAATAGACAAATGGTCGGGATCTTGGTGGGTCTCAACCTAAGTGATCTGTATCATTGAATCAGAAGGGGGTTTCTGAGTGCTCATGGCATTCCCCGATAAGAATCCAAGGCAGGCTAGAGTCAGGTCACTCCTATTTAATTATGAATTCATGTAATACTTCATTTGGTTTAATCCTTACCTTTAATTATTTTGAGAAGGTCAAGTATCTTGAATCCTTATAATCAAGTTATAATTAATCAATAAGTCTATTTGTTTTAAGCCTTTCCTTTCATTAGTGTGATAAGGCCAAGTTTCATGCAACCTTTATTAGTCCCATTTTAGGAATATTTTATAATTAAGGTTTATTACATTAAATTCCATTAATGTGGTAGGGTTTATACAAACATGCAACCTATAAATCATTAAAATCTAATCCGGTCAACTCATATACTTAGTATACTAGCCAGTTTACCTTTCACATATATTTATCAATTTGAATCAATTACCATAGGTGGGAAAATTGGTGAGCATAATTGGTAAATTATATTATGAGATTTACAATATAATTCAATCCAATTAATGAATAAAATATTACCCTTAGAATGGTCGAGCCAAGACACACCCGAACGATGGCTCAAACACGCCAAATACTAAAAACTAAATTATAGAATAAAATCTTACATGGGATGGATAGAGTTATAAACATAAAAACCAAAAATTAATCACATATATTGAAAGAGAATAACTATATGGTTCTAATGATTATAATCATGGAATATAAATTCAATTAACGGCACCCGATGAAATCTGTGGGGCCCACATGACAATTCTAAAATCAATGAACTTGAGGGATGAGTTATAGACCACCCACCTTAGGATTATACGAATCTTCTCTTATTGTATTGTCCCTTGAGTTGGATTGGATTGGATTAGATTGAGGAAAATAGAAAAAATGCTTGCACCATGATAACTGGGTCGATAGCAAAAGATAATGAGATAGGCTTAAAGGGAATTGAGTACTCATCTTTGAACATCCTACGTGATGAACGGAAGCCTGATCAGATCCAAGATGAAATAGATCTTACAATACATATCTCTATCCTTCAAAGATCTCCAAAATGAGTGCAAAATAGTTTAATCATGCTAGATCTCATATTAGGAAGAAGAATGGGACTTAATTAGATTATTAAGGGAAAAAAGGACATTTTACCCATAAAATATCCTATGCACAGTTTGGCTGCACGGTTTTCCAAAATTTTTACAATCAATACATGGGTACCTTGGAAAGAAATAGCATTCACATGGTTAGGCTACATGGTCTTGTGCTAATCGTGGGATTAGGTTCTACTTGAAATTAGACCATCTGCATGGTTACGAAAACTGTGCGCCAACAATGCGACATGGGATGTTTCCCAAAAAGATGGGTTACTCGCTCTGAAAAAGCCCCAAACACCCAAAAGATATTTTATAACACAATATTCATCCATATTAGCCCCAAAATAATAAATTAGAACCAAAATATAAAGGATCCATACCTGAGAGAATAACTGGGTTCTTACAAATATAAAACCATTATCCTATAAATACTAAAACTGCCACTTCAGCTCCTGGATCCCAATAGGTTCCATACTATATGGAGTAATAGAAACTGGATCTCCTCTTAAAACAAGATCAATCGTAAACTCTACATATCTATTAGGAGGTAATCCATAAAAATCATTGGGAAAGACATCCATGAGATAATCTAATATTGGAGGGAATTTATCCTGGTATAAACCCTAATCCTCCATGAATATATTATCAATACAGATAGTCACTCTACATAGTCTATGATCCTCTATTCTAGATCTACTATCTTTTACATCCCACTCACCCTTGTGTAGGTAACTGGTACCCTATAGTGATGTAAATGATTCCCTTCAATGATAGAGATCTATAAAGGCATGATTTGTAACCAAAAAATTCACCCTGAGAATGACATCAAAGAACATAATATCTAGAACAAAAATATACCATAAGAAATAGTAACATCTTACCTAAAGTAGGAGATCCATAAATTGATGTATTCCCACTAAATGTATCCCCAACAGTGTATCTATGGTCATTACCCCATAGTAATATTGCATTTCTAGCCTACGGAATTCAGTGGTAGATAAAGAGATGATGGATTGTGAAGTACCAATATCAAATAATGTTGGTACAACAGTATAGGCTATTAGAAAATTACCTCATACTATAGATGGTCCTATAGCCTAATCCTTAGTTATCAATTGTAATGCATGAAACTAACCTGATCCATGGACCTCTGATACAGCTAAACTACCATAATCAAAACTACTCTATTGGTGCTGCTGGTGATCTAAATTCCAGCTACCATGAACTCCCCCTTGGCGATTCCTACCTGTGGTACTCTAACTCCCCACCTGACATGGTGTAAAAGAACCCACCCCTGAAGGTGGAGCTAGTGTGGGTCCTCTTCCTCTAGAATCAAATGGAATATTTTGAAATAATCTCCGAAGATGAACCATAAAGATGAAAGACTGATACTATAGAGGGTCTTTTTCACACTAAGGCTCCATATTCCCCTATCTCAAAAACTGAGGATAGACCATAGAGCTACGAGTATGGGTACTTTGGCTTCCACTACCTGAGAAAGAAAACTCTAAGGATTTCTTTCTACTATCGGAAGAACTACTAGCCTATCGTGGCACTGTTCCTCTATGCCTGGTACTATCATCATCCCTCCAGAGGCATTCACTGATAATAGTGTGATTGACTATTTTAGAAGATGTAGTGAGTTAAAAGACATTAACTAGTGTGTAGATAGAATACATGAGCCCATCCTTGAAGTGTTTATAATGTGGATGATTTTCACTGACTAGGAGTGGTGAAATGCATAGTAACTCGGTCAAACACACTAAATACTCCATAATTGACAAAGAAACCTACTTGAGATGCATGAAATATCTAGCATTGTCAGCTACTGGTGTCTAAGGAAAGATTTGATCATAGAATGTAGTCAGTTAATTATCCCATACCATTCATTAATAGCAACCATCCTATGTAACTACATCCCACCAATGACTGGTTGAATCATATAGCATGTATACAAAAATATTGACCCCCCAATCTAGAGGTATGTCTATATACTCTATGTTGGATAGGATGGCCTTTAACTAAGATTCAGCAGCCAATGGACCACCATCCCCTGAGAAGGTAAGAGGTTGATGTTGCTAGAAATCACAAGTCAGATCAGTCAGCATAGCTAAAGGATGCATAACACCTTGTATGGAATACATCATATGTAGAAAAATATATTGAACTTGAGCCTCGGTTCGAAATTAAATTATAATAGTAGGTTCCTCAAGTGAAACATGGGGTGGTAAGACTGTATTCTTAGGGCCCAACACATCTAAAGCATGGTCATCTCCACACTCTTGGCACACGACATGAGGACATCACAACAACATTCATCTAAAAATTCCAATAACAAGCCTCAGAAAAAAAAACTTAAATAGATATATAGCAACACTAATATAATCTGAATATAAGAAAGAGATCACTACCCATGGTATACTACCCTAACTACCCACATAGAAGGCTAGGTATTGGTATGTTCTCAACTATTAGTTTCAGGGTTTCCAATAGATGAAGGTTAAATATCACCTTTTCTCATCATTTACTAGAAACCATTTCATTCATATAATATTTATTTTCTAGGTTCACTTATGTACCATTTATAAAAATTACATGGTGGGATAAGGATGTGAAACTATTACATTTTGGAGGCCATTTTTCACTTTTATATTTTTCATTTGCTTATAACATATATAAAAGTTCATTTAAAATGGATAAAAGGTTATAAGTAACTCATATATAGTATGATATATATTTTAGTATGGTTCAATAATAGATTTATAATAAATATTTATTGACTATATAGGATTTTCAGACACATATGAAGGGTTTCGATCCCGAGGGAAGGGTGTATTTCACAATCTCATCTTTATCTGAGATTATTTATGTTTAAGCTTTCGCTTAAGGGATTACTTAATATTTTTATCTTAAAAACAATATATTTTTATTATCATATATTTATTTGTATAAATTACTTGTTTTAATTTCATTTTTATTACCTTAATTAGCCAATATTTTGAAATAATTTTTTAAGGAAAACTGACCTTGTTTCTCTAATCGTTCTGGATTCATTCTCTTCCATGTCCAAATTTTGAATAATGTATCAAAAATATTGTTTCTGATATTCTAAAATTACATACTTAAGGAATTTTAACCATGTTTTATTTTTATAAAAAAAATTAAAAGGATTTGTCCAGTCATTTTCTAAAAGATTTACTTTTTGACATTTTTACAAATGTGTGAAAGGAATTTTTTTCAACTTATATGACATGAATATAATTTCTCCCCATAATGACAACTCGTTTCTATGAATTTTACATTTAATTTATAAAGGTTCCTTTCAAATATTTTTTTTTAATATTTGGGAAATTTTTTAGACTTTTAATAACTGATTTTGTAGTGAAAATCATTTTTTCATCATGATTTCGTTCCGTGATATTTTTAAAGTAATTCAATCTATGTCAAAATATATTGTTGAATATTATACTAAATATATAATATAATTATTAGTAGGGAAAGTATTGATATATATTATTCCATATATTCCAATATGGTCAGTTGTTTATTATTAAGGCATACAAAAAAACTTATTATTTAATAATATGATAAATTAATTTTAACTTATTAAGTGATGGGTGGGGAATGAAGTTGCAGAAACCCTTGATATAACCGTAGGTCTCATAAGATAAAATATATTGGTTTCTTGGATGAGTCCTTTCCCATTTATGTATATGTCTTGGAAAAAGGCCATGATGTTATTTTTATATGTCTTGGAACATGAACTCAATGGAATTTTTAGATGTATGACATTAAGAATTCCATTAATACGAAAATAGTTATTAATGTACATGAGTTTACTTAGATAGTTTTTTATTCATGGATAAGTTTCAAACTCATATTATTATGTATATGAAATAATTTTATCTTCATATATTCCTACTAAATTATCTATTCCATTTTTATTTTTTGTTTTATAGATTCCAGTACTGAGTATATAATATCAACCCTTTCTTATGTTTACATTGTATAGAATAGTAAGAAATGTTTTATGATTGATATGCGGGGAAATTATAAAGGGAATAAAAAAGATCCTAAAGAAAAAAATACGTTGTATTTTATGTTTTCATATATGATATGGGATTAAATTATGTATCTAGTTTATATAGACTGCTAAACTATTTGGTCCTTTGGGATGAGGCTACTTATATTTAATACCAATGTTATAATGTAACCACTAGCTCTATGCTACTAGGATCATGGAATTTACACCCCATCACATCTTTTCTCATAGGAAAAGGTATTATGTACCATCTATGGAAGCATAAGGTACCCTTAGATGATAATGAACACTAGGTGATGGTCTCCCCACTATAAAGAAATCCCAAAATTCTAAGAAACTCATTATAGAGTTATTGTTCCGGAAACATTATCTTGAGAATAGAGGAGTTCAACTCAATGGTTTTCAAATTATTCTTGGTATCATCCTCCTAAACTCATAAATGTATATGTGTAAATAAATCATTCAAATTCTTCTCTTCTAAATATTATTTTATGGACTGGGTTAAAAGTTTTTTTCTCAAAGCATTGGCAATAAAATTCCCCTTACCAGATGTGTAAATAATATGAAAATATAAATATTTTAGGTATTTCATCCATCACCTCTAATAGAGATTGAAATATTTTTATGAGAATATATAACTTAGGTTTTATGGATTGGATGAAATGGTAAACCATTTTTTAATACAATTTTAATGCCACCAAATATTAAGATCACACATCACATCTGTGTGTTTGAGAACATGACTAGGAGAAATATTTTTGTGTGGAATAAGATGTATGGAACTATTGACCACCATGGGATCACTATGAATGGGAATGTAGCCCAAACCCAAACTAGATACATAAAAAATGAACTCATATACCTACCCAACCTCTGGAATAGTCGACACTGGAGAATAGGTGATAAGATAATTTAATTCTTCAAAAAATTCTCAGATATCAAAACCCATAGTATCTTTACTTTTTTCTAAAGTGACAACTGTCATCGTAGAATCCAACATAGAAAAATCATTAACAAACCAATAGTAATACCATGCTAATCCCATGAATCTATGAATCTTGAAAAAATTGCACAGTTCTTCCCACATCATAAAAACCTTCCACTTCATATGATAAACTAAAATACAATGTTATAAAACCACATATCAGAATAAATTCACTTACCAAATACATAAATTTCATTTGGAATGTTTTCCATAAAGTTAGGTGTCCCAAAAAATTTCTAGAATTTATCTGAGATGATACACATTATCATCCTCAATTTTAAAGTAAACCAAAATTTCACATAAAAAATATAACATGAATGAAACGTTATATACATGGAGTATCCTATACATTAGTGTAATACAAACTATAGGATCATTGGTTAGACCAATTGGATTACAAGGCACGCGTAATGTCTATAACTTCTTCAGAACATGGTCTTTGGTATATCAAAATCTTTGATTCTAATATGGTGATAAATATAAATAATTTCATTCTTAAAGAACCTCTCCCACATTTAAACTAATCAAATAAATCATACATATACTGAAATAATTAATTTTTCTTTACCTTTAATCGGTTGAGTTTTTGGTAATCAATAAAAATGTGAAGGGTTCCATTAGGTTTCTTCAGAAATATTATAGACACTGCCCAAGGAAAACAACTTTGGTGGATGAATCCTTTATTCAAAAAATCACCCAACAAGGTCTTTAACTTGTTCAATTCATCTTGTTTCACAGAGTAAGAGTAAATAGAGATAGGTTGGGTACCTATTGCCAAGTCAATAGAAAAATCCACCTCCCTTGATTGTAGTAAGACATAACAATCAAACCAAAACATGACATGAAACTCGATGAATTCCAGAAGAATAATACCACTCAAATATTGCTTCTCTAGACCAAAATAATACATTAATATCATCCTGCCAAACTCTAAAAGAGGTGGTCTGACTCAACTTGAACATGGTTCCCAATCTCCATGGAAAACGTAGAAGACCTTATCAGGGGTAGTAATGTGGACCTGCTGAAGATAATAGTCAATATGATATTTATGAAATTTAATAAAATACATACTAATAATGACATATGAATGTTTCATATCGAGAACTAGAAAATCCTAGATTCCCTTGATCTTCTATGAATAGATGGCACGATATAAACATCAGATATCCTACTCTGCATTCATTTTGATAAGTGTAGTAAAATCCATTACATAAGAAAAAATATATATAAGAATGTTTAAAAGATTCTCAATGTGAGATGATATGAAATAATGACATACACTAGTATCATAAATAACTCTCAATAAATATGAAGCTCTAGTGATGTTACCTATCATGATTTTTGGACTCGCATCAACATCCTCTAGGGACTCATCCACAATGTTATGAAGGTTCATTACAGACACCTATGGATAGAACCACTTATAAAATTATATATATGATTGTACTCAAGTTTATTTCAGTGATGATGATCCCATTTAACTATCTGGGGAATAAAAACATGATAGAACTCCAGTAATTGGTTTAAGAATCCACATGAACAATAAATATCTGGTGAATCTATAGAATATCGCATCAAATTCATGATATTTCCACATGTAAAATCAAGTCAATATGTTGTTTTTAGATTATATAGAAGGTACAGATGATTTATACTATAGATATCCATCATGAGACTCGTCCTACTTCCTCTTTACCTTAAAAGAACTACCAAATCTACAATTAGGAGTAAGTGGAACTTCGAAAAATCCTAACAGACCATCTAGGTCAAGCTCAACCATCAAATATCTATCAAACACATCCTCATAAGAGATGAGATTAAATATAAAATTTTGATATTAGATTCCATATAGAAGATCCATCTTGAATCTTAGATCTTCTAACTTCTCATTAAATACTGCCTTAGGAGAAAAATGAACAAACTCCACAAATATGTTTAAATATTGAGTTATGGTTATATGATCTAGTTGGAGGCTGAAAATTCCATTTTATTCACTAAAACCATCATTTTTTATAGAATTTCACTTTAAAATTAGATCTAAAGACTCTCCACTCAAATCCTTTATATTTCTTCACCATAATATTCAAATTAAACCACCTCCTACTGGGCCCTTCAAGCATGAAGGTTGAACATTTCAAATTTATTGAAAATAGAATTTTCAATAACTTAAAAGGAAGATAAATATTATTCTATAAATCCTCTTCCTCATAAGGATCATTGTATTCATAGAAAACTGGTGTTTTTGGCCAAATATTGTCTTAATAATGATCTCTAGTATCATATATTCGATGTTCCACTACTTGATCATAAATGGGAATGGGTGTAGCTACCTTTCCCAGATCATAGACCATATGCACAACTATTTCAATAAGGTTTTAATCTAATTTGGGGTTTTATAATTGGAGTTCCCCAATGTCTTACTCCTATACCTAGTTCAAACATCTTCTTGGGGTCATGGTATTACCCAACACCAACAAGAAACATGTAAACATAATCAAAGATAATTATATCATCAACCCAATCTAGAGATATAGGAATATCCATTTCATTTGATAGAATTACAATTTTTGTATTTCAAACTACCAAGATCATGTTTGGTGAAATGATAGAATCCGATCAATTTATTCCTCAAGGTTTCTTTTCCCAAGCACCCATGGTGAAGCAATGATCTCTATGATGATATCTATCGAGGAACCCATACATAAACTACCGTTTAATTCCTAATATTCCTACCACTTATATATTAGGACATATCAAACTACATACTGATATCTAAGAGATATTCACAGTTACTTCTCTAATTAAAACTTATCACAAACCAACAAAAATATCCTAGTACACCGGTACCCAATCCGGATTTTACAAGGTGTGAAGGGTGTTACTAATCCCTATAAAATGGAGACTAGTTCCTATGAATAAATAAATGGTCATATGAAATTATTTTTGCACAGGAATAAGAAATCAATATAGAAAAATGGAAAAAAATAGTGAATAATCAGTATGCAAAACACTACTGAAAGATAAAAAAATACCACAAGAAGACAGCTAAAGGTCCTAAATTGGTATGTTATAAAATAAATTATGAAATATACATTAATAAAAAGTCATATAATATTCATTTAATGAGTCGAACACAACTCCCACTAGTCACCACGATCACCTAAGGTCCCTATAAGAAAGTAAACCTTCCATATTCAAGTGGGGTCTTCCCATTTCCAATACCTGGAATAAAATATACTAAAAACACCGGAAGTTAAAGCTAGGCTGTGAGAAAAATATCTCTGTATTATAACACCAACATTTACATAAGCTAATCTATAAAAAATAAACCATTTATGTTACAATTTAAATTAAAAGGAGGAACATAAAATCAGTTTCACATTTTCAATCAATTAATTTTTCAAATAAAATTGATGAAAAATATAACAAAAAGAGAATTAGATGAACATTTTCATAAAATAGAGGGTCATGGATAATCCTTTTTAATGAAAACTATCATTTAATAATAAACCCAATCCAAAGAAACATGGGGATAAGCCTTTTGGTTCATTATTTCCCAACTATTTCATTTGCACACTAATGAGTAAAACAATCACAAATCAAAGTATTCACATTTACCCAATCATTAGAACATTATGAAAGAATCAATAAACACCAAATTGGGTAAAATCATTTGAAATTTGTTTTAGTTAGAGTTTTGATTCTCATTCCATTGTCAGGATGTTTGAGTCTAAGCTCGATTATCCAATTAAACCATTAACTACATAGAATAACTTGTAAATTTAATCAATCAATCAATCAAATGAATTTTTTTTCAATCCAATTGATTATAAAAATTTCAAATGCATAATTTCAATTTTTGACATGGAAATTTAACTTCAAAACCAAATTATATGTTTTTATCATGTTTAGGAATTTTAGAAAAACATTTCATTTAAATCCATTTTTTATCAAGAATCAACTTCAAATCATTTCATCAAATCAATTTTCATTGAAAGATATCTTTTCTCAAAATCCACACAAAATTTTTAATGCCTTTGAAAAGGGGTTTTATTTCAAGATTCCAAGCATTTTTTAAATAAATCATAAAACATTCTAAATTAATGGATTGAAAATCAATTAAAAATAAATTCTAAATCAAGAAATAAATCAAGGAATCAAAAACAGAAACAATAATTTTAGAACCACCTACCTGAAATAATGAAAAAACCAATTCCCCAACACATGATTCACTAATAAAGAGTCGTAGGCTAGAATGATCAATGGAGAGTCCCAGTTTCATAATAAAATAAGTAAATATAATGATCCATAAAAAATGAATATCTATCACTCTTAGTAAAGCAGAGAGATTAATAAAGGATAATTATAAATCAAATAGATTACACTTATGAGTTGAGATCTAATGCATACATTGGCACTTAGATCCATAAAAAGGGGGTTAGAAGAGCCAAAAATCCTCTCAAGAGAGTATCCAAAATCCAAACGCAAATGTTTTATTCAAATAGGATATGATTATAATTTAAAACCAAGGTCTCAAAACATTAATTAATAATTTTAGAGATTTAAATTCATATCTCACGGTTTATTGGGGTATGTTTCATGATTATTACTAACAATGAACCTACCAATGCACCCTTAATAGTCTTTTAGAGATAGTTATATGGTTTTACCACATTGTTTAACAAACTATGAAAAAAATATATACTCCCACCTAGCCTACGGTATAAGGTTTCATGATTTAGGGATATAGTTTTGAAAAATGTTCACCAACATTGCACTCCCCACTATCCCATGTCAAACCATTAGAGGGGCATTCAATACTATTTTAACTAACTACACCCATCCCCCTTCAGATCACCAAAAACGCACACAACTTCCTGGGTCACCCCACACAGTTTTACCGAAAAATGTTTCAACTATTTATAGATCCATTAACTTCGAAAATATTCCAAAAAACTCCATAAATAACCCAAAATGAGATCTAAACAAAAGATGATCAAAACCTTGGGATAAAAGTAAATAAGTTATTGTAAAGATTTACACTAACTCATGTATTTAATGGTTCTGAGGATGGTTATATTTTTTGATTCAATTTATAAATATTTATATGGCTATAAAATCATATGACTATCAGGTATCCTGGGTAAGTGTGAAAGTAAAACCCTCTTCTGGTGATCATATTTAGAAATAGCATGTATTGGATCCTAATTTTTAGTTTATAAGTGGAATTAAAAGTTGGTGATATCATGATTGGTTGTTCTAAATATCCAAATTATTATATTTTTTCTTATAAGAGATTACTAGTCCCTTTGACCTTGATATAGGAGGTGAGGAGTGATGGGGAAGGATTTGTTCTACGCAGTACACCCATGTGCTACCAAGATGTTTAATGACCTAAAAATTCAGTATTTGTGGACTGGGAAGAATTGAAAGGATTTAAACTTCATGTATCAGTGAATTATATATCAAATGATTAATTCCAAACAGAATAAAGTAATAGGACTATTGAAATAAAATCCCATTCTACTATTAAAGTTTTATGTGATCTCTATTGAATTACTAATTGTCATTCCTAAGTCTCTTTGTGGAAAAAAATTAAATATCAATGATTATTAATTGACTGAAAAAAATGTCTCATATTCATATTATAAATAAATCAACCATAGTTAACTAACAAAGAAACTTATATTCCCATATGATTTTAAATCCTCACGGTATTCCATCATCTATTATTTTTTATCTATACAAACTATTTAATTATCAATTCAAGAATGTCCTTTAGAAAAATATGGATTATAAATAAAAATTTAGAATGACTTTTCATCCTTAGGTAGATAGTTATACCATGTAAGGAATTAAAATCCATTAAGATATTCTCCAAACATATGTTCATAACATTATGGATCCATGGATAAAACTTCATTCATTGGTGAAAATTTCTTATAATACTAGTTTTCAATGTCGAATAAAGATGGACCCTTCAATGCCCTTTATGGGTGACCATGTGAGTACCTTATTTGAACTTATTTAGAAAATATTGCTGATGGATCAAAGTAACCAAAAATCATACATCAACCATCATCATCATCCATTAGAATTCAAAATTATTGATATGGTGTGTCTTGAAATATTTCCTTGACTATGACATCATAGATTTGGTCAAAATTGTATGTTGGTTTCAGGGTATTTTGTACCATTTGAGATATTGGAGAATCTTTTGAAAGATATATACTGACTATCCTTAACATTCAAATTAATTTAAATTTTGGATATCTTTCATATATCTAAATTGAATAAGTTTTATCTATATCCAACACATTTAGTTTAATGATAGGATTAATATTTAGAACCCAAAATTATTTTCATTGTGTTGTCACACCCTGATATTTTATAATAGTAACATTATGATTAACAACATATATTACATGAACCATTGAGATTAAACAAACTATGATATAATATTAAAATACTTATACATAACCTTTATAACCTAGTAGTTAAATTGGTAGGTATGAATATGATTAAGTTGTCTATGAAATATATAAAAATTTTATACTAAATATAAATCTATATATACATTATTAGTAAAAAATCACTCTAATATTTAGTAAATTCATTTTACTCTTCAAAAATACATTTTCTTCAAAAAGGGTTTTATTTTATTTTTGGAGAAAATATTATAATGACTTTTTGGAAATTTTATAAATTTTATTTCATAAAATGGATATAATTTTTTAAATAATCATATCAAAATTAATATTTTATTAAATTTTGATATATTTTTTGAAAAGTTCTATTTTTCAGTGGATAGAGAAAAATACCAATTTTTCAAGTTGTTATTTATTTTCATTTAATAAAGAAATTTAAAAGTAATATTATATTTTATATTTGATCATAATGTTACATATAAAAATTTCCTATATTATAATCTAATTAATTTTATTTTAATATGTTATTTTCATGATTGTGGTATAAGTTTATTATTATGATTAAAAACATAGTTTTCTTAAAAATGTTTTTTTGTGTATAAAGTTTATGGATTTTAATTAATTATAATAACTCATAATGGGGAATGATTTAAATTAAATAAATATATATATATATATATACTATATTTCTATTTATATGAATTTAAATTTATATAATAATGATTATAATTCACAAAGTTAATAAAATATCATTTATTGTACAAAAAATGAGTTTTTTTTCAAAAAACCATATTTTCTCGCGCATTGCGGGATAATAATAAATTAAATTTACAGAATATATAGATATTTTATTTTGATAAATTGATTCCATATTTTTAATAATCAAAATTAACATTATTTAATATATAAAACATAAATTTTGGTTATAATGAATGGTTAAAATATTAAAAATTTATCACCCTGGAAAATAGGTAAAACAGGTTAACCTAGGTTAAAACTAAGTGATAAGGACAAAAATTTTAATCTTAATTATTATTGGATGAAATTATATTACCATTATCAACTTTTTCTCTGTATTATATAATTTTTGGGACACTTTTCTCTGAAATTGACCTGTATAATATTTTAAGTAGATAAGATGATAAAATATAACCCTCTTTCTTTTAAATATCTCTTAAATGTTCACAAAAGGGAAAATATAATGTTTTGAATGAATATCAATGGTTATTTTTAGAATAATGAAATTATTTTCTTGATGGTAATTAATTTATAATTTTTTGGTCATATAATTACCCTAAATTATCTGCAACATTGATGCAGTGTTTAATTAATTAAAAGAAAAATAAAATAAAAGATTAAAAATATTAATATTAATATAATTTGAAATAATTAATTCCTTCCATGATAATTTTGATAAATATCACATTTATAAGATACTTTAGTGGAAAATCATTAATTTATTTACTGTCATGTTGTTTTCAGATTCAAGTTAGATGAATACTTTAAAAAATGCAATTAATGTTATTTTATAAAAAATAATATTTTATTAAATTATTATAAATTCATGAAAGAACTATATTTATCCTATTAATTTATATATGTTTAAAAATATAATATATATTCAATTTATGGTCAAATTTTCCTTTTATAGTAACTATAGTGACCCATAATGAGTAAAACTATCCTTATTAACAAAATTGTCATAAAGGGTTAACACAGATTAAAATAATGAGATATGGGTAAAAACCTAATGTAATTTATTTTAAGTTTTATTGGATAATATTATTTCAACCAACACTTATCCTATATTTTAATTATAAAAATTTGGATCCATCTTAATGGGAAAATTAATTTGTATTAATTTAATATTTTAAGAAATTCCAAAAGTGGCCATCTGCTAACTTATAAAATAGTTCCACCTTTCATCTTTTATTCACACTTCAGAATATTGTTTTTCGGAAAATTACTATTCAAATTCATTATTTTCATCCATACAAACACCCTAGAGTCCTTTTTTATCATAAAAACAGCCTATGAAACCATTTGTGGTGATCTTCAAGAGGTTGTTTGAAGAAGATGTATAGTTCTTAATCAAGCGTTTTTATTTCATTTCCTCTTCTTCCTCTTTCAAGCCTTCTTCAACCATACAGAAATAATAAAATTAGTATATTTTATATAATATAATTTTATTATTTTTATGTGAATACCTATATCTATCTTCTCTTCCAACAAATAGTAAATTAAACTATTGTTCATGTGTATGATGAACTAACTCCTCACAAACTGATATAATTCATTTTTCATTACCTCCTCTCACATAAGGTTATAATGATGGATTTAATCTATATATATGTTAATAATTACATATCTATCATTTTTAAATTTAATATGACATCTAATTTCATAAATTTCTTTTCAATATAAAATTATAACATCATTCATTAGTACGTGTGGACTACAACCTCTATGAAGCGATGTGATTTTTTTCATCCCCGCATAACATGAATGATATATATATAATTATATTTAAATAAATAATATGTTTTTTATAATATTGTGATAATTAATTAAGATAAAATAATAATTACATTTATTCTATAATTATCATTTATAAATAGAAATGTTACTCATGTGTATGAGTTCTACCTAGAGAACATAAATATGTAAAAGGCCAAGGTTCTTGTCTCATTATAGAAGGGGAAATGTTCAATGATAGAATATTATTCATGGTTTTTAAATTTAATACAGTATTTTCTTCATTATTAATGGATTAATAAATAAATTATTACTGATTTCAGATGGATTGAATACCAAAGTTCAAATAACTAATTGTACTTTTCTACATGCCAACCTATGTGGAGGTTTCCAATAAGGTAGTGATTGCTAAAATGAATATATAAAGGAAGACTTGATTGAGTGGTTACTCCACTAGTATATAAGGGAGATATAGTTACTAATATTATAAAAATATGAATAATTAAGAATCATTATGAGTTAGTAGTGGGAGTTTATAATGTCTCCCCGATTCTATTAACAAGATACCTTTAGGGTGTAATCCATTTTTGTACTTCCAATGTGGGAAGTTACATCACTATAAATTGCATTTTTAGGTATATCCTAAAAAATATCACCCAATGTGGGAAACTAGGTCATCTATTACACCTTCACATATGAACTCCTCAGAGTAGTAAAGCTAGGTGTTCTTATACTATCGGATCTTAGGTGCAGTCAGATATAACTAAGGGAGCATGGTATCATAATTTTAGATTATTATAACAAATTTAGATGAAGGGGGTTATCTTATTTTCAATATGTCATAGTGAGGGATTGAATTTTGGAATATATATATTTCTGAGTATTAACCTACAATATTTGATGTCAAACTATAAACTATTAGAGGTACGGCGAGTATTACTTTTTCTATGGTCATTTATTTATTTAACATAGGTGCATCACATTCCCCCATCTCTCTAAAACTAGGTGATTCATATACACTATGATCTGATATGATTCCATACAAAATGGATCTCTCTTACACTTATATACAAAAGGAGTAGGATTTCAAGTTCCCTATATTTTATGTGACTGTTTTTGATATTGATACCATCAAGGTATTTTGTAGTTCTTGACCTCAATATCTTGGATCTTACCTTTGTTATGTACCGGTTTATTAATTCTAATTATTAGATTGATTGTTATCATTAGTGGGTTCTATTCCTTTCTCATGATGAAAGCACAGATGTCTTCCAATATGAGTAGGATCCAAGATAAAATAGGTAATTTCATATTATTCTATATATTTTCTCAATTTCATGTTAGATATCCATCATCTTATTATATTCTATTGAAATCTATTCAAACGGTAAAATTCCTATAGTAGTGTAAAAATATCATGAGAATTTTCTTGATGATTTAATTTTATTTTCATTGGAGTTAGTGGTACAATTCACTATTGACCTACTCCCGTGGACATTCCCCATTTCCTTACCACCACATCAAATAGATCCCACCAACTATAAGGAATTTATTTTCAATCTAGAAGATCTTTAGTGAAACGTTTTTATACATACTTACATGTAACTATAGAAAAAAATCAATTCAATTTACAAAAAAGGTTGATAAAATTCCCTATACTTTTATTGATTACCGAAATCTCAATTAGCAGACCATAAAAATAAGTACATGTTACCTCAGATTGATGATCTCTTTGAAAAACTTAAGGTAGAAAGAAGGTTTTCAATTATCAACATAATATTTGAATATCTCTTGTTGAAAGTGAAGTTGGTTGAAATTCCTAAGATGAATTTTAGTAGATGGTATAGTCCCATAGGTAACATGTTATGCTATTTCAATTTATCAATTATTAAATAGTTTTCATGAATTTATGAACTGATTATTCCACTAATACCTTTGATCCATTTCTTGTGGTTTTTGGGGATGATATATTTGTTTACTATAAGATAAGAGAATATCATCATGACCATCTAGGTATTGATTTGGAATATGTTATGAATAATTTCATGTATGATGGATTATTTATGTTCCAATTATTGATCTATTATATTAATTTTTTGGGGAATGTAGTATCGAATTATGGCATTTAAATGAATTTTGAGAAGATTAAAGTAGTGATATATTTTGATTCACCAAGGAATGTATTTTAGATTCGAAACCATCATTTTATAGATACATATTATAAGATATTATTTGAATATATTTTCAAGTTAAAATCTCCCTTAATTACTTTGACACTGATGGTAGTGAAATTTGAATGGGATTACAAATTATAAAGTTCCATTGAATAATTACTAGAAAGGTTGACATCATAACTTATTATTATTCTTCCTAAGAAAGGTGATGTGTATTTTTTGTATAATAATTCCTCAGGTATGGTTTTGGGGTGTGTTTTGATGTAGTATTACCATGTCATGCCATATCAATCTTTCTAGTTATTCCCTCATGAGAAGAACTACCCCATCCATAACCTAAAACTGGTAAACATTATGCATGAATTAAAAACAAGGTACCACTATCTTTTTTTGGATAATTTAACTATATATACTAATTATAAAAGAAAAAATTGCATCTTCTATTGGGAGGAAAAAAATTAGGTATAGGTATTTGAAGGACCCCGGAACACCCTGAGAGTGGTGGGGTGAATCAGGGTGTAAACTTTTTCATTTTAATGTTGTGGATCGTGTTCCCACGTTGGTAGGAACTTGTTAAATCTACCAAACAAATGAAATCAGGAAGTTGACACAACACTTTTACATGGTTCACCACAAAGGGCTATATCCAAGGATCATACGCCGACAGTGTGTCAGTCATACCAAAATCCACTAATCTTCACTAGTTTATAGATTAAAAGTTTTTTTCATAGTCACTTTATGCCTGGAAAACTGCCTTTACAAAGGTTATGGGAACACTCACAGCATCCCTCGGATCACTTCTATCTATTCCACTATCTGACTGCCTTGAGAGAAGTCATACTCAGTTTATCGACTTGAAGGACTCTTTAAAATATTTTCATTGAAGTATTTATCTATGTTTAGCATGAGACACTACATACATCAAATTCCTAAAAATAAGAACTTAAAATCACTGAACCAATGAACCAGATATTCGAAACTTGCAAATTGGTTACACTGATGATTTCATGCAACACCTACCATTTGCGTGCAATATCTCAATTTTGTGCACAATTCATGATTTTCGCATGGAAAACAAGTTCGTGCAACACCCCCTTTATGCTAAACTTTCACTTTTATGCACAACTTCAACTTTTACATGTGGCTTCGGCTTTTTCGCACAACATCAACTATTACGCGCAACTGCCAATTTTTACGCACAACGTCTACGTTTTAAGACAAATTAAACTTGTCCGCACAACTCCCTTTACGCGCACCTTTTACGTGCATAAAAACTTATATCTTCTCTAAGTATTCAGCTATACCGAATGAGGGGTCACCTTTTATTTATAGGCATCACCAACCCTCGCATGAAAAACCTGTCGGGTCGCACAAAACTCTCATTCTGCGCGCAATCCTTTTTCGCGCAGGAACCATTTTTCGTGCACATATCCATAATTTTCGCACACCAAATTCCTTTTCCATTTTTTATCATTCTGATCTCAAAATATGCCTTGGAAACAAGTTTCCAACACACCTACCCTTCTGCACCATATTCCTTCGCCAAACACACATTTTCCCATTTCCCGATTTTCAGGCCCCAAAATTTAGCAAACACTGGGAAATGAAACCAACTTTAATATTGTTGTCTAATTAAACTGTATGATCACATTACTGGAAAACATTCTGAACATCCAATAAGGATTGAAAAGAAACAAAAACCATACTCTAATTTTTACATAGAACAGCCATAGTTCCAACAATATCCCCCTTTGGGTTTGTTGGCAATCAACAAATAAATTCAAAAGAGAACCAGCCACATGAAATACTAAAATATAAGAATCTACGCAGCCAAGACTCTATCTCTACGTGAGAAATAATCAGTGTAGAAACCAAGAGGTGAAGCATGAATTGGGAACCCGTGTTATGTAATTCTTAAAGACACCCAAGCTAATATCTTACTGTGTCACAGAAGCATTACATTCCCTGAATATATTCCTTCTCCTCCTAACACTGAATTCTCATCGTGATATAGAACATGTACTGAATTTATTCTTTCTCCCCCATTGTAAATAATCTCAAAGACTGATATTTGTTCATTGAATAGCTCAATACACCGCTGGATAGTATCTCCCCCATAAAACTGCATCATATCCACAAACAGATTAAAAATTGTTAACATAACTAGGAAGAGGGGTATTTTGTAACCTCCTTATGCACTGGGAGGTGGCTGAACACTAAGATTCAATTGATGTTTCTCAAACGTATCCACTGATAGTGGATTGGTCAGGATATCAACCACTTGCTCATCATTTCCCACATGTTCCATTCTAATCACGCCATGCTGATCTTTTTCTTTGATAAAGTGATACCTGATTTCAATATGTTTTGTACGAGAATGTTGAACATGATTCTTCGTAAGATCAATTTCACTCTTGTTATCATAGTAAATAATCATTGGTTATTTCACCTCATCACCAGTATATGTCAGTTGTTGCTTCATCCATAGTAGTTGAGTGCATGCCTCCGTAACGGGTATATACTCAGCCTCAGCAGTACTAATAGAAGTAATTAAATGTTTCTTGCTCAACCATCCAACACATTTCTTCCCAATATAGAATGCTCCACTACTTGTGAAAATTATTTCAACTACATCTCCAACCCAGTCAGCATCGTAAAATGATGATAACTCACTTTCCCTTCCTACAGGAAAGTATAAGTAACAATTATGAGTACCATGAATATACCTCATGGTTTTTTTACTACTGCCATATGTTGTTCTTTGGATAACTCTGAAAGCGGGCTGCAAAGCATGTTGCAAATATAATTTTTTTTTCAGTGTTTCATTCAAGTATAATAAGCTCCCAATGATTGTTTTGTACATTGTAGGATCTATAGAGGTCCAATCCACATGATTTTCATGTTCCGTTTCAACTGCAATTAGAGTTAACATTGGTTACGATTCAGGCATATTAAATTTCTTCAACAGTTCTTTTGTATACTTTTCCTAAGAAATGAACGTGTAATACTTCTTTTCAATCACCTACAGTCCCAAGAAAAATATGATCTCCCCACTCAAAGACATTTCAAATTCTGAATTCATGTTATCGGTGAATTCATCTACTGATTTCTTCCTACTACCTCTAAATATAATGCCATCAACGTAAACTAAAACCATGAAATGATCTTCTAGAGAATTATTCACATAGATATTGTGATCTAATACTCCTCTTTTGAATTCTATCTTCTTGAGGTAAGAATCCGGCCTGGAGTACCACGCCCTTGGTGCCTGTTTCTGGCCATAGAGTGCTTTCTTTTGTTTTCAAACCTTATTTTCATCAGTACCAAGAAGAAAACCCACTGGTTGTTCAATGTACACTTCTTATTAGAGTGCACCATTAAATAATGTTGTCTTGACATCCATTTTATATACTTTATATCCTCATTGGAGTTTCATGGAAAGGAAAATACTGATTGACTCTAGTCTAGCCACTGGTGCAAAGGTTTCTTAAACATCAACACCTTCAATATAGGAATATCCTTTACATAACAGTCAGGCCTTATTTCTAAAAACACTTCCATGCTCATCAAACTTGATCTTGAAAATCCATTTTGTACCAATCACATTGTGACCTTCGAGTATCTTGAATAGATATCATGTCTGGTTCTTGTCTATCTGATCTAACTCTTCATTCATGGATTTCACCCAAGATTCATCCTTTGCAGCTTCTTCAAATGAGGATGGCTCCAGAACTGAAAGAAATCTAGATTGTATGTTATTTCTCATCATCCTTTTTTGTGTGGGAGTACTTCTGTTCCCAATTATGTTTGATGGATCAATCTCATCTCTTCAATTTCCCTTGTGAGGTTCAGTTGAATTCTATCTAGCCATGGTTTCCTCTTCATATTATTCTTCTAAGTCAACATCATGATGTGACTCCGGAGTGTTTTTATGCCTTCCTCTATTTATGTATTTGTATTTACTCTATGTTCACTTTCTTCATCACTTTCTATCATATCAGCATATGAAATCCTTGAAGCATTTTTGGTTTTCTCTTCAATGATCTTAACATCACTTCTTTCTCTAATACTTCTTAATCTCTTGTTGAAACAATTGTAGGATTTGTTGTTCATTGAGTATCCAAGTGAAATTCCTTCATCTGCATTGTCTCTATATTTCCCTTGATTTCCTTCTTTGTTTATGATGAAGCACTTACTTCCAAAAACATGAAATTATTTCAAAGAGGGCTTCCATCCATTCCAAAATTTATAAGGTGTATTCATATCACCCATATAAACTCTTATTCGATTTTGAATATACACTGCATCTTGAACAAACTATTTCTGATAATGTCGTGGAATACAACTCTCTATTAGTATAGTTCTTTCCATGTTGTTTACCTGTGGATTTCTTCACTCAACAACTCCATTTGTCGTGGATTTATCATGACATCTACCTTATGTTGTTTCCCATGCTTCTCTAGGTAGTTTTCAAATTCAATGGACATGTATTCCCCTCCATTGTCTGATCACAACACATTGATTGTTCATCTAGTATCATTCTCGGCGATTTGACGATATGTTTTCATGCGGTCAGGTACTTGTAATTTCCTATGTATAATCATTACACATTCTATTCTACTATAATCATATATGAAAAGGTTGAAGTACCTTTCTCCATGAGTTCTGGCAATATTTATCGGGCCACATACATCTGTATGAATGAGGTCAAGAAGACGCGATGCCCTTTTCTTCTTTGGCCGTTATGAACTGCAGAACAGCTTTCCAAAAATGCAAGCATCACAAGATTTTTCAATTTCACGTTTTAGGTTGGGAATGTCCATGACAATCCTCAATTTTAATATTTTCTCCATTTCTTGTTGATTGATGTGCCCTAGTCTCCGATTCCACAAATTTTTCTCTTCTTCAACAGTCATCTAACAAAATTTTTCTTTACTATCAACCTAATACAGGTTGCCTTCTATTCTGTATCCCTTCATAAGTGAATTTCATGTATTTCCCATGGTAGTGCAACCTTTCTGATTAAAAGTAACAATAAGTCCCAATTCATAGAGTTGAATCACGCTAAGGAGATTATGACGTTGTCCATATACATAAAAGACTTCAGTTTTCTTTAGCTCACCATTAGCCAATTCAGTACTTCCACTGCCTTTGATTTTCAAAGCTCCATCATTAACAAACTATACTATTCCATCAACCCTCCATTTGATATCTGTTAATAGGCATGCATTACCTGTCATATGAGACAATCAATTGCTATCCAGAATCCAAGTACTGTAGATTTTTGTAGCTTTGAGGGCCACATCTGTAAGGTTATATTTCTCATTTTTCTTCTTTTCATTCCATTAGACATTAGATTGAGTGTAGAGCACTGATTACCTTTGAATTATCTCTTCCATATACATTTGTTATTCATAGTCTAAATATTTTTTGAGATGAGAAGACCTATTTGTAAGAGAAACATTATCTTGTTGATGAGATTTGACTTGTCTCGAACTCCGGTATGAGGTGTCCATGTCCCTCCTCTTCCTGCAATTAACAGCCTTATGACCAAAGTTCGAACAATGAAAACAATATCCATAGAATATTTTTCTTATAAAATAATTAGGATATGAATTTTTTTCCTCTGTTGAACTCCCATATCTTCTCCATTCAGATAAATTCTTGCCTCTTCACAATAAGACATGGTATGGCCCCAATATCCATAGAACTAACACTTCATGAAATGAAATGTCTTCGCTCTTCTATTTATCCTCATTCCTTGTTCTGTGGGATAATAGTTTGAGGGATCCTCTTTCCTGGAGGATCGAGGATAATTTTATTTTCTTCTTTCAGATTGAATTTGGAGTTTTTATTTCAGCACTTAAGATGAATTTTCCATATCACCCACTTTTATCTTGCCATTATTTTGGTCACCTTTATTTGCTGCATTTGATGACTCTTCATCACAGCCGATTCCCCTATTTCCCATGAAAGAAGGCCTTTGAAATTTCAAAATCATTTCAACTCCATTAGAACTAAGTTTTTCTCTCTCTAACAGCTCGGCATCTAAGAACCTTTCAAGCTATATTTTTTCTTTGATTCTTTTGAAATTTATTCACTCTTTAGTTTTCTCCTAAGAGTAACAACTGCCTCTTCAAGACTCTAAGTAGTCTTAGTCTTTTCTTTCAGTCTAGTGGGAAGGTCATTGATGACCTTTTCTTGCTCTTAAATTATAAGATTCAGATCTACTACATCATCAATTCATTCAATATATTTAGACTGCACTTTCACAAATTCTTTGAGTAATTCAATTTCAACTTCAAGCTGATCAACATAATCAGATGATTCTTCTCCAATTGATTTCCACTTAATGAAACACTTACATTTGATCTTACGCTTACTAAAAGAATCATTAAGTTGTAACTCAGGATTGGAATTTGTTTTCAACTTATTGTATCGACCATTATCTTTTGATGGATCTGATTATTCAATAGTTTCCATCTTGGAAGCATGGTTTCTAGTTTTAAATTATGGAACTTCATCTTCACATAATTCATTATCATCATCTTCTTTTTCATAGATTAAACTCTTTTTCGGAACTTTCTTTATATATTTTAAGTCTCTCTTTTTGAAAATAATTTTCTAAGGCTTCTCAATGTTTTCATCTTCACTATCTTCATCATTGATCTTTCTTAAGCACTAATAGGAAATTTGCCTAAATTTTCCACAATGAAAGCAAGCAATAGGTAACTTCCCTTTGAATTTCCCTTTTCCCTTCTGGAACTTCTTTGCAATGAGAGAAAGAATTTATTTTTCCTCATCATCTTCATCACTACTATCATTTTGAAATGTTCAGTTTCTCCATGGCCTAGAACACCATTTCCTTGCTCACTCGAGTTGTAACATCTTCTGGTTTGACTCTCATATCATATGCTACAGAACTACTTAGTAGATCATCCAGAGAAACTTTGGAAAGATCTCTTTCCTCAAGGAATGACGCCTTTGCATTATGTAGGGGTGTAAGTCTTCTTAATATTTTCTTTACAATAGAAATGTCTTTGATTTCTTTTCCTAGACCTCGAATTTCTCCAACCACTTTAGTAATTCGATTGAAAAATGAGTCTGCATTATCATCCGGATGCATATTCAGATCATCAAACCTATTTTGTATGACTTGTAGTTTTTCTTTTTTCACTTTTCTATCTCCTTCATAAATTTTTTCTAGTTTATCCCACATGGATTTTGTTGAGATGAAACTCGTCACCTTTATATAGATCTGATCAGAGAGGGATGTGATGAGTGCATTTTGTGATTTAGCATCTGCATCAAGAATTTTCCTATCTATGTCAGTCATAGCCAGGCATGTTGGATCAGTGACGTGTATTCCTTGCATAGTATAAAAAAGGAATTAAACTCCAAGATATCTAATATGAGATCTCATCATGTTCTTCTAGATCTAGAAATTACTTCCATCGAAGATAGGTACTCCCCTGACATTGGATGTTTTGTCCATAATGGTATATGATAGATCAAACACCAGTTAACCTCCCTCTGATACCACTTGAAGGACCCTGAAACACCATAAGAGGGGAGTAGTAAATCAGGGTGTCAACTTTTTATTTTTAATGTTTTGGATATTATTCCAACATTGGTAGAAACTTGTTAAATCTATCAAACAAATGAAGATAGGAATATGACACAACACTTTTACATGGTTCACCACAAATGGCTACGTCTAAGGAGGATATGCCGATAGTGTATCGGTCGTTCAAAAATCCACTAATATTCACTAGTTTATGGATTATAATTTTTGGTTACAGTCACTATGTGCTTGTAAAATTGCCTTAATAAAGGTTTAGGGAACAGTCACTACATCCCTCAGATCACTTCCATTTAATCCCCCTAGCCCACTGCCTTGAGAGAAGTCAAATTCAGTTTATTGACATGAAGTTATCTTCAATAGATCCTTATTGAATTCTTCGTCTCTATTTAGCATGAGACACTGCTTGAATCAAAGTCATAAAAAGATGCACATGAACGCACTAAACCACTAAAGCAGATATTCAGAACATGAAAACAAGTTATACTGACGATTTCATGAAACACCTACAATTTGCGCGTAAGATCTCATATTTTCATGCAATACATGATTTTCACGTGGAAAAATATTTTCCACAACACCCCCTTTATGCTCAAATTTCACTTTTATGTGAAGCCTCAACTTTTATGCATGAATTAAACTTTTTCACGCAACATCAACTTTTTTTCACAACTGCCAATTTTTATGCACAACGTATTTATTTTCACATAGCTTAAACTTTTCCACGCAACTCCCTTTACGCAGACCTTTTAGGCACATCAGAACTCGGATATTCTCTAAGTCTTTAGCCATACCAAATGTGGGGGCAACCTTTTATTTATAGGCATCACCAAACCCCACGCACAAATCCCACCGTGTCGCGCAAAACTCTCATTATGTGCGCAATCCTTTTTCGCGCATGAAGCATTTTTCTTGCACATATCCATATTTTTTGTGCACCACATGCCCTTAACATTTTTCTGTATTCTGATCCCTAAACATGCCTTGTGCGCAAGTTTCCAACACACCAAATTCAGCGAACACTGGGAAATGACGCCACCTTCAATACTATTGTCTAATTAAATTGTATGCTCTCTTTACTAGAAAGAATTTTGAGCTTCCAATAAGGATTGAAAATTAACACAAACCATACTCCAATTTTTAAATAGAATGGCCATGGTTCCAATAGTATTGGGTGTAGTATCTCTAAACATTTTATTTAGAACTAGATTATATCCAAGGAAAAGAGAATCATATGGTTGATTACATGAGAATAAATTTTCTAAATCAATGGGTGAATTCAGTTTAGGGTGAATGGACTTTTATAAACTTATTTTCTAAGATTAATTCATATATAAAATAAGTGGATGATTAGGTTTCCTTGGATAGTTTTCAAATTATATCTTCTGTGGGTGGTTAGATTCAAAAAGACTATCTATTGTATCTTGATTTTCTAAGTAAAAGAAATATTATAAATAGTGGGGAGAGCCTAGTTAATTGGTCTCAATATCTATATGGTGTTTTTTTTGTTTCAATATTGGATTAGTGGACCCTTTGATCTTGAGGAAGGATGTTATTAAAGATGAGAATCATTCGAGCTAGATAGTGCACTCCCAATTTACCAAGATTTTTTAGAACCTAAAACATTAGTATTGGTGGCTTAAGATGAATTGGGTGGTTATAAAAATTGAAAATAAATTATTTATATATCCAAATATAAAGTTTGAACATTATAATATTGGGATATTATTGAAATTACTTCACATTTGGATATGGAAGTTGGATGATAACACTATGTATTGTTTATTGAAATTATATTATCTCATTATATAAATAATTCCATATGGATGATTATTTAAAGATTGATTAAATAACCCACTTTATTCCTATAAAGGTTTGAAACAAGTTTATGAAATTGGAAACTTGTATATCCATGAGACCATGATCCTTCTTAGAGTGTCATGAACTGTTGTTTTTGATCAAGTCCCATGATTTGCTTCTTAATTTGGGAAGTTATATCATGAGGAAATGTGTTATTAGTTGAATTTGAGAATATATTACCACCTGAAGATATATGGTCCACAAATTGAGTGATTTAGGTCCTTTAAAATATGACTTAATCATGTGTTTGCATCATTATGGGTTCATTAGAGAAACATATATCATTCTATTGGAATTATCCATTAGTGGTATAGTGTTTCCCAAAATATCTTTTTTATTGGATCATTTTAAACTGGTTAATAAGGGTATGTTTACCCCATGGTATATTAGACCATTTGAGATGGTAGATCATCACAATAAAGTTATATTATGACTAGACATACTATTTAAATTGAAAAATTTTCATAGTGTTTTTCATGTATACAAGATTAAGAAGTATCATATGGACCTATATCACATGGTTAAATTCGATTATTTTTATTTTGAACCTGAAACCATGGTGGTTAAGAAAAATATTTATAATATGGATCATTATAATAGAATTTTGTGGGTTAAATATATTTTATAGTCCAAGTGTTATGATATCACGATAAATATGGACATGAGAATTGGGATTATAAGGTGTTCATGAGAGATAAACGAACTAAAGTATTCTATAATTAATAGATCTAAAGACATTCTAGAGGTAAAAAGTGGATTGGTGGGGATAATACTGATAACCTAGAGTCTCTGGCAAGTGTTTATTTTTATTATTATACTTCTTTCATTTATTTTTGGATGTTTAGATAGTAAACATTTTGAATCTACAAAAATATGGAAAAATGATCTAAAAGGTCCATGTTTACCATATAAATAATATGGAAATGGGGAGTGAGATTTATAGTAGTTTATGAATGGATAGAACATAACTCACCAACCTCAGTGGCCATGCATTCGGTATAAGGTAAAGTTTCATGGCTATTGAATGATTCGATGATGTGTTTTGGATTACCCTTAAATAAGGAGACTCTATTTAATGGATAAATTCATGGTAGGAACATAGTTTCCTTAAACCTATGGAAAAACCACGCAATTACCTAGAGTATCAAAAATAAAGTTCATGGATTCCTTATGATTTACCAAACTGTGTGCTCAAATACTCTGTATTACCTAGAAACTAAAATTATAAATTTATCTTTTTCACCAATAAATTTTAATCCTTTATTTTTCTCTCCCCAATTAATTTGAATACACTAGAATATCCCCCATCCATATATCACCAACTTCATGCTCCCACATCTATATATTTTGAGTTTTAATGGTTCTTCTCAAGGTTACTCTTTATTTCAATTTATTTTCTTCCCTTCATACCTTTTATTTTTCTTTATAAAGTGAGGGTTTCCATGAAATTAAAATTATATTCATTCTAAAAATATTTTTATGTATATAAAGTTTTTGATAACATATTTCTAATATTTCATTAGTTTAAAATAGATCTTTGAATGATATTTTAAGTGAAATTATAATATAAATTATGATTTTATGATTTATATGACTTTGTTTCAAATAAATTCATGTTTGGTTACATAAATATTTTTTATGGATGTTGTTTTTTTAACACATGACTTGGTGAATTATTTATGTTATATTAGATTTATACATATGATGTTGGATTTGTAATAAAAGTTGATTTTAGATGATTTTAGAACAACAAGCCTCAGATATGTGCTTAAATAATTTGGATGAGTGATACAATAGATTATTTTATGCATTATAATGTTCCCCTACTGATGTTCATTCCATGAATAGGGAACATCACTTGCTGAGGCCAGGAGGGTAAATCAGGGTTGGGTTTTTGTTTGGTTTATCATAGGCTAACAAGTGTTTTGTGAGTGAAGTCTAAGGTCGCCCTTTGTTTTATTTACATGACAACAAGGTTGGATCACATATTTACCCACATAATTTAATTGTGAGTCATCTTTATATTTATGTTTTCATTTCAGGTTCTTATCTCCCGATCGTTTCTTCACTTCATTGTGATTCATATGATAAAATTTATTACATTATATTTTTATTTACCTTGTTCTTACACAACTCTAAAAATTCATTAACTTTATAAAAAACAATGAATGTGAATTTATTTAAAAATTATTTTTTATAAAAAAATTTAATTTTTATTGGAATGGTATTTTCAAACTGGTGCTAATGGTTTTAATTGTGAATGGTATTATGTAGATTTATGGGGGAATACTACAGGGTGGTTTCTTCACACCATACATACAACCATGGGGTGAATATATATATTTTTGTTATCTGATATAGGTAATGGAAAATAAGACACTTCGATTGGTGGGCTATATTACTTCCTTCATTGCCCTTAGTGCTGATAAATGGTGAATACAAGTCACAAGGAGTGGGATTATATGGATTTATTTTGGGAATACTCTGGTGGTTATTTTGGGATGTTTATGTATTGTAATCCACATGCATAAATTTTTTTTATCGAATTTATATTATGTTTATGTGAAACCTTAATTTAAATTTCTAAAGTATTTTTTTAATTTTATTACATTTTCATCATCTTATACCATGTTTTATTTAATATTATTTTTAATAATATTTCATTATATTTTTTGATGTCCAACATATGGATATATAATTTCATATTATTGAATGAATTTTGTTATGTTTTTATGGGATTAAAGGGTGATATTGTTCCAAAAGGTTGTATTTGATACCCTATATACTTATCACCATCCTATGGTGATTGGTAACATGATTCAATCCTTATAGAAAGATGGTTTAAGTAATTTCGTTGGTTTACTAAGATGGGTTATTTATAGTTGTAATGGTATTGGAAATAAGTTGATAGTGTTTCATCTAAAAATATAAATGATAGATATATAAGAGCCACATTAATGTTATAAAAGAATGTCCTTTCTTAGTGATAACAAAGTCCCCCTTTGTCATTTTTAAATTAAGACTATGAAAGGATGTCCTTTCACTATATTCATTTAATAGTGAGAAATGACATTACTTATTGTTCTCAAATATATATTAGAGAATTATTTTTTCCCAAAACTAAAAATTATTCCCTCATTAAAGAAATGAACTATTTAATGTATGAAATGGATCACCAACATCCATTTTATAGTAATTTAAAAACTTTTTATTTTAATAACATGTTATCTAAACTAACTATGATGTCATAACCTAAGATTAGTCTAAGATGATAATTTTATCAATATAATTTTTTTTCAATGATGCTAACCATTAATATATTTTAAACCAATAAAATATCACTAACTACAATCTTAATAATTCCCCTTTCTTTAAAAAAATTGTCCATACCAAAAGTACATGTTTCCTCCAATGAAAAGGTGAAATATAATGTAATAATAACATATCCTTTTCCATTAATACACACCATAATATATTTTTTGTGTTTTATTCATAGTGAAGAACCCAAAATCAAAAATGTTTATTTTATTCATGTCTGATCATTTCACATATATCAATCCATAACATAAATTTTGTTAAATAAAAAAAACCCACAACAATCCCCACTAAATTTATTGAAGAAAATCATATTTATTGGTCATCTCCCTAAATCCATACATATTAAATTTATTTTTTTAGTTTACCAGTTATAAATTTACTCATAACAATAATGCTAAATAGAGGCCCATTTATCGATATAATTACTTTTTCATCCAATTTATTAACACCTTAGGATCTTATACACATCATATAGAGAAAAACATTGGATTTAAATCCATCATATCATCATTTATCTAGATGATTTATGTAATAGTTTCCATTGTAAAATAATTGTTTTTTTTTGTACTTTATTTTGAATTGAGTGCTCTTATTTATCTCCATTTAAGCATTGATTAGGAAGTGCGAGATCATATGTTTAATATAGTCATTCTGTTTTATGGAAAATAAAAATGGATTTATAACCTACCAAGTAATGGTAATAAACTAACCATCACATAGATATTATTATTAATTGACCACTGACATTCACTATCTTTCACTTACTTTTGAATTTAAGTTGAACATAGTTGTATGAAAAAGTTAAAAATATCTATTTATATGTGTTTACCAACTTTGAGTAGAAAATTAATTTTATTAAGTGATTTTATGGTTATTTTAAAATGTTTATATTAAAGTGATTGGACCACCATTTAGCATTAAATATGATATAAAAATAAATTTTGAAATGATGAAAATAAATAACACCAGATGTAATAAGGATAATCCTATAAAGTAATGTAATATAAAATATCACATAATTATAAAAGGATCAATATATTAAAAGTTAGTGAAAACAATCTATCACTATTATAAAGAGAGAACCCTCATAATTTACCTCTTGAATTATTGATGACACACCACCCTGAATACACACATTTGTAATTAAAAAGAAGGAGATTGATGGATAACTACCATGTTGTAAAATCTAGTGAGGAATATCCCATTTTATAGGATACCCTACCTTTCCCACTTCCTTAATCACTATATCCAAGTAGGTGAAGTTATCCAAATACATCTATTTGTTATCTACATGCCACTTCTTTCACCCCATGGAAATTAAATTGGTGGTGATGTACTTAGAAAATAAAAGGGAAAAAATTCGAGAAGCTACAGAAATATATATCACCTGGATATTTGATTAAGAATAAATCATATCTATTACAACCCCCTGTCCCTTTATACCCCTCCTAGATTAAAAATAAAGAGAAAGGGTGGCCCCCAAATCCTGCCTCCAATAATCCACAGGTTGGAAACTAGAACCAAGATTATAAGGTATGCATATGGGAGCCAATACCCTTATAAAATATTTAAGGGATTAAGATAATAGGAGAACAACATATCAAAAACCAAAGAACATTATATTTCCCCAAATATGGTTCCAAAATATTAAAGATATTAACATTTTAAAAATATCATAGTAATAAAATACATACAAACCAACACTAAATCTCTAGAACATCTAAAAACTCCATCCATACTACCCCAATAACAACTTCATGCTTTATTGATATGTCCAACAAACACCTAGAAAACTTTTGAAGGGTGAGAACCTTAGGAGTACTAAGTAGGATCATCCTTATAAAAAAATCAACATATGTGTACCATAAGTATAAAAGAGTAGTCAATATTGATAATCAACTAATAAAAACAATCAAAAAATAATTAATGGCATAAAATAGTTCTATCATGGAAATAAGTCAAACACTAAAAACATGATAAAGACATAACATATTCAATAAATAAGTTATAATCCCCATGTATACTTTCATTTCTATAATGTTAACAAGTAAAATAACCATCCTCCACCAAAACCAAAATCCATACCCATCACCATAACAATTGTTTATCTAGGATAATAATTTCCACCACCGATCTTACCTGTCACTGTGGTTGTTGCACCTCATAGAAGTAGCGAACCAGAAGTATGAAACCTCCCTAAATGATCAGAATGTGATCATGGATCCACATAAACCACACACTATCTTTACATATCCACAAACCATATCATCCCATAAAAGAAAAAAAATGATAATTGCACCACCACATAGCCACAATAGAATCATCGCATATCACACCATATAAAAAATTCTTAGATATAATTCAGTAGGGTAATGTGAACATGAATGAAATAAAACTTGTGTTCTCCTTATTTCAATATCCACTGCCTATAATCACTCAAAAATAATATTTTATTTCTTTTAAAACAAGAACCTTTAATCTAAATGGGGTCTGAAATGGTGAAACCCAAGGGCTATGAAAATATTATTATAATAATTTGGAAGAGAACCAATGATTTGAAAAATACTATGGTTTTCACTTAGACTACCCTTGTTTCCATGATTATCCACTACAATGTTCTCCTACCTCCAAGTATGTGATATCTCTATATAATGTTTAATGAGCGGCCTATATTTTTTGTTAATATACTCAAGATAACATGACCCATTATCTTTATCACAAAGAAATCTAACCGGTATGTTGGAGTCTGATTCAATAATAGAAATATTATAATTATATTTCTTGAAAATAGACAATATAATGAGCATGAATATTACTTCTACCTTGATGGAGCTACCCTGACCTTAAAATGAACTAAATACAAATACCACTCATCCCACGATATCCTACAAAATTTCACCACCCCTCACCACACCCTGTATAAAATAGTGATCGACATTTAGCTTGAGGCATGTTCCTGGAGGAAATAACTTTATCTAACTTCCTTACCCAGAGTTTTTACTTCCAATGAGGTTTCCATCCACCCCTAGTTGAAAACCACTACTATTAAATGATGTTTCATATACTGGAATAATAAAATCAAAATTTTAATCAGTGAGAAAATACAAATATTGAGGAATGTAATATAAGTATTTTTCCTTCATGTTTCTAGCTCCTTACTTATTAGATCACCCAACATACATCATCTAACTCTACACTCCTAAACTAAATTACATTAGGTTCATACTATACCCCATAATACCAATAAGATAAAAATTCATACAATTTTCCACCTAGTGGAGACAGTTTGAATTTCTGTCGAATGAGATTCCATGAAAAATATTCCAGCTACCCTAAAAAATAAACTCCCTATAGTTTTTGAGTTTGATCTCTCGTGGTACATATAGTATGAAAACAGATTAATCCATTTTCTCTATATATTTTCCACCATGGGATGAGATCTATTTTACATTCTCCAGACAAAAAATCATCTTTCCCAGGAACCTCTTACACCAATTTATGGAATACCACTTGTCCCTCTCTATCTCCTTATGTAGTATAGAGTTTTACACCTGAAAGATAAATTTTCCACATGTCGAAGCAGAAAAAATGAATTTATTAGTTTCATCAGTAATAATAATTCTTTCATGAAAATCTCTTCTAGTATCATTTAGTGTGGTCGATATAAAACCAAGAAAATTGCATGTCTGCCTAAAGGATATTTTTAAAACTGGACATCTAGGGAAGTAAAGAGTAGAACCTGGCCAGTTTTCCTTCTAGTAATTAATCTATCATCTCCCAATAACCCACATAAATGTTTCATTCAACATGGATATATTCTTAAAGGTTAATCAAACAAGGAATGAGAGTATTAGAGGGTTATTCTTCCATCTAGTCTATATGTCGCTCCCATACCTTTCATGATTGTACCAACCTCAATCCATTGCATCCAAGAAAGATATATATCCTCTGCGAGATATTAAAACCAATAATGATAACTAATATTCACTATATCATCCCTTATTTCCCGTAATTCTTGTAAAACCACCATTATAAATTCTATCCACAACATGATTACCATATATTAAGAAGAAAATTTTTACTACAAATGAAACATTAATGGTAGAGTCAATCTCCATAGAAAAGGATTCTAGACAATGGTAATTCTAAAAATCCATGTCAGTTTTATCCCCATAATTTAACAATTTCCAACCAAATTAAATTTAATTAAAATTTCATTATTTTTATATTATTCATAAATCATTATCATCCAACATCTCACTTTTGTTCCATCCTTTATTCTTTTCACTAAACAAATACCTCACACTAGTTTCTATCCCACTATCAAATTTCTTATTTATTTAACCAAACATATTTCATTATATTTCACCATAATTTATAGATTCACACAAAAACAATTCATAACAAATATTCAAATGATTTTACCAATTATGATGTTGATATTATAATAAAACAAGTTTACATAACTACCATAATATCACTCCACAATTAAACCATACATATAAAGGGAAAAATAAAAAATATAACTCCATGACTAAAAATAAATGGGATAACACCAATTATCATTTCACCACATAGTTGTGCAAGAAACACATTAATTTAAAAAAATATCAGCATCTATAAATGTAAATTGATTCCATTATTTAATTATAGATGTTTTATATCATGAAATATAATATCAACTCATAGCATGTGAAAAATATATAAACACATGAAACTAAATTTTTAATTCCTACTTCCAATGTCCAGTTTATTATATTAAATAAATTAAATATTTATAGTCTATTTCCTATATATTAATCCAATAAATAAGAAACACCCATCAAAAAAACATCAATCATAATAAGGGAGAAATTAATATATTAATGGAAGACAACCACACCAGGTCTATTCAAGTATAACGTTCCATAAGATTGAATAGATGTCTAGATATCCCCTAGATTAAAAAATTATGATACTATATGATAATAAAATCGATCCTAAGAACCAATGAAACCATATTATGCTTCTTCAATCTACAAGTAAGACATACATAATAAGGGAGTCAGTCGAGAATAATAGAAACTATGAATCAAGATTGATGATACAAACTGAAGCCGAGGAACAAGAAAAACCCAAGGAAGGGAATGATAATAATACCTGAAATCAAGGAAAAACTAATACCAATTAATTTATATGGTAAGTATCAATATATAATTCCAAAAATAACTTAAAATAGGCCTAATAATTGGCTAAGTCTTGAGTGGAATAAAACTAGATCAATATATTATAAATGGATGACCTTTATTTTCAAAGGGACAAATGAATATTCCTTCACCTTGGAATAGAGTCATTAAAAATGGTAAAAGGATATCTCATATCCTTTCATTAAAAATCAATAACTACCTCTATTTATATTATGGTAATTTTTTTCATTTAAATTAGTTTAAATTCCACTATGGGATCCTCTGCTATATGGGGAATTTACAATAGCTAATTTGGCCAAATAGAAAACCCCCATGGCCTAAACAAAGGCGTGGTAATGTTGTTCCCAAAATTTATTATTTCTTTATGAGAAACATGGAGTCTCATATAATTATACCTAGAATCACTAAAATTCCTATAAAAATGATATACCCAATCATTTTAAGGGTCTTTGTTTCTCACAGGTGAACACTATGAAAAAAGGTTTCCAAAATGGTCATTAATTCCATTTCCCTACCTATGTTGTAAACTATCACCAATTATACCTAAATTTTTTTGGAAACATGAAATACCTTTATGATTATACTCCCATTTACCATTATGTGATCTTCATAAGACATGTAGTACTCTTAATCAAGCTTCCCTCATCAATAATGCCTTATCGAAATGACCACCCTAGCTATTTTACATCTCACAACATAGAAATAACCACACATCTAGCTCAAATACCATAATGAAAGATAATTTATTCCTTTACATGGTGAAATATTGACCTTTAAAAATCATTAAATGTCAACTAAAATAACCACACTAACCATTTTACTCACTATGGTGGTCCAAAAACCAAATTACCAACTCAAAACACTCATGAACATGAAATTATAAACACAAAATGACATATACCAAGATAATAACTCCAATGTCCCTCAAATTAACTAGCATCATGCCTTATTCTATGATGTGGTGACCATATCGGTGTAAAAAACACCTCATTCTCCCCCATGAACAACACCATGATTACTCTAAAATCCTTCTCTAAAAACTCATTACATAATGGGATGAAAAGGCCCATACCATTGCACTAGATACCTATCAAATAATTCGTATCCTCAAGAATTAAAAAAACAAAAAAATAATGATGAAATGGGAAGGTCAAAACAACCACCCCATAATATAGCTCTTACAAATCTCATTATAATAAGAACACAATCACATCAAAAGGAATGGGGAACTCAAGAATTAAGAAATCAGCACCAAAAATTAAAATCATGTGGAAGATACATCTCAAATGGAATATAAATTCCACCAAAACCCAAACTCACAATAGAATATATGCTAACAAACCATTTTAACTTAGCTATATTTCAAGAAAAATACTTTTGTAAATCTATTCCATTGTAAATATTATTTCTTAAAGAAAATAAATGAAAGGTTTAGAAGAGATCATTTTGAAATAATAAACATTAGGAATGAAAATAAATACATTAATATGAGTTTGAAAATCCATTACTAGAGTTTTAGTAATGAGGTGTGACAATTATAATACATTTCCATAGATAACTCCCCACCAAATTCAATATCATAAAACCAATATTACCACACCCACATCTCCTCATGCCAACCATGGTGGAAAACCACAATGAACAATACAAAATTTTATTAATTAAACAAAATATGAACCCATATCAGTATAAATAGACTTGTTTCAATAATATAAATTGAGGAAACCCATCCACTAAATCAAGATATTTCGCACATTGGGTGGACCAAATTCTCCAGAATGATGTTGAAATGTGTTACAAAAGATTTCTTCTTGATGGAGAAGGTGTCCCCCTTCTTCATATTTCCATAGCTATACATACATTACAATTATAAAATAATTCACTTGTAAAACAAGTCTGTATTAAAAAAAATACATTCCACACATAAATATAGATTCTAAATTTCATAAATACCATAGTTTTTTATTTACAAAAAATGATTCATAACTTCACATCATCTCTTGTATGGGTGTTTTCACAAAAATTATAGATTTACACAAAACTGATCCAATACCATGTTTAATTATTTCAAATGTTATGGAAGGTGAGTATAAAAAACCAATCCCAAAAAGGGTTCATTGTTTCCAAATACTCCAACAACAAATCACAATGATAATTTCCCCTTTTAATCTTTCATTCAATATAAGTTTAAATGAGGGAAGAAAGATCATAATCACCAAATTTGTAAAATTTCTAAAAACCCATTTTCATTATGAACTATAACTTATTATACTTTTATAAAAGGTGAATTAATAATATCAAGAATAGTAATAACATGTAATCATAGAAATATTGAACATTCTAGGGAGAAATAAATTTATTCTAAAATTTTGATTGTAGGTTCTATGTTTTCCAAACAGATTACTAGTGAGACCTATTAAAACCACATGTTAGTCAATAATTATATGACACATCAAATACCTTACATAATTCATAAACAAATTCCAAAGAGATATTCATAATTTCATTGATACATGCTTTCATAACATAATTGAAAGTATACAAGTGGTCTATTTAGAGATAATTTGTTTGTTGTGATTAAGTTTTAATTTTATAAATATTTTACAGCACAAGTAATTCAAAATACCCTCCCCACAAAGTCTACCACTCATGGGCCGACAATGAGATAATGGTGAAAGTGACTGCATGAAACCTACCTATAGTAGGACCCATGTTGACGACTAGCACCGAGGGTATAATAATCATACAATGAGAGGCATTGCCCTGTATGTAAATATGTGGAAGATGGTGATAAGATATATACACTAAAAAAAATACTCCTTAGACATGTATATAAATAAATTCCAAGTAAAAACATGAAATTTCATACAGTACTATAAAAACTAAAAGGAAAAATACAAGTACCAAAATATAAAGATAATAGTGACCATGAAGTCCAAAAAGCGCCAGAAAAACCATGAGATATTAATATCTAGTCTGATATTTTACCTTATATAACTAACCCAAAAAATAGTTTATATATACATTGGGTTAGAATAATATTACACTCAATAGGATCCTCCCTAATGCCTCTAATACAAAAGATAATTAAAAAAAATCTAAGGCATAGTGAATAATAGTGAAACTAACTCATCACTTAAAAAGGTATACTAGGTTACCAGCCTCACCAGGTCTTACTTTCACCAAGTATTACATACAAGATAGCATATAATATAATAATGAAACATCAAGGATACCCCACTCCCACTTCCCCACTGGTTTGCTACTCTTCCAACAACAATGCATGTCCAAAGCTATCTCACTCCAAAATAATCTCTCCTAAAGACACCTTGGCATTGAATCACAACATGAACATCATTTATTATATCATCATCTCATCCCATATCAGATATATATATATATAAACCAAGTTTTTTTCAGGATCCACCACATCCTGTATAACGTGTATCATATGTCAGGTATTATACATCAATCCATCAAAACCCCTACATTAATTATGTACCTCAGTCCATCACATCCTATACACATCATGCCTATAATATTCCTTTTGATACTATATCTACTGATAATTGGGTGTGAAATAACCACAATACATCATAGCCACATATATATATATGGGGAAACTAACCATTATGCATACCATCACATGTAACTAACAAGAGAAAAGAGTGGGGCTAGAGGGAGTAGTCATCCATCCATTCTCCCATATAGATGTTGTAGAAAACACACATCCAAATTCAACTATGTTTCAGTTTCTATAACCAAAATGGGTGGGGAATCATATGAAATCTCAAAATAAATAGGATAAAATATAAATCACAAAAACATTATAGCCATAACATTGTTGTAGACTAAACTACAACAAATTTCACTCAGACTATCGATTTACAATATAAAGTCTAGATATCATATAATCACACAATTTATTGAAGAGATATATTAAATTAAATCAATTAAATTTAATAAATCACTTTACATTAATTAATTCATTATCCATTAATTACCCAATAGTATTATTTAAAATTATGTTACATTAATCAGCATGGTAATGTCTATACTCTAAAGGTATAATCTAAATCAAGTCCATGGTTTCTCACAGTTGGAATCTTTCAAACATTTTCATTTCATTTTTTCCAAACCCATGGGTTGTACATTTATTAAACATTATTACTTTTAATAATTCTATGTACTCTAGAAAAAACATACTAAGCTACCACCAAGAGGAATCATGAAACGGAGAACATAAAACTACCTCAATTTATTGGAAAATAAATGAAGATAAAATAAGAAACTCACCCATCAACCATTAAACAAATTAATTTCAAGAAAGCATCAAGCTTTATAACATCAATGGGTAACCACATATTCAAACCATTCCATCATCTCTCGTTTCATCCCTCAAACCAACATGAATATCTTGATGCATCTTAACATTACATGTTTCAACTACTTCCACATAATCTAGACCTCCCCACCCTATATCAAATCATTTTACCTAATCTCATCCATCCCAGGATCATAACTTCATACGGACCTCCCTTTCCCCATATCACATCATCTATCCCTGGCACATTCATCCTAAGCTCATCCAGAGGAATCAAGAAAACAATAATTGTTAACAGGTTAATCTTGGCCCTAAAACAATGAATCCATAATTCACATATAAACTATATCTCATGAATAACAACATAATGCACTCATACTTCTCAATAAGATATGAAACTTAGTCCCTAGTACTTTTCTTTATTTAAAATCATGTTCTTATTCCATCTTGAGTTAACTGATTCATTATTCCCTAGTTCCAAATATGGAAAACCTAAGGCATCAAGATATATGAATGTCCTAAATTAATTAAATAAGAAGTTTAAATATTATTCCATGCATACATTTTAGTTTCAATAATATTATTTGAATTACAATTAATTAAGATGAATTTTATTCTTTTCATCAATAAGAATCAACGTACTTAAAATTATTTAAACAATTCCATAAATAAATTAAATACAATAATCAATTAACAAGGCGAACAAAATCAATTTTATGACTGTCAAATTGAAACAAAAACCAGATTCATTAACATGCATGTTTATTCTCCAGACATTTAATTATCAATTAATTATGAATTTATATTCTTTACTATTTTCCAAAAAGAATATCATACTAATCTATAGAATAATAAGACATTAAAACAAACATAACATATATAACACAATATATAAAAATTAAAAAGGTATTCTATTATCATGATAGAAATAAACAACATGTGATCACTACCACAAATTCTTAATCAATCTAGTTCAATAATTATTAGGTTAATTTCATTTTCCTCTAAAGGGATAAACCATTCTAAATTTAAAATTTCACTTATATATAGGATAAGAAAAAATAATATAAATCAATGGCATTAATATTATTCACACAAGAATAGACCCTTTCCATAGATCCCAATCACCCATCCCGCAAGATCTGCATCCCTATAAGGATTCCATCCCACATCTGCACCAACAAATAACCAAGAAAACTCTATTACAATAACTGAGAGAAATTTCCATCACATTGAATGAATATGATGGAGGATACATATTGATGAACCATGAGATAAAAATGTAGAACATACCTCGGTTCACCATAGATCAAGAAAGGAAATTCAATAATCAATCCCTATCAATGAGATTCCTAAATCCCTAAATAGAGATCCATTGGCCAGCTAGGGCTTGGAAAAAAGATTGTATGGTTTGAGAATGTTGAGGTGATGAAACTTATAAAGTTGCACTATACAATGAATTTTCATGACATGAAACCCTTTCATGTTGTGTAAGTATTAGTATTTAAGTACCCTATAAAATAATGTTTCCTCAAACCATTTTTCCTTGAATTAATTCACATCGTGTGTCACCTTATGAACTGGCCACACACATTCCTCGAACCACATTTTCATAACATGAAACACTTACACATCTTGAATTCCACCTACTATTATCCTTTATAATCAAAAAAACTTTAGGCCTAATCTAGGAATCCTTTAATTACCTCAGACTTTGGAAACACACCATGGGTTGAACATGATGAATTTAGGCCCTTACATTTGATACCACTCAGAACATTGTCTTACTCGAGAATCCAAAAGCAATCCCAAAGAGAAAATAATAAGGCTTAGTTCAAAAAACCACCCCATGAGATACTTATCAAGGATTTTACTATCATAATAGCTCAACCACAACATCATAGGAACAACGTAGAACCAAAAAATTATAAATAAACCACCCCTAAAATCTCTCTTGGGGATGTACTTGTCAAATGAGATCATAGTTACCAATAAGAAAAATTAGGGAAAAATTTCATGAATAAGGAAGTTCAAAATCCCCAAAACAAAAAATATAAAAAGGGAATATATAAACATAAAATATCTTGGGGTAATAAGTGTGCATCTTTGACTCATGTTCCCAATTACTGTCATCAATTCCACCTTGCCACAGTAAGACACAAACTAAGGGAGTATCACTCCATCGTAACACTTTCTCTTGGAAATTATAGATCCCCAAAAAGCCACTACTCTAATTTTTCATAATCATTACCATCGATCTCTCCCAAATTGATGACATAATATTCATCATGATAATAACAATGGAGCAGCGATATGTGAAAAAAACTTTTTCTATCTCAGGTGTGGTAAAATTACTAACCAATATGCGACAGCTTGAAAACAATCCAATACCTCAAAAGTTACCAAAACAAGGTAGAAATAATAATCTCATGAATAAACCTTCATTCCAATGTTAAGGATTCACCTTCAAGAACACTTGATCTGCAATGTTGAACTCTATATGTATCCTCCTATAATCAAAGTAGGATTTATAAAGATCCAATTCTACCATTATCCGCTCAAGAATTACAGAAACCACATCTATCGTATTATGAACATGTTCTAGCATGAGAATTTCTACATCTCAGATCTCTATCCAGCACAATAGAGAACATAATGGTTCTCCATATGAAGGTTCAAATAGTTCCATACCCATGGTGGAGTGGAAACTATTATTTTATGTAAACTAAAACATGGGAAGGTTCATTATACCTAAAACTCCCTAATATAGAAAAAAAACATAGTAACATGTCTTTATAAGACTAGATGGTCCACTCCACCTGACCATCCTTCTTTGGATGGAAGGTAGTGTTAAGGCATAACTAAGAACCAAAATCATGCTTGAATCTCTACACCCTAGAGGTAAAATGAGGGTCCCAATTAAATATAATTTTCTTCTAGACTCTGTGGAATTACACTGTCACGAACCAGCCTGGGTACCATGGTAACCCGATAACCGAGCCAGCCCTGACATAGCCCGAAGGGCATTTCCGATCCCCACAGGTCAGAGACTAGCACCTGGCATCGTAAAACATACAAGTGGGAACGAATTTTCTACAATAATGTGGAAGCAAGAGTGAAACAAAACAGTATGCATAACAAAAGAAACTCCACTGAGAGTAATGTACCAGAAAACAAAGAGGCACAAAAGGCCAACGTACAACAACCCAAGTACGATAGAGGTAAAAATAGTCCCAAGGTCCCTAAAGACACAACTCACCAATTGCAAAGATCAGCATCTAGAACCACCTCCAAGAGGTCCCTTCCCTTTGCTCGATCGTGGAAGAAGAAAGTCTACAAACACCTGAAGGAAAAAGTATGGTGTGAGCCTAAGCCCAGTAGGATACCACTAAAGATTCCATAACAGTTGCCAAAATTATATTATCCAAAGAAAAGATTTCAATTTTTTAATAAACAGGTTTGGCAATTCAAAAAGAATATTTTTAACAAATCATGCTATACATTTTTAAATGATGGAAAATTCATCAAGCAAGGCTTTACAATGATGGAATATTTCTAAAACAATTGCTTAAGTAAAACATTTATATAAAATAGTTTATATAAATGCAACAAGCATGTAAAAAAGTTCAAAAGCATTGGCATACATTTATATCACCAATATAAATAAAGAAGGGGAGAAACATGGTCATCTGTCAAAAGATACAATAGTATTAACCAGTTATAGGATTCCGCACTCTCTATGTGAACTCAGCAAGATGTGTATACACACTTCCCTATGACACTAGCCAAAGTAGACTCATCACCAACCCATCGGGGATGTGACCCGCCGCATCTATGTTTTAGAACGTTGTCATAGTGTAGAGTGTATGCAAATAACTCACTAACTATCTAAGGCTTGCATGTGCACTTACATGTTGGGAGAACTATTTTAAGAAAGAATAAAATACAATCATTCCCATTCTTACATTTCAAAAGTACCAATCTCATTCCATTCAAAACCCAAACAGGTTTTATTCAAAACTTGCTGCTTTCACAAGATAAAACCAATGGGCTTCTATTAAATCATTCCAAGCCATTTTCATTAGTTTTAAATCCATTCAAAACCAATTCCATCATTTTGCTAATTCATTTCCACAATTAAATTCAACAATTTAATTGAAAATATTTCCATCAAATCCATAGTTTAAATCCAACAATTTAAATCGATCAATTTTCCATAACCACACCCAATTCAATGGAATTGGGGTTTTCCAAATTTTCATGCCAGAACCATGTCAAATATCTCAATTTAATAGAATTGAGTTTTTATCAATTTAATTGAAAGTAACTTAACCAATTGAATTTAAATCAATGATTGAAATAAATCAAGCAAATATAAAGATAATCAATTTGTAAAGTCGGGACAGAACCACCTACCACAAGGGTTTGGTCCAAAACCACAAAGGTCGAGAACACTCAAGAAAACCAGGTCTTTTCTTCATGAACCCACCTTAGATCTCTTCTCCTTGAAATATTAAGACCAAATCTAATCAAACATGGTACCACACACTTAGATCTACCCATAACGGGCGTAGATCTACGAAACCGAGAGAAGAGGAGAAGTAGATCTAAGTAGATCTAAGAAACCAATCAAGAACGATGAATAATGATCACATACCTCAAGAATCCGGCTTCGATTCAGAAAGAGGAGCCTTCGGATCACCACCGGAATGATGGGAGATCCTTATCTGACCTTGAGAGAATTCAAATCCCAATTTAGGGCCGCATATAAGGAAAAAAGAATCACTTAGAGGCAAAAAGTCCGAGATCCACAATTTAAGGATCTAACTTTAAGTGGTTGCATGGTTTTTCCACACGGTTTGATAAACTGTGCACTAACTGTGTGTGAGATACTGCCTTGGCTACCCTTCTCGCATGGTTTGGCCACACGGTTAGACAAACTATGTGCTTCCTGTGTGGAAGCTTCTGCCCCAATTTCAAGGCTGGTACGGTTTGTCACACGGTTTGTCAAACTGTGCGCAAACCGTGCACAACACACTATCCTCTAGTTTTTCTTTAAAAGTTCACCCAAACACAACCCAAGTCTTTACTCCAAAACAGGGGTACTTAGAAACAATAAAAAGTACCTGAAAACATAACGGGATATTACATCCTCCCCACCATAAGACCTTTCTTCCCCCAGAAAGCCTATGAAGAAACATCCACATCAAAAAGATGAGGCTACTCCTCCCTAATTACTACCTCTCTTTCCCAAGTCTCATGAGAATCTGAACCATGCTACCAAAGTATATGGACTAGAGGTATCGTTATCCCATGAAGTACCTTGGTCTTAGAATCAACAACCCTGACTGGTCGCTCAGTAACTGATAAATCTGGTTCAATATCAAGATTACGCCACCTCACAACATGGGATGGATTAGAGATGTACTTTCGTAGTTGTGATACATGGAACACATTATGTATCGATGTTAGTTGTGGTGGTAGATCTAAATGGTAAGAAAATTCCCCCACGATACCAACAACCTCAAATGGTCCCACAAAATGAGGAGCAAGCTTCCCTTGCCTCCCAAGCCGTCGATGACCTAACCGGGGTGAAACTTTCAAGAACACCTGGTCACCAACTAAGAATTATAAAGGTTTACATCGACGATCAGCATAAGACTTATACTGGATCTGTGCTGTCAACATTCTCTGACGAATCAACTGGATCATAGCTTTCATCACTTGGACCAAACACGGTCCTACTAAAGAGATTTCACCAATCTCCGACCAACATAAAGGAGATCTATAAGGACGGCCATACAAAGCCTCAAAAGGATCTATTTTGATCATAGATTGATAACTGTTGTTATAAGAAAAATCAAATACCCCCAGATGATCATCCCAAGACCTACCAAAGTCGAGAACACATGCGCGGAGCATATCCTCAAGGATTTGAATAGCTCTCTCTATCTGACCATCTGACTGTGGATGGTAGGTCATGCTCAAACGGACCTGAGATCCCAGTGCCTCCTGGAGGCCTCTCTAAAAGTGAGAAGTAATCCATGGATCCCTATCAGAGACTATTACATATGGAACTCCATGAAAACGAACAATTTCTTTCACAAATATATTTCCCAACTCCTCAACTTTGGTTGTATCTCTAATAGGTATAAAGTGAGATGACTTAGTCAGTCTTTAGATTACAACCCATATCGTGATCTTCTTCCTCTGGGTTTGAGGTAACCCAACCACAAAGTCCATTTAGATTTCATCCCACTTCCATGTAGGGACTGGAAGTGGTTGAAGCAAACCCGAAGGTTTCTGGTGCTCAACTTTCACCTGCTGGCATGTATAGCAACGAGATACGAACTCAGTAGTGTCTTATCTCATACCTGGCCACCAGAAGTGTTGCCACATATCATAGAACATCTTCGTGGTTACTAGGTGCACAGCCCACAGAGAGTTATGGAAATCCCTCATCACATCCTTCCTCGCCGATAACGGCACAACGTAACAATTTTGTTAACACAAAACACCCTCTTTAGAGAATGACCACAAGGTGTCGGTCTCCCCACCATAAAGAGAGTCCCTATTTCCATGGAATTCATCATCCAATTGTTGTACCTGAAGAATTAACTCGAGGAGGGCAGAAGTCAACTGAACACTGGCTAAGGAAACTTCATTCCCCTTCCACTTATCTCCAATATGCAACGGAGCAAAAAGTTCCATCAAACTCCACTCTTCAGAAGATTCTTTCAGATCCTAAGATGGAGGTTTCCTGCTTAACACATCTGAAACAACATTCCCTTTTCCCAGGGTATAGGCAATGTCAAAGTCAAAGTACTGCAGGTACTCCACCCGACGCCTTTGGCAGAGATTCAAATCATTTTGAGAGAAGATATAACTCAAGCTATTGTGGTCTGAATACACAGTAAACCTTTCTCCATAAAGGTAATGTCACCAACACTTAATTTTGTGCATTACAGCCGCAAGTTCAAGGTCATGGGTGGGATAGTTCTTCTCATGAGGCTTAATTTGATGAGACCCATAGGCAACAACATGATTACCCTGCATGAGTACACATCCCAAACCTGAACCCGATGCATCACAGAAGACCACATAAGCTATCCCAGCATCAAGAAGATTTAACATCGGTGCGGTAGTCAAAAGTCACTTTAGCTCAATCAAAAGAACTCTGACATTTTTCATCCCAGGAAAACTTCACTCCCTTTCGAGTCAAAGCAGTCATTGGAGAAGATAACTTTGAGAAGTCTTTAACAAATTGGCGATAATATCCCGCTAATCCCAAGAATCTCCGAATCTCGAAAACATTTCATTGTTGTTCCCATGTCATAACAGCCTTCACCTTTTCAGGATCAACTGATATTCATTGTTCTGACATGACATGTCCCAAGAATTTCACTTCCTGAATCCATAAATCACACTTTGAAAGCTTGGCATAAAGTCGGTGATTCCTTAGAAGACTCAGAACTATTCTCAGATGATGCACATGTTCCTCCTCGGATTTGTAGTAGATAATAATTTCATCCAAAAATACAACCACAAAAGTATCAAGATACTCATGGAAAACCTTGTTCATCAACACCATGAAAACTTCAGGAGGAAACATGTTGGGAAACTCAGCGACGATTGGAGGGAGATCACCACACAATGAATCTCTCTCTAGATCAAAATAAAGCACCGATATAACTTTCCCCAAGTCTAAGAAAAATGGTCCGGCTCTGCTTGACATTGGGTCCCATTCTCCTTGAAAATCAAGAGACACACCACTGGGTGTAGTAAGGTAGAACCGTCGAAGAAAACAATCAATCCGAGATTTATTGGCGATGAGCCAATCCATCCCAAAAATGACATCAAAAGATTTCATGTTGAGAACCAAGAAATTCCAAGAATGATCAATATCTGATAGAGAGAAGACACAAGCAAGACTACGGAGACCATTCTCTCTCATTACACCAAGGGGTGTAGTAATATCTATTGCACAAGATAAAAGTTCCATAGGCAGATTAAGCAGAATAACAAGACGGGTTGAAATAAAAGAGTGAGATGCACCAGTATCAAAAAGATATGTCACTAAAGACGAAGCTATAGTAATGGTACCTCTCACAGTTTCAGGACCTGTATCAGCTACCTCTGGCGACTCTTCTACTGCATGAAGAAGCTTCATTCTAGATGCCTGTGGCTGGAACCCTTTTGAACGTGAAGCATTTGATTGACCTGTAGTATTTGGAGGTACTGATGATCCTATTCCACTACGCGGAGTGGAGAAGTGATGGAAGAATCTCTATAATTTCCCTAAACGTTCGCAGGAGCTACAGTTCTTGGGTGCCTCAGTGCAAACCCTCTTAGAATTCCTCGGATTTCCACACTGATAGCAAGTCAAGGAGGGCCCTCCTGGTGCTACCAGTGGTCTGGAGTGACTATGTTGTCGAGAACCACCATGAGAAACATCGCGCTTCTGTTTTCCTTTAAAGGAACCGACACTGCCACTAGAAGAAAAAGGAACTTCCTACAACCCTGACTTTACTACCAAATCCATCTTAACCATCATTGCCCTATCTAGCAGATCGGCATAAGTGGGCAGCTTCCATAATAAAACCTGAGAAAAGATATCATATCGAAGACCCAATTCAAATATTCGAGCCTTAATCCTCTCATTAGATACAATTTCAGGATAAAACTATACCAACTCAAAAAAGTGATTTGAGTACTCAGTCACGGTTTTGTTGGCCTGCCTAAGTTTGAAAGACTCCACAGCCTTGGCCCACACCATAGATTCTGGATAGAACTGAGAAGTTAAGAGAACCCTAAAGTCCTTCCACTGCAAACCCTCATCTTTCTCGACCGTCACCATCGTGTCCCACCATCTCCTGCTTGGTCCCTCCAGTACAAAGGTGTCACACTTCACCTTGATCACTTCAGGTGTCTCCAAGAACCCAAATAGAAGTTAAATCTTACTCAACCATTCCTCAGTATGTTGATGTTCAGTGGATCCTTTGAAAACTGGTGGCTTCTGGCATAGGAAATCTTGAGAACGACTTCATCGAATATCACTTTGAGGATCTAAAGCTGGAGTCTGAACAAGGACTGGAGGTGGTGGCTATCTCAGATCTTGGATAGTGTGAACAATCACCTCTACCAGACTTGGATCCACAACAGGACTTTCTTGCTGAGATTCAGTAGCAGCCGCTTTTTGGATTTGATTCCCACGTCTTTTCAGAGGCATGATGCTACACAACACCAGAAAAGACAGAGATTAAGACACCAATCGAGTAACAAGGAAAACTACTATTTAAAGAAGGAATAAACAAGATTTGGATCACAATAAATCCATATCAAAATAGGTAAAAGACTAGAACTAATCCACAAGTTGCCTTTCCCTAACCACCCCTGGTGACTTGAGGTTCATTGAGGTGAGAGCTGGCCAGGCACTCAATCACAAATACCTCCTATGTCCCGACAAGAAAACTCAAATGCATACTATCATCAAGGCAAGATGTTTAAAACCTGATCTGGTACCAATTTGTCACGAACCAGCCCGGGTACCCTGGTAACCCGATAACCGAGCCGGCCCTGACATAGCCCGAAGGGTGTTCCCGATCCCCATGGGTCGGTGACTAGCACCTGGCATCGTACAACATACAAGTGGGAACGAATTTTCCACAAGAATGTGGAAGCAAGAGTGAAACAAAACAGTATGCATAACAAAATACACTCCACCGGGAGTAATGTAACAGAAAACAAAGAGGCACAAAAGGACAAAGTACAACAACCCAAGTACCATAGAGGGAAAAACAGTCCCAAGTTCCTGAAGGACACAACTCACCAAGTCCAAAGATCAGCAGATAGAACCACCTCCAAGAGGTCCCTTTCCTTTGCTCGATCCTGGAAGAAGAAAGTCTACAAACACCCAAAGGCAAAAGTAGGGTGTGAGCCTAAGCCCAGTAGGATACCAACAAAGATTCCATAACAGTTTCCAAAATTAGATTATCCAAAGAAAAGCTTTCAATTTTTAAATAAACAGGTTTGGTAATTCAAAAAGCATATTTTTAACAAATCATGCTATACATTTTCAAATGATGGAAAATTCGTCAAGCAAGGCTTTACAATGATGGAATATTTCTAAAGCAATGGCTTAAGTAAAACATTTATATAAAACAGTTTATATAAATTCAGCAGGCATGTAAAACAGTTCAAAAGCATTGGCATGCATTTATATCACAAATATAAATAAACAAGGGGAGAAACATGGTCATCTGCCAAAAGATACGATAGTATTAACCCGTTATAGGATTCCGCACTCTCTATGTGAACTTAGCAAGATGAATATACACACATTCCTATGACACTGGCCAAAGGAGACTCGTCACCAACCCATTGGGGATGTGACTCGCCGCATGTATGTTTTAGAATGTTTTCATAGCGTAGAGTGTATCCAAATAACTCACTAACTATCTAAGGCTTGCATGCGCTCTTACATGATGGGCGAACTATTTTAAGAAAGATTAAAATATGATCATTCCCATTATTCCATTTCAAAAGTTTCAATCTCATTCCATTCAAAACCAAAACAGTTTTTATTCAAAACATGCCTCTTTTACAAGATAAAACCAATGGTCTTCTATCAAATCATTCCAAGCCATTTTCCTTAGTTTGAAATCCATTCAAAACTAATTGCATCATTTCACAAATTCATTTACACAATTAAATTCAACAATTTAATTGAAAACATTTCCATCAAATCCACAATTTAAATCCAACAATTTAAATCAACCAATTTTCTATAACCACACCCAATTCAATGGAATTGGGGTTTTCTAAATTTTCATGCCAAAACCATGTCATATATCTCAATTTAATGGAATAGATTTTTTATCAATTTAATTGACATCAACTTATGAAATTGAATTTAAATCAATGATGGAAATAAATCAAGAAAATACAAAGATAATCAATTTGGAAAGTCGGGACAGAACCACCTACCTCAAGGGTTTGGAACAAAACCACAAAGGTCGAGAACACTCAAGAAAACCGGGTCTTTTCTTCAAGAACCCACCTTAGATATCTTATCCTAGAAAGATTAAGACCAAATCTCATCAAACTTGGTACCACACACTTAGATATACCAATAACGGTCGTAGATCTAAGAAACCGAGAGAAGAGGAGAAGTAGATCTAAGTAGATCTAAGAAACCAATCAAGAACGAAGAATAAAGATCACATACCTCAATAATATGGCTTTGATTCACCAAGAGGAGCCTTCGGATCACCTCTGGAAAGTTGGAGAGCCTTCTGTGACCTTGAGAGAAGTCAAATCCTGAGTTAGGGCCGCATAGGATGAAAAATGAAGCACTTAGAGGCAAAACGGCCGAGATCCTCAATTTAAGGATCTAACTTTAAGTGGTCGCATGGTTTGTCCGCACGGTTTGATAAACCGTGCGTGAGCTACTCCCTTGGCGACCCTTCTCGCACGGTTTGGCCGCACGGTTAGACAAACCATGTGCGGCCTGTGCGGAATCTTCTTCCCAAGTTTCATGGATGGCACGGTTTGGTCGCACGGTTTGTCAAACCATGCGCAAACCGTGCATAACACACTGTCTTCTAGTTTTTCCTTAAAAGTTCACCCAAACAAAACCCAAGTATTTACTCAAAAACAGGGGTACTTACAAACATCAAAAAGTACCAGAAAACGTAATGGGTTGTTACATACAACACCTCCTCCAGTTACTTCCTCAACAAATCCTCCACTGAGATCATTGCAATGATTGCAATGAAGTGGGTTAAAAAATTTTCAAATGATCCAATATAACCCATATATCATCAAAGCCTCCCTGATCTTGAGGTAAAGTAGTAAGAAATACATATGTATATCCTCTCACTTCCACTGGGTAACATATAATGGCTATTCCAAACCACTAAGAACATGGTTCACAACCTTCACTTTCGGCAGACCAATCATCGAGAAACAAAACTACATTCTTCAACTCATCCATAAAATGTGACCTCTCTAAGCTCGATGGATCTTCTTCACAATGGGATATACAACCAATGGTGAGATATGTAACTCAAATAGAACCATCTAATTCATCTTAAAAGTTATTAAAGACCTTTTTTGAAACAACACCCCTTGAGTTCCATTCTCAAACCTACCATCAAAGGCATCCCCAAAAATAATTCGGTCCCTCCAAAATTCCACCTCAGAATCCTCCACCTGCTTCACCAAAGATAACTGCACTTTCATATGGAAAAGTAAACCTCTTCCATAAAACTCTCTCATATCTAAATTAATTGCTAGTAGTTCTTTCATCACTGTCTTGGAATCTATATGTTCATACATGCCATCACTATGTGATTTACTACCCAGCTCATTAGATAAAATATTTCCCTTTCCTTGGATATATGAAATCACAAAGTTGAAATCCTGAAATAATTATATAGTCCCACCCTAAAAGAAGTTCAAGTCACACTGAAAAAATACATACCTTAGGCTCTTATGGTTAATAAAAACCACAAAACCCACCATAATGAGGTAATGTCACCACAACTTCAAAGAAAATACAACTACAACCAAATGAATATCTGGGAACCTAATACAAGATGAAAATCATTATATAAAACCATAATCTGAATTCCATTCACTAGAAAATAAAGGACTAGAGCATTGACCAACTTCTCATTTAGGTACATGATTATTGCCTAACACTAGTCATTCCATAAGTACACCTAGTCATCTTTTGTGAAGGATTTTAGAGGAGTAACACCCCAAGATAAATTGTTTATGAAGATTAATTAATAGCCTATAAGACCAATGAAAATATACACCTTTTCCATTATCTTGGGGGATGACCAAGAAACAAACTCCTATATCTTAGAAGGATCCACAACTGTTCCCTATTGTTACGTGAAATTCCAAACTAAATAGGCATAAAGATACCATAACTTAAAAATAGACAACTTCAAGAATTGATTATCATGATGAAGAAATCCAAAAATAGCATGTAGATTCTTTTCATGCTCCTCCTCAAATATAGAGTACTAATAGATTTCATCAATGGAAACCACCATGAATTCATCCAAGAATTCTTTGAACACTCTGTTCACCATTCCTATGAACATGGAAGAAGAATTCATCACACCAAATATTATTAAAAAAATCATAATTCCCAGGATGAAAATGGAATGTAGTCTTATGAATATATTCATCCTTCACCCACATATAATGATATCATGTACGTAGAACATTCTTCAAGAACCATGTTTCCTCTATCATCTGATTGAAAGAATCATCAATTCACATAAGAGGATACCATTTCTTCACTGTCTCCTAGTTAAAGCAATGGTAATCAACACAAATTCTCAAACCACCATCTACCTTATTTAAGAAAAAAAAATAGGTGCACCCCAAAATGACACACTCACTAGATAAAATCATGCCAAAATATATCATTGTATAGTAATCGTAGCTCTCAAAAATCAGATGTATCCATAATATATAGAGACATAGAGGTAGGAGGCATTCCTAGCTATATCTAAATCCAAAAATAATTCTACCGTTGAGGGGGTAATGCTAAAACCTACTCTATAAATTCATTTGGGTACTCTTTTATAACCCTAAGAGATGCTGACTAATGAATTTATGACTAAATCATCATTATCTAATCCATCAAGGAAGACAAGGATGGAACGTGTATCTGACCCATACAAGGGTATCACTCACAAAATAATACTAATAGATCTTCATAAACATCATTGAACACAACCCACCTTCTGAATAAATCCATGATAGCCTACACTAAAAGCAGTCAATACATACTGATGATGATTTTATATGGTTATATCCATAAACACAATATTTTTACCTAAGAATATTTCTACCCCATCACTAGATAATAGTCTCTACATACTTCATACAAGTAATCTCAACCTTCAACTGGTATAGCCAACAATAAATGATCTGGAAGCCTCTATACCTCCAGTCTTAAAGCCTAGAAAAGGGTAGGTTATATAAGGGATTATGTCTCTATAGAGTCAAACAAAGAGTGAAACCATGAATAAAACCATAATAGGGTACCTATAATGGAATCTATCTCACCAAGCACTATAAACGCTAAATCATGAATCCAACCATGGCCATCTCCAATGCCTCACTAACCCAACTAATGACCACATATATGGTTGTGTTCTTCTCTTTGACGAAAAAGAGAATATTCGGTATATACTCTTCCATCCCCAATTTCTCTCCATAGATCCCAAACTTTATCACCATAATTCTACTTCCTTGAATAAAACTGTCTCAACAAAACCCTTAGAATACACTGACTTCTTAGAATATTCGTCTACTCTCACTGCTAATGACCTCTGGCACAATAAGAAATGCACATTAAATATATCATGGAATAGGTCTTAAGGACACCACCCCTAGATAAATGAGATTATGAGAGATGAGACCAACCCTGAGATGACCAAAATATCTTATTTATAAGAAACCAAGAACCCTAGAACACAAATCTACTTCGCAAGTAATCCTGGTGAATCCCTTCTCATTATGATCAAGTTCTGGATAGTGTCATCTTAATAACTTTTACTCTTGTTAAAACCTAAATATATAATTCAAAAAAAATAGGGTGGCCTAGAACTGGATATCTATATGCAAATCCTCTTTGAAATGTGTTTCCTTGGCCTCCTCATCTTGAAAAAGTTCTGAAGCATATCACATAAGAGTCATAAAATAGATCCTAAACTCTCACATAAAAAAACATCCATATAAAAGGGTAAATAGATACTAGTGACTGGATGAATTTGTGATCTAAGAAAGAAAATATTATTGAAACTGGTCTTGTAACTTCTCCTATGAGACTACCTACTCCTCACAATCCCTAAAGAATAAGAACCACCACTTTCTAACTCCTTCACACAACATCATCACATATTATATAACCTAGCACTCCTTCTAGGAAAATATCAAACTAAAATATATATCAACCACATCCAACCAATATTTGGTTAGTGAATCTTAAAATGAGTCTCTATAATACAATAAATTCTAGCACTGAAACTCTCAGAGTATCCTCCTCCAAGTATTTTCATTGTTGACCTCCACTCTATGGAGATCTTCTGGCACATCCTGTAGAACATATAATGTGTGAACCCGATGAATACATCAACCTAGAGCTATTCCGACAAAATGAAAAAACTATTAGTTCTATCAAACATGGAATATGATATATTTAACATTAATTAATTAATAATTTAATATTTTGTTATGGTTTTAACCAATCCTAAGTTCTACCCTTTTCAAACATAGGAAAAACGAAAAATGATTCAAGATCCTTTCATAGGTATCTACCATTCAACAAGTATCACTTCAGTTAGTATTATAAGTAAATGAAAATTTCCATGCATTAGATCATATAGGGCCCTAAATACCTATGTATTATCTAATCTCTTATGTTTACATTCCTTACTAAACTAAGCTGACATTGTTTACCTACCAACCCATGAAATATCACACATTCATAACTCCAATCATTATCCTAGAACTAAAACCTAAAAGCATGATACAACTTTTTCATGACCCCTCCCTCAATGTGTACCCCTCATATGTCAGTAATGAGATAAGGGATATGGTGACTAACCATGTCCCACCTCCAGTAGAACTAGTGTTGATCACTTGCACATAGGGTATAATAAGCTTAAATGGGAAGAATTACCCTATATGAAATCTTGTGAAATAGAGAGAGATAAGAAAGATAATATAGAGACTCAGGCTTGAAATACATGGATATTACATCATTTTATAATAATATTTAGTATATTACCAAAATAAATTCATGAGGACTATAATAGTTTAGTGTCTTTGGAAACATGTAAACAATATGTTATATCATGGTGAAAGATGTCCAACATCTACCATAAAGATATCTACCTTTATTACCTCTATCTGAAACCATTATTAATATCTTGGGTAAAGAAAACATAAGAAAGGGGGGGTATAAAATTCTCAATATGGTTAAATAAAGAAAATGTGTAATAATAACATGAACAAAAGGGTATAGAACATGAGCACAATATTTAAAGGTCATATCTTTCATATCAGAGATCATAATAATGATTGGAAATTTATAAGACATGAATCATAAGGAAATAATGAACATAATCCATGAGAGAATAATATAAGAATAAAATATGGGATTGTGTCAAAAACATATGCACATAAAAACCCTATGTAATGGGGGCCTACCAAGGTCGTTGCAATAATTTAGGCTTAGGTTGACATCCCATGTACCTAATTTGGGATTGGAATGTTCTCCCATGTTCCCTATTGTTTTGAGATTGGAATTTTCTCCCCTATTCACTCTTGTTTTGGGATTGGGATGTTCTCCCATGTTCCCTCTTGTTTTGGGATTGGGGTGTTCTCCCTTGTTCCATCATGTTTCGGGTTTGGGATGTTCTCCCCTCTTCACTCTTGTTTTGGGATTGGGATGTTCTCTCATTCTCCCTCTTGTTTAGGGATTGGGATGTTCTCACATGTTCCCTATTGTTTTTGTATTGGATTATTCTCCCATGTTCCCTATTAAATAACAAAACATTTATCATTACCCAATTAATTTGATGGAGATTTAGGTAGCACACATATCATAGTAAAATCATTCACATATGTGAAACAAGATAATAAAACATTCATCATATCACGAACCATAAAAATACATAGGTTCTATAAACATAAAATCATAACCCATGAAATTAAATTGAAATAAATAACTTTTAATAACATCATAACCTATGGAAAAGAGATAGGTTTCATAATAATTTCATCAAAGCATAACCTGTGAAAATAATTGGGTGTCAAAAACATGTATCCTGTGGAAAATAAATAGATTTCATATAAATATAACTCATAAAGACCATGAAATTAAGAATAAACCATTCATATAAATTATACGAATGAAACTATTATACAATTTCCTTGAAATTCTTGAGTAGTATAAATAGATGTCATCTTGGTTGAAAAATGATTTTGAAATATCTTTTAAAACATTTCTTGAGGAAATATCCTTTCTTGTTTGAAAAGGATTTTTAATACATTAAACCATTTGAAAATAAATTACATAGAAAATACCTTGAATAAATATGAAATTATTTTGAAAATCCTTTTTCCTTGAAAACCTATAACATAAGCCTCAAAAAATTTTAAAAACATATTTCTTTGAAAACATTTTGAAAACTTATAATGAATGATTGAAACTGTTTTGAAAATAATTTTCCTTCTAAACATATAAAATAAGCTTGAAAACATTTTTAAAACAATTTTTCTTGTAAAAAATGATCTAAAACATTTTATTTGAGATTAAACTTTTTAAAATACAAAGGAATATTCAAATAATTTATGGTTAGTACATTTTTACTTGTCGTGCGAGTTAAAAAGATCATTACTTTTGTATGGTAAAAGTTAGAAAATTTCTTTGTTCAGAAAGAGACAAGAAGATTCCTTTGAAGAGATCAGTAAATGAAAAATATGGAAAAAATTCCTTTTAGATATTATATTTTAATGATATAATATTCTTGGAAACCCTTTTTTGAAAACATGGTTTTTAAGCAACATGGATTCTTGACCGAGGAGATGGTCAAGTTGGGCTTCCTTAAAAACAATATATTAACTATATTATGTACCAAAGAGTGTAAAATGGTACCAATACATGAATATATCCTGAAATAACCGGGGATAAGGAAATTAATGAGTTTTATTGATATACGGATACTAATATTTCATCAAAGTAAGCATAAATATAAGAAACCTCAAAAATAAATGAGACTATCTAAATAAACTCTTATAACTTGGTAACTTTGGTTATACTATCCAAAAAAATGAAATTAAATAAAGCATAAAATATCATTAAAATAATGATATTCATGACATAACATGTAAAATGGAAATATATACACCTATAAAAAGATATTAGGTGTATAACAAAAACATGGGTTTCAAAGAAGGAAAATTGAGACAAAACTGTTTTACCCATTTGGTAACTCTTGAAATGTAAACCCCATGAAAGAATTATCATAAAATGGATATGTGAATACCAATACATTTACATATAGGATACATATAATAAAATAGTGGGTAGTACATACACCACACAAAAAGTAAATAGTGGTGAACATAACATGTATCTCATGTAAATTAAAAGTGAGATGAACTCCCCTTACCTTATATCTTTACTCTCTCCATACTCATTCAATATTCCTATATAATAAATATAAATTTATTATAAATATTTAGAAAAATTATAATCTTATACATAATAACACATATGCCTTTATTAAGACCATATATTATCTTATTTTTAACGATCCAATGTTAAGCTTTCATTTCAGGTAATATTTGCTTTGTTTTTCACATGTATCATAATTTGTTATATCTTTTGTCCCTATACTTATATTAGGATTCCAGAACTTAAAAAATGATATAAATATAATTTATACCTATTATAAGAATATTATAATAATTTATATCACAAATAATTACGAAATAGAATACACCGTTCATGGAGACGGTAAGTCGTACGTACGCATGAACGTCATTTCTGGTTTTATTATCGCATTGAAAGAAAGTATGTAAATGATATATATATATATAATTATTAAAGTCGAATAAATATATCATATATATAATATAATCTCACTAAACCCATCCTTAATACATTCCATGTGGTGTTTTAATGAATCATATCGCTTTGAGGGGGTGATAGTTCACACTTTCTCAAATGAGATTATCATATTAACACAAAATGGAAAGCAAAGATACATCTTATTTAAAAGGAATAATGATGCTTAAATACATAATAAATACAATATATAAAATATATAAATATATTTTGAATAATAATAGACACCATAATTTGTGGTAAATGAAAAATGAACAATCATCGTTTCGTGAGGTTGTAACTCGCCATACATAGAAAAAGACTATTTCAGATCCATTAGATGGAGGTGTGTGTAAGTGTAGGTTTAACCATTAGTGTAAAAACATCTTAGTATATTTAGGTTACTGGTTTTGTCACACAATAATTTAATAAAGAAAATATATTGGGTCGATAATGAAAATAAATGAATAGAGTTTGAGAGAATACATTACCTCTTAATCGGGTAACTCGTTTTAATTTATGCTAAAAATATTCCCTGACAATATTTATTCCCAAAGGTAGGATTGAAGTTATAATGGAGGATTTTTTTAAGGATAATTGGGATGATATTTTACTAACATAAATTTCTTGACTTGTGTGAGGAATGGGTATAGGTTATGGACTTTTATAGGGAAGAAAAAATACTCATTTGAACTTTCATGAAACAAGTTAGGTGTGCACATGTTATTACCTGACAAAAGTCATACCATACTAAACAAACATAATAATGGAAGGTTTATTTACGAAATATGGATATCCAAAGGGTTTTAGACAAGTTTCTAGGTCATTTTGGTCCCTTAAATTTTAGTTTAGTCCCCAATTAAGCTTAATTTGGCCTTAATAAAAGTGATTAATTATAATCACTTTTAATAATAATTTTGGTCAAACAATTTATAGGGTATTATTATAATATAAATATTATACTTAATAAAATTTTGTATTTCAAATTTTTTAAATTCAATTCACAAAATTGGAAAATTTAATATTAATGATAATCCTGCATACCGGGTGAAATAATGAGTTTTTAAAGTAGAAAAATTTTCAAAAGTTTTTTAAGATTTTATATTCAATTTCAAAGTTAAATTGATTATAATGAATTAAATTTTATAAATAGATGTAATATTTATCTATTGTGACCTGAAAAAATTTGTAATGTCATTTAACATTAATAACTAATTGAACAAAAGGGTAGTTTTTTTAACTAAAAATCAGTATTTTTCACTATTCATTAAAAAATGTTGTTTCTTAGAAAATATAAAAAATTCACCCTAGGATAATTTAGATATTTTGAATTCAAAATTTTATTTTTTTGAAATTAAATTTTAAATTTTTCTAAAATTATTTTTATTATTAAACATAGTTTATTCAAGAAAACAGTATTTTAAACAAAAGAGGACTTTACCAAAAAGAATAAGATCTTTCATTATCAATATGTTTTTATACAAATAGATTATATAAAATATTTGAAAATTATTTATTACTATATATATAAATAATTTTAATGACTAGGTTATGATTATATCATTTAAATAATTATATATATATATATATATATGTTTCTTAGAAACTTAGTGTTACGTGCATTGTACGCCAAGTAGGAATTGCATGTAATGTATGCTTAATAAAGGATGCATGTAATTCAAGATATGTTGGTATTGTGTGTGAAATGAATGATTAACATAGTTTTTTAATATGTATATAAATATAGAACTATTTATAGTGTCGCGTGAAATGAAAATTTTTGAAAAGATAAATTATTTTGAAAAACACAATTCACAAAATCTTAGATTATTATAGATATGCCAATAAGAACCTAATAATACAAATATATAATTAAATCCCAAGTGAAAACATACAATTTTGTACTATACTATAACAAATGTAAGGAAACCAACAAGTACTAAAAGTTAAAGAGGGAAGCAACCACGAAGCCCAAATTTATCATGCAAACCCATAAAGTAGTAATATACATTTCAATCTCCAACATACTCTAGTTGACTTAAAAATAGTATATATATGTGTGGGTTGATCATAATAGTTTACTTAGTAGGATCCCCCTTGAAGCCTCTAATGAAATAGATATGGAAATCATTCTAAATCATAGTGAACAACAGTGAAACTAACTAATCACCTAAATAGGTATACTAAGTTCCCACCCTCATCTTAGATAACTCTCACCCAGTATTTCATATAAGATAGCCTATAATATAATAATGAAACATTTGGGGTTACCTTCTTCCACTTACCCACTTTTTTTCTACTCTTCCCCCAACGTCACACTTCCTGATCCATCTCTCTCCAAAATAATCAAGACTGAAGACACATAAGATAGGAATCACAACATGCACCTCATGCATCACATCATCACATTATCCTATATCGCATCTCTATGTGGTAATAAGTTAGTTTGTGGGATAATCCATATCCCATATGGAATGTATCGTACAGAAGGTTACATACATCAATCCATCACAACAAAAACCCCAAGTAAGTACCTCAATCCCTCATAGCCTATACACTTCATACCTATGATAATCTTTTGGATACTATATCTAGATATACATGTGTGTCAAATAACCACAAGCCATCATGTCACTCTAAAAACGTATATAAGGAGAAAATAACCATTTTTCATACCAGCACATGTAACTACCAAGTGAATAGAGCGAGACCAGAGGTGGTAGTCGGCCATCCATCCTCCCACCAAGATGTTGGGGAAAACAACCTTCTGAAGTTCACTATGTGTCAGTCACACTAAACAATATGGGTGTGGTAGTGTATGAAATCACATAATATAAAAAATATAATATATATCAGAACAAAATAATAGAAATAACCTAGTCTTAAAATAACCTTAAGTTTCCATCACTCAAACTTCTGGATACCACTGATAATACTAGACATCTAATAAGTAAAAAACTATTTAAAGAGCTATATTAAATTAATTATTTTCAATAAAAATTATCATTACCTTAATTAATTAATTTTCATTAATTAAACATTAGATTTATTATGAATTAAATTACTTTAATCATAAAATTTTAGTCCATGCCCACTATGCATAATCCAAACTGATCCTATAGTTTCTTAAGATTAACATCTTTCTAACACTGTAATTACATCATTACCAATGCCATGGGTTAGGAATTTATTAGATATAATTACATTCCATAATTAAACATAATCATGGAAAACCATCCTAATCTACAACCAAGGGAAAACATATAACCAAGAAAATCTATATGCCTCAAGTAGTGTAGAAATAAATATAAAAAAATATTAAAACCATCTATTTATCATTAAATAGATTTATTTCACTAGGAATCCATCTTTTTCACATCAATGGGTAAGACCATATTCAACTCATTCAATAATATCTAGTGTTATCACTGACACCCACATTCATATCTTGATGTTTATCACCATCATAGGTTTCAACTACCACCACAACTTTCGACTCTCCTTTCCCCATATCACATCATCCATCTTAGGATCAACCATCCCGGACTCAACCATCATGGGCTCATAACATAATCTAAGCCTCCCCACCATATATCACTTCACCATTTCCAGGCCTATCCATCTTAGGATCATCACAAGGTAGGAATAAAACAATCACTTTCAATATATTAATCTTGTTATCCAGCTTTCACAAATAAATAGGCCATCATGGCTCCCAATATAAGACACCCAGGTTTCTAATCTAGACAAAAAAATTAGGCCATTTAAATTACTTTATCAAATAATAAGTTATTATTACATCTTAAATTTTCTAATTCATTATTTAATATTTAAAAATATTGGAAACCCAAAGCATAAAACTTTAACCATTGAATAAATTAATTAAAAATTTAATTTAAACATGCTTCCAAGAATGCATTCTAGGTTCAAAAAAATTTCTATAATTAAAATTCATTAATATTCCTTTAATTGTTTTCATTATACCGAATCAACATGATTCAAATTCTTAAAAATATTCAATCAATACATTTAATTATATATTTAATTAAACATATTATAAACATCATTTTGATTGTTATCATATTACAAAAAACACCAGATTCATCGAACACGGCTCTTTATTCTCTAGACAATTAATTAACAATTAATTATGGCCATATGTTATTTATCATTTTACAACATGAAGAACATTATAATTCATATAATAACATAAAATTATAATAAACATAACATAGGAAACACAATTTCTAGAAAAAAAAATGTAAAACCCTTTTCATGGTAGAAAGAAACCACATGTAATCGTAACAACTGGTTCTTTATTAATCTGATTCAATAATTATTAGGTTAATTTCATTGTCATTCAAAGGGATAAATCATGATAACATTATTATTTCATATAAATATATGAGAATAAATTAATCCCCTACCTCAATGTCATCAATTTTCTTCGAACAAAAATAAACCCACATTGTAGATCTCCATCATCCCACACAAAATATTTTGACTCTAAGGGCATCATTCCACAACCTCACCAAAAAAAATAAGAAAACTATGTCATAATGATAGAGATAAATTACCAAAACATGGAAAAACTAATCAGTGTATCTATATTGAATAACCATGAGAGAAAAGAAAGAACATATCTCTGATCACTACAGACTGAACATGGGAAGACGAGAGTCAATCACTATTGAAGGGATTCCAAAATTCATAAAGAGAGAGCTACTGGCCAAATAGGGTTTGGGAGAAATGTTATAGGGTTTTAGAAAACCAAATTCAATATAACTTTTAAAGGCACCTTTCACAATATTTTTTCATAGAATTAATCCCTTTCATGTCATATATGTATCAATTTTTATGTATTAGTGAAAAACAAATCACCTCATACAATTTTTCCTCGAATTAATTCACCTCTTGAGGCACCCCATGAACCAGCCACACACAAGTTATGATCACCATATTTACAACATCAATTCTCCCTACTCATATATTTTAGTATCTAAACAGTTATATACATTATCTGGGTCTCTTATGAGTATCTTGGTCTTCAGAAATACACAAATGGTTGGACTAGACGGATCTAGGTATGTAACATGTTTTTTATCACAAAATATAACTATATGTGTTTTTATTCTCATACCTCATGATTAATATGATCAAACTAAACATTATTTAAAAATATTACTACTAAATAAACATGGTTTCATACTATGTTTAGGGTGACAAGATTTTTGTTCAATATTATTTTATTACATGCTCAACACACAATATGCATAAATAGGAAATTCCCAAAATATAACTCAGTATTATACCTGATTTATTTAATTTAACCAACTTACACTTTTACCCTTACAGATTATCATTCATAATTTAACAACTACACATGGAATGAGAACATGAATTTATATATCACGAATAATTAATTCAGTATAAAAAATGATATTTCTGCTAGAAAAATAATTGATGAGTGTTATTCATATTGAAGTTATGAAATTTTAAGGGGTTATTACTAAGCATGACTTATATATTCCTAGAATTATAGGATATATAATTAAAATTAATCCTTAAAATAAATTTCTAACACATAATACATACCATGAGAGAAATGTAATGCATAACATAACAACTTGTATGATAATTGAAATATTTATAAGAATAGTTCTAGAACTATTCATTTTATTCTACCAGTATGGAATGTACTTAGGGGATACATGTTTATAAGAATTTTTATAATTAGAAATTACATTCAGTCAAAAAATTCTTGGAATGATTTTATAACAACTCTAAACGTAATGGGAATAGATCATAATGCTACAAACTTCACCAAATGTAATAAAAATCATTCAAAGGAAACAAGATATAGTAGACATATTAATAAAATATCATAGTTTATATAAGGTAATGGTAAAGAAACATATTGTAATTAATCTTATATATTACTCTATATGATAAAGTAGTGTAATTACTTTAATAATAAAAATATAATTCAATAAAAATTATAGTATAGTTGTATAATAATAGGATTACACTCAAGGCCTATAATTGAATTTTTAATGTTACTAATGAAAATATACATATAACTATTTTTGATTTATACCTTGAAATTGATATTATTTCTCCTAAACATACTTATTATATTGTCAAATTATTTGAGCCAAATTACAAGTGGTACTAAATATCAATGTAGTAACTGATCTCCTTGGTCTATATCATATTTAAGTTCTAGTTTCACTATTACTCTACCAATACCATGTAATATTCACTAGTTACTAACTTTGATATCCACACCAACTCTCAACCATCATCTTTGATATCACTCTATCATGACTGAACTCCATTGGTATAACAACCCTGCACTTTATTTCACACTTAAACATAATTTTTACATAAAATTATCACTTGATAAAACATAGAATATAAAGCAGTCTAGTTTCTTTGGGGATTATGGGAATTACATGAAAACATAAAACACGAAATACACATCTTCATTGTAAATGTTTTTTACATGACCATAAAATTCCTTCATACTTAGCATTGCATGGGATAACCTGATGACATACAAAAGAAAAGGGTTAACTATAAATCCCATTAATGGTGTAAAAAATGGCATAATATGAAAAATATAGTAAATTTTAGTAAATAGGCATATAAATAGAGAAAAATAGAATCATGAACATAAAATCATGATATAACATGATTATCATAACATAGAAATGTGGAAACAACATTTAACATGTTATTAGCATGATCTAAGGATCATTACACATATAGCATGAGTAAACCATAATTGAACTTGAATTAGTATGATTAAACCCTCATTGAACTTGAAATATAATTATACTAGTCTTTACCCAATGCATTGGAGAATTATCAGGGCGCACCCTTCTTAATCATTTTATTTCATGCATAAGCATTCCACATGGATCATACAACATGGAATCATTAAAAAACATCATTTATTACATGATAAAGGAATATATAATACATAACTAAAACTATATTATCTATAGGTAAATTTTAAAAAAGGTGAATAACCTTGATAGATAAATGTGAATGGTATTCACTACACAATTACTTTGGCTTGGAAAATCACGGTGCAAATTCGGCAGCATAACAGCGTGACCTAAGAATTTATAAATATGGTTGTTGAGATAGAAAGGGGTATCTCATCATATGTACATGATATTAATAGTAAGGGGTCATATAGAAACACATATAAACATATTTAATTTAATTTAGATGCATAATATAAAAAATAATTTCTTGATGTAAATGAGGAGAGAGAAATCCATTATAGAATTTTGGCATGGTAAAAGGTGTACATGGGAGGATTTAATGAGAGATAAAGGGGTATCTAATTGTTAAAAAATAAGGAGGGGAGTATAGGGGGTGTTTAAAATCATACCCTAAAATTTAATTAAAAATAAAATGGCATAACAACATAATGAAATTTTTTCAAAAATGAGAAAGGAAGAAATCCCTTACTTGCAAGTGTGATCCCAAAGGCTTGGGAGAGGCTTGAGGGGGGATTATTGTGAGTTTGGGGAACCTTGGGAGGATTATATAGATGGTAGTTCTGGGTTTGGTTGATATACAAATGGTTTTAGTGAATTGTAATGGGATATTGAGTGATTTTATATAGGAAAAGAGAGGGAATTCTTTATTATTTTGGTTTTGGACACCACACATTAAACTAATCAAAACCACAAATCACACCATGTTTTTCTCCCATTTTTTTTTCCAAATTGAAATTTAAATCATTATTTTAGAAGTAAAATGGCTGAACATCTGAAAATATTAGGGTTACTTATGTGGAGGTGTGTCACACTCTCAAGAAAATCATTTTAAAATGATAAAATGTTTTATAAGTCTTGGAGGGTCCACTAAGGCTTTTTAAAATAAATAACTAAAAACCTAAAATCACATTATTTTAAAGGTTAAACATATATTGGAAGAACATACCATTTATATAATTTTATTACATCACTATTGGGTCATTATGATGTCATAAAACACATTATATAAATAAACGGTATTTAATTTTTACCCAAAATATTTTCCTATCTCATAAAATTTTGAAAAATTAACCATTGGATAACTTCGATGTCCTGATTCCAAAAATAATATTAATTTTATCTAAATAATTTTCTAAATTTGTAAATTTTTACTTTTTCAATAAAAACAAACATTTATAGAAAATTCACAGGTTTTGAAAAAAAAAAGATTTGAAACCTTAAAAAATTACAATTTTATTCATAAAAATTATATGATTATTTATATTTAATAAAAATTAATTTATTAATAATATTTTATTAAAATATTTTTTAATCTAAAAAAACATTAATCAAAATATATTTCTTAATTGAATATTAACTAAAAATACTATTTTTTATTTAAAAACTATTTACAATGTAACAATAATAAAATGAATGTATATTCTTTAATCTATACAAAAATAATGCACATAATCATAGTGATAGGGAATTGTTACATAACCCCTTATAACACCCGTGTATGACATAAGGGTATGGTGTGCGATGGTGACAGGCTCTTGGGGTGGCGTAGATAACATCGCTCCAGTGATAATCTCTATCAACTTTCACATTTATCATTGGAAGTTTCATTCAAGATTAATGTGTTGATTCTTGGCTTGGGATTGGTAAATAGAGAAGCCCAATAAAGGCACCTCCTTTTCAGGCTCTGACAAATGGGCTTCGTACAGAGCAATTCTACTAGATGAGGCCATTTCTTCCTTTGTCTGAGTAAATTGGATTTGTTAAAGCCCTATATTTATACTAATCATTTGATAACTGTCCAATAGAAATATTAGCAATGGTAAAAAAAATTCATGGTATTTTAAAATAAAAAAACAAAAAACAAATGAATTGCATATGATTTATATAATCATTTAATATAACAATACATTTAATCAGATCAAGATTAATTTTCATTAGTAAATTTTTGGGTCAATACAATATTCCCCCTTAAGAAATTGTTCCCTCAAAATTTCTGTTTCCCACACAAAAATAAATGAGGTCAACTATGCTTCATCAATTCCTCTGATTCTCACGTTGCTTCTTCAAACTTGTGGGTTCTCCACAACACCTTAATGAGGGGAATTGTATTATTCCATTGAACTTTTACCCTACTATCTAATATCTTCAATGAATTCTCTTCACAGGAGAGGTCATTATCCAGTGGTACCACCTCTAGATTGAGTACATGCGAAGGGTCAGGTATTTACTTCCCCAAAAGTGATACATGGAATACATCATGTATTTGAGACAGGTTCACTGGGAGTGATAGTCAATTGGCCACTACACCAATGTGATCAAGGATCTCAAAAGGGCCGATGTACCCAGAACTAAGCTTTACCTTATTCCCAAATCTCATTATGCTCTTCCATGACAATATATGGAGAAGTACCATGTCTCCAATATCTAACTATAGTTTTCGTTGACGATTATCAGCATAGATCATTTGTCGACTTTGAGAAGCATAAATGTGCCGCCAGATGGTCTTAACCCTTTCCACCATTTCTTGGGCCATTTCTGGAACTAGAAGTTTTCACTCCCCAACGTCATCCCAACATGCTGGTTTTTTGAACCTATTCCCATAAAGGGCTTTATAAGGATCCATTTGGATACTTTAGTGGAAACCGTTATTGTAAGAGAACACAACAAGAGGAATATGTTGATCCCATCCTCCTTTCAAGTTTATTGAGCATGATCTCAACATGTCCTCAATTGTTTGGATAGTCCACTCAGTTTATCCATCAGTTTGAGGATGATAAGCCGTACTAAAGTTCAGATCAGTATTCAGAGCATGTTTAAGACTCTTCCAAAACATAAAGGTGAATCTTGCATCTTGATCAGATATAATAGATAGTGGTACTCTATGCGTCATTTCCACTTATCTAATATATATTTGTTCCAGATGATCCAATGAGAAATTTTCTAGAATTTCAATGAAGTGTGCAGTCTTTATTATATGATCCACAACAACCTAGATAACATTGTTTCCTTTGGATGCCTTAGGAAGTCAAGTTAAAATGTCCATGGTGATGTTATCCCATTTCCATGTTGGTATGGGAAATGGTTGCACCATCCCATTAGACTTCTACCTCTTAGCCTTCACCTGTTGACAGACCAGGAACATTGATGTATACTCAGCGAACTTCTTCTTCATGTTATCCCACCAATAATTCTCTCAGAGATCTCGATACATCTTTGTGTTTCATGGATTAATAGAGAAATTTGAACTATGTGCATCATCCAAAAGTTATTTCATTGACTCTAAATTTGATGGAGTGCATAGTCGTGACCCAAATCTCCCAATTCCTTCTTCACTAACATTTAACTCTGAGGATTTACCTTTTCTGATAGTTTCCACTTTCTTTTAAATTCCAACATCAACATTTTGAGCATCCTTTAACCTTTCCAAAAGAGATGGTTGAGAAATAATTTGTGAAAGTATTGATGATGTTCCCTTCTTTAGGATTCCCATGTACATATTCATAAAATCTGAAAATGTTGGATCCTTTTTCATTTATCATCAATGATAGAATCATTTGGTCCATTCTACTTAGAGAATTCACCACCTTGTTTGCTTTCCCAAGGTGGTAATGGATTGAGTATTCATAATATTTTATCAAATATAACCATCTTCATTGGCGCATGTTCAACACTTTCTATGTGAATATATACTTGAGGTGTTTTTGATCCGTGTATATTTTACACTTCTCCCCAAATAAGTAATTTTTCTAAAAAATCAAAGAGAATATTACTTAATCCAACTCCAAATCATGTGTTGGATAGTTTTTCTCATAAAATTTTAATTTCCCTGAAGCATAGACAATTAATTTGTCATTTTTCATCAACACACATCCCATCCCTTCTTCGAAGCGTCACTAAATAGCATAAAAGTTCTCCAATTGTGGGTACTGTGAGAACGGGAATAGTGATAAGCCTCTCTTTCAACTCCTTAAAGCTCTCTTAACATTCATCACTCCAAGGAAACATTACTCCCTTCTGATTTAGCATAGTAAGAGGGTCTGGAAATTGTGATAAATTTCTCACAAATCGATGATAATATATAGTTAACCCCAGAAATCTACAGATATCTATCACTATTATTGGTCGTGTCCATCCATCTATTGTAGCTATCTTGGGGGATCCATAGATATCCCATTACTTGTGATGATAATACCCATGAATGATACTTACTTTAAACATAACTCACACTTTCTATACTTTTCATAGAGCTTCTCCTTTCGCAAGGTCTATAGTACAGTGCTTACATGCTTTTTATGATGCTCCTTGGTTTTGGAGTATATTAGATTATCATCTATAAAGACTACCAAAAATTTGTCGAGGTAATCCATAAATACTCAATTCATCAATTCCATGAATATTTATGGAAAATTGGTGACTCTAAAAGGCATTAATATAAATTCATAGTGCCCGTACCTTGTACAAAAAGTAGTCTTAGGGATATCCTCCTTCTTCGCCCTTACTTGGTAATATCCCGACTGAAAATACACCTTGGAGAAGTATTGTGCTACATGTATCAGATAAAAAAATCATCAATTTAGGGCAGAGGTTACATATTCTTTATCATGATTTTTTTGAGCTCACAATAATCAATGAAAAGGTGCATTGACACATCATTCTTCTTTGCGAGGAGGATCGGTGCACCCCTTGGTGGAGCACTTGGGAATATAAACCCTTTTTCTAGATTCTCATGTAGTTCTTTATTCAGCTCATCAAGCTCCACAACAGTAATTTTATTTGGAGTCTTGTATATTGTAAATTCCCTAGGTATAAGATAAATTGGGAATTCAACATCTTTTCTAGGATGAAGACCAAGAAATTCCTCGGGAAACACTTCAGAAAATTCCCTCACAATAGGCATGTATTCAAGGATAGTTGCTTCCTTAGACCCAATCATCTAAGCAAGATACGTATGCTCATAGGTAATTAATATCCACTCTTTATATGATTGTGGTAAGGAAGATTTATCCTCCTCCATGCACTTGTACAAAATCGGGGGTCAATTTTCCATATAGAGAGTGATTGCCTCCCTTGGAAATTTATGTTGGATCTATATAGGAAAAGTCAATCCATTCCAAGAATTGCATCAAATTCCACCTGAGGGAGTATGATGAGGTTTGATGGGAAGTTAAAACCACAAATTGTGATAGGGGAGGAGTTATATTCATGGGATGCAATGATTTACCCAATTTCCGTTCTCACTAACATCTTTACTTCCATGATTTCTGGTGGTTTTGTGATTGTTCTACTACACATTTGATATAAAAAATAATGCATAGAAGTAGAATCAAAAAGTACATTCAATATTTTTAAATTAATAACTAGCGTATTTCTCACCACTTCATTATCAGGGTTCGCTTCGGCGGTAGTGAAGGAAAAATATTACCCTTACTGCCTTATAGGTTGTTGGTCGCCTCCGAAAACCCTTGTCTTAGGGAAATGGTTTGAAAAGTTCCCTAGTTATTGTTTGTTGAAGCAATGAGGAATGAGTTGAGGTTATAATGGAATTTTCCTCTCCTCGGTCATAGAAAAAGGTTTTTCTTTTCAGTAGTTAATAGCCAAGTGCCCTTTTCTTCCACACATAAACCATTTCCTCATCCCCTTCAATCAATTTCTAGGGTGCTTCCCTCTGCAGCTTTAGAAAGTGGGGTGATGGATTTTCTTAGAACTATTGGATTTATCCATCGGTATGCCAGAATTAAATTCTGCATTAAGCTTCTTGTCCCTATTATGCACCTAAGATTCTCCAATCTCTATTTCTACATTAAGGGAACATCGAACAATTTCCTCATAACTCTCGAAGTCATGGATCACTAGGGCTTTCTGTAGGCTAGGTTTTAGCCCACTAAAGAAGTGATCAACCTTGCATTCAGGGGTAATGAAAAAGCCAGAGGAATGTCGTGAAAACCTTGTAAAGTTTGTCTCATAAGCTATGATGGATTCGTCATCTTTTTTTAGGGAAAGGAATTCCCTTTCAATATTACGTTAGAGGGTTTGGGGAAAATATTTTTCAAAAAACATTTTCTGGAAATCCTTCTATTCCAACGCCTCAATCTCCACCTAAGGCTTCGTATTTTTTATCAATATCCATCATTTATCAGCTTCACCCTCTATATTATAAGCAGTGAGAATAAATTTCTCTTGTTCATAAAATTTAAGAATGATGAAGATCTTCTCAATGGAATTGATCCATTGTTCGGTGATTGAGGGATCAAATGATCCATTAAAATTTGGAGGCCTTTGTCTCATGATGCTCTTTATTATGTCTATTTCTTTCTTAGGTGGGCTGGATGTTCCTCTTGTCTCATGATTTTATTCAAAACATGAGTTATCTTAGAGAGTATCATGACAAGGTTTTCGAATCTCACTCCCATACGATTGGGCATCTCATTAGAACAGTAATCACATTGATCTTCACAACGGTTATTAGACTGAGTCCTCCTGTTACAGTCCATTGACTAGAATAAAACAAAATTTAGGGGTAACACATAAAGGTGAATCCAATTGAAAAAAATGGATAACTTATAACTTATATTTATTTATTTAACTTATCTATTTTATCGATGATCTACTTCCCAAAAAATATTCTTAGGGAAGTTTTTTTAGTTCCCTTAATAATGGTTCATACTAAGATTATGAATTTACGAAATAATATCCCCTAGGAGTTTCCTAACCAAGATCTCATCAAGGCCTATTCTCATGCACCTGTTCCCGTTCGAGTTTAGCTCAAAGTGGTGTTTTCAAGTTTTACCCCTAGATATATTTTTTCCAGAGCCGCCTCTACCTATTTGTATCCATATTGGGATGTATTTTCTTGGTAAACCGCTTACTCAATACTCAACAAAATTTAGGGGTGTTTTTATTATACTTAGTCATATCCGTAAGGCTTTCAGTAGGGTTTTCTAATCCAAATCCAAAAAATAACTAATCCAATACTCTAATACCAACAATAACAACCCTTCTCTTTATTTAACACTTAAACATAATTTGTTACATACACTTTTTACTTGATACAACATAGAGGATCGAGAGGCCTGTTGTCTTTAGGTCTTATGAACATTACAAAACAACTTAAAACCTGAAATACACATCTATATTTAAAACTTCTTTTACATGACCACAACATTTTATCGAACATAGCATTACATGGGATAACCTGAGGATATTTATAAGAAAATAGAGAGATATAAAGCCTGGTAAGGTAGAAAACAAGGAATAAAATGAAGAATATAGTACATGTTAGGCAATAGGAATATCAATGGAGCACAAGAGAAAAAAGAACATAAAGGAATGATATAGCATCATTTGTATAACATGGAAATGTGGCAACAAAATTTAACATGATTTTAGCATGATCCAAGGCTCATTGCACATGGAGTATGAATAAACCCTCATTTCACTTGAATTATCTTGATTAAACCCTCATTGAACTTGACGTATCATGATACAAATTTTTAACCAATGCATTGGAGCGTTATCGTGACACACCCTTATTAATCATTTCATTTTATGCATAAGCATTCCACATGGATCCTACAACATGGAATCATTCAACAACATAATTTATTCTATGATAATAAAATGAGAAATACATACCTGAAACTGTATAATTGATTATTAAATATGTATAAGGGTGAATACACTTGATAGAGAAATGGGCATGTTATTTACTACACAATGACTTTGGCTTGGAAAATCATAGTGAAAATTCGGCAGCTGAAAGGTGCTGTCGTGGGAGCCCTCAAATGATTAGTGGTTTTTGGGTACTTAGGTGCAACAAAGTGGCAGACCAAGGTCATCTCCCAAAATAGGAAGTAAATTAAATAAACTTATTAAAGGTATTCTAAAAATAAAATAGAATAGAATTAAAACACTACATGAAAGGATAAGGTTTATTATCATTTATAAAACATGAAGAATATTTTTGGAAGAAGATTGTATTTTTTTGTTTTTAATTGTGAAATTAAGTTTGATTAAAAAGACACAATAAGGAGAAGTTTTTTTTAGAAAATAGTTTAAAAGGTGTAATCGATCTAACTCTACCTCTTCATTTACTTATTAATCAATATATTTTAAATTAATATCCACTTAATTATGATCCCCTAATTTGTGAACCCTCAAACCCTATGAGAGTTAACTTAACCACAAAGATGAAATTACTTAAACCCTAGGGTAGCTTCGGAACACGCAATCCTAGAACCCTACTTTGATTGTTGTTATAAGTTTAACATATGGTCAGTGGTTAATTAGATAAAATATCCATTTTAGAAATGATGATGAATTGTGTTTAGGGAATATATTTGAACTCTACAAATTTATCCCATGTGGTCTTGTATTACCGTTTAAGATCGGGCTCTCACAATTTATACAAAATTTCAACTTCACGTGTTTTTGTGTTAATTGTTCAATTGGTTGATTAGTTTATTATAATTTAAAAACACAATTCACTGATCATATTAAGTGAATTAAAGTAGCTCAATGATTCAAAATTACTAAATGAAGAGGGTAGAAGAGAGATTGATCACTAATAAAACTACTCTTCCATGGGTGGTGTGGTCATCGTGGAGACGTTTTGTATGAGCAAGGATTGAAAGGGAATAACCCAATATCATCTCCACTTTTGATTCCAACCCAATTAGGAAGATTAAGAGAAGAAAAAAAATGTAAGATCATAGAAGATAAATTGAAGTAAAATTCAAGATACAAACATAAAAGAAAAGAAATACAAAGAGAAGGTTGGAGAGGATAGCCATTTTGGATGAGAGGTTTGCACATTCCTTACTTCTTCCAAGAGTTGTGAGGGGATCCCAAGAGACACCCCTTTGGACACACCTTCCCAAAGCCTCCACCATCCCTCCCAAACAGTGAAAACATCCACTAAATAGTTTTGGGGAGGACTAGGGTTGAAAACAATTATTAAATGTGAAAGGGAAATTCAAAAAAATAATTTAATCCCACTTTCACTGCTTAGTTGACCTTCAAAACGTGTGAATTGTCCAACTTTCTAGAAGTATGTTTTCTATATAATCATATCCCCGAGCATCCCTCAACATTTGGGCCCAATCCAAGCCTGGATGAAGAAGTTACGGCCCAAATGGGGAAGTGATGTCCAATCTGGATAGTTCAGTCCATCTTTGTCTTTGTGGCCCATTTACTCTACTCAAATGCCCGATCCAGCTCACATGTCCTAAATAGAATTTGTATCCCATTAAATCACAAACACAATTAAAAAAAATTATGTCAAAATAATTTTCAGAAAAATATTGATGCCTGAAATACTACAGTAAATTTTTAAAGGGTAAACCCGGAATTTCCATCAAATTTGCAAATGAATGATCTAATCCAAAATATTTCATAATTAAACATATTTAGCATAATATGAGGAAATTATATCATCTATTATCCATAAAATATTAAATAAAATTGTGTTTTATGAACTCCACAACACTTACCCTTTTGCACTCCTAGGAAAAACCTCATATCAAGTAAACATCAATATCAAATCAAAACAAATTATAAAACACATGTCCTTGAGATCCAACAATTACAAACCAAGAAATAAAATATATCATGCCTAATAAAAACATTATTTTAATTTCTTCATTTATATCATTCAATATATTTCCACTTCATTTATCCTCCCATGCACAAAATACTTACCTCACTTGAATTTTCTCTTATCACACAAATGTCAGTTTTTAGCAATGTCTTTCCCATCTAAACTCATACAAGGGTCACGATAGGCTTAATAAATTCCTACATTTCCACCCTATTGAGTCGAGGACATATTTTTATCATGAGGAATTTTCGGGTTTTTCTATGGCTATTGGTTGGTAGGATTTAGATATGAAAAACTCAGAGGCTGAATGAGGAGGGCTTGACCCTTTTTGAAGAAAAATTGCATTAATCTAATTTTCACTTAAATATGGTCTCCTAATTAACCACATTATCATCAATTCAGATCCATCATCATGAAATGTCATGGAATGTTTACACCATTCATCATTCCAGCAACAAAAATTTCAATCTTCTCCAAAATAGTTTTTCGTGAATGGTCCCGAGATTCACAACATTCTTTATTTTTAGAAGCTCCTGAAAGGCACAACGTCACCTGTCATGACTGCTCTAGAAAAGGCACAGCTTCAATTGTCATGAATGCTCCAAAAAAGGGACAACTTTCAATAGAATGGTTTTTTCGAAAACAAACACATCTCTTTAGAATTTAAATTTCCACCCAAAATATCATATAATGTCGTAGCACAACATAAGATAGCTTCCCCCATACTTATATTCAACTAGATTATGAAATTCCACATCAAGAGTTGGTTGGTTAGGGAAAATTGGCTTGTAATGTGGCTAACCTAATAGTTTGTTCATGGATTATAAGGGCTAAAAGGATTAAATGTTCAAGGTAGACCATTATAAAAAAAGGATTCTTTGAAATAGGGGGTTTAATACCAAAAAAATGCCTCAATAATTTAAACATAAGTACCTAAAACCCTCAAGTTTTGATAGGAATAAATCAAATTCTAGTTAAATCATGCATGTTTTGGTTCTCTCATGAAGTGAGGTGAATGTGAAGAATATAAAAAGAATGGTTCAAAAGCCTCACAGGAAATTGATTTCAAATATAAAGATAGTGAGATGTGTCATGGGATTTAAAATTCAATGTACTTTTCATGAAATTACTAAATATTTGAACTTGAAACAAATTCATTTTCAGCATTCATTTAAGCTCAGTTTCAATGGATAAATTGTTTAACTTATTGACATGGATTTAAAATGGTGATGAGAATCATTTCAGCTCCAATATTTCAAAAACACGCAAAAAAATTAAAAATAAACACACAAAATTTTAAAAGGACACATTTTTTTAAAAAATCATTGAAAAATAAGAAAACAATTAAAATTACTAAACTAAAAGGTTCCCTCCCCCACACATAAAATTTTGCATTGTACTCTATGTGAACCCATTAGATGATATATGCACGTGAAATGCAGAATTTTGAATAGGACAATTTATATTAAAGTGAACAGGATAGGAACAGCCTGCTATGCTCAAGTGATGATGGGGACATGTAGTGTGATGAAATCCCCTGCATCAGTAGGAAGTCCCTTAATGTATCTCTTCAAACGATTCATGTTAACTGTAAAGCTTCTTCCTGTGTCCGATTCTATGATTTCCATTGCACCATAAGGAAAAACATTAGTCACAACAAAAGGACCTAACCACCTAGAACACAACTTACCAGGCATCGTCTTCTGTCGTGAACTGTAGAGAAGGACTTTCTCTCCAACATGAAACTCCCTTTGTCAGATCATTTTGTCATGAGATACTTTGGATCGTTCCTCATAGATCCTTCAGTTCTCATGTGATGTCAATCGAATCTCTTCATGATCTAAAATTTGCAGCTTCCTTTGGATTCCAGCTTGGGCCAAATCCATGTTGCATTTCTTTATAGCCCAATAATCCTGATGCTCGACTTCCACGGGAAGATGAAAGGCATTCCCAAAGACAATACGAAATGGGGACATAACAATGGGAGTTTTGTATGATGTTTTATATGCCCATAGCGCATTATCTATGTGCTTGATCCAATCCTTCATATTTGGCTACATGGTTTTCTCTAAAATTTGTTTCAACTCATGATTTGAAACCTCAGCCAGTCCATTTGTTTGGGGGTGGTATGGGGTTGATGTTTTGTGTGTCACCCCATACTTCTGAAGGAGGGAAGCAAAATTTTGATTACAGAAGTGTGCCCCTTGGTCACTGATGATGGCCTTAGGTACTCCAACCCTGAAAAATATTTGCGCTTTGACAAATTCCACAACAACATGATAATCTTCTATCCTGGTGGCCTTATCCTCAACCCATTTACTCACATAATCAATTGCAACCAAAATGTACAAAAAACTGAAGTAAATAGGAAAAGGACCTATAAAATCGATGCCCCATACTTCAAAAATCTCACAGAATATTATGGGTTGTTGGAGAATCTCATGTCTCCTAGAAATGTTCCCAGTGTGTCAGCAATGAGAGCATGACTTAAAAAACACATGGGCATCATGGAATAAGCTAGGCCAATATAATCAGTAGTCCAAAACTTTCCTAGCTGTCTGTTGGTGTCCAAAGTGTCCACCATAAGCAAGTGTATGAAAAAATTGTAGAACAGACTCAAACTCATGATTACGAACACACCTTTTAATAACTTAGTCACTACACATGCACCATAAGTAAAGATCATCCCAAAAATAAAACCTAGACTCACTCTTTAACTTCTGGACTTGATGTTTCTTTAAATTTTCATGGATTTCAGATGCAACAAGGTAGTTCATTAAATCTGCATACTAGGGATGCATACCTAAGACGGAATAAAGATTCTCATCAGGGAAAGTGTCCCGAAGTGGTACCTGGTCCAAGATGTCATCCTCTAGTGTGCGAGTAATCCTACTCATGTGGTCTTCCACTAGGTTTTCTAACCCCTTTCTTCCTTTATCTTAATTTCAAATTCATGAAGAAGGAGCATCCATCGGATTAGCCTGGGCTTTGCATCTGGCTTCTTCTAGAGCTACCTCGGAGCTGCATGGTCAGAAAAAACAACTACTTTAGAGCCTAATAAATATGAATGGAATTTATCTAAAGATAATATAATAGAAAGAAACTCATTTTCCATGGTTTTGTAGTTTTATTAGGTTTAATCCAGTTTCCTCAATGCATAGGAAATCACATGTGAACGTCCCTACACCCTCGGAGATAAGACCGCTCCAACCGTGAAGTTGGAGGCATCACACATATGCTCAAAAGGAATCTCCCACCATATGGACTGTATGATCGGTGGAGTGGTTAGACACTTCTATATCTCATCAATGGAAGGCCTGCAAGAATCATCAAACACAAAATCAGAATCCTTTTGATGTAATCGTGACATAGTAATAGCAATATTACTAAAATCTTTGATGAAGCACCGAAAAAATCCTGCATGACATAAGAAAGATCTAACATCATGCACAAATGAAGGATATAGTAAAGATTAAATAATATCTACCTTAGATCTATCAACCTCTATCTCATGTTTTGACACTACATGCCCTTAGATAATGCCATGCTCTACCATGAAATGACACTTTTCAAAGTTCAAGACCAGATTCTTCTCAATACAACGATTCAACACCTTTCCCAAACCACTAAGACATTCATCAAATGAATACCCATACACTATAAAATCATCTATGAATACCTCCATGCAGGTTTCAAAAAAATCAGAAAAAATACTCACCATGCATCTCTGGAAGGTACATGGGGCATTGAAAAGTTCAAATTACATCATCTGGTAGGAAAATGTGTCGAAGGGGTAGGTAAATGTAGTTTTCTCTTAATCCTAAAGAGCTATAAAAACCTGAAAATATCTAGAAAATCCATCCAATAAACAATAGGGTGTCTTCCCATCTAGTCTCTCAAGCATCTAACCAATAAATGGAAGGAGGAAATGGTCTTTGTGATTGGACTGGTTTAGTTTCCTATAATCGATACACACACACGAACTATTTTGTACCATCATCGGAACTAAATCCTCTTTATCATTTTTTACAACTGTAACACCACTTTTCGTATGCACAACCATAACAGGATTCACCCACTGGGAATCTAAAATGGGATAGATTATACCTACCTCGAGGAATTTTTCAACCTCATTTTTAACATCCTCCAAAAGTGTTGGATTGAGTCTCCTTTGTGGCTGCCTAAATGGTTTATCCCCATCCTCCAAAATAATCCTATGCATGAAAATGGAGGGGATAATAACTGATATGTCATCCATGGTCCACCAAATTTCCCTGATGTTCTCCCTAAAAATATTCAAAAGTTTTTCTTCATGTTCAAAAGGGAGATTGTTTGCAATGATAACATGTAATTTCTCACCACTTAATAAGTATGAGTATTTTAGATTTTGTGGCAACGGATTGAGTTCCAGTGTAGGGGGTGGTGTATGGATGGAGACATATAAGGAAATTAAATATGTGCTCAAAGAGAATCAGTATCAGAATATACATCATCAAAATAAGAGAATAAATCATCAAATCCATCAGCATACTCAACAGCCATGTCATAATTAGAGTTTAGATGATCAAAATCAGAATATGACACCATTCCAAAATCAAATCTAAGAGAGTCTTGTGCATTAGAAAAAGTTGTGGAAGTACTCTTAGACATCAAACTATAACTAATACTCATAATCTTCCTAAGCATAGAATAATAAAATTCCCTGGGGTTTTTATTTGGTGGTTCAAAATGGGAGATAAAAATTGAAGAATGATCCTATGAGGGGTACTTCATGGAATCCATAACATTAAATATCACAAATTTATCCCCAAATTCAATGAAAAGTGTATGATCATTAACATTTATGACTGTTTTTGCAATTTTGAGGATGGTTCTACCTAAGATAATGGGGAATGAGAACTTACCTGATCATCCTCCATGTTAAGCACATAGAAATCTGCTGGAAATATCATTTCTCTTACTCGGACAAGTACATCCTCAAGGACTCCCGCTGGATATGTCGTAGCTCTATTCACCAACTACAATACTACTCTCATCGGTTTCATCTCACCAACCTGCAAAGAGGAGAATACCGAGTGAGGCATCGCATTTATGGAAGCTCCCAAATCACAAAGTGCATCATAAAAGTGAAACTCTCCTATGGAGCATGGTATGGTTAATGTCCCTGGATCCTTTCACTTTGTAGGCACTACTAGAGTTGGTGTAATGAGTGCAGAAACATTCCTTCCAAATTTTATCCTCTTATTTCTCGTGATCCCTCTTTGATTGGTACAATGTTCTTTTAAGAATTTCACATAGCTTGGGATGTTATTGATGGCTTCATGTAAAGGGATGTTGATCTCCAGATGCTTGAATATATCTAAAACTTCTTTTTTGCATCACCTCCTCAGCAAACTTTTTGATTTGTACAACCCTATTTGGAAATGGAAGGGGTTTAGGAGGAACATCATCAATCTTTTTCTTACCTTTATCTTTCTCCTTGTATTTCTCATCAATTGGTATAGAATGTGGCTTCTCTAGATTTGAGGGAAATTCTGATGGAATTATATGTGCAGATGTACCTGTTGTTTGATTCCCAATTCTCAATGTGATGGCGTTGAAATTCCCCTTGGGATTTGGAGTAGTTTGGGATGTTAGATTACTAGAATTCTTACTTACTAGTTCATAGAGGGAAGTGGAAATCTGGCTCATTTGATTATTTAACTCCCTCAGCTCTGAACCTTGACTCCTCAGCTCATTCTGTTGATTAAGAACAAATTGCTTCAAAAGGTAAACAGTGTTAGAATCTACCTTGGGTGGGGGATTCCCATGTTGTTGTCTTGTTGATGATTGGACTTCAAATATCCTTTAGGGTTGTTGGAAACCCTGCTGGTAAGGTGGAGGATTCTAGTAAAGTGGAGGATGCTTGATGTTTTGTTGAAAAGGGGTCCTTTGTTGTTGACCAGAGTCATACCTCATGTCTGATTGATCCTTCCACCCTTGGTTATATGTTGGAGAAAATGAATCAATCTTCTTTTGGGGGTATGTCTTTTGTTTCAGCTGAAATGGTCTCCCAAGGAATACTGTTGTGCAATCCTCTATCTCTTGAAGTTGTGGGAAACAGTCAGTTGGGTGGCTTGTCTCGGTGCAAATGCAACAAGGCCTTTAAGGAGGGGGTTGGGATGTCTTTTGTGCCAAAGCGAACTTCCTCACCATAGTTTTCAATTCTTCTAACTTGGTATCAATCAAATGACTCTCAAGAGAAGAAGGACTTACCTGATGTACTCCACTAACATGTGGTGTACCTCGATCACCAAATTGTTGGGAGTTTTGGGCCATTTTGCTGATGAATTCACGTGAAGCTACTGGTGTATTTTACACCAATGGTTCTCTAGCCTCGGCATCCACCATAATCGTCTCCATAGGTGTGATTATTTCATACAAGTATTGGATAAGGAGTTGGTCACTGATTTAGTGATGTGGGAAACTTGGACACAACTTCTTGAATCGCTCCTAGTATATATAAATTGACTCCCCTTGGGCTTTATTAATCCCTGATATCTCCTTATGAATGGAAGTGGTCCTTCATTCTGGAAAAAATATCTATAAGAAAAGATGTTTCAAATTGTTCAAACAAGTTACATCTTCAGGTTGTAGATAATACATCCAGTCTTTCGCAGCTCCATCAAGTGAGAATGGGAATGCTCTTAGTTTGATTTGATCTTCAAAAAAAAATTGGTTAAAGGGTTGAGAAAACCACATTAAATTCATTCAAATGTTTGTTTCGATCCTCTCTAGATAATCTATGAAACTTTTGAAGAATATGAATTAACCCAGATTTCAGTTTAAAGTCTGATTCGAGATTCGGGTATGCAATACAATTTGGTTGATAGTTAATATCTGGGGCAGTGAATTATTGAATATTTTTATTGAGTTCATTTCAATTATTTTCAGCCATTAGTTCTTGTTTTATTTTTTAATTCTATGTGTTTCCAATTTCAATGTTTCTGGAGTGGATAAATTCTCCAACTGTTTGAATGTTGAAACTTCCCGTAGACTGAGAATGTCTGATTCAAGTCCTAAGAATGCGTTCAATCTCAGATTCAAGATCTAATAGATCTTCGAGATTAGTTTGTGTCATAAATCAAATAAAAATGAAAATAATTAAGGTGGACCATAGTAAAATAAAAATCAGAAGTTTGATTTGATGGTCCAAAAACAAGTAGAAGAAAATAAAAGAAGAAGAAAAAAATCAGATTGGGTAACAAAGGAAGAAAGAAGAGAGAAAGAGAATAAAATTTAAAATAAAATATATACCTCTAATTGGTTGAATAATTACTTGTCTCCCCAGAAACAGAACCAATTTTAATATTTCTGTTGTGGGCGCCCTCAAATGATTAGTGGTTTTTGGGTACTTAGGTGCAGCAGAGTGGCTGACCAAGGTCATCTCTCAAAAGAGGAAGTAAATTAAAACAACTTCTTCAAGGTATTCTATAAATAAAATAGAATAGAATTAAAAAACTACTATAAATTATGGAGGGTTTTTATCATTTATAAAACTTGAAGAAGTTTCCCGGGAGAAGATTTCATTTTTTTGTTTTTAATTTTGAAATGAAGTTTGATTTAAAAGAAGCAACAAGAAGATGTTTTTTTAGAAAATATTTTAAAATTCATCATCGATCTAACTATACCTATTAATTTACATATTAATCATTATAATTTAAATCAACATCCACTTAATTATTATCCCCTAATTTGTTAACCCTCGAACCCTACAAGAGTTAACTTAACCACAAAGATGAAATTACTTAAACCCTAGGCTAGCTTCGGAACACGTAATCGCAGCACCCTACATTGATTGTTGTTCTAAAATTAGCTTATGGTGAGTGGTTAATTAGATAACATATACATTCTAGAAATGATGATGAATTGTTTTTAGGGATTATATTTGAACTCTATAATTTATCATGTGTGGTCTTGTATTACTGATTAAGATCGCGTTCTCACAATTTACACAAAATTTCGACCTCGCGTGTTTTTGTGTAAATTGTTAAATTGCTTGATTAGTTTCTTATAATTTTAAAACACAATTAATGGATCATATTAAGTTAATTACAGTATCTCAATGATTCAAAATAATTAAATGAAGAGGGTAGAAGATAGATTGATCACTAAGAAAACTACTCTTCCATGGGTGGTGTGGTCATCGTGGAGACATTTTGAATGAGCAAGGATTGAAAGGGTAGAACCCACTCTCATGTCCACTATTTATTCCAAACCAATTAGGAAGATTAATAGATGATGAAAATGGAAGAACACAGAAGATTAATTGAAGAAAAATTCAAGATACAAACATGAAAGAAATGAAATACAAAGAGAAGGTGGGAGACGATATCCTTTTTGGAAGAAAGGTTTTCACAAGCCTTACTTATTCCAAGAGTTGTGTGGGGATTCCAAGAGACACCATTTTAGATAAGCCTTCCTAAATCCTTGAAAATCCTTCCCAAAGAGTGAAAAAATCCTCTAAATAGAGTTGGGGAGGGATGGGGTTACAAAACTTTATTAAATTTGAAAGGAAAATTCGGACAAATATTTTAATCCCACTTGCACTGCACAGTTGACCTTAAAAATGTGTGAATTTTCCATCCTTCTAGATGGATTCTTTATTCTTAATCATATCCCTGAGGTCCCTCAACTTTTGGGGCCAATCCAAGCCCTGATGAAGATGATATGGCCCAAATGGGGATGTGATGTCCAATCTGGATAGTTCAGTCCATCTTTGTCTTCGTGGACTATTTACTCCACTCAAATTCACGATCCAGCTCACATGTCCTGAATAGAATATGAATCCCATTAAATTAGGAACACAATTACAAAATTTCAGTCAAAATAATTTACAGAAAAATATTTATGCCTGAAATACTACAGTGAATTTTAAAAGGGTAAAATTAGAATTTTCAGCAAATTTGCAAATGAATGGTCTTATCCCAAATATTTCATAATTGAACATATTTATCATAATTTGAGGAAATTATATCATCTATAATCAATAAAATATTCAATAAAATTGGGTTTTATAAGTAGCATAATGATATGACATAAGAATTCATAAAAATGGTTAATGAGAGAGAAATGGGTATCTTATAATATGTACCTAAAATAAATAGTAAGGGGTTATATAGATACATTTCCCAACATATTTAATGGAATTTAGTTGAATAGTATAAAATAATTCCTTGAATGTAAATGAGAGGGAAATCCACTACAGAATTTTGGCATGGTAACAGGTGTATATGGGAGGAATTAATGAGAGATAAATGGGTCTCTCATCATTAAAACATCTGGAGGGAAGTATAGGGTAGGTGTTAAATCACACCCCAACACTTTTAATTGAAATTAAAAGGTCCTAAAAACATATATAAATTTGGAAAAATCAGAAAATAATAAATTCATTACTTGGAAGTGTGATCTCAAAGGCTTGGGAGAGGCTTGAGAGGGGCTTCTTGGGAGTTTGGGGCACCTTGGGAGGATTCTAGAGATAGGAGGTCAGGGGTTGGTCGAGATCCAAATGGTTTGAGTGAATAGGAATGTGATATTGAGTGATTTTATATAGGAAAGGTGAGCTAATACATTATTATTTAGGTTTTGGACACCACACATTAAACTAATAAAAACCACAAACCATACCATGGTTTTTGCCCATGGTTTTTGCCAAATTGGAATTTAAAAAATTATTTTATAAAGAAAATGGCCGAACTTGTGAAAACATTGGGCTTTATTTTATGGAGGTGAGTCACACTATCAGGAAAATTTGAATTTTAACTTTTAAAATAAAAACCGACATTTATCCAAAATTCACGGGTTTTGACAAAAACATCATTCAAACCTTAATAAAAATTAAAATTGTATTTATAAAAATTATACGATCAGTTATATTTAATAAAATGTAATTTAGTAATAATACTTTATTAATATATTATTTAATTTAAAAAACCATTAATTTATCAAAATTGATCTCTTAATTTAATATTAACAGAAAATACTATTTGTTCTTTAAAAACAATTAACAAAGTGAAAATAACAAAATGAATGTATATTATTTATTCTATACAAAAATAATGCACATAATAATAGTGCAGGGCATTTTTACATAACCCCTTATAACACCCACATATGACCTAATGGTAAGGTGTGCGGTGGTGACCGACTCTTGTGGTGGCTCAGATAACGTTGCTCGGGTGGTAATCTCTATCAACTTTCAATTCTCCCAAAGGTAGTTCCATTCAAAAATAACATGTTAAATCTCAGATTGGGCATGGTCAAGAGAAAATCCCAATGATTCCAGCTCTTTCGGAGCTCTAAAAAATGGTATTTGTATGGATAAATTCTACTGGATGAGGCCATCACTTCCTTTGTCTGAGTAAACTAGATTTGTTAAAGCCTTATATTTATAGTAATCATGTGATAATTGTTCAACAACTATATTTGCAATAGTAAAAATTATTAATAGTATTTTAAATTCCAAAAACATAAAACAAAAGAAGTGCATATGTTTTATATAACCATTTTACATGATAATACATTTAAACAGATCAAGATGAATTTTCATTGGTAAATGTTTGGGTTATTATAAGTAGTACACCTTATGGGTAGGAAATGAAGATAATGAGTGAACCATGATTCCTACCTCTAATAGGCCCTAGGTTAGTGACTAGAACCAAGGTTATAATCCAAAAATATGGTGGTAATTGCCCTCAAAAAATATTTAAATACAATAGATAAGGGGATTTCCACAAATCAACATCAACATAACTTTTAAAACTCATAAATAAAATATCATAATCTAAATGATACTAACCAGTCAAAAGTTAACTAATATAAAAATACAAAAACCCTCTAAATATCAAATACACCTAAAAAATTAATCCAATATACCCAAAAAATAAACCTCAAGATATAGTTGTAGAAATCTATCACTTATCATCCCATTATGATCGTAGTTTAGGGGTTAAAGGTGTTCAGTGGAGTCTTGGATATGGATCTGAGGAGGTTGGATATGTGAAGTATGGATTCATGACATGAGTTTATGATTAAAAACATGTGTGTCTCGTTGATCATATATTGTTTTGGGTGATTATTTTAGTGCAGAAATAACTCACTACATGAAAGGAATAATCACAACATGAATTAAAATGAGCATAAGAACCACGAACTTCTAATGAAGCTCACCATGTTAGAGTTTTAAGTAAATTCATGGCTTAAATTGGTTTTAAAACATAAATTTTTAGGCCTAATAATAATTAAAATAATTAATATGTAATCCATTAATTGAATGAGGTGAGTTTTATCCAATTTGTAAACAAGTGGTTCATCAAAATTCTCTCAATGAGATCTCATTAATCCCTTTTTGGAAACATCCAATGCGATTTGGAGGAATATTTCTATCCCATTTCATTCTTTATTGAAACATGGGTTACATAGAATTATCATTGGAAATATAAGGTAAGTTATTATCTTATTACCTTTTTTCATTTCATTCTTCTTGTTGGAATACACATGGATGATGTTTTTCTAGTTTGGGAAGCATTTGGGCTATATTTTAATGATCATTTAGTGTAATCTAGGTTGTTTTAAGGTTTTTTTCATATGGATATTGTTTTTGGGTAGTTTCTACTTCATCTTGTTGTGCAAAAATAATCAAAAGGCTTCCTTGAGTCAGGGGTCCTTATTCTCACATTTTTTTGTTCATGTGTGGGGATTTCATAATTTTCCTTCTTTAAGTGGATAATAAGGGTTATATTAATAAATATAATAAATTATATAATAAAAAATTATTGAAAATGGGAATAAATAATTTTTTTTAATTTTTTGATGGCATTTTAAATGATTATGCATAATTTTTTTCCTTTTCTAAAAATCAAGGCTATTGGGATCCTAGGTTAAGATGTAGTTGATGTGGTCCTGATATCCTCGTTATGATTTTTGTTTGATTCCACCATGAATAAGAAAGATAAGAATATATATATATAGCTAATGAATCGGTTTCCCATAGATATCTGGTATGTTTCATAATATAAATTCCAAATAGTGAAGTGAAGTAATGTAATCCCTTGAGAATAATTTTTCGAATTCAGGATGTGACTCTATGTGTGGTTATACAAGTTATGTTGACTTATTTCAGGAGGCCAATTTTTTGGTGTTGTTAGTGACTAGATAGGATATAAAATAAGTGGGGTAAGTGATGAAATGGTTTTTTTCTTGGGATGTGATGTAGGAAGTTGGGTAATGGTGGTGATGTGGGATGGCTATGACATGTGGTTATTGTGGTGAGATGGATTGATTGTGTGTGGTGTGGAAGCAGAAAAATGAATTGAGATGGGAGATCTCTTATGTGGTGTGTTTTATTTGATCAATTGTCTATGGAATAAACTATAATTCTATAACATAATTCTATGGTTTGGAAAATAAATAATAATGGTCAGGATTTTTAATGTGGTATTTTTCTTAAATAATATAAATGAAAAATGTAGGGGTTATGTAAATTTGGAATGAAATTCTTTACTAAATAGAAGTTACTAGAAAATTTTTAATCATTAAAATGGAGTAATATATAATTTAATGTGGTATTTTGTTCATTTTAGTGGTGGTTGTGTGGTCTGATTCATTTTGGGGTGGAAATATTCACATTATATGTTGTGTGGTGTAATGGAAATGTTGAAGTATATACTAGTAAAGTTTATGTTAACCCATAGCTTGAGTATTTTATTCTATGTATGTATTTATTAGGTATTTTATGTTATTTATATATTCATCCCACCCTAGTTGTATAAAAATACCAACTCTGAATGTTTTGGTGTCCTTGGTGTTTTTTCCAACATCCAAAATAGTAGTGATGTATATTGCTAGCTACCACCTCTTCACTTATCTTCCTTCAGTATGAATGATAATGGATACTATTGGAGATTACCCAAATGTGATTAGGATTTGATAAGTGGTGGGGTTTATACGTGGTAGGAGGAGGGAATAATGTTTATTTCCTTCACATTCATGATACCCTACTATGCAGGTTATGTGATGTGATTGTGATGTGATGTGACGACGTTCTGGTGTGATATGACAATGACTAATTCTAGCTTTTCATGATAGACCTTGAGATGGTTGGTAGGTTGGGATAGTTCTCAACCTTCATCATAGATGAATTATTATGTGATTTTATGTGTATAAAAGGGATGAGAGATTGGTAAATTTTACTTTGGGGCATGAATGAAAGAAATCAGTAGGGAAGAGATAGCAGGGTTCCTTTGTTATTTTTTTATACAATGTTACTCTATTGGATGCACAATTTAGTGATAAGGCCATGGTGAGGACAAGTTTGTTTAGATGACCAGTTTAGGTGTTTTTTGGTTCTTCTATTTATTCACTATAACATTGGTATTATGCTTTGAAATCATAAATGAGACTTTGGGTATGATCCTACTGAGTATTCATGGTTTGATCACCCTATGAATATAAACGATTTTTAAGGTTTCCAAGAGGCCTATGAGGACTCATCTATATATTAATAGCTTGATCTTTGGTGTTTCTATTAAGTAGCTTCTATAGGACTTTTCTTTTGGAATTTACTTATATATCATTATTATATATTTTGATAATGTTCATACATCATGGGATGGTTTTGGGTTCATTTTTATATTTTATAATAGATTTTTTAGTGGTCATTTATCCTATATCTCAATCATATGCTAATTTGGAGGGTAATTTCCACCATGTGTGAGATTTTTAGACCCTCAATAATTGTTTCCAAATTAGGGCCTACTATAGGTGGGACTCATGGGGTCGTTATCTCTCTTCCTTAATTACTGACCCTGGAGGGTGTGCCTTTGGAGGGAGTGGGTAATGAAAGAGTGGTATCAAAGGTTTTATTTCAAAGGTATGATGGATTATGGTGTTAGTAATAAAATGCAATTCTATGGATGGTTATGAAATTTTTCAAGTTGATCTTTGGTGCATCAGATAGGTCAAGGAGACCATCAAGGATATAGGATTTTAGGGCCCATTGTTATCTAATACAAGGACTCTAAAATTATTAAGAAACCAAGTGAGTTTGACCTGCTAGTATAGAATAGACCTAAGAGAGGTACATGAATAATGATTCGTTGTATTCATATATGATTTAGGTTATTTTGAGAAGTGAAATGAATAAATGAACTAATTAAAAAACATTGATAAAATTTTATGCTACCTGATATAGGATTCCCACATTATTTTTAGGAATTCATTCAGGTCATCATCCAAGAGTAGATCAGGGAGATGACACTACGGGGAAAAATGATTATTGCGACGGGGTATTTGCGACGGGCCTTATTCCCGTCACAAAAACTCCAATGAAAAGAGTTTTTGTGACGGGAATATATTCCCATCGCAAATGGTCAGTTATTTGCGACGGAAATACAGGTCCCGTCGCAATTGCAATGGCACGGTTTGCGCGCCAAAATGCGGGAAGGCTATTTGCGACAGGTAGAAGGCTACCCGTCGCAAGTACCCAGCGGTGGTAAATATATTTGCGATGGGGAAATTTCCCCATCGCAAACAAATATTCACCCGGTATTATTTTTGACGGGCCCGTCGCCAATACCGGCCGCTGTAAAGCCTATTTGCGACGGTCACCTTTAACCCGTCGCAAATACCCGGCGGGGGTAAATATGTTTTTGCGACGGGACTATTTACCCATCGCAACAGAGAATCCAACGGGTGGTATTTGTGACGGGTCCCGTCGTAAATACCGGCGGCGGTAAATAGGAATTTGCGATGGGGATATCCACCCGTCGCAAATACTAGCGGTGGTAAATAGTAATTTGCAACGGGGATATTCGTCTGTCGCTAATGGTGTGGCATTTGCGATGGGCTCGTCGCAACAACCCTTTTACCCGCCACCCGTAATTAATGCGGGCGAAGGTATTTGCGATGGGCTCCGTCGCCAATACCGGCGGTGGTAAATAGAAATTTTCGATGAGGATATCCGCTCGTCGCTAATGGTGGCTATTTGCGACGAGCTCGTCGCAAAAGTCCTTTTACCCGCCACCTGTATTTAATGCGGACGAAGGCATTTGTGATGGTATCCCGTCGCAATACCTAGTATTTGCGATGAGAGACCGTCGCAAATATGACCGTCGCAAATAATCTAACCTATATATACACCCCATCTGTTTTTTTTTCATAACATTCAGATCTCTATTCTTCTCTCTCTCTAATTTTCAGTTCTGAGTAGAAATTTTTTTTTGTTTTAATTTTTTCTTTCGAGAAGAGGAAGGAAGGAGTTAGAAGGCGCAGATTACTAAAGGTATTTATATTTTTTTTAATTATTAAATTATTTTTAATTGTTAATTTTATTTTTAATTGTTAATTTTATTATTTTTAATAGAATGTTTAGCTATATAGTATAATTAGTTTATGTGCTCGTACCAAATAATCTTTGTCTCGATACGAACAAGTAGAGGCGGCTCTGGCACAAATGTACCTAGGAGTGAAAACTCTGACAAGGTGTTTCGAGCTTGACTCGGGGTAACCTGGTACATGACAACGGGCCTTGCTGCACTCTTGGTTCGACACTCCCAGGGGATGTTTTGGTAATAATTAGAAATAAATATATAATTATCAAATAATTAAGAAATAATTAGATTTAATTAAAATAATTATCAAATAATTAGGAAATAATTAGATTTAATTGATTAGAAATAATTAGGAAACAATTGAAATAATTAGGAAACAATTAAAATAATTAAGAAACAATTAAAATAATTAGGAAACAATTAAAATAATTAGAAAAAAATTAAAATAATTAGGAAACAATTAAAATAATTAGGAAACAATTAGATTTAATTAGGAAACAATTAGATTTAATTAGGAAACAATTAGATTTAATTAGGAAACAATTAGATTTAATTAGGAAACAATTAGATTTAATTAGGAAACAATTAAGAAACAATTAGTAAACAATTAGGAAACAATTAGGAAACAATTAGGAAAAAATTAGGAAACAATTAAGAAACAATTAGGAAACAATTAGGATAATTAGGAAACAATTAGGATAATTAGGAAACAATTAGGATAATTTGGAAACGTGATTGACCGCTCATCTACCTCAATTTTCTTTTCATTTGTGTGTGGAGGCTTGACAGGAAACTTCTGCCTCCATATGTAATATCTGCTTTTACTGTCAAAATTATCAACCTCCTCGCCAATATAGAGGTGTGGAGGTTTATAATTTTGAAAGTAAAAGAACATATTATATGTGGAGGTAGAAGTTTCATGTCAACCTCAACACACAAATGAAAAGAAAATTGAGGTAGATGAGCTGTCAATTACGTTTGTTTTTCTATTCATTGATTGATTAACCACCCGGCCTATATGAATATCTTCGCATTTCTAATTAGTAACATAATTAGTAACATAATTAGTAATATAACTAGTAACATAAATAGTAACATAATATAAAATATTATATTACTCTAATATTAATAGTTAAATAATACTTATAATATAATTATTTTATTATTATATGTTTAATATTTATAAAAAATATTAATATTATTAAAATTATAAAAAATTTATAAAATATTACAATTATCAATATTTTCAACAAGCTTTTCTTTATTCTTAACAGTTCAAATCTTAAAGGTTTTCCAATTTTCAGGTCATGCCCAATAAAAAGTTTGCGTCAATCGTGCCAATGTAAACTCTATAATTGTTCTTGCTTGGTTGATCACCTCGCAAGTAGCTTTGCAATAGGACAACCCAAGTCATGTATTTCTCATTACTTGTGTCATCCTATTGCAACACTACTTGCGAGATGATTAACCATGTAAGGAAAATTATAGAGTTTAAAATTGGACAGGGTTGACGCAAACTTTTTATTGGGAATGACCTGAAAATTGACGACTCTTTAATATTTGAACATGTTAAGAATAGAGAAAAATCTGTTGGAAATATTGAGATTTGTAATAATTAGTAATAATTACTAATAAAATTAATCAAAAATCAAATAAATTCAAGTACATGGTTATAAATTAGCACAATTTCCAGCGGATTGATGGCTACCTTTTGTTCAACATCTCATATCTTTTCTACTTTCTCCCACTGAAATCAGTATGAAAAATGTGCTTTAACGTATATCAGAGCAAGTTTTTCATACTGATTTCAGTCAGGAGAAAGTTAAAAAGAGATGAGTCGTCATACAAATCAGAATAATTAGTAATATAATCTTCACAACGATGATTACAAAATTTTATTTCATTATTCAAGCATATTTCATTTTTCCATGCATTGCTAAGTATTGCTAAATTAATAATAATTTATGGGGATGATTAAAAAATAACTGTGTCGCCTATAATTATTGGTAATTACTAATAAATAACTATAATTATGTATTTTATTTTTTTAGGATATTGTTTATTATATCAAATAATTTAACAATAGTAATGGTTTTAAATTTTGTAGAAACATATATATGAATATGGAACAAGGAAATCGACATCAATCATTATTAGATGATCATGCTTGGATAAATCCGTGCAGAAATCCAAACGGTTCTAGTTTAAATCCTGTATATGTTGATGGTGTTAAAGCTTTCTTATCATTTGCATCATCAAACCCAGAATTTGTTTCAAAAGGGAAAATTAAGTGTCCTTGTAAAAATGTGCTCTGAGAACATTTTAGACATTTGACATCGTTGGGAAACATCTCTTGCGTTATAGTTTTCAATCAGATTATATTTTTTGGTATCAACATGGTGAATGCAGTTCCAGAGAAGATACTAATAATTTTATTTCGGATCCACCACAGTTTCAGAATTTAGTACATGATGTTTCAGGGTCATCCGTTCAACAAACAGAAATCGAGGATGATGTTGATTTACCTCCTGAGTTGGCACCATCTGAATTTGCTGAGTTGTTTAGGTCTGCTGAGGATGCATTATATCCTGGTTGCAAGATGAGAAAATTAGAAGCAGTTGCAAAAGTTATGGCTATTAAATCAGATAATGGAATGTCAAATAAGTGTTTTGATCAGATATTTTCTTTGGTTAAAGCACGGTTACCTAAAGGAAATGTGCTTCCTTCTAATTATTATGAGAGCAAAAGACTCGTTCGTAATCTAGGCCTTAGTTATCAGAAGATCCATGCATGTTCAAATGATTGCATCTTATATTCTGGTGAAAATGAGTCATTGGATAGTTGTCCCACATGTGGATAATCGAGTTATAAATAAGCTCAATCAGGGAAGTCTGGATTGATTCCTGTAAAACAGTTGAGATATTTCCCGCTTACACCCAGGTTGTAGCGTTTATTTATGTCTCAGAACACAGCGACAATGATGTCATGGAACAAAACCAATATTTCAAATGGTAAAAGCTTGATTCATCCATCTAATGGTGATTCATGGAAACATTTTGATCAAGTGCATCCGTCTTTTGCTTTAGAATCCCGAAACGTGCGATTGGGTCTTTCTACTGACGGTTTTTGTTCATTTGTATCTTTTGGTAGTCAGTATTCCTGTTGGCCTGTCTTTATAACTCCGTACAATTTGTCTCCATGGAAGTTGATGAAAGAGCCTTATATCTTTTTAACATTATTAATCCCAGGACATCCGAAAACGAATATTGATGTTTATTTGAAACCACTGATTGATGAGTTAAATTTATTTTGGAGTCATGGTGTTGGTACATATGATGCTGCTGCGAAACAGAATTTTGTAATGAAAGCTGCTTTGATGTGGACAATTAGTGACTTCCCAGCATATGGTATGTTATCTGGCTGGAGTACACATGGTCCAAAATCATGTCCTTACTGTATGGGAGACAACAAAGCATTTATGCTCGTGAATGAAAAAAAAACCTTTCTATTTTGACTGTCATCACAGATTTCTTCCAATCAATCATCCTTTTCGGAGGAATAAATCTCATTTCAGAAAAGGCAGAATTGAAAGAGATGAACCTCCAAAAATGATCTCAGGTACAGAGTTACAATCAGTTGTATTTTCATTACCTTCCATCACTTTTGGACCGACAATAAACCAACAGAAAATTCATGGTTTTGGGAAAGAACACAATTGGACAAAACGGAGCATTTTTTGGAATCTGCCATATTGGTCTGATTTGTTGGTCTGACACATGTTGGATGTCATGCATATTGAGAAGAACTATTTTGATAATTTATTTTATACAGTTTTGGATACATCGGGTAAAACCAAAGATAATGTAAAGGCACGATTAGATCTTGCCTAAATTTGCAGGCGACCAGAACTTGAATTGTTTGAAAATGTCAAATCACAGAGATTAATGAAGCCAAAAGCAGCTTATACACTGACCAAAGAGAGTCGCTTATTATTTTGTCTGTGTATTTCAGATTTGAGACTTCCAGATGGCTATGCTTCCAACTTGGGCAGATGTGTTAAAAATAGTCATATTACCGGATTAAAAAGTCATGACTGTCATGTTATAATGGAAAAACTTATGCCTATTGGATTAAGAGGTTTGTTTAATTCTAAGATTTGGGATTCGATAACAGATATATCATATTTTTTCTGAGACATGTGTGCGGTGACAATAGACTACGATACACTAAGCAAACTGGAAGAAGCTGTTGTTGTAATTATATGCAAATTGGAAAAAATCTTTCTGCCGGCTTTCTTTGACTCAATGGAACATTTGATATTACATTTGCCACATGAAGAAAAATGTGGAGGTCCTGTTCAGTTTCGATGGATGTACCCATTTGAGAGATGCATGCAAAATTGAAGAAAAAAGTCTGTAACAAAGTATCAGTTGAAGGCTTAATTGTTGAAGCTTATTTTCAAGAAGAAATTTCTTTATTCTGCTCTCATTATTTTGAATCTGAATATCCCTCAAAATTTAACCGTATGGTCCGGAACGAGGGGAATGTTGATGATGATATGAACAATCAATTATCAGTTGTCAATCAGCCCGAACTTGGCTTTGGTGGAGTTCATGATAGATGGCTTTCAGATGACGAACATCATAGAGCTCATACATATGTTCTACTCAACTGTGAAGAAATGTCACCAATTGTATAGTGAGTGCTATTATCCCTTATTCTATAGATTATGTTACAGTAAATTAATCACATTGTATTTGTAGGTTATATGATGATCATGTCAAGAAACAATTTCCACAAAGTACAGCAGCTGGCTTAGAAGAACGTCGGTAAAAAAATTGCCTACTGGTTTTAAAAACTGGTAACATACATTCTTTTTTGGTTTTATATATAAAATCAATTAATTACTTGTAATAGTGATAAATGTTTTACAAATTTTTAGGTATCTGTACATGCTGATAAGATTGATAGTCAATTGCATATATTGAGTAGCCCACCATCCAAAATGGTTAAATCTTATAATGCATATGTGGTGAATGGTTATCTCTTTCATACACGTGCATATGGGGAATCAAAGAAAACAATGAATAGTGGTGTTTGTTTGAAGGGATCACATCATAGAGATATTGAAGTTGACTTTTACGGCATGCTTGAAGAAATTATTGAACTGTGTTATTTGGGACAGAATTATGTAACAATGTTTAAATGTCGATGGCTGGATACTGAGAGAGGCTTGCGTATTCATCTGACTCATGGAATTGTTGATATTAAACATAAAAGTCTTCTTGCAGTAAATGAAACATTTTTATTGGCTCATCAGGCACATCAAATTTATTATGCAAAATATTGTGCTACTGCAAAAGATTTGGATGATTGGTGGAGTATAATAAAAGTTAAATCTCGAGAAAATCAGTTTACTCAAACTGAATGTGGTTCCACTGAAGTGAAAGGAAATGAAATTTTTCAGGACACTCCTCAAAACACATCTTTTTCACAAAGAGACATGAATATCGAGGATGACACCCCACATTTAAGGGTCGATGGTGACGATGTTTTCAATGATGTTACAACTGAATTTGAAATGATAAGAGATGATGAAAGTGAAACTAATATGGAAATTGATGATGTTGATGAGGAAGATGAAGACATTGACATTGACAACTATGAAGATGATGATAAAGATGAACATTGACACAGTAAAATGATGGTTAGAATCATAACAAATATATATCTATACATAATAGTTATTTTCAACTCTTTGCTAATAACAATCATTTCATGTTTCAGATGGACTCAGAAACGTATCGTCAGTTGCTGGAGGCTGATCTACCTATGGATGATGAGGTTTTTGATTCATCTGACCCTCAGGTTGTTGGCACTACAAGGAGCACTCGGAGGGGGCGTGGTCTGGCCAGACTGATGATTCTAGATCCTATCCCGGAGCGACGTCCACCTCTTGGATTCGATGCGCACACGCGGTGGTATGGTAACCTATGTATTTTAGTTATCTTTCATTATAATTTATTAATATTCTAATTGTTTGATTATTTGTTCTTTTTCCACATTTTTACGCATATAGCTATTGGACAGGGGAGCGCTATCTTGCGTAATTATTTTTCTCAGCCCTGGCTCACATGGGATCAGATTCCCGCTGATGTGCAGGCCGCTATGTTCGATCATTGGCTGGTACGTAATTAAATATTATTTATTTTGAAATTTAATTCATTAATAACTTTATATTAGGGTTTATAGTATCCCATCGACGAGAGCATGCATTCCACTATCCACGCGGCATGGGTGGTGTCTATGCGTGACCGTTTCCATCAGTTTTTACATAATTTGAGAAAGACGACTATGAAGAAAGCCAAAGTGGCAGAATTTGATGAGCCCTGTAGAGCCCACCAACCAGAGCAGATTTCATCTCAAGTTTGGGATGGATTATGTACACACTGGTTGGGTGGTGGGTTTCAGAGGAGATCTGCATTGGGTCGACAGAATCAGGGGAGACAAGAGGTGACGCATCGAGCCGGTAGTCGTACATTCAGTGCGCATAGATAGAGTCTGGTAAGTACTTTTTTTTAATATTTTATACAACTTTAAATATAAACAGTTTATTTTATATTCATATAGGAAGCCGATCAGCCCGGTATTTCGGCGTACAGCATTTATTAGAGGATGTACACTGACCCGACTATTGGAGAGATTAGAGGTGACCGCCAGCGTCAGATTGTGGTCAGTATTATTTTCTTTTCAGTTTGCAAATTAAATGCATATACTCTTTTCATTATTTTAATTTCTAATTGAAACTTAAGGAGTCATATGAGGTCGCGACCTCTCAGACACAGGCTGAGAGTCAAGATGATACGGGTGATCAGACTAGTGTCCACCATTTTGATGAGATGGAATGGATGCAGGCAACCCAATATGGCTTTGAAAAGGGCCGAGTAGTTGGTATCGACTCTCATTTGACTCCTGCAGCTTATTATGGTACTGCTGCGATGTCGGCGTCCAGCTTGAGAGGAGCTCGTGGGGAGACATCATCTTCTACCTCACAGTATCAGGAGCAACTGCGTGCTCAGAGTCAGCTTATAGAGGATTTGCGTCAGGGGCAGGAGCAGATTCGTCAGCAGCATGATGAGGAGATGCGTCGATGGCAGGAGCAGATGCGTCGGCAGCAGGATGAGGAGAGACGTCGATATGAGGAGTAACATCAGGAGTATATGGAGTATATGTGTCGTCTGACTCATAGTTTAGAGATGGAGTTTCATCCACCATCACCTCCAGGTTCTCCAGGTCCTCCAGATTATCCACCCCCCAGTGATTTTTTTAGATGTAATAAACATTTGAGTTCGTAGTTTATTATCATATTAACTATTTACAATTCCTCTTTCATATTGGTACGAATATTACATGATTTAATTTGTTTTTATTTTTTTTAATATATTATTACTTATTAGTATTATTTTTAATGTCTGCTTATTTTAGTAACATTACTTTTAATATTTTATATTTATTGTTAATATTGAGAAGTTTATAATTTTATAATTTTATTAATATGAATAATATTAATATTATTTTTTCATAAATATGTATGTTTATTTTAATAATATTATTATTATATTAATTTTTTATATTAATAATATTAGTACTATTATTATTATTTTTTGATATTAATATTTCATAATATATAATATAATATTATTTATATTCATATTATTATTATTTTTTGATATTAATATTTCATAATTATATTATATATATTTTTTATTATTAATATTATAATAATATAATTTATTTATATTATTAATATTAATATTATTATTATATAGACAGTTTAATAATAATATTATTATATTAATTTTTTATATAATTAATATTAGTATTATTATATTATATTATATTATTTATATTCATATTATTATTATTTTATATTAATATTTCATAATTATATTTTATATATTTTTTTATTTATATTATAATAATATAATTTTTTATATTATTAATAATATTATTATTTTTATATAATATTATACAATTTGTAATAATTTTTTTATTTATTTTTTTTTAATATTTGCGACGGGAACATTTGCGACGGGAATTCCCGTCATAAATGTTTTTTTACTGTACCATTTGCGACGGTACGAATACCGATCGGGAAAACCATTCTGCTATGGTCTGTCACAAATACCTTCATCGCAAGTATTTTTTTAAATTTTGCATTTGCGACGGGATTCTGACCCGTCGCAACTAATATATCTACGACGGCCCGTCGCAAATACCTTTTTTATATATAAACGAAAATTCATTTGTGACGGGGGAAAAATACCATCGCAAATAATCTTTTTGCGACGGGACCACCGCAAAAACACCTATTTGCGATGCCGTTTTCAGCAACGGGCGATTTGTGACGGAGCCCCGTCGCAAAATACCTTTTGCGACGGGATCCCGTCGCAAATCGTCCGTTGGAAATATTCAGTTTTCCTATAGTGTGAAGTTCAGTTGGTAGATCATGTTGATCAATAGAGGATCAAACCAACAGAGGATGATGAGTCATGGTTGAGTAGTTTTCATGCCCTTCTATAATAGAGTTTAGGGAATTATTTTGGGAAGGTCCCAGATCTAGAGATGGTGCATTGGTTAGAGGAGATCCAGATCGACTTTAGTCTGATTGAAGTGTGGGATGTGTTTTGGGTTCTATTTGTAGTAATTCATATGTAAGGATATATGAAAAAATGGTGGAAACAGTATCTTGGTAACCTCTGAGAGTCAGATGTGTTGTGGCCAAGATTTCATAAGGAGTTCTATTTGGAATTATTTTCATCAACGATGAAGTCAGTAAAGTGGAAAGAGTTCCTCTATCTCTTCATTAGGGGAAACTGTGTGTGTGATAAATTATGATTATGAACAAGGACCTCATTCACTTCACCCTAGATTTATTTCTAGATGTAGAGTCCAGAGATAAACATATGGAGGAGGCCTTACACCCAGGGATCAGTTATATAGCCATCCCATTTATGATTTCAATGTACCTGGATGTGCAGAAGAAGGTGGAGGTTATAGGGAAATTGTTTTCTATGGGATTTGAGCCTAGAGAGGGTGTTGAGATAGAATTATTGAGTAGTATAACCTCATGTAGTGGGCCACAGATGTTTAGAGAGTTAAGGTTTTGACCCATGGGGAATCAACCATGGAAGATCCTTTCTCGCCCTTCTAGGGTAGGTGGCTTACAATAATCTAGCCAAACCATCTAATTTTCTTGATATGTTTGTAATGGAAAGGGTCACTAAAAATATTATTGTTCATATTCGGAGGAAATCCAATTTAAAATGGATGTTTACTCCTATTTTTAGTAGAAACAACAGTTGACTCTGAGGCAGTTTTTGTAGCATTTACCATCATCTCTTACTCGGTGGATGAGTGTAGATGGTATTGTAAAGGGGAAACCTTGTAATGGTCCCTATTCATAGAAACCTTTGATCAAGTGTGGTCATGGGGGATGATTTCATAAAGGAAGAGGAGGTAGGTGTGGTCAAAAGAATTTGTTCAAGTAAGCAGTGACAATTGGGACATAGGTTATTAGAGGTATGATCAGTTTTTCAGCTACTCTTGTTTTTTTTCATTTAATTTAGGTGCCATGAAATACTTTTTTTCTTCTTATTTGGATTATTACCTTACAAAGGATATGGAGAGACACCTTGTTCCACTAGTGTTACCGACACTGGTTGGAGGTAAGAATTATTTATTTGATGTCTTCCAAGGATGTATAATAGTGATGGGGAAACACCTATTACTGAGAGATTTATTATCACTATAAATATATTAATATGATGTTATACTAGGCTTGGATTAGTTTTATTCTATGTGTGCAGTGATCAACAGTTTCCATAAGAGATTTTTGTTATCCGATGTGAAGGTACAGTGAGTGGTGTTCATTGGAGAGTGAGGTTAGCAGTGGGTGGTAAGTGAGTGCATCCCCTTTTATATCAGTTGGTGGAGAAATAAATATAATATCGGTTAGATAATGTTCCCAATGTTATAGGGGAGTTACTGTAAGTTTTCCCAAATGAGGTTATGATGCTACCCCCCCCCAACACAACTTCAATTTTGGGATAGACTTTAAATAGGGAACATCTTCAATTTCAACGGACCCTATGAAATCGTGCATATAGAGTTTTATTAGTTGATTTAATAGGTGAATAATCTAATAAATATGTTTCTTTATTCGACCTACTATATTTCCTTGGGTGCTCTGATTTTGTTCACCAAGAAAGAAGACGGTAGTATGAGGTTGTGCATATACAATATGAGGTTGAATCATGTAATGGTTAATATCCATTATCCTTTTACAAGGATAAATGATATGATTAACTAGATAAAGGGATCCAGTTGGGTTTTAAAGGTCGATTTGTGGTCTTAATATCACCAAATGAGGGAGAAATATGAGGACATCCTGAAGAATTCCTTTAGGTTTAGGTATTAATATTTAGAGATTGTGCTCATTCCATTCAGTGTCACTAATTCACTTGTTCTATTAATGGGGCTCATGAACTCCATATTCCAAGAGTTCTTAGAACATCTGATTTTATGGGATCATCAATAATATCTTGATCTACCTGAAGATAGAGGTAAATCATGTTGATCATCTCAGATCTGTTGTGATGGTCTATCGACTCTACAGACTCTATGGAAGGGTATCTAAGTGAAAGTTCAAGATAAAATTGGAGAATTTTCATACACATGTTGTTTCTTAGTATGGTGTGACTATAGACCTATTGATGATCGAGGTTATTATTTCTTAGATATCAGTCAAGAACAAGGAATAGGTTCATGATTTTCTTAGTCTTACCAGCTATTATAGGTGAGTTTCATCTCATTTCTCTTGGTTTTCAGCCCTATTGATAGCTTTTTCCAAGAAGGACTAGTCCATTATGTGGGGTGATCAGTTCAAAGAGGTTTTTAGTTACCTAAATGGTAATTTTATCAGTTCTACATTTATTTCATTTCCTGAGGAGGGTGTAATGTTTTAGGTTTTCCATGAGGATTCCTATCTAATAATGGGATGTGTCTCGATGTAGCATTGAGTGATGATATCTTATGGGAGTAGGTAGTTATGTCCCCATGAGTGTAACTATGCCACCAATTATTTGAAGATGGAATCAATTGGGTTTTTTCTGAATTAGTGGTGGGATTATCTCATTGGTGGGATATTTATGGGTTTTATGGAACAAAAGAGACTAAAATATACCTTTTCTCAGTGGGATTTGAATCTATTCTAGCAGATGGTGTTGGAGTTTCTTCATAATTTTGATTTTGACATAAATTATACCACAAGTAAAGTGAATGTTTTTTTAAAGTGTTGAGTCAAATGTCTAAAGGAGATATGGATCAAGAATTTTTAGATGTTTGGAAATGGATATAGAAGCTTGAATCTATGTGTCTTGATGTAGGGAGAGTACTGATTGTATATTCATTCTATATTTTTTTTGTAATAGTTCTAATTCAACCAAAAATTTGGTTTTATTAAAATAAAAAAAAGATATTTAGAGTTGAATCATAATGGTTGAGGTGGTATTTATCAAATTATTATAGATTTATTCTTTATTTGACACATATAAGAGTCTTAATGGATAAAATTAGAGGTAGAGGGGATGTGTGATCTTTTTTTCCATGGTGATTCTCTAGAGTGATGTTTAGAGGATGTTTAGAACAAGGTGATGTTTAATGATTTTTTTTGTTATGTTGGAAATACACAATGAATTTTTTGAAGAGTTTCAAAGACCACCATTTACAGTCCATCCTAGTGTAAACAAGATGTATCATGGTTTGTAAAGATATATTTTGTAGTCAAGGATGAAATATTTAGTTGTGGATTCTATATCAAAGTGTATGGTTTATCAACAGTTGAAATTGTAACATTGAGTTACTATAGGTTTTTTGCGACAATTATATGTTCCCAAGTGACATTGTGATGGTATCATGATGGATTTCATCACCAGGATACCCTCAGATTTGGGATGATGTGATGTAGTTTCTGTGATATTTAACCAACTAAGAAATTCTACATATTTTTTTGGTGATCAATGAGTAGAGTTTTAGGGTTGTGTTTAGGAGTTGGTATATGTATGGTGTTTTTAGGATTCATAGGGTTCTATGGATAGTCATCATTGATCGAGAAACTAATTTTACCTTACAGACATGTTGTGTATTATAGCTTTCCTTTGCATCTTATTTTCACCATATCACTAATTTCCACCTACATATAAATGGGAAGACATAGGAGACCATCCTAAAACTGGATAAAATATTCTACACTTGCATCCTAAACTTTGGTATATTAAAGGTAAGGCACATTCCTCTAGTTTTGTTCACCTATAATAATATTTATCATTCATACATTTGAATGGAACCATCAGAGGCCTTTCATGAGTGTTCATGTAATTATCTATTATAATGGATAGAGGTTGGGGAGTTAGTAGTTCTTGGTCAGAATGTATTATAGAGTTTGATTAAGAAGATACAGTTAGTCTGATAGAGGATGAGGATGGTGATGGGATTAGAAGGCCTATGTTGATTGTAGATACCATTCCATAAATTTATAGGTTAGATATCATGTGCTACTAAGGGTTTCTCCTCAATGGGTAAAATGGAAGTTTGGTAGTGGAGTAAACATTCACCCTTGTTCATCACAAATTTTGAGGTGTTTGGGCAAGTTAGTGAGGTGGACTATTAGTAGAAACTACCTATTTGCCTATAAAAGATCCACAATATCTTCAACAAGTCCAAGATTAATTGGAAACTTCATAGTGACTCCCAAATCTTTGACTATGGATAGTTTGATATCGAGGATGAAGGACATTCATGTAGTGACCAATAGAGATTTTGATTGTAAATAGAAGGTGCTACAAGAATTACCGATCACCTTGGTTCACATACCATGGATTCATGGTGGCCTAGAGGAAGTTGCTTGGGTTTGTGATATGTATATGAAAACCCAATACCATTAGTTATTTTGAGCTTTTATTAGCATTATTTTCCATTGGTGATATAATGTTTAAACCGTGATGCTTTATGAGATGTGCTTAATTTTTCTTTACTAGTGATGCATGCTATATATTCATGTATATGAAGAGGGAAAACCCCATCCTAATCAGGACATGTTATCTTTATGATAAATTTTAAAACAATACTATCAATTCAGTTCTACCCAAAGAGGATAGTATCTTTATACGGACGGTGGTTTTTCTTGATTCATGTGCTCAGGGTAGTATTTTATGACAGATAAGTATGTTGTTAGCTTGGGTTGTTAAGTGGTTGAAATGGTATTGTGGATGGTTAAATATAAAAGAGTTAGATTGTGGATGGTGGAACCTGATGTGTTATTTTTCTTGGAAATGGATGGGGATGTTTTCATGTGGGGTATTTCATAGACATTTTGGTTTGGTTTTTTTTTTATGGCGGTGGTATTTGGGGTGAAACAAGATCCCTAAGAGGAAGATAATAGTGTTGCTTATTGGAAACACTCCTTATTATCGGGATGTTTTTTATTCTTGGGGATGAAAATCATTTTATAGGTATCTAATGTAATGGAGTGTGCATTCTCACCATGTTACATTTTCAGTTTTGGTGTTGAAGGTGTTAAAAGGAGGTTTGAGAGGGTTTGGAGGACGTTGGAGCTACATATTTACTGTATTAGGTGATTCATGATGTAAAATATGGATTCGTTATGTGTTTTAATGATTCATGTCCTACTTGGATCATTGTTCATGACTTGTTTTTAGTGAGGATTTCGGTGCAGAAGAAACTCATGATGTGAAAGGAAGATTCACAACATCAATTAAATAGGTTATAGGGATAATAATTACAACAAATAAAATAATGGGGATTGTGTGTCACGACCCGCCCTCGGGGTCCGTGTCGTGACTACCCCAAGCCCGCCTTCCATAGGCCAGGGGCTGGCGACTAGCACCAGGGCATAAATCCCGGTAAAAAGGGAAGGCATTGCCTTTGTAAAGTAAACAAACACCACAGAGTAAGCAAGCGGAAAGTAAACACTAAGAAAAAGCAGAGTACAACTGAAAGTGCGGAAAAGTAAATGGGCCAGTATACAAACCCAAACTGAAAGTAAAGTACAACTCGAAAGGGAAAACAGCAACTGAAAAGTAAAAGCCGCTACATCGAGCTGTCCACTGGAAATCCCACCTGAAGGGTGGGTACAGATAGCTCCACTGCTCCACGGGTCCCGCCGTCCGCTCCGAGCACGTCCCGCCCAGTGGTCCACCTCCAGGTACCGTCCTGCTCTGCAAGTCTCAGCTAAGATCAACGATGTCCGTCGTCTGCAACCAACACAACGTAGTGCGGGCAAAGCCCGTGCAGGGGTGAGTATAAGCTACTCAGTAGGGACCCCGAGACCCCTGAAGGTCTCTCAAATCCACAAAGGATAAACCACGAAGAAAGGTACAATCACGAAGTAACAACCGACACTGCTTAGGTATATGCCCATACATATACCTAATTCATCAAATTCAAATACGCTCCAACCTTCGAGCCCAAGTACAACTCAGTCCACACAGGAAAGTAAACGTATTCCACACAGGAAAACAAAACGAAATCCACACAGGATAGCACAACACAATCCACACAGGAAAACAACAGGATTCAGCTCACACAGGTATACTTCTTCGAAAGACGATAAAGATGATCTCTGGTCCATCTAAGTCGTCGGACCCACGAAGGATCGATAGGTAACTAACCCCCGCAAAGGACCCACACAGGATCGGGCCCACATAGGACCTGTAGGCGCTGGTTCACACAGGACCGCTGAGCGCAAAGACCCACACAGGATCGGACCCACACAGGATCGGGCCCACACAGGACCTGTAGCACTTATCCACATAGGATCGTTGAGTGCTGTAGTCGTCGTCGTCGAATCCACACAGGATCTCTGTACTGTCGTCGTCGCAGTCACAGTAGCAGTAGCAGTCACAGTCGCAGCCAGCACTAGGGTTCCCGCACACAGCAAACTCGTACAGGAGGATCCGCTCCACGAGCCGAGAGGCTGATACATCAACTGTCACAAAGTCCAGAGTTGATGTATCCAAAAGTTCCGTATCGTCAACAGGAACTCAACGCAACAGACGGCGCGTCGATCGGACGCCCGGTCTGAGAGTTATTGGCATTTTCGTCCCCGGGGCCCGGTTGGTTTTTAAGGCAAAACCAACCCGACCGTACTCCACCTGCGTCCAAACCTCGGGAGAAGTATTCCAAAAGATCCGTCTCACTAAGAGGAACTCAACAAAGCTGACGGCACGTCAAACGGACGTCCGTAGCTCAAGATATGAGCGTTTTCGCTCCGAAGGCCCGGTTGGTTTCGTGAACGAACCAACCCGGCCAAACTCAAAGTATTCCGAAACTTTGAGTGCGATATACCTAAACGACCGTCTCGATCCAAGGATCGCTTTTCCGCAGACGGTTCATCAATCAGAGTTCCATGGCTCAAGTTATGGCCAAAAGACCGAATCTGTCTCGAAAACGGGGGGTCCGGGTCCGGGCCGACCCGGCCCGACCCCCCCCCCCCCCCCCCCCCCTGGGTCGGCCCGAACCGGGTCGACCCGACCCGGGTCCGACCCGGCCCGGCCGGCCGGCCGGCGGCCTGGCGCCGCACGGATGCAGCGCGCGGGGGGCAGGGCCCCCGCTTGTTTCAAAAAAAAAACATTGCGGCTTATAGTCGCGCCTTGGAGAACCGGCCCCCCCATGTGGGGGCCTGCTTTGTGAAAAACAGGGGGCCGCCTGCCCCCCCTTAACGAAACCCCCCCCCCCTCATAAAAGGGGGGGGGGGTTTGAGAGAAGTTGAAAAGTTGGGTTTCGTGTGGGCTCCACCACACTTAATCCTCCCAAGGGAGGTTAAGTGGATGTGGGTCCCACCTTTAACTCCCTTTGGGAGAAGTTAACTAACAAAAGTAAAATAAAAAGTGTTCCACATTTTTATTCAACTTTTTATAATTCTCCCAAAAACTAACTTTCATCCCGCAATAAACGCAACTTCGGAAAAGGTCTCCTTAAGAGAATATCGGCGCTGCGAGTTCATCGGTGCCCTCAGATTTCAATTCCGAGCACCGGATCAAAAGTTAGGAATTCCCGCTCGTTCGTTCACTGAACGTACCCGAGCCAAACTTCGGAAATTGATTCCGGGCACACTGGGCCTCGGAATCAGGTACCGTCAGAAACCGCGCTCTTGTAAAATTCCAAATAAAATTAAGAAAAAATTTCCCTTGAATTTTACGATTCTTTACATTACTCCCACCTCAGGGCTTTACGTCCCCGTAAAGATACATCAAAAACTAGGGGAACAAATGAGGGTACTGAGCACGCATCTGAGCCTCCCGCTCCCATGTGCTCTCCTGGAGATTCCCGTGCTGCCATCTGATGCGCACAAGAGGAATCGATCGCCCACGCAGGACCCGCTCTTGTCGATCCTCTATCTCCACCGGGACCTCCGTAAAAGTTGCCCCATCATCAACGTCAAGCTCCCTATGGTCAATGATGTGCGTCGGGTCGTGCACGTATCTCCTCAGCTGGGATACGTGGAAGACGTCGTGCACCCGGTGCAACTGAGGTGGCAGAGCCAGGCGATAAGCCACCTCGCCAACCCTACTGAGGACCTGGAAGGGTCCGATGAAGCGCGAAGATAACTTGCCGCCTCGGCCAAATCTCCGAATACCACGTCGAGGTGAGACCCGCAAGAAGACGTGGTCACCATCCTCGAACTCTAGTGGCCTCCGCCTCCTGTCAGCGTATGACTTCTGCCGGCTCTGTGCTGTCCTCATCCGCTCCTGGATGACCTGGACCTTCTTTGTCGTGGCCTGGACCATCTCTGGTCCCACCAGTGCTGACTCCCCAGGGTCTGTCCAGCACAAAGGAGATCTACAAGGTCGGTCGTACAACACCTCATACGGTGCCATCTCGATGGTGGAGTGGTAGCTGTTGTTGTACGCAAACTCCACCAAGGGTAGGTGGTCCTCCCAGCTACGACCAAAGTCGAGGACACATGCACGGAGCATGTCCTCAGGAGTCTGAATGGTCCTCTCCGTCTGACCATCCGTCTGAGGGTGAAAGGTTGTGCTCAGACGTAGCTGCGTCCCGAACACCTCCTGTAACCCCTTCCAAAGCCGGGAAGTAAAGCGAGCATCTCGATCGGAGACGATAGATGATGGCACACCGTGGAGCCGCACAATCTCCTGAACGTAGAGACGTCCCAAGCTCTCCACTGAGCCCTGCTCTCTGATGGGTAAGAAGTGTGCCGACTTGGTGAGTCGGTCAACAATCACCCAGATGGAGTCGTGACCTCTGGAAGTACGTGGAAGTCCAGTCACGAAGTCCATAGATATGTCGTCCCACTTCCACTCCGGAACCTCCAAGGGTTGTACCAAGCCCGCTGGTACCTGATGCTCTGCCTTCACCTGCTGGCAGGTGAGGCATCGAGAAACGAACTCTGCTACTGCCATATTCATGCCCGGCCACCAGTGCTTTCGTCTGAGGTCCTGGTACATCTTCGCCACTCCAGGATGTACCGCCAAAGGAGAAGTGTGAAACTCTCTCAGCACTTCCTCTCGCAAAGCGACTGGTACCATGGTACGTCCTCTGAAAAGGATGTTGTGCTCTGCTCCAAGGGAGAAACCATCAGGTGCCTGTCCCGAGGATATCTGTGCACGCCGTGTCTCACAGTCAGCATCCCCACGCTGTGCCTCCCTGACTCGCTGCAGTAGTGGAGGAGTGACTGTGAGAGACTGAAGGAAGGTTGCTCTATCTCTATCCACGAAGGATATCTGCAAAGAGGCTAGCTGCTCTGTCGCCTCCTCAAGTAGCTGAATGCCCGTCCTCCTGCTGAGCGCATCGGCTACTACGTTCCCCTTCCCAGGAGTATAGACTATATCAAAGTCATAGTCCTGGAGGAACTCGAGCCATCGCCGCTGTCTCAGGTTCAGGTCCTTCTGTGAGAAGATATACCTGAGACTCTGATGATCAGAAAAGACTGTAAAGCACTCGCCCATCAAATAGTGCCACCATGTCTTCAGAGCGAAGACCACCGCTGCCAACTCCAGGTCATGGGTAGCGTAGTTCTGCTCATGTGTCCTCAACTGTCGTGATCCATAGGCGATCACTGCCCGCTCCTGCATCAGAACACATCCGAGTCCGGTCCCTGATGCATCGCAGTAGACTACGTACCCTACTCCCTCCTCAGGCAACCTCAAGATAGGTGCGCTAGTCAATCTCTGTCTCAGCTCCTGGAAGCTCTGCTGACATTTGTCTGACCACATGAAGGGTTTCCCCTTCCTCCTTAACGTACAGAAAAGCTGCAAAGATTTCTTCTTTGCCGAAAAGTGAAATCCGGTCTCATCCCCTGGATGAACCACATTCCTTGCCTAATACAGTCAATCCCGTCATGATTAGTTAATTCATGGAATGGATGACGTCGTAAGGCCTCGACGCTGCTACCAAGAGATCCAACCGTTACTCTCGCCTCCAAGGGTTGAGTCACACTGTCGGCATCAGTGTGTGGTCACTGGGTTTCCTCCAGTAAGAATCTCGCAAGTGAGGGTCAAGTCAACAGTTTTTAACCGGAACCTCTTAGTAAAAACAAACAAAAGACAAGAAATCAAAAGTCACCAAAGCAAGTGTCATTTAATACTTCAACTCAAAGTACAAGGACACAAGGCAACACAAACTACGAAGCCAGAGGCATTATGGGAAAAGGCCTCTATGCCTGGAGCTAGTCCCGCACTAGTCCACCCGCTTCCGGAGTTCCATGATCGTAAGCTTCAGTTGCCTGAAGTTGTGCTCTCCCCTGAGGTCGGGGTGGACCTCCTGGTGGTGGTGGTGGTAGAGCCTCAAAGCGTCGCCCACCACCTGCTGCTCGGCCAGCTCCTCTGCCTCGTCCGCCTGCTCCCTGCGGACCGCCACGGTCGAACCTCTGCCTCTGCCTAGGTGGTTCCTCAACCGTCTGCTGCTCCTCGGCACGGCGGGTCGGGCAGTCATGAGCCATGTGGCCCTGCCCTCCGCACGAGTAGCACTGTCTGTCTCTCGAAAGACTGGCTCCGCGCTGTGTGCCCCGCACTGCTGAGCCAGTGTCCTGAGGTCGTCTGCCTGAAGGTCTGGTCTGCCTGAACCCCTGAGTCATCCGTCGACTGCCTGCTGCAGATGACTCTGCCACGTGCCGCCCTACGGTGGGTCGTTGCGCTGGTGTAGACTCAGCCAGGAAGCTCTCGATCAGGAGGGCCCGCTCCAGTACTCATGTCTGAGTCGGTATGCTGAGGGAGATCAGTGATGCCCTGATCTCGTGTCTCAAACCCTGCTCGAAGGTCCGGGCCCGGAAGAATGGGTCTCGTACCATGTCGGTCGAGTAGCGCGAGAGATCAGTAAATCTCACCGAGTACTGAGCGACCGTCATGCTGCCCTGCCGCAGCTGAAGAAGCTCCTGGATACGCACCGCACGAAGGGTGGCTAGGACGAACTCCGAGCGGAAGAGGCTCTCAAAATCCGTCCATAGAAGAGATGCCTCATCGTGCACCTGGAGCATCAAGCTCCACCATCGTCCTGCTGCTGCGTGTAGTAGGCTCGCAGCGAGGATCACCATGAGGTCTGCTGGTGTCCTCACTAGCCTAAACACACGTACCACTGCCTCCAGCCAGTCCTCGGCTGCCTGGGGATCTGTCTCCCCGCGAAACCTGGGTGGTCGCTGGCGCTGAAACTCATGCAGTGCGCTGAGGCGACGTGCATCGTCAGCGGCTGGTGCTGGAAGTATCGGTGGCTCGACGGGTAGAGCTACCGCCGGTGCCACTACTGACAAAGGGCCCTGCACCGAGGCCTCGTCGCTCGGTGGGCCGTCATCACGCTCGACTCTCGGAACCCTAGCTGGCTGCCGTCGTGGGGCCATCCTGAAAAGGAAACAGGTGCGCCACGGTCAGAACAGTATACCTGGTGAGCTGATATAAGTAATCACAAAGAAAACTTTGAAACACACACGCAATCAATGTTTTCGTGCATTAAGTCGGGAATCAGAAGTCAGGGTCCTGGTGTACGGATACGTCGGCCGCCGCACCAACACTGGACTCCTTGGACTGATAACCACACTCAATACGCTAAACATTATTGCTTCACACAGAAAAGATCAGAGTTCGCGGTAGAACCGAACTCCTCTGATACCAATTTGTCACGAACCGCCCTCGGGGTCCGTGTCGTGACTACCCCAAGCCCTCCTTCCATAGGCCAGGGGCTGGCGACTAGCACCAGGGCTTAAATCCCGGTAAAAAGGGAAGGCATTGCCTTTGTAAAGTAAACAAACACCACAGAGTAAGCAAGCGGAAAGTAAACACTAAGTAAAAGCAGAGTACAACTGAAAGTGCGGAAAAGTAAATGGGCCAGTATACAAACTCAAACTGAAAGTAAAGTACAACTCGAAAGGGAAAACAGCAACTGAAAAGTAAAAGCCGCTACACCGAGCTGTCCACTGGAAATCCCACCTGAAGGGTGGGTACAGATAGCTCCACTGCTCCACGGGTCCCGTCGTCCGCTCCGAGCACGTCCCGCCCAGTGGTCCACCTCCAGGTACCGTCCTGCTCTGCAAGCCTCAGCTAAGATCAACGCTGTCCGTCGTCTGCAACCAACACAACGTAGTGCGGGCAAAGCCCGTGCAGGGGTGAGTATAAGCTACTCAGTAGGGACCCCGAGACCCCTGAAGGTCTCTCAAATCCACAAAGGATAAACCACAAAGAAAGGTACAATCACGAAGTAACAACCGACACTGCTTAGGTATATGCCCATACATATACCTAAGTCATCAAATTCAAATACGCTCCAACCTCCGAGCCCAAGTACAACTCAGTCCACACAGGAAAGTAAACGTATTCCACACAGGAAAGCAAAACGAAATCCACACAGGATAGCACAACACAATCTACCCAGGAAAACAACAGGATTCAGCTCACACAGGTATACTTCTTCGAAAGACGATAAAGATGATCTCTGATCCATCTAAGTCGTCGGACCCACGAAGGATCGATAGGTAACTAACCCCCGCAAAGGACCCACACAGGATCGGGCCCACATAGGACATGTAGGCGCTGGTTCACACAGGACCGCTGAGCGCAAAGACCCACACAGGATCGGACCCACACAGGATCGGGCCCACACAGGACCTGTAGCACTGATCCACGTAGGATCACTGAGTGTTGTAGTCGTCGTCGTCGAATCCACACAGGATCTCTGTACTGTCGTCGTCGCAGTCACAGTAGCAGTAGCAGTAGCAGTAGCAGTCACAGTCGCAGCCAACACTAGGGTTCCCGCACACAGCAAGCTCGTACAGGAGGATCCGCTCCACGAGCCGAGAGGCTGATACATCAACTGTCACAAAGTCCAGAGTTGATGTATCCAAAAGTTCTGTATCGTCAACAGGAACTCAACGCAACAGACGGCGCGTCGATCGGACGCCCGGTCTGAGAGTTATTGGCATTTTTGTCCCCGAGGCCCGGTTGGTTTTTAAGGCAAAACCAACCCGACCGTACTCCACCTGCGTCCAAACCTCGGGCGGAGTATGCCAAAAGATCCGTCTCACTAAGAGGAACTCAACAAAGCTGACGGCACGTCAAACAGACGTCTGTAGCTCAAGATATGAGCATTTCCGCTCCGAAGGCCCGGTTGGTTTCGTGAACGAACCAACCCGGACGAACTCAAAGTATTCTGAAACTTTGAGTGCAATATACCGAAACGACTGTCTCGATCCAAGGATCGCGTTGCCGCAGACGGTTCGTCAATCGGAGGTCCGTGGCTCAAGTTATGGCCAAAAGACCGAATCCGTCTCGAAAACGGGGGGTCCGGGTCCGGGCCGACCCGGCCCGACCCCCCCGGGTCGGCCCGAACCGGGTCGACCCGACCCGGGTCCGACCCGGCCCGGCCGGCCGGCCGGCGGCGCGGCGGCCTGGCGCCGCACGGATGCAGCGCGCGCGGGGCAGGGCCCCCGCTTGTTTCAAAAAAAACGACGCGGCTTATAGCCGCGCCTTGGAGAACCGGCCCCCCCATGTGGGGGCCTGCTTTGTGAAAAACGGGGGGCCGCCTGCCCCCCCTAAACGAAACCGCCGCCCCCCCCCCTCATAAAAGGGGGGGTTTTTTGAGAGAAGTTGAAAAGTTGGGTTCCGTGTGGGCCCCACCACACTTAATCCTCCCAAGGGAGGTTAAGTGGATGTGGGTCCCACCTTTAACTCCCTTTGGGAGAAGTTAACTAACAAAAGTAAAATAAAAAGTGTTCCACATTTTTATTCAACTTTTTATAATTCTCCCAAAAACTAACTTTCGTCCCGCAATAAACGCAACTTCGGAAAAGGTCTCCTTAAGCGAATATCGGCGCTGCGAGTTCATCGGTGCCCTCGGATTTCAATTCCGAGCACCAGATCAAAAGTTAGGAATTCCCGCTCGTTCGTTCACTGAACGTACCCGAGCCAAACTTCGGAAATTGATTCCGGGCACACCGGGCCTCGGAATCAGGTACCGTCAGAAACCGCGCTCTTGTAAAATTCCAAAGAAAATTAAGAAAAAATTTCCCTTGAATTTTACGGGTCTTTACATTGCGTTTTGAATAAACTCATGAAATAAATCGGTTTCATATCTTAAATTATTAGGTTGAATGATATTTCACATTGGGAATATATAATTTGTTCTATGAATGCGGCACGTTGCAGCCGATTAATAAAAATGAGGTTTGAAAGAATTATCTCATATGAATCTTATTCCTCTATTTTTTTAGAAAAATCCAACAAATTTTAAAGTAATCTTACAACCTCTATCGTCTTTATTTTATCCTAAGGTTTCAGAGGATTATCATTGCAATACAAGGTGATTTCTTCCCTTATCCCCTGGTTTCCATTCATTCTTCTTTCAATGATTCATGATTGTGATGTTCTAATAGTTGATGGAGTGTTTTGGAAGAATTTTTTGACATCTTTGTGTGATACATGTTATTTAAAGGATTTCTGTGTATGTTTATAGTTTCTAGGGTGTTTACCCTTTACTCTTTTATTCACAACAAATAAGAAAGTTTCATTGAGGTAGTGGATCATTGTTATCTCCCTTTTTATTTTGATGTATGGGGATTTAATGATTTTTTATTTCCATTAGGTGTGTAATAAGGGTCGGGTTCATAATGATAATAAATTGGATAATGTAAAACTGTCGTAAATGGTGGCAAATCAAATGTTTTTGTTTATTTGGTGATCTTTTTAATGAGATTACACATTGATGTTTACTTCTTTAAAAATGACAGCTATTGGGGGCCTTTATTATGTTTTAGTTGATATTATTATGAAACCCTTTCTTTATTATTTTTTTTAATTTCACCCTGAATAAAAAGTTTAAAAAACCATATATGGATAATTAATTGGTTGCACATTGAAATATGGTTTGTGTGAAAATAACCATACTGAATAATGATGTGAATTAAATTAAGTTATCAAACCTAATTTTTTTAATCCAGGATGTGATGATATGTATGGTTTTACTTGTTTTGTTTCCTTTTGTGAGGTTTTCTATTGTATAATGATTGTGGGGATAGGGTGATTTGTGAAATAAGTAGGGCATTCGTGTGAGGGTTGGTTAGAATGGGATGTGATGTGGGAAATTATATAGTGGTGTTGATGTGAGGTGGTTGTGATGTGTTGTTGTTGTTGTGAGATGACTTGGTTGTGTGTGGTTTGTCTACTAACATATAATTTGATATGGGTGTGCTATTATATGGTGTGGTTTATTTAGTTCCTAGAATAGACATGGAATAAAATCTAATGTTGTACCAAAATTACATGGGTTGGTAAATGAAAAAGAATGTTCTAGATTTTCCATGTGGTATTTAGATTAAATAATATGAATGATAAACATGTGGGTTGTATAATTATGAAATAAAATGTATTAGTAAATTTTAGATAGTGGAATATCCTTAAATCATGGAAATAATGGAATTTATAATTGAAAGGTGGATCGGGTGGATTTGTGTGGTGGTTGTGTAGTGTGATGCATTTTGTGATGGAAAAAGTTCAGTAGTTTTTTTTTGTGGTGTAATGGAGGTTTTGTGGTGTATTCTAATGAATTTTATTGAAACCCATAGGTTGGGTATTTTTTCTATCAATCTATAATGTATTTTATGTCATTTTTATATACACCACACCTTTGTTATATAATCTTACCAACTCCGAAAGTTTTTTTTTGTTCCATGTTATTTCTCTAGAATCCAGGATAGTGGTAAAAAATGGCAATTTCTATGCTCTCCATCCTGACGTTCCTATGAACCTAGAGGCAGCTCCTTCCTCCTTTCTAGACCCTCTAACGACTGGTGTCGGCTTTGCAAGGCCCCTGGTTCTCTCTTTCAAAAAGGCGCTCCTTCAACAACGTTCAGTGGGCGCAGATCTGGGGCAGAATGTTGAGGCGGCAGCCCCTGCAGTGGCGGCGTCTTTCTTGGATCTAGGGCACCCAGTGATCGAGGTCTCTGCGTCTTCCTTTACAGCGACGACTATGGATCTCCAATGGACGCTTGTTGCGCGGTTTGGCGCGGACAATCCTCCTCTAGCGCTCTTCCAGGATTGTGTTCAGCGATGGGGCCTTGATCTGCCTGCTTCAGTTTCTCATCTAGGTCACAAATCCTACTGTGTCGTCTTGGCATCTAGAGCGGACTTTGTCACTGCGTGGTGCAGGAGTCCCCACTCTGTGGGGCGATGGAGTTTCTCCCTCTCGCGGTGGTCAATGGATGCGCACCACAGTCGTGAAAGCTCCAGTGCTGCGGTGTAGATTTCCCTTCTCGGCCTTCCCCTCCCCCATATGAATGAAGCCTTTCTCAAGGTCATTGGGGATTTGCTGGGCCGCTACCTAGGCACGGATCTTCGCACTATCCGTCTGGCCGAGGCTTCAGTGGCTCGGATTTGCGTGGAGATGGAACTTAGTCGACCGCTTCAAAATCATCTGGTGCTCAGGATAGAGGGAATGTAAGATCTTCAAAAACCTCTGGTTTATCTGGTATACCCCAGGTTCTATTCCTTTTTCCACATCTTCGGTCATTCCTTGCAGGTATGTCGAAAGGCTCGCTCGAAGGGAACTGATTACAGTATGCGGTCGAGGTCTCATGAGCAGACTCCTTCAGATGGCTCTTTGAACTTGCAAGCAGCAGTGGACTTGGGGCCGCCTGATCAGGGTTCTGTGGCTTCCTCTTCTAGACAGGCAGGGGAGGAGAGGGCCCATTCTAGGAGTGATCTCATTCCAATGCTGGGCTCTGTTGGTGGTGACCGAATTTAGGATTCCGAGGCTGACCCTCTTGTCCAAGGTTTGGATCACATAGGGCTTCTCCTTCATATGAAATTGTTGGCAGAACAATGGATCCCCACGAACCCCTGGTTTCCTGCTTTCACTTTGGTTTTTTTCTGGACGGAAGGAGCTGGAGGGTTGCATGTCTTCTGAATCTAGCGGGCTGAAGCTCTTAACCCTAGAATCATGTCCAGTGTAGTCCTCCCTTCTGCCATGCCCTATGGCTCCCCCAGATGAAATTCTGCTAGCACCACTCACTGGCTCACCCCCTAAGCCTCCTGTTATGTCTCGTGATCGGAGTACCGGACCGGTTGGTCTGTTTGAATCTCCAAAAGTCATAAGCAGGGTGTCGGCAAGGGGTGGTGCCTCTTCGGTTTCACCTTCCTCGCAGGCGGTGCCATGGGTTACTACTAGATAAAGAGCCAGAGCAGAAGTTAACATATGTGCATCAATTTCTTCGAATGTAAAGGGCTAGGAGATTGGGGCCAAATCCTGATGGATCCTTTTTAATGTTTAAAGCCTTAGTGTTGAATGGTCGTGGTCTTGGAGCCAGGGTCAAGTCCGACTTTCTTGTCAATTAATTGGTTAACAAACAAGCTTCCCTGGTAGCCTTTTTGGAACCAAAACATGCTCCCTGTAAGATTTCTGAATATGCCCAAAGGCTTAAGGTTCATGATTTTTTACATGGGGCTCATCTCAATTCTCACATTTGGCTCTTATGGAAGGATCACATACATGTGGACCTCATTAGTGCATCTGGCCAGACACTGAATACTAAGATATCTGTAGGACTTCAAGAGTTCTTCTTCTCCTTTATATATGCCAAGTGCAACCCGCAGGATCGTGAGGTGTTATGGGGTGATCATGAAGGTTTCAACCCAGTGGGCGCCCCCTGGGTTGTCTGTAGGGATTTCAACATCATGGCTAGTTTAGAGGAGAAGAAAGAGGGCAGAGTATTCCCCAGGAATTCTAGCCAAGATTTCGTCTCCTTCATGGCTAGAAGTGGCTTGTTAGATGCAGGGTAGGAGGGCAGTATTTTCACCTGGTGTAACAATCAACAGTGGGGGAGAAGATCTTATATCCGTCTTGATAGATTCCTGATGAATGAAAAGGCTATTTCTATGTTCTCGGATTCCAAAGTCGCTCATTTGATGCGGAGTCTCTCAGATCATTCTCTGTTACGTATTTCTCTCCATGTAGGGGAAATGCAGGAGGACCATGTCAATTTCTCAGAATCATGGGTGCGGGAATAGGGATTCTTGGAGGAGTTTTGGAGAGCTTGGGACATGCAGCATCGTGGGAATCCTTGGATTACCTTTCACAATAAGCTCAAGCGGGTCAAGAATAACCTTTGAGAATGGAGGAAAACCGTACCTGATCGTGACCACAATGTTGTTGGAATCGGTGAGGAGGTGGACAGACTAGAAGCTATACTAGAACAAGCATGGGATGAACCGTCTGTTAATGATCTCAGCACTAAGAAAGATTCTTTAGCCGATATTCTAATGAGACAAGAAAGGCTGGCAAGAGAAAGCGCTCAGGTGAGATGGCTTCGGGAGGGAGACCAGAACTCATGGTACTTCCATGCCTGCATTAAGGAGCGTCAGAGAATACAGAGGCCAAACATTCGGAGGGAGGAAGGATCCTTATCTCTTGATCGTGAGGAAGTTGGGGCTATGGCAAATGCAGAGATTCAGATTTTAATGGCTAGTCCAAATCTGGGCATGGCAGAGGGATACCTGTGGGGGAGGAGGAGTTTTTTAGGGTATTTTGTCACGACCTGACCCAACGGGGCTCGAGCCGCGACTCCCCAAGCCTGCCTCCAATAGGCCAGGGGCTGGCGACCAGCGCCGAGTAGGCTATCACACACATGGGAGGCATTAGCCTAAGGTACCTGTACACACGCACCCACACACACCTCCATGCAACAGTGCAGAGATATGTAAAACTGAAAATAAAATGCATGCATACACTATCCCACAACCAGAGTACAGCAGAAGTACAAAGGGAAAAACAAGGCCCACCAAAAGAAAACTACAAAGCGCGTCCAACCTGCTTTGAAGAAGGGGGACGCTGCCACAAACACCCGCCGGAAAGCTCCCTCGACACAACTCTGGTAAACACCCCGGTCAACTCTCTCACTAAGCTCCGCCTGCTCCGGGTCCTCCTGGGACTTTGTCAAAAGGCCTGTGGTCTGCACAAGACACAAACATGTGCGGGCAAATCCCGTGCAGGGGTGAGTATAAATATACTCAGTAGGCACCCCAAAACCCAAAACCAAAGAGAGCAACTGAAAGTCATCAGTCCGCTCATCACAGCCAGAGGGAACCCAAACGAGAGAGAAACTCCATCTCGTGACCATCCTCGGCTAAACACAACTAGTCAGCTCAGCTCAGGTGTATGCCCATACATACACCTTGAACAATCCAGATATACTCAACTCACGCCACAAAGCCACAAGAGGTACCGTCCTCGTCACCAGCAACTGTCCACAACCAGGAGAGTACACCACACGATCATTGTCATCGCAGATGACACTCATCCGAGAGATACACTCCATCGGGTTTCTCACAAACCTCTCAGACGCTCACCCGAGAGATCACGCTCGTCGGTTGGCATCACAGAGGATAACTCGCCGAAACAACATAACCACCAAACTCCTCGGATAAGGGATCGTCGCTAGGGTCCGCTAGGGGATACCAAGACCCACTCCGGTATACGTAGCTCACAGATAGGGGATCACTCCCAGGGTCCGCTGGGGGATACCACGACCCGATCTGGCATACGTAGTTCTCACAGATAGGGGATCACACCCACGATCTGCTGGGGGATACCACAACCCGATCTGGCGCTCGACAGAAGCTCAACACTCAGATAGAGGATCATCGTCCATATAAAGGTGGTCACAACGATACCGGAACCCTATCTGGTATAACTCGCGATGTAGGGGATCGAACCGACGATGCCACAACCCTACCGAAACCACGCGCTGAGTAGGGGATCGCATACCCGACGATACCGCAACTCTACTATACACCTCTTCCTGAGTAGGGGATCGTAAACCCGACGATGCCACAACCCTACTGTGCACGACCCACCGCGTAGGGGATCATATTCCCGATGATGCCACAAACCCTACGGGGTTAACCTGCTAGATAGGGGATCACCGCCTGTGAATAAACGGTCACATCGATACCAAGAACCCGATCTAGGGTAAATATGCTAGAGGATCCCGCTCCGGGCCCACCGGAGGGATGCCACAACTCTATCAGTTTAAACATTACATCGAGAGGATCACAAACCTATACGAATGTTGTGATGTCACACGAACCCTCATGGGAACGAACCAAGGGAGTACCCTCAACCACTGCTGGTCCAAAACGTCGCTAACCCGAGCGACCCGCAACAACGCCATACTGCGCATATCCAAGGCCAAAACCGAGGCCACCATCGCGATCTACACGGAAAAACACGCAGGATAGACTGCTTACTCGCCCGAAACGGAGCACTGGTGAAAAAAGCACTATTCACCGTAGCTAGCTCGTGCGGGGCCCACACAATGATCCTGAAACCCATCGAGCGGATCATACCACGACGCCCCCCTCGGAAAAACAAGCGGAATCGACTACTCGTTCGTCCCAAACGGACACCTGGTGAAAAAAACACTATTCACCGAAGGCCAGCTCGGGTGGGACCCACACCTCGATCCTGAAACTCATCGAATGGATCACACCATTGCGATCCTCTCTGAAAAACACACATGATCGACTATTTATCTGCCAAAATCGGACTCCTGGTGCGAAAGCTGCGTTTCTCCGCAAACGCCAAAACCCGGCCTCGTGGGGCCCGCACCCCAAACTCGGTCCCAACACCCGGACACCATCTCAAAAAGTCCGTCGTACCATTAGGGTCTCAACGCCACTGACGTCACGTCAATCGGACGCTTCGGGTAGAAGTTACAACGGCCCGAAGTCGTAAAATAATAAAATAATATTATTTTATACGACGTTTCTAACTCTCGGGCCACGATCCCGAACTCTTAAACCCTCAAAGTGAGTTCAAAAGGTCCGTCTCGACGCAAGGAGCGCGTCGCCTCAAACGGCTCGCAAATCGGAGTTACGGTTTGCGAGTTACGGGGGTTTAAAGAACCCCCGGAAAATCCTGGCCGGACCACCGCCAGCCTTGCCGGAAACCACCGCGCCGCCGCCGGATTCCGTCGCGCCGCCGCCGCCGGAAACCGCCGCCCCGCCGCCGTGCCGCCGCCGCGCCGTCGCCGGATTACGCCATGGCCGGCGCCCCTCGTCGCCGGAAAACCGGGTTTTCGCCAGAAAACTTCCGGGAGCCACCGGGAGCATCCTGGTGTTCCAAATTCAGATCCGAAACATGTTTCAGAAAGCTCAGGACCCGAACTATACAACCCATATGAAAATTTGAAGAAAAAAAACACAAAAACGAGATCCGGGATTGTAAAACTCAAACCGCCTACCTCGCGGGCGAAACGCCGACGTTCTGCCTTAGATTCGCGCTCCAGAGCTTCCGCTGCGCGCTACTGGAACGTCCGCCGTCGAATTCCGAGCTCGTGGGCGCTTCGTTTGCTCGATTCGTCGGAGCGGCGGCGAAGAACGACGAATAACGTCGAGTTGAACGATAGGGGGGGTGATATTTATATCAGCCGCCCGCCGGCGCCAAACCCGCCTCGGACACGACGCCCAATGCGAACAAAAGTAAGGTCACCCCTAGGGTAAACGCGTCGTTCTGAACGCAACGGAAGACTCAGATTTTCCATCCGAGACTCCGATCAGAAGTTATTCGAGCCGACGCTCGCACACTAACTTCGTCACTTATTTACGAAAACGCCCCTGGTGGCGTTTCTCACCGCAGGCCCGCGCCCGCAAAGTTTTCACCCCACCTAGGGTAAACGGCACGTTCCGGACGCAACCGTGCCATCCGATTTCCGTTCTGAGCTACCGTTTAGGAGATATCACACCACCGCCACTTACATAGTATAAAAATACTTAATATTTTTATAAAATTAATTCCGGGCACACCGGGCCTCAGAATCGCACGCCGTCTTCGCGCCTAGCTCTGAAATTATTCGTAGAAATATTCCAAAGTCTGACAGGGCCAAAAACCCGAGTCGCTACATCCTCCCCCTTAGAACTTTTCGTCCCCGAAAAGCCCTAAGCACAAGGAAAGCGACTGGACTCTCAACTGGGTCTCACACACCAGCGAGCTCACCAACAAACACCCATGCCCGAACGCATAAGTCAGAGGGACTCATCCACCACACCTCAATACTATCCGCTTTGAGCGGCACTGACTCGCCCGCACGGTTTTAATCGCGTCACAAAAACGCGTCTCGGTGGGGGAAGGATCCCTCTTCCTCACGCATTCGAAGCACGCCGAACAACTCTCACACAAGGTCTTACCAACGCCCTGAACAAAACCCGAGCAAGCAACAGAAGGAAAGAGTACCGCTAAACAGTGTTTGACAAACTACTGCAGTAAGTAGAAAAGACACAAGGCGTACCTCTATCCATCCGCGGTGCCTCTGGGTCGACTGCCTTCAGGGCATGCAGCTGTCCTCGCCCTCGGCCACCAGCTCCCTGAGCTTGGCGTGGACCAACTGGGGGTGGGGGTGGTGGCAACTGGTATTGCCTACCACCGCCTCCTGCTGCACCAGCTCCGCCGCCACATCCGCCGCCCTGCGGACCTCCTTGCTTGAGACGCTGCCTCTGCCAATGCGGTCCATTGACCGACTCCCTCTCAGCAGCACGTTGGGTCGGACAATCTCTAGCAAGATGTCCCCGACCGTCGCAAGCGTAACACCGCCTCTCTTGCGGCTGACCAAAACTGGCATGCGAGCCCTGTGAGCCATGAGCCTCAGATCCTCCATCCTGGGGTCGCCTCCTGAAACGTCGACCACGTCCTGACCCCTGAGTCTGTCGTCGGCTACCAGATGCCGATCCGACTGACGAAGTCTCAGTTCTCGAGTGCCCACCACTAACAGGGGGAATCTGCTCAGCCAGAAAACTCTCCACCACCAACGCTCGCTCCAACACTCCAGCATAGGTGGGCAGGCACAAAGAAACCACACCTGCCCGGATGTCCCTGCACAAGCCCTGCTCGAAGGTCCGAGCCCTAAAGAACGGGTCTCGAACCATATCCAGGGAGTAGCGCGACAGGTCTGTAAACCTCACTGAGTACTCCGACACAGTCATGCTCTCCTATCGAAGCTGCAGAAGCTCCTGGATCCGCACTGACCTCAGCGTCACCGGATAGAACTCCTCCCTGAAGAGCCGCTCAAACTCTGCCCACGTGAGCGTCTCCTCGTCATGGGACTGCGTCACCAAACTCCACCATTGCCCGACAGAACCATGCAGAAGGCTCGCCGCTAGACCACCATCTGATTTGGAGGTGTCCTCACTAGGCGGAAAACTCGGGTGACTGCCTCAAGCCAGTCAGCAGCTGCCTGAGGGTCTGGATCACCCCAGAACTTCAGAGGTCGCTGCCTCTGGAACTCGTGCAGCGCACTCAGCCTGCGCGCAAACTCGTCCTGCACTGCCGGCACAACCAGCTGCTCGACAGGTGGTGGCTCAACCGGCAGACCACCTGGAGGTGCAACCTCAGAACCTGCGCCCTGCTCCACAGCCTCTACACGAGGCGGGTCATCAGCACAATCCTGCTGCGGAACCCTCGCTGGCTGTCGTCGTGGAGGCATCTTGAAATACATTCAAGACGCACCACTGTCAAAGAGTATATCTGGAGATCTGACACAAGAAGGACAAGGAAAACCCAAAAACCCAGTCCTATATGATGCATGTACCATTATGTCCCTGCGACCAGTGTACGAATGTCCCGAGTCGAAAGGCAGGTTATCAGAGTCCTGATGTATGGATACGTCGGCCGCCGCACCAACACTGGAGTCTCTGGCCTGAAAGCCGAACTCGAAACATCCTAACACTGCCGCTATGCAACCCAAACCAAACTCCCGCTAGACAAGCTACACCCTAAGATCCCAAAGGTGGAACCTGCTCTGATACCACTCTATCACGACCCGACCCAACGGGGTTCGAGCCGCGACTCCCCAAGCCCACCTCCAATAGGCCAGGGGCTGACGACCAGCGCCGAGTAGGCTATCACACACATGGGAGACATTAGCCTAAAGTACCTGTACACACGCACCCACACACACCTCCATGCAATAGTGCAGAGATCTATAAAACTGAAAATAAAATGCATGCATACACTATCCCACAATCAGAGTACAACAGAAGTACAAAGGGAAAAACAAGGCCCACCAAAAGAAAACTACAAAGCGTGTCCAACCTGCTCTGAAGAAGGGGGACGCTGCCACAAACACCCGCCAGAAAGCTCCCTCGGCACAGCTCTGGTAACACCCCGGCCAACTCGCTCACTAAGCTCCGCCTGCTCCGGGTCCTCCTGGGACTCCGTCAAAAGGCTTGTGGTCTGCACAAGACACAAACATGTGTGGGCAAAGCTCGTGCAGGGGTGAGTATAAACATACTCAGTAGGCACCCCAAAACCCAAAACCAAAGAGAGCAACTGAAAGACATCAGTCCGCTCATCACAGCCAGAGGGAACCCAGACGAGAGAGAAACTCCATCTCGTGACCATCCTCGGCTAAACACAACTAGTCAGCTCAGCTCAGGTATATGCCCATACATACACCTTGAACAATCCAGATATACTCACCTCACGCCACAAAGCCACAAGAGGTACCGTCCTCGTCACCAGCAATTGTCCACAACCAGGAGAGTACACCACACGATCATTGTCATCGCAGATGACACTCATCCGAGAGATACACTCCATCAGGTTTCTCACAAACCTCTCAGACGCTCACCCGAGAGATCACGCTCGTCGGTTGGCATCACAGAGGATAACTCGCCGAAACAACATAACCACCAAACTCCTCGGACAGGGGATCGCCGCTAGGGTCCGCTAGGGGATACCAAGACCCACTCCGATATACATAGCTCACTGATAGGGGATCACTCCCAGGGTCCGCTGGAGGATACCACTACCCGATCTGGCATACGTAGTTCTCACAGTTAGGGGATCACACCCAGAATCCGCTGGGGGATACCACAACCCGATCTGGCGCTCGACAGAAGCTCAACACTCAGATAGAGGATCATCGTCCATATAAAGGTGGTCATAACGATACCGGAACCCTATCTGGTAAAACTCGCGATGTAGGGGATCGAACCGACGATGCCGCAACCCTACCGAAACCACACGCTGAGTAGGGGATCGCATACCCGACGATACCGCAACCCTACTATACACCTCTTGCTGAGTAGGGGATCGTAAACCCGACGATGCCACAACCATACTGTGCACGCCCCACCGCGTAGGGGATCATATTCCCGATGATGCCACAAACCCTACGGGGTTAACCTGCTAGATAGGGGATCGCCACCCGTGAATAAACGGTCACAACGATACCAAGAACCCGATTTAGGGTAAATATGCTAGAGGATCCCGCTTCGGGCCCACCGGAGGGATGCCACAACTCTATCAGTTTAAACATCCCATCGAGAGGATCACAAACCTATACGAAGGTTGTGATGCCACACGAACCCTCGTGGGAACGAACCAATGGAGTACCCTCAACCACTGCTGGTCCAAAACGTCGCTAACCCGAGCGACCCGCAACAATGCCATACTGCGCATATCCAAGGCCAAAACCGAGGCCACCATCGCGATCTACACGGAAAAACACGCAGGATAGGCTGCTTACTCGCCCGAAACGGAGCACCGGTGAAAAAGGTACTATTCACCGTAACTAGCTCGTGCGGGGCCCACACAACGATCCTGAAACCCATCAAGCGGATCATACCACGACGATCCCCTCAGAAAAACAAGCGGAATCGACTACTCGCTCGTCCCAAACGGGCACCCGGTGAAAAAAGCACTATTCACCGAAGGCCAGCTCGGGTGGGACCCACACCTTGATCCTGAAACTCATCGAATGGATCGCACCATTGCGATCCTCTCTGAAAAACACACAGGATCGACTATTCATCCGCCAAAATCGGACTCCTGGTGCGAAAGCTGCGTTTCTCCGCAAATGCCAAAACCTGGCCTCGTGGGGCCCGCACCCCAAACTCGGTCCCAACACCCGAACACCATCTCAAAAAGTCCGTCGTACCATCAGGGTCTCAACGCCACTGACGGCACGTCAATCGGACGCTCCGGGTAGAAGTTACAACGACCCGAAGTCGTAAAATAATAAAATAATATTATTTTATACGACGTTTCTAACTCTCGGGCCACGATCCCGAACTCTTAAACCCTCAAAGTGAGTTCAAAAGGTCCGTCTCGACGCAAGGAGTGCGTCGCTGCAAACGGCTCGCAAATCGGAGTTACTGTTTGCGAGTTACGGGGGTTTAAAGAACCCCCGGAAAATCCTGGCCGGACCACCGCCAGTCTCGCCGGAAACCACCGCGCTGCCGCTGGATTCCGCCGCGCCGCCGCCGCCGGAAACCGCTGCCCCGCCGCCGTGCCGCCGCCGCGCCGTCGCCGGATTCCGCCATGGCCGTCGCCCCTCGTCGCCGGAAAACCGGGTTTTCGCCAGAAAACTTCCGGGGGAGCACCCTGGTGCTCCAAATTCAGATCCGAAACATGTTTCAGAAAGCTCAGGACCCGAACTATACAACCCATATGGAAATTTGAAGGAAAAAAAAAACACAAAAACGGGATCCGGGATTGTGCAACTCAAACCACCTACCTCGCGGGCGAAACGCCGACGTTCTGCCTTAGATCCGCGCTCCAGAGCTTCCGTTGCGCGCTCCTGGAACGTCCGCCGTCGAATTTCGAGCTCGTGGGCGCTTTGTTTGCTCGATTCGGCGGAGCGGCGGCGAAGAACGACGAAGAACGTCGAGAGGAACGATAAAGGGGGGGGGGGGGGTGATATTTATATCAGCCGCCCGCCGGCGCCAAACCCGCCTCGGACCCGACGCCCGATGCGAACAAAAGTAAGATCACCCCTAGGGTAAACGCGTCGTTCTGAACGCAACAGCAGACTCAAATTTTCCATCCGAGACTCCGATCAGAAGTTATTCGAGCCGACGCTCGCACACTAACTTCGCCACTTGTTTACGGAAACGCCCCTGGCGGCGTTTCTCACCGCAAGCCCGCGCCCGCAAAGTTTACACCCTGCCTAGGGTAAACGGCACATTCCGGACGCAACCGTGCCATCAAATTTCCGTTTTGAGCTACCGTTTAGGAGATATCACACCCCCGCCACGTACATAGTATAAAAATACTTAATATTTTTATAAAATTAATTCTGGGCACACCGGGCCTCGGAATCGCACGCCATCTTCGCGCCTAGCTCTGGAATTATTCGTAGAAATATTCCAAAGTCTGACAGGGCCAAAAACCCGAGTCGCTACATATTCTTAGTATTGTATCAGGGGTTATTAATGAGGGAATGAGGAGACTTCTGGATGAGGATGATGTGCATGAGGCAGTTTGGTCTTTGAACCCAGATAGTGCTCCGGGTCCTGATGGTTTTCCTGGGTCTTTTTACAGGGCGACTTGGGACATCATTAAAGGTGATCTTGTTCGTGCTGTCCAGGACTTCTTCCAGGGAGGGTTTATTCCTCATATTGCTTGTGCAACCAAATTGGTTCTCATTCCTGAAGTGAGTAATCCTTAGTCCATTGACCAATACAGGCCCATTATCATGTGTAACTCATCATACAAGATCCTGGCCAACATACTCAATAGGAGAATGGCCACTCACTTGGATTCATGGATTAATCCTGAACAACATGGATTTATTAAAGGTAGGTCAATCCAGGGTGCGATCGGTTTGGCCCCCAAAAAGGAAAGTGGAATCAATAACAAGTCCTTTGGGGGTATTCTTGTGGTCAGATTGGATATGAGTAAGGCGTAAGACAGAATGGAATGGTGCTTTGTCCTAAAAGTTTTAAATTGCATGGTATTCTCAAACTAGACAATTGATATTCTCTTTCATTGCTTCAGCTTGGCGTGGATATCTACCTCGTTCATGGGTAAACAATTTGGCTTCTTTAAGGCCTTTCGAGGTCTCAGGAAAGGGGATCCTTTACCTCCCACCATTTTTATTCTTGCACAATATTGCCTTCAGCTGCTACATTAACAAGGGAATTGTCAGAGGGCAAATACATCCCTATCATAACAGGCGTGGCATGAGGGGAATCTCGCACTTGATGTTTTCCGATGACATAGCCCTTTTTATTAATGGTAGAATAAGATCAGTGAAGGGGTTGGAGATGATACTTAAGGAATACTGCAAGTGGAGCAGGCAGGTGGTGAATTTCGACAAGAGCCTTTTCTTCACAGCAAGAAGCGCCTCTCCGAGGAGGGATCGAGACTTAAGAGCCAGGTTGAATATGAGTAAGGGACTCTTCCCCATGTATTATCTTGGAGCACCAGTCAGCACATCTTGTCTCAGGGTGAAGCATTTTGATAAGCTCATTAGCAAAATTACTAGGCGTATTCTAAACTGGAAAAACATGTTTTTATCCTTTGGAGGCCGTATCACCCTGGTTAACTGTGTGTTAGTCTCCACAACGATGCATGTTTGGTCTACCTTGAAGGTCTCGGAAACTGGGATTTCAAACTTTGATAGAATAATGGTGTCCTTCATATGGGATGGGCAGATGGAAGGTTGTCATCATTGGGCTTCAGGTAAATAGTTAGCTAGACCCCTTTCAGAAGGGGGAATTAATTTAAGAAGTGTGTCTTCACCCATTCAAGGACTGCATGCCAAGCTCGCTTGGCAGGTCCAGGAAAGCTGATCTCTCTAGGGTAGAACAATGCAGTACCTCCATGGAATTAATGGGACTAGCCAGAGAAGACATCCCTCAAAGATATGGAACCTGGTTCAACCGCATCTGGAAATTCTGCAACAACACTCTCGATGGATTGTCGGAAGGGGGGACATAAACTTCTGGAAGCAGGATTGGGGGGCGGGGAGGCTGTGGTTCCTAGGCTGTCCAGCCCCAGATATCACCTTCAAAGAAGCTTCATGTCATATGAGGTTCCTCAAGGCCATCCTCAATGACAATCAAATGGAGATGTTTAACTCTATAGTCTCAAATGATGATGATGACCGGTTATTTTTCACTGGTACCTCATCAGGCACTTTCTCCATCAAAGACTTCAATAATTTGACGAGGGAGGTGGTGAACGTCGATCTGTGGGGATAGATTCTATAGTGCAATGTGATCCCTTCTAAATTCAATTTTTTGATGTGGAGAGAGAAAAACAGGGCTCTGCCAACGGATGCAAGCCTTCAACGAATGGGAATCCCAACGGTTTCCCGGTGCTGGTGTTGCAGGTCTCCTAGCACAGAATCTGTGGGGCATTTTTTTTTGAAAGTTAATGGGAAAGGGGGGTCTAGCAGACCTTCGAGGAATTTTTTGGATGGAATGGATATGATGGTAGCCCACGGGACTTTCTACATTCCTGGTTTAAGTGAGCTGAAAACCAAGGTGTGGAAAGGAAAGCAAGGATGCTCATACTCACTACTGGGTGCTGGACTATATGGCAGGCCCAGAATAACAAGCTCCATAGTAAATGCTCTATATCTCAGGTCAGTATACACTTCAGACTGAAAAATACTATGCTGGATCTGCTTAAATTGTGCCCGGACTGCAATTCGGCTCCCTCCATGAACGCCATTTCGTCTGGTAGCGGTGCAGAACATCGGGTCGTCCCTCCTGGTCATGGGCAGTGGGTGAGATGGCAGCCACCGATACATGGATTGAAACTTAACGTTGATGGTTCGCTGATCAGAGGAGAGATGCGAGGAGGGGGCATCGTGCGTGATCAAACTGGATCTGTCTATGCAGCGTTTGCTGCCTCGTTTGGGGGAGGTGATGCACTTTAGGTGGAAGCTCGGGCCATGGCAGTAGGTCTGCAGATGTGTGTGTGCAGAAATCTGGTGGTTTCGTCGGTGGAAACTGATTCCCTGGTGCTGTTCAATGTGCTAAAAACAGAGGCAAGATTCCATGGAGCATAATTTATATAGTCAGGTGATGTAAGGCTTTAATGGGGGCGTGCATGGAGATCTCTCATACCTGGAGGAAGGGTAACATGGTGTTGGACTTCATGGCATCCATGGAAACACCAAATAACACTATTTCTTCTTTCTCATATTTGGGGTCTTTTCCCACTGAAGGTTTGATGTTTGTAAAAAACAATTCTTTGGGGTTGCAATACTTTAGACCCCCGTGACTCTTTTCTTTGTATTGGGATTACTGTTTTTAATAAAAATGTTAACCTTCAAGTCCGGATAGTTGTGATATAGATACATAGTTACCCCCTCTACCTCTCTCCTCTTTTTTTAGTGATGATATGAGTTTTATTGTACATTATCCAATAGTGATAAATATGTGATATGTGGTGGAGTTCATTCTTGGTAGGATGGGGGAATAAGGATGACGACCTTTATGTTCAGGATACACTACTATTCTAGTTATTTTTTGAGGTTGTGATGTGATGTTATGAATCTATGATGTGATGTGATGAGTATGTGATGTAATTTTGACTGATGCTAGCACCAGATACTAGACCTTGCAAGGGTGGGGTCTGTAAGGATGTGTCCTGACCCACATCAGAGATGGATGGTTATGCAATGTGATATGTTGGGATGAAATGGGAGAAAAATATTGTTTATGTTTGGGTGTGAGGGTGGGGAATCGTTAGTTGGGTGACATAGTTTTTTTTATACTATATTACTGTATTAGATGTTTGATTTGGGGAAAGATCCATAGTGAGGCTGGGTTTGATTAGTTTACCTGTTTAGGTGCTCGTTGGTTCTTTTATTTATTTACTAACAATTTTTTATGCTCTTTTCACATGTGTACTTGGGACCTTGGGTATGATCCTACTTATTATCAATTTTATGATCACCCTATGTATATAAAATATTTTATAGGTTTCTAGGAGTACATGGGGGCTTAGATGGACCTTACTAGATTGATTTTTTGAGATTACGTTGAGTTAGTGCTGTGATAATTTTCTTTTTTTATTTACATGGAGTCTATTTTATATGTTTATAATGTTCATGCATCATGGGATATTTTTTTTGTTTATTTATATATTATTTTTTGTAGTTTTTTTGGTGTTTTTATCCTATATCTTGATCCTATATTATTATATAGGCTAATACCTTACATATTTTGGGTTTTTATACCATTGGTGCTTATCTCCAATCGGGGGAAAACTGGATTTGGGATTCGGGATTCATTATCTATCTTCCATCACTCCTGGCCTAGGAGGGGGTACCTTTTGAGATATGGGTCATTAACCTAGTGATATATCATGAAAACACATAGAAAATTGTGGTGGGTTGTGCATTTTAAGAGTGATTTGTAGGATCATCCTTCTAAAAAAATAAACATATGTGTTCAATAATGATACAATATGAGTCATGAGAGATAATCAACATATAAAAATAGTCAAAATATAATCACCAATAGAAAAAAATAGAATAAAAACAATTAAAATTCCATAGTTATCAACAAGGCATGACTAATACAAGAAACAAGTTATAAGCCACAACTTTCCTTCCTTTTCGGAAATATTGTCATGTAAAACCACAATCCATAACCATATCATAAATGCATAATCATCAAAATGAAACTAACTTCATTGAGCCCAATAATTTATATCATTATTATTACTTATCAGTACAGTTATTTCACATTAAAGTGGTTGCGTACTAGTAGTACAACTCTTCTTTAACTAATCAAGAATCAATAATTGATCCAAATAAACTACACACCATCATCACATATCCACATACCATATCATCACATCTATATCCATAAAACTATAACTTCACCACCAAATAACGATAATATATTCGTCACATATCACACTGCATAAAAATTTTCCCTCTATAATTTATCAAGGTAATGTAAACAAGAAGGGAATCAACCTTTTTCCCTGTTCCCTCAGTGTGCATCACCTACTTGTAATCATCTTAACTGTATCATCCTTATCATAGTTGGTTATCATGAACATTTAGAGCATCAACCTCATATCCTACTCCAATCTTGCATGACCCCCATAATGTATCCATCACCTCGACATCAAAACATCATCGAGTACTCCAAGGGACACTCCCACACCAATCATAATTCTACTAATCATGATCTATCACATCCTAGAAAAATATATAACCATTATTTTCCAATACGACCCACAAAGATAAATATGTTTCAATATATCTTCGCTTATTTACCATCAATACTCTATAACCACCACTATTAATTCAATCCACAACTTGGAAACTATATATCAAGTAATGCATTTTTTATAAAAAATTACATTAATGGTTGAGTCGAGATCTAGATAAAGGATTCCACATAATAAAATTTTCATAGGTCTATGTCAGTCTCATCCCATACTATAGAAATTCCAAACTATTTTAAATTTAATTATTCATTAATTATTTATATCATATTTCATAATCATTATCATCCCTCATATTACTTTAGTTTCAATCTTTATTATTTTCACTAATAAAATACCACACACTAGTTTCTAGATAATTGTTATTTTTTATATTTATTCAACCAAACAATTACATTCAAGTTCACCACAATTTCCATATTCATAAAAATATAATTCACGACCAAGGTTTATATCATTTAACCAAATATGCAGTGAGGGATTATGATGATAGAATCTTATAATATTATTATAACATAACTCCATAATCAATCCATATATATATATAGGAAACGTTCATAAATATAACTCTAGTAATAACTATACATCAGCTAACACAAATTATTGTGTCACCTTCTTGTTGTGTAAGAAACCCATTAATTCATGTATTGAATTATTAAATATTTATTAATTGTGATTATATCATTTAATAACAACATAGATATATCAAGAAATATAAAATGAACCCATGGAATGAAAATATTATAAAAAAACATGAAACATCTATTTCCCTTGGAACTTCATTTAACTGATTCATTATCATAAATCAATTTATTAATTAAATTATGTTTACCACACATTATTCACATAAATAAAAAAATCTAGAAACATCTATCATCCAAATAGATAACACGAATATATCCATGCAAGGGAATCATAAAAGTTATATTCAAGAATAATATTCTTCAAGATATAACAGAAGTCTAGAAATACCATACCTAAAAAATATGAGATAACATTTGAAAATGGAACATAGTGTAAGAAACAATAAAACCACATGAATCTTATTCAGGACTAAAATATCTCATCCTTAATCATGGAATCAATCATTTATCAAAGAAACTCTACCCCAAGGATGATGCTTCCAAACAAAGTGGAGGAACAAGAAGAACCCAAGGAGGAGAATGAGAAGGATAACTCAAATCAAGGAGAAACTAATCACCATGAATCAATGAGATAATGACACAAAATTAATTTCAAAATACCCCCTAAAAGAGGGCCTAGAATTATCCAAGGCTCACTGGGAAAGAAACTATATCAAACTAAGATATATAGTTGATCTCCTTTTTCAATGGGGAAAAACATACCTCCACCTTGGAATAGAGGAATTCAAAATGGTCAAATGAGATCTAAGATCCTCAAATTCCAATTGGAAAACTAAACCTACTTCTAAAGTTATTTTCATATCATTTAAATTAGTTTTACTCCACCATGGTGTCCTACATTGCATAATGAATTTCCCAAAGTGGTTTTTTGCAATCAAACAACCACCACAAAATATCTACGATGTGGTGAAGTTGTGATATTTTTTTCCTCCTTCCTAATGAGTAAAACATTGTGTCTTAAAATTCTTCTTCAAATCTCGACCAATCACATAAAAATGACTAAACTAAGGTGTTTCAATGGTCCTCATTTCTTATAGATTAACTCTCTATAAAAAATGTCCAACAAATACATTTCACTACTCATTGTGCATCGTAGCACCAAGAAGCCCTTATTTTACATATAAAGAAGAAGGACCTATTTAATGATATGCCTATGCATCTTTACGAAAACATTATAAGTCTCATAGTTCCCATACATGAGGTTCTATCCACCAAAATGACCTATCAAAAGGACCAACCTGACCATTTTACCTCTCATAGTGCACCGAGAACAACCCATACAACTCAAACACCCTAATGTGAGATAGTATATACATCTATGTAGAAAAATATTAAAATTTATGCATCTAAAATAACCCATAAAATTGACCACCTCAAATTTTTTACATAGTATAGAACCCCAAATACCAAAAAAATAACCCAAAATGCTCAATCCCTTGATCCTCTCAACACCAAATTGTATGATCACAGATAAATCTTCTAAGGTACCATAAACCAATAAACACCACATGATATGTTCTGATATAGTGACCCTCTCTATGGAAAAATCACCTCACACTCTATAATTACCTAGTATTTTCATACATGGATATTACATCATTTTAGATGAATATCCATTACATTACAAAAAGAAATGCATGAGGACCATAATTTGTTAGTGCCTCTAGAAATATGGGACACATTATTTTAATTCCTTAAAATGATCTTATACATATGTGATAAATATCATCTCATTTTGTACCACTGTTTAAAACCATTATTTATAACACGAGGAAAGGAAACATAAGAAAGGTGAGATAAATGCTTAGATAGCATAAATATGAAAGTTACATAAGAATAAAATGAGCATAAGAGTATGAAAACATGATCATAACATTTGAATACCACAACCTATATATCAATTATTTTATTCATGATTGATGGATTAAATATCGGTAGATCAGAAGAAATTACTCCTAATAAAATCAAAAAACATGATCCTTGAGAGTATAACAACGGTATAAGACATGGAAATTGTGTCATACACATAATCTTATAATATATTTTTTTCAAATACTTTAACCAATACATTCATATAATGTTAGGCTTGGGTTAATCACCCTTGTTCCTACTTCAGGCATGGGATGGGCTCTTATGTACCTACAAATTTCGGGCTTGGTATGGCCTCCACTATACCCTATTGTTGCATTCTTAGGATTCCCTCCTCAGTAAAATTTTTTTGCGGGCATAAGATTACCTCTTGTGTAACCATTTATTGTGGTCTTAGGATTACCTCTTGTGTACCCTCTTGTTGCGGGCTTCAGATAACCTCTTGTGTGCCTTTTTGATCTCATAGAACTTTTATCGTTACCCAATGTATTGGATGGATATATAGGTCCCATCCATCACATAATTAAAACCATACATATTTGTAACACAAGAACAAAAATAATTCGTCATATCAGAACCCATGGAATGAAATTTATTTCATAAAACTCATTCAATCATAATATAACTCATTAAAAGAATCAGGTTTCATAAATATCATTCCATCATAAACATAAACCAATACCAAAGATAATAAGAATGGTATAATTGAATAATATCTCTAGTAAAACATATTAAACATCATATAATTCTATATTATATGAAAAATAATTTTTTGAGATAACTTGAAAATAAATCTGGAGGAAAATATCCTTTCCTATTTGAGAAACTTTTTCTATCCTTAAAAAGACGTTCAATTTAAAAAAAAATTCCTTGAAAATATCGATATAATCCTATAAAGAAAACTTAAAATAATTATGGAGTCATGATAGCAGAAAATTTAATTCATTCATTATAAGTTAAAAATAATTCCTTTCATACTTTTTCTATAAAATTCATACAGTCCATCATTTGGAAAATTATAAAAAATATTCTTTTGAAAAAGTGGGGTAAAAAGTAAAAAAATGGGTAGAAATTCATTTAAAATCCATAAGAGAAGAGTAATTTTTTTTGAAAACATATTTTGAAAATATTGACATGGAAGATTAATATTCCTCAATGGGTATTTAAAATTATTCAATCCCAAATATTGATGAGATTGTGAAATAAATAATCATCACTTTATAATCAATACAATCATATGCCCTGTGAAAGAATGAAAATTATATGTATACAAAAAATAACATAATAATCTAGATAATACTCATAATATGAATTCATGGGAATTATATACACCACATAGAAGAAAAAAGTAATTTTTAAGGCATGTGTCCCATAGAAACAGAAGCGATACAATATTCCCCTACTACTTTTGTAACATTAGAATCATGAACCCCAAGAAAGAATAACATCAATTAAAGATTTGCATATCATTAAGTAAATTAAATTAATGACATAACATTTAATACCTCATTATATAAACGATAAAAAAATAATTGAGTGGGTAATATGGAATTAATATCATGGAAATGAAAAGTGAAATGAAATTCCCTTGCCTTATGTCTCGACTCTCATCATAATCATGAAAACCTCATATTCTTCGAAATGGATGTTTTGGATCTCCTATAAAGAACTCTAGATTTAGTATTTTAGGAATAAAAGAACCTATAAAATGTGTCTAAATAAGTGGAGAAGAGAATTTGGAAGATATAGGTTGGGATATAAGTCTCAAAGTGGTGAAATGGGACGGGGGAGGGGGTGTCCTTTTTTATGAAGGTGAGGGGTACTTTTGGAATTTCAAAAAACATTAATTTCTAATAAATTAAATATAATTAAAAATAACAAAAGAAATTCCCTGGATTATAAGATAATACTATACATGTTTTGGTATTTTTTAATCCTTATCATTTTGATTAACCCTTAGTTTAAATAGTTTTATTTTAACTATGGTAATAGATTTTTTTGATATTTTAAGGTTATATTTTTTACATATTTGATGTCAATTAGACCATAAATGAACAATTTATAACAATTATTACCATATAATAATTTATTATTTTTTAAATATATTTAATGATTTTAAAATAATTTAATAATATATTATTTTGATAAAATACCATTAGTTTCAATTTTAACACTATCCATTAATTGACTTTTTGAAAACATCATAACAACATAATATATTCGAAATAAATCTATAAACATATCCCTAACATTTCAAAGTCATTCATAAAATTATTTCATGACTATAATTTGGTCAAATTATATTTATTTTAATATTTTTAGTATCATTTATTTGATATTTACATTATTTAAACCACTATTGTATCATCATTGTATAAGACATTATGACAATTATTTATTATATAAAAAATATAAATAAATTATAATAAAAATTAAAAACATTTTATCTTTTAAATGAATATTTATATTCAATTTTATCTTCTGTATTACCCTATATTAATAATGGCATAGTTTTAAAAATATGAAAATGACATCTTTAACTCTTCTTTAAATAAAATATAATAAATTTCATGCTCTATCCCAAGTGGCTTAAATTTTTTTATAATCTCATCCCGAGGATTAATTTGGTCCAAAATCACTCATAAAATAAAATTCAGAATTTTTTTATTACAATTTTTCAATATTTATATTATTATTTTTTTACCCTTAATTACTTGATTTACCTTTCACCGTGTTAATAAAATATTAGTAAAGATACTATTAAAAATGGCCAAAAATATAAGAAATATATTTACATAATTTGGACCCACTAATTATAAATATGGAATCCATTTTTTCAAAATTATAAACACATAAGTTGCAGTAATTAATTTGAAATTAATCTCATTGATGGGGTGAAAAACTAGTTATTAAAGTTAAAACATACAAAATATTGAAACGTTTTTATATCTAAATTCAATGTAAAATTAATTATAATGACCTAAATTAGATTAAATTGTAAAAATTGGGTCTAATTATAAATTAAATCTCACAAAATATATAATTTAACACTATAAATTATTTCGATGATAAATGTTATTTCACATAAAACATAGTATATTTTTACTATTCATCAAAACATGAAAATTATCATAAAAATAAAAAAAAATCAACCAAATTAAAATGTTAATATTCTATTTTAAAATTAAAAGTTTATTTTTCTAAATGGAATAAAAAAATGTTTTAAAATTTGGATTTAAAATGGGTTAGCCATTAAATGGTGATAAAATTACCCTTTTAAAAAATGTAGGGTTTTATGCATAAAATTGGGTTAGTTCTTATCTTACGCTTAAAAAATATATTTGATGAATAAAAAAAAAATATTTCATTTAAAATATAAAAAATATATTTCAATAATATCATTCACTAATGGTAATTATTTGAATTTATTAAGACAAAATAACTTTGGGAGAATAAAACTAAAACTATTTCCTTTATAATAAATTGGTATATATTTTCATTTCTAATTAATTGGTAACCAATTAATTCATATTATAAACATTATATTTTTATAAGTTAGTTAATAATATTCATTGTTTATAATTTAACATCTAGGTTGTATCGTATTTTATTAAATTATAATATATTAATAATATATTATTGTTCGATAAAACTCTGTCTTGCATGTAATGAAAGCTATCAAAAGAACTCGGTGTTGTGTGTAACACAGTCCAAAAATAGTTATTAAGAATATGGATATATAATATGGTCATTATAAGGTTAGTGAACACAAAACCTATGGACCAAATAGGTCTGGAAAGTTCCATTACTATCATAATGAATGATGATAGTTGGATAACATTTTATTTCAAAATCAATCAAGAAGAAATAATTAATTGATTTAATCTCATAAGTAAAATCTCACTATTTGGTTATTCCATGATCAGTCTCCACTTCATTTCTTACTCTAGAAAATGTATTTGAAATTATAATACCTATAGAACTACTCAATTATAATATCCATAATGAGATTATATTTCATTCTTTTTGTCCCTAGTAATCATCTCAAAAAAATGGTTAGAACATGTTATCTAATATGAATATATAGAAACATTAATCTTAAAAACCTCATCCAAATTAAAACATAAATAATTTAATAATTGGTTACACTTATGAACCTTCCAAAATAATAAAATTCAAAAAATTCCAAATAATGTTACTAAATTTTCAAAATCACCTTATCATTAATCCCCCAAAAAACCTAATGTAACTCATAATTTTCACACCCCAAAAATTTGAATACTATTATCATGTATTCTCTTGAAACATTTTAATAACCCGAATTTCCAAAAAACAATACAGAATACACACATGCTTATTTATTCTTTATATAAACTATTTTCTTATACAAAAACATATTCATTGGAAGCTTGGGTTCATCCTTATACTGATTGAATTTGTGATTTCGTTATTAAATAATCCATGTAGATAATAACATTAAATTTAACTAATGGATGAATAATAAGGTTTTCATAGGTATTTTTCATTCAAAATCATACATGAAATCCTCAACAATAGATAAGAGGTTAGGTTACTTAATTATCATGGTTTATTTCATCCATTTTGATAATATTATATTTCCCTTTTTCCTTTTTTTTCATCTGAGTTTTTAGTGGATTACAATCCACATTATTCCTTCGATTAGGTAACTTGTTAGTGTAATTCCCAAACTACATAAAATTGAAACACTAAATTACACGAGGTGTACTCTTTTGATATTTATTTTTAATCACATTACATTCATAGTAAAATTATATATTACCTTCTTTCTCACCCTCAAAACATTTACTAATCGCATTAATACATTTTTCTTTATGTTCCCTTCCACACTTTGATCATAAAGTAAATTTAATATTTTTTCTCTATATTTTTTAGAGATTTCATTGAATTATATCCTTTTTTTATTATCATAAGCATGAGAAAAATGGGAAACTTCAATATGAAATTTTGTAATAAGAATACAAGGAAGTTACTTATTGAAAAATAAGTTCTTGAACTTATCCCAATGTATGGAGTCAATTTTATCTTGTTGTATCATATTCTTGGTAAAGTTACCCCACTAATTCACTTCACCTTTCAAGTAATATATTCCCAACTTAAAAATTTCAAGTTTCAATCAATGGATAATGAAAAAATAACTTTTTAGTAGTATAAATTCATTTCTCAAAAACTAGTGTATTTTGCATTCCACTAAAATATAGTGGGTGTTTCCTTAAAAAGGATTCAAGAAATGGTTGTACCATTATTAGGTTATTTGAAATCTCATCATGGCCCAAGGATTGATATAGTTGTGTGGTCAAAGAAATTAGGTTTTTTATTCCATCTTATATAATATTCATTTTCTTAGGAGGGCCATCATTGCATTTTTATTTTCATTCCTCATTAACACTGTTCCTTTGGGTTCCATCCATTGATTAAATAGAAAGAATAAAGTGAGAAACACTAATCATGGTGGGAAATCCACATAATCTGAGGAAATTACTTATAAAATTTCAATATATTATCCCATAGGTTTAACCATGGATTATTCAAGATCATTATGTACACTCTAGGATTATAACCAATACTTAGAATTATCACTAGATTCATACCTGTACATATCCTAAGAAATATCTCTAGAGATCTCACTAAAGTTTTCTCATCATTGTATCCAAAGTTTGACTAAACCTTCCCTTGGATACCAACTATAATGAACCAGGATTTTAATAAAAGGATATTACATCTTTTTAGATGAATATTTATTACATTAAAAAACACATTCTTGAGTACCATAATTGTATAAGTCCTTTAGAAACTTATAACACATTCTTATAATTTAGGGAATGATATTCAACATCTCCCATAAAGATATTCCACTTTTATTAACCCTATATAAAACCTCTTTTTATAACCCATGGAAATGAAATCTAAGAAAGGGTGTGATCAGATGATCAGTAAGGGTAAATATATAAGTTACATAAGAAAAACATGGTCATAAGTTTATGAAAACATGATAATAAAAAATTTAATATCACACCATTCATATCAAAGATAACATACATGAGTGAGGAAATAAATATCATCATACCATAGGACATGAATCATAATTAAAAAATCATATGATCTATGAGAGTATAATAATGGCATAATGGAAGGATATTGTGGCATATAATTAAGCTTAGAATATATTATGTCAATGATTCATACCAAGGAATTCATAGTATGTTAGGCATGGTTTAATCACCTATGTACCAACTTCAGTCATGGGATAGACTCTTGTGTACCTTCTATTTTTAGTCTTAGGATGACCTCCCATGTACCCTCTTATTGCGGTCTTAAGATAAGCTCTTTTGTACCCTTTTCTTTTGGGATTGATATGAATTCATGTGTACCCTTTTATTACTGGCTTAGGATGACCTCCCATGTACCCTATTGTTGTGGGATTAAGATGACCTATCATGTACCCTTTTGAGATCATAAAACAATTATCATTACCCAATAAATTGGAAGCAAGTATAGGTCCCACCTATCAAATAATAAAAACCATACATATGAGTACCATAATAACATACTTTATTCAACATATCAGAACCTATAGAATGAAATGAATTTCATAAATATCATTCAATCATAATATATCCCATGAAAATAATTGGGTTTCATAAATATCATTCCATCATAAACATAAACCACTATTTGAGAGAATAATAATGGTATCATTATCTATTAAAACAAAAGTAACATCAAATAATGTTATCCAAGATGAAAAATAATTTTTACAGATCACTCAAAAACAATTCTGTTGGAAAATATCCTTTTTGATTTGAAAATGTTTTCTTTTCTTAAAAAGTCACAAAATTTTAAAATAAAATATTTTCTTTGAAAAAAACTGATTATATTTTAAATAAAACATTAAAAAGTCATATCATCATGATGAAGGAAAATTTAATTCATGCCGTATAAGTTTTTTTTAAAAACAATTTCATACTTTGGCCAGAAAAGTCACAAAGTACCTCTTTTTGGAAAACAACAACAAAAAGTTTATTTTAAAACATTGTAGTAAAAATTAAACAATAGATAAAAATGACTTTAAAAATACATAGAAGGATAATAAAAACATTTCTAAAAACATATTTTGAAAACAAGAACATGGAAAATATATATTCACTAACAGAGACTTAAAACGAGACAATCCTAAATTGTGATGAGATTTTGAAATAAATAATCATAACTGCATAATCAGTATAATTATATTACCCATTAATAAAAGAAAATTATAGGGATATAAAAATACTATATTCTTCTGGATAAGACTCATAAAATACAGTCATGGTAATTATATACACCATAGAGAATAATCAATTAGTGTATAAGGCATGTGTCCAACAGAAATAGAAGTGAGACATAAATTTATATCTACTTGAGTAACTTTAGAATCATGAACCCCATGAAAGAATAACAAAAATTAAATCTTTGAATAACAATAAGTAAATAAAATTAATGGCATAACTTGTTACAGATCAGTATATACACTACACAAAAGAAAATAGTGGTGAATATGACATGTATTTCACAAATATAAAAATTGAGTTGAAATTCCCTTAACTTATGTCTTGAATCTCATAGTCACTATTGCATAAACATTTTTTCGTGTTGTTTTTTATTTCATTTAAATGTAAATTAATAATTTAATGTCTTAAAGGCGATGTTATAAATAGTATTTTTGGTGTAGGTTTTCTTAAAACCAATGAAATTAATATTTCATAAAGTTGAATATTTAAAAATAATAGATATATTGCATGAGTTATAAAAATGACATTGATAATGCAATTTCACAATATTATCCTAAATTTTTATAGAAACTGATGCTAAATACCTATGAATAACTGCTTATTTAGAATCAGTTTCTATAATGACTGATGCCAAATACCTCTGGAAAATGGGTCATTGGCATTGGTTTTCATAAAAACTAACACTAGAGGACTCTGAAAAATCGTTCTTCGGTGTCGGTTTATAATAAGAACTGATGTTGAATTTAAAAAAATTAATAAAATTAAAAATATTACAACCCTAAAAAAATAGTGTTCATGTAATAAAAAACAAAATCTAAATTAATTCATAGTTAGTTTTACAAATCTATAAAAAAATTAACAACTTAATTTAAAAAATATTTACTTAATAATATTTTAAACTAGAATTAAAAAACACATATCTGATAAATTATAACATAAGCACCCACAATTATTATTGATGAATTAATTTGATATTATTAACATCAAACCCCAATTATAACAAAGGTATTAGTTTCTGAACACTATTTTGAAAATTATAATATTAAAAATAAACATTAAAAGAAATATACTTGATAATATAAATTAAAATCATACATAGAAAGTAGTTCACGAACAAGGATCAAAGATGAGTAAGTTCATCATCCATATATAACTCGATTTCATTGAATGTATATAGTAAAATTAAAAGTTATATAAATAAAAATAGAATATTATGAAATAAAATAAAAAATAGTTAATATATTGACAAAACTTATGAAAATAATTTGTTTCTTTGATTGTGATTATCTCATACAAGAATCGTAAAACATATTAACCATATTATATTCTTCCTTTTTAATGATGAAATTGAGGTTATAAAATGTTAACTTCACATTAAAAACCAACACACACACACAAAAAGACACACACACACACACACACACATATATATATATATATCAAAAATAGAAATATTATGTAATATAAAAATATTTACTTGTACTTTCATGCATAGGATTGTATTTGGATTCATTATCGACATGTGATATTAGTTAAATGTTATCCATCACCTGGATTTTCATATATATATATATCAACTAATAAAACATGCATAATAAATAAAATTAAAATTAATGAACTAATAAAAGGGAATAAAACTTACTTGTCTAACAAGGTACTAATTGGTTTACGAACATTTTCTAATAAAGAGGAAAACTAGTATAAAGTGAATTCACCTGGACAAAATATGCCTAACATGCAATGCCCTCTGAAATAAACAATGATCAAAATTAATGACATTATAATAGAAATTAGTACATAATTATATTAGTGTTCTTAACCATAAAGGAATAGAAAAAACTAACATCCAATATCTATGTTTGATAATCTCTCAGATATATATTTATCTCTATCAGTAGTCTTCACATATTATATATCCATTGAAATTAATTCTAAATCATTAAGACCATAAACACCAGTGGTCTCATTTTTTGTTTGAGGCATGGATAGATACTTAATTAAATATTTAAAGTGGTAGTCACTTAAAATCTTATTTATTTAAAGAAAATTTTATGCTGAAACATAAATTTACTTACATGGGAAAAAATTGCAACACCAAAATGCTGAGCTCTTTAAACTATATCAGATCCGCGATATTTTTTTTAAATATTCTAAATTTATAGTATCTTCCATATATTTCATCCATAATCCAAAACTCATATAAATTATCCAATGAAGAAGAATTATGGGATAATATGTTTTTCCCATTAGAAATATAATTATCTAAAACTATTGGTTCCCAAACCTTTTGTTTCCTTTGTACCATTTATTTTTATTATAGATAATACTATAAAAATTAAATTTTAGGAAACATTATATTTAATTTTCAATAAAAATTATTTAATATTGAGAAACAATTCACACCTCGTATTGAAGATAATGAAGAAGATTAGCTGAGCAAAGTTTAAAACAGACTCATACAATACCCAACTATAGTAGACTCCTCAGTAGGAAATGGTAGTATAAAGTTATTATTAATAATATCATGCATCGATACTATGAAAGAACCAAAATTCATAGGCTGGTGGTGTATGGAATCTTCAAAAATATCTACGACTCCTTACGCTAAAATATGTACATGAAGATCTCTGACATACAACTACAAATATAATGTTAGGTTTGAATGAGGCGGTAGATGATTTGAGTAGGAAGGATGGGTGGGTTGGTCCAGCTTGGCAGTCTGTATAAGCTGCATATCTGACTATGAAGGCTAGGAAGACTAGCTATTCTGGGTTTGCTGAATAGGTTATGATTGTCTTGTCAATTGTTCAAACATAGCTTTCACATATGATTGAATTTGATCGCCCATGGAATGTTTCATCTCTTTCACATCATCTTGTAATGAATCAAATTTTAATATCTCCTGACTGATCACAATGATTGCAAAAAAAATTCATAATAATAACACTCTACTGATAGCGTCTTACTCGTCCTCAGTTTTATAGCTTTCCTAAAGTTGTAGATAAGATATCCTTCCCACCCCCAAGATTAAAATTGGATTGAAAATATTTATCTTAATGTTCATATTGAAATATAAAATGAAATTATTATATCAATGTTTTTAATTTAAAAAATAAAAACATCAATGAAATAATTTTTTTTACTTATAATTCTTTTAGATACTTCTCTAGATTTCTCTGTAAGATATATTTAATTTTTTCTTCTTCTCACTCATTTCCGTTTTCCAGGGAGAGTGGGAGGCGATAGAGGACCAATCTAAACCTCTTCTAAACCACTTTTAGATTGATCTCTTAATGATTTAAATTTTTATTCAATCATTTTGTACGCCAATAATTGATACCATCCATGAGATAAAGTATGCGAGTATACATTTTTCAATTTAATCTCTTGATGAGATATCTTGGAAGCCTATTAAATAAAAGTAAACTAATACGTAATTATATAAATATATAATAAATTTTATAATATGAAAAATTTATCATACCTAAATTTTTTCTTAATGACAGTTATCAAAAAATTTCTTCATTGTATTTGCATCTACAACCTCATACTTGATGAATGAGTTTTCAGACTTTCTCTTTGCAAAAACAATTTTTTTTTATGAATTAGGATTTAAAATCTATCCATAGAATTTCCACAAAATTGAGAAAGGTTTTCTTAATTAAATTCATTTTCTCAAAATTTAATTTCATTTTTGATTGAATAAATTAAATATTAGTCATTTTAAATATTTAATATTCAAAAAATGAGATACAATAAATGAATTGAGATATTTTAGCATCACATCCTCCCAAATCTACTGTTTCACTATCCTATCAACAGACTTACAATCATGATATAAAATTATAATCCTACAACGGATCTACATTGATATATAATTGATAAACTAAAATTCATTTGAGATAATTTCATTATCATTATCATCAAAACGAATATGTAATCTCTCATCTCCACTATCAAGTTAATATTTTGGTAAATATGTAATACCATGTTTCCCAACTCGATAACTTTATTTCTCTATAGTAATGGGATAATTCTCCTATTATGAAGATGCTTCAGTAGTCCTATAAATATTATTTATAAATTAAAGGTTTTCTTTGATTAAATATGTATATTACTGAATATTTAATAATATAAAAAAATATATATACCTGGCTAACTGCTCCTCTCTCTCCCTATATGACATTAACACAAGCTAGTGTAGTGAAATTTTGTGTACCTTTATATAATTATAAAATGGATATTTAGAAACAAGGATGACAAAAATATTTACGCAAAAAAACAGAAATGTATGTGTATGTTTCAAAAAAATAATTATGTCATGATTATCATAACCAAAATATATGCAGGAAAACCTATTAATTTTTTTACACATGTAAATTTAAAAAAAGAACAAAATATAAATAATTACCAGAATAATTATGAGACTAATTTATTGTTTTCCCATATCTCTTCACCATGATCATTACGTACTGTATGCACTATGTGTGCCTTATAGTCATTATAATCATCCAGAAATAACATAATAGATTAATAAGACTCATGTAAATTAATAACATCATCAACATCATCCTCATCACCCAAATGATATATTTTTCCTTGAAAATTATGGACCACTAATCATTCAATATATCAATGACATAAAATATCTACTTTTCAAGTGTCGCAATGATAAATGGTTCCTCATTATAACTAAATATTTTTAAATCAACCAGTTTAAACCCACAATCATTATGCTTCACACCACTATTACTATTAACCAAATTATAATTAAACACAGTGACTCAAAATTTTGTATTATCAATTTTCCATATAACCTCAATAACTCCAAATTTTTTCGACAAAGCAGAAAATGGGATTTATCTTTTTCACTCAAAAAATACACTACTTCAGAGAACACCATCACCCCACTATTTTGAATGGTACTCTTTTAATCCTTTTTTTTGCGTAAAATGTGTACCCATTAATATCAAGACCATACAATGTTATCACATTAAGAGATGATCCCCCGACCAACTAGTTTAATATTTCTAATATAGGTATATTTTTTATCACTTTCTCTTTTATCCATCAACCAAATGTATTTTTAGGATCAAGCATCAACAAATTTTCATTTATTTTTTGGATATTGTATCTTTAATTCATTAATATGTGATGATATATATGATTTAACATCATTTGTGTTGTTAAAAATGTATAAATTTTCCCACATAACTTCATCATATGGAATGAACTTTACCTTTAAGCCTAGAATCCTTCTACCTACACTATAAAATATCAAATTTCATGATATAGGGAGTTCAATATGCTCCACATTATACAAATAATCAGTAAAAAACTAAACCTCATTTTTCAATACATATCTTTGAACAAAAAAGGCCTCTGGTCGATAAGTATTTTTAATATATCACTTTACAATTTTTATATACCTTTTAGAAGGATAAATCCAATGTAATTAAATAGAATGACATATTCTTATGTCACATACCTGATAAATCACCGGATGAACCATTATATAAAAAAATGTTGGTGTAAAATACATTTCTAGTTGAAAAATCATAAGATAATCATCATTATTGAACTCATATTACAAATTCGGATCAACAACTATGTTACAAATGGATTTGAAAAAATTTAATAACCTGATGATAGTCTTTATGATAGATGATTACAACATATGTCACAATTCAATGGGTAGTAGTTGTTGCATCAATACTTTTTTGACATGATATTTCCTGCCTATTAATTTGTAATCCTTTAGTGACAAAAAATTCTTCACATTTGAAGAATATCAACTGGGTACTTTTATACCATACAGAAATGAGAAAAAATTAAAATTCTCACCCATTATTAATGTGTGACAAGATGAAGGTATATATATTTTGTTTCCTTTCATAGTGAGAGTTAACTCCAAACATATTCCCATTTATAGAAAGACCAATATAGTATTCAATCCAGATTTTCTTCTTTCCTTTTATGTATAAAAAAATCCAATAAAACTGCCACATATATATTTATCAACATTCATAACAACATTGTTATGTTTTATCTCTAAAAATATCCAATAAGGTTGTTAAAAAAATAGACACTTTTTTTAGATATTATTTTGAAGACCAGAACTTATTTTATTTTCAAAATTTGAATCAATATTTTTCACCTTGTCATAATATTCTTCATATGACAATGGTTGTGGGGGGAGATTTTATTTTTCTAAACTGTTAAATTCCTTTTTCAATCAATGATAAGGATGATCAATTCACAATAATCATTTATGTCACATGTACATTGTCTTTCTTCCATTCAACAATTGATAAGACGGAGTATCTTCTTCACAAATTGGACATACTTTATTCCCTTGAAACCATATCAAGATAAATTTATATATGTAGTAAAGTTGTTTATACTAAATATTATCATAGCATAAAAAAGAAAATACTCATTTTTGTATTTCTAAAAAACATTAACACCTACCTACCGTAGAAGTTACAAATCATAAATAAATGGTTAAAGATAGACATCAATTTAATTTCTTGGATATTTTGGTCTAGAAATCATTAAGCGCATCATATCATATTTTTTCTGCATACATATCTGTGGGGATAAGTTGTAAACTACCAAAAAAATAGTCCATGAACTATGTTGGCTACATAGGCTCTGATATGGACTCATTCAATCTATACACACTCTCGTTATTAGATTTCTAACTTTACTTCTAAAATTAAGAAATTATTTATCAAATCTCTTCCACTGTGATCAGTCGATAGGGTGACTTAATTTACTATTAGATATGAGTTCATCTGAATGTAATCTTAACCTTTTTTTAATCAATTAAATTTGAAAATAGATGCTTAAAATGATGAATTATCGGAAGGTACCAAATTTCTTTACCAAGAGATTTTATGTTGGTACCTAATAATGAATCCTGGTGAATTTATTAGAATTGTATGAAGGGGTTATTTGAAGTAATTATTTTATTTAGAATGTGGTTAGATGTTACTAACTGATAATGAATTTGATATTTCTTTTACATCCATATTATAGAGTGATGTTTCACATGTAGGAACTTTTGATAAAAATTCATATTTTTTCCCATAAAACACACAATCATTTGGAAAAGAATGTATCCTTTTATACCCCACTCCCTTTGGGCATAATATTTTATTCACCTCATAATTACAATTTGAAAGAAAGCTTCCTTATAGAAGTGGTTCTTTTAAAAGGTGAAGTAATTTAGAGAAACTTTTGTCACTCTAACAAATTATTGCATTCAAGTTAACCAATCTCTAAACTGTTCATAACACTTTATATTTACTACAACTTGTGAATAATGATTTTAAATAATCTATATACAATCATTCAATAGTTGTTGTTTTTTCAACGGTTTCAACACTTAAATCGTGAATTATTTAATCCATATGATCCTCTTTCTCATTATGAATATTTTAATCAACATTAGATATTGAATTTATAGTTATTTCACAGTGATAGATCCAATAGGTATAATTAAGGATAAAACCATAGTAAATGAGATGATCTTTTATTTCTGTAGAATTTAAATTTCTCATATTCAAAAACTCCAGACATCGATGAAAAATAAAATATGTTTTTTGAAGATTTGGTTTCAAAAATTAAATGAAATCATTAACTCCTTTTTTCATATTCATTTTTGGTTCTTTGTAAATTTCTCCAATTAGGATCCATTCAATACATGAGATTGCAATACAATTAGTGAATATATTAAAACATATAAACATTTAAAAAAATATATATAAATTGATAAATTTTAACATAAGAAATATAATAAAAATGATTGGTAGTAATATATGAAATATTAATGATTATTAGGAATAAAATATAAACTTATATACTCTAGGTATTTATTTTGTGTGATGTGTCATGATAATCCAAAAGAAGATAATTTTGTTAAAATAAAAAATGAATCAGATCATAGGTGTACTAATTTCAACTGATATTTATATATACATATATACACACATATATATCTATACACGTATAAATATGTATATATCATTTTTGGGGAAATCAATTTGATAATTTCATCAAATAAAAAATTTATTAAAATAAACAAAAGTTAACAAAAGCATTTATAATTTACAATCAATTGCATAAAAAATGAATTAATAACACAAAATTATAACTAAATGATAAACATGTATATTCACAATTTTAAAAAATAACTTACTAAATTTGGATTTAAACAATAAAATTTGATCCACAAATCATAATTTTCACCCTCAAATTTATTGCAAGAATAAACACTACAAGATTTTAAAAAAATGGTAGAAAAGAAAAATAACAAAAATTAAACCAAAAAAATTGACCAAAACGATTTATAGAGAAACAATATTGATATGGAAAGTTAAATAAAAAAAGAAATAAATAATGAGTTCTATTGATCATGAAATGTTGATTAAAACTGAAGAAACTGTAGAAATATATATGGTGACTTTCCTCAGATTTCCATTAGATTCATTGTGAGTTGAGAGAAAAAGGTTTTACATATCTAAAAAATGAGGGTTTAGCGATACACATGTGATTTTTAAATTATTTTTTTGTTAGTTTTTACAGCGATTCATTCCACAAAAAATTACTATTTGGTGTCGTTTTTTAAATAATCTAATGCCAAAATGGAATGTTTAGCATCAGTTTTGTAAAAAATGACAAACAACCCATCACATCTCCTTTGGCATCCATTTTAGACAAAATCGACCCCAAAATAAATCTGAAAACATTTTTTCCATTGGTTTCTTATAAACCAATGTTATATCTGTGATGTTAAATCCAAAATATCAACTATGGAGTACTCATAAAACCCCCATTCTTCTTTGAAATAGATCCTTTAGATATCCCCTAAAAGACTCCAGAGTTGGTCTTTTGGGATGACCATAACCTCTTAAATGTGTCTAGGAATGTGGAGAAGATAATTTGGAAGATATTTGTTGAGATAGAAAGATCAATGTTGTAAAATGGTATAAGGGAGGAGGTTTCCTATTATAATGAAGGTGAAGAGAAATTTTGGAATTTCCAAAAAAAAATTTATAATAAATTCAATATCATTCCAAATACCACAAAAATTTTATAGATTTGAAGATAAGATGAGATAATACTATAATATCATCAACTAATAGATTTTAGTAATATTTTTGTATTGTTACAATCCTTATCATTATGACTAACCCTTAGTTAATCTATTTTAATTTTATCTATGGTGACAACTTAATCAATATTAAAAGGTCATAATTTTTAGTTATTTGATGTCAAATAAACCATAAATGAAGAATTAATAACATTTTAGAACATATATTAATTATTTTATATTTTATAAATACATTTTATGATTTTTAAATAATTTAATAAAATATTATTTTTATAAAACATCTTTTGTATCAATTTTGACACTATTTATTATTTGTCTTTTTATATATATTAAACAACATGATATATTCAAACCAAATATATTAACTTATTTATAACATCTCAAATTCATCCAAAAAATTTATGTATAGAATTAATTATTTTAAATTATATTTATTTTCATATTTTGAATATCATTTATTTTATATTTTCATTAATTAAACCATTATTACATCATCATTATATAAGACTTTATAGAAATTATTTATTTCAAAAAAATATAAATAAATTTCCTTGAAATAGAAAAAAATTATATTTGTAATTAATCTTTAGAATTAAATTTATTTTCTGTATTACCCTATATTAAAAATGATATAGTTATTAAAATATGAGTATGACATTTTTAACTCTTCTTGAAATAAAACATAATAAATGACATACTCTCACCCAAGTGGTATAAAAAAGGTTATAATATCAGTCCTATTGTGAATTTGGTTAAAAACTCATCAAATGAAATTAGGACAATAGTTAGGGTAATTGTTTAATATTTATAATATTATTTTTTTACCATTAATTACCCAATTTAACTTTTACTGCGTTAAAAAATTTGTAAAGTTACTATTCATAAAGACAAAACGTAAAAGAAACCTATGTGAAAGTTTTGAACCCACTAATTCCAAATATGGAATCCATTTTGAAAAATTCAAAACACATAATTTGATGTAATTAATTTAAAATTAATCTCATTGAAGGGGGTGTGAAAATGGGCTATTAAAGTTATAACATACAAAAGATTAAAATGTTTTTATATCTAAATTCAATATAAAACTAATAAAAATGACCAAAATTATATTAAATGGTAAAAAATTTATCGAAAAATACTTTTAATCCAATAAAAATATAATTTAAAACTTTAAATTATTTAAATGAAAAAAATTAAATTAAAATTTAATATATTTTTACTATTCATCAGAACATGAAACTTATCAAAAAAATACCAAAAAATCAACAAAAGTCAATTTTTATATTCCATTTTTAAATAAGAACTTTATTTTTTCAAATTTAATATATAAAAGTGTTATAAATTTGATTTCAAATGGGTTCTCCATTAAAAGGTCACAAAATTGCGCTTCTAAAAAAATACTGGTGTTTTTCATAAAATTAGGTAGTTTCATATCTTATACCTATAAAATATATTGGATGAATATAAAATATATTTGACTGAATATATATAATATATATTTTAATAATATCATTAACTAATTTTAATTAATTTAATTTATTAAGAAAAAATGTTTTAAGGAGAGTAAAAATAAATCAATTTCCCGCATAATCAATTAGTATATACATTCATTTTTAATTAATAAGTAACCAATTAATTTATATTATATAGATTATAAATTCATAATTTTTTCTATATTACTCATACCTGATAATTAAATAACTAGTTTATATCTTATTATATTAAATAATAATATTTTAGTAATATATTATTGTTCGGTAAAAATCGGCCTTGCATGTAATGTAAGATATCAAAAGAACAGGGTATTGTGTGTAACAAAATCCAAGAATAGTGTTTTGTATACCAAAATCTTATCGAAGCATTTCATGTAGTGAAATATTGACTTGGTGTAGCATATAACTGAAGATAAACATATTTTTTTTCATATAACAAAAACATATATTTAGTAGTGTGAAATGAAAAATATCAAAAATATTAAATTAATTTGAAAAAAATATTTCCCAAAATCTCAAGCTGTTAGAAACTCCCCCTAAAAGCCCAAAAAACATACCCTCAAAGCATACAACTCCCCAAATAGATATAGTAATATGTTGGAAGTTTCTACACCATTATAATATCCCCTCACATTCCCTATATCAACAAATTTTTTTTTCATTTAGTCTCATGGTTACTTGAGGATATTCATTTTCTAAACTTATCAAATCAAACCACTTTTATGAGGAAATATTATAGGGTTTTCATTGTAAGAATTTTTTATATGTCTACACTTTCTTTCTATAATGCACCTTTGAAACATAGATATTATACTATAATATGATTAATCATAGAATGAAAAAATGGACTCCTTTAAATTTTTAAGGATCTCAAACTATAAAAAGTAAATAAATTTTCTCTTTTCTATGATTGATATAATTCACTAATATTCACATCTATATTAACTCATTATGAGTCTATATAGATTCTATGCAATTTTTCTTGATCATGGATATTACCAAAACTATCTTCAACCTTAGATTACAACTCATGAAACCATCTACAATATTAAATCATAATCAATAGTGGATTTTGTCATTCTATAATCACATGAAAAATAATAATTAATAGAACCTATAATAATAAAAATTTATTTTCTATAACATAATATTATATATAATATATCTTTAGTGTATCTCAGAATTTTTTTAATTGTATTTTAATACATCTATGCTGGATTCACCATGTAATGACTAACTACTAACACTTGATGTGTAATTTATAGTTTAGTGCAAACATTCTCCCCTCTTCTAATACATATGGTACATGAGTCATTTTAACCCTTTATCTTCACTTCTAAGAATCATCATGGAGGATAACCTTAAATTTAAAATTATAGGGGTAGTGATTGGATTATAATCACAAAAAATTAAATCATTTTATTCATTTTGTCCAGTAATTATTTTATGTTATCCAAATATTCCCTCATTCCATATCTACAAATTTGTTTCCTAAGAATATATTTTTACCCAAATTTAAATCTCCCATTTTAAGAACCATTACCATAAGTATTTTATCATTATGGGGTCCCATAAAAAAAATTAAATTAATTTACAATACAATAATGATAAAATGAATATTTTTCTAAACTCTAAAATATATAAAATGATATTAATTTTGTATCCTATTTCAATCGATCATAATATATAAATAAAATCTCTTATACCAATATCTTATCTCCTACATGAGATAATAAGATGATATTTTTAACCTAAAAAACAAGTTCTTTTTCCATCATCTTTATAAAATTTTATCTAGAAAATATATATTTCACCATCAAGATCACTATGAAGAAAATTTATATTCCAATCAAGATACTATAAATATTTAAATTCATAAGGAATGGGTTATACCAATGATAAGGGTTGGTTGAATCACTTGTGTACCTTTTATAATTTATTCTCCTGAAATAAAAACTTATGACTTTTTAGATTAAGATTGTCAACCCAATTTCCTTAATTTCCCATCATCATTTGAGAAAGTAAAATATAATATCTAATTTTTTTTCCAAATTCACTCACTATAAATGAAATTAAAATCAGTCAGAAATTTAAACCAGTAAACTTTTAATTTTATTTTTATTGAAACATACATAAATCATATATTGAATCTATTATAACCAATATAGAATCATTTTGATATTTTAATGTTGAAAACTAGGAATCTTAATAACTCTTCAACCTCAAAAAATTAAGAAAATATCCTAACTAAAAAAGCATACGTATAATAGTGTTCATTTTGAAAATTAATAAGATATTTTCCTTTAAAAATTTCTCTATAATAGGCTCATGTGTAATATTTTATAATCATACCCATTATGTATGGGTTTCCCTTAGTTTTTTTTCCTTTTAACCTGAATAATATATTAAATATTCCAAAGAAAATAATATGTATCATGGTAATGTTTCCATCCATTTCCATTTTACCCACTTCCCTAGAATAATATTATGTATCATATAAAATATTTTATCAAACATAGTGGACTCCCAAAATTAATGAAATTTTTCTTTCTGATAAGTTTTTATAAATTTATGAAGGACATCTTAAGTGGAAATATAAAATCTTAACTTTTTAAATTTTTTTATTTTCTTCGACATTTTTCTCACATATCATGAAAAAATATATTATCTATAAAAGAGAAATTCAGTTCTTATAAAATTTATTGATATGTGGAGAAAACATACACATGAAATGTCTTTACTCTATTTCCATATTGAACACATAATTTTTAAAATTCGTCAAATGATTTTAAAACCACTTTAATTATTCTTCCAAATTATCCTACACATATAAATCAACTAAATTAGATTTAGAAATATTTAAAAAAAATCATTAGCTTCTAATGATTATCACTCATTTCGGATAAAAAAATACAATATTCGTTGAATAATTCTATAGATTATTCAATCTTACCCTTTAGATTTATTTTCAAATCAAACAACTGAAATTAAATAGCATAAAAGAATATCATTTATTAAAAATAAATATCTTGATAGTACAAAAACTAGATAAATAATATTTTTGTAGAATTACTTCCATCGGTATTGAGAGATTTGTGTCCAAGTGACTTATATATTCTCCTCCTCAATATAAAAACTAGTTTAAAAATCCAACAAATCATTAATGAGTTCCAAAATTTTTAATAATAACCATAATTTCATATTAAAAATAGATGAATATATGGGTTTTCCTTCCTTTCCCCATTTTAATATAAAATATAAAATCATCATGGGGTGATTTTGACATATCTTTAAGTGATAGGGGAAGGAAAGATCTAAAATTCTAACTATAAATTTGAAAATCCATCCCTAGGAATTGTTTTTGTAAACCAATCTTCAATATGATACCATGTGAGATATATAAAGAACTCATATGAAAATTATCAATTTTATCCTTAATGAAATAAAATTTGTTGTTACTATGTTTGGATTTGGAATTTCAAAAAATATTCTGAAAAAAAAAACAAAGGTAATTTTATTATCATAATAAATCCTTTGTGGCTTTTTAACATTTACCTTAAATCCTACATTTCACACATTCATATACAAAAATTGTATTCATAAATGCAATATAGAAATATATTCATCCTCATATATGCTCAAAATGACTAAGATATACTTATTATTATTCTATATTGAATATATTTTTGAGGGAAAAATAAACTTCTACTTAATGTAGATCTTAAATCATTATAATCTCCAACCCAATCTGCATCAGTGAAACCTGGTTGGTTCAATTCTTTACTTGTTCTATATTGAAAACTATAATTACATGTTAATTATACATACTTAGACATAATATTTCACTCATGTGAATCACTTAATATCATATACATAGAGTTACTACATATACCAAGAAAGCGTGGGAGCCAGTGAAAGTTGGACCCATAAAAATATATAATAATGAAAAAAAAACAGAAAAGCAGAGGTATAGTTACAAGGGGTTATTACATATCCGAGAGTGAATCACTCCACACATATCAACATTCACCATTTCTTCACAGAAATTAGGAATTGTAAAAGACCAAAACATACCAGTAGATATGGGTATGAATGCTTTCTTATAATCATTCATGCTATCTTTTTCTAAAATTATCTGGATTATTTTTCTTAGGAAAAGAATATATTATTATTATTTTACATGAATTATAATCCTAAAATGTAGTTCTCACCCGGTAATGATATTTCAAAATACATCTTCTTATACTTTTCAAAAATTTCAAAGGAAAACCCCTTGTCTCCTATAAAATTTATTTCATCAATTTATACTATGAAAATGAGATTACACATACTCATTTTATTCATATAATTTTTTTTCTACTTTTACTTTGTAAATGTTTAATTTAACTAGTTAACTATATTATTTATATTTATAAGATATAGGGGATTGTGTTAACCCATAAAATTATTTATTTAATCTTCATTTAATGCATCTATAAATATCCCATATGAATCTTTTAGGTTACTCAATAAATACTTCTTTTTATAAGTCTAAAAATAAAAAGGTATATTTCACATCCATTTTACAAACATTATAGTGAAAATGTTATGAAACTATAGGAAAAGTTCTAATAGACTCATTTTTTTCAATATGTGAAAACATTTCTACAAATTATATACCTTCTAGATAATAATAATCTTTTCATGCCAATATATCCTCATTCTTTGACACCTCACCTTGTTCATTAAGTTTATTTTTGAATAACCACTTCGTATCTATGACATTTTCCCTTCAAGTCTAAGAATTAGTTCTCAGGTATCATTCTTATAAATATTATCCAAATATTAATTCATATAATTTACCCACTATGTATACTAGATATAATTTTAAGTAGTATTTAGTAAACCCTATGAAATAATAGGTTCTTAATCATTAAATCACAGTCCTATTTTAGTATAAAATGAAACCTCGTGTAAGGATATTTTATTTTCTAGTTATACATGATTTTTAAATAGAAAACATTTTAATATATCATTACTGTTAACTTCAACCTCATCAATATTTTTATCTAAATTGAAATTAATATAATTTGTCTCATTTCTAACTTCTTATCCATTCTCTTAAAAAAATCTATATAGTGTCTAGATCTGAATTTTTAAGAACTACTTCATTTTCATCACATAAATCAGGTTTATTTTCAATTATCTTCATATATAAATAATCCAATAATTTTTAAAGTTTTTTATTCTAGAATTTGTGTCCACTTGTATTAGATATATAGACCATAAAGTTCCCTTATTCATCACTCTCCTAAAATTTCTATAGATTTTAGTTTTTGATCTTCATGAAGAAAGGACTATCAAAAACATTAAAGTACTTTACTATTTGATTTATTTTGAACCATGTTTCATATAGACTCATGGTTTATTAATGTATCAGTAATAATGCATTATAAATATATGTAGTTTTGTACACCTCTTCCCCCTATAAGATTTTTGAGATATTGAATCTAGCTAGCTTAGTTCTTCTCATTTCTACTAGGCTTCTTTTACGTATATATGATAATTCATTTTTTGAAGGAGTATAAAGAGAAATATTATTATTATTAATTCCATTATTCTAAATATAGGATTAAAATTATTAAAATTACACTTATTTCTATTTTATTTCCTTAAAAATTTTTATAATCTTCAAAATCTTTCTCAACCAATCTTCTATTTTTTTAACATTTCTAATGCATTTAAATGAGTTTCATGAATATATCATTGGTTATATAATTTAAATAATTATAAAATATGATAAAAATGTTCTTAAAAGGAATTTTTATTTTTTTATAGGCCCACATAAGTCAAATTTTATATGTTCGTGTGTCCCAGTGTATTACATTTCCACTCATTTATGGGTTTCTTAAACCATCATCCTCTTTTTTCTTGTTTCAAAAATAACATATTTATCTCTCTTACAATAATATATCTTTAACCACATCATTATTAGTGATATTTCTAAAGTTTAATTGGGAAAAATGGACAACTATTATATTCCATATCTTTCATCATCCTTAGTAATAAAATAAAAATATATTTTTTTGGATTGTTATGGTTTAATTGGTTTCATCCTGGTCTTTATCCCTTTTTGATAATTCCCCTATTTTTTAGAAAATTTTGAGGCATGATTTTTTGTTTTAATTAAATTAATTTAAATAATCAAAAATATGACTGAAACTTAAGATATTATGTTGAATCCCTTCAATAAAAACAATATCTTCGGATTTGATCTTCAGTGATTAAATATTAAAAACACATAATCCTTTATTTTTTAAAGTTATATCATTTCAAAAATCCATCACCCATCCATTATATAACTTAGTATTCTTCATTATCGTCATATAAACAATCCTAAGAGTGGAAAACCCTCTATTAAGAATCAATATATTATATTTATTTTAATATATTAAAGAAACTTAATCTATAATTGATTTCTATTCATTTATTTCTAAACTACATTTCCCTTTTGAGTATTGGTAGGAAATTTTAGTACATTGGACATACATTATTAAATAAAATTTCTATGTTCTTCATAGATAGAATATATTACTCATAAGAACTCATATATATTATGTGTTGACAGACTTGATAAACGTTTAGGTATATATTTTCTTTTTACTATTTTTTTTATCTTCTTGCTATTTATTTCTATATTTTCAAAGTTTCTCACCCATTATTCATGAAAAATCCAAGGAAATGAAAATTTTTCCCTCATTAATAGGATTTATATCCATAAATTCCATTATGAAAAAAATATTCTCTAATTTTTTAACTTGCATATTGATAAAAAATTTTCCCAAAAAATCATTGTTGTTTCCCTGCCATATTTCATGCCTCATTTTTTATTTCATAGGAAATGTTTCTTGAGATATTCATATTCTCCATTGGTATATAATATTTAATTTAATTTTTCTTCACCAAAACATGCCTAGTTTTTCAATTTCAACCTACACTATTAGAATTAATATATTTTATTTTAATTTTGATTGGAGAATATTTGAATTTTCCTTTTAAGATATGATTATCAACATATTGTGATGATTTATATTTAAATTATATAGATTTAAAAAAATATTAATTCATATTTCTCAGAGATTTATCAGCCTCAAAACACCATGATTGTGAATTATTTAACTCTACCACTTTTAGAGATATTGTTTCATTATATTATTTCATAATTTTATCTTTATCAATATAATTCATCATAATCCATTTACTTTTTTTAGTGTAACTAGATTCCCCTATAAGAATCTATTCTTCTCTGTTATTCTTTTTTCTACCACCTTCTTTCGATAGTCTAATCTCCTTATTGATTTTATTATTTTTCTCAATATTGGTATTATGTTCAACCTTAAAAATTTTCTATATATAATCTTATTCACCTTTTTCTTCATATATTTAATTTTATTTTTATTTTTCAACATAATCCATGAAGATTATAAAATATTTTGGAACTTCTTATTAATAATGGTTACTTAAAGTTATGTAGTCCTCCTTTTATTTTCCATTAAAACATATTATTTTCATTATTAGAATCTTTTTCTAGCTCTAAATAATTTTTTTTAAATCCTTTTAGCTTTGGCCCTATTTTTTTTAGAGTCTTTTCTTATTTCTCATCAACATACTCATCGACTTTCTTTATTGGAAAGTTTATTACCGAGTTTCCAGTTACTCTACAATTAAATCATTTTATTGGGGGTTTCATTTAGACTTCCCTTTTCAAAATTTTATATTCATTTTTATAAGATCCATAATCCTCTTATGATATACGTCAATTTATTCACCATCCTAGATTTCACTTGAGGAGTCTTAATCTTCTTTCATGATTTTGAGTTTTGTAAAAGACATGAAAGCCATATTCTCCTTGATATTTATCATTAATTTTAGAGATTTCATACTCTAATAGAAAATAATATTATTATAAAATTCATCAATGATTAAATATTATGATTCTTCCAATGAAAAAATTTCAGGATCAAAATAATATGAAGAATTCCTCATTAATTTATTGACAATAATAGAGTCTTTCCTTTTTATGGGTAGTCTTTAGTATTTAAAAAAATTTCATTAACACTTATGAATTAGTAATAAATGGTTTCTTCATCATACATGTCCACATATTAAATCATACTTCTATAGGTCTATAATTTTACATATTTAACATTCACATTCACTTTAAAAAATGCTTTCCATTTAGTTTTGAATATCATTTTTTATTTGAAGAACCATAACTTTTTGTGTAATATTGGTTTTGATAAGGATATAAGAATACACTTCTTATCCATTCCATAAAATTATATGTCTCTATTTTTATAAAAAGTCATTGGATAATCCTTTTCAATGGTTGTAAATCCCATAGTAGCAACATAAACTACTTCTTAGCTGAGTGAATGATGTTAGAGAGTCATTATAGTCTTCCATAATTATTTATTATTATCATTAAGTGTTGTAATAAATATATAGTTAATATAATTTTTATTAACTATCATACAAAAATGTGTATCTATTATAGATAACCTGGATTCTCTTATTCTCATTCAAATTTATCTGGAATAGGTTTTACCCCTGATATGATGGGGGTTTAAATCATTGGTACTTATTTTATAATTTATTATTTTGAAATAAAAACTTATTCAATGTTAGAAACCCAACCAATCCAATATTAAAAATCAATATTATCTGAATGCAATATAAAATAAAATAAACACAATTCACACAAGATTTTTATATGGTTTATCTCAAAAGTGGGTGACTGTATCCTTGTTATGACTGAGTCAAGTAAGATCATTGATTTTACACTATAATAAATATGTTTTATAAGTGGTTTGGGATGGTAACATCTTCACCTTAGTTCTAGTTCCCAATAATTTTTCTCATAAAATAATTTATACTAGTCATCACTATTTGATAATAACAATTATCATACTCACTAAATAAGAAATTCATATCTACAGTAGGAGATAATATAATTAAAAACTAAAATCCCTTTCTTAAGCTTCAAAGACATTGATTGGAAGAATATAATAAACAGTACTCTATGCACACATGCCTTCATCTCAGTTCTTCATAATGATCATTGCATGTTTTTGAGCATGAAAACAACCACTATCTTTTTACTTCTTCTATAGAAATCTGAAAATTAATAGAACACATGGATACGATTACCTAAAACTTGATATAGATTAAACTGAAATTATAATTTTCTGATCTATCTCCATTTCCACTTATTATTAATTAATTTAATATATTTAGTTCCTTATTCTCTGATACCTTTAAGGAGTTATTCACTAAAACATTAGATCTATTATTATCCTTTTTTTAGTTTTCATTGAATATTACATCTTATTCAGTTTCTCAATATATATTTTTTATACAGACATATGTACTAATTATTAATTCTACATTGTTAAATTTACCAAAAAACTAATCGATGAATAAAATATAGAAAATTGACTCAATAAATATATACTTCCCAAATTACTGTGAATTTTTCCTTCTAACTGTTTATGATATTTTTCCCCCATGACCATTGATATAATTTACCTAAATTCCAATCATAATTTTATAGAATTAAATATAACATCTAATAATTTATTTATCTTCACTCACTATAAATGAAATAAAAATATTCTAAAAATTTGAAATAGAGGTCTAATCATTTAATCTCCATTAAAGGATCGAAAATTATAGCATAAATGGCCATTGAAAAATCGATCATATTAATGATATTTTACTCTTGGAGACCAACTAAGAATCTCAAAATTAAATTTTTTAAAGTATTTTCCATAGAACATAAAACTTAAAAAATTAACTACAAAAAACATCACAACCTAGTGTATATCTGGTACTTCTGAAGGATTTTTTCAATTGAAAATTTCTTAAAATTTTACACAATTATAAGATTTTGTAATCCTTATGAATTTTTTATGTTTTTAAATATAGATGAGTTTATGATTTCCATTGAAAAACATAATATAAATTCCATTTAAAATAATGTATATCACAATAGTATTTCAATTCTATTCTATTTTATCTATTTCCTTATAAAAATGTTTCTTATCATATAAAATATTTCACACTACATATTATACGTATGAAATTTAAAAATTATTCATTTTATGAAAACATTATTCATATCTAAATAATATCTCAGATACCAATGTAAGTTCTTTCATTTCTCAATTTTTGAATCATGTTATTAATTTTTGTTACATATCACCACATGAATCATATGTATATATAGAACACTTAGTACATAGAAAATTTATTAATATTATTATAAATCATACTCATGGAATTCTAATAACATATTTACACATATAGATTATAATTTATAAAATTATTAAAATGATTTAAAAAAGACTTAAATTCTTCACTAAACCTCTCTATCCACTCTAACATAGAGTAAAAACATTAAAAAGACATCAAAAATAGTATTAGTAACTTATAATTATTCTCACTCATGATTTAAATAAACATTCAATCACTGATTTTATGGATTTTTCAAATGTAACATATATGTTTTACACATCAATAAAATAACAAAAACATTAATGAATTCAATAATAGGAGACATTATTTCGTTAAAATAAATAGCTTTATTCTAAGAATACAAATTTTCTACCGTCATTGCAAGATATTTTTTCCACCTATTCTTTTCAATCTAACATGATCTTAAATAACCATTTATTTGTAGTGGCATTCCTTTTTTGAGGTGATGGAACGTGATCCAAATTATTATTATTTTACAAAAATTAAAATTTATCTTGCATCACTTCCATCATCAAGGATACGTCTAGAATCATAGTCCCCACTATAAATGATAATTTACTTCCAACCTATTTCAATAAGTGTTATTAAATGTTAATATTAGTGAAATTATCTAATTTCTATTTTATGTTTTACAATAGATATAGAAATAGATTATACAGGTGATTGTTAAATTTCAAATAAATTAATTAATTAGAAAATTTAAGAATGAAACATAGTGGATGGAAAATATGAATATTCATCACAACCAAATTAATAATGTTTGTGTAAAATTAGGGTAATAAAGTACTTAAAAGGATATAATAGATATATTTTATACTCGATCATGAATTCCCTAACCTACTCTTCACACTTCTAAACGTAGTAAGTATGGACATTAAATACACATTACATTTTCTTAAAGTGAGAACCAAATATAGATAATTGTATTCTTACCATAGATAGATGACCCAAATAGATGGGCCTTTTCATCTTAGAGACAATAAATCCTACCTTTTCCCTTTTCAACCTAATGACATGAATCCAATATATCCTTCTAGTGATAATAAAGAACTTACTATGTACCTTTTATATGGGATGTTATAACCCATGAGTGGTTATATTTCATCTAAAGTGTTACACTGAGAAAGTTTTTTATTAATAACAAATAAAATTAAAAAATATAACCAAAATTATTAAAAATATTAGGTTTTAGTGGTGAAAAAGAAAAATGTATCCCTCTATGATCATTTTTGGACAACGAAGATAATGAAAAAAAAACATGTGAAGAGATCGCATTTCTCAAATGAAAACAAGACATTAACAATTATGTTTAGTTATCATACTTCAGGTGATTCATCTATTATTTTTATTTTTTTCAATAGTTAATCAGTATGTAATGATCACTTCCCATGTGAATCATCACTTTTAGAGATTGTGGAATTTTAAAATTGATATTAATCATCAAAGTTCACTTAACATGTATTATTATAATCATGATATATTTAAATAATTACACCAATTATTTATTGTGGGATATTAAAATTACACTATTAATAATTTTAAATTTATATAAAATAAGTAGGAAACATGTTCGCCTATTGGAATAATAAAGTTACACTGCTTACATCACCTCTTAAAACTATATTGATTTCACATCTTTTTCAACATTGGGATTTATATTATATTGGAAATATAACATTGGTTTTGTTGTATTATAGTAATGTATCATCTCTAGAATGTTTTCTCAATCCATTACTAAAACTGTGTAATCTCTCTAATTATTGACAACATTATTTTCAAATACAACATAGATAAAAAAACTCAATATATCCCTAAATTATAAAACATCATATGGGTATGATATATATATGATGTTATTAATATCAATAAAAAATTATTTATGTAAATCATATTTTTCATGTGATTCTCAAAAAAACATACTTTATTAGATTATCTGAATTGATTCTTGTAGTATCCAAAATAGTATGAACACTGTGTAGTACCTCCAATAATTCAAAACATGGTATTAAAATATGATTCATATATAATAATTTCAAATAATATTTTGTAATTTTTGTGTTCACCATATAAAACCATCTCAACATGTAACTTCTTCTTCCAACAGATTTCCATTTGGTCTGAACCAAATTACTTTTAGTCACTTTATATAAAGAATCAAGGGTTTGTTATATGTATTTTAAATGTGATAGAAGTGGTTGAATAAAATTTAATTAAGTATATAAATTCAATAAAGAAAAATTAGGTAAAAATGAATAATCATAAGGTTCAATATTTTAAATTACGTTCTCCAATGATGTTAACTCCTTAGAAAATGTTTGAAAATATTTCAAACAAGCATTGAATTAACCATAATATATTTGATTTGCTGTTGTTTTCATTTTATAATATTATATATATTTTAGTGGATCTATTGTAACACCCCAGGTAAATAAAAAATATGACAATTTCATATTTATCCATATTTGTGAATAAAATATTAATATGACATTAAAGGGGATGCTATTCTTGATGGTGTACCCAACACGCAACAACGAGTTTTTTTGGGAATCTTACGTCGCACTATAATAATAAAATAATATTATTTTAAATGGTAGTTAACGCCTAGCTGTTGTGATGGCGGGAATGAATAGAACTAACTAAAAAATTATTATATATATTTGTCAAATATTTTTACTTTTTACAATAAATGTTAGAGGATTAAAAATGTGAATGAATCCAATTTTAAGCGTAAACATTCTAATATTCTTTAAAAGGTCGATTAACCGCCTTTTCACGGAGAACCTCTTTTAAATCAAAATTTTGACAATGGTATGTGTTATATTTGACAAAATAAAATTCTTCTTTAGAATCGGGACATCAAAATTTACTTTGTGTAACTTTTTGGTATTGTTCCAAAAAAGTTCAATTTTTAATGAATAGTGAAAAATGTTGTATTTTAATTCAAAACCTCTTTTTAATCTAATTTATTTATATGATTAGATTATATTTTGAATTTGTTTTAAAGTTAACTTAGAATATATTTTTACCATCTAATCCAATTGTGGTCTTTGGAATTAATTTCACTTTGAAATCGGACTTAAACTAGTGTCAATCTTTTGATACATTTTGTTTCATAAAAACACGCTATTTGTTTTGAAAACGGGAATTAATTATTAAATTAATTAATGAAACTTATTTGTTTTGAATTTTTTAAAATAGACATCATTTTTGAATTCGGAATATCAAATATAGCTTCGGGTGATTTTTTGGTAATTTTCTGAAAAACCTCAATTTTTGATGAATAGTGAAACCACTAAGTGGTACTTATAAAAACTGATTTTTCCATTTAAATGAAATTTTGTCATCTTTGTGTTTTGAATTTCAAAAATCCAACATAAATGTTTGTCATTAAGAAGTAAAATGTGGTTCAATGGGATAAAAATAATTTTTTGGTGAATAGTAACTTATTAAGTTTTTAATCGCGATTAGAGGTAATTAGTGCAGTTTAAGGTAAGAATAATGTTTTAATAAAATGAAATGACCTAGAAAAATGTCCTACCCTCATTTGATATGTCATGTCTGACCAAGAAAATCCATGGGTCAACTTGGAGACCCCATGGATCCACTTTGGTTGAAAAAAGACATAAATACCTTTTTATTTAATGTTAAAGTAAAAATGACACAAACATGAGATGTTTTACTAACACAATTTTTACATGGGGTTATACAATTCATATTTTTGACTATAAATTGTAATTTGAAAGATAAAAATATTTACTACATCATAGTATTTTTTTTATAATTTTTAGACATTAAATAAATTAAATTATTTATGACATCATGATGATGCAGCGATGACCTCATTATTTAACGATTTAAATAAAATGGAAAGATAATGTAATATATAAGACCTAAACATGTACAAAACCAATTGGATGAGTGTATTTCGAACCCTTATCACCTTAGACTCGAAATATATCAATGTGGGACCTTTAAAATCCGAAACGCTTTTGAAAATAAAGTAACATTTTGTAACTTTACAAGAGTGCCCCTCCTCTCCTCTTATAAAAGGCCCCCACCTATACCTCCTTACCCACACTCCCAAAGCCTTTGGCTCGGACAAACTCTGCCCATTTTGCCTCTCCAATTCCCTCTCTTACTCCTTGAATCCTCACTCTGGGAAGAAGTCTTCCCAAGGAAGCCTTTGAGCTCAAACCAAAGGGAGTTACCCGATTTTAAGGTAATGTCTTCACTTGAGTCCTTTTGTTTTATTTTGCCTCTCCAACCCCCTAAACTCTTTTTATTCATTTCTTTTGTAACAAATACAGTATATTAAATATACTAGTATGTTGTTATAATAAGAATTCAAGCTACACTTACACACACCTACATCTAATGGTTAAATAATATACTGTTTCCGTGGATGGCGGATTTCTGCCTCACAAAACGATGATTGTTCAACACTCATATAACACCTTAAAAGGTGGCCATTAAGATGTAAATATATTTATATATGATATATAATATGTTTATGTTTTACTTAAGCTTCTTCATTTTTTCATTTATGGCATACCTTTATGGTTTCCATTATGGGTAAACGCGATATCTTCATTTAAGGAAGTGCGGACTACCGCCCCCTCAAAGTGATGTGATTCGTTAATTCCATATGTGGGACGTATAAAGGATGGATTTAAAGTTATTATATATGATGTTATACTGGAATTATAATATACCTATATATAATTATCATTTTTCTTTCCATTAATGTATGATATAGAAATGAAAGTAGCGTTCATGCGTACGTACGACTTACCGTCTCCATGAATGGTGCATTTCATTTCTTATCCCCAAATGTAATGTACTATTATAAGTACATATTTATAATGAATATATATAATGTATGTTAAATATAAATGATGAATATAATTCTGGAATTAAAATATACATACCTATCATTTAGTTTTAATTCCATTAATATGACAAAGAAATGAAAGTAGCGTTCATGCGTACGTACGGCTTACCGTCTCCATGAACGGTGCATTTCATTTCTTACCTCTAAATGATTATGTAATATTATAAATACATGTATATTCTGGATATATATGATATATATGATATACAAATCATGAATATCATTCTGGATATAATGAACCATTGACCACACGAACAACATGTAATTGTAAGAAGTCCACTTTTGACTTAAGAACCAAATATCGACAAAACAAACATTATTAACTTAAATGATTAAATAATGTTTATAACATGTAAATAATTGATATAAAAGGAATAATGAACTTGAAAAAGGTTCTTAAGCAAGTAGAAATTAACTCAAGTTTATTATTCAGGACGTTAAAGAACGATCGAGTCAAGTCGGACCCGAGGTAAGGGATCCTACTCCTCTCTTTATTTTTAAGTACGCTCTTTATGTCATTCCTTTTAAAGCTCATCTTTATTGTTATTGGGATGTTCTTTTATATTAATCTTACTGTAATTTGTATTGTTCATATGATTAGAGACCCTATTTTATCTCATCAATCCATTTTGGAAGTTATAAGTGGCGCCGTTAGGCTGCCGAGTTTTCGTAAGGGATTTTTCATCTCACTTTTATTCCTGTGAGATTTATGCTACATTTCCCACAATTTCCTTTGAGTGGTGTATGTACTTCACATTATTCTACTCTTTGTGTAATATAATTTCGTTTATGAGTATTTACATCAATGATGTATTGACCTTCTTTCATGGGGTGTATGTTTCGAAAGATACCCAAGTCGGTAAGGGAACCTTTCACCCTCCTCTTTTTAAAAGACTACTTTTGTTGGGTCTTTTAATTCACATATAGTTATGTTGGGATATGTTCTCATATATCCTTATTGATGTAAATTTTAAGTGATGAGATAATTTTTTTATCTCTCATCAACTCTTTTTCTAAATTTTGAAGTGACGCCGTTAGGCTGTCAAATTTTTGCAAGGGAACTTTTTAACCCAAATTTGATTCTTTGGGATAAACTTGTAATCCTTGAATATGTCATTCTATGAATATGTTTGAATAACCTCGGATTGTTTTACACTTAATATCCACTTATATTTGGTGTATTCGTTTGTCACACATAATTATGCAATTGGTTTATCCTTAAAGCAAGGATACCGTCTTTGTAAGGGTCTTCATCTCAATCTCCATTCATTGAGGCATATTTTGTTTTATACACAACCTTATTTTATATGGTGTATAAACCCATTTGAATTTTACGTTTATTCAAAAGGAATCTTTTTTCTACGAAGATTTTTACTAAACGACAAAAAAGAATGTTTCTTTTATGTACGCGGTGACAACGAGCTTTTCTGCCGCTATGAGTATTATTTGATATTTGGCTTCCTCAACAAGCCGTAATGTTTTTAAAATAAAATAAATACCATATAATTTTTTTTATTTTGGTATTGAAAATGGTTTTGATAAAGGATTATATTATGTCAATATATTTAAATGATATATTGTGATTGAAATGTGGAAATGTTATCATTCCTTTATGTTGGTTTTATGTGTTATAATTTTATAATAGTACTTGGAAATTTTACGGGTGGTTACGTGATAAACCATATGACGGGTGGTGCCGTGAATACTAGGATAGGTGGTTACGTTATAACCTCCAATGCATTGGGTATGGAAGTCGGCCGTATGGCTATTCCATTAAGTAGGTATGGAAGCTAGCCGAATGGCTATTCCATTAAGTGATATGTGTGGAAGTCGACCTTATGGTTATTCCACTTAAGTATGTTTATGTCCCAAGTTACCTTTATATGTTATGTGATCTTTATATGGGTTTTATGGTAATCTTTTGGTTACAGAAGGGTAAGTAATGAAATTTGATTCAGCGAAGAGTTTTTACTACTTCGAAAAGGTGAAAAGCATTACTTTGATCAAGTATACATGGTTTACTTGTTGTTTTGAAAAACTAACAGTTTTCATTCTTTGTGTATCCCTTACTGATATTTTTATGCTCATCCCAAGTTTTTGAAATGATTTTCACAGGACTTAGCGTGGAATAGGGTCAAGGATGGGTTCAAGGGAAAGTCATGATACCTAAAACATGGAACTAGACATGTTTCTTTTTATGAGTTTTTATTTTATGGAAATTTTAGTAGAAGCGACTACTTTGTAATCTTTTGAGATGTAATAGTTTTGTCCTAATTCTCTAAAACTCTAAACCTGAAAATATCCTCAATGTGAATTACTAATTTAATTCAATATTAAGTAAGGTTTAAGGCTGGGGCCTTATAGTTGGTATCAGAGGTCGGTTTAGATAACTTTAGAGGTTAGGGTATTCTTTAAGCATAAGTGACATGACCATAATGGTTAGGATTTCAGAAAGAGTCATAGTTTTTAGATAAAGTGAATGAGTAAGTATATCTTAGTGTTTATCTTCCTCTTTAGTACATGATGGTTTTGTTGATATACTCACACTGACCTTCTTGGTTTTATTAAATGGCTGGATATAGCAGGCACCAAGGTAACGGTGGATGTGAAGGAAACTGTGACAGTTTTCTGAGTGAGCAACTGAATGATATGGGAGCTGCAATGAGAACTCTTGTGTTTATCCTCAACCAACTATCTGAAGTCATGATTGACCACCTAAACCTTGGTGATTTCTATAAGGCATCATATATGTGAGAAACAAATCCCTACGGAACTACAGGTAATAACCATAAAGGTAAGTGTGTACAAAAACCTATGAGTCGAAGATGTGGAAAGAAACACCTAGGAAAATGTTTCAAAGGGACAGAAATATGCTACAGATGTGGAAATGAAGGTCATAAAGCAAGAACCTGCCATGGAAAAAGGAAGCATCTAGTTGACTCGAGGAAAGGGAAAGAAGTTATTTATGAGGGATCAATTGAATGTTTTAAATGTGGTGTGCATGGTCATTATGAAAACACATGTCCTATGAAGAAGTTTCGGGAATGGGATCACCAAGATCGTACAAATATTCATTTACCAATACCTAATGCCATTCCAATTGAGGATGAAGAAACTGACAATGACCAATCAAATGTATGTATTATTTCATGACTATTGTTTTCCTATTTTGTAATCTTAGGATATGATTCATGATTTTGTTTGTAGGAAAGAGGTATTTCGGAATAAGTTGGAAAGGAATGGTTAATGGATCATGAAGAATGTTGAATGAGTAAGATGTCAACATATAAGGGCTAAAAGAGTTATGGTGAAATTTTTAAGAGTATTAAGTCTCTTTTGATGATGGGGTTACATTAGAAGACTTTTTATATTATGTGTAACCCTGATGTTTAATATATGAAAATTTTATTCAAGGAATAGTTATCTTTTCTTTTGTAGACATAGTTATAAAGAACCATTTGGGTTTACATGATCCTTACTTTTGAGGTAATTATGGGTTACTATATGTTATGATTCAAGTGAAAGGCATGAGATAAAATTGAGGTTAAATTATTTTATGGTTATTTTTGATGATTTTATCTTTTTTTTGGAGAATGATTTGAGAATTATATAGTTTTGGAAAAATGACAACACGCAGACCGTGTGACTACCCGTCGCGTCGGACAAAGCTGCGGGAATCGAACCCACAACCAAAGTGCGACTGGTATTTATAGCCTACCACTGGACTACATGACGTCCCTGTTTAGTTTGAATGATTCTTTTTAGTTATATGATTTTATTAATTAAGAGTAAGTTGATTTTGGGTTATTTATGAAAATTATTAACCTATCATGGAGGATATGTGATTAGGTTAATTACTTTTCAATACGAGACTTTAGGAGCAACTGATGTTGTTTGGAGATAAATGTTACGATTTAACTTGGAAGACTATGTTACTAAATCCTTCAAATATTTTGGTTTCAATATTAGATTGGTTTACTTTGAAGAATTTTATGGACAAATTGTTTATAGGATGGTCCTCGTTGAACTTTGGGTTTTGTTGGACAAATTTTGGAGATTAAGCATAGATTTTTTTTAAAGGGTTATCCTTTTCTGGATTATCTGATCTTGTACTAACCTTTTTGGTTTTGGTTTTGGTTAAAGCCTAAAGACACGGGAAGTATATAGTTCTCTTTGGTGGATTAGGTGATTCTCTAGAAGTTGATTATAGTACTCTTAATATGAACAAGTCTTCCTAAATACTCGTCTTTTGGAGAAAATATGAGTTTGTGTAAGGAATCTAATAAAAGTTGAAAGTCAACATGATAAATGATTATGTTTCCTTATGAATAAATTCCTCAATAAAAAGTAACTTAAAACAAAATGTTTTCTATTAACTTTTCCTACTGGGGAATCAAATACCGTTTAACCCATCACAAGTTTGTGATTTTCTTATGGTTAACTTTCTCCTAGAAATGTTTACTATCACTCTCCCTCAAGAACATGACCCTTTTCTTTTTCTTCCATGTACATGTTTTCCTACACGGAATCCTATTATGGGTTAACTCTGGTGACCTCTGTACTTATCTTTCTTTATTTTAAAGTGATTGTTTTACCGACTCTTGTTCCGATGTGGGACTTTCAAGGACGTTTCCAAGCTCAATTTTAAAATTGCGAGGACGCAATTCCCAAAAGGGGGGAAGGATGTAACACCCCAGGTAAATAAATAATATGACAATTTAATATTTATCCATATTTGTGAATAAAATATTAATATGACATTAAATGGGATGCTATGCTCGATGGCGTACCCAACACGCAACAACGAGTTTCTTGGGAATCTTACGTCGCACTCTAATAATAAAATAATATTATTTTAAATGGTAGTTAACGCCTAGCTGTTGTGATGGCTGGAATGAATAGAACTAACTACAAAATTATTATATATGTTTGTCAAATATTTTTACTTTTTACAATAAATGTTAGAGGATTAAAAATGTGAATGAATCCAATTTTAAGCATAAACATTCTAATATTATTTAAAAGGTCGATTAACCGCCTTTTGATGGAGAACCTCTTTTAAATCAACATTTTGACAATGATATGTGTTATATTTCACAAAATAAAATTATTCTTTAGAATCGGGACATCAAAATTTACTTTGTGTAAATTTTTGGAATTGTTCCAAAAAAGTTCAATTTTTAATGAATAGTGAAAAATGTTGTATTTTAATTCAAAACCTCTTTTTAATCTAATTTATTTATATTATTAGATTATCTTTTGAATTTTTTTTAAAGTTAAATTAGAATATATTTTTACCATCTAATACAATTGTGGTCTTTGGAATTAATTTCACTTTGAAATCAGACTTAAACTATTGTCAATCTTTTGATACATTTTGTTTCATAAAAACACGCTATTTGTTTTGACAACGGGAATTAATTATTAAATTAATTAATGAAACTTATGTGTTTTTAATTTTTTAAAATAGACATCATTTTTGAATTCAGAATATCAAATATAGCTTAGGGAGAATTTTTGGCAATTTTCTAACAAACCTCAATTTTTGATGAATAGTGAAACCACTAAGTGGTACTTATAAAAACTGATTTTTCCGTTTAAATGAAATTTTGTCATCTTTGTGTTTTGAATTTCAAAAATATGACATACATGGTTGTCATTAAGAATTAAAATGTGGTTCAATGGGATAAAAATAATCTTTTGGTAAATAGTAACTTATTAAGTTTTTAATCGCGATTAGAGGTAATTAGTGTAGTTTAAGGTAAGAATAATGTTTTAATAAAATTAAATGACCTATAAAAATGTCCTACCCTCATTTGATATGTCATGTCCGACCAAGAAAATCCATGGATCAACTTGGGGACCCCATGGATCCACTTTGGTTGAGAAAAGACATAAATACCTTTTTATTTAATGTTAAAGTAAAAATGACACAAACATGAGATGTTTTACTAAAACAATTTTTACATGGGGTTATACAAGTAATATTTTTGACTATAAATAGTCATTGGAAAGATAAAAATATTTCCTACATCATATTATTTTTTTTATAATTTTTAGACATTAAATAAATTAAATTATTTATGACATCATGATGATGTAGCGATGACCTCATTATTTAACGATTTAAATAAAATGGAAAGATAATGTAATATATAAGACCTAAACATGTACAAAACCTATTGGATGAGTGGATTTAGAACCCCTATCACCTTATCCTCGAAATATATCAATGTGGTACCTTTAAAATCTGAAACCCTTTTGAAAATAAAGTAACATTTTGTAACTTTACAAGAGTGCCCCTCCTCTCCTCTTATAAAAGACCCCCACCTCTACCTCCTTACCCACACTCCCAAAGCCTTTGGCTCGGCCAACCTCTGCCCAGTTTGCCTCTCCAATTCCCTCTCTTACTCCTTGAAGCCTCACTTTGGGCAGAATTCTTCCCAAGGAAGCCTTTGAGCTCAAACCAAAGGGAGTTACCCGATTTTAAGGTAATGTCTTCACTTGAGTCCTTTTGTTTTATTTTTCCTCTCCAACCCCCTAAACTCTTTTTATTCATTTATTTTGTAACAAATACAGTATATTAAATATAATAGGATGTTTTTATAAGAATTATTAGAGCTACACTTACACACACCTACATCTAATGGTTAAAGAACATACTGTTTCCGTGGATGGCGAATTTCTGCCTCACAAAACGATGATTATTCAACACTCATATAACACCTTCAAAGGTGGCCATTAAGATGTAACTATATTTATATATGATATATAATATGTTTATGTTTTACTTAAGCTTCTGTATTTTTTCATTTATGGCATACCTTTATGGTTTCCATTATGGGTAAACACGATATCTTCATTTAAGGAAGTGCGGACTACCGCCCCCTCAAAGTGATGTGATTCGTTAATTCCATATGTGGGACGTATAAAGGATGGATTTAAAGTTATTATATATGATGTTATACTGGAATTATAATATACCTATATATCATTATTATTTCTTTCCATTAATGCATGGGATAGAAATGAAAGTAGCGTTCATGCGTACGTACGGCTTACCGTCTCCATGAACGGTGCATTTCATTTCTTATCCCCAAATGTAATGTACTATTATAAGTACATATTTATAATGAATATATATAATGTATGTTACATATAAATGATGAATATAATTCTAGAATTAAAATATACATACCTCTCATTTAGTTTTAATTCCATTAATATGACTAAGAAATGAAAGTAGCGTTCATGCGTACGTACGGCTTACCGTCTCCAAGAACGGTGCATTTCATTTCTTACCTCTAAATGATTATGTAATATTATAAATACATTTATATGCTGGATATATATGATATATATAATATCCAAATCATGAATATCATTCTGGATATAATGAACCATTGACCACACGAACAACATGTAATTGTAAGAAGTCCACTTTTGACTTAAGAACCAAATATCGACAAAACAAACATTATTAACTTAAATAATTACATAATGTTTATAACATGTAAATAATTGATATAAAAGGAATAATGAACTTGAAAAAGGGTCTTAAGCAATTAGAAATTAACTCAAGTCTATTATTCATGTTGTTAAAGAACGATCGAGTCAAGTCGGACCCGAGGTAAGGGATCCTACTCCTCTCTTTCTTTTTAAGTACGCTCTTTATGTCATTCCTTTTAAAGCTCATCTTTCTTGTTATTGGGATGTTATTTTAAATTAATATTACTGTAATTTTTATTGTTCATATGTTGAGAGACCCTATTTTATCTCATCAATCCATTTTGGAAGTTTTAAGTGGCGCCGTTAGGCTGCCGAGTTTTCGTAAGGGATTTTTCATCTCACTTTTATTCCTGTGAGATTTATGCTACATTTCCCACAATTTCCTTTGAGTGGTGTATGTACTTCCCATTATTCTACTCTTTGTGTAATATACTTTTGTTTATGAGTATTTACATCAATGATGTATTGACCTTCTTTCATGGGGTGTGTGTTTCGAAAGATACCCAAGTCGGTAAGGGAACCTTTCACCCTCCTCTTTTTAAAAGACTTCTTTTGTTGGGTCTTTTAATTCACATATAGTTATGTTGGGATATGTTCTCATATATCCTTATTGATGTAAATTTTAAGTGATGAGATACTTTTTTTATCTCTCATCAACTCTTTTTCTGAATTTTGAAGTGACGCCGTTAGGCTATCAAATTTTTGCAAGGGAACTTTTTAACCCAAATTTGATTCTTTGGGATAAACTTGTACTCCTTGAATATGTCGTTCTATGAATATGTTTGAAGAACATCTGATTGTTTTACACTTAATATCCACTTATATTTGGTGTATTCGTTTGTCACACATAATTATGCAATTGGTTTATCCTTAAAGCAAGGATACCGTCTTTGTAAGGGTCTTCGTCTCAATCTCCATCCATTGAGGCATATTTTGTTTTATACACAACCTTCTTTTATATGGTGTATAAACCCCTTTGAGTTTTACGTTTATTCAAAAGTAATCTTTTTTATACAAAGCATTTTACTAAACGACAAAAAAGAATTTTTCTTTTACGTACGCGGTGACAACGACCTTTTCCGCCGCTGCGAGTATTATTTGATCTTTGGATTCCTCAACAAGCCGTAATGTTTTTAAAATAAAATAAATACCATATACTTTTTTTTTGTATTTTGGTATTGAAAATTGTTTTGATAAAGGATTATATTATGTCAATATATTTAAATGATATATTGTGATTGAAATGTGGAAATGTTATCATTCCTTTATGTTGGTTTTATGTCCTATAACTTTATATTGGTACTTGGAAATTTTACGAGTGGTTACATGATAAACCATATGACGGGTGGTGCCGTGAATACCAGGATGGGTGGTTACGTTATAACCTCCAATGCATTGGGTATGGAAGTCGGCCGTATGGATATTCCATTAAGTAGGTATGGAAGTTGGCCGAATGGCTATTCCATTAAGTGATATGTGTGGAAGTCAACCTTATGGTTATTACACTTAAGTATGTTTATGTCCCAAGTTACCTTTATATGTTATGTGATCTTTATATGGGTTTTATGGTAATATTTTGGTTACAGAAGGGTAAGTAATGAAATTTCATTCAGCGAAGAGTTTTTACTACTTCGAAAAGGTGAAAATCATTACTTTGATCAAGTATACATGGTTTACTTTTTGTTTTGAAAAACTAACAGTTTTCATTCTTTGTGTATCCCTTACTGATATTTTTATGCTCATCCCAAGTTTTTGAAATGATTTTCACAGGACTTAGCGTGGAATAGGGTCAAGGATTGGTCCAAGGGAAAATCATGTTACCTAAAACATGGAACTAGACATGTTTCTTTTTATGAGTTTTTATTTTATGGAAATTTTAGTAGAAGCGACTACTTTGTAATCTTTTGAGATGTAATAGTCATGTCCTAATTCTCTAAAACTCTAAACCTGAAAAGATCCTCAATGTGAATTACTCATTTAATTCAATATTAAGTAAGGTTTAAGGATAGGGCCTTATAGTTGGTATCATAGGTCGGTTTAGATAACTTTAGAGGTTAGGGTATTCTTTAAGAATAAGTGACATGACCATAATGGTTAGGATTTCAGAAAGAGTCATAGTTTTTAGATAAAGTGAATGAGTAAGTATATCTTAGTGTTTATCTTCCTCTTTAGCACATGATGGTTTTGATGATATACTCACACTGACCTTCTTGGTTTTAGTAAATGGATGGATCTAGCAGGCACCAAGGTAATGGTGGATGTGAAGGAAACTGTGAAAGTTTTCTGAGCGAGCAACTGAATGATATGGGAGCTGTAATGAGAACTCTTGTGTTTATCCTCAACCAACTATCTGGAGTCATGATTGACCACCTAAACCTTGGTGATTTCTATAAGGCATCATATATGCAAGAAACAAATACCTACGTAACTATAGGTAATAATCATAAAGGTAAGTGTGTAAAAAAACCTATGAGTCGAAGATGTGGAAAGAAACACCTAGGAAAATGTTTCAAAGGGACATAAATACGCTATAGATGTGGAAATGAAGGTCATAAATCAAGAACCTGCCATGGAAAAAGGAAGCATCTAGTTGACTCGAGGAAAGGGAAAGAAGCTATTTCTGAGGGATAAATTGAATGTTTTAAATGTGGTGTGCATGGTAATTATGCAAACACATGTCCTATGAAGAAGTTTCGGGAATGGGATCACCAAGATCGTACAAATATTCATTTACCAATACCTAATGCCATTCCGATTGAGGATGAAGAAACCGACAATGACCAATCAAAGGTATGTATTATTTCATGACTATTGTTTTCCTATTTTGGAATCTTAAGATATGATTCATGATTTTGTTTGTTGGAAAGAGGTATTTCGGAATAATTTGGAAAGGAATGGTTAATGGATCATGAAGAATGTTGAATGAGTAAGATGTCAACATATAAGGGCTTCAAGAGTTATGGTGAAATTCTTAAGAGTATTAAGTCTATTTTGATGATGGGGTTACATTAGAAGACTTTTTATATTATGTGTAACCATGATGTTTAATATATGCAAATTTTATTCAAGGAATAGTTATCTTTTCTTTTGTGTACATAGTTATAAAGAACCATTTGGGTTTATATGATCCTTACTTTTGAGGTAATTATGGGTTACTATATGTTATGATTCAAGTGAAAGGCATGAGATAAAATTGAGGTTAAATTATGTTATGGTTATTTTTGATGATTTTATCCTTTTTTGGGGAATGATTTGAGAATTATATAGTTTTGGAAAAATGACAACACGCAGACCGTGTGACTACCCGTCGTGTCAGACAAAGCTGCGGGAATCGAACCCACAACCAAAGTGCGACTGGTATTTATCGCCTACCACTAGACTACATGAAGTCCCTGGTTAGTTTGAATGATTCTTTTTAGTTATATGATTTTATGAATTAAGAGTAAGTTGATTTTGGGTTATTTATGAAAATGATTAACCTATCATGGAGGATATGTGATTAGGTTAATTACTTTTCAATACGAGACTTTAGGAGCAACTGATGTTGTTTGGAGATAAATGTTACGATTTAACTTGGAAGACTATGTGACTAAATCCTTCAAATATTTGGGTTTCAATATTAGATTGGTTTAATTTGAAGAATTTTATGGACAAATTGTTTATAGGATGGTCCTCGTTGAACTTTGGGTTTTGTTGGACAAATTTTGGAGATTAAGCATAGATTTTTTTTAAAGGGTTATCCTTTTCTGGATTATCTGATCTTGTACTAACCTTTTTGGTTTTGGTTTTGGTTAAAGCCTAAAGACACGGGAAGTATATAGTTCTCTTTGGTGGATTAGGTGATTCTCTAGAAGTTGATTATAGTACTCTTAATGTGAACAAGTCTTCTTAAATACTCGTCTTTTGGAGAAAATATGAGTTTTTGTAAGGAATCTAATAAAAGTTGAAAGTAAACATGATAAGTGATTATGTTTCCTTATGAATAAATTCCTCAATAAAAAGTAACTTAAAACAAAATGTTGTCTATTAACTTTTCCTACTGGGGAATCAAATACCGTTTAACCCATCACAAGTTTGTGATTTTCTTATGGTTAACTTTCTTCTAGACATGTTTACTATCACTCTCCCTCAAGAACATGACCCTTTGCTTTTTCTTCCATGTCCATGTTTTCCTACACGGAATCCTATTATGGGTTAACTCGGGTGACCTCTGTACTTATCTTTATTTATTTTAAAGTGATTTTTTTACCGACTCTTGTTCCGATGTGGGACTTTCAAGAATGTTTGCAAGCTCAATTTTAAAATTGCGAGGACACAATTCCCAAAAGGGGGGAAGGATGTAACACCCCAGGTAAATAAAGAATATGAAAATTTCATATTTATCCATATTTTTGAATAAAATATTAATATGACATTAAAGAGGATGCTATGCTCAATGACGTACCCAACACGCAACAACGAGTTTCTTGGGAATCTTACGTTGCACTCTAATAATAAAATAATATTATTTTAAATGGTAGTTAACGCCTAGCTGTTGTGATGGCGGGAATGAATAGAACTAACTAAAAAATTATTATATATGTTTGTCAAATATTTTTACTTTTTACAATAAATGTTAGAGGATTAAAAATGCGAATGAATCCAATTTTAAGCGTAAACATTCTAATATTCTTTAAAAGGTCGATTAACCGCCTTTTGATGGTGAACCTCTTTTAAATCAACATTTTGACAATGGTATGTGTTATATTTGACAAAATAAAATTCTTCTTTAGAATTGGGACATCAAAATTTACTTTGTGTAAATTTTTGGTATTGTTCCAAAAAAGTTCAATTTTTAATGAATAGTGAAAAATGTTGTATTTTAATTCAAAACCTCTTTTTAATCAAATTTATCTATATGATTAGATTATCTTTTGAATTGGTTTTAATGATAAATTAAAATATATTTTTACCATATAATCTAATTGTTGTCTTTGGAATTAATTTCACTTTGAAATCGGACTTAAACTAGTGTCAATCTTTTGATACATTTTGTTTCATAAAAACATGCTATTTGTTTTGACAGCGGGAATTAATTATTAAATTAATTAATGAAACTTATGTGTTATGAATTTTGTAAAATAGACATCATTTTTGAATTCGGAATATCAAATATAGCTTAGGGATAATTTTTGGTAATTTTCTGAAAAACCTCAATTTTTGATGAATAGTGAAACCACTAAGTGGTACTTATAAAAACTGATTTTTCCGTTTAAATGAAATTTTTTCATCTTTGTGTTTTGAATTTCAAAAATCCGACATACATGGTTGTAATTAAGAAGTAAAATGTGGTTCAATGGGATAAAAATAATTTTTTGGTGAATAGTAACTTATTAAGTTTTTAATCGTGATTAGAGGTAATTAGTGTAGTTTAAGGTAAGAATAATGTTTTAATAAAATGAAATTACCTAGACACATGTCCTACCCTCATTGGATGTGTCATGGCCGACCAAGAAAATCCATGGGTAAACTTGGGGACCCCATGGATCCACTTCGGTTGGAAAAAGACATAAATACCTTTTTATTTAATGTTAAAGTAAAAATGACACAAACATGAGATGTTTTACTAAAAAATTTTTTACATGGGGTTATACAAGTCATATTTTTGACTATAAATATTAATTGGAAATATAAAAATATTTACTACATCATAGTATTTTTTTTATAATTTTTAGACATTAAATAAATTAAATTATTTATGACATCATGATGATGCAGTGATGACCTCGTTATTTAACGATTTAAATAAAATGGTAAGATAATGTAATATCTAAGACCTAAACATGTACAAAATCTATTGGATGAGTGGATTTCGAACCCTTATCACCTTATCCTAGAAATACATCAATGTGGGACCTTTAAAATCCGAAACTCTTTTGAAAATAAAGTAACATTTTGTAACTTTACAAGAGTGCCCCTCCTCTCCTCTTATAAAAGGCCCCCACCTCTACCTCCTTACCCACACACCCAAAGACTTTGGATCGTCCAAACTCTACCCATTTTTCCTCTCCACTTCTCTCTCTTACTCCTTGAAGCCTCACTTTGGGCAGAAGTCTTACCAAGGAAGCCTTTGAGCTCAAACCAAAGGGAGTTATCCGATTTTAAGGTAATGTCTTCACTTGAGTCCTTTTGTTTTATTTTTCCTCTCCAACCCCCTAAAATCTTTTTATTAATTTCTTTTGTAACAACTCCAGTATATTCAATATACTAGGATTTTTTTATAAGAAGTATTCGAGCTACACTTACACACACCTACATCTAATGGTTAAAGAACATACTGTTTTCGTGGATGGCGAATTTCTGCCTCACGAAACAATGATTGTTCAACACTCATATAACACCTTCAAAGGTGGACATTAAGATGTTACTATATTTATATATGATATATAATATGTTTATGTTTTACTTAATCTTCTGTATTTTTTCATTTATGGCATACCTTTATGGTTTCCATTATGGGTAAACGCGATATCTTCATTTAAGGAAGTGCGGACTACCGCCCCCTCAAAGTGATGTGATTCGTTAATTCCATATGTGGGACATATAAAGGATGGATTTAAAGTTATTATATATGATGTTATAATGGAATTATAATATACCTCTATATCATTGTTATTTCTTTTCATTAATGTATGAGATAGAAATGAAAGTAGCGTTCATGCGTACGTACGGCTTACCGTCTCCATGAACGGTGCATTTCATTTCTTATCCTCAAATGTAATGTACTATTATAAGTACATATTTATAATGGATATATATAATGTATGTTACATATAAATGATGAATATAATTCTTTAATTAAAATATACATACCTCTCATTTAGTTTTAATTCCATTAATATGACAAAGAAATGAAAGTAGCGTTCATGCGTACGTACGGCTTACAGTCTCCATGAACGGTGCATTTCATTTATTACCTATAAATGATTATGTAATATTATAAATACATGTATATGATGGATATATATGATATATATGATATCCAAATCATGAATATCATTCTGGATATAATGAACCATTGACCACACGAACAACATGTAATTTTAAGAAGTCCACTTTTGACTTAAGAACCAAATATCGACAAAACAAACATTATTAACTTAAATGATTACATAATGTTTATAACATGTCAATAATTGATATAAAAGGAATAATGAACTTGAAAAAGGTTCTTAAGCAATTATAAATTAACTCATGTTTATTATTCAAGACGTTAAAGAATGATCGAGTCAAGTCGGACCCGAGGTAAGGGATCCTACTCCTCTCTTTCTTTTTAAGTACGCTCTTTATGTCATTCCTTTTAAAGCTCATCTTTCTTGTTATTGGGATGTTATTTTATATTAATCTTACTGTAATTTTTATTTTTCATATGATGATAGACCCTATTTTCTCTCATCAATCCATTTTGGATGTTTTAAGTGGCGCCGTTAGGCTGCCGAGTTTTCGTAAGGGATTTTTCATCTCACTTTTATTCCCGTGATATTTATGCTACATTTACCACAATTTCCTTTGAGTGGTGTATGTACTTCCCATTATTTTACTCTTTGTGTAATATACTTTCATTTATGAGTATTTACATCAATGATGTATTGACCTTCTTTCATGGGGTGTATGTTTCGAAAGATACCCAAGTCGGTAAGGGAACCTTTCACCCTCCTCCTTTTAAAAGACTTCTTTTGTTGGGTCTTTTAATTCACATATTGTTATTTTGGGATATGTTCTCATATATCCTTATTGATGTAAATTTTAAGTGATGAGATACTTTTTTTTATCTCTCATCAACTCTGTTTCTAAATTTTGAAGTGACGCCGTTAGGCTGTCAAATTTTTGCAAGGGAACTTTTTAACCCAAATTTGATTCTTTGGGATAAACTTGTACTCCTTGAATATGTAATTCTATGAATATGTTTGAATAAACTCTGATTGTTTTACACTTAATATCTACTTATATTTGGTGTATTCGTTTGTCACACATAATTATGCAATTGGTTTATCCTTAAACCAAGGATACCATCTTTGTAAGGTTCTTCGTCTCAATCTCCATTCATTGAGGCATATTTTGTTTTATACACAACCTTATTTTATACGGTGTATAAACCCCTTTGAATTTTACGTTTATTCAAAAGGAATATTTTTTCTACGAAGTGTTTTACTAAACGACAAAAAAGAATGTTTCTTTTATGTATGCGGGGACAACGACCTTTTCCGCCGCCGTGAGTATTATTTGATCTTTGGCTTCCTCAACAAGCCGTAATGTTTTTAAAATAAAATAAATACCATATACTTTTTTTTTGTATTTTGGTATTGAAAATGATTTTGATAAAGGATTATATTATGTCAATATATTTAAATGATATATTGCGATTGAAATGTGGAAATTTTATCATTCCTTTATGTTGGTTTTATGTGTTATAATTTTATAATGGTACTTGGACATTTTACGAGTGGTTACGTGATAAACCATATGACGGGTGGTGCCGTGAATACCAGGACGGGTGGTTACGTTATAACCTCCAATGCATTGGGTATGGAAGTCGTCCGTATGGCTATTCCATTAAGTAGGTATGGAAGTTGGCCGAATGGCTATTCCATTAAGTGATATGTATGGAAGTCGACCTTATGGTTATTCCACTTAAGTATGTTTATGTCCCAAGTTACATTTATATGTTATGTGATCTTTATATGGGTTTTATGGTAATCTTTTGGTTACAGAAGGGTAATTAATTAACTTTTATTCAGCGAAGAGTTTTTACTACTTTGAAAAGGTGAAAATAATTACTTTGATCAAGTATACATGGTTTACTTGTTGTTTTGAAAAACTAACACTTTTCATTCTTTGTGTATCACTTACTGATATTTTTATGCTCATGCCAAGTTTTTGAAATGTTTTTCATAGGACTTAGCGTGGAATAGGGTCAAGGATGGGTTTAAGGGAAAGTCATGCTACCTAAAACATGGAACTAGACATGTTTCTTTTTAAGAGTTTTTATTTTATGGAAATTTTAGTAGAAGCGACTACTTTGTAATATTTTGAGATGTAATAGTTATGTCCTAATTCTCTAAAACTATAAACCTGAAAAGATCCTCAATGTGAATTACTCATTTAATTCAATATTAATTAAGGTTTAAGGCTGAGGCCTTATAGTTGGTATCAGAGGTCGGTTTAGATAACTTTAGAGGTTAGGGTATTCTTTAAGCATAAGTTACATGACCATAATGGTTAGGATTTCAGAAAGAGTCATAGTTTTTAGATAAAGTGAATAAGTAAGTATATCTTAGTGTTTATATTCCTCTTTAGTACATGATGGTTTTTTTGATATACTCACACTGACCTTCTTGGTTTTAGTAAATGGATGGATCTAGCAGGCACCATGGTAACAGTGGATGTTAAGGAAACTGTGACAGTTTTCTGAGCGAGCAACTGAATGATATGGGAGCTGCAATGAGAACTCTTGTGTTTATCCTCAACCAACTATCTGGAGTCATGATTGACCACCTAAACCTTGGTGATTTCTATAAGGCATCATATATGCGAGAAAAAAATCCCTATGGAACTACAGGTAATAATCATAAAGGTAAGTGTGTACAAAAACCTACGTGTCAAAGATGTGAAAAGAAACACCTAGGAAAATGTTTCAAAGGGACCGAAATATGATATAGATGTAGAAATGAAGGTCATAAAGCAAGAACCTTCCATGGAAAAAGGAAGCATCTATTTGACTCGAGGAAATGGAAATAAGTTATTTCTGAGGGATCAATTGAATGTTTTAAATGTGGTGTGCATGGTCATTATGCAAACACATGTCCTATGAAGAAGTTTTGGGAATGGGATCACCAAGATCGTACAAATATTCATTTACCAATACCTAATGCCATTCTGATTGAGGATGAAGAAACTGACAATGACCAATCAAAGGTATGTATTATTTCATGACTATTGTTTTCCTATTTTGGAATCTTAGGATATGATTCATGATTTTTTTTGTAGGAAAGAGGTATTTCGGAATAAGTTGGAAAGGAATGGTTAATGGATCATGAAGAATGTTGAATGAGTAAGATGTCAACATATAAGGGCTTCAAGAGTTATGGTGAAATTCTTAAGAGTATTAAGTCTCTTTTGATGATGGGGTTACATTAGAAGACATTTTATATTATGTGTAACCCTGATGTTTAATATATGCAAATTTTATTCAAGTAATAGTTATATTTTATTTGTGGACATAGTTATAAAGAACCATTTGGGTTTATATGATCCTTACTTTTGAGGTAATAATGGGTTACTATATGTTATGATTCAAGTGAAAGGCATGAGAAAAAATTGAGGTTAAATTATGTTATGGTTATTTTTGATGATTTTATCCTTTTTTTGGGGAATGATTTGAGAATTATATAGTTTTGGAAAAAGGACAACATGCAGACCGTGTGACTACCCGTCGCGTCGGACAAAGCTGCGGGAATCGAACCCACAACCAAAGTGCGACTGGTATTTATCGCCTACCACTAGACTACGTGAAGGCCCTGGTTAGTTTGACTGATTCTTTTTAGTTATATGATTTTATGAATTAAGAGTAAGTTGATTTTGGGTTATTTATGAAAATGATTAACCTATCATGGAGGATATGTGATTAGGTTAATTACTTTTCAATACGAGACTTTAGGATGAACTGATGTTGTTTGGAGATAAATGTTACGATTTAACTTGGAAGACTATGTGACTAAATCCTTCAAATATTTGGGTTTCAATCTTATATTTGTTTACTTTGAAGAATTTTATGGACAAATTGTTTATTGGATGGTCCTCGTTGAACTTTGGGTTTTGTTGGACAAATTTTGGAGATTAAGCATAGATTTTTTTAAAGGGTTATCCTTTTCTGGATTATCTGATCTTGTACTAACCTTTTTGGTTTTGGTTTTGGTTAAAGCCTAAAGACACAAGAAGTATATAGTTCTCTTTGGTGGATTAGGTGATTCTCTATAAGTTGATTATAACACTCTTAATATGAACAAGTCTTCCTAAATACTCGTCTTTTGGAGAAAATATGAGTTTGTGTAAGGAATCTAATAAAAGTTGAAAGTCAACATGATAAGTGATTATGTTTCCTTATGAATAAATTCCTCAATAAAAAGTAACTTAAAACAAAATGTTGTCTATTAACTTTTCCTACTGTGGAATCAAATACCGTTTAACCCATCACAATTTTGTGATTTTCTTATGGTTAACTTTCTCCTAGACATGTTTACTCTCACTCTCCCTCAAGAACATGGCCCTTTGCTTTTTCTTCCATGTCCATGTTTTCCTACACGGAATCCTATTATGGGTTAACTCAGGTGACCTCTGTACTTATCTTTCTTTATTTTAAAGTGATTGTTTTACCGAATCTTGTTCCAATGTGGGACTTTCAAGGATGTTTCCAAGAATAATTTTAAAATTGTGAGGACGCAATTCCCAAAAGGGGGGAAGGATGTAACACCCCAGGTAAATAAATAATATAAAAATTTCATATTTATCCATATTTGTGAATAAAATATTAATATTACATTAAAGGAGATTCTATGCTCGATGGCATACCCAACACGCAACAACGAGTTTCTTGGGAATCTTACGTTGCACTCTAATAATAAAATAATATTATTTTAAATGGTAGTTAACTCCTAGCTGTTGTGATGGAAGGAATGAATAGAACTAACTACAAAATTATTATATATGTTTATCAAATATTTTTACTTTTTATAATAAATGTTAGAGGATTAAAAATGCGAATTAATCAAATTTTAAGCGTAAACATTCTAATATTCTTCAAAAGGTTGATTAACTGCCTTTTGATGGAGAACCTCTTTTAAATCAACATTTTGACAATTTTATGTGTTATATTTGACAAAATAAAATTCTTATTTAGAATCGGGACATCAAAATTTACTTTATGTAAATTTTTGGTATTGTTCCAAAAAAGTTCAATTTTTAATGAATAGTGAAAAATGTTGTATTTTAATTCAAAATCTCTTTTTAATATAATTTATTTATATGATTATATTATCTTTTGAATTGGTTTTAAAGTTAAATTAGAATATATTTTTACCATCTAATCCAATTTTGGTCTTTGTAATTAATTTCACTTTGAAATCGGACTTAAACTAGTGTCAATCTTTTGATACATTTTGTTTCATAAAAACACGCTATTTGTTTTGACAACGGGAATTAATTATTAAATTAATTAATGCAACTTATGTGTTTTGAATTTTGTAAAATAGACATCATTTTTGAATTTGGAATATCAAATATAGCTTAGGGTGATTTTTTTTGTAATTTTCTGAAAAACCACAATTTTTGATGAATAGTGAAACTACTAAGTGGTACTTATAAAAACTGATTTTTCCGTTTAAATGAAATTTTGTCATCTTTGTGTTTTGAATTTAAAAAATGAGACATACATGGTTGTCATTAAGAAGTAAAATGTGGTTCAATGGGATAAAAATAATATTTTGGTGAATAGTAACTTATTATGTTTTTAATCGCGATTAGAGGTAATTAGTGTAGTTTAAGGTAAGAATAATGTTTTAATAAAATGAAATGACCTAGAAACATGTCCTACCCTCATTGGAAGTGTCATGGCCGACCAAGAAAATCCATGGGTAAAATTGGGGACCCCATGGATCCACTTTGGTTGGAAAAAGACATAAATACCTTTTTATTTAATGTTAAAGTAAAAATGACACAAACATGAGATGTTTTACTAAAACAATTTTTACATGGGGTTATAAAAGTCATATTTTTGACTATAAATATTCATTGCAAATATAAAAAGATTTCCTAAATCAGAGTAATTTTTATTATAATTTTTAGAAATTAAATAAATTAAATTATTTATGACATCATGATGATGCAACGATGACCTCATTATTTAACGATTTAAATAAAATGGAAAGATAATGTAATATCTAAGACCTACACATGTCCATAACCTATTGGATGAGTGTATTTATAACCCTTATCACCTTATCCTCGAAATACATCAATGTGGGACCTTTAAAATCCGAAAATATTTTGAAAATAAAGTAACATTTTGTAACTTTACAAGAGTGCCCCTCCTCTCCTCTTATAAAAGGCCCCCACCTCTACCTCCTTACCCACACTCCCAAAGCCTTTGGATCGGACAACCTCTGCCAATTTTGACTCTCCACTTCCCTCTCTTATTCCTTGAAGCCTCAATTTGGTCAGAAGTCTTCCCAAAGAAGCCTTTGAGCTCAAACCAAGGGGAGTTACCCGATTTTAAGCTAATGTCTTCACTTGAGTCCTTTTGTTTTATTTTGCCTCTCCAACCCCCTAAAATCTTTTTATTCATTTCTTTTGTAACAAATCCAGTATATTCAATATACTAGGATGTTTTTATAAGAAGTATTTGAGCTACACTTACACACACCTACATCTAATGGTTAAAGAACATACTGTTTCCGTGGATGGCAAATTTCTGCCTCACGAAACAATGATTGTTCAACACTCATATAACACCTTAAAAGGTGGCCATTAAGATGTCACTATATTTATATATGATATATAATATGTTTATGTTTTACTTAAGCTTCTGTATTTTTTCATTTATGGCATAACTTTATGGTTTCCATTATGGGTAAACGTGATATCTTCATTTAAGGAAGTGCAGACTACCACCCCCTCAAAGTGATGTGATTCGTTAATTCCTTATGTGCGACGTATAAAGGATGGATTTAAAGTTATTATATATGATTTTATACTGGAATTATAATATACCTATATTTAATTATTTTTTCTTTCCATTAATGTATGAGATAGAAATGAAAGTAGCGTTCATGCGTACGTATGACTTACCGTCTCCATGAACGGTGCATTTCATTTCTTATCCCCAAATGTAATGTACTATTATAAGTACATATTTATAATAAATATATATAATGTATGTTACATATAAATGATGAATATAATTCTGGAATTAAAATATACATACCTCTCATTTAGTTTTAATTCCATTAATATGACAAAGAAATGAAAGTAGCGTTCATGCGTACGTACGGATTACCGTCTCCATGAACGGTGCATTTCATTTCTTACCTCTAAATGATTATGTAATATTATAAATAAATGTATATGATGGATATATATGATATATATGATATAAAAATCATGAATATCATTCTAGATATAATGAACCATTGACCACACGAACAACATGTAATTGTAAGAAGTCCACTTTTGACTTAAGAACCAAATATCGACAAAACAAACATTATTAACTTAAATGATTACATAATGTTTATAACATGTCAATAATTTATATAAAAGGAATAATGAACTTGAAAATGGTTCTTAAGCAAGTAGAAATTAACTCAAGTCTATTATTCAGGACGTTAAATAACGATCGAGTCAAGTCGGACCCAAGGTAAGGGATCCTACTCCTCTCTTTCTTTTTAAGTAAGCTCTTTATGTCATTCCTTTTAAAGATCATCTTTCTTGTTATTGGGATGTTCTTTTATATTACTCTTACTGTAATTTTTATTGTTAATATTATGAGAGACCCTATTTTCTCTCATCAATCCATTTTGGAAGTTTTAAGTGGCGCCGTTAGGCTGCCGAGTTTTCGAAAGGGATTTTTCATCTCACTTTTATTCCCGTGAGATTTATGCTACATTTCCCAAAATTTCCTTTGAGTGGTGTATGTACTTCCCATTATTCTACTCTTTGTGTAATATACTTTCGTTTATGAGTATTTACATCAATGATGTATTGACCTTCTTTCATGGGGTGTATGTTTCGAAAGATACCCAAGTCGGTAAGGGAACCTTTCACCCTCCTATTTTTAAAAGAATTCTTTTGTTGGGTCTTTTAATTCATATATTGTTATATTGGGATATGTTCTCATATATCCTTATTGATGTAAATTTTAAGTGATGAGATACTTTTTTTTATCTCTCATCAACTCTTTTTCTGAATTTTGAAGTGACGCCGTTAGGCTGTCAAATTTTTTCAAGGGAACTTTTTAACCCAAATTTGATTCTTTGGGATAAACTTGTACTCCTTGAATATGTCGTTCTATTAATATGTTTGAATAACCTCTGATTTTTTTACACTTAATATCCACTTATATTTTGTGTATTCATTTTTCACAGATAATTATGCAATTGGTTTATCCTTAAACCAAGGATACAGTCTTTATAAGGGTCTTTGTCTCAATCTCCATTCATTGAGGCATATTTTGTTTTATATACAACCTTATTTTATACAGTGTATAAACCCCTTTGAATTTTACGTTTTTCAAAAGGAATCTTTTTTCTACGAAGTGTTTTACTAAACGACAAAAAAGAATGTTTATTTTACGTACGTGGTGACAATGACCTTTTCCGCCGCCGCGAGTATTATTTGATCTTTGGCTTCCTCAACAAGCCATACTGTTTTTAAAATAAAATAAATACCATATACTTTTTTTTTTGTATTTTTGTATTGAAAATGGTTTTGATAATGGATTATATTATGTCAATATATTTAAATGATATATTGTGATTGAAATGTGGAAATGTTATCATTCTTTTATGTTGGTTTTGTGTGTTATAATTTTATAATGGTACTTGGACATTTTACGGGTGGTTACGTGATAAACCATATAACGGGTGGTGCCGTGAATACCAGGACGGGTGGTTACGTTATAACCTCCAATGCATTGGGTATGGAAGTCGGACGTATTGCTATTCCATTAAGTATGTATGGAAGTTGGCCGAGTGGCAATTCCATTAAGTGATATGTGTGGAAGTGGACCTTATGGTTATTTCACTTAAGTATGTTTATGTCCCAAGTTACCTTTATATGTTATGTGATCTTTATATTGGTTTTATGGTAATCTTTTGGTTACAGAAGGGTAAGTAATGAAATTTTATTCAGTGAAGAGTTTTTACTACTTCAAAAAGGTGAAAACCATTACTTTGATCAAGTATACATGGTTTACTTGTTGTTTTGAAAAACTAACATTTTTCATTCTTTGTGTATCCCTTACTGAGATTTTTATGCTCATCCCAAGTTTTTGAAATGTTTTTCACAGGACTTAGCATGGAATAGGGTCAAGGATGGGTTCAAGGGAAAGTCATGCTACCTAAAACATGGAACTAGACATGTTTCTTTTTAAGAGTTTTTATTTTATGGAAATTTTAGTAGAAGCGACTACTTTGTAATCTTTTGAGATGTAATAGTTATGTCCTAATTCTCTAAAACTCTAAAGGTGAAAAGATCCTCAATGTGAATTACTCATTTAATTAAATATTAAGTAAGGTTTAAGGCTGGGGCCTTATATCCATATTATAAATAAAATTATCAAAATTATAATAAAATTATTTACGTATATATACAGGCACATCCATTATCAAATGTACATGCATCATCATATATAGAGGAGGAGAAAAATAATAATGTTATGAGTCAAAATTATTTGTATGTTTCACATGATATATTATATTGAAAAAATAATTTAAATCCTATTTGTATTATTAAATTATAGAGAAATCATAATAATTTAACTTTGAAAAATATCCCACATAAAATTAAAATTTTAATTTATTGAAAAATGAAAAAAATAAAAAATAAAAATATAATTAATGAATTTAGTATTATGACAATTAAAACATTATAAAAAATTATTTTTAGATTAAAAAATAATGAAATATGTTTTTACACTATTATATAATAAAATTAAACTAATCAATCAATGTACACTTGGGAGTGGTTTCAAATACATCAAAAACCAACAAAAAACACTTAAAATGGCTCCCCCTTTTGATTATTCTAAAACATGGTTGAGGGTATAAAAAATTATCACATTTTATTATATGTTAAAAATTGTGTGATCCATAAATAAAGAACATGTTTTCTATAAAATAAATATAAAATAAATAAAATTAGAAAAATAGTGCATGTCAATTATAAAAAAAATCATCTCCCACAATGTTAATAAATTAAATACAGTGATAAAAATAAGTCCCTAGAAATGATTATCATGAATTAATAAGACGAGTAATAAATATTCATTATAATAGGTTGAATCATTTAGACATAAAAAAACATAACAAAAAAATGAGTGTTAATCTTCAAGAAGAAACATTCCTTTATTCTACGAATTCTTATCTAAACTAAATTGATATTACCAATAATGTAATGATTGGGACCCAAATACCAATATAACATCTGAATTATGTGCTCATCTACCATGTAATCACTCATCAAAAGAAGAAAGTTAATGAACAACTATACAGATCTTGGAATATTCTTAGGGAATTATTTACCCACTTTTTGAGATTTATAAGTCATGGGTTCTCTTCATAGAAAGTCCATCAAAATTCATTTATAAGTCAAATATTATAATAATGAACTCTAACCAAATATTTCTACACTACAGTAGATCGATTATTAAAAACTATTGTAATTTCTCATCACTTTCTATAATCACTCAGAAATAGTACCATTCTCAGTACTTTTTTAACACTAATAATTTATTACATTTCTCAGTTCTAGATAAACACTAAAAATATTGAATTTCTTAGGGATTTTACTTACAGTTCTCGGAAATGGTACCCCACTCATTACCCCAGTTAACCTCTTCCATCCTCTATATCTATTATATGTTCAATGCTAGTAGATAACTCTAATAAAATTTTTTCTAGTCAAACTATTTTATACCTTAAATTATTTTTTGATCTCTAGTTTTTATTCTAATTTCTTTTTAATCCTCTTATATTATTATTTTATTTTTTTATTTTCCACTAATTTTATGGGGTTCTTTTTCAAAATATTATATCATACATATGTTTTTAGTACAACATACATATAAACATGCACATAAATATTTGTGTTTTGTGTATTTGTATGTATAAATATATATTTGGTCATATTTATATCCATATATTCATACAAACACACTCACATATATTTTTCATATATATCAATAAGTTATTTTTAGATATATATTGTAAAATACCAACTAGGGTCAACCAAACCATACACACAAGTTTCCCATCACACAGTGGAGTGAAACAAAGACAAAGGAAATGATTCTTGAATACAACCAAAAAAATTAATACAACCAATGTAAAAAATTATAAAAAAAGTGATATTATAGAGAACTAATAATATCAATCAAAGATATTACAAATTTTTTTAATGAATATTCATTTCATTTTACAACCACATGCCTAAATAATGTAAAAGATTAGTGTCTTTAGAAATATATAAATACAATCAACTTGTAAATATGTAAACTACATCATCTCCCACTATGATCTTCATAACGAGAACTATTTATAGAGATATTATACATAACACATTTATTCATAACCCATGGAAATAAAAATAAGAAAGGGTGAGCTAAGATGCCCAATAAGGGTAAACAATGGATATACATAAGTATAACTTGAACATAAGTTTATTAGAAAATAAACATAACTTTTTAAAATCAAACCCTACATATAAAATATCATAATATTTAGCATTATAATAATGATTAGAACTTCATAAGTAATGAATCCTAAGGGAATCAAAGAAACGAGTTATGATAGAATAACATTATAATAAGAAATATATTTTTGGAATACTCATAAACATAGAAAATATTATGTCAAGGCAACCCATCTAAACATTCATAACATATTATCCTTGGTTTAGTCACCTGTGTACCTAATTTGGGATTGGGATGACCTCTTGTGTACACTTCTTTGGGCTTAGGATAACCACCAGTGTACCCTCCATTTTTGGATTGGGATAACCACCCATATAACCTAAAAAATTTAATAACATTTATCATTACCCAAGGAATTTTAGGTAGATATATGTTCCACCAATCACATAATAAAAACCATATATATGTGTTCCATAATATCATAAAACATTCATCTTATCATAACCCATGAAATTAAATGTGTTTCATAAAAATTTCATCATACTAGAACCTATCGAAAAGATACTGTATTTATAATCCTTTTATTATATTTTCATGGAATAAACTATAGAAAAAGAGTTAGGATTAATAAGAACCCATTCATGGTACAACCTATCGAAGAGAAATGGTGAGTTTTATAAACATATTTTCATTATAAACATAAACCATTCATAGAATGAATATGAATGGTATCCTTAGATCATATCCCTAGAAGGGAATATGTAACACCAATGGATTTAACATTATATGGAAAATTATTTTGAAAGATAATTTAAAATATTTCATGTGTAAAATAACTTTTCTTTGAAAATAATTGTTTTGAAAATAAAACATTTGAAAATCAATTTATTTGAAAATAACATTGAATGATTATAAATGATTCTTTAAGAACCATTTAAATCATTTCTTTAAGAAAGTATCCTCTTTTATTTGAAAAAAATGAAAAAATGTAACATTTTTAAAATCCTTCTATTCGAAAATAACCTTAAAACATATAAAGTAAGCTTTAAAGAATTTAATGGCCATGATGATTACATTTTTTTTGTTCATTTCATACATGTTAAAACAAATATTCCTTTCACATTTTCATTAAAATAAAAACTGGTATTTTTTGAAAAAATACATGAATATTTAATTAAAAACATTTTTTAAAAAGTTAAAAGTGGGTAAATATTTATTTTAAAAAACTAATATATTAATATGAAAAAAAATCCAAAACATTTTTGGAAAAAGTGGTTTTGGAAGAAAATAGATTTCCCACCGAAGAGAGAGATGAAGTATGATTTTAATACAAATATTTGCTCAATTATTTTATGTACCAAGGTGTGGAAAAAATGGTAGTATTAATATCATTAATAACCATATAGAAATAAAATTACTAAGTTTCTTTAGAGATGGACAATTGTAATTTATCATCGGAAACATAATCATAAAAAATTCCAATAAATGATGAGAATGTAACATAAAATCATTACCACTATGGTAACATTGAATCATAATACATGAGAAGTAATATCATAAAATTTTACTAAAAATATACTAAGGATAAATAAATTCATAATATTACATGTAAAATGGGCTATATGTACCCCTAGTTAAAGAGTATAAGTGCATAATATAACGTTCATCTCAGAAATGGAAAATTGAGAAAAAATTCCTTTACGACTATTGTAATCCTTTGAATTATAGTTAAAAACAAAAAATAACATAAAATTAAACATAAAATATCATTAAAATAATGGGATTCATGATATAACCTGTCAAAGGGGTAATATATACATCACACAAATGAAACCAATGGTGAATTTTTACATGTCGACCAAACAAAAGAGAGACTAGAAATATCTAAACTTAAGTCTTTACATTCATCAAATAAATTAAAAACTACTATTTAATAAATTAATGTTTATTGAACATATATTTCCAAACCATAAATATATATATTATACAATATATGATTTACTTATGATCTTTTATTACCCGTTTATTAAAAAATCCATGTTAAAGATATGTTTTGGGTAATAACCACTTTGTTTTACATATATGTTTTGATTTTTTAATTTATTTAATCTTACCTTATTAACTATTTCATAATATAAAGTATCTGAAACATGATATAATTATCAAATAAATTCATTATATATTTATTTAGAGTAATTCATAAAATTTATTGATGGATAATAAAATACACCATTCATAGAGATGCCAAGTCGTACATACGTGAGAATGTTGCTTCTATTTTCTTATAGCATTGAAATAAAAAAAGGTAAATGATATATTACAATTAAATAATAATTTTTATTTCATATATATATATATTATTTTTTTATTAATACTATCTTTATTACCTTACATATAAAGTGTGAATGAATCACATCGCTTTGTGAGGTAGTAGTCTACCGTACACTTGAGTATCGTTATCATATTCCCCGTAAATAGAAATCATGGACGTATGTGTGATATAATAATTAAAAAATAAAAATAATATCATAAATATCATATATAAAATGTAAATAAATCATTATAACCAGCCTTTAATTGTGTAAATGGAAAAACAGATGTCATCGGTTCGTGAGATGGTAGTCTCCCATACACACAAATGATGATTCGTAACCCATTTGATTGAAGTGGAGATGGTTTTAGGTTATTAAACTTATATAGAAAAATATAAATTTTTTTATAATGTAATTATTTTATTTTATAATCAGTTTAAAATAATATTTTAAGGAGGTTGGGTAAGAAATAAAACAAAAATGATCTGTGATGAACATTACCTCTTCTGCTGGTATCTGCCTTAGGTTTGCAACAAAAGCCTTATTATGTTGATTTTCTATCCAAAATAAGTATTATATGAATATAGGATGGAATTTGAGAAGTTATTTGGCCATTTTTTCTCATCTAATATTTTTTGAAGTTGTAAAGAATATAGAATAGGGGTGACCTTTTATATGGGGGAGAGAGGACATGGTTGGTATTTTTGAAATAAATTTAGTGCTGCCATGTTTTTCATATTCCACAATAGTCCATAAAAGTAAATTATAAAACATTAGAAGTTTAATGGTGTAAATTAATCCTTTAAATAGTTTTTGGAAAATTTTATGGTTAATTTTAACCCCTACCATTTTATTTTAACTCCTCAGTAAATCTATTCTTACCTTAACCGCGATAATTGATTTTTACTGTTTCACTATTTATTTTTGTAAAAAATAAGTTTAAATTATCAGATAATATAAATTATTATGATTCCAAATATATAATCCAATTCTCAAAATTCCATTCACTTAAGTGAAAAATTTTAATTTAAAATTAATCTTACATATGTGACAAAAAAGTGGGATTTTAAAGAGAAAATGTACAAAAGTGTACAATGTATTTATATAAAAATTCAATATAAAAATTATTTCAATGACCTAAATTGGATTAATGGATTTATAATATAACTAGTTTAACTTTAAAACCAAATATATAATATAATTTAACTTTATAAAAAAATAAACAAAAAGGTAGTTTTCAATTCAAAGTCCTTATTTTTTACTATTCATCAAAAAATTAGAATTTTCAGAAAAATCCTAAAAATACCCCCTAAATTTATTATGAAAAGATCATTCAAAAAAATAAATTTATTTTATCAAATAATATTTCTAAACATTTCAAAAATTAATTTTTTTATTTTCAAAAAAATAAAAAAAAACATTTTTTGAGGAAGTATTATTTTCAAACCATATAAAGAATTTATCAAAAAATAAAGTAATTTTAACCAATATGTTTTCTTTTTAATAAATATATTATTATTAATATTTAAAAATGAGTTATTATTATTCATATTTCCATGTTTATGTTCTATTTAATTAGTTTTTCATTTAAATAAATATATTAATAACATATCGTGGCTTTGTTAAAACTTAGTGTCGTGTGCAAAAAAATCTAATATATTGTTGTGGGAAGCATAATATTTACTTGGTATTTCATGTAGTAAAATATTAGATTTGTTATTTGTGTAATGCAAGATGTTAAATAAATTTAATTAATCAAAAATAATAATTTATATAAACTCAGGGTTTTATAGATACAACAAAAACCATAAAATCCAAGAGAAATACACTAAAACATAAAGGATGAAAAGGATCAAAGTGGGTAGAATTCACATCCGAACCACCGTGCTATGATGGAAATTATTAATAGAGAATTTTTCATGTAACATAATTCACTTTGCTTTACCTGGATCTTACAATACAACACCTACAACTGCCTAATGGAAAAGTTCAGGTGTGACCCCTCAATCCCTATAGGATACCACCATAGAGTCTATATAAAATATAATATCAAGAATAAAAATAATTTTATCTTTTTAAAAAAATATTTTTACATATATTTTTAATAAATCTAAACCCGTTTTTAAATCATTATCTCTTTGATTTTTCACAAAAAACATTTTATATTAAAAAATCTTGGAATATGTGATAAAATATAAAAGAAATATCTAAACTATAATGTAATTAAGTAAACACATATCCATGAAATACCATCATGAAATCCCAAGTGATAAAACCTCATATAAAACATGTGTGAAACTATCCATGAAAAAAGCGTCACATGATAAAAATCCTAAAATGGAAAAGAACACTATAATTTGGGATCCAACATATAGTAAAATACATACTATACATAAAAATAGACTAAACTAGAAAAAATTCTTGATCCAACCGATATAGTGTCCTTTTATATTCCATCGATATCAATAAAACAACCTCTTGTTGTTCTACACATACAAAGGTTTCCTATGTTTATTTTCTGATTCAACAAAGGTTCCCAAATTTCCATGATTCTCAATATACAATGAAAACCCATATTCACCAATTATAAAATAGTTTTCAAATTCAATCCAAACAACTTTTGTGTTTGAAAAACCCATTTCTGAATAAACAAATATATCTTTTAAATAAAACCCCTTTCAAAAATTTATCTTTCCATGAAATCTCTTGAAACAATAAGTCGCTTAATTTCAATGAACAACCCAAATAAATTTATCAATAATGACAATAAATTAATTGAATTAACCTATTTTAAAAAACCACCTATATCAAAATGGTATAAAACTATATGCCTTAGACAATAGTTGTCGGAACCAAAGAGATCATCCATCAAAATAAATCCCACATCAAGAAACTACAATGGTTTTATAGAAAGCACTGTCCATTAATTAATCCAAAATATTACTATGGTCAACACTGCTACCTTAACCAATGGTAATCAAATTAATAAGAAACTATTACCTGAATATGTACACTTAAGAAACAATGATGACCATTCAAAGAATTATTGATCTAAAAGGAGAAGAAATATCCTAATTCATCTAAAGTCGCTTAGGGTTTGAGGGGGAGGGATACACGATTAAGGAAATGAAAATCATCCATATATCTCCCTAAAATAGAAACCACGAGAATTACATGTTGGGTAATCACCTTTCACATTATGTAATTCTCAAAACCAAAAAGAGAAAAAATCATATCATCTCGAGTTATAAATTTTGATTTTACCATTACAAGATGTGAACCCCATTTATGGTGTGTAAATTATTCACATGATGAAATTTTTTCATAAAATCTACTAAAATTATATTTTGATACATGTAATCCAATTAAAAAACATCTAATCATGTAGAATATAGAAAACAACCTAATTTTTTTTCGAAAACTCAATACCATGATTGAAAAAAAACATGATAAAGGGATTACCTAAAAACTGTAATGGTGTGTTACAATCTCCCCACTATAAACATTTTCTATCCCCAAAAAATACTCAGATTAATGGACTCAGAAAAATAAGAGGCCATAAATAACTCTTAAATGATTCCCTCTCCCACATCTCATGGCTATTCTATCTGCACTTCTATAGTACCCTACCCATTGGAATTATTTTTCCATGTAATACCTCATCCTAAAGATCTCTAATATGAACTGTTTTCTCAAAAAAAAAATGAATCAATTTTAAGATCAAAATCCTACCACTCAATTAAATGGTAAGAATCCGGTTGATACATCCTCAACTAGGAAACTTGAAACATGTCATGGAAGGTGGTCAAACCAGATGGTATATCAAAATGAAAGGCCATCAATCCCAGTTTTTAAAACGATCTAAATACGGACCATAAACCTCGTTTTATACTTACCCTATTTACCCAAAAAATATTAATTGAGTTGAAACTCTAAGAAAAACCTAATCACTAACCTCAAACATTATTTTTCAAATAATAATATCCACATAAGATTTCTAACGACAATGTGACATGATAAATCTCTTCTGAATCAACTACACCATCTTTGTCATCTCCTACACAAGGCTCAGCCTAACCTAGTACCTCTCACCCAACTATTCCCTACATAAGAGAGATATACATGTCTGTCCATACAAATCATCAATGTCTAAATATTTGTCAAATCGTGATAATTATTATTGGAAAATTCAACCAAAGAAAAATTATTTTCCCAAGATCCTCCAAAATCAAGAACAAAATCCCATTTCATGTCCTTGAGAACATGGATTTCCCTTTATGACTATCCATCCATCTATGAATAATAATCCATGCTCAATTTAATCTTGGAAACCATCACCTCTCAAAAAATATTCTACAAAATAAAAGTGAACCTTGAATCCCTATCAAACACAACAATATAGGGAACCCGATGATGTTGCGCAATATCTCAGACATAAAATTCCACAAGTTGTTTGAATTTCATCATTTACTTGATGGGTAAGAAATGATTTGATATTATACATCGATCAATGATCACCCAAATAAAATCTTCCCATAGGAGTATGTAGAAGACCAATGATGAAATCCATATATATATCGTCCCACTTATATACTGGAATGGGTAAGGTTTGCAACAAACTGGAAGTTTTTTAGTGTTCCACCTTAATCTTTCGATAAGTAATACACCACAATAAAAAATATGTGATCATAAAACTCATCCCATGTCACCAATACCAATGTCTCATGTCCTTATACATCTTTGTGTCCCTAGGGTGGACAAACCTATACGACTGGTTTACACTATACATGAAATACTTCTACAGGGAAAACGGAACAACCAACCCAATAAAAAAGCACAAATCACTATTGGGAGACCATGAACACTCACCTGAGGTCTCCACACTATAAATGATTTTACCCAAGAATATGCAACTTGTTTCTATCACCTCCATGATTTGAACTCTCTCAGTAAAAAATGATTCAGATTTCATGAAATCCAAGAAAACTTGTTTACCAACCTATTCTACTCTCAGTCTCATCTCAAAAAACAAACTCATCATAGACTACTCATCAACTGATTCTATCACTAATTTTGATGGTTTTTCCTACTCAAATCATCAAAAACAAAATTTTATTTTATATAAGTATATGCAATATCAAAATCAAAAGTTTAAAGGTACTCAATCTAGTGTCTCTGTCACAATTTTATATCCCTCTGATTGAAAATATATTTCTTTCTCTTATGATCAAAATGCATTATAAATATCTTCCCAAAGAGATAACGATGCCATGTTTGGACTTTTTTCATAACCACAACCAACTCAAGATAATGGGTAGGGTAGTTCATCTCATGAGGTAATAACTTGTGAGATCTATAGGCCACCAAATTTCCCCCCTATATTATGTCAAATCCAAAACCAATTCTAGAAGAATTAAAACCATCATAACCTAATCCTGGTTTTGGATGAATCAATTCTTGAGATGAATCCAATATCACTTTTAGATTCTCAAAATATCTCTACCACTTATCATTCCATTCAAACATTACACCCTTATGAGTTAAATCTATCATCAAAGAGGCAATCTTGGAGAAATCCAAAATAAACTGCATGTAATAAACAACCAACCCAAATAATATTTGTATCTCAAACACATTATAGGAGGCTTACAGGATATAACATCCTGTATATTTTTAGAATCCACTGAGAATACCATCTCATATATCAAATTCCATATAATTTTATCTTCTTGGATCCAAAACTCACATTTAGAAAGAATAACATAATGAAAATTTTTCTTCATGTTTCAAATAATGATATCCTAATGGTCCATATTCACCTCCTATGAAATTGAGTATACAAATATATCAGTTGTGATCACAAAAAAAAAGGAGTCCAAGAATTGATAAGATATCTAGTTCATCAAAGGAATAAACACCATATGAGAGTTATTCAGACTTAATGGAATAACCAAAACCTCAAAATACCCATACTCGCTCTTAATTATTTTCTTAGTAATATCATCCTATTAAAATCTCAACAAGTAGTACCATGATATTAGTATGAAATTTGAAAATAGAATATCTAATCTAAGATGATCAAATAAACAATCAGTCATGCATAAGGGATATTTGTTCTTTATATTCACCTAATTTAACTTCCAATAGTCAACAAAATGTTTGACTATCTCGTCTGCCTTTTCAGAAAATAAGACAAGTGAATCCCATGGTAACATTCTTGGATTAATAAATCCCATACCCCCCAAGTTTTCAAGATATAACTTAATTTCTACCAACTCATTTCATTCCATTCATTAAGAGGGAATAGAAATGGCCATCATACCAGGGAGTAGTTCTATATTAGGATAAACCTATCCCTGTGGTGGTAAACAAGAATAATAATCCAAAAATACCCCGAGGTACATATACACCCCCATGGGTAGATAAATTCCCAATAAAAATTTAAATGTGTCAAGAAATATCTCTAACAACTAGCACAATATTACCCATTTATAAGGAACTACATGCTCTGCCCTTTCGGATCTAGAGTCCCACTAACCCTAAAAATCATGACTATCCCCATCAGCAGATAATTATTGTACCTGATGATAATAATATTATATCCGTAACTTAACACTAATCATCCAATCCAATCCTATGATAAAGTTGAATATGACAAGATTTATCACTAAGAAGACCCACTCTACCTCAAATTTCGTTATCATCACCTGTCAAAAAAAAAAACACTTGAAGCCTTATTTGGACCTCTTCTCTAAATATGTGGAAATATATAAAAGTAATAGAAGAAGGTTTCAATGAAATACCAACAAATAAAATATATTTTATGATATAATATAATGAGTAGAACATGATTCAAAAAATATAGAACCATTTAAGATGAAATAACATTGTAATTATAACTATAGTTGTCCCAACTTTAGATTCCACTTGTGTATTCTCCACTGTATAAAAATATCTAATATCAAAACCCCCCTATGGTTTCATAGCCACTTGAACACCCCCTTAGACTGAGGATAATACCCACCACTCTTGTAAGTATCAACATAGACCTAAAATCCTTTTGTGAATGTAGATCCTTCCATACCTACCCAGGATATCCAATCAAAAAAAAAGTTTCATATAGACATACCATCTACATAGATTAAAAGTCTTGGAAAATCTTCATATTTAGGCTTGGTATGAACATACCTTCCACAATGGTAGCATACATATTGATGATTCACTAAAGAAGACCCTAAAGCTTTTCCAGGAGATAATTGACCACTCTTGTGTTTCCTTTTTTTCCAGAAGATACACCCAAGAAAATAACATCACTAATTATATCTCCACCCTAACCTATATTCCAAGTTTTATATACCTCATCTAACTAATATTTTTCAACCACATCCATAATGGTCAAAAGGAACATGAGAATCAACATCGACCAAATATCTGGCCTTAATCCAAACTCATACCATCATTATTTTAGGTAAACATTAGGGATAATCTCAAATGCCAGAAGCACCAACATTGTAAAATGAGTGGAATACCCCAGAATGGTACACTCTACCTACTCTAAGGTTATAAAATTCTAGGTAATCACCACAAATAAAATATAAGGGAAAAATTTATGATTAAATATTTTCATTTAGGAATTATTGGTAAGATCATAGTGTAATTTATCTTGCACAATAGAGTCCCACCATCTCCTTTCCAAACCCTTAATCATTTAGGCAGAAAAACCCACCTTAGCATCATTAGTAGTCATCAAGAAGTTGAATATCCTCTCAATTCACTCAAGACACTCCTTATATTACTAGGGTTCCATATCAATATAGATAATGGGTGGATGATGCATAGTAAATACAAATCCCTGATCCCCCACATATCCATTGTTTCTGAAACTCACTTGAACTAAAGTCTAAATTGTTCATATTAATGATTCAAACATAGAAGGTTACACTGCAAGATTCACCTTTAGAAGCTATCTCACACCATCCTATCTCAGATTTGGAAGAAATATTCTCATGTTATTTTCTAATAAAAAATTCATTAACCAATTAGATCATGAGCACATTACAAATTTTTAAGATCACTTTAATTATTCAAACCAATACATTAAAACAAAAATAATTTAAAGAAATTATTAATCCTATAAATCAACGACATTACTTAAAAAGTAATAGGTTAATTTAAATAAAATTACCACACAATGCATTCAAATGAATTCAAAATCTAAGTCTCAAACATAGAAAAAGTTCCCAACCACACATGGAATCATGAGTTTAGTCACAAAACTGAACTGGAAAAGACCCTTTTCCACACTTACAATCTGAATTCTGATGGTCCTAACACATTTATATAGAAGAAACAAAACCAAACTCATGTATTTTTAACAAACTTTTGGTGATTCACCCCTTTGATACAAAATTTTAACAAACCAACCCAGATCAACCAAACTATACACCTGATCCCTCCATCACATGGTTAGGTAAAACAGAGATAATGGAAAAAAGTATCGAATATAACCAAAACAAGACATAAAAATAGAGAAAAACGATGAATAAAATATGTGTAATAAAAAAAATAAAATAAAATAAAAATGGATAAACTAGAAATTATGAAAAGTCTCCATTTGACCAACAATCACCTCTAAAACACCATTATATGAAAAAAAAATTAAAAATGGACAAGTCTACATGCTACAAGATATTCTTTCCCTTACCTGGATCTTACAATACAATATCTAGAACTACCCAAAACAAACTGGGGTTTGAGAAAAACATCCAGTATGATACCACCATAGAGTCTATACAAGGTCTAATATCAATAATAAAATAGTTCAAGATTTAAAAAAAATAGTTTTAATAAAAATTTTCATAAATCAAAACCCATTTGTAAATCATTTTCCCATTGTATTTTCATAAGATAATTTAATAATCACAAATCATGAAATATGAAAAGTATAAGTAATAAAATATGAAATCATATTCATGCATTATATGGTAAAAAGGTAAAACAATATCCTAGAGATACCATAATGTGAATCCATGTGATAAAACCTCGTATAAAACATGTCAGCAACTATCCTGGAAAAATATCATGTGATAAAAATTCATAAATGAAAAATAATGCAATCATTTGGGAAATATCCTACGAAGAAATACGTATGAGACATAAAAAGGGACCTAAACTAGTCCAAACTTTGGATTAAACCAATATTTATTCCTTACATAGTATGTCTATATAAAAAACCCCTAGTGGTTCCATACACACTAATGCTTCGTGTGTCTATTTCCTGATGCACCAATGTTTTCCAAAGTGACAATCTTGTAAAAATACATTTCAAAACCATTATCACCATTTATAAAACATTTTTCAATTCTAATATAAACTACTTTGTTGTTTGAAAACCCTATTTCTGTTTAAAAACAAATATTGTTTAATAAAACTCCCATAAAACACATATCTTTCAAATAAATACATTGAAGCCACATATAAATTCACTAAAATGAACAACCCAAAGTAATTTATTAATAATGATGATAATTTCATTTAATTAACACATTTTATAGAAACACATAACTCAAAAATTCATAACCATATCCTCCATTGACAATAGTTATTTGAAACCAATGGAGTAACCTTTGAAAGACAAGGCACCTCAGGAAACTACAAAGGATTGATAAAAACACTATCTGATCACACATACATGAAATAACCATAGACAAAACCACTTCTTCTACCAATAATAATTAAATAAATAAGAAAATATTACATAGAGAGGTACACTATAAAAACTATGATGATCAATCATTGAATGAATGATCTTGAAGGGGGTAGATCTTTAAAATCTCCCAAATTTACCTAGGGTGTTTGGAGGGAGAGAGGATGACCAAATAAAAAGAAAATATTCCATATAGTTTACTAAAAACACAAACTATGAGAATTATATGGTGTGTAATCCCATTTCACATCATGTAATTCTAGAAACCCAAAAATCATGCTGAAAATCTTTCACCTCAGGTTAAAAATCATGATTTTACCATTAATTTATGTGAACACTTTTCATGGCTTATAAACCTTTCACACCTTGAACCTATTTCACAGCTTCTACCCAGTGACCATTAAATGACGTGTAATCTCATTACATGTAATTTAATCACAAGATAGATAGAAAATATCCTAGTTTCTATACAATACTCAAAACCAATAATGAAAAAAAACACTACCAAGGGAGTACGTGAAATGCTTAATGAGGTGTTATATATATACACACATTCAAATTTATACATAAGTTGGGATATATATCTTATATTTACATTACTTAATTATGTAACATATTTAGTTTATAATTTATATTTTCTATAATAGAAATATTTTTTATTTTTCATACTTATATATAAATATTGTTTTATTTATATTTTTGGTCACAATTTTAATGTATCAAATTTTCTAAACAATGATTTTATATATATTATATATGTGTGTGTGTGTGTCAATGTATATGTGTGTGTTTATTATATTTATAGTATTCATATATATATTGTGATCAACATGTTAATAGGGTAAGATAAATGAATGAAAACACTTATTAAATGAAGAATAGGTGGACCTAAAGGGACATTAAACAAATGATTCATGATGATCTTGTTCTAAATGGTTTCAAAGAAAATATGGTCTTCAACAGAGATAATTAGATACATTTTATCCATTTACCTAGTCTAATTTAATTGGGTTCTAGGCTTATTTATTTTTGTTATAGCATATTTATATATATGTATTGTATAATACTATTTCTAGATAATATATAAATACATATTCACCAAAATTATTTTTATGGTATATAAATACATATATATTTGGGTGTTTATTGGGTTTATATGATATGTGTCTCAAATTTAATATTCTTATTATGAGAAAAGTGAACTTTAAATGGTTAATTGGTAACCCTTACAGTAATATCAAACATTAATATGAAATATAATCTCTAGAACCATCCTAAATTCTTAAAAAACATTAACCATTGTGCATCCAAATCATCAATAACAATTTAAAGAAACACTAAATCAGATTTAGTTGATAATTTGTAGCTTATATATAGATTTTAAACCTGATAACCCTCCTTTTATTTCTAACACTCACCGACAGAGTAATAAATAAAATTAAGAAACTAAAATAAAAGGAAGAAAAATATCTTGATTCTAAAATAATAGCAGGAGCCCAACATAAAAATCTCCCCATAAACTTAATATCAAAAAAAAAAAAAACAACCAAAACCCTTGAACTCTCAAAAATAAAGGATCCCATGAAGAAAACACTGCAACACCAAAAAAATTATAGACTAAATAACCAACTAGATGATTTGAGTTGATATTTCCAAGGCAATTCAATGAATACATGGTCAGGATAAAGGTAAATATAGTGTTGAATTTTTCTATTTATAAAACTCGCAACCTCTATTAAATCATCAAGTGAAAATATTTCCTTATATAATATTATAATACTGACATAAAACATGTTGTATAAATAATTACACATGTTTTTGTTTATACCATGAACATACATTTGGGTACTTATCGGTTTCTTCCCGTATAAAATTTCATTACAGACCATGTGCCTCTTATATTTAATCTTCTAAATATTTTCCAAAATTATTGTAGATGTATTTTATTTTTTATTTTAAATTTGAGGGATATAAGTCCCCACTTACTTATTAATATAGAGGATCTTTCCCTTCGACTGCTATTTATGGTTTAAATTATCACTTATACCCATTAAGTCCTTATGAATCCCCATTATCTAACTATGAAGTATCTAACATTACATGTGGTTCCAAGATAATATGATGAATTAGTTTCAAATTTTCAAATGTTTTAATCACTAATAGGGAAATAATTATCTAGTTAAAGCTGGAATAATCTCCAAGACATTTAACTTGTTACCTAAAATCAATGAGTTGTCTCCATATTATATTAAGGCCTTTCCCCCATTTTCATATGAGAGATAAATTGATCTACAGATTTGTGAATTTCCTTATTTTTAGATGAAATTTGTGAAGTTTTATTTTTCTCTTATTTGGATAAAATTAAACTTATTACTCATATTATTTACCATATATCATCCTTCATTGTCTATTTCACCATATTTTAGAATCGAACATTGGTTATTGAAATCAATTATAAAGCTAGTTCCCTATCTTGTATTTTTATTATGTCTTTGCCCATCAGGATCCTTCCTAATAGGCTCAATGCCTCCAACCAAGACTCGATTACCTATAACATCATGACCATTGGTTGATCCCCCAGTATCCACCAAAAGGGGACTATCCTCTGAGGATGGAACTAAAGAATAAACATCTTCATATAAAGGATGATCCGTGTTTTGGACATAGGGAGATTGGTTACCTATACCAACCTATAAATTCTACCCATTTGAAGCTTATTTATATTAAAAATTTATGAAATTTTCACCAACCATGGGTTCTATGTGATCTGATCTCAAAACATAAAAAATAATAGGGATAACTATGTCCAAGCATTAGGAACATACCATCTACCCGACTAATGTGACCACCTGAAAAATGCTAGAACCAAAAGACATAAGACCCAGAGATATGGATTTGAATCTAGTATGAATATAATTATAAATAATTCCTTCTTTAATTTTTATGTTTTCATATCCAATAAAATATTTTTTCTAATTTGAAGTAACCATTATTTCATCAGGTTTTTGCTGTGTGGAATTGGTTTCTCTTGTCGGGATACCATTACCACTTTTCCCAGGAACTCCCAATGGTTCCCCCATTTATATCTAGATATATACCTTCTTTCCAAAGGATGGGTATCACCTGGGTTTTCAGTCCTAGATACACCTAGGGACTCACATTGGTTGATAAAATGGGAGGTTGGGCTCATCACACCCTTTTGGGGGAAATTGTTGCCTACTCCTGGATAATCTTTTAGATTTAATATTTGTTTGTGAATATATTCCTAAAAATGATACAGGACTACTTATCTTATAAAAATGATTATGGGTTAACTCTATTTTATATACGAAAGATTTTTATCTCTTTAGAAAATCAAACTATAAATATTTAGGGTACTCTACAAGTTTTTGTTAATGGGGGGGGGGGGGGGTTCTAATTTGCTTAATCCATATAAAAAGTTCTTCAAAACATGCTACCATATAAAGATGAAGTAAATATCCTAAGGATTGGATCATTCCATTAAGAGGCATCCTATATATCCTAGTAATTTAAGGAATCAAAACCCTTAAAGTGTTTTAATTCCATATAGTTTAGCATCATGTGGACATGATATATGCGTGGGTACTAACAGGCCAGATGTTTGAGAATGAGTATCAATAATACATCTTAAGTATATTGGTTATGGAAGTAATCATAGTCATTGTTGTTCAATCATTCCCTTGGGATTGTCCACAAGGTATATACCCTTATATGAGGGGTGTTCGTACTAAACCACTGGCCAGGGTTTACATATTGGGACTTCCCTGATGATTGGCGATTCATTATGTACAAGGAGATATTCATTGCATCATCCTAAGACCAGGTGATCCATGATCAATTTGATAAACATTGGGGAATAGATTTTTAGTCTTATAGAATTTGTATATGGGACTTGTATTATATGATATTTCTTGGGATTTTTCTTATAGATCTCGGGCCTTGGAAAGGCGTCCTACGTATCCTAGTTATGGTGGGAATCAGAGTTATTGTGGTTAATTTTATGTCAGGGATTACACACTGAGTATTACCAATTAATTGGGGTTTATAGGCCAAATACTAACAATTATATCTAGTACTAGCATGCCCTAGGGTGTATAGTGAAGATTACATTATTAGTGAAACTCCCTAAGACATTGTTAGCTATGATTGTTTTGAGAAACAAGGGTTGGGGTAGGAGTAATGAAATTACTTTAGAAAAGGGCTTGGAAACTAGGATCTCTCTGGATGACCAATATGGAGCTTGAACGTTGAATAGGCGGACAACATATCCCAAATATGGAAGGAATTAGAGTTTTCATAGTTCCATCTATGTTATGGCTTACACACCGAGGCTTCCCTATTGATCGGGGCTTACAAGACAAATATAGACAATGTTATGAGGTCGCGGGATTCCCTTTTAACATATAATTCTTGTCTAGAGGGTATCTCATATCCTAATAAACTTGTATGGGGGACATCACAAGATCCAAATGGATCCCTATATAGGTTATCTCATGTCCTAGATGACATATCTAGAGGGAATCATGAGTATTGATTGCGTTTCTGAGAGGGTTTGGTGAAAAAATGGTTAACATACCTAGATGCATCTGTGAGATGTGACTAATAAAATTGAATGTCATTATATGAGTTAGGATTTATATCTAAATGACATCACAATTATTTGATAATAGACCCATAGAGTTTTTTGAACCAAATTGGTATTCGTGGGAAGATCGTGCGACATTTTCTGACATGTCCGGAGGATTTCATGTGTGCCATATAGCATATTGGAGAAGTGTTGTGAGATATAGAAAACAAGTCTTGGGGTTTTCACGTGTCTCTAGGTGACTTGCGTGGAGCACATGAGGGCCATTGAGCATATATTTCACTTAATTATTGAACTTTTAATCTATTTTCTAACCCTTGTGTTGTGAAGGAATTAGGTTTATTCATAACCATTTCCTTTCAGTCTCATGTAATCTTGAATAAATGTGGTATGTTCTTCACAAGTCTTTCCATAAGTCCTTTTCAAGATATATTAATAACCACATGAAGCATCTTTTGTGTGGCGTAGGACTTATCTATCTTCCAACTAGTGTATTAACTGGCGAAATGATGGTGGTCGCGTGATGAGTCACTCTAAGAAATATATTGGGGATGAGAGTCAAATCTTCTAGAGTCCAAGCATCTAGAGTCTCAGATTCCATCCCTTTCTTCATATTGGAGTGGGGAATTTCTAGGCATCTCCACCCCGATTGTTTAGTGATTTATATGGAGTATCTATCAGAAGTCTAGGATAGAGTTAGAGAAGGGGATTGTCACCAAATGGCTTTGTGAGTCTCTTCCATGGACCACTCTGAGGTCATCACTAGATTTATAGTGGTCATGAGTCCCTCACATCAACACTCCATTTATTGGATTATAACCAATTAATGGGGACTCGTTTGATCTTGAAGATGTGTCTAAGGACTTCCTTATTGTCATTTTGACATGTACAAGGGCCTTCAAAAGATCCAAGTACCTATTTAATGGAATCCATGAGATTATTAGTGAATTGTCAAGGGATTTCTATAAGACAAGGATGATATTTTAAGTTGTCTCACAGGACTGTGTGATAGATTTCCTAAGCACGTCACAAGCGTTTGACGACTATGAGGACCTCCCACCTCCACATTATTTTATTTACTTTTTTTAATGTCCAAAAAATGTTTAGATTCATGAGATATTTCATGGGTAATTTCAAGGGGAATTACTCTATTTTTCATTGATGTTTCTCATGACCAATATGGGTCATATGGAGATGTGCGAGCATTTTGTTTTGCAAACCCATCTATTTTTCCTTGGGGTGATAAAGGGGAAGTCCAAAGTTTCCTGGACATACCTGAGTACTTCCATGTGGTGAGACTGAAAATCCAAAATTCTTTCTCAATATGAGGTGGAAATGTTTCTGAGGGGTGGTGTTGTCCCATGAATCGTCAGGGGTGATTCATTTCTCTTAGAGACCACAGACACCTATCACCTCCTCCCTTCTATCCCCTTTGTTTTATTTTAAAAAATTATGTGATAATGAAAGTTAGTATGATTAGAATCTAGTATATTTACACTATTTTTTATGATGTCTCGCATGACCAATATGGTTCATAAGAGGGTGTGCAAGCATGTTGTGGAAAAATCTATTTTTTTCCCTTAGAGTGCTACAGATTTTCCTAGACATACCCGATGACTTTTTTGCAATGAGGATGATAAGCCAAAGGGATTTTGTGAGGTGATTCAGAAATTTCACTAATTCCATGTGGTGTGCCGCATGTCTTTTAGTGATCATGAACACCTCTCACCCCTTCCATTTATTTCATTTGTTCTATCTTTTAAAGACTTAGGGATCATGTGAGTTGCCTTGGATATCATTACATAATTTTATTCTTTCCAATGATGATATGGAATGAGAGATTCATATCCACTAGGGGTATCTCTCTTTGAATATCATCCCTTATTACTTTCTAATGATTTTAGGTGGTTTGTGAGGAACTTTCCTATAACAACCCATGCATCTTGGGGGTTCTCATTCGGTTGTCACCATGTGGCCATCGATTATCTGTAGGGACATCACAAGAGAAATATGTTGTGTTTAATGATACTAAATAGGACTTTTTTCAGGCCATACACAATGCATTCATTTTTCGTGTGACCTTGAAATGTTCACATGATCACAAATAATTTAACGGGTTATGTTATTCATAAGTCACGAACACCTATTTCTTCCTTTGATTTGATAGGGAAGGTAATACTAATATTCATGCATTTCTTCCTTTGGAATTTTTCTAATTTTTTTGTTGCGTGTCAGTAAATTCCCCCCCCCCCCCATTAGGAGAGATGTCTAAGGGGACAATGACTCAGGTATAAGGAAATATAATGTCTTCCACAGTTTTTGGAATCATTGAAAACCGAGGCTTCGAGTGACGTTCGGTCTATAGGGAGATGTTTGGTATTATATAAAATGTCCAATATATTGGGGTGTAGAGAAATTCATTCCACTAACCACCAGTTTTCCAGATTGATCCCACCTTTACACCTGTCACAAGATTGTTCCACAAACCCTTACTTTTTTCCCTATTCGTGAACCTTTGTTGTGAGTCTATTTCATTAGAGCTATTCTGCAAGACAGTTTCTCTCTCACGTGTTTGTCTAGCCTAACTTCATACTATACTTCAGAAATATTTTAGACTTCTTCTTTGTGGGATATGGTTTTCTTTGTACTATAACCCATTTAATTTTGATGTGATTCAGAGATATTTCAAAATTGGTAGACTCCTCCCTTCATCTCATACTATGAATGGATAAATTTTATAAACATTATATGATATTTTTCAGTTTCCTTCTCCTAATTATGTGCATGACTCCTTGTCAATATACTATTATATGAATCACCCTCTGTACTCATACCCTTTTAACATGACTGCATGTAATTTAATGTTGGAATTCTAATAGATTCCTTTTTAGAAATGTTTGTGAATTCCCACCCACATGAGATTATATGTTGGTAATCTGTTCTAGATATCTTGATATCCCTTGATCTGTATAGGGATTAATCGGTAGAAGATTTATAACAAAGAGTGAGTGTTCCATTATTTCCAAAATTATATATTCTTGGTGAAAATATATTGATGTTATTAATGCCATATGGCAATCCTTATAAGCTCATGTAGACTGAATAGTTGTTGTGCTTTAGTTTAGGGTTTTTTTCTTAGACCGTCTATTACATTAATTTAAGGCCTTTTAACTCAAACCTTATATTTATTTAGCTAAAGAACTTTTATCTCAGGCCTAATATTTATTTAGTTTAAGGTCTATTAGCTCAAAACAAATGTTTCCTCGGTGTAAATAATTTAACTAAGACATTCTATTTATTTATTTTATGTTCCTTTAGGTTGGTGATTCTATTTATTTAGTATAGGATATTTTAGCTTGGACCTTCTATTTCATTAATTTTTGGTCTTTTGGATCATAAATTGTATTGATTTAGGTTATGGTATTTTAGTTCGGACCTTCTAATACTTTATTTTAATGTATTTTCACACGAAACTTCTATTTCCTTAGTTTAAGGTATTTTAACTCATACCTGATGTTTATTTTAGTTTTGGATCTTTTAGCTCGGACCTTCTATTTCTTTTGTATAGGTCCTTTTTGCTCAAATATTCTATTTCCTTATTTTAGGGACTTTTAGCTTGGACATGATATATGATAATAAGATATGGCACATACATTCCATGAATAACCTAAAACAATTTGAGGTGTTAGGTTCTTCCATGGTGGTATTGAGTTTCACCATGATTAGAATTCCCTTTTGCAAAGTGATGCATTTGGTTGATGACCATAGGTTCATATACAGGAGCCATAGGCATGCATTCATAGTTAATCCCAAGTTCCTAAAAGCTAGGTATCCTTTCTAGAGGCTATGTAAGATTTATGAAGTTGATATTGTTTGAGAGAGAAATATTAAGGAATGCGTATATGACTATATATATGGAATACATGTTATGTAAATCATGATACAAAATTATGATTCCATGGATATTAGATGATACAGACATGTCATGTATGTCTTATGACATTCTGAGATTCTATGTTCTTCCACAGTGTTGCTAGGGCTCACAATGATTGCAGCTCATTTCTTGAAAAGAAAAATATTCCTTTAGTGGGTTGGTTAAATCCCTTATGCATCACTATCATACCATGAAAAGATGGTCTCCAATTCTCTCATAGGGCCATGAAATGTTGGTGAAGACTCATAGGTCCAGATGATGATGTTGGGTATGGAAAATAGGCTATCTAGTAAGGGTTCTGGGACCCTAGAAAAATTTAGCTCTTATATCATAAAACTTGATCTGTATGCCCCATTATTTAAAATATTGAGGTGTGGTCTATAAAAGGATAGGTAATAAAGTGTTACAGTCTATCATTGAGAAATGATATAAAACATGGTCATGTAACATTGATGATATTGAAACTTCTTGGAATTTTTGGTCTAGAAATTTTAAATCATGACCCTATGTGCACGATTCTAGAGGATGATATGGTAAAATAATATAGGTAGCGGTTCATACACGCTGAGGTGTTGAGTGAGGCCACAATGATGTTAGGGATCATGAGGATCCAAATGTCCTTTTCTAGAGTGAATCATTTGGTTAACGACCATAGGCTCATATTTAGGATCCATGTGAATGTATACATAGTCATGCAAATGGAAATTGAATCCAGATATTCTTTATAAGGGCCATGGAAGGTTATGATGATCCGAGAAACCCCAACTCATGAACCATTGTCCATGGAAACTGCAAAATACAAGGAGGGTTCGAGTACCCTAAAAGTTGTGCCACTTCCTAATGAACATATTCTCGTGGCGTGGAGGTGTAACAAACTATTAATATAACTTTTTCTGGGGATAGGGGGTGTAGTAAACATAAATTTTATTTTAATTTGGATACAAAATATACCCAATGAGATTTATGCCTTATATGTTTGCAACCTAATTTTTTTCCAAAACTCTGAGAAAGAAGAGTTTCGTGGGTAAAGACTCAATTTTTTCTAAGGTCACCCTTTGTAGTTATTCAGACTAGCAATTCTTGTGTCTCTTCCATTAGATGTTTTAGGCCTTCCAATTTAGACCATTATGTGCTTGATTTTTAGGTTGTACATCTTTGCCTAAAACTAGATTGTTTAGGGTCGTGACACACACAAAACTGATATTAAGGATGATACACAAGGGCCAAATTAGGAAATATTGGGTTGAGAGTACTACAATGTACTTTTGAGTGGATGGTGGAAATGTTGTGAGTCAAAGATTGAGTTCCTCATATCATGAAAAATGACATGGTATATTCATACTTGAAGTAGTTCAGACACACTGAGGTGTTGAGTGCTTCCACAGTGGTGTTAGAGCTCACGATAATTAGATTGTCCTTTTTCAAAGTGACTCATTTGGTTAATGGAAATAGACACATTTTTTGGAGCCATGGGAATGTATGAATAGTTTTAGAAAGTGACCTTGATGCTAGATATACTTTACAAGGGCCAAGTAAGGTTATATAGACCTAATATACTGAAGACATGATGTGTGGTATATGGATTTGAGGCACTGTTGAAAGATAGTGGGAGAACCCTATACTATTGTTGATCAACGTAAGTATCTTATGGTCCATTAATAATGAATGAAAAATAAGATAAAACATGCATATTTTAGTTTAATTTAGCGGGGATATTGTTCTGTGTAGTTTAATGTCTTTTGGTGAGTACATTTGTTGTGAAATTTATCATCATGCGATAAGGACATACTTCGGTGTAGTTTAACATCATGCGGTGCAGATGTACTTCCATTTATTTTATCATTATGAGGTAAGGACATAATTCCTCGCATTTTAACATAAGGATATAAGGATATACTTCCATGTAGTCTAACATCATGTTGTATGGACATGGGAACTGATGTGAAAATGTAGAAACATTGCAGTTAGTTCCAAAGATGGAGGCTTGGGAATCACTACATATCTTATAAGGATGAAAATCAAGCCACACATAGTTCTTGAATGGGAGATACTCTACAAATTTCTGACCCATATGCATGGGTGGGAACTATTTTCATTGAATATGGAATATGGGACTAGGATTGTACATCTAGGTATCAATATGTATCCTACGATGACATGAATCAATCTATACAATGTTCTTGATGTTCCATACAGTTTAACATATTGTTGTGAAGACAAGGGTGAACTGACATGAATTAATGGAACCATTGTGGCTGAGCCTGAGAATAGACATTCATGCTTCATAACATGTCTTATAATAGGTGATAATCAATCCATACATGGTTTTGGAAATTCAATGTATTTAAACAAATTGTGGCAAGGAATAGGGCATATCGACATGAATTGATGGTAATATTGTAGTTGGGCCCAAAAGGAGGAAGTAGGGTGTCACATTGTATCTCATGATAATGAGAATCAAAACACACATAGTTTTGAAGAACTATGTAGTTTAAAGTCATGTAGAAAGGATATCAACCATGCAGTTTAACATCATGTGGTAATGACTCATGGTATGGCTTTTATAGTATTGCATTCATGACTGTAATAAAAATATTGTGTACTTTTATACCTTACTTGTGAAGGTATGTATTTTATGTAATTCCTAATCTCAGGTTATCTATGCTCATTGTGAGAAACAAGTAACAACATAGGTTTTCCATCAAAGCGTGTTAAGTTTGGGGTAAAATAAAGGCAGTTTGCATCATGTAGTGGCTGGAATAAGATATAGGATTGAGGAATCCCAACGTATCTCACTGAAAATAAGAATAAATCCATGCATATTTCAAGAGGAATAGTTAAATTTAAATTCATGTGGTATAGATGTAGGTTAATCAATATGAATGTATATAGATATCATGGATCCATGTATTTTTATGTCATGTGGTTAGGAAATTGGTTCACCCAATTTCAATGGTAAAACTCTAGATCCGTGCAGTTTTATGTCATTCAGTAAGGATATTAGATCACCTGACATAAAATAAAAAAACAATCTTATGGCTAGGCCCAAGATTAAATGTCTGACCGTCACTATATATCCCGTGATGAAAAGAATAAATCCATAAGTACTTCTTGAAGAACCATGCAATTTAATGTTTTGTGGAAAGGAAGATTGATTGTGCTGTCATGTTACGTCAAATTGATAATTCTTTTAAAGGGTATTCATATTCTAGGGAAGACCCTAGGTCATCTCTCTAGGATAATTTATAGGTTTAGAGTGTGTATTTTTAATAAAAATAACTCAAATAGGGGGGTTGTTTTGAAAATAGTTTAAAGAAAATAACATAATTTAAAGAGTTTTCTAGTTGATGAACCAAGTGGATTTTGAAATGTTAGAGAAAAATGGTTCATTTCGTGTTCACTACACACATTATAAGTTCATTATTGTTGATGATTAATCATGATTTTATGTAAGTATTTGGTTCAATTTAATCCGAATCCTCATTACTTTCTATGTTTTTATATCAAAGAACGTTGAGCCAAAACATGACACAACAATCATATAGAAAAGTTCCTGATCTCATGAACATTATAATAACATCCAATGCAAATTGAAATCTCAAATAAGTGGGGAATAAAATTATTCTTTTGATGTCCAATCAGAATAACTCAAGTCACACACTTCATACTTCACACCAGTTGGTTAAAAGTAAAGAGTATTCTATTTGATCCAACCAAACAAAGAATTCAATGATAAATCAATGTCATATAATTATAAAATAAATGTTTCTAAACCCAAAATATTTAAATCCGGTAGTATTAAAATTTCAATAACACCCTTTACAAGATGTGCAGATCCCTCATAGTGAACACCCACCATTAAGCCCAACAATGAGAGGAGGAGGAAAGTCGGGTGGAACTCCTTCTTCATCCCAGATCCCTCTATGAGAATAGAGACCTCTAGAACATATATGATGAGGAATTGACTCCAATGGACCTCAAAAATTGTATAACTATTCTTCTGATTCTAACTTGTTAATGGGCATCCCAACATATCTTTTTATAGAAAAATATAAAGGTTGTTTTGAGCCCTTAGATTTTGAGAAACCACATGGACCATGGTTGTAGACCTCCAAACAGTATTATTTTTCTTTGAGGAAAATAAAAAAGTTTTATTCCCACCTCCTGAATATCTCCCCCAAAAATTTGGAACCATTTTGACAAATAAATCTCAATATATTGCTAGAACATGGTACACAACTTTTGACTTCGTGCAGATTTTTTGGCTTGGACAAATCAGTCCAGATGGGCCACCAGATGGATGAATTGAGCATTGGTTATTTCATAAAAGTTATATCCCACTGAATTATGGACCATCACACAAAATATCATCCCATTTGGATGAACTTTTTAGTATTAGTGAGCAGTTTAGTCCACCAGTGTTCTTGGATCCTGTGCAATTTGGCCCATTTTCCATAAACTTCATCATGGACCCTCAAAATCACCGCCGCCTACAATGAAATTATCAAAACAAGTAACATTGAACTTTTTAAAAGTTATAAATAAATTGAATCAACCATGAAGTGATTTTTTTAAAACTTCAATACAAAACTAATTTAACACAGTGGTGTAAGGGTTAAAATGAAACAGTGAATCGTAGTAAAATCAAAGAGCTTCGTACAGTTTAACATCATGAGGTCTGGATGAGAGATTCCACAAAGTTTTAAAGTATAGATGCTAGAATGATATATTCCATGTATTTAACATCATTTGGAGATGATAAAACATGGGACTTACACCAATGTGGATGCCCTATTTATGATACCTATGAAAAGTATTTCTTGGGAAATCATGCATTGATGCACTATGTGATATGCTCCACATACATGGTTTCCAGTGAATAGACTCCATTATGATAAACCTTATGTCTGATGTAATGTCATTCCCACTTGTATATGAATTTAGAGAGTTTCTTCCCCGATATCATTCAACTTCTGAGAGCTAGTACCAGTTCTACATAAAGGAATGAACGGAGGAGACCATTTTTATTAAAGGTCAGTGTAATTTGATTCATGTGAATGTCAATATTGTGTAGTCTGCACAACCTATTCTAATCTAACTACTCCAACTCATCTTGAAATATTTGATATTTTTCATCATCAAAAATATATCCATAAATGGATATTCAGAGTGAGGGAATCTGCACTACTATGGGTATCACTTCTATAGTCTTGTACACCAATGAGTATGGTGTTGCTTATATAGCAGTATGCATGGTTGTACGGTAGGCCCATAAATCATGGAATAGTTTGTTCATACAAGACTTATTTTCATTTATCACCATATTAAAGATTATATTCTATATAGTCTTATTGGAGGCCTCTATCTTTCCATTATCCACAGCATGATAGAGGGATAAGTGATTAGACTCAATTTCTTTACTCCGGGTAAATCTTGTTCAACTCTATGGAATACAAGTTGGATTCATTTTCCATAAATATTGTGTGAGGGACTCTAAATCAGGGGATGATATGAGACTTTATGAAGTCGATAAAATTCTTTGTCCCAACTTTTTAGAGGGGTATTTCCTCATCCCATTTGGAAAAAGAAGTTAGTAGAAGTATGTGTGTACTTGAACTACTTAGCAGTGGCTGGGGGATATGGCCCCACAACATCCATCCCCAAAAAGTAAGATGAAAAGGAATATTAAGATGTATGTAACAATTCTAGGGGCTAATGGATGAATTTTTCATGAATCTATCATGAATGATTTTTTTTGGTGAATTCCACATAGTCTTGAATCATATTTTTTCGGTAATTTCCCAACCACCAAATCTGGTGGGAAATCCTGGTTCTATATTGATCCACACTATAGGGTATTGTATGGACTTCTTAAATGACATCAAGAGTCTCTCCTTATGCTATGAACCTAATAATAACTCCATCAAGCCTCACTTTTATAGGACTTTTTTATCATATAGACTATCTTATAGAGTGAATTGTTTCCATGTTTTGAATTTGTTCCCTTAGGGAACAATCTATCTGGAGAGTCTCATCCCAAAGATAGATGATTATAGGATTCATCCATCTTGGGGTGGTTATTGTATCATCATTCTCCAAGAGGTGTTGACCTGATTAATCTTTTCTATATCACATGTGGCGGTTTATGAAACCATTCTTCAATATGTGATGCAAAAGGTCGCTTCCTCTTCCTTAGGTTTAGAAAGTACGACGGCTATATTAGACAGTGAATCGGTGTGGGTATTCTATGATTGAGGGACATAATGAAATGTGGGATCAAAGGGGAACTCTTCTATCCACCCCCTAACATATCCTGTGATAGGATCCACTTCCTCCTTCTTTATGAAATATTTACAATTGGTCTTCTTTATCACTAGTTTTGAGTCCCCTTTGATATTCAAGTAGGATATGTGCGGTTTTATGGATATTTACAATCCAATGATGAGGTATTGGTACTTGGACTCATTATTTCTATATCCTTTGGACTGGGAGGAATACTATTAAAAAATTTCATTTTCTCGAGAGAAAAATAAAATCCATAGACCAACTCAATTGAGCTTTAGGTTTTCCATTATTGTTCTGACAGGACTCTAGGAGGCCCCATCAAAGTACATTTCCCATGTCCATGGAATGTCATTGGAATAAAATACCTCTTCATTGTGGAGCTCGATGTTGTCCAGTGTATTTCTTGTGGAAGGATGTGCTACAAGGAAATCCACCTGGGATTTCTTTTTCACTAACTTCTATGATATGAACTGAATATCATATTACTACAGAATGACTTCCCATCATTCCAAGTCCCCCCATCAACATTAGGAGGCCTAGGATGTACTTGAGTGGGTCAATATGATATACCATATGACCATTGGGTTGCTGAAAGTAATGACTCATCCTTTTCACTATAAAGATGAATGCAAGGTAGTTCTTTTCAACATTAGAATATCTAGTACTAGTACCTAGCATAGTCCATCTGAGGTAGTAGATAATATTCTCACTCCCTATGTCATTTTTATATACAAGGATGGAACCTAATGAGAATTTCATGGTAGAGACTTGTAATATGAGTGACCTCCCTTCCACTAGAGGCATCAAAATTACTGGGTGCAGTAAGTACTACTTCATACATTCGAATTAATTTTGAAATTCATCATCCCATTGGTAGGTAACACCCTTCTTTGTTAGCTTGGTGAAGGGGAGAGATTTTCTTTCCAGGTTAGATATGAATCATCAGATGTAATAAAGGTTACCTTAGAGTCCCCTTAGTTCTTTTTGACTTCTGGGGGTGACATTTATAGAATAGAAGTACTCTTTTCTATGTCAACATCATTGTCACAGTGGCATATTAAAAATCCAAGTAACATGCTTGATTTCACCCCAAAAGATCACTTTGGTAGATTCATCTTTAGACTGTGCTGTTGTAGCTTGTCGAAGATTTCCTGGATTTCCATGAAATGATTGCATCTATTTTGGGATTTATGAACATGTTTTTCGACATAACACTCAGCTATCATTAGAAAAAAATTGCTTAAATATGTGATTCATGGAACACTGATATGTGGTTCAGGAATTATTTAATCCAAATGGAATGACCTAATAGACAAATATACCTCTAGTATCTCTGAATTCACTGGATTCTTCATCCTCAGGGGCCATCTTAATCTGATTGTACCTCGAGTACCCATCCATGAAGAAAAAGGATTGGAAGCCAGTAGTGATATCGATCAAGACTTTTGTGATTGATAATGGGAATTCATCAATTGGGAAATACTAATTAAGGTCTCTAACATCAATAAGGATACTAATCTTCTCATTCTTATTCTTTACGGTGACAATTTTGGCAAGCCAAATTGGGTATTTCACTTCTCAGACAAAGATGGTTTTGATCAATTTTTCAACATTCTACTCTAAATTGGTGGCATGAGAGGGGTTCATCCTCCTAGATACCTTCTTGAAACCTCATTATTCATTCAGAAGTCTGAGATGGTGTGTAGACACATATGGATCCAGTCTATGAATTTCTTCTATAGTTCTAGTCAAAACAACATTTGTACTTATTTAGAAATGAAACATGCATATCTTACTCTTATAGGGTCATATCAGTACTAATCTTTGTAGGTCATGGGTCTTATTTAGTTCCCAGATTTAAATTCTTGAGCTCATATATGGTGGTAGAGACACCTTCCTCAAATGCTGGGGGGTGTTCCTAAGATAATCATCATTCCCTTCCATTATTATGTTTATGAAAACATATTCAAGTGAAGATGGAAATATAAAGGCCTATCCATCAGAATCAGGGTGAGGGAGGATATTAGAAGGAACATCAATATCCCTTTATATCTGATTCACTAAAAAGGGATTTCAGAGATGATCATATTTTATATAGTCCCTGGGGAATGTATAGGATTGGACCTTTGGGATTAGATATGCTACTTTGACCATGTTTATGTAAAGCACCTAATCATTATCAATCATGCTCTAGAGATTCACATGGGTGGTCTCTAATCCCTTGGGAGATAAAAATTTTATATCATCATCTTCCATTTGTTTCTTACCTAAATTCTTGTAGAAATATGATTCCACATATGTGGCTCATTAAGTATCAAAGGGGTGTTGTAACCATGTGGTATTTCTACATTTCTATTGATGGGGTATGTAAGACATTGATGAAATGCTGATGGTAATGTCAAGTGTCTATGAATCTAAGGCCTTCCAGGTAGGATATTATATGTGGTTTCATTCTAGAAGACCATGAACTTTTCATAAGATGTGAGTTCCCAAAATTGGGCCTTAATTTTGATCTTCCCAAGGGGTATTTGATCCCACTTATAATATCCTTGAATGGTCATCTTTATATAAGTCCCCTTTTCTACACCCAAAACACAGAGGGTTTGTAAGGGGATAAGATTAATCACAGAACCATTATTGATTTCAGATATTAGGATTTTTAAATTATTGAGTCTACCTGAGACATATAGGAGTTTGATGTTCCCTTAAAATTCATCTTACAAATCTTGATTAGTGAATGAGATGGAGATGTGACATTCTGATGTCATGGTCTCCACTCGATAGACATTAGCTATGAAGAAATCTATCTTAAATTCCATTGGACTCTGTAGGTATTCAACAAAAATTACTTGAGTTATTTTCAAATATAGAGTGCATCAATGATTGAGAGCATGGCTGGGATAGCATCTGGTTATTTCAAAACATCATACTTTAATGCCAGAGGTTGGTTCTTCCTAATATAGGGATGCTCCTTGGAATGTTGTTCCATATATGAGGCATTTGGTATGGATGGACCTAGTGCTTGGGTAGAGTATTAGGTAGTATCATCTACTAGTGGTGTAGGTCATGATGACCTTCCCCTTTTTTAGGATTGATCTAATTCTACCTCCGCTAAGTGGTCATGTAAGAAAATCGGGTGTGGATGAATTTAGAAAGATCTAGGGAACCTAGTTGTATTTTTTGATCTTTAGGGAGAAATTCCGCATGATTCTAAGTATTATATATTTCTTCAATAGATATATGATCAGAATATGAAGTCTGACCACATCCGTGTTCTCCCCAATAACCTCGGCTTTGATGGATGCAACCTCCAATTACCTGGTTGTATATGATAAACTCATGATCTGAGGAATAATCATCACCAAATAAGGTGTTTTTCAAGAGTATTGTCTTGAAAGGACCAAATATGAACTATTCACTAAATGAGGATTCCATTTTATGGGGAAGATACTGTACAATATATGTTTTAGGGAAGAAATATTCAATAATTAGGGATTTCATTGGAGCAGAATATAAATATTCCTCCTTTGTATCTTACTTTTTATATTGGTCATTCCCATCTATGGGAGGACCATATAACATATCCTTATTTGTTGGTGGTTCTACCACGAGTTTGCGCAATTTCACATTCAGAGCGGTGTGAGCTCAATCAATTGTTTTTTGAGTCATCCAGTTGTTAAACTTTTGCGTTCTCCTAGCCGTAACATTCTAAAAATAATTCTCTTCGTCTAACTGGATAGTGTATATGAAAGCCACTTACTCTGGGAATGTTTCTCTCACCACCAATCCAAATTCAACCATGAATTTAAGGGCATCCTTGAACATGAATAAATTCTAGATATTATGACCTAACCTTCTGTGGAAAGGGAAGTAGTCAGGACAGTCAGTGAGGTTGACTTTATGATAAAATATGGACATTAGGAGTGTGGCCATGTTATTATCCATGGCTACCAAAAAATACACAGAGACTTGTTCATTTCTGAAGGACTATAATTTTTTCATTCATTCCTTAAATCCTAGGAGACCCAGATTTCTTTGTACTTCTGGATGAGGGTGATTACGTGATTATTGTTGCTCAGTAAGAGGTGTTTCACAATTTAGATACTACCTGAATTCTTAGATGGATACTACTATAGGTTTGAGAGGGACATCCGCATCTTATACTCTACCTGTCTTTCTACCCTGTGTTGTGGGAATGAGTCAAGACTTGGATTGGTTTTTTTGAATTGCCTCTTCAAGATGTTATGTTGTTTTAGTGAGCTCTAAAAACCTACATGGATATTTCATGGGGATTAGGGGTATAGAAACTCATCCCTAATATCTTTAGAAAATAGTTCCAATAGTTTCTCCAATGGGAGGAGATGCTAAGTGAATAGGTCAAACCATTCCACCTTGCTATGAAATTAGACACCCTCTCATTATAACATTTCTTGTATTTCATCTAATCAACGATAATTGTTTTCCTAATTGTTGAACTAGACTAATAAAGGAATTGAGGATGAAGGTATTCCCATCCTACAATAGATCCTTATGGAATACAATTGATCCAAATGAAGGTTCTCCCTATCAGATTCTGTATGAAACATATCAATTTTTTTGCCTCATGTTCATCTCGATGGACCATCATCAGCTCGAATCAGGATACAAAGAGTATGAGAAGTTGTCCAGGGTTTCATGCACCATAAAAGTTAAAAAAACATGGGGTTTATTATGATTTGGGGAGGTTGAGTATCATCCCCCGATTTGGGATATGGATTCATTTCAGGCTGCATAGGTTTCTATTTCAATTCCATGGATTCCATTAGAGTAGATAAGGATTTAATGGGATTGAGTGAATATGTGGTAAATTGTTTCAGATCCACCTCACTCCACCAGGGAGTTGGTGAGGGAATATTATGTGGTCCTTATTTCATCTCCCACTGATCGTCGATTCATTCTATGACTGAATGATTTCCCTAGAGAGGAAGAGGTCATCGCTGCAACAAAGGGAAGTCCCAGTCATTTTTTAATTATTCATTTATATAGACCGACGATATAGATCTAGGGTAAACTTGATATTAAAATACCAATATTTGGTGGATCGGTGGGAGGGAGGATATTCCAGTCTAGATGGAGACAATACCAAGTGGGAATATTTCCCCTACGTAGCTCCCCATTAAGTTTTCATAGATCTCATATTCCACACTCATATTATGAAAAATGTTCCTCTATGGATGGAAACTGTGATTTAGTCTTGTCCATACCTTAATATTTTCCATTATTTTGCTGAGGAGGTGGCATATCATTATTCGACAGTGCCAAATTTTGAAGCCTTCTTTGGTTCTGGGTGAGTAAACCCTCATTTGGTTCATCAAAATCACCACCCTCCTGGGGTATATTTTTAATGTTGAGGACTTCTATATTTTCATCTTGATTAATTAATTCCAAGTTGATAATGATGACATTAACAAAGGCATATTAGGTAATGGTGGTTGTGTCATTTATTTCTATATAACAAGCTACTTCTGCACAGTTTCCTTTAATGTCTTTATTCAAACCCTTGGCCATGTTAGACCATTTTGGATTTCAACCCCAGTGGTGTATAATTTTCTTTTTCATATGCTCCTCCCATCTCAAAATATGAATAGTGACTTCGAGGTAGTTTTCATTCATGGTTGTTGAGTGGTCCCCAACCAATAATGTTTTGTCTTGATGTGGGAGGAACATGAGAGACATTGATTGTTGATTTATCCCTCTTAACCTATAGAAGAAAAATTCCCTCTATGATAGTGATGATGATGAAAATTCACCCATCCTTGTGGGGTGGGGGTCATTTGGGGTTGCCATTGGTATGGATTGGTCCTGTTGTTGAGGATACAATGACTCCAATTAGGGGATTTATGATTATTGGGATAGACATGAAGATATAAATTCCCACATCATAGTTATGTGTGGGTGATCTATAACCACTTATGATGTCTCTAGGTTCCTCTTATGGGATGATAAACCTTTAAATAGTTATTGAGATATAAATAATCTGGACTCGATAGGCTAGGGTTCAACTGTGGCTGCCGATTGTATATCTTGAATCCTTTTGGGGATTGATGATCTAAGGGGTGGAGGTAGTGGTAGACATTCTCGTGACAAAGGGTCTGATTCCACTCCTAGATGGATATTATGGTAGCTAATACTATGGCCTTCATGATGTGTCAAAGTTGTGCTTGTGTGGGACCTGGGTGCCATGTAAGCCCTTGGTGAGAACCATTCTTTACAGGAATTTGTCTTGGTGATTGTAACTTTGATCTGCATGTTTGTAATGTCTTCATATTACCTTGAGGGTCCCAGTTTGAAATCTGGAAGACCATCCTCTCCCCCCATCTATGGTGTCTGGGAACCATTGAAGCATGGGCATTATATTTCATTAACCAACTAGCGTGAGAATTACTTGGTCCCCTAGTTTTTCCAAAGGCTATAACATTGTAGGAAGCCATATCTTGGGGTTATTCTATTATAGGGGAGTGGATAAATGAAATTCACCATACTATCCCCATCCTCAAATATAGATTCATGATGTGGCTTTATATATCATCTATAGAAGTGTCATGATGTAATGGCGGTAAGAGTGTTTCATATTTTCATTGTGATTTTTCAGTTTTGGATCTCAAGGCATGATGATATAGGAGAGGCCGAGTTGACTCTAGAGTATATTTATTTAATAAAGGTGACTCTCTTACCCTAGAAAAGGTAGATATAGATCCTTCAGTCACTGATTAGTATCCCATATATTCGAGCATAGGTAAGGAATACACTTATTTTCTATCTCTTTAGGGATCTCATATATAGATGTATAGAAGTGACGAAACATGACATGGAGGTTGTTTCCATCTAAATCTTTCCATATGTCAATGTCAGCCTCCTTCTCATCAGACTTACGTGCCTCTATCAAGTCAGATCATAGAAGATGGATTTGATGCTCGCTAGATGACAGGAGTGGATTGTTTCTAGATGTTGATGGGGAATTGTATAGAGTTTACCCTAGTGTTTAGAGAACCTCTCAGTACAAATGATTCTAGGATTGATTTATATCTATATAAAAAGGTGTCTAGAAAAGGGGGTATTTCCTTTTCCATGTGAGATATCTTCGTGGAGAGGTTGACCAAGATGGATATCGGGAGTAGAGTCCCTATGATCCATATCCACACTACCATGAGGAGGACTATCATGGTAGTGAAATCCTTCTATATACACTTCCATAGAGGAGTCAATGGACCCTTAAATAGTTGATAATGTGCCTCAAATGACCCAAAGGACACTGGCATTGAGCAGATTAGAAATATGGTCCAGTTTTTCATTATGGTAGAGATATAAGTACTTGACTTTTGTGATTGTGTAGGGATATGAGCCTGTTGTGTGATGGTTTCTCAAACATGTATATAACCAGATTGTGTTTTGAGAGTTTGATCCCACTACTAATAATATGTTGCAATATGTCAACACTCTATCTCATTATTGACAGGTATATGAGCATGTCCTGAGGCATGTGCCATTCTCACTTGGTAATCCTCAGTAAATATTGGATTATTATCCCCATCTTGAAACTTTGGTATATTCTACTGGTCTTTCTTGGAAGGAGTATGAGGCTGCCCCGAGCCATGTGCTACTCTCACCTGGGCACCCCTAGTTCGAATAGAAATATGAACCTGGTAAAAAAATTCATTCCCCATAGGAATATGCTACTATACTTTTAGATTGGGAGAGGGAATATGAGTATATACATGTATTTACATGAAATGATGCTGGTGTAGTCATTCGTTAGCAGATGTAGGAATATGCACCATGATAATGTGATATGCTAGAATATGCTTGGTAGATTCACTAACAGTAATATGAGCCTATCCAAAGGATTGTATCATTCTCACTTAGTCATCCTCTACTAGGATGGGGATATATTCCCAATCTTGGGCCTTTGAAGTATGTCATTGTAATTCTTTGACATAAATGTGAGCATGTCCAGAGGCTTGTTCCCCTCTCACATGGCGATCCACGACTTGAACAGGGATATGAACCTGATCCCAGTGCTCTGAAATATGACTCTAGAATTTTTCTACAGGAATGTGCCCCTTCCCCGAGGCATGTGACACTCTCACCTAGTGATCCTCAGTTGGAAAGAGAGTATGATCCACAGTCTGATGCCTCACCTTTCATCATAATATATCAAAAAACCTCCTGGTTGGGAGAAATAGTGTGTGGTTGAACTGGTACATCTACTTTTTCATGATGATGTGGGCGTTGAGTTGTCCTTACTATAGACATAGGATAATAAGCTTTTCCATTTATCTGAAATAGTTCTAGAATATGCTGACATAGTTCTTTAACTATTTCTAAAATATATTTTCATTTCAGAAAACCATGTGTAGGTAACTAAGCGTACACATTATTCATATCCATTATATTTTGGAAGACATCATCCATTGAAGTGAGGATATGTTACCAATTTTATCATCCTTGTTACATCGAAGTGTGCTGGTGGGATTTGTTTATGGGGCTGGGAGTATGAGCCTCCCCAGTGACTGTTGTGAAAATATTCCCACTGACATGTACTGAGACAGCAAGGATATGAGCCTACAAAATGGTTCCTGACAGAATATTCTAGATGGAATTATAATTAGGGTAAGGGATATGAGACCTCTCTTAGATATCCAATTCCATACTCCTCCGATGAGTCTTCCTTTTATATTTTTCATGTGCTTCAGAGGTGGGTGCGTGTCCGATGGTACCATCATCAAGAGACTGATAGGTTTTAGTGGGGTAGTGTTATTGATGGTGGTTGAAAGGTGACCTTATTGGTGGCGCCTGAACTAGAAGGGATCCATATTTGGATTCCTGTTCCACCTTCCTCAGATATGGAAGGTGGTAGTTGTCTCACTTTATGGATAATCTCTTGAAGAGGTTGGTTGTAGGGATGAGGGCTACTAGATAAGAAATTGACTTTATCAATTGATGCAGACATGCCGATTACTATGTTTAAATATTATCATGGGAATCTTCCATAATTTTCATTTTACCATGTCAGTGATACACCCAAACCAACATATTTTCTATCTATAATTGGAGTTATTTTGTAGGTGAGGTCACATTATGAACCTATGGGGTCATATTAGTAGATGATTTACCAGAGTTAATGCTAGATGATGAATAAATTGTCATGAATTGGGATGTTGTCAATATCTGCATCCAAGAAGATAGAAAAGAACAAGGTTACTAATTAGTAAAATATCACAGGCATAAGGCTCTCAATCAAATATGTATGGTGAACACAACTTTCTTAATATTCCACGATGTAACCATTCTTCTCATTTTAACCTTTAAAAATGAGGATGGAATTATTTCATAACAACACTGTTTACCAAGGATTGTATATAAGATCATTTCAACTTTACATTTTTTTTTCTATATGGGTTTCAAAACAATGTATCTTGAATCCTGGTTAACTGATCATTCTATTATTATATTGATTCACATCAGGTTCACATTTTTTGTTTCATCATGTTTTTATGGCGTGGAATGGGTTTCTCTTGTTGATAAACCATTTTCACTTTTCAGATAAACTCTTAATGGTTTCCCCATATATAGATAGATATAGACCTACTCTCCAAAGGCTGGAAGTTATCTTTGTTTTCAGGCCCATCAACTCTTGAGGACTCTCCTTGGTCGAGATGATAAGAGGTCAGGTTCATCACAACCTACTGGGGAAATTTTTTCCTACTCTAGGAATCTCTTACAGATTTAAGATATGTCCATGAATATCTTCATTACCACGATATAAGACTTGTTACCCTAAGTAAATGATTATGTGTTAACTCTAATTTATGTAAAAAAATGGGATCTCTTTAGAGAATCCATCTGTATGTATGAGGAGTTCTCCATCTTTTTTAGGTAATGGGAGTCTTCTTATATATTTAATCCATATAACCAAGTTCTTTGGAACATGCTACCATATAATGATACAGTTAATATCTCTTGGAGGTTATTGATCCATTATGAGGAATCATATGTATCCTGATTATTGTAGGAATCAAACCCCATATAGTTTTTTAATCTCATGTAGTTTAGAATCTTGAAAAGAGGACGTATGTTTGGGTATTGAGACACCAGATGTTTGAGATCGGGTCTCAAAGAGATGTCATACGTATCCTGGTTCAGGAAGGAATCATAGTAGTTTTAGTTCAATCACACCCTTAGGACTAAACCCAAGGTATATACCCTTATATGGGGGGTGTTCATACAATACCACTTGTCGGGTCTTACATACTAGTATTTACCTAATGAGTAAATATTCAATATTTTCAATGATATGTACATAGCATTCACCTAAGACCATGTGATTTATACTCAATGTGAGAAACAAGGGGGAATAAATGATTGTCTCATGAAGTATGGTTATGGGACTTGTATGTTGGGACAATCCTTGGGATGTTTGGTATAGATATCATACCTTGGGAAGACATCCTACATATCCCAGTTATGGAGGTAATCTAATTTCTCATATTTCATTTTATGTTGGGGATTACACATTGAGGCTAACCTATTGATCAGTTCTTAAACACAGAATAATGACAATGTTACTAATTCTTGGGATTCCCTAAGGAATATAGTACATATACCATGATTAGTGTAACTCCCTAATCCCACTTGATCTATGATCATTTTAAGAAACAAGGGTTAGAATATTATCAATTTCATTACTTTGGACAAGGGTTGGGATATTGGGATCACCCTAGATGAACAATATGAAGTTTGAACCGTGAATTGTTAATCTACGTATCCTGAATATAGAAGGAATCAAAGTCTCCATAGTCCCCTTTATGTTAGGGCTTACACACTGAGGAAACCCTATTGATTGGGGATTACATACTGAATATAGATAATGTTATTATGTCATAGTATACCCTTATAACCTAGGTTTCTTGTCTAGAGGGTGTCACATGACCTGATCAAATTTTATGGGGACATCACAATATCCAAATGGTTCTCTCCATAAGACATCACATGTCATAGATGACATATCTATAGGGAATCACAATTCTTGACTGACTTTCCTAGAGGGTGTCATGAGATCTTGGTTTTAATACCCAGATGAATCACCGAGATGTGACTGATATGAGTGAATTTTGTTATATGAGTCATGTGGTATATCTGAAGGATATCACAAGTCTTGGATTACAGACCCAAAGTGTTTCTATAAATGAAAGTGGTATCCACAAGAGGTCCATCCAGCTTTCTCTGACATGTCTAAAGGATTTCACATGTCCAAGATTTCATGTTTTAGGAGTGTCGTGATATCTAGGTGGCATGTCCTGGTGTTGTTGTGTGTCTTTGGATGACTCATGCAGAGCGCATGATGGATAATGAACATGTATTTTTCTTAAGTGTTCCAATTTTAATCATGGTTCTAGACCTTGTGTTTTTAAGGCCTTTGGTTTATTTTGTAACAGTTCATTTGAGTCTGGTGTGACATGGAAGGCATGTGGTATTTTTTTTTCAAGATTTTACATAATTCCTTCGTGTGATATTTGAATGATCACAAGAAACACCTTATTTGTAGAACACGATTTCTTGGGCTGCTTGCTGGTGCATTACCTAACAAATATTTTCTATCCACATGATCATTTTCTCCATAAAGTCCACTGGGTATGAGAGTCGAATCATCCAAAGTCCAAGAGTATAGAGTCTCAGAGACTAAACCTTTATTCATGTTGGAGTGGAAAATTTATAGGTATCTTCACACTGGTTTTCTGGAGCTTTATGAGGAGTATTTATCATGAGTCATTGTGGGAGTTGGTAAAGGAGTTGAGCACTATGCAGATTTGTGAGTCTCTGTTTTGGACTGCCCTAAGGACCTCACCTAATTTCTAGTGGTCACGAGTCCCTATCATCAACGCTCCCTTTATTGTATTATATTCAATTATTGGGGTCTTTTTTGATCACGTAGATATGTTTAAGGACATAATTATTTTCATTTCAATATATTGATGGTTCTTTGAAAGATCCATGTTCTATTTGAAAGGTTTCTATGAGATTCTTGATGACATTCCTAGTGATTTCCATGATACAAGGAAGATTTTTCAAGGGTCTTACAGGACCATGTAGCAGACTTCCTTAGCATGTCGCAAGTGTTTTATGACCACGAGTACCTCTCGCCTAATCCTTATCTTATTTACTTTGTTTCATATGATAATGGTTTGTATTCACGCGATATTTCAAGGGTAATGTCAAGGAAAACTTCTCAATTTTTCATTTATGCATTGCGTGACCAATATGGGTCATATGGAGATGCACGAGAATTTCATTGGAAAAACCCATTTGTTTGTCCTTGGGGTGCCAAAGGGGAAATTCAGAGTTTCCTATACATACCCAAGGTATTCTGTACAGTAATGATGACAAACTAAAAGGATTTCACAAGATGGGGAAGACATTTCACTAAGGGCTCATGGTGTCCTGTGGATCACTAGGGGCACGACACATGTATCTCATCAACCGCAAACACCACTCTACTCTCCCCATTTTATCCTCTTTATTCTATTTTACAAAGGTTAGAGATTATGAATGTTAGTATGAGTTGTATCTAGTATACTTACTTATTTTTTTATGATGTCTCACAATACCAATGTGGGTCATATACGGATGTTCAAGCATGTCGTGGAAAAATATATTCGTTTTTCCTTAGAGTACTATAGAGTTTATTGGACATACCTGAGTAATTCCATTCGGTGAGTATGATAATCAAAAGGGATTTTGTGAGGCAATTCAAACATGTCATTGAGGCCCTGTGGTGTGTCGCATATCTTTCAGCAACTGCAAACACCTCTCTCCTCCTTTCTTTTATTTCCTTTTTTCTATCATTCAATAGATTAGGGAACATGCGAGTTGTCTTAGATATCATCAATGAATTTTATTCTTTACAATGGTGATATGGAGTGTGATATTCATGTCCATTGGGGGTCTCTCTATTTTAATATCATCTATCCTTATTTCTGAAGGATTTATGGTAGTTTTCACGTACTTTCCAATGACAAACCAAGCAGCCAGGGGGCGCTCATTCAGCTATCACCATGCTATCATCACCTATCTAGAGGGCATTTTTAAGAGCAAGAAGGTTTTATAAAGGATGCTATACGGGACTTTTCATAGTCAATGTGGAATGTGTGGAATCTTTGTGTGACCTTGAAATTTTCACAAGATCGTGAATCCTTTTATAGGTCACATGATCTACAAGTCTTAGCCACCTTCTTCTTCATTTTCATTGATGGGGAAGGTAATACCCATATTTAGTTATTTCTTCCATTATTATTTTTCTAATTATTATTTGGTGGGTGTCAACAAACTTGAAAATTTTGGAATTCTCAAGATTACAAGGATCCTTTATTAAATATAAACATCTTTGTCTATTTTTCCAAAAGACGAAACTTCTTGAGGAGAACAAATTTCTTGAATTGATATAGTATATACTTGTGTGTGTGTTTGTGTATTTATTATGTTTATTGTATATGTATATATATTATATAATACTATCTGTAGAAAATTCATATACACACATAAATGTGATATACATACATATATATATATATATCTGTGTGTGTTTGTGTGTGTTTATTGTGTTTATTATATATGTATGTATGTATATATATATATATATTAAAATACTATTTTTAGATAATTCACACACACATAAATGTTTTATACTTACATATGTGTGTGTGTGTGTGTATTATATGTGTGATATTTGTGTTTGTGTGTTCCTAATGTTTGAAACAATATAATTTAATTAATAATTTTTATTTGTTATTTATATTTATATAAAATTTATATTTTTGTTTATATATATATCTTTGGGTGTCTATATATATATGTTTTATATATTATATTTTCTATCTTATGAAATTAAAACAAATATCATACCACTAACCATGAAATTTTCTTCACTAATACCATGGATTGAGGACATCAAAATTTTCCTCATTTAAATCCTTAGTAATACCATGGAATTACTAATACAAAGGGATATACACATTCATATTTTAAAAATATTTTAAGATAATATATATATATATACAGTGTTAGTTATACTAAATAGTTTTATGACTTTTTAAAAAAAATTAGATGAATGTGAGTTGAAAATTGAAGGATTTTATTCATTTGAAAAAAAACAAGGAATGTTTAAATGGGTTCATAAAATTTCAAATAGATAATAAAAATTACCCTTTGTGGATTATATTTTCCTTTCTATGTTATCATTACTCAATGAAAATTTTTCTAGCTAAATTGGAAGAACATTTTATCTATTACACAATTGATAAAAGTTATAAATATTAGACTAAACATGGATAAGAAGTGAATTTATTTAGTAAATCAAATGAAAATCTATTTTACGAGTATTTGAATATTGTTATAGGTGTATGAAATAATATCAATCTTAATGGGAAAATTAAAATGATAAGTTAATATGATTATAGACATTTTCTAAATATCTATGAGAAATTGAAGAATTTTTCATCAATTCTATTTTTGATGGTTGTATGAAATATAAAAACTTTTCAATATTATTTTAACTATATAACCAAAATGTATGAAATATATGGAGTGAAACTAGTTTATTAAATCTCCTTTCTTTATTTAGAGATATTTTTTTAGATAAAAATCATCTTTCCAATCAAATGTAAAATGCTAACTGAATAGTTTTTTCGATGGGTATCAGCTATGAGAATATACATTTAATCCCTAATAAAAATATATTATTTTTGAAAGGGTATGATTATATATAGAAATTTTCCTTGTGTGATCTATCTTGATATAAGAAAAAAATCATTTAAATGTGTACATAAATTTCCATTCATTTATATATTTTTTATGCTATATAGAAGTTTAAAGACTATAAGTTAGTTGACATCATACACAAATAGAATAATTTTGGATGATAAACTATGAAACATAATAGATTCTCCTCAATATAATAAAATTAATAATTATTACCCAAAATTTGCTAATGATTCATGATAATTTTTTCTTGAATTATCTACAAATCCAATTAACCCTCATGGTGTATAAAACAACACTCACAACACTTCGAGAGTTATGTTTGCAATTTATAATTTACCACCAAGTTATTTTAGGAAGCATAACTACATTATGTTGTATTTTATTATTTTTCTACCAAATAGTCCTAGTAATTATAATTTCATTTATATGTCTCTACTTATTAATGATATGATGTTTTTATAGGATACATGAGTTATAATGTATGATTATCGTAAAAATGAAAAATATTTTTTAAGAGCTATGTTAATTGGTATGACAACGACTTCACTACTTATGGAAGTTTTTCATGATATAAAATTAAAGGAGGTTTATAGTGTTATATATGTGAAGGGGTTACATAGACGCTTAAGTTAAAATTCAGTATGAAGACTATGTACAATGGACATTTAATGTCTTTACATTAATAAAATTGATACCAATCATGCACGAACACATTTGATGGGAACTCGGTTGAAGGTTTATCAACTTATATTATAACAGGGGAATAAATTATTATAAAGGTAAATAATTAAATGAATTTATTTTGTAATACATTCTCTAAGTTATTTCAAAATATGGATTGAATAAATTGATCATTTTTTGAAATTGCCTTACAAGAAGAGTTTGTATGTAAATAATTTTATACTTATCATGTCTATTTATAGAAGTTTATTTGGAAGTATAATCATCATGTTACTAAATACCCAAGGTAATACCATATATATATTTAATTATAGGTTATTAATTTTTAAAATGGGAATTCAAGAAGACTTCACACTAGTGAATTAGGGGAAATGTACTTTTCTTCCTCTAGTGGCTCACACTCTTTCTAGGATATAGCTTTTTCATTTTTTTAACATTTTTAATTGTATAAATGTATAAGAGGGGTATTGATAAAATATAAAGAATTTATTATTGATGAATGACCTAAAGTTAATAGGATTAAAAAAATAAAAAATTCTTGTTTTCAATCATGATTTTATACCCACTGAATTATGATTTATATTTTCAAAAAATGTTCAACACACAATAACTTTGTTAGTTTTTCTAATTTATATCTAGTAAATTTATTAATCAAAAAATATTCTTTCAATATTAAAATATATTATTTCAATCAATATTTATTAAATATGTTCTTTCCATCATTATATGTTCATATCATGGTTCACTAAATGGTTTATTTATTATAGGAGATCCCAATTTGTTCCCCCTTTCATTTCATATGGGTTTAATCCAGTGAATGGAATAAGGAGATATTTAAAGGGTACCTAAAATATAAAATTCATATAGAAGTATTTATAGTGTAAAGTTATATTTTAGAATAATTAGTTGGATTTTTTATTTAATTCCTATGTAATGTGGGTATCATTGGTCTTACAAAATCATGATACAATATGTGGGTAAAAGGTGAAGGAGTTTTAGAGATAAATGATTTATCGATATTGATCATAATATAGATATAATGTCACATATATGTTTTAAAAAAATAGTATAGAGGTTATTAATTATGTTCAAAATCATAAGGAAATAATTTGGAATTTTAATTTAAGAAGGGATAAAGATTGGATATCAAATACAAATGACCCAAAGTTTATTAGTTGGTTTTATTACCAAATTTATAAAGATTTATCTAAAATTCTTAAATAGATTTTTGGTAAATTTGGATGTTTATCCATATGACTGGGTTTTCAAGTATTATTGTACAATGGATACCTAATTAATGGTTAAAATTTATCAAAAAGAACATGATAAATATAGTATAGAAAAACTACTGGATTAAATATTTTGGTTTAATTGATGTATATATTAGGATTCAAATATAGAAATCCAATTTATAAAATTATTTCTTACTTTTAAATCATCAATAAAATATTTTAACTTAACTGTATGAAGTTTTATGTTAAAATTATATAACATATATGGGTCAATAATAATATGGAGGTAAAATTTGATAAATTAGGATTTTTAAAAGTAATATTCAGTTAGGATGGATATAAAATGAAACCTTTATATTGGAATCACAAGTAGTGTCAATTTTTTATACCCATGATTAGGGGAAAAATACCATTATGATTTATGAAATGAAGTAAAATACAAAATATTGTGTCAATTCATTAGAGTACAGTCTAATCCTTGGAATGTCAAAGGGGTTTCAAGCGGGAGATACTGCAGATGATGTATTGTATGTTAGTGGTGACCATAATGAGGGAATTTGGATAATCAAAAATGTTGTAAAAATACTTCAACCATCAAATAAAAAAAATTGTAAAATGAAGGTGTACTGCTACTTTAATTTTTTATTTGTTTTATATGTTTTATTCATATGATTTTTATTCAATTTGAAGATCATGCGTTGAACCATTTTTTTCTTAAATCGTGACCTAGACAATCCCTACAGTACTTAAATATGGTACACAATCGAATAAGGAAAGACCGTGAAATTTTTCTCATCAGTTGTTTATTTTTAAATAATTTAACTCAAATTATTAATAAAATTTATTTTAATTTCATACAATACAAATATTTATGAATGATTTATAATATTTAAAACACTGTATAATTTAAATAAAAAATTTTCATGAGTAATGGTGTATGTTATAAGGTCAGAATCATATTTAAAATAACTAGAAGGAAGATTTTTTAAATCCATCTACCACACCTAGAAACTTCAGTTCCTTTTCCCCTTAAAAAATTAATATTTTGTATAAAAAATGAACATGGTTTTCTTAGTTTGATGATTCATTTTTTAAAAAACTACTATGTCACAGACCATCCTAGGTACCCTGGTAACCCGATAACCACAACGACACAGACATGGACCCAAGGGTATTCCTAATCCATAAAAGCTGGAGACTATCACCTGGAATCATATAAACCAAGAGTGGGACTTATTTTTTCTATAAACATTGTGGAAGCATATAAATAAGTCATTTTTCATATAAAAGAAAACTTCATAGGGAGTAGTGTACTATAAGATAAACATATAAAAAAACCAATCTACTACCAAAAAGTACCGAGTGACAATATAAAACCCCAAGTTGAAACATATGAAACTCTACAATTCCCAAGGATCAACAGCTACTACCACCAAGTGGTTACATACCTTTTCTCAAACCTAAAAGAAGATAATCTAAAAACACTTGAAGGAACAGGTAGGGTATGATCTAAAATTCTAGTAGGGTATCAGCAAGGATTCCATAATAAGTTTCAACATTTAATTAACCAACTTAATCTTTCATGTTTAAATAAAAAATTATGAAAATTTATACCATAATTATAAAAATTCATGCTTTAAATTTCAAATAATGGAAATAATTTAAATAAATGGATTCAAAAAATATATATAATAGTTTAAATAAATTAATTAGGTATGTAAAATAGTTTACAAACATTGGTACACATTTATATCTCATATATAAAAAAGTGAGAAAAATTGTCATCTATGAAAAGGAATGATAGTTCCATGCTATGAGATCCTTACACACTCCAAGGTGATCATTGAAATATGTGTATAAACACATCCCTATAACATTGGATAAAGCTGACTCAACACCATCCCATCGGAAATGTGACCTACTGCATTATGATTTTCTTTAGTTATAAAGCACCAATAGAGTGTTATCTTTATAACTCACTATCTTCATAGGCCTACATGTGTTATAGAATAATCAATGATGGGAAAATTATTTCAAAATTGTTAAAAATAAAATTCATCCCATTTCCCCTTTTCAAAAGCCCCAATTTTCCATTTAAAACCCAAAACATGTGTTTATTCAAAACATGCCTTCTTCCAAGATAAAACCAACGGGTTTATATCAAAACCATTTTTAGCTATTTTTCTCAAATAACAACTTTAAATTAGATTAATTAAATCAATTTCCCAATTTAAATTCCACAATTTAATTCCAAAATATAATTTGAAAAATTCCCATCTAATTTCACAACACACTCCAATTTATTAGAATTGAGAGTTTTTCCAATTTCATAACAAAAATAAAATTTCACTTTCAAATCCCCCAAGTCAATAGAACCGAGTTTTTAATAAAGTAATTGAAATAAGTTTCAATTAATTTATTTTAAATCAAAAGGTTAAATTTAAATCAATCAATGGATCCACCTACCCTTTTCATGGAAACACAAAGTCCACAATGAGACCCATAAATAATAATGAAGGTGAAAATAATCTTGGAACTCAACCTAGAAATAAGATTCAATGAAAAGGAGTTTAGATCCATCAATCCAAATATATTCTATCAAACTCCATGAAGGGAAAGAGAAAGATACAGAGAGACAGGGAGAATTCTAACCCAACATGTCACACTACAATACAACAATGATAAAAAAACTGAAAATGACCTAGAAGGGTTTGACGGCTCAAAAAACACCTTGGAATAGATCTTGGGTCAATAGAAAAGAATTCTATAGAGGAGGAAATATAAAATTCAACCATTATTCCTATTTAGATACAACACTCATGACTTTACATTTTGAGTAACCCAATTATATGTTGTGTAGTTAAAAAATCCCAAAATTACCAAAAAAACCCATCATATTTTTATTAAGAAACGGTTTATTATTATTTTAGAATTTAAACATCATGTATCCACATTACATTGCATGTAAATTACAAGAATAGAGTAGATAAAGTAGGTTTTATTCTAAGAATCCAACATATTTTTGACTTCACCATTATAGGTATCCTCCCAATTCCTTCTCAGTCCCACCAAAAAAATCATAAAAGAAGATAAGGAAATAATTAAAACATACCTATGAGGAAGGTAATAGGATTTTATAAACTCCCCTCACAAAAAACTTCATTTCCCCATAAAACTAGCCAATATGATTTCATATCAAAAAGGATAAGCCATTACTCTCTCATCAGTGCCTCACGATACCATGTCTCATGAGAATTTAAACTTTTCTTCCATATCACTAAAATCAAAGGTATCATCATACCCCAAAGTACATTGGTTTATGAATGAATAATCCTAATTGGGCTTTCAGTCATGGTTAAATGAAGTTTGACATCAAGGTCACTCTATCTTATAATAGAGATGGATCAGATAAATACATTCAGAGTTGTGATACATGGAGAATGTTATGAATCGAAATCAGTAATAGTGGAAGTGATACCAAGTTATCCACTTTCTCCATCTGGTCAAAAACCTAAAAAGACACTACACAATGAGGAGAAAGTTTCCCTTTCCTCCTAAGAAAATGATGAACCAACTGAGGTGAAACTTTTAGTAACAACTTGTCACCAACTAAAAATTTCAACGATCTACAATGAAAATTTATATAAGAATTATACTAGGTATGTGTCATCATAATTATCTAATGGATAAACTAAATCTTTCTTTTAATATCTTTAAACAATCTTGGTCTCACCAAGGAACTTTCACCAATCTTTGACCAACACAACAGATATCTGAAAGGCCTACCATAGAAGTTATCAAAAAGATCAATTTTGCTCATAAACTGGTAACTATAGTTATAATAAAATTCAACCAGCCCCATATGGTCATTCCAAGATCCACCTTAGTTGATAACACAAAAACATAAAATATCATCAAGAATATGTATAGCTCTTTCCGTCTAGATATCTGACAATGGATAATATATCGTTCTCAAAGATATTGGATCAAAATATGAATATAGATTCTCAATTACAAGAGGGGGTTAATTGTAAGTTTAAAAACATTCTTTTTTAACCTTAAGGAAAACTATGTTTAAAAAATGTAAACAAGGTAAATTCAAAAACCCTAAAAATAGTTCTATGAAACATGATTTATTAGGATCTGGAAATATGGTTTCGGAATTAAACTTTGGGAATGTTTAAAGGGAAAAGATTATACTTTAAAGCGTATAAAATCTTACTTATTAGATTATGGAAAAGTACAAGAAAGTATAATAAAGTTTTAATTTATTCTTTTATCAAAATAAAATAGATATAAGACATGAAATAGAACATGTTAAATTAAAAAATCTTTTAACCCAAAGAGTAGGGTATCCACAACCTTGGATAAAGGTCCCTTGATTTATACTTTTAAGAATGTTTGTCTTACCCACACCAGGGTAATCCCTCGATATAAATATCAGAATATGTCTTGTTATCCTCGCAATCCATCAAACATTAAGGTAGTCAGAACAAATATCTTCATATCCCTAGAATCCCTCGATTTTACTCAGTAGCAACCAGATTTGCATGAAATAAGATGAATAAGATGTTTAGATTTCACAAAGAATGAGAGTATCTCTCTCAAGAAATCACTTCATAACATGTAATCTATAGATTGATGGAATGATGTAGAGATATCTAAAATGAGATTCTATTTATAGGCACAACTCCAATGGTCGACTCCCTCATCCAATGATCATATTTTTCCTTGAATTTCGGAGGGACCTATACATGTTTCACTCAACCAACGGTTAGTTAGAAATAGATTGTATGATATCATTTCATAGTATGTGTACAAAAAAATAAAATTAATTAACCAAATATATTTTTCAGAGTCTAAGGAAAAATAGAATTTAGAGTTTAACCATATGAACATTCAGAATCTATAAGACATGGATATTAGGATTTTGTTTTATAAAGAATTCAAAATATGAAATCTAAAGATTTCGGAGTCTGAATTCCAATGAATTCAGAATCTAAATTCTGAAGAATTCAGAGTCTAAATTCTATGGAATTTGGAGTCAGAATTATGAGGAATTCAAAGTCATAATTTTGAGGAATTAAGAGTTGGAATTTTGAGGAATTCAGAGTCTGAATTATAGGAAATTCAGAGTCTGAATTTCAGAGATTTTGGAATCTCAATTTCAGAGAATTCAGAGTCTAAATTTTAGAGAATTTGGAATATGAATTTCCAAGAATCCATAATCTGAATTTCAAATAATTCAAAATCACAATTTTAGAGAATTTTGAATATGGGAACAGAACACTCTATATCCAAGGAATTATAATATTCTGAGTTTTTACATAAGATTCCAAATTTTAGACTTATTAATAGAATGAATTTTATTTAGAGTGAATTTAAAATGAAAAAATGGAAACAAAGGTAAGGAAAAAAAATTTCCATAGAGAAATAAAATTTATTAAATGAAAATAGTCATTATGGAAAAAACATGGCTTAATATAATGTTTTTTGTGATTTTCAAAACAAATGGGAATGGAAAAGTCCTAAATAAGACTTATTGACTTTACAATCTCCACCATTTTGGAAAGCACAAACATCCTTACGAAAAAGAATATAAGGACTAATAAGTTCTATTTATGAACTTAAAATAAAAACTTATCTCCGTTTACTTATGAATCATAGTGAATACGACTAATTCCCCCTTAGGTTTTGAAATCCTAAAGGATCATATTCTTGACTTTATTGAATATATTTTTCTTTGTCTTACATAAGGAAATATTCTTTGAGAAAAATCCCCCTTAGATAGAGTCCCCCTTACATAGGGCATTCTCTTATTTACTTAGTATTCATTTTTACCATTCCTTTCTCCCCTTTTTTGATTTTCAAAAAGAAGTAGATAGAATGGAAAAAATGTAGTACATGAAAGATTAGAACTATATAAAAAAACAAAATGAAACACAACAATAATATTAGTTATTATTGAAAATATTAATATTAATAAGGTACAATAAAAGACCAGATTTGAAAGGAAAAAATAATAATTCTTTTTTCCTTCAGAATGAACTTCTTCACAATGGTCTTTTTCTTCTTAAGATCTTTACAATCATCTTCAAAGCGTAAGAGGAGCTGTTCTTGATCCTCATTTTATTCTATAGAGCTTTGATCTTTTTATCCTGATCTTTGTGTGAGACTTCAAAATCTCTTATTACTTACTAAACATCTCTTCGAACTCGATTCTGAGATCTCTTTCCCTATTTAAATTCATAACAAATGAATTCAGTTTCCCATTCAGATCCTTTACTTCTTGCTTCCAGGATACTTGTTTTAGGTTCAGCTTTTCTAAAAAAATTTATGTAGGCTCTTTCGTCCTCACATCTGATCTGTCAATTGAATCTTTCACAAAGTCTTGAAAGTCATCAAGAATTATCAGATATTCAATCTTCTTCTTGGACCACATAGGGATTTACTTACAAGACCTTTTGTGAGAATCGAACTCTATATAGAATGTTTTGAAATCAGCCAAAATTTTAACGATTTTTTTCATAATCATGTTAAAAGAATCTTATTTCTGATTGAATTAATGTTGAATCATTTGACACCTCGAGTCAATACTCGGTATTAAAGGAATGGTGTCAACTAATTTCTTCAATGATTGAACTAGAAAGTCCTGACCTAAGGAGGAAGATTCTGAATCAGATTCCCTTATTTGTGAGGATTCTTTATCTATCTCAACAACATTTCATTTTGAAGAACCACCAAACAACATTCTTAGCTACCATAGATTTATTATTTGTATTAAATATCACTTGATTTCATTTATCATCATTATAAATAGTCTTCACAGCTTTTGTGGATTCAGGTTCACTATCTGATACTTGAACAACTTTTCCCTCATCATCCTTTTCTTCCATAAGATAATCTGTTTTAACAAGTTCATGATTACTTCTTTCATCATAATATGGTTTTTTTACTTCTTCTTGATGTTTATCACCTTTTCTAGGGGAAGAAAGTTTTGTTGATTCGGTCTAAGAAGTCCAGATTGACAATTTTTCAGAAGGGCTTTCCTTCTAATTATATTCTTCAAATTTCCTTACCAATTGTAGGATGGAAATATGAATGTAGATTCTCAATTACAAGAGGGTGATTAATTATAAGTTTAAAAACTTTCGTTTTTAACCTTAAGGTAAAATATGTCTAAAAAAGTTAAACAAGGTAAATTAAAAAACCCTAAAAATAGTTCTACAAAACAAGGTTGCTTAGGTTCTTGAAATATGGTTCCAGAAATGAAAATTCAGGAAACCTTACAAGGAAAAGTTTCTACCTTAAAGAATATAGAATCTTACTTATCAGAATATATAAAAGTACAAGAAAGTATAAGAATGTTATACTTTCTTCCTTCATCAAAATACAGCAAAAATAAAACTTGAAACAAAAAAAGCAACAAGTAAAAAAATTTTTAACCCAAAGAGTACAATATCCAACAAAATTGGATAAAGGAACACTTGATTTATACAATCAAGAATGTCTATCTTACCCACACCAAGGTAAGCCCTAAATAGAAATACTGGAATCTTTATTGCTATCCCTATAATCAATCGAACTTTAAGGTAGTGAGAACCTATTTTTTCCTATCCCTAGATATCTCGATTGTACTAAGCAGCAATCAGAGTCACACAAAGCAAGATGAAAAAGATGTTCAGAGTGTACAAAGAATGAGAGTCTCTCTCTCTAGAAATCACTTCATAGTGTGTAATATCTAGATTGATGGAATGATTTTGATCTCTTTCAAATGAGCTCCTATTTATAGGCACACTCCAATGATTAGCTACCTCCTCCAACGATCATATTTTTCCTTGAATTTTGGAGGGACATGTACACATTTCACTCAACAAAAAGTTAGTTATAAATAGATTATAAGACATATTTTCATAATATGTGTATGAAAAATGAAATAAAATAACCAAATCCATTTTTTAGAGACTAAGTAAAAATAGTATTCAGAGTCTAAACATATAAATATTCATAATCTATAAGACATTGATATATGGATTTTTTTACAAATAATCTGGAGTCTGAATTATAATGAATTGGGAATCTAAATTCTACGGAATTCAATGTATGATTTCTAAGGAAATCAGAGTGAATTATGTGGAATTCAGAGGGTGAATTCTGATAAATTTAGAGTCAGAATTAGGAGGAATTTATAGTCTTAATTATAAGAAATTCAGAGTCTGAATTATGTGGAATTCGAAGTCTGAATTTCAAAAAATTCGAAATCATAATTTCAGATAATTTGGAGTCTGAATTTTAGAGAATTTAGAATCTGAATTTCAGAGAATTTGGAATCTGAATTTTTGGATAATTTGGAATTAGAATTTCAGAGAATTCAGAATCTGAAAACAAAACACTCTATATCAAAGGAATTATAATATTCTGAGGGTTTATATAAGAATCTGAATTTTAGACATAGTAATATATTGAGTTTTATTTCGAGATATTATAAAATTAAATAATGAAAACAGTGGTAAGGATAAAAATTTAATTAGATAAGGGAAATTTTTCTTATGAAAATAATCCTTAGGGAATTTTTTTTGACTTAAGATAAAGTGTTTTTGATTTTTAAAACATAGAGGAATGAAAAAGTCATAAGAAAATCTTATTGTATTAACAAAAGGGACCTAATATCCCAGTTCCTCATGAAGGTCTCACAAAAAATGTGAAGTGAACTAAGTATCCCTATATGATAATATAAGAGAGGGAACTATATACAATCTAGAAATCTATTCCACATATATACTTCCCAACTCCTCAACTTTGGTTCTACAATGAATAGGGATAAAGAGATCCAACTTGGCTAGCCTGTCGATCAAAACCCATATCACATTATTATTTATTTGGGTACATGGAAACCCAAACACAAAGACCATTAATATCTCTTACCACATACAAGTTGGCACTAGAAGTGGATGAGAAAAACCTGAATGTTTATAGTGCTCGGACTTGATATTTTGTCATTTATAACAATGGGAAACAAATTCAAAAATGACTTGTTGCATACCTGGCCACTAGAGTCTATGCCACATATCTTAGAAAATCTTCATGGTTCTTTGATTCACAACCCCTTGGGAGTTATGAAAATCCCCCATCACATATTTTATTACCACTAACAACACAAAAAAATTATTCTAATAATATTGAATTCCGTTTTCAGAGAACAACAACTCAACAATGGTATCCTCATCATAAATTGATTTTTTAATTCTATGGAAGTCATCATAAAGATTTTATTCCAGAAGAATCACCTTGAGAAGAGAAGATGTCAAATGAAAATGGGAAAAGAAAACATGGGACCCTAATTCCAAGACTCCAATATGTAACTATGTAATTATATCCATAACATTCCACTATTTTGATGATTCTTTCACTACTTGGGTAGATAATTTTCTGGCCAAAGCATCTATGATGAAATTCCCTTTACATAGGGTATATGTGATGTTTAAATAAAAAAACTGTAGGTATTATACCCCGCACCTCTAGAGTAGATTAATATCTTTTTTGAGAGTATATAACTCAAGATATTATGGATTGAATTCATGTTAATAATGTCTACATAAAGGTAATATTTCCAACCCTTGAGTGTGTGCATTACAGCTACAAGTTCAAGGTCTTGGGTTAGATAATTCTTCCTATGTAACCTAAGTTGATGAGATCTGTAAGCAATGAAATGATTACCCTACATAAGAACGTATCCCAAACCTGAACCCAATGCATCATAGAAGACCACATAGCCCTGCCTGGCCTCTAGAAGAGTTAACAATGGTGTGGTAGTCAAAATATTTTTCAACTCAACAAAAGAAATCTAACATTTTTCATCATAAGAAAAAATTACTCTGTTCCGAGTCGGAGAAGTATTCAGAGAATCCAACATTAAGATGTCTTTAATGAACAGATGAAAATAACCATATAAACCCAATAATATCCAGATCTTGAAAATAATTCTTGGTTTTTCCCATTTCATAACATCCTATACCTTTTCCCGATCAATTGAAATACCATGTTCTAACACTATGTATCCCAATAATTTCACTTCCTGAATCTAGAAATCACATTTAGAAATATTGGCATACAGTCAGTGATTTACCAACAAGTCTAGAACTGATCTCAGATGATGCACATGATCATACTTGGACATATAGTAAATGAAGATATCATCTTAAAATACTACCATGAAGGTATCAAGATACTCGTGTAAAATCCTATTCATCAATGCCATAAAGACTGCAAGAGAATTGGTTAGAGAAAATGGAATGATAAGGTGATAATAATGGTTGTACCTTCTTTAAAATTCCATTTTATGAATGTCATATGCTTTTGCACTCAACTAATGTTAACAAGAACAAAGATCAATCTTCGAGATCCACTTTTTCCCTTTGAACTAATCAAACAAATCATCAATCCCTGTAAACAGATACTTATTCTTTACCATCACTCTATTGAGTTTTCAGTAATCAACACAAAGGTAAAGACATCCATCGATCTTATTATCAATGATAACGAGTTTCACCCTTGGAGACACAATTGGGAATATAAAGACTTTCTCAAGAAGATCATCCAATAGAATCTTCAACTCTCTCATTTCATCATGTTTCATATGGTACGAATGAATAGAAACTGGTTGAGTACCATGCATTAATAAATATAAAACACTACCTCTATTACCTATAATTGACTAAAGAATTCATAATGGAACAGATCAAGAAACACAATGACAACTCGAGGGATATCACCGCTCGAAGATTCTCGCTCCAAATCAAAGGAGATAAGATATATCACTTTCCCCAACTCCGGATAAGATGGTCTATCACTACATGAAATTGGGTGTAATTCTCCTTGAAATATATGAAATACACCATCAAGTGTAGTAAATGAGACTCATCAAATATATAAATAAATAAATGATTTATTGGAAATGTCCCAATCCATAATGACTATAACATTGATAAATTTTATTTTGAGAACCAGAAAACTCCAAGAAAGATCAACATCAAATAAAGAGAAAATAAAAGTAACACTACATAGACCACATTCTCTCTTTGTTCCTATGGGTGTAGTAATATGCATCACATAATACAAAACCTTTGAATAAAGATTTATAAAATTTAAAATATTGGTTGAAATAAATGAATGAGATGCACCAAAACCACAAAAATAAATCACTAGTGATGAAGCTACAGTGATGGTACCTCTCACAACCATTGTACCTATATCTTCTTCCTTTGGAGACTCTTCCACAATATGAAGAAGCATCATTATGAATTCTTATAGTTTGAACCCCTTTTATGTGAAACATTTTATTACCCAACATTTTGGGTACGATTTGATGATATTGTGCCACAATATGGAGTGGAATAAACATGTAAGAACTTATATAATTGACCAGAGTGTCTGCAAGATCCACATATCTCAATTGATTTAATCAAAACCCACTTTTTGTGACCAATATTTACACACTAGTAGGAAATCAAAGGGTCTCTTATAGGAACTACAAAAGTGTTATAAAAACACTAATATTTAGATCCACTATGAGAATCATCACACTTACTCTTCCCCTTATGGGAAACAAACTGCCATTGGGAGGAGAAAAAACTCACATGAAACCTGAATTTCAAGCTAAATCAGTTTAAACCATTAATTCTCTTTCAAACACATCATCATAAGTGGTAAAATTCATAAAGAAAACATGATAATTAATAACCTCTAAAATTTGAAAATCAAACCATCAAGTCTTCATCTTCCCATTTGACACTATCTCAAGCGAAAAATGTACTAGCTCAGCTGAATGGTTCACATAATTTGATAGGGTTTTATTAGCCTTCTCAATTTGAAGAACACTATATCCTTGGATAATAACTTCTACTCTATATATAAATGGTTGGTCATTATATCATTGATTTCCTTCCACTCAAATAACTCATTCTTCTGCAATGTCACCATTTTGTTCCACCATCTCCTGCATGGCCCCTCTAGCATGAAGGTTCCATACTTCACCTTGATTTAATTAGGTGTCACTAAGAACTAAAACAGACACCTAAACATACTAAATAATTTCTCGGCCTCTTGAGGATCATTTGAGCCTTTGAATGCTGGTGGATTCTAGTGAATGAAATCCTAAGAAGGATCTCATGAAACATCCCTTTAAGGTTCCATATATAGAGCCTGAATGGGGACTAATAGTGGTTTAAATTCTAGATCTTGGACAATACACACAATTACCTCAACTAGACTCTGGTCCATGGGATTATTTTCTCACATTGGTTTATTAGAAGCTTCCTCCTAAATCTGATTCTCATGCATTCTCGGAGGCATGATGTTACACAACATCAACATAAAAATTTGAAGATATCATATGAATACTCAAATAGATAAATAATGGAAAACAATCCCAATAGATAATATCACAATATTTAGATTTCCAATCTATCCAAATAAAAATTTGGGAAAATACTAGAATAAAATGTCAATATGTCTTTCCCAGACCACCCCTGGTGAGTTAATGTCCATTGTGGTGAGAGACGTTGAGGAACTCAATCAAAACTACCTCCCAAGTCCCAAACATATTACACAATGTATATTGAATTCAAGAAAATAATATCAACCTGTCTCTGATACAACTTTTGCATAAACCATCCCAGGTACCACGGTAAACCTATAATTGATATGGAACTGTCATGGCCCAGAGGAAGTTCCCAATCACCATGGTTGGGTGACTAGATCCTAAAATCATAAAAAATGAGAGTGGGAATCATTTTTTCAACAAATATTGCAGAAGAAGATAAATAGGTCAGTGTGCATACAAAAAAACTCCATTGAGAGTAGTGTACCATAAGATAAATAGGTACACAACCCAATTTAATACAAAAAAGTACCATAAAAAAGATAAAATCCCAAGTCCCAATAGTTGAAAATCTCCAAGACCCAAGGATAAATTGATACTACCGCAAAGTAGATCCTTGACCTAGCTCGAACCTAGAAGAAGATAATATAAAAATTACCTAATAAATAGGTAGGGTGTGCAACAAAATCTCAGAAGGCTCTTACCGAGGATTCCATAATAAGATGATACATTTAATTAACCAAAAAATTATTTCAAGTTTCAATAAAATGATATCCCATTTCATTGAATAGTTAAACCAATTCATTATTTACATTTCAAATTATGGAAATTATTTGATCAAATGGATTCAGAAAAATTATATAGAATAATTTATATAAATTAATTAGGCATTTAAAACAGTTTAATAACATTAGTACACATTTATATCTTATATATAAACAAGCGAGAAACATATTCATCCACAAAAAGGTAATATAGTTATAGAAAACATGATCCTCACACATTCGAAGTTGATCATGGAAATATGTGTATACACATGTCCCTCTTACACTGACCAAAGGTGACTCATCACCATCCTATTGGGGATGTGACCTGCTACAATAATTTTTGTTGCAGTTGTAAAGATTAAAAACCTTATTATCCCAATAACTCACTACCCACCGAGTATTTTATAGGCTCTAGTACAATCAATGATGGGAAATTTATTTTAAAACTATTAAAAATATTATTCGTCTCATTTTTCCCTTTTCAAAAGTGGCAATTTTTATTTAAAACCCCAGATTGTTTTTTAATCAAAACATTCTTTTATCCAAGATAAAACCATAGGGTTTCTATCAAAACAATTTAAACCCATTTTTATAAAAAATATAATTTGAAATAAATTTCATAAATTAAATTTCACATTTTAAGTTCCACAATTTTATTAAAAAAAATTTCCATCCAATTTCACAAAACACCCTAATTCAATGGAATTGGTGGTTTTTCCCAATTGCATGCCAAAATAATATTTCACATTCAAATCCCTAAATTCAATAGATTCAGGTTTTTAATAAACAAATTGAAATTTAATTTTATGTAATTCAATTTAAATAAAATAATTGAATTTAAATCATGCAATTTTGGGTCAATAATATTTGGACATCATAACAAAACCACCCTCCATTTTCCTAGAATTACAAATTCCCCAATAGAACCCTAAAACAATAATAAACGTGAAAAGAATCTAGTAACCCTATTTAGAAATAAAATTCAATGAACTGGATTTTAGATCCATTAATCCCAAAATATTCTATATATATCCAAAGAATAATATAGAAAGATTTTTAGATATATAGAGAGAGCGCTTACCTGGTAAGTCACACCGCAACAAAAAAAGATCAAACATTGAATGAATCAACCTGAAATGGGTTTGAGGGTTCCAAAATATCTCAAAAATGGATATTTGGTCAAGATAAAGGAAGTATAGAGAGGAGGAAATAGAAAATTTTGTTGTTATGTCTGTTTAAAAACAACACAGATCACATTACATGACATATAACACAATTACTCATTGTGTAACTCATAAATCCCCAAATCTCCAAAAAAAACCTATCATTATTTATTAAAAATGTATTTCTTATTATTTAATAATTTACACATCATGTCACCACATTACACGACATATAAACCCCCAGCATATAGCAGAACCAACACGTTTTATGCTATGAATCCAAAAAAATCTCTAACTTCACCATTATACGTATCCTCCAAATTCCTTCTCGGCCCTACCCAAGAAATTAAAAAGGAAACCCATGACAATACTTAAAAAATACATGTCAAAAAGGTAATAGTATGTTACATACTATGTAGTTATTAAAAATATAATACCAATACAATTAGATAATAGAGATTATTAAAAACATATATATGAGGTATATTAACATTTTCTTTATTTTCAATTATTAATATACTATTTATATTATAATTTTAATGATTTAATTTTTATTATTAATCTATTTATGATAGTTATGTAATCCTTTGAAAAAATTTTATTTTTTTGGACTTGTAATTGTGCCCCCTTTTTCATCCATGACATGGTATTTATATATACTTTATTGTCTTTATTTTATTTGTATACATTAAATTTCAATGTTTTTAGAATAAAAATATTATTTTGATTCAAAATGTATGTCACACACTCAAAAACAATCAAAATATCCCAAATTTTCATGAAACTCATGGATAAAAACCAGTGATTCGGTATTTCCAAAAATAAATAAGCCACACATATTTATAAAACATGTTTATTTAAAATTACCTAAAGTATGAATTTTCATTTCAACTGTAAAATAGTTTAAAACGCACATAATAAACTAAATATTGGAAAAAAATTCCTAGATTTTCATAAATATATAAAAAAAAACTAGATTCATTTATAATAATAAGGAATTAACTCCGTGTCATTGCAATGCGTGGGGTGGATGGTGTGGCTTTTTTTTTTCTTTCAATATAAAAATGATATTTTACATAAAAACATGCATCAGATACTATGAAATGTTAAAACAAACTTAGATTTTATGTAAACTCTATGAAAATGATCATTGAATCATTTATAACATATAATAATTAACCTAATATAATTTTGATTAATTATGTAATTAGAATAAACAAAAATAGTTTTTTTATTTTATGTGTTAAATAAATTAAAAATACACATCAAATACTCATAACAAAGAAAAAATTCTTATATTGTTAGAAAACTCTATTAAAACAGTCATTGATTTATTTTTTAAAAGTAATAATTTACCACACACCATTATGACATATAGTGCAGATGGTCTTAGTGAAACTATATGTTTTCAATATAACAATGATATTTTAGTATAAAACATGTATCAATCACTCAAAATAAATAAAAATATCTCAAATTTTAATGGAAAACATTTAAAATTATAATATATTAATTTTTTACCTATAGAAATGAACTATAGGTCACTCTGACACATGACATTATCAGAAAGACCAAAAGTATATTTTTTCATTATTTGTGTTAAATAAATTACAAATGAACATAGTATACTCAAAACTAGTAAAATGTGCTTGGATATTCATCAAAATCTAAACAAAAAGATATTTGATTCATTTTTTAAATGTAGGAATTAACTACACATACTTCCAATGTGTAAGGTGGATGGTGTGACATAAAGTGCATGCATTTAATATAAATATGATACCTACTCAAAACTGAACCAACCCCCTTCAATTTTCACCCAAATCTATGAAAAGGATATTTGATACATTTTTTATGTAACACTTTGTGTAAGATCCCAGATATTGGAAAGGTATGATCTCGTTTATTTTTTGGTTTGAATCCCTTGTTTTGGTTAATTAAGTGCTTAACCAAGTCCTTATGGAGGCTCAGGGGTGTTCCAAGGGTTTGGGAAATGAAACATGGAGAAAAGGGGGATTTTCGGGTAGGCCACATGTTGTGTGCACGATTAGTTATAACCAGGAAGATATCCCAAGAAACCATGGTGGAGGTGGGATTTTGGACAGTGGTCTCTACACGGTCTATGCATGGTTTGACCAACTGTGCGGGTAAACCGTGCGGCCCAAAAACATTTAAATTTTTTCAAATTTCCAACTTTGGGATTTTTAACCCCAACTCGAGATTTCCTCCCATTTTACCTCTCTTCACCCTTGGGACGAACCCAATTCCCAAATAGCTCCAAGAGATCAACCCCCTTTGTTTCTAAGGCATTTTTGTGTTGTTGGTTGTGGATTGAAGATCTTGATAAGGATAATTCCATCCATGATTCTCTTTTATGTTTAGGGAATGTATCTTATTCTCCTCTCTTTCTGAAGCTCTAAAACTCTACCCTTGGGGTGAGGTCTAGTTTAAAGCTTCAAGGGTTGGTTGAATCAGAATCTAAGTGCTTGATTATGCGTGTGTTCACCCGCGGAATCGAGGTAGGTGGTCTACAAGTAATATCACATGGTTTATTTGTGGATTTGTGCTTGTGTGGTTTTGTTATAGGGTGTCTATTGGTATGTCTTGACCACTCTTGGAATATTTAAGAAAAATGGCAATAAAAAGGTAAATAGAAACCCTCACAATCCCCATATGATGATTTGAGGGTGATGAGACTAATCTAGGGCTACCCATGGAGTGTGAGGACTTTCTTGAATCTACTGATTTGTGCAGAACAATTGAGATTGTTGTGTATTCATGTAGAGCCCTTGATAAACATGTCGATGTGATTAATTGGACTGGGAAAGAAGTTAGGTGATCCACCTAGTCCTGAAAATAACCTAAGAGATATTGGTTTAATATTTGGAAATGATTAATGATCATAATTGAATGGATTTTGAGCATGGTAATGATGTCGAGTGAGTTAGGCATAATGAAAAAAATCCTAGTGAGATAGGTACACTGAATGAATTCTTAGTGAGATAATCATAATAAAATGGAATTGGGCTAAATGGATAAATGATGTGAAAGGTGGTAAATGTGTTAATGGGTTAAGGCATGGTGTTAACCCTCATGTTGTTGTTATGGTTTATGTTTTCCATGGGCAATGATATCGATGTTGTGTAAATGGTTAATCGATACATATATGAATAGCATGTTCACATAGCTTGGTAGTGTGGGGTATTGACTGAGGTTCTATGAAAATGGGTCGAGTTGGACTGAGGATCTATACTCCACCCTTAATGCATGGGATATGAATAGGACTGATTCTCTGTTTCACTATCGATTGTATCCACCCTGACTGGTACTTTGAGGTGAGGATAAGGTTGGAATGCAGAAGTTAGACCTAGTGAGATAAGACAACTGTGTTTTTTTTTCATGTATGTGTTTGTGTACTTTAAGCCCATGTAACTTGTTGTGTGTGATGAACCTATGTTAAATTTGTTGTCAATGGTATGTAATTGAAATGGGTTGATATGGTAGGATATGAAAATGGTAATAAATGTTGGTAATGGACCTAAACTGGATAAGGGAACTTAATCTTTTCTTAGTCATTTATTATTCATTTTTGTTTTTCATGTAAAATTATTTATACCAGATATTTTGTAGACACCATTGGTGGTGGCCTACTAATTTGTACACACACCCTGCTCGGTCCATCATTGGGTACCCGAGAAAACTTCATGTTTGCAGGACATGACAAGGGAAAAGGCTCTTTCTACGGAGTTGGTTTTGAATGGGTGTATGTTGAGGACCCAGACATGGTGTTGGGACCATTTTGGAGATTTTTTAGTTTATCTTCATTTTGGGTTTTGTTTACTTTTTCACTTGTATCATGGCATGACATAATTACTATTGGACATGGATTTACACCATTTGGGGAATGGTTGTTTTTTCACACTCATGTATTATTGGTTGTTATTCCACTGTTTTTTTATCTTCTGTTGTGGATTACTATGTTAAAAAAGGTGGTATAGTCTCCCTAATTAACTATTTGGACCCCCACTGCTAGTTGGAAACCTTTGGTCTATAGGGAGGAACACTTAAGGTCATCTAACCACATGGTTTGGAGCATCAGTTTAGTGACTTCCAGGTAGGGGGACATTAGAAAGTGGTATCATATGAGTTATTTCTTCTCCTTCTCTAGAATATTTTTATTTGGGATATTATATGTGAGTTAGAATGTGTTAGACCTTGGTAATGAGCTCATTCTTTGGAGTATCTAACCCATGTACGAGGGAAAACCCAAGTCACCTAGGGTTAGAGTTGTTGTTCATGATTGTGCGATGTTATAGTTGATGATATTTCACTATTGGGCGATGTACATGTTGTGTGGTGTTATTATTTTATGATATTTTTCTCTTAGAATCAATGGCATGAGGTTTCACATTCATGTATCATTATAGAAACCTAGAGAGATAGGTGACCTGAATCATGGTATCCACACACGGGTTGGGTGTGTGAGGCATGAAATATGGAGTGCATATTGCGTCTTGGTAATTGAAAAAAGAAAATGTAATAAATGACGCAATGTAAATGGGTGAAGATAAAATAATGATATGTGATGATTAATTAATTATGTCCAATTAAGGGTTTATAATGAATTAAAAAATATTTTTTTAATATATTGTGTGAGCCTTGTGGTGTTGTATGGTTGTTTTCCCCTGGTGGACCATGTCCTGTGGTAGGGATGGTTGGGGATGTACTTTTGGAATGCTATAGTTTGTTGGGATAATTCATGTATGGTGTGTTGTTGTGGCTGGAGAGGATCCTTATTGTTATGAAGTTGTGAAATTTTTAGGGTATGTGTTCTAAACCTCGTGTTTGGAAATATAGAGAAATGCTACCACGACATCATGCACTGGTTGGTAAACAAGAGGATGTTGCTGAAAAAACTCCTCCAGTAGAGGAGCAATGGAATGTGGTCATCCCAGAAATTAGAGAAGAAAATTACTGAGATAACATGGATTGTTTTATGAAAATTATGGATCGGGACCCAGGGAGGATTTCACCAAATATGTTTGAGCTGACCAGAGATTTACAACTACAACACCCTCTGACCTTTGCTGGAGAGGGTGGGCCATAGGTAACAGAGTTCTAGATAGAGTCTATCCAAAAGATACTTGTTCATCTATAGACTCATGTTGGGTAGCGATTCAAGTTGGTAGCATATATGTTTTGGGGATAGTGAAACTGTTGGTGGGAAATCTTAGATCAGACTGAGCAGGATTTGGGGATGTTGTGGAAATATTTTCATGAAATGTTTCTGGAGCATTTTTATCCCAAGACTTTGAGGGAAGAGAAGGCTACAGTGTTCATGAGACTGACTCAATGATCAATGTCAGTGATGGAGTGTGTTGGCCAATTCACTGACATGTGATGCTTTGTTCCAACATTGGGGGTGGATGAGGCATCAGTTATGAGGCATTTCCAGGATGGGCTGAGACATGAGATCAGGTCTCATGTGAATATCTTTTTCTTTAAGAGGTTTATAGAGGTAGTGGATCAAGCATTGATCTTAAAGGGGAACCTGAAGGGAGCTTCAAGTAGTGGTCTTGTTGTGCAAGTGGGAAAGACAAGTGGCCCAACTTATGAGGGCCAAAAGCATCATTTTGGATGTTTTCAGATGGGAAGAAGTGTAAAAGGTGGTAATAAGAGAGGGTTAGCCTCTCAGGGTGGTGATCAGGTGTTCTACTATCAGTGTTTCAAGACGGGGCACCTGCGTGGATAGTGTCCTCGACCTCTAGTTGAGTTTTGGTTGTGTGAAATATTGGGACACATGCAGAGGTTATGCAAGAACCATCAGTAGAAGAGTATGAATATTGGTGACAGGTATATGCCAAGAAGAGGAAAGGGATACGTTGCTTCTTATCAGGCAGGCAGTTAGATCTCCATGGACCGTAATGGAAGGTGCGGTGGATGTGGAACTCTGGGGAAAGATCTCCCACGTCAGCAGGACAGTGTAGTGCAGGGCACAAAGGTTGGAACCCAGGGTAGAGGGGAAAGTGAGCTTCATGCATTTCATTCGAAACCTGGTGATGGTGAGGTTAGGCCATCAACTATTCTAGGTATAGTCCTTATAGCTTCTACAATTTCTAGTGCATTGTATGACACTAGTGACACACACTCTTATATATTTTTTCTCAGATTGTGGTATCATTGGGTTTTTCTATAGAGAGTGTGTGTAGAGTTATGTTGATGACACTCCATTGGGGGTGCGAAATGAAGACATCAGTCATTATAGGGGATGTGATTTAGAAGTTGGTGGGTGTCATTTCTTGTGGGAATTGTTCGTTCTCGAGATGTCAAGATTTAATCTGATCTTGGTTAAGGATTGGTTAGTGTTGTATCAGGTACACATAGATGGTTCCCATCATAAGGTATCATCCAGGTCACTTGAGGGTGACACTTATATCCATCGTGGAGAGTGGGATGTTCAACCAGGTCATGCAGAACCATTTTATCTACAATTGGGTAGGCTCACAGCTTCAGTATCTTTCCTTATGCTTGACGATGAAATAGGGGAAAAATATTTCTTCCCTCAAGTAGAGTATCAATTTTAGGATGTGTTTCTTGAGGATTTGTTGGGATTTACACCCAAGAGGTATGTTGAGTTCACGATTGAGTTACTGTCGGGAGCGGATCTAGATTCTATTACACTATACCAAATGGAACCGGTATAACTCCATGAGTTAAAGGTTCATCTTTAGGAGTTAGAGTGTAAGGGGTTCATAAGTCCTAGTACGTCTCCTTGGAGATCTCCTGTGCTTTTTTCAAAGAAGTTTGGCGGGTCATTAAGGGTGTGTGTTGATTATTAAGAGTTAAATCAGATGATGGTGAAAAATCAGTACCCTATTCTTATAATTGATGATATTTTTTGTTAGTTGAGGGGTCCATTGGTGTTTTCTAATATTGATTTGAGATCAAATTACCACTATTCTAGGGTGAGGCCATCTCACATACCACTGACAAATTTCATGAGTCGGTATGGGTTGTTTGAGTTTGTGGTGATGCATTTTGTCTTGGGCAATGAATTGGAAGTGTTCATGGATTTGATGAATCAGATCATTCATCCTTACCTAGATTATTTTATGCTTTAATTTGTTGAATTCATGTTGGTGTACTTGAAAAATCATGCTGATCATGTCCAACATCTTGACATCATTCTACGTATACTAAGAGAGAACCAACTTTACACCAAGCTATCAAAGTGTCATATAAAAATTGGATAAGTTCATTTTTTGGGTCATATCATCTCTAGGGTAGGTGTGCCAGTGGATCTAGAGAAATAACAGGTTGTTGTGTCTTGGGATCATCCTAATAGTATTTCAGATGTTCGGAGTTTTCTGGGTTTGGCTGGATATTGTCAGAGGTTCATCCAGGATTTCTCTTGTTTGGAAACACCACTTTAAGTCTTAATAAATAATGGAATTAGTTTTTAATGGTCTAAGGCTTGTGATAATTCTTTTCAAGAGTTTAAAAAGTGATTGATGACCTCACCGATCTTGATCTTACCTGAGCCTGGTAAGAAGTATATCCTATTCTGTGGGGCATCCAGTATTGGGATTCGAGCTTCGTTGATGAAAGATGAGTAGGTTTCGACTTCCCATGAGAGGAATTATCCCACTCATGATATTGAGTTGGCTACAGTACTATATTCCTTAAATTTCTATAGGCACTACTTTTTGTGGGAACCGTTCATGGAGTATACTGATCACAAGAGTCTAAATTATATCTTTTTGTAGTGGGATTTTATCCTTCAACATCGAAGATGGGTTGAGTATCTCTATTCTTTCTACTTTGAGATGTTATATACACCGAGGAAGGGGAAAATGTTGTTGATTCTTTGTGCTGGAAGGTTCAAAACTAGGTGGTTCAGGAATCCAGCACTTGGTATAGGTGATGGCTTTGTTTGTGGAGATGCACCTGGATGTACAGGAGGAAAATGGCCAGGTGACTCTTGCTTCTGTAGAGATAGAGTCAATTATTTTGAGCTGAGTTATGGAAATTTAGATCGACGATCTAGAATGTTTGGCCATGGAGGAATGACGTAAAGGTGGAAGCCACCTTCTGGTTGGGTCATCAGTGTGGACGAGGTTTTTTGTGTTCATGGTCGTGTGGTTGTGCCGATATGCTTGTTGGAGGAATTGATGTGGGGGTTACATGCATCAAAATGGGCTGATCATCCTGGTTTGATCATGATGTATTGTGATCTCCGTAGACAATTTTGGTGGTTGGGAATGAAAAAGGAAGTTGTGGGATTTGTGGCACAGTATCTTACCTGTCAGCAGGTGAAAGCAGAGCATCAATTCCCAGGTGATTTGTTAGATCCATTGTCCATTTCGGAATGAAAGTGGGATGATGTGATGATAGATTTTGTGGTGGGTCTTTCAAGGATGAATCAGATGCAATATGGGCGGTTGTGTATCAGCTAAAAAAAGTGTCTCATTTTTTATTGATTCAAGATATTTACACAGTAGATAAATTGGGTGAGCTGTATGTCAAGGAAATAGTACGGTTTCATGGTGTACTATGTACTATAGTTTTAGATAGTGATCCTTGTTTCACATAATGCTTCTGGAAAGGGTTGTAGAAGGCGCTTTTTACACAGGTGATTTTGGGTATAAATTTCTACCCACAAACGGATTGGCAGTCATAGCGTATAATCCAAGTTCTGAAAGATATGTTGAGGGCTAGTGTTTTGTATTTTTTTGGTTCTTGGTAGAAGAACCTATCTCTTGTGGGATTTTCCTACAACAATAGTTTTCAAGATATAGTTCCGATTGAACCATTTGAGGCTCTCTATGGGAGGCTGTGTATATCTCCTCTGTGTTGGTTGGAGGTCTATGAATTTGAGCTTTTGGGACCGAGTCTTGTCCAGGAGACATAATAGAAAGTTTAGTTTATTCGGAAACTGATGGCAATGGCTCAGAGTAAGCAAAAGTTGTATGCAGATCTGAGGTGTAGACCTATTGAGTTCAAGGTGGGTGATAGTGTGTTCCTTCGGGTGTCGCCAAGTTTGGGTCACTAACGGATTTGGAAGCATGGAAAGTTAGAACCCATGTATGTGGGGATGTTTGATATTGTGGAGAGGATCATGTTGGTCAAATACTTATTTGCTCTTCCATAGAGGTATAACGGGATTCATGATGTTTTTCATGGGTTGCAGCTTCGTCAGTATCACCCAAAACCAACTCATGTGTTTGGTGTTAAAGATGTTGGTCTGGAGACTGATGCATCCTTTGAGGAGCATTTAGTTTGTGTGGTGGATAGCTGTGATAATGTCTTATGAGGCAAGGTTGTTCCATCAGTGCGAGTACTATGGAAGCATGGGAAGGATTGTGAAGAAACATGGGAGCGTGAATCAGATATGTGGGCTTAGTGGCCTGACCTCTTTTCCTCCAAAGTGCATTGATTATTGGGACCTCAGCTCGAGGATGAACCATTATAAGGTGGGGAGGTTGTAAGATCCCGGATCTTGGAAAGGTATGATCTCATTTAAGTATTGTATTGAATCCCTTGTTCTCGTTAATTAAGTTATTACCCATGTCCTTGTGGAGGCTCAACGGTGTTCCAAGGGTTCAGGACATGAAAGGTAGAGAAAGGGTGGTTTTCTGGATAGGCCGCATGGTCTACGCATGATTAGTGGTAATTTTGAGGACAGCCTATGAAACCATATAGGAGGTGGGATTTTGGAAAGTGTCCTCCGTACAGTTTTCTCATGGTTTGGAAAACCAAGCGGGTAAACCATGCGGCCCCAAAACATTTATAAAAAATTACAATTTTTCCACTCTGGAATTTTTAACCCCAACTCATGATTTCCTCCCATTTCACCTATCTTCACCCTAGGGATGAAAAAAATTCTACAAGTACTCCAAGAGATCAACCTCCTTCATTTATATTGTGTTTTGGTGTCGTTGGTTACAGATCGAAGCTCTGGGTAATGCTATTCTCATCCTTGCATCTCTTTTAATTTTAGAGATTGTATATTTTTCCCCTCTCTTTCTAAAGCTCTAAAAACCTATTATTTGGGTAAGTTCTAGGTTTAATCATCTATGGTTATTTGAAGTAGAATCTAAGGGCTCTATTACGAGTTCATTCACCCGCATAATCAAGGTAAGTGGTATATAAGTTATATCCCATGGTTTATTGGTGGATTTTTGTATCTATGGTTTTGTTCATGTGAGTCTCTTGGTATATATTGATCACTCTTGGAATGTTTAGGTAAAATGGTTATTAAAAAGGTAAATGGAAACCCTTACGATCCTCATAGGAGGCTTTGAGGGTGATGAGACTAATCTAGGATTTCCCATGGAGTGTGCTGACTTTCCAGGACCTAGGGATTTGTGAAGAACAAGTGAGATTGTGGTGTATTCATGTAGATCCACTGATAAACATGTTGATGTGATTAATTGGACTGGGATAGAATCTAAGTGATGTTCTTAGGCTTGATAATATCCTAAGTGATATTGGTTTAATATGTGGAAATGATTAAAGACCATATTGGAATTGATTGTGGGCATTGTAATGAGGCCTAGTGAGTTAGGCATAATGAACAAATTCTAGTGAGATATGCACAATGAATGAATTCTAAGTGAGATAAGTATAATAAAATGTAATTGGACTAAATGGATAAATGATGTGAAAGGTTTTAAATGTGTTAATGGGTTAAGGCATGGTGATAAACCTCATGTTATTTTTAGGGTTTATGTTTGCCTTGGGAAACGGTTGTGATGTTATGTAAATGGTTAATGAATACATATATGTATATCATGTGCATGTATCTTAGTAGTGTGGGGTATTGACTGAGTTTATACGCCCATAGGTTGAGTTGGAACAAGTATCTAAACTCCACCCCTAATGCATGCAGTAGGGATAGTACAGATGCTCTGTTTCCCAAATGGTTGCATCCACCCAGACTAATGCTTTGAAGTGAGGATATGGTTGGCTTGAGGAAGTTGGACCTAGTGAGATAGGAAAAATGTTTTTTTTCCTCATGTATGTTTTTGTGTATTTTAATCACATGTAACTTATTGTGCGTGATGAACCAATACTAAATGTGTTGAAAATGGTAAGTAATAGTAATGGGTTTACATGGTAGGATATGGAAATGATAATAAATGTTTGTAATGGACCTAAACCATCTAAGGGAACTTAATCTTTTCTTTTTCATTTATTATTCATTTTCTTTTTTCTTGCACATTTATTTATAAAAAATATTTTTTAGACACCGTTGGTGGTGGCCTACTGAGTTTTACTCACACCATACTCAGGCCGTTGTTGGGTACCCGAGAAGACTTCATGTTTATGGGCCAGGACAAGGGCAAAGGCTCTTTCTATGTAGTTTGTTTGGAATGGGTGTATGTAAAGGACCCAGACATTATTTTGGGTCCATTTTTGGGATTTTGTAGTTTGTCTTCATTTTGGGTTTTTTCACTTTTTCACTTGTAGTATGGCATGACATAATTACTGTTGGACATGGTTGTACCCCATTTTGGGAATGGTTTTTATTCATACTCTTGTATTATTGGTTGTTATTACGCTATTTTGTTTATCTTCTTTTGTGGATTAATATGATAAAAGGGGTTATAGTCTTCCCAATTGACTATTTGGACCCCCACTACTAGTTGACAACCTTTGGCGTATGTGGAGGAGTTCTTAAGGTCATGTAACCACCCTACTCGGAGCACCGATTTAGTGGATTAAAAGTTGGGGGACATTACACATTGAGATTTTATGATATAAATCCTTTCAAATAACTTTAATTTATTTGATAGCTTGTGATACACACAACCCAAGTCTAAATGAACTATAATGTAACATATTGTTATAGGCTAGTTATCAAATTAGTGGATATGAATATGAATAACTATATTATGAAAAAATGGTTTACACATGTACAAAATAAATTCATTATTTATCATTTGATTATAAATGAAAATAAAAATTATTTTTTATGTAAATGAGATGTTTTTATAAAAACTATTATTATATGTGAAATGTGATTTTATATTAATAATTTAAATTGAACACTATTGGTGAATGGTTTTAATTAAATATATATATTTTGTATTAAATAATATATTTTAACATTTATCTAATATTTTTTCTAGGCATGAGATAATAATATATATCCTCTTTTATGGTTAAATTTGTATTTTTATAAAAATCATTTTTCATCACATATTCTATACTTATTTAAAAATTAATTTTAGCCACTTGTTGATATTTAATCTTGAAAAATTGGTGTTATATTTGGAATTAGGGGGATCAAATTTGTTAAATAGGTCCATGTTATTGTTTTTCAACATGAATAGTAACCATAATAAATTTTTGTTCATCATGTATGGTTAAAACTTGTAAAATATAGTTAAAACAATGGGATAGGTATTTAAGATGTATCTAACACTTTATTTTATTTTACTGTATTAGTGTAGTTCAGAAATTTAGATAATATTATCTAATATATGGTAATTTTGTGCCATATTTCTTTGATTATAACCTTTATTATAATTTAAAAAATAATTAATACATAATGTCACTCTCTTGACTTTAATATTTATAAAAACTTTACATAGTGCTAAACAGAAGATAAATTTGCTTATAAAAATTTATTTTAAAGTTAAATTAATTTTTTTATCCTTTTAATTTATTTGTAATTTTTAGTAATTTAATAATTACCTTAAAATCTTATGCAACACAGATGCAATATTTCTTCAATCAATAAAAAAATTAAATAAATAGTTTCAGAAATATGAAATTTAATAGAAATTAAATGAATTATTATGTTCCACCAATTTTTTATATACCTATATCATATTAGGTATGTTTTAAAAAATTATATTATATATTTCAGCTTCATATTGTTGTCATTAAATTCAAATTAATTGAACTATTCTAAATTTGACACTAATGATATTTTATAATAAATAATATTATATTAAATAGTTTTAAATTTTTAAAAATATTTTGTTTTTCCAAGTTAATGTAATATGGTATAAAATATCATCTATGGTATGTTTTTTAGTCAATTTTCTATTTATGGAACTATTTATAACACTTTAATATAGAAATAGTTGTTATCGTGGTTAAGGTCGCAAATTTTTTACAATGGGGTCAATAAAAAAGATAATGTTTAAAATGAAACCAAAACCTATATAAATCTCATTAGATGTTGTTATTTATACTCTATCAAATTTTTATTTGAATTCATGGATATTTTGAACCATTTTTCTTGAGAATGAATTCATTATATTTAAATATTTTAAGAAATTCTAGATGTGTCCTCTCACTCCCATATAAAAGGAAATCCATCCATTAACTTATTTACACTACTTTGAGCCTTATAAATTTAAAAAAATATACCCAAATACCTCATAAATTTACCTATCCATGTTATATAGGTTCTCCTATCCCCAACAGGAAAACCCTGTGTTCGTTAAGAGGGTTTCTAAAGGAGTTTATTCAAAGAATAGGTAGTCACCTTAACAGATCACTTTATTTATTCGTCATATTTTTCCTTTATAAATCTATCAAATTTATCATAAAATAATAAATTTAGTATCAAAAATATAATTCAAATTTATTATTATTATTTAACCACCATTTCCACCCTCTTTCCCATCAAATGGGAAGTAAAAGTATCACTCATGTGTATGTGGGGCTTACCGTCTCCACATGGGGAAACAATTAATTTTTCTTAACTTAATTTTATAGATGGGTATTATGTTGGGTTTAATATTTATGAAATAATTATAATTCAGAAAATATAATATCATATCTTCCTTTTCACCTTCAAATCTGTTAAAAAAAGGTAAAGTCCTTTTTGTGTAAATCTTGACTACCAGCTTCATGAAACGATGTGATTTTTTTTCATTTATGCGTTACATGGATGGTAATAAAGATGGATTTTGGGAACATATATGATTTATATTATATAATTATTACTATTTAATGGTGAATTATTATTTTCCTTTCTTTTATTCCATCATTCGAAATGTGAAAAAAACATTCATGCATACGTACGACGAACCATCTCTATAAACGAGGTAATTAATTTTACTATATATGATTTTATGGATGAATATAAATATATATTTAATATATTTGAAATTTATATAATGAATAATGTTTTTTGAGATGATGAAACTGTGATCTAATTTCATGGACTAAAACAATCGAACCAAAACATACATAAAAATGTTTATGTTATCACCTAGAACAATGATTTTTATAAATATTTATCAATTAAAACCTAATTAAAGGTTATAAGTAATAAATTTCATAATGAAATATATGATTATTAAAAATTCGGTTCAAACATGTATGAAGGAATTCAGACCTAAGGTATGGTATTTTCGTCTTGCTTTTATTTATGTGAGACACATGTAATACTCATGACTTGTATTTTTTATTTAATTCACATACTAAACATGTATTTATTTTATTATTATAATAATGATAATTATGGGACATACATATCAATAAAATTTTATTTATTTTATGGGTCTTAAGATTCAAAAGTTACCAAATCAGTATAGGTTTAATATTACCAAGTCATTGTTTATCAAGATTATTTAGGATTAAGTTAATATCATAAAACATAATAGTCTATCTCTCCATGATCACATTAATTTTATCATCCTATTTTTATTTTTTAAAAATTAAATGTTTTCCTTTCATTTTACTCTATTTAATAACTAAATATGCAAAAATAATGTTTGTAATGAAAACTATCATTATTTCTCTCTTCGATTGAAAATCCTTTCTCTTCCATGTCTATGTTTTCTAAAAATGATTCAAATAATTTTTTTCCCATTTTATAATTATTTTATAAATTCATTTTTAATTATGATTTAATTTTTATAAAATATATTAAATGGAATACTATTTTCAATTATAGAATGAGGTGTATTTGACTTTTTACCTAAAATGTGAAAGGAATCTTTATTTTAGCATATATATTATAAATAAAATATTATATTGTCGTGAACACAATATTATTTTAAGATAACTTTACAATCTTCCAATATTATTTTAAAATAATTTTTTTTCTTAATTATTTTGGAGATTTTTATATTTTAAATAAATGATTTATATGTGAAAAGGGTATTTTCCTCATGAAATGTTCCATGTGGTCTTATAAAATCATTCTCTATTTAAGATGGAATCCTTTAATTCTTTTTAAACATTAATGAGGATATTATACAATGATATCATCCTCATTATTTCTTAAAATGAATTATTATTATGATGAAAAGATGTTTATAAAGCCTGTTTAGTTTCCAAGAATTATGTAATGATTAAATGATTAAATATTTATGAAAATATTCTCTTTTCCATGCGTTATGATATCATGAATTATTTATGGAACCCATTTACTTTTCATGGTTTTTTATATAATGAATATTTTATGATATATTTTACACATATATATTATTTTATTTATGTTATAGGTGGCATCAGAAGTATATATATATTTAATGTATTGGGTAAATACAGATATCTCATATAATAAATAGGATATGAATGTGAAGTGAAACAAATTTAGTAAGGAACTATGTCCACTAAAATAGCCTCTATCATGAACCCTAATTAATATGATGGAATTGGGAGTGAAGCCAATCCACTATAATATTATTTTAAGTGATCCTTGACTACTAATTAAATAATTTTTATGCTTATGTTTATGAAATAAATATTAGTCTAATGCTAATTATATTCTCTTATGGCTCGTGTTCTTTAAATGATTTATGATTCAGGTCTTATAAACTACCATAATTTATTACTTGACACAAGATTATGATCTATGATATATAAGGTATGGTTTTAAAATATTATTCTGATGTTCTTATACCCTTATATTCTTGTTATGTTAAAGTGATTCTTCATATGTTATTATTTTACCCTTACCGGGCATCTGAGCCCAAAATTTAAAATGTTTATTTTCCATAGGTTATGAGGAAATTTATTAACTGTGATATGTATAATAAGGGTGATAGTTATTATGAACATAATGGGATGTGATGTAGTTCACTTATGAGCAAATTGTTCATGTATCCTAGTTTCTTAAGATATAATACGTATACTATTCTGGCATGGATCGTTATGTAATGTAATGAATATTCATATAAAAAGATGTAATATAAATATATCGAATGTATGTGTAACTATATTTTACATTTTGGATATAATAACACATCATTCCAATATATCTTGTAGATAGAGTTACAAAAAATGTTTTAATTTTAAGTCTTAAATTAGTTCAAAACTGGTTACACACACAAAAAATTGATCAAACATTCTTAGATTTTAGTGAAACTGTATAAAATTTATCATTGATTAATTTTTTATATGTAATAATTAACCATTCATCTTTATGATATATGTTGAGTGTCATACCATGGACAAATTCCACTCATCATTATCCTAAATGGAATTTAACTTGACCTCAGACACACCTCCTCGTATGCCAAAGGTTTCTGACTAGTAGTAAGGGTCTATGGTTTTATAATGGGGAAACTATGCCCTCATGTTTGAGTAAATAAAAATATAAAAATGAATAAACATAATTCATTACAGTAATCATAGTTTTATAATCAATAAAATATAACAATGTTATGGAACATTAATACACAATATTGGATTCATACTTCCCAATGATTTCCCACTACACTAATCACATATAAAAATTAATAAATTACAAAAATTAAAGGAGACTCTAATACCATATCCAAGATTTATCTATTGAATAAATAAAATATAACAATCTTAGTCATGCAACATTGGAATTGTACAATACCTAAACCTATGATCATAAGACTATCTCATGTTCCAAAGTGTCATTGTCACCTAAATAAAGTGTGAGTAAAACCTAGTATTCCCCCATTAATGTTGGACATAACCTAACTAGTATATATAATGTATGTGAAATGTGATATACTCATAATAAAATAAATACACAATAAAATTTTAATAATATAATCCATAGTCATTCTCATGTTATTTGGAGACACCCAAAATCAACTATACTTACTTCGTAAGTGTCAAAAGTCTCTGTTCATGATAAATCAACCATCCAAATTGAACCATGTCCTAATGAAGAACTATTAAAAAGTGTCACCACATTGGGGAAACCAAGTTCTACCTTAGTAACTATAATGGAATATCATATACATGGGGGAAAAAAGTTTTTACCAAAACCTATTCTAGAATATTATACACATAGGGGGTCATATCGACTAGCTGGAACCATTATATACTATTGACATAAGGGTCACATCCCTTATCTATAACCTCATATATCATAATTTAATGGGGTTGAATTACCTTCTTAGAAAAATTAATAGTCCATATTTTAATAGGGGTCATGTCTAATTCATCACATGATAACACACATCCCATCTACTTGGGGGGTATCCTTACTCTGGAACCATTTATATCAATCACCTAGGGGGTATCATCCATTAACTAAAATAGTCAACAAAAAAACATTACATGGGGTTTGTGTCCTTCTAGGTTCTTGATAACACAAATCTTATCTACCCAAGAGGGTCATATCCATACTCTCAAACCATTACCAGTACTTTAATACCCAGGGTGGTGTCCTACCAAATTCATGATAACAAGTATACCAAAGGGAGTAGGCTCTCCTCAAACCTCATAAGTATAAATATACATTTATGGTAACCAAAATCATGTTCCAAATCCAACCCCTCACTTGGGAGTATTCACATAATCATCCCATATCACTGCACACTTACTCTTATTCTGAAGTTCCCCTGATCCTCACAATAATATATGGTGTTAAAAACACTTTATTTAAACACTTGTTTTCATAAAAATTGATTTGAACCATTCTAAACATGTATTTTTTTTCTCATATTTATAAGTTAAAAATTACATCTGATAAATAATCATACAACCCAAAGAATAGAAGGTTTAGTCTTTTTGATGATCAACTACAAAAGTAATATATTTTATGACACTTGTAAAATTTTCTCCATAATTTAGCCACACTATAATTCCTTCTATACCTATCATAAATTACGCTCATCTTAATAACCATAGTAAGTCTAAATATAATAAATGGGTGATCTAAAACACTACGTAAGGGTAAACATAAGTGATAAAAAGTAAATATTATAAATGATCAAAAGATGAGAATATGGATATAATCAAGGAACATCGACACAACATAATAGAATAATACCCCAAAAAACATAGATAAAAATAATTAGTCAAGGAATACGTCTTGGAATAGAATACACATAATTAAAAAAAGTATGGAATCATTAGTCCATAAACACGATTCGTTAGATAATAACATCAGGATACCCTATAAATTTGGCACAAACATTATTATACGAAAATAACAGCTTTTTGAGTCACATACATTAAACCAAACTTCTATGAAACTAAATGTTTCCTATGTATATATGGATCATGAGATATAATGTTTTAACCAATGAATTGGAGGGTGATATAAGACCCCCCTATCATTAATTCGTACTTACATCAGCCACTTAAAATAAATGATTCATCATATCAAAAAGAACCCATGGAATGAAAATGGGTTTCATATACTTTTAAAATATAATAAATAAATAAATCATTCATAATTCCATTAATAATCATAGCATGAAAAACCTATGAAGAATATAATTATATCCAGATATATTTGGAAACTTTCTAGGTAGATACCCTTTAATTAGGATGATGATGTTTGTGATATTTACATGATATAGATAAAATAGGAATATTTTAAATTCAATAATTTACCCAATCCATTTATGTATTACATCAAGGTAAATTTCATTCAATCAAAAGAATGAAGTATATGATATTCATAGAGGAAGGCAGGGAAAGAAAAATCAAGCCTATACACAGTGGATGATTAAGAAAGAAAAAAGTATTAGTGGATTTAAAATAATTTAATAACAAAAAAAAGTATAAGAGGATTTAAAAGTTAATCCATGACATAATATTGTAGGATGAAAAATTGAATATTAAAAGGAATCATTTTAACTCAACAAAGGGAGTTGAGTTAACAAAACCTTTACAAATTCAGTACCATTTCAATTGAAACCCCATTCAAGATAGAATGTGAGATAGATTTTTAAATCCATTATAATCCTTTAAAATAAAGTTAAAATAAATACATTTTAAGAGATAAACTAAAAATGAAAAAAGTGTTGAATACACATAACATCTCAATGAAGAAAAATAGAGACAAAAAAACCCTTACCATAATTGTAATGTTTGAATCAAAATTACATAAGAGGGTTACCTTGATGTTGAAATTAAAATAACATGAAATAAAATATATTCATTATACGTAAATATAATTAGTCATTGAATGCATAATATAAAATAAATAGCTATTTAATATCAAACAAGTCTCATGAAAATGAAAATAGAGACAAATAACCCTTATAACTTGAGTAACACATGAATCAAAAGAAGAATAAAGAAATGGACTAGATTTGGATTTTTATATTACATGAATTACATGAAAAATATATTAAAATTCTTTAATGGGAATAAAATAAAAATATTTCCATATAAAATTAAAAATGATTAAAAAATATAACATATCTCAAATATTCATAAATTATACTAAGAAACTCATATCTTGTATTCTTAATTACTTGATCAGTGCTATTATATCCTATATAACAATCATAAAAATATTAATATCATACATAATAACCTTATTCAAATACATTAACTTTCATAATATTCATTTATGATCATTTATTAGTAATAAATTAGTTAGTTATTGCTTATTTTTTCCCATTAGGTGTTGGTATGTTTTAATTTTTGAAGCGTGCTTTATGATGTCAATTTTGGTACCCATTATTTAATATTAGGTTTATAATTTATAGACAATTAAAGGTAGTATTATATATTAAATTTATTTATTTTTAAATATCTTATCTCATTCGACAAGTTTTTTAGTTATATTGTGTCAAATTGGAACCAATGTCTGCTTATTTCGGCAATTTTAGCTATCAAATATGATGTTTTAATAATATTTAATTAATTAATATAAAATTTATATAATAATAAAACACAAATTATTTTCTTATTAAATTATAATAATAATATTATTTAATGTCTCATATTCATCCATGATATATTTTTGTAAAATCATTTATGTAGGTGGTTAAACCGATGAAAACAAGAGCACATTATAACTCAACGAGGGAGTACAGTTTTGAAATTTTATAATATAATTATAAAAAATCATATTAATTTTAGTTATACTACATTTAATTTTTTTAAATCATATTTTAATAGTTTTGGATAAATAATGAAAATCTAGATGAAAAATGAAAAATGATACTTTGCAGAGGCAATAATACTCATCTACGCAAAATAGACATCCTTTTATTTTTCTGAGTGGTTGTAAAGGAAAAAAACAATGTTTGTAACTTTAATTCAATAATAATAAAGTATAATAATGATACTGGATTCATTATATTATTATGTTTAGTATTATATTTGAAGATAATGATTATGAAGAAAAAGTTAAGGAAAATTAATACTCATGTTGAGACTAGGAACTTTCTCCTGAAAGCCTCCCTAAAAATGAAGAGTTTATGAAAAAATATAATCATTGGAGTTTTAGGAAATTAATGGGACTTATAGGATAGTAAAATTAGTTATTATTTTAAATAATTATCTTTTAATAAGTGGTGCATTTAATGGGTATCATTAATCCCCTTTTTTAAGTGAAGAAACGTGAAATTTTGTGAATGGTCATTGTTTTTCAACAATGGAATGAAACAATTCAAGGGTCAATAACAACAAAAGAGACAAATAATATATTTTTGGGTGACATTGTTTTGATAAAATATCATTTAATACTTTCTACACATGTTTTAAACATATTTTAAGTTAAGTATTAATTCATTTTTTACAATTACATTTTTTTGTGTTTACCGTGGTGACTACTTTTTACCAAAGTAGATGGATTTTACTAAAGATATTACAAAATAAATCTTACAAAATTTTGTTGTGATGAACCTAAATTGAAGATTATTTTAATAAAATTAAATTTCTATATGAAATAAAATTTACTTTTAAATTAAATAATTTAATATATATATACTATTTTGAAAAAAATATATTTTTTCATCATTAATTATTCATAATATTATTTAGTATTCATTTCGAATTAAATATGTGTCATTATATATATATATATATAAATGTTTAATAATTATTTTATATTAATTAATTGAAAAAATATATTTATTTTATTAGGTAAAAATTTCACAGCATTAATAAAAAAATTATTTAAAAATAATAATTTCATCATTATCACAATTATTAAAATTAATCTTATTAATATTATTTTCATGGAAAAAATGAAAATAACCTCATTTAATAATATGTAAATTTTTATCTAAAATATCCAAAAAATTTATTAAATAAAATATCTATGTTTTAAAAAATTTAAGATCATAATTAATGCATGTGGCACATAAAATAGTTATTAAAACAAGTATTTTTTAAAGATTAAAATGTATGTATAAGATAAAATTATAAATGTTATTAATTTAAATGAAATAATTTTTTTGTTAAAATTAATAGTGTTTTGTTTTTTTAGATCAATCTAAAACCTAATTATTCCTTAAAAATGATTACTTAAATTAAAAGGCTAAAATCGTTATTAAATTATAATAAAATGTTACTTAAGTTCTAAGAAATATTCATAGTTTTTATAAGATCAGAATAATATTTAAAATGTCTAATTTTACCCCTTAAATACACTTTTCATAAATTTAAATATTTAATAAAATTTTAACTCTTTCTTATATAATATTAATAACATAAAATGTATAATTTAAGTAAAAATTGTATTTTTTTTCACTATTCACTTAAAAATAAACTATTTCAAAAAAATCCCAAAAATTAATCCTAAGATAATATTGAAAATGATTAATAAATGAATGAATTTAATTTTAAAAAACTAAAATCATAAAATTTAAAAATTATTCTTTTGAACAAAAATAAAAAATATAAAGGAAATATGCTTTTATTGAAAGATACCCTTCTAAAAAGTTTTCATACTTCTATTTTGTTTTAATTTTAATGACTGTAATAATTTTTTTACTAGAAGTTTTATCATTCTTAAATTTTATTTATAATATCCATATAATTTGTCATGGATTGTTTTTGGTCACTTTTGTGCATGAAATAAGCTATCAAACATATTATTAATTTATAGAAAACATATATTCAACAATATCAAGGAGCTACATTCCCCCTTAAATAAATTATTTCCTCACAAATATTAATTATTAATCATTGAAAAATGTGATATGGGGTATTCTTATTATATTTATTATTCGAGATATAAAATATAATATGATATTTACCTTACTCTCTTTGGATATATTAAGTTACATATCTTACCTCAAACAATGTTATACTTTCATACAACCATATAATCATGTATGTATATACCCTAATTATAAAGTCTTTGAAATATCACCTTCCCAAAACCATTTTAATTTCAAATACATTAAACTTCAATTAAAACATATATTATTCCAAAAATTAATGCTTCAATTAACTCTTAAACAATATTAATTGCTATGTCATAAAATCACACACTAGCCAACATATACTACAATTAGAAAAATGTGATAAACTTCCCAAAAAATATCATGAATCACTTGTTAATCCAAATGTTACCAGTATGGTATCACTTAATTTTTCAAAATCAATCAATATTTTATTATCTCAACATCAAGTGTATGTTTAAACTAATTGTTATTCATCCCTCAATCTTGTGTTCTTCAATAATTATCCCCAACAATAAAATTTTATCATAAAATAACATTTCAAGGTTATTGATACCATTTAAAGTATGTTTTGAAACATTTAATGAAAAAATAAAGAAAAAAAATCCTTATATGTTTCATATAATCCCCACAAACTTTAGAATATACCAAAATATGATCGCTAAATATATATCAGTAATGAAAAAAGATAAGAGTATGAAGATTTACATTATATTAATATATCAATCACATTACCTTAGGTAAGACATAGAAGCTTTCCTTTTATATAATAATAATATTATACTAAGATTCTCAACAATTTAGCTATGCTCCCTTACTTAGTTATATGATGTAATGGTTTCTAGAAACATACATTTCTTAGATTCATTTTCATGATCCAGTTTCAACCAAATACTAACACCAAAATGGTTATTATAATATCCAAAATATAAATATTAAAACATAAATATGAATTTTTCTTCCCCCATGAAATGTTTTTTTAACCTATAATTATTTTGGTTAACTTATTAATCTCTCTGTGTAATCATTGGTTATCTATAGTCACTTTAATATTAGGTTCTCTAACTTAATTAGTTAACATCATACTCAGATACTTTAGAATGGTTAATTAAAGAGAATATGGATTAAACATAGCCTCAGGAGTGTCAAATCATGTATACAATTAGGTATCTTTATCACACACTTGGTGAAAATTGAGTTAAAACTTTTTATTTTCAGGGTTATTACCCCTAGGTACATATGTATCAAATCCTACATCTACTAGTAGTATCCAGACAAGGATGGAATTACTAGGAAAACCTCATACTGAAAACATCAAAAAATATAGATTTAATCCTATACTTATACTTATACCTATAGTTTTTACAATATTTCACTTATCTCAATCCATAAAATATTAAATGTCACCCCACCTAACCTAAAACATTATCTATACATTTGAAATTTTGATAAATCATTACATATCATGCATTACTAAAATTTATAAGTCGTAAAATATCATTAAATAATAAAATACCAATATCAATAAATGACTAAAAAATCCTAAAAAATAACTAAAACCACATTTGATACCAACATAAGTACATTGAACCCACACTCCCAAATATGGTTAAAAAAATTCATTAAACACTGTATTTTAAAAAAAATGAGATGATTCAAGATAATCTAATATTTATTTTACATCATTTATATAATATAAACATTATATCTCATAAATAAAAAAATCCTAAGAATTTAAGGTTTATTGTCTTTTAAGATTAGGTACATTAGAAAATTATTTAGTAGTAGTTTTGAACATTTCTCCATAATTGAACAACAATATACTCACATATATAAAAATAAAAAACTACACTATTCTTTAAACCTTGGGAAATAAAATCATAAGAAAGGGTATGAGTTCAAATAAAAAGTCAGAGTAAACATAAATGATAATAGTTAAAGATCACAAACTAGCACTAGATAAGTATATGGTTATAATCATGTCACTTTGAAATTTCATGAGGGAATCATAATTAGGAATAATTAAAAAATCATGATTCATGGAATAAAATTGGAATAACATAAAAAATGAATAAAACAATTGTGGAAACATTACTCAACAAAAATGAGCCCATAGTTAATAATATGAGGATACCTTATAAATGTGAAATAAATATTATCATTTAGAAAAATCATATTCATAAGTCACACACTTTCACCAGCACTTTTGAGAAAATAGAATGCACATGCATATACATGTATCATGTGATATTAACTCTTAACCAATTAATTCGTGGGAGATATTAAACCATCCCAATTATTCATTCATACTCACATGTGACACATAAAATCAATTATTCATCTTATCATAAAGAACTCATGGAAATAAAATCATTTTCATATTCTTTTCGAATAGATTCACGTAAAGAAATCATTTATTATTTCCATAATAATCATAACATGATAAACACGTGGAAAATTAATGGGTATCAAAATATATTCAGTAACATTATAGGTAAATTACTCTTAATTAAAATGATTAGGTATAAGGTACATACATATTATAGATTAAAATGGGTAAAAAAAATTAAGTTAATAAGTTCCCAAATAAATGTATGTATGAAATCTAGTTAAACACCCTTCAATAAAATTAATGAAGTATATGGTATTCAAAGAGAAAGGATTTAAATGAGAAATAATTTATATACACAGTGGAAGAGTAGGTAAAACAATTAGAATTGGATTTCCTTGAAATTAATACCCCATTATATAAATAGTATGATAGAATCTATATGTTAGTATATGAAACAAAATTATTGGGTAAAAGTATCAAATATTTGAAAAAAATAATTTCAAAAGGAAGCATTATAACACAAAAAGGGAGTTTAGTTAACAAAAACATTTTTAACTTTTTCATTGTTTGAATCAAATCACCTTATAATATAGAATGTGTGATTGATTTTGTAAATAAATTATCATAAATTAAAATAAATATAAAATAAATCCATGTGAAATATATACACCAGAAAATGAAAAAAGTTATGAATATATATCATATTTCAATGAAGAAAAATTGAGATACAAACAAACCTTACAATACTGAGAATGTAAGAATCAAAATAACATAATAGGACTACCATGAAATGGAAAACATATCTTGAAATGAAATATATACATTATACTTAAAGTAAATAAGCCATTGGATACACCATATAGAATAAATTATGGTGTTAAATATCAAAAAACTCTAAAGGAATTTAGAATAGAGACAACTAACCCATACAGTTTGAGTAACACTTTAATTCAAGAACAAATGAATAAAGGAACTCGATTTGGATTTCAATATCTCATGAATTAAATAAAAATAGTGTAAATTTTTTTCAGGGGAATTAAATCAAAATAACTCCATATAAAATGGGAAATGGGGCACAAATATATCATATCTCAAAGAGTTATAATTGAGACAAAGAAACTCTAAACTTGTATTGATAATTATTTTATCGACATTCTAACCTTCTGTATCGCAAAAATAACTATATGAATATTATAATTAATAAAATTATTCACATAGTTTACCATTTATAATTTTTATTTGTGATCTTTTATTATGAATATATTCGTATGTTTTAGCTTATTTTAGTAATTTTAGCAATCAAATATGATATTTTGTTAAGAAGTTAAATAAATAATATAAAATTTATAAAACCCTAGAAAATAATTATTTTATTTTTAATTATGATAATAATTTTATTTAAGTTCACATAGTAATCCATTATATATTTTTATAGTATCATTCATGTGGATGGTTAAACTAACCCAAACAAGAACACATTATAACTCAATGGGTGAGTATGGTTAAGGAATTGAATGATATAGTTATAAAAGAATCATACTTATATTATTAGTATTTTTATGTTGTTTAATCATATTATAACAGTTTTATAATAAATATAGAAATCAATATGAAAAATGTTACTTCGTAGAGGAGATAGTCTGCACATACACATGATGTACATTGTTTTGTTTTTATATGTGGATGGAAAGGAAAAAATATGGTTGGTCCATTAATATAACAATACAAAAGGATAATAATTACACTAAGGTATTTATATTTCTATGGTTCTCATAATTTTTTAAATTAAATACTCAGAATAAAATGTTACAGATTAAGCAGTACTCATGTTGGGACCTTAAACTCTCTCTTGAAAGTTTCCTTTGAAATGAAGGGATTAGGGTAAATTCTAGTGACTAGGGGACTTAGGATCTAAAAGTAACATTTAGTAGAATAATTATTTATTGGGGGTAAAATGAAATATAAATATTTTATTAGATCTTTTAATGGGTGAAAGTGATCCCATTTTATAAGTGATGAAAAGGTGACTTCTGTAAATACCCATTGTTTTTCAATAATGGAATGAAAATATTCAATAGTAAATTGTTCCAAATGTTAGAAATAATGGATTTTTTGTGATATTGGGTCAATAAATCCTCAAAACAAAATTTTCCTACATATTTTGAACCTTTTTATGTCATTTATTCATTCATTTTTACTTTTATCATTTTTTGTTTTTACCACGGTTACTAGTCTTCACCTAAGTAATTAATTTTTTAAAAATATAATATAAAACTCTTGTAAAAAAAATTTATGATGGAAATAAATTTAATCTAGATTTAATTTTATTTAATTTATAAATCATTGTAAATTATTTTTTAAATTAAATTATTTAATATATAGAAAAACTATTTTGCAGAAGATTGTATATTCTTGACGTTATTTAGTATTTATTTCAAATTAAATGGGTGATTGTATATTTATATTTATGATTAAAAATTATTTTTTATTTATTATTTATAAATAATTTATTTAATTGATTAGATATAAAATACAAAACATTAATAAAAATCGTTAAAAATAATAATTTCAACAGTATCATGGTATTTGAATATAATAATAGAAATATTATATGTATTTATAAATATAAAATTGACCTAATAAAATAATATGTAGATGAAGATGTAAAATATTAAAATCAATACACCTATTGAAATATCTATGGTTTAAAAACTGTTAATTTCATAATTAACGCACATGATGATTAAAAATAATTTTTAGAAAATGTGTTCTTTTAAGATTAAATTTTGTATGGGGGTAAAAATTATAAGTTTTATTAATTTAAATGAAATAAATTGGTTTGTAAAAAATCAAATATTTTTTTATTTCAAATTAATAAAAAATAAAATTTTACTATGAATATTTTTAATTAAAAGAAAAGTCTGAAAATAGTTTTTCAATTTGAATAAAATGTTACATAAGTTATAAAAATAAAACATTAGTTTTCAAATTTTATATTAATATTTAAATTTAATAATTTTACCCCAAAAATATATATTTTATTAATAATTTTTTTATTGAATTTCTAACTCCCTCTTATATAATGATAAAGTTATAATATTTATAATTTTAGTTAAAACTGTATGTTTTACTAATAACTTAAAGATTAACTATTTCATAAAAATCCCAAAATTTAATCAAAAGGTAATATATATATTCTTAATCCAAAAATTAATTTCATTTTACAAAATTCAAATTATAAAATTATAATATTTATCTTCTAAATGAATATACAAAATATAAAGGAAAACTGCTTTTATTAAAATATTCCTTTTTAACAGTTTGAGTGTTATCAATCCTATTTTTATGAATTTAAAATAAATAAATAAAAATTATTTACTATTGGTTTTATTATTATTAAATTTTGTTAATAATATTTTTCTAATATGTCGCAGATCGTTTTAATTTAGTGTTGTGTGTGAAAATGCTATTGAACGTAGTATTAATTTAGAGAAAAAATATATTCCAAAATATAGAGGTGATATAAGTTTAGGAAAAGAATTATATAACCATTTGGTATCCACATAATTCATAACTTCCTTGTAGAGATAAATTGGGAATCAAAACCTGTCATGTGATCTCACCATTTCGTCATTGGGTGTTGCATACTTGAAACCAAGCCCTACATATCAAAGCATACATCATTATCCCTCTAGAATTATGGGATAATATCCCATAATACCATATTGGTTATACATGATTAATGTTTTTAGCCTGTCAATATTTTCATATTACCCATAGGGTAATTCACTAGGCTTCCCATACCCACCTCATTCTTTGCACATTTTCAAGAATCCATATCCACCACCCTTCAATGTTCCCTCATCCAGTAGACCCCATCTGGAACAGGCCTCCAATGTTTGACCCAAAACCACATAAAATACATCAAATATCCATTTCATCCTTCTCAAAAGGGACTATTCTAAGATACATTTATCTACCTACCTTGTAAATCCCATGCTAAGTTATGAAATTATACTCACAACCCTTAACCAGGTCTCATTTTTCACCCCTCTTAGGAGATCTATCAAAAAATTTCATAGAGTATACTTTCTCATCACAAATCCTCTAGATTTAGAGAAATTATAATGCTCGTGTCACTCACCAATAGACCAAACCACTCTCTAGAGGGTTCCACCATCTTTTTTTGGGGTGTACAATCATATCACCCATCACTACATGGCCTAAGCCTCTTATGCCAATCCTACTAGAACTTGGAAACCCATCAAGGTTTTCTAGACATTCTTATATGATTTGAGACCATCCTAAGGTGTATAATAAATTTTAGAGACTTGTGATTTGTCTTGTTAGACTTTTTGATATTTCTATATATATTTCCAAAGCTAGGCATTGAGACAACATGTGATTCTGAGGCCTGTTGTGCCCAAAATTAATTTTATAAAAATATATAATATATTTTATATTGTGGGTATATGTTTAACTAATGAATATGAGATAACTATTAAATAGTTGATCAAATATGAAATTTGAGACCATGGTTAGGTCCAAAACATGGTGTTTACACTATCCAGAACATCATGTGAGTCAGTACGGGATGTTTGGACCCCTTGGTCATTGGCTGTGTGTTTAAGTGGATTAATTAATTAATTAATTAACCCATTTTTAATCTAAAATAAAATGGTCATAAAATTATCTCCATTGATAATGATTCCAGGTTTAGATCATAATTTCTAGAATCTACTGACAAGATCTCCCCCTCCTCCATTCTTCGAACGATGACAAATATCTGTATCGAGGCGAATCAAAGCATGATGAACCCATCAACTCCTTTAAATCGTTGCATGAGTGTGTTATTCATTATTGATTGATCAAAATTAGAGTTAGGGATTGTATTTTGGTTTTTTATGACTCTATATTAAATGTTTGAGTATATTGGTAACCGTTCTTTGATCTGCACCCCTACCTACAACATTTTCATGTAAAAACATACATAAAATTGATTTATTTTTTGTTTATCTAACCTTGGATCATGTTTTTTTATCATTGTAAATTAATGATTTGCCAATGATTGATTAAAAAAAATTTGGTGATTTTCTCCCTCATTTATATACACCTTCTTCCCTCATTGGATAACCAAGGACCTGATTCAACAATTGTCGAGAAACCTGAGCTCGATAGGGTACCTGGATACATAGTGGATCGATGAAAAGGGAATGTTTTGGAGGGCGAGAATCAAAGATCTTGGATCATTTCAAGGTGAGGATGACTGATCTGGTGTTTAATCTTCAATAATGTGATGATTGGAGACATGGTGACATACAGAACAAATGGTGGTTCACTAAATCTTCACCAAATCCTTTTTATGTATAATGATGGAAAACAAGAATGATATTTGGAAAAAATAGAATATTTTTTATTGATTTCCAGAGATATCAATGGAGGTTGGAGTAGATTTGAAGAAGTATATGATAACTATTATTTATGGAAAATTTATGACTACAGAGTATGTAAAATGAAGAACACACAACATGTACCTCCTTCCAATGGTGGAACTAGGGTTTTGGAAACCCATAAGAATGTAATGACATGTACTTCCCTTGACACGTTGTGTACCACCTTTCCATGATAGTGAGTTGTGTGATGGATCACACTGATGGTCACATAACATGTGAAAAGTACACTAACATTGATTGAGTACAAGATTATTATCCCGTGTGAATCCACACACCATGTACCATAGTACATGGACATGGGGTCTGAGTATACAGACACTTCCAGTAAATACAAGGCCCAGGTCCCGGTTATCCTGAACATGACATGTAGTTCACCTACATGGCATATACCTCAACACGAACCAGGTGACATATACTAGAAAAGGACATGGGTAGGTGATAAAGTGGTACCAAACACCATGCAGGTCCCAAGACATGTTGTGTTCCTCTTGATATCCTTTCAGGTGTTTTCAAACATATGTATCTTCTTTGTTAGAACTTGTATTTTGGACCATGAGTAGCCTATCCTGAGTGTTTTTTCTTGTAGAATGTGATGGTGCTCATAGTATTTGATTTCGAGATATGATGTGGAATTTACCTATAATGGTTATTGATTAGGCAATGCTCAGTGATTTTAGTGATCCACAGTGATCACCATAGAACTTTTTAGGCGGAACCCTCCAATGGAGCTGAGTAGTGGTGTTTTCCAATGATCTTTATGTTTTAACCTCTACCAGAGATAAGTAATAGAGTTATTAGAAATCCTAGGTGTTTTCTTCTATCAGGTATGGATAGTGGAGTTCTCCAATGACCTCCTTCCATGCATTACCATCTAGAAAGGCTGGGTAGTGGAGTTCCCTCAGGGATCTTCTAGCCCACCAGAAGGGGTGGGCAGTGAAGTTTCCCGATGAAATTACTAGAGTGTTACCCTCCAAAGAGGCTAGTAAGTAGAGTTCATCAATGACTATCAGAGTATGTCCCTCATTTAATTCTAGGTCATTGGATCCATAACTAGAGATTGTGCCCCCTCGACTGTGTGGTAATGTGAAAATATGTGGTTTGATGTAGCGTTGGACTCATGAGGAAGAGGAACTCTTTCCTCACAGAGACACCTTTTTATGTCACAAATTAAAACTGTGTGGGAGCTTCAGTGCCTAAAAAAGAAACTTGTGTAGTGATTTATTTCCATATAATTGTGTGTGTGGGGAAGATGAGTGGGATAATGGGCTTTGTTGATGGATTTTTGTAACTATTGGCTAGTATTCTTCTTTGGCTGAGTTGTGAGATGGTGATCCCCTTAATCTGTCATTTGGGATTATTTTACTGATCATATATATATATATATATATATTATTTCTTTTGGATTCACACCTTGAATTTGGATACTCTTATACCAGTACAAGAAAAGATGCGTAGGGTATGACACATTATTTCTGTGTTTATCTTTTCATGGTTGTTTGAGTTTACTCTCCTTCTATAGGTGGTGAAGGATTTATGGGTAGTTCATCTACTCACCGTGTTTATCCTCTTGTGCTTTTATGAGATTTATTTCACTATCTTATTGGTTTGAGCTATACTCTTTAATTATACGTTGTTTAGTCTATTATTTTCCACTTTAGTTTTATCTCTTATTTCTCCCCTTTACCCTTTCGGGGCATTCTAATGGTTATTTATATACCCACCCATGCATTGGATTTTCCCACACATTTCATATCTTTTGCAGATGACAAAAAGGTCAACCATTACATTAGAGAATCTTAGAGTTACTGAGTTCTTGGACCATCTATGGTGGTCATAGCTTGGGAGTAATGAGGTGGGATCTCCCAGTTGTTTACTCTTTTCTAGTTTTGTCTATTTGGGACATATTTCTAGTTGGAAATTTATTTATCCCCATCAATTTTCTGTGTACACTAACATACCTTTGTACTGTCTAGAGGTTCATGCATTATTGTTTTACTTTATAGTAGTGTTGTGTCCTTTCTTCATTCATTATGCACTTTTACATTAAGTTGGATGTGTGTGCGTGTACATGTTCTGAGTTAAATTCCTCCCCATGTTACATGGGCCTTCGACGCTTGTCACAACCCCTAGCCAATGGATGTGGTTTTGGGGTAGCTATAGCCCGAGCCCCGACATGGGTTGGGTCGTGACATAAACCCAACTAGAATATTTTCCAATTTTAGTGGCAAGGTCATCAGCCTAATCTATTTCCCAAAAAAATCATTCAAGCTCATACATAGAGCTCTAGAGGCTTGAGGCCACTGTATCTTCACGTCCATTATGTATCACCCAACACATTTAATTTATAACCATTTAGGTACATTTTTTACATGGAAGATAATCACAGTCAAGACCATGAACAGTAATGATCGAGGTATCAGGCTAGAGTTCAAGGGGCCATTGTGACCCAAAGAAAATCTTTTCATTTTTCATAAATTTAATGAAATAAATCAAAAAATCAATGTCATCCACAAAAAATTAAAATTACTAAATATCATTTTCACATATCAAAATTTATAAACCATAGATATATTTTTAGGGACAACATAAATCAATCAATGTAATTCCCCTTAAGTAATATCAAACATGACTCACCTAAGCTCATCCATAAATAATTACTATCTCCATGGTCACTATCTCAAGCCATGAAACCTGAAAAAAATCATTTATAATAATTTATAATTTATTTTTCAATTTAATTCAAAAGGCATAATATCATATAACTCACTAGACATCTTGAAAATACCAAAATCATAATAAAATGGGTGTGGTCCACTCCTGAAACACACTTGCACTTATTTCACACAAAATCTATAAATCATACACCTAAAATGATTTTTAATTAAATCCAATGTCACTAAAATACATATATAAATAAAGGTAGTGAAATTACATTAATAAAATAGTGAGAAATGGCATGAATCCATCCTTTTAATATGTACATTGTCCATGTTGATAAAAAAACTCCACCATATTCACTTTATTTCACCATTATCTAGTGGAATCCACACAAAACCATATCCTAGATATATCCAAATTAGTTCCTATAATGTTCAATAGTAATAGAGTAAAATGGAGGAAGATAATCATCTCAAATCACTAAGTAATTACACAAGTAAATAATAATAGAGTAAAATTGAGGAAGGGATTCATCTCAAATCACTATGTAATCCAACAAAAATCATCCCACACTAATAGAATTAAGGGGGTAGATATGAGAGCTAACCTAGAGCTTAGACTCAGTTGGTCATGGGAGGGAGGAGAAATATGAGGGAGAAATTATTATGTTTTAATGAGGTAAAAATTCTAAATTTACCATTTTATTAATATATTTGGGTATCCACATTATTTGGTCTTGTGGTATAACACACCGTGTTCCAAACATGTATCTCACAATGAAATAGAAATTTAACTCAAAATGTTATTCTTGAATAATTTACTAACCCATGTGTTAACTGTGTAGTCCCCCAATACATCAAGGTTAAGCACTAAAAATATTTATTCATATGTTTTTCCAAATCTTTCACCCACCATGTGCAAGATAACCTAAATTTAAAGTTACTTCCCAGATTCTACTAGAACCGACACAGCTTTCTCGAATCATGAACACTAACTCTGCCCTAGTGGGGTAATCCCAAAAAATTAAAAATATAAATATAAAACTACCAAAATTCAAAATAACCCATTACTATAAATATTTAAACCTCTATACACATCAAAAAATATCTCCTGAATATTTTATAATCCACATAATTCAAATCCAAGTCCCAATTCCCAAAATATCCCCTATTCCAAAGCAAAAAATTTATGTTTATCTGTAATTTCACAACTCATAATGATATAGGTAATTACAAAATCCACATCGTAACACTTATCATCCCGGAGAATCACCCAAAATAATCACCTAACTTCTAATCCATCGATCTAAATCTAGTGTTTCTCCACATTTCCATTTAAAAATAAATTGGATGAGTCTCCGTTATACATGAAAAAATCATTATTACACAATCTTATCCTCAAAACCCCTATTTGATCTTCAAAAACACATCCTTCATATCTAGTAATATGTATCTCAATAAGTTTCCACCATAAATAATATAACTATTGTCCAAAAAATCAATCACTCCTCCCATGGATAACTTTTCATGAAAATTCTTGGTTACTTCCATAAATGATTCACCACATCAACCAATCATGTTTCCTAAATTCCAAAAGGAATCACGATACCATCCTCACACCCACACCGATGTCCAAACCCTAAACTTATTATTATTACATGATTACTTCCTCCACTACCCACACTTTCTATCATACATTCTCTATGGTAATTGGTGTACCATCTATCCGACTTACTCTCATATAATATCAATTCGAGGAAAAGATGGATTCCAACACATTGAATTTTTCATACTTCTAATAAGAATCTCCAAAAATAAAAATTCACAACTAATTTCATATAAACCCTAAATTTGGTATTTTGTATAGAATTAGATCAAACTATATCCACCATTTCTCAGAAATATTAATGTCATATCATCCATCCAATAACTAGTCATACTACATCCATGACCCTTATTATTTGAGATTCATCCAGACCAATTGATATGATGAAACCCACTATAAGATTATCCTAATCATTACTCCATTGATTAAAAAAATATAATCTCCACCACCCATTTAATTTCCATTACAGAACATAATTACTAGATTTGTCCATTCCACTCATACTTAAGTACCACAAAAACACAAGTCACCACCCTTCTCTGGATCACATGGAACATCATTTTCATTGTTTATCCAAAATCTCTAAAATGAAGCTTATACACTTTAATAAACAATGGTGTTCTACCAACCATGTGGATTCCCTTGTATATCTCCACAAGAATTACCTCCATAGGTTTCATTATCACAAACTTGTTTCTCCTCTCAAGCCATTATCACCCATCCCAACAACCCATGTCAAGGAACATTCTTATATTGATTGTGTTAGTATACTCAAATCTATATCAGATTTCAAAACTCACCATAAGGGACACTTCCAAATATTATCAAAAACCTCGAACCAACATGCTTGCAAGTGTATCTCTTATCCCATCATTTATTTGATTCCAATTGACTAAATGGTCACACTACAGCCCTAATCACATGACAAGTGTGATTTCATTCTAACTCACATGAAATCTCCAAGATTCTATTTTTGTTTGTAAGAAACTAATTGTAATTAATCACCATAAAATCACCATACAATCACCAAACCACTCGAATTCAACTATTAATCGGAAATTATAATAAGAACAACAATTTACCCTCACACCAATCCATACTTAAACATGCACCACACATAACCAACACATTCTTTATCTCATGCTTTGATACCTTACAAAAAAACATTCCAAACCCACTCTCTTGTTTTTTATGTAAGTTAAATCTCTATAAACCCTCTAACAGATTCATACCCATAATATAAATTGATATCATCCAAAATCAATAGGTTTATAGTATAATATAACCTAATTTCACAATCTGAATCACACTCCCATGAGTCACATATAATCACACCTAGGCCCACATTACTAACACACAAATCAGGATCCACTTCATGTCAAATTAATCTATATGAAATTACCTTGATGTTTCCTTTCCAACAATATTATGACATATCACTCATGTTAAGGATAACAATATTGTCACCAACCATATTGGAATCATTCCTTTACTAAGATAATGTACCCATGCCCTATAACGCCCCAACAATAGTTCCCCAAAGTTAGTGAATTATTATATAACATTGGCATGATCAAAAGAGATAAATTCTTGAAATATATATTAGTTTAGTAGCCTTGGAAGTACTAGATAAATATATATGTTTTATATTACATCATGAAAAAAATTGTTTCCCCTTTGAATTCACTATTATCCTTTGGCCTATCATTATAAGTTAATCATAATATACTTCTTCACATACTAAGAAAAAGAAAACATACAAAATTGGTGAGCTCAGATGCATAGTAAGGATAACAATATAGTGAAAACTATCATAAATAAGCATAAACATTTATGGAAATATATCAGACTAAAACACAATCCTTTTTAACATAAACTTCATCATAATATGGAAATGATAAATCCAATAATTCCATTTACATATTCACATGCATATTTGACTAGTCTAATAATCACATGTAATATCAGTAACTAATTTCATAATGATGGAATGCCTAATGCCAGACATCATAACCACATATTCAAGGCATCATGCCAAGACTGAAAATAAGATTTGTTTCAAGGACATTTCTCAAGACACAAGTTTGTATCATGAGACCTACCGAAGCATAGAAGAGCTAAAACAAGCTCCACCCATCTCTTACTAAGTCCAATGCATTCCTAATATGAAAAGGAATAATCTTTATCTAAATAGTCATATTAAAATTTGCAAACAAAATGTCAATACTTTTACCACAAACCATGAATGGTATAAAAATATAACATCCACAGTCAAACATAACTCATTCAATAAAATATGAAAGATTTTATTTTAAAAAATCAACCTCAATCAAGAATAAAATAAAATTAAGGGTATTTACATAGAAGAAAATAATTAGTAAAACTATTTGGGAGAAATGTCCCCTTTTTCATGAAAACATTTTAAGGTCGTACTATTTATCAAAGAAGTCATTTAGAAGAGATTTTTTGAACCAACGTGTCCCATAACACTTTGAAAATTTGAAATTAATTTTAATTATAAAACATTATCTTCTATATAAATAAATCCATAATTCCATTTTTAAATCATGGACATTGATGAGAAAGATTTATAAGAATAAATCTTCAAAACATTTAAAATGATATTTTAGTTACAGTTCCTATCCCAATGAAAGACACTTGAATAAAAATAATCGAGGTAATAAAAACCTTATAATATCATGAGAATAAAGGGATTCATGATATACTATGTCAGTGTATATTATATAAACTGTAAAAAAGTGAATTGGTGCATAACAACAATGAAGTATCAATGGAATATAAATTGAGATGAAATCCATTATAAAGACTGTATCTTTTGGATTAGGATAAATAAATGACATAATTATATGTGGAAAATATAAATACACTCAATATTATTGGATATTAAGGGTAAATCAATTAGTGTATATTCACAAATATTCTTGTAAAAACAACACCAATGGCTTGGATGTTTAACTCAATGAATGGAAATTGAGTTAAGATTACTCTTATCATATTCATATCGATGAATTGAGAATTTATTAATAGAGTGATTACTTGTATCAAAATTATATACACACAAATGGGAGTGGAAATTACTACATAAATAAATAAATATTGATTTCATACATAATATTGGAGTAAAATAATCAATGAAGTTTGCGTAAAACCCAATGAGTGGGAATTGAAATTAGAAATTCCCTTACTGATTTGGTTACTTACGAAACATAAACCCGATGAAAGAAGGATCATACAATAATGTTTTAAATAATCAAAAATTAATTTATATTACACAATTAATACAATCATCTGTATTACATACACCACAGAAAAGGAAATAGTGGCAAATATAGCATGAATCTCACGGGAATAAAAAGTGAGATGAAAACCCCTTACATTATACTTTTCTTTAATAGAGGGTAGGTTAACCTCATGTATAATGGTGAAATAATTGTTATTAAACTATAAAATAACCACATAAATAAATATTATATCATATATGATCTTATAATACCACTTTGTTAATGATATTTCAATAGTATCAATGTTTTAGGTGTTAACTGATTCGTTTTCCTTTATTTTTTTTGTTACATAAGTATGGTTTTTTATGGATATGATGTATTTGATTCATATCAATAATGATATTAAGTTCTTGAAAATTATTTTTAATCATCAAATAAAAATTATTTGTTAATGGTTACAATTGGGAATGAAATCGAATCGCACCGAGGAGACGGTAAGCCGTACATACGCATGAGTGACAATATCATTCTATTAGTGGTGAAATAGTGTAAAATTGGATGATATATTATTTATAAAGAATAATTAACATGTTATATTTATTATTTAAATCATTTATACTCATTAATATACCCATCCAAATAATGAAGTGTTGAATAACAAACTACACCATGATGTGGAGATGGTAAGCTGTACGTACGCACATATGGTGACTTTGTCATTCATAGGATGGACAGATTAATGAATATAGTTGTACCATATTTATAATAACAACATATTTTGTGTATGGTACTAGATTTAGTATTTTGGTATGAAAAATTTAATGAAATAGTAATAGAAATATGAAAAGAACTTTGAAAGAGGTGATGAAATTATTACATCTTCTTCGGGTGCTTCATTTTAGTTTGATCAAAACGGCTCCATAGGTTGCCTTTATAATCCAATTAAGTAATCTAGGTTCAAGTGAAGGTATTTGGGAATATATTTTAGCTGGGGTTGGCTGAGACAAATGTATTTTTAGGTGTTATTTAGAGAGAAGGATAAGTACCCTTTAATAAGGGAGGTGATGGTCACTTTAAAACAAGTTTGAAATATTATTTTAATATAAAATCATTTTCCATTTATAATGGATCTAAATAGATTTATTTACTAGATAAGGTGTGTATGGTTAGAAATATTCTCAACCAATAGGTTTTAGAAAAGTTTAGGTCACCATATTAACCTTATCGTTTAGATTTAATTCTTAATTAAATAGTTTTACTTTTACCATGTCTTCTTTTATTTTTGTATTACATTTTAAATAAATATACTATAAAATTCCAAGAGAACCTAAAGTGGTTAATTAATGACATATATATCATTATAAAAGTCTTTTAGATGAACCTTAAATTTTTAGGAATATTATAACTTTTAATAATGTTGTATTTGTTTCAAAAACTCATTTATGTCAATTTTGACACTATTTAGTATTTGGTTTTTGTGAAGGTCAATAAAAAATTATTACTTTAAAACTATTACATTAAATCGACCCTAAAATTTCATATTAACTTATATAATTATTCTAATGCATAAAAAGTCTCAATTTACATTTATTTTGATATTTATAATACCAATTATTTTAATATTTCATTAATTAGGTAATTACTGCATCGTCATTGTTTCATAAATAAATTTAATTATGTAATGTCTAAAAATTATAAATAAATTACAATGATGTAAACAAAAAATATTTCTAATGAATATTTATAGTCTAATTTATCATATTTATAAACCTATATTAAGAATAGTTCAGTTATTAACCATTGAATTTAATGCTTTTAACTCTTCTTTAAATAAAATAATAATAAATTTCCTAATCTAATTCAAGTGGATAAAAAAGATAATATTTTATTCCAAAGGTTTATTTTGATCTAAATACACTTATCCAATAGAATTAAGACACGTGTTAGGGTAATTATAATATCACTTTTATCTTTAATCATCCTATTTTCTTTTAACCGTGGTAAACAAAATTCAAAAGTTACTATTCACAAAAAATTATTTTCATCCAATTGAACAAAATATTACATAATTATGTCAAATGTTTCTATTGGATTTTTGAAATTCAATTCACAGAAGCGGTAAAATTATGTTTTATGCAAATTTGCAAATGTGCCGAGAAGGTGAGTAAAATATAGTAAAAAGTTTAATAAAATTTTATATATCTAATCTTATTGTGAAATGACATAAATGAATTAAATTGGGATAATATAGGAATTATTTATATATTTTTACTTTAAAAAAATTTAAATTGAAAATAATTATTTAAATAAAATATTGGCTTTAAAAAATAATGCAATGTTTTTCACTATTCATCAAAAATTGAAAGTTTTTAGAAAAATACCAAAAAATCACCCAAAGTTAATTTTGATATTTCAAATTAAAAAATGATGTCTATTTTACCAAATTCAAAACATATATTTTTTATTAATTAATGTAAAAAAATATTCCCATTGTCAAAACCAGAAAGCAGGTTTTTTAGAAGTAAAAACTATCAAAAGATTGATATGTTTTTATGTCGAATTTAAATGTAAAATTAATTCCAATGACAAACATTAGATTAAATGAAAAATATATAATATAATTATACTTTAAAAACATTCAAATGTATAATATAACACTATAAATTTTATTGATTGTTTTTTTTAAATTTAGCATTTTTTCACTATTCATCAAAATATGAAAGTTTTCAGAAAAGAACCAAAAATTTATGAAAACTAAATTTTTATGTCCTAAATATAAAGAAGAAGTTTATTTTGTCAAATTGAATATATAGAAGTGTTAAATATTGGATTTAAAAAAGGTTCTCCATTAAAAGGAGGTAAAATTTCATTTTCTAAAAATACTTCTTTTATCTGAAAAAATGAATTTATTCTTATATTATGTCTAAGAAACACATAATAAGGATGTTAAAATTTTTATGGAGTATATAAAATTCAAAATTAATTTAATACTATGCATAACTGTTTTTTGAATGACTAGTTTGGTAATTTGTGGTGCGCTCGAACTCGGTGTTGCATGTAGAGAAATCTATTTAATTAATTTAAATAAAATAACTTACTATGAGATCTTATGGAGTTAACTTATTCCCCCTTTTGGAAATTTTGTCCTCACAATTTTAAAATTGGGTTTGTGAACTTCATTGAAAGTCTCACATAGGAAAAAGAGTAAATAAAACTATCACTTTAAAAGAAAGAATGAGAAGTACAAAGGTCACCCAAGATAACCCATACTAGGATTCCATATAGGTAAACATGGATATAGAAGATAAACTACGCGTCATGATCTGATGGAGAGTTATAGAAAACCTGATCAAGAGAAAGTAAACAATAAGAAAACCACAAAACTTGTGATGGGTTAAACAGTCATTAGTTTCCCAGTAGGAAAAGTAAACGGAAAAACGTTCTTTATTTTAAGTTCCATTAAATAAAGTTGAGGAATTTATTTATGAGATTAACTAATAATATAAAGGTATATACTTACTTTTAAATTAGAGTTTCATCCTTTAATAAATTTCTACCACTAACTCATCTTTTCTCCAAACTTTGAGTATTCAAGCTAACTTGGTCACACCTGAAGCACTAAAATCAAATTCTTGAGAATCACATAATCAACAAAGGATAATATATTTATTTCCCTTGTCTTTAAATATTAACCAAAACCAAATGGTTAGTATAAGATCAGATGATCCCCAAAATCAATAATTCTTTATATAAAGTAATATTAATCTTAATTTCCAAAATTAAACAAACAATACTCAAAGTTCAATAAAGATTGTTCAATAAACAATTTTCCTTAAAACCCTTTAATATAATCAAAACTAAGATTGAAACACAAAACTCATAAGAATTTAATCACACGGTCTTTCATAGAAAATCTTAACATTTATCTCCAAATAACATCAACTACTCTTAAAGTCTCATACAGAAGTGTAACTAACCAAATCACATATTCTCTATGATAGGTTAATCATTTCCATTAATAACCTAAATCTCTATAAAAAACATATATTCTTCCAAAATAAAAAAATCCACCATTACTCCTCAAATTAAATCCCATAGTATTCTATTTTGTTTAGGATTATATTGTTCCCAATAGAGTGAACGTCTTCCAAAATAACATTTATCACTTAATCACCAAATCACTTTCTTATACTAAGGATATCCATTTGATAAAACATAAGATCATAAATCAACATATTATCGATCAATAAAATCATTTAACTAGAAATAATTTTTCAAACTAACCCGGGACTTCACATAGTCCAGTGGTAGGTGATAAATCCTAGTCACACTTTGGTTGTCGGTTCGATTCCCACAACTTTGTCTGACATGATAGTTTGTGACACGGTCTGCGTGTTGTCCTTTTTCAAAAAAATCTTTTATAAAATTCCCAAAATTATATAAATTCCTCAAAATAACCATAACATAATTTAACCATAAATGTTATCTCATATCTCACATTTTCATCCCAAAAATTAATAACCTTTAATTTCCACAAATTTCATAATCATATAAACCCAAATGGTTATTTATAATAATATCCACACAATAATGTATAATTCTTGCACAAATATCATATTCACAAAACAAACTACAGGGATACTCATACAAGAGAAAAGTATTCTAAAGTAATCCCATCATCAAAGATCATTAATAATTTTAAACATTTCTTCATCCATTTATTTCTACATAGGTTCTTCCTTGACCTAGTTGTTATCCTACATAATAGGGGATTGACTTGGGTAATGCCCAGGTCCCCTGTATTTATATAAAATTACTGTAAATGGATTCTTAGGATCATTTTTTATTTTCTTCTATAGTACTCATTATTTTCCCTCAGCAATTATTTACTTTATATCCTTCTTTCCCACACATAAATCATTTATTTGTTCTATTGAGACACTATACTGGGTGTCTCCTTCCACATTTTTATCATGATGGAAATTAAGCTTTATTTTTTCTATGGTCTCCACTGCTAGATCTCTTATCATTCTCTGCCTTTCTCTTATTAGTTGAGTTTGGTAGTTGTTTAATGTATATATTGTTGATCATATTTTTGGAAACCTAATTCGACATGAAAACGATATCCTTTACACCTATCAACATTCCATTTATTTTCTCACATCCACCATCATGCCAAACTTGAAAATTTAGTTCAATGTTACTACAAATTCCTTGGGATCCAGCCATTGACTAAAACAAGAATGTAAAGTGTGAATGAAAATAGTCATAAAATCATTTAGAGAATATCATGAAAACTTATTTTCAATATAAAACACCTTAGGATTTACCACAGTTATTTATTCTCATATTATTTTAAAATCATTCAAATAGATTTGTAAATGAAATGTGAATTATATTAATAATATCCTCTGGGAGTGTCATAACCAAGAGTGCAGTAAGACCTGTTATTGTGTACCACTTCCCGTTTGAGTCTAGACCGAAGCTGTATTTTCATGTTTTACCCCTAGGTACATCTATTACAAAGACACCTCTACCTGCTATTATCTAAACAGTGATGTATTTCTTGGAAACCCGACATAATATTTACATTACTAAAATTTTTAGATGTTATTCTGTACTAATTCTCAAAGTCTATATTAGGGTAGTGTTTTCTAATCAGATTTTTTCTAAATCTAGCTTCCACAGTTTGTACTAAACTTACTCTGATACTAACTGTAATTCCCCAACCCTAGTTACCTAGAGTCAGTGTATTATTACATAACATTTTCATGATCACAAGATAGCAAGTCTCGAAATACTGATTAGTTTAGTATCCTTGGAAGTACTAGATTAATACATAATTTTTACATTACATCATGAAATAATGAAAAAAACATTATGCCCCATTTGAACACACTCATATACTTTGGCTTATCCCTGCAGGTTAATCATAATATACTTCTTCACATCTTGGGAAAAAGAAAACATAAGAAAGGGGTGACATCAAATGCTCATTAGGGTTAACTATATAGTAGAAACAATCATAAATAAGCATAAACATTTAAGGAAATATATAAGACTAAAAAACAGGTCTTTTAAACTTAAAATTCAGCATAATATGGAAATTATAAATCAAATAATGCCATTACATATTCACATGGATATTCTACTAGTCAAATAATCACATATAATATCAATAGCTAATTTCAGAATAATGGAATGCATAATGTCGAACATCATAAACACATAATCAAGGCCTCATGCCAAGAATAAAATACGATTTTCTCAAGGCCTTTTTCGAAGACACTAGTTTGTCTCATGAGACCAATCGATGCATTGAGGATCTATAGTGTGCTCCACCCGTAACATACCAAGTCCAAGGAATTCATCATATGAAAATGGATAAACATAATCTAAACATTCATATTAAAACTATCATATGAAATGTCAATACTTTAACCACAAACCATGAATGTTATAAAAATAGCACATCCACAGTCAAACATAACTCATTAAATATAATATAGAAGATTTTATTATAATAAATCAACCTCAATGAAGAATAAAATACAATTAAGTATATTAACATAGATGAAAATAATTAGTCAAACTATTTTGGAGAAATATCCCCTTTTTTCTAGAAAACATTTAAAAGTTGAACTATTTATCAAAGAAGTCATTTAAAAGATATTTTTTAATCAAAGTGTCCCATATAACGTTGAAATATTGAAATAATTTTTAATTATAAAACATCAATATATATATATAAATAAATCCATAAAACCATTTCTAAAACATGGACTTCAATGAGAAAGATTTAGAAGAATAAATCTTTAAAACATTTAACACGATATTTTAGTAAGAGTTCATAACCAAATGAGAGATTCTTGAATACAAATAATTGAGGTAATTAAAACCTTATAATATCATTAAAATAAAGGGATTTAAGATATACTTTGTCAAAGTATAGTATATACACCGTATAAAAGTTTATTGGTGCATAACAACAAAGAAGTCTCAATGGAATGTAAATTGAGATGAAATCCCTTATAAAGATTTTACCCTTAGGTTATGGAAAATCAATGACATAATTATGTGTGAAAAATATAAATACACTCAATATTATTGGATATTAATTTTAAATAAATCATAGTATATTAACACATATTCTTGTAAAAACAACCCCACTGACTTGAATGTTTAACTCAATGAATAGAAATTTGAGTTAAGATTACTCTTATAAAGTTCATATTGATGACTTGAGAATTTATAAATAGAGTGATTATGTGCATCAACATTATATCCACAAAAATGGGAGTGAATATTAATACATAAATAAATAAATAGTGATTTCACACATAATCTTGGAGTAAAATAATAGATGAATTTTACAAAAAACCCAATGTGTGGGAATTGAAATTTGAAATTACCTTACGATTTCATAACTTATGAAACATACACCCCATGAAATAATTATAATAGAATGATGTTGTAAATAACCATAAATTAATGTGTATTACCCAAATAATACAATCAGGTTCAGTAAATATACTACAAAAATTTAAATAGTGGAAAATATAGCATGAATCTCATGGGAATAAAAAGTGAGATGAAAACCCCTTACCTTGTACTTTTCCTTAGTAGAGAGTAGGTTAAACTCTTGTATAATGGTGAAATAATTGTTATTAAATTATAAAATAACTACATATGTCACATAAATGACATATTTTAAAGTTATTTTTTATTTAATTTACATCCTTGATTTGTTTTGGGGGTTTTCTGTGCATTTTTGAAGGAAATTGTGGGTTCCCAAAATTTGGGCCAACCTGAGAGCCAATTTCTAGTTTTGAAAGTATATTTTGTTTCTTTAATAACTCCTTCGTTTTTAAACCTTTTTCACCCATTAAAATTCCAAAATGACCTTAATTTAACTATTAAAACCACCAATGAAATTATTCCCCCTTAAAAATTAATTAGTATCTTGGATTTGGGTGATCAAATTAGGTATTGGGCCAACCAAAAAGCCCATTTCCAGTTATAAAAGAGTTTTTTAATTCTTTAATAAAATATTCATGTTTTACTCTTTTTTTATGATTACACCTCTCACCTTCTCCCAATGTATCTGGAAACACCCCGGCTTCGTTTTCCCCTCTTTGGAGATCGTATCAGTTGGGATGTAGGGACGAACTTCTCAGGTTGCTAAAATCGTCCAGATTTCTCAAGTACGTAACTATCCTTCTAAGTTCCTTCCCTTTCCTTAAGCTTTGTCTTTTTTTTATTTAATAAAAAATGTACAAAAGATAGGGATTCTTACCTAGGGTTTAATTTTGAGTTTCTTGGTCCAATCCTCTGGTTTTAGGTTTGATCTCACTCCCTTGTGGTGCGGTGGTGGTGCGGTTGAAGTTTCGCACTAGGATTTGCAGTTCTTGACTCTTTTGGTAGGTGATTCCATGTTTATGAAATATTTGTGTCTTAGAATGCTGTATTTATTAATCATTCAGGTTTATCTAATTTTATTATTGCTTCAAAATTTAGTTTTATTGGTGTTTGTTTTGAAAATGAGTTTTTAAATGTAAATTTCATGTGAAATTAGGGGGGGGTTCATGGGAATGTTTTATTGGTTTATTTGGGAATTACCTATTTATACTTAATTGATTTTATTGAACTATAATAGGGATTCCAATAATGTTTTGAATTTTATCCCCTTTGTTTGTTTCTATGAAAATGGGTTTTAATAGTGTTTGTGGAACATGTGAACTTTAAGTCCCATGTTTGTGTAAAAATGGAGGTTTTTTAAAGTTATCATTTCTTGGTTCACAAGGGGATGCCCTAAAAATGATTTTTTGTTTTAATAGAAATGTATTCGTCTTAATTTTCTGTTTTGGTAACTTTATGGTGTGCACATAGTGTGCATGTTTGGTTCTTAAGGAGTTTGGTATATGAAACATTACAGGATTTGGAGGAATTGTTTTATTAAAAATCTAAGTGTCTTTTTGTGTGTTTTAAGTGGTATAAAATGTTATATATACTGTATTATTTTTGTGTGACAAGTAGTGTTGTGTTATATGAAAATAGATTTATGTTTCATGATGAAATTGATTGAGCACCAAAGGGGAATCCCGAGTACCTAGGTGGGGCAGATTTGTACTAGTACAGCTAGTGGACCAGATTGGTTTTGTCCATGTTTCACTTAGAATTTGGATAAAGACAACTCTAAATAAACAATATGGATGGTGATTGGGGACCACTAGATTATGGGTATGTTCCCTACTAGTGGATCGTGCACGAGAACATATTTTTCTATGGTTACTTTACACTGAGGTACGAGGTACATAGGGCCCGAGACAACCTAGTGCCTAGGGGTGTTCCCGATTTTGTTGCTCATTGGATTTGTGGTATTTACCCATATACTAGGGTGTGTATGGAATTAAATTACATTAGATAACATTTTTAGTTTAATGTGTCAAGATTATGAAATTCTCGTATTGAAAACTGTTTTCAATTGAAAGTTGCATTTCCTGGAATTTTAAAACGGTTTCACCTTGTCTATTAAAATTGCTTGTTTTGTTCACATTGTATTGAATTATCTTTGGAATAATTTGGTTCTATCCTATTGGTCTTAGGCTCACACCCTACTTACACCCCTTGGGTGTAATTATACCTTTTTATTCTTGACTCAGTTAAAGGGAAGGCTAAGGGTGATGGCGGTTCAGGGTGTTAGTCCCCATCGCTGGGGCGGAGTTGTGGAGAAGGCTTGCGGGTGATGACCCCCTTGTCGTGTGAAGTCCGTGGGGATGTCTTGCTATTGTCATTATTTGTATTTGGACCACTTTTAGTTTCTTTAAACAAATTTATTCAGTTCAGGTTCTGTTAAGAATTGTTTCTCATGAAAATTTCAAATTCTAATTATTGCTTGTTTTTTTTATTTTTTATGCTTTCATACTCGGGTAAATCGTTCCCAAACCAGATTGTTTGATACCTGGGAACTTGTTCCAGCCCATGGGGATAGAGAATGCCCTTAAGGGCTTTCCATGGTCCCGGATTGGTGCTTTTAATGGTGGTGACCATATCTGGTTCGTTATAAAATGGTATCAGAGGGGTTAAAGTTTTTGGGTTATATTGCTATTTTGGGATGAGTCGGGATAGACAGGAGCTAGGAATATCGAAGTATGGGGTTTTGGTTGTGTGTAGGGTGTCTGGCCTGCACCTCTCATGGAAGACCTTGAGTCACCAGGGGATGTAGGAATTTATGGATTGACTTCACTTCCAGGTGAGACGTGTGGGTTGCAGACCACATGTGGACATCAGCCAAATGTGGAGTAGTTGTTTCTTTTATTACTGGAATGTGTTTAGTTTATTTATATTTGATGTATTTTATTACAATTTTCAGAATTTTTGTATTGAATATTGTTTTCTAACTATTTCATTTTGTAGCAACATGCCTCCCCGGAAATCTCCCACGCGCCCACATGAGGAAGCTGGAGAGAGTTCTCCCACAATGATTGATCAGAGGATCTTGGAGGTTGTGGTTCGGGCTATCCAAGATTTGGGATATGGACCACCTCCTACTCCTATTCCTGTTAGGGTAGAAGAGACAAGTCCTAGAAATGATAAAGCACAAGAGTTTCTGAAAAACAAGCCTTCTACCATCCGAGGTAGCTCAGAACCCCAGGAATCAGAAGAATGGCACAAGAAGATCTAGTGTATGTTTGAGTTCCTGGAAACACCCGAGGAGCTCAGGGTGAAGTGTGCCTCCTTTCTGTTGGAGGGTCCCAGCCGTAAGTGGTGGGAGTCAGTGCTTCAGGCTGGGAAGAATGAGCAGATGCGCTGGGGAGATTTCAAGGTTGTCTTAAATGAACAGTACTGCCCTGAGGTGTTGGCTTATGCTAGGTCTAGAGAGTTCATGGAACTTGTACAGGAAAATCTATTTGTGATAGAGTATGCCAACCATTTCGCTAAGTTGGTTCGGTATGCTCCATAAATTGTCTCTAATGATCAAGCGAAGGCCCAGAGGTTTGAGAAATGCTTGCGACCAGAGATATACTCATAGGTGTTCTTGTTTAAGCTCAGAACCTATGATGAGGTCATTGATCGGGCGTGCATGGTGGTCATTGATAAGAAAGGTAGGGCTGGGTTCTATGGTTCAGTATCAGCAATGGGAAGTAGCAGCTCCACATAGAATAAAAGGAAGCGGGATGATCTTGTGAAGAAAGGAGGTGGCAGTTCAGGCCACTCTTCCAGACAGTTTTCTTCACTGGCTTCTGATGCGATATCGGTCTTGTTCCACCAGTGTGTGAAGCCCAGGAACATCCGACTAGTATCTCCACTTCCTCTGAAGCCTTGTTACTAGTGTGGAGGTATGTGGCATTTGCAGCGTTTCTGTGGTGTTGCACGTCCACTTCCGAGTGGGGCTGGGTCAATGGCTTCAAGAGGTGTGCCATCACAGTCTAAGCCATCAAGGACTGCGGGATCTCAATTTGAATGTTGTGGTGGTAGGGCTGGGTCATCTTCTGGGCAGATCCAGTTTAGGGCACATCCATAGACCAACGATCATCCTCAGGCAGATACTGGACATCTCCATGTAGTGGATCACGCACCAGCAGGATCAGAGGCGGGACCGTCAATAGTTCGAGGTACCGTTCTGATCACATATTCTATAGAGACTGCTATTTTTAATACTTTTTCCTCTGTTTTATTCATTTCGGCCCATTTTGTGGACATTATGAATTTTCCAACTTATTTGATGTCTTTCGCAATGGAGTTGGTGACACCGCTAGGAAAGAAGAAGGAGCAGGGTCTCAGGTGCCCATCGTGTGCTCTTTCTGTGTCAGGGGTTGAGATTAAGTGGGACCTCTTGGTCTTAGATATGGACTATTTTGATGTCATACTCAGGATGTATTGGCTAGTACACTTCAAGGCACACATCGATTGCTACAGACGTCGTGTGAGTTTCACAGCACCGGATGGGAGTCGTCAGGTTTTTCATGGAGAATGGGATCCTCGGCCAGGTCGCACAGGGCCTCCACTCCTAGAGTTGGGAATTTTTATCTTCCATTTATCTTAACTCGTGATAGAGGATGGTATTTCCCTTGAAGGTTCACTACCTCATGTAGTGAACGAGTTTCCGAAGGTATTCCCAGATGATTTTTCGGGTTTTCCCCCGGAGCGGGATGTGGAGTTTTTGATTGATCTGGCGCTGAGAACACATCCAATAACTCTTCAATCTTATCACATATCCCACACCGAGCTGAGGAAATTAAAGATACAGCTAGACGACTTAGAATCCAAAGGATTCATTCGCCCGAGCGTCTCTCCTTGGGCCGTTCCTGTCTTGTTCGCGAAAAAGGCTGATGGATCCCTTCAGTTTTGCATTGACTACTAGAAGCTGAATAAAGTAAAAATTAAGAATAAATACCCCTTTCCCATAATAGATGATTTTTTCAATCAGTTGAAGGGGGAAAAGTGGTTCTAAAATATAGACCTGCGTTCGGGGTATCATCAACTTCGGGTGAAAGAGTCAGATATCCCAAAGACAGCCTTTCGAAGCAGGTACATCCACTTTGAGTATTTGGTCATGACCTTCTGATTGACCAATGCTCTAGAGGTCTTTATTGTACTCATGAATAGGGTGTTTCATCAGTATCTCGATTCCTTTGTTTTGGTGTTTGTGGATGACATTCTGGTATACTATAGCTCTGAGAAGGAACACAGACATCACTTGAGGATCGTTTTGGGTACATTACGGGATCACTGCCTCTATGCAATGTTGTCAAAGTTCACTTTCTGGATTAGGGAGGTGATATTTCCAGGGCATGTGATCTCAGATCACAGAGTTTCAGTGGAACCTGAGAAAATTAGATCGGTCATGTCATGGGAGAAACCGAAGAATGTCTTCGAGATCAAGAGTTTTCTTGGCTTGGCTGGTTATTACAGGCGATTCGTTTGGGATTTCTCTTGGCTAGCTTCACCGATGACTGCCCTCACCCGAAAAGGGGTGAAGTTTGTATGGGGTCCAGAATGACCAGCTTTGTTCGAGGAGTTAAAGAGGCGATTGACTACCGCCCCCGTGCTGATTTTTCCAGAGGCTGGAAAGGGATATGTGGTCTATTGTGATGCTTCAGGTACGAGTCTTGGGTGTGTGATTATGCAGGATGATCATATGGTCACGTATGGATTTTTCCAACCTTGAACACATGAAAAGAACTACCCAACCCATGACTTGGAGTTTGCAGCGGTGATGCATGATTTTAAGACATGGCGTCACTACCTCTTTGGGGAGAATTTTGTGGTATACTCTGATCACAAAAGCTTGGCTTATATCTTCTAATAGAAGGACCTCAACTTGAGGCCGCATCCCTAGATCGAGTACTTGATGGGGTTTGAATTTGACATTGTCTATACCCCAGGAAAGGGTAATTTAGTTGCCGACGCCTTGAGCAGAAGGGTTCCAGTTCAGACTTTGAGGAAGTCCAGTGATGAGTGGCATTGATGGGGCTCTTTTCTCAGATGCATGTGGAGACCAGGGAACACAGTGGAGGGGAATTATTGGCGAGCATCCAGTTGACTCCTTCTCTATTGGAGTTGATTCTGCAGGAACAACCCAGTGATGATATTTGTCAGCGGTCAAAGTAGTTTCTTCATGGTGGGGATACATCCTCTGATTGGTCGTCATCTCCCAAGGTCATTTTGTGCTTCAAGAGCCGTTCAATAGTTCCATTATCTCTACAGAAGGTGGTGATGCAGGATAGCCACCGGTCTCAGTGGGTTGTCTATATGGGTGACACTAAGATGTATTATGATGTCCTTCATCAGTTTTTGTGGCTTGGTATGAGACGGGACATAGCGAACATTGTTTTGAGATGCTACACATGCCAGTAGGTGAAAGCAGAGCACCAAAGGCCTTTCGGTTTGCTCCAACCACTATCCATTCCTTCCTGGAAGTGGGATGAAGTCACCATGGACTTCATTGTTGGCTTACCTCATACACCTTGGGATAAGAATTCCATTTGGGTGGTGATTGATCATCTGACCAAATAATCCCACTTCATTCTGATAAAAGATACAACTAAAGTGGATGAGTTGGGCCATTTGTATCTTCAAGAAGTGGTGAGACTCCATGGAGTACCATTAGTAGTTATCTCAGATAGATACCCCCACTTCACTTCTCGATTTTGGGAAGGCCTTCAGAAGGCCTTGGGGTCTCAGATTAAGATGAGCACAACATACCACCCTCAGACGGATGGTCCGATAGAGCGGGCAAATCAGATTTTGGAGGACATGCTTCATGCATGTGTCCTGGAATTTGGATGTTCTTGGGATAGCCATTTGGTATTGGTTGATTTTTCATATAATAACAGTTACCAATCCTATATTCGAATGGCCCCTTTTGAGGTGCTCTATGTTCGGCCAGGTCGGTCCCCCCTATGTTGGGATGAGGTAGGAGAGACTTCACTATTGGGGCCGAGCCTTGTGCAGGATACTTATGAGAAGGTCAAGTTGATCAGGCATTGCTTATTAACAGCTCAGAGTCTTCGTAAATCTTATGCTGACTAGAGGCGTCGAGACCTATAGTTTTGTGTGGGTGACAAGGTATTCTTGAAAGTAGCCCCTCGTCTGGGCCATCGTCGATTGGGGAAACAAGGTAAGATGATGTCGCGGTATGTCGGGCCCTTTGAGATCACTGAGCATATTGGAAAGGTGGAATATAGGATGGTCTTACATTCTCATTTGACGTCCATCCATGATTTCATCCAAGTCTCTTAGTTGAAGAAATACAACCCGGATCCATCCCATGTGTAGGGTTGGGAACAACTGGAGATAGAGCCTGACTTGTCAGTTGTTGAGAGGCCGGTGAAAATAGTGGACTCCCAAGAGATGATACTTCAAGGGAAGTCTATTTCATTAGTTCGGGTTCTATGGCAGCATGAGAATGATACACATGATACATGGGAGCAAAAGTCATGGGTTGAGGTAGAGTACCCGTTATTTTTTTCCAATCAAGCTTCATGTTAACTTTTCGGGGCGGAAATTCCTTCATGGTGGGGAGAATTGTCAAATACATGACATATTTTAAAGGTATTTTTCATTTAATTTACATACTTGATTTATTTTGGGGGTTTTCCATGCATTTCTGAAAGAAATGATGGGTTCCCAAAATTTGGGCCAACCTGAGAGCCCATTTCCAGTTTTGAATATATATTTTGTTTCTTTAATAACTCCTTCGTTTTTAACCTTTTTCACCCATTAAACTTTAAAAATTACCTTAATTTAACTATTAAAACCACCAAATAAATTTTTCCCCCTTAAAAATTCATTAGCTTCTTTGATTTGGTTGACCAAATTAGATATTGGGCCAACCCAAAAGCCCATTTCTAGTTTTATATGTTTTTTTAATTCTTTCATAAAATTTTCATTTTTTTACTCTTTTTCAGTGATTCCACCTCTCACCTACTCCCATGGTACCTGGATGCACCCCCAGCTTCGTTTTCCCCTCTTTGGAGATCGTATCAGTCGGGAACTAGGGCCGAACCTATCAGGTTTCTAAAACCGTCCAGATTTCTCAAGTAAGTGACTATCCTTTTATGTTCCTTCCCTTTCCTTAATATTTACCTTTTTTTTATTGAATCCCCAAATGTACAGAAGCTAGGGCTTCGTACCTAGGGTTTCATTTTGAGTTTCTTGGTCCAATCCTCTATATTTAGGTTTGATCTCACACCCTTGTGGTGCAGTGGTGGTGCGGTTGAAGTTCCGCAGTATGATTTGCAGTTCTTGACTCTTTTGGTAGGTTATTCCATGTTTATGAAATCTTTGTGTCTTATCATGCTGTATTTATCATAATTTCAGGTTTATCTCATTTTATTATTTCTGAAAAAATTAGTTTTGTTGGTGTTTGTTTTGCAAATGAATTTTTAAATGAAAATTTCATGTGAAATTGGGGGGGGGGGTCATGGGAATGTTTTATTGGTTTATTTGGGAATTTCCAATTAATACTTAATTGATTTTATTGAACTATAATAGGGCTTCCAATAACTTTTTGAGTTTTATCCCTTTGTTTGTTTCTGTGAAAATGGGTTTTAATAGTGTTTGTGGAACATGTGAGCTTTAAGTCCCATGTTTGTGTAAAAATGGAGGTTTTTGAAAGTTATCATTTCTTGGTTCACAAGGGGCTGCCCTAAAAACGATTTTTTGTTTTAATAGAAATTTATTGGTCTGAATTTTCTGTTTTGGTAACTTTTTGGTGTGCACATAGTGTGCAAGTTTGGTTCTTAAGGGGTTTGGTGTGTGAAACATTACTGGATTTGGAGGAATTGTTTTATTAAAAATCCAAGTGTTTTGTTGTATATTTTAAGTGGTATAAAATGTGATAGATACTGTATTATTTTTGTGTGACCAGTATTGTTGTGTTATATGAAAATAGATTTATGTTTCATGATGAAATTTATTGAGCAAAAAAGGGGAATCCTGGGTACCTAGGTGGAGCGGATTTTTACTAGTACGACTAGTGGACCGGATGGGTTTTGTCCCTATTTCACTTAGCATTTGGATAACAACAACTCTAACTAAAGTATGTGGATGGTGATTAGGGACCACTAGGTTATGGGTATGTTCTCTGCCAGTGGATCATGCACAAGAATATATTTTTCTATGGTTACTTTACACCAAGGTACGAGGTACATTGGGCCTGAGACAACCTAGTGCCTAGGGGTGTTCCCGATTTTGTTGCTCATTGGATTTGTAGTATTTACCCATATAATAGGGTGTGTCTGGAAGTACATTAAAGTAGCTGAAATATTTATTTTAATGTGTCAAATTTCTGAAATTCTTGGATTGAAAACTGTTTTCAATTGAAAGTTGCATTTCTTGGAATTTTAAAACTGTATTACCTTGTGTATTAAAATTGCTTGTTTTGTTCACATTGTATTGCATGCTCTTTGGAATCATCTATTGGTATCCTATTGGGCTTAGGATCACACCCTAATTACACCCCTTGGGTGTATTTTTACCTTCTTATGCTTGAATCAGGTAAAGGGAAGGCTAAGGGTGATGGCGGTTCAGGGTGTCAGTCCCCATCGCTGGGGCAGAGTTGTGGAGAAGGCTTGTGGGTGATGACCCCCTTGTCGGGTGGAGTCCATGGGGATGTCTTTCTGTTGTCATTATTTGTATTTGGACCAATTTTAGTATCTTTTAAAAAATTTATCCAGACCTGGTTTTGTTTAGAATTGTTTAGCATGAAAATTTCAGATTCTAATTATTGATTGTTTTTTTATGTTGTATGCTTTCATACTCGGGTAAATCATTCCCAACACAGATCTTTTGATACCCGGGCACTTTTTCTAGACCATGGGGATAGGTAAATCCATTAGGGACTTACTATGGGACAGTTTTGGTGCCATTAATGGTGGTGACCAAATCTGGTTCATGACAACATACATAAATATGATATCATATATGATCTAATATTTCTATGTTAATGATATTTCAGTAGTATCATTGTTTTGGGTGCTAACTGATTCGTTTTCCTTTATATGTTTTGTTATGTATTTAATGTTTGTTATAGATATGATGTATTTTATTCTTATCTAGAATGATATATGGTTCTTAAAAATTATTTTTAATCATAAAATGAAAATTAATCTTTAATGATTATGATGAGGACGAAATCACATCGCGTCGTGGAGACAGTAAGTCATATGTACACACGAGTGACAATATCATTATATTAGTAGTGAAATAGTATATAATTGGATGTTATATTATATATAAAGAATAATTAAAATGTTATATTCATTATTTACATCAGTTATACTCATTATTATATCCATCTAAATAATTAATTGTTGAATAACAAACTATATCACGACGTGGAGACGGTAAGCCGTACGTACGCACATATGGTGAGTTCGTCATTCATAGGATGGATAGAATAATTAATATGGTTGTTCAATATTAATAATAACCTCATAGTATGTATAATTTATTGGATTTATTATTTTATGGAGAAAAAAATGAAATACAATGTGGAAGAAGAAAATAACTTTGAAAGAGTTGATGAAATTATTACCTATTCTTCGGGTGCTTCCTTTTGATTTGATCAAAAGGGCTCCTTAGGTTGGATTTATGATCAATGTAATGAATATAAGTTAATTTTAGGGTATTTGGGAGAATATTTTAGTTGGTTTTGGCTGATAAAAATGTCTTTGGAGGTGTGAGTTGAAGAGAAGTTGAAGTAACTTTTTAGAAGAGAGGTGAGGGTCACTTTTAGAAAAGCTTGAAATGTTATTTTATTATAAAATAATTTTTGGTTTATAATGGCTAAAAATGGATTTATTTAGTGGATAAGGTGGGTATGGGCAGAAATATTATTTAAAAATAGGTTTTAGGGAATTTTATGTCACCATATTAACCTTATCTTTTAGATTTAATTCTTCGTTAAATAGTTTAACTTTTATAATGTCTTCTTGTATTTTTATAGTAAATGGTTAATAAACTTACTATAAAATTTCAAGAGAACCTCAAGTTGTTAATTAATAAAATATCTATCATTATATAAGTCCTTTTTCTGAACCTTATATTTATATTAATATTATATCACTTAATAATATAGTATTTCTTTTAATAAATCATTTATGTAAACTTTGACACTATTTAGTATTTGGTTTTTTGAAAGTCCAAAAAACATGATTATTTCAAAAAAAAAAAATTAAATCAACCCTAACATGTCATATTAACCTATAAAATTAGTGTAATGCATTAAAAAATTCAATTTACATTTATTTGGATATTTATAATATCAATTATTTTAATCTTTCATTAATAAGGTAAATACTGCATCATCATTGTGTCATAAATAAATTTAATTATATAATGTCTAAAAATTATAAATAAACTGCCATGATGTAGGTAATCTTTTTAGATTTCTAATTAATATTTATATTTAAATTTATCTTATGTATAACCCTATATTAAAAATGTTATAGTTATTAAACTTGGAATTTAACCCTTTTAACTCTTATTTAAATAAAATAATAATAAATTTTCTAATCTAATAAAAGTGGGTCAAAAGGATAATATTTTATTCATATGTTTTATTTTGGTAGAAATACACCTTTGCAATAGAATTAGGACATGTTTTAGGGTAATTATAATATCATTTTTATCTTTAATTACCCTATTTACTTTTAACCATTGTAAATAAAATTCAAAAGTTATGATTTACCAAAAATTATTTTCATCCTATTGAACCGCATTTTATATACTGATATCAACTGTGTCTCTCAGATTTTTGAAATCCAATTCCCAGAAGCGGTAAAATTATGTTTAATTCAAATTTACAAATGTGTGTAGAAGGTGAGTAAAAGACAATAAAAATTAAAATAAAATTTTATATATCTAATAATATTATAAAATGACTTATATAAATTAAATCGGACAAATATAGGTATTATGTATCTATTTTGAATTTAAAATAATTTTAAAATAAAAAAAATATTTAAATAAAATGTTGGCATTAAACAATAACGCAGTTTTTTTCACTATTCATTAAAAATTGAAAGTTTTTAGAAAAATCCAAACCCAATGATAATTTTGGTTTTATAAATTCAAAAATGATGTCTATTTTACCAAATTAAAACCATATAAGTTTTATTAATTAATTTAAAAAAATATTCCAATTGTCAAAACCAGAAAACAGGTTTTTGAAAAGTAAAAACTTTCAAAAGATGGATATGTGTTTATGTCCAATTTAAATGTAAAATTAATTAAAATGACCAAAATTTGATTAAATGATAAATGTATAATATAATTATACTTTAAAATAATACAAATTTATAATTTAACACTATAAATTGTTTTGATTAAAAAAGTTGTTTTCAATTAAAATTTAGTATTTTCACTATTCATTAAAATATGAAAGTTAACAGAAAAGCACTGAAAATTTATCCAAACTAAATTTTTATTTTATGATTCAAAATAATATGTTTATTTAGTAAAATTGAATACATTAGAGTGTCAAATATCGGATTTAAAAAGGGTTTTCCATTAAAAGGTGGTAAAATATCATTTTTTGTAAAATACTTCTTTTATATGAAAAATTGAATTTGTTCTTATATTATGTCTAGGAAACACATGATATGAGTGTTAAAATTATTTGGAGTATATAAAATTCAAAATTCAGTTAATACTATTCATAACTATTTTTTGAACGACTAGTTTGTTAAGTCGTAGTGCGCTCGAACTCGGTTTTGCGTGTAGGGAAAGCTATTTAATTACTTTAAATAAAATAACTTAATATGAAATTTTAGGGTGTTACATAATCTATCTATATTAGATATAAACATCTAGGATCATGATACAAAACCCCATAGAGATCCTCACCAAATTTAATAGGTCTAGGAATTTAACCATATATCCTCCCAAAACATGACCTTGATAATATATTCACTCTAACTTCTTTGCATCATAAGAGTCTAAGGAATCATGTATATATTCCCTATACTATAAAAAGGGCATCCTCATTGTAAATTTAACTCATGTTCCAAAAATATCACCCTAGGGTTATCACATATACATATCATGTGTCACATGTTTGGATAACCATCTACTCTAGGGAACTAATCCTAAGTAGGAAAATATATAAAATAACACCCCCAAGGGCCAGGTAACATATATGTGAATATAATTTAATCACCCTATGGTAGTTCATATCAAGTAAAACCATAGTTATAGGGTTTAGTTAAGTAGAATTAGACCATGAATAAATTTGAAAAAACACCACATATATTGTTTTTTATTCTTTATGTAACTGAACCAACATGATTATCTCCCAAAAGGATCCATCATGAATGAATATAAAGCATGTAATAAACCATTTTGTGTCCATAAACACACCTTACATAGAGGGAAAATATGGACATAGTAATAGGATAACACTATACTAGATACACATGAGATATCCTCATAAGAAGATACTGTGATTTTGCTCAGTATATTTCCACCAAAAAGTTATATATTTTAACACAATATATGTTATTTTTGAAACCTAAAAAACTAAATCTCGTTCATAAATAAAATAAATCACACAAGAATATAGATATCATATGAATCATCTATTTCAAGAATGATTCATGTTCCAAGACCTCTTACAATTAGGCGTCAATATCTAAAACATGAATAATTATCTCCAAAAAATCATCATATTTGAATATAAATTTTAACTATAACATCAAACCCAAGAATAACAGTGGTGTAATGGTAACATGTACTTCACATTATAAAAGTTTTCATGAATCACCGGTCTGAGGTTCATCACAAACTCCAACACATCCCAACTCCCTTTCTACAATATTTCAAATATTTTAATAAAGGAAAAGATAATTTGATACAACTTTATGTTGCCTCAACCTAAGAACACTCATAAATGTCCTAAAAAAGTGTTATATGAAATTTGGAATGCCTCCCCATATTACAAACATTTCCAAATATAATTTAGGGTCTAATTTGATACCATGTAAATATTATAACCTCATAGAAGAGAGACAAAAAACAAAAAAAAGACAAAAAATATCAATAAAAATTATTATAGTGCATATAATCTATAATAAAAAAACTACGCTATAGAAAATGAATATAAAAGAATAGAGAAATGCATCCCAATGATCACCCACTAGAGAAGTTACATAAAAAACGTAAATAATTTATCAAAATATAAGGGGGCACTTATACCATCCTTCACCCACATCTATGGAATCCATACATGATATCCATCTTATACATACAATATTGAGAATTTTCTTAACTTAAACCTATGATTATGTAAAATCTTGGGGTACCAATGTTCCAGGGCAACCCAATAAGGGTGTGGGTAATAATTTATTGGGAACCACCAATGGTTTCCATTACATAATCAATATATACAATGTATTCACAATGTTATATGATTAGAACAAAATAAAATAAGGAAACAAAATAAAATGATTCATTTTCGATCCTCAGATTCTAAGGTGGAACTCAGGATTGACCATTCATGCTTCTTTAAATGTTGGATGTCTCTAAAGATGATACATCTACCACCCTAGAGAAAAATTGTCTCACCTCAAAAACATTCTAAAATGCGACACATTGTAGAAACCATGTCTAGCCCTAGTATATATAATAAAATATCATATACCCTGGAGAACCATGTATAACCTGAAACCCATGTTAGAATATCATATACACTAGGGGTATCATCTAAAACTAATAATATTTATATAACGCCCACATGAGGGGTCACATACCCATCCTAGAACCTCATATATCATCCCCCAAGTGGTCACATCCGTTACCTCGAATAGTTAACTTTCTATCACTAGCCATGGGTTGTATCCTACCCAGTTCTTGATAAAACCTATTTCATCTACCTATGGGGAATAAATATCCACTTTATAACCACATATTTCATCTCCTATAGGGCTTCACCCCCTAACGGTAACAGTTACTAGGACATCATTACTCAGGGTTTATATCCCTCCCAGTGTCTGATAAAGCATATTTTGATTATCCTGTGGAATCTCATCCCATTATAGATCCATTTATAGACTACCATTACATAAGGGGAATCCCACATAGTGCCTAATAACACATACACCTTTGGACATAATCTCATATAGAACCTCATACAAGCACAAAATGAAATTGTTTTGACATTATCATTTGACTTGTAAGGGTATCCACTAGTATCCCCAGACTCACCTTAGTATTTTTAAAGTTGAATCAAATCATATGTATTATCCCTCAGTGTTATGTCTTCATATAGACCCCATCGAACCTAATAATATATGGCTCATTCAAAAACCTTAGAAAAATATCACATCACCATTCAATCATTCTCTCCAGGGACCACCCAAATATATCTCATTATAGGAACCCAAAAATACCATTTTATGTTGTTAAATCATCCAAATGAGACTCACCTAGGTATCAATCTATGTTTTTATTTTTAGATATACCATTCCATTTCATATATTAAACCCTCCTAACACACTTCATCAACCCTCTAAGGACTTATCCCACTCATAGAACCTTCCAAGAGTCTAACATAGCAATAATATGGTTCTCTCATCATGAAGGGGATGCATGATCATATCACCAATACCCATTATGCCAAAAATCTCAATAATTTAAAACTATACCAAATAAACTTAACATGTATATACACACATTCTTTTGAACATTGAGACCTACCCGAGGTCCCTTTTAAACTCAATTGGCATCTTCTCCCCTTCTAGTGACATGGTCACCGGGTGAATCCATTTCACAAAAACATTATTGGAGCACCTACTTCAATCCTAAAAGCATAAGGAAACTTATATTTGAATTCACTATGTCACATAGAACATATTTAATTTATACACCTCAAGTTACATTTGTGACATGTCCCATAACCGTAGTAAACACTCAATTATTGGTTGTCGACACATCATGCTAGTGTTAAAGAGTATGTAATGGCCCAAGAAAACTCTATGGATTTTTTAGGAATTTGAATGAAACTAATAATTTATAAATAATGTTTTAATGAACACATGTTTTGGGACTATATATAGAATCTATATAATATACGGAAGAAACCGTAAGGAAATGTTTAGGACCACCATCCTCATTCATAGTTATTCCCTTTATAAAACCGTCACCATCCTCACAAAAAATCATATAGGGTCAATATCCAACTCTTGAGAATCTATTCAAATCCCTAACACCCAAAAAATCAATTATAATACTGTATAAATAATTCATAAATTTAATTTAATAATTCATAATCATATAAAACACACTATTTGTCCAAACACCTCCAAAATCATGAAGAACAGGGAGTGGTCATCTATTGACACTTACCCAAATATAATACACATAAGATTCGCAAATCATTCACCTGGATCAATAACCAATTAAATATAATTACATTTAAAACCTAAAATAAATAAATACAATAACATACATTTTGTGAAATATAAATCAATGATGTGAATTCATCTTATTGGGATATCCCTTATCTATGTCAAGAAAAATTCTCGTCATCCTCACGTGATTACACTATGATCTGGTGGAATCAGGGCCAAAACCTTGCATGAAGGCATCCAAATAAGTGTCTATAAGGGAAAAAATAGTGAATGGAAAAATTAGGAGGAAACTCACCTAAAATTTTCATATAATTCCACCAAAAACATCTCATGGAAAGGGAATATGAGAAAGAGTTGAAAGTCGTACTAGGGATCACCATCACTTGATCACACTAGAGAGGATGAGAGGTAAGTCCAAAGGATTAAATTTAAATGGGTTAAAATGGAATATCTATAATTTCCTAAAAAATATATAAATATTAATGGTTCTTATTAATGGTTTACTAAAATATACTCCTACCATACAACCTAAACATGAATAGAACTACAACCCCCATTGTGTAGCTGGATAGTGTACCAAACATTGTGCCAACTATACTTCACCCCATTATAATAATTTATAATAATGTGTACGGTTTCCTTTCAAATTATTATAAAACATGTAAAAAACATGCATAATATATCAAAAATATAAACTAAATCACATGTTTCTACTATAACCACAATGGATTTATCAAACATTACACATTAACTATACTCTAGGTGGGAAATCCTAAAATCTTCAAATGTAAAATATAAATTTTAAAAATTAAATATAACCCATAATTAAAATTTCATAGACCAATTAAAACATAAAAAACATCTCCTAGATATATTCCATCACCAAAAATTATAATCAAAGTCCCAAATCAAAATATTCTCCATACACTATAACCAAAAATTCAAATTTTCATAAAATTTTACAACTTCTGTCAATGTTGGTCATTAAAATGTGAATAGTGTAACAGAAAGTGAGTGTTTTCAATATATAAGTTCTAGTTTAGTTTAAAAAAATTATATACTAAAAATTGAGGGAAAATTATATTTTCAAGAATCTATATGATAAGGAAATTATATTCCTTTGAAATCAATAGAAATTAAATGCAAGTTATTCAGTATAGTTAAAAAAAGTGTATTTTCTCATTTTAGGTGTTAAATAAGTCCCAAAAACAAATTCTGATCCCAAAACTAATCATACATTCATAGATAATCAGAATTATTTATGAAAATTATTTTTGTTTTATTTGTGACATATAGGAATTGATGGTATATCATTCTGATTAGTGTGATGGAAAGTGTGATTGAAACTACATGTTTTCAACAAAAAATGATTTTTTACTTCAAAATGTGTACCCCAATATCAAAACTAATAAAACCATGTTATATTTTCATAAAACTATATGATAATAATAACTAACTCATTTTTCACACGTTTTAATTATTTTCACATCATTTGGATGCGTCATGTATTCGCAACAACCTAAAGTTTATTTTTTTAAGTGATAAGTAAGTTAAAAACACACATCACATACTCAAAACCAATAAAACATTATTATATTATCATATAACTCTACAAAAATAATCATTGATTTATTTTAATATGTATTAATTGGTCTCACTTCATTATGATGTTTGGGGTGGATGGTATGACTACCAGTTTGTGTTTTCAATATAAAAATTGTATTCAAGTTCAAAATATTTTTCACATACTCAAAACCTATAAAATGATCTCATATTGAAAATCATGGAAAGACTTCTTCTATAAATTTTTATCCAAGAAGAATAATTTGCATATTATTTCAATCAAGGGAGTACTATGAATGCCCAAAAGTGCATTTTCCTAATTTAAATTATAAATATGGTAAAAACACACATCACATACTCAAAACTAAGAAAATTTTCTCATATTGTCCTAATAATCCCTGAAAATGATAGTTTATTAATTTATGACATTTAGGAATTAACTTCATATCATTATAGCGCAGAGGGTAGATGATATGAATCCATTTTTTTAAATCAAATGTTTTTTGATTCATCAACACACACATTGTAATGTATTTTTTTATTTATTGAAGATGTAATAATAACTTTAGTTATGATAATGGAGTGAAATATATTTATTTATAAATTATTTGTATTATTTCAAAATTGGTATGTTTTATATTTATTATGATGGTGATGATTTTAATTTAGGTAAATTTTATATGCTTTATTGTTTATTTTCTAGTTGGGTTTATTGTGATACTAGAAGTCATTATAGAATTGTGTCACTACATTTCCTAATTATATAAATTACTAAGACATGTTTCATTTTTTATAACATGGAACAGAAACCATTATTAGTGATAAAAACTCGAAGAAAGAAACCTTTATCTAAGAATTTTTTGTGCTGATAAAGGACCAAACCTTTCTTAGGATTGGATTTATTTGAACTTTTTTAGTTCTAAGAAATTAAATATTTATTTTTGACAATGTGATAATAAATTTTAGTTATAAGAGACTCAAAAATATCAATAAAATAAAAATAGTATACAATATATATCCATACAACATTAGACAATACATTTTCCAACCAAAACAACTATTCAATGTTAAGCATGTAACCCGTAGTTGGCATAAAATGGGTGACACCAAAGGAAAAATACAAGATGATCCAAATAAAACTTATAACACCCTAAAAATCTATAAATCCAAAGAGAGAACCTATACCACTTTAATAAACAATATAAATGGTTTGATAATATGATATAATAGTTATTTGTACCTATAAATTCATAAAAATATGTGTAATGTAGATTACATGTCTACTATGGTATCCATATAGTGTGTGTTTAGAAAATAATTATTAGAGTTCCACAAACTATGTCTCAACATAATAATAAAGAATATCAATGTGTCCTGTCATGAACCATCTTGGATACCCATATACCCTAATAACTAGGTCAGTCCTAACATAGATTGAAGGGAATTCGTGGCCCCCAAGGGTTGGTGACTAGCACTTAGAATCATACAATATGAAATATGGAATTAATTTTCCATAAACATAATGGATCAAAGATAAACAATTTAGTATGTATACAGAATTTTTTATCTTCATTCCCTTGTTTTTTTGGGAAGTTTATTCCCACTTTCTTATTGTTTGATTCCATGTTCTAGTATCCAACCACTGAGGATCGCAAATGCCCTTTGGGCTATGTCTAGACCATCCCGGTTATCAGCATACTAGGGTATCTAGGCTGGTCTATAAGAAATTTGTATGAGAGGGAAGGTTTTGTTTCTTTAATTGATGTTTGTATGTATTTTATTAATCTTCTCAGTGATTGGTAAGTAGTTTCTATTAAGTTCCTGACCAACTCTCACCATAATGAGTATTAAACCACTAGGGGTCATTTCAGAAATATGTCTTGAGGATTAGTTCTAGTATTTTCCCTGCTTTTTATTTGGATAGATCGAAACCCAAACTTTTTCATATATCTATTGGGATTAAAATCACTTGTTACACTGTTTTATTGTTAATATTATGTACTCAATGTTGTCTTTTGATGTTTGGTATCATCAAACCTATGATGAGATGTGAAAATATGATCCATGAGGAAGCTTCTGATGAACCATAGTAGGAAAATCCTCTTCCAGACCCGAGTCTGGTGGATGTGATTGTGTGTACTTTCCTAGCTCTCGGATAATAACCTTCACTAGTTTCCATTTTGTTTTCAGGTATGTAACCTCAAAGGGATGTTTTTAGGAATCGTTCTCAATATTCTCTTCTCTAGAATCCACTAGTATTGAAAGGCCCCAATGATCCTCAAGATGATGAGAATTGTCTAAGAGGTATTGAGAATTTGTTTTAGTTATTGGAGACACCTATTGAAATCATAGTGAAGTGTGCCACCTTCAAGTTGAAGGGATCGAGGAAAATATTTTGGGAAATGATGGAAACAAAGAACAATAGTGAGGGATTAAATTGGAAATACTTCAAGGATCCTTTCACTAACTAGTTTTATCTACAGTCGATTGTTTTGGCCAAGGCTGTTGAGTTTTTCAAACTCAATCATGTTTATAGAACCGTGAGAGAATATAAAAACTATTTTATTGATATTGTGATGTTTTCACCTAATATTTTATCTAATGGGAAGATGAAGACTCAAAAAAATGATATGAGACTTCGATCTGATATTTTTTTATAGGGTTTCATTGTAAAGATCCCTTCTTATTTTGATGAGATGGATAGAGTGTTAGTGTTAGAAATGGACTTGTACGGAATGTCAAGGATGATAAGAGTTGGTTTTTATCCTATTAGCAGTTTTGTGAGTTCCTCAAAAGGAAATAGGAATCATGATTATTCTAATGGTGGTTCTTGAAAATAGGGTTCTTCTAGGCCTACTGCAATGCTTGTCACATAAACTTTTATTTTATAATATTGTGTCAATCCTAGACACTCAAAGAGGGTTTTCATATAGAAACCCATGATATGTGGTTCTTGTGGATGCTCAGGTCACTTAAAGAAGTTCTTCCAGGTCTTCTCTACTTCATGTAGTGTCACAGGATCATGAGTTCCTATTAAAATTTTGGTTCAATAAAATACTTCAAAGAAAAAGGTATTCCCTCCATATTAATCTAGAACAAAGCTTCTTCTTGTAGTGGAAGAGTCTCTAGGGGAAGAATATATGGGTTTAAGGACTATGAGAGGTACCATCAGTATGTATTCATCATTAGTGATGGCTTTATTTGATAATTTTTCATCTCATTCATTTATTTCAACCCTTATCTTCATTAATGTTAATATTCATAAAGAGACTTTATCTTTTTTGATGGATATTACTACACCCCTTGCTATAAAGAGATAAAAAGGTATCTATAGTATTTTTTGTGCTTTCCCTTGATCAGATTCAGAGATTTCTTGGTATTCTCTGGTTCTATACATAAAACCCATGACATCATTTTCAGGATGGATTGGATCATTTATAATAAAGTCCATATTTAATTTTATCTTTGATAGGTCTCCTTTAATGCACTCAATGGAGTATTCCATATGTTTCATGTAGAATGGGTCCCTAGTTCAAGTAGAGTTATACCTTCTTATCCAAAGTTTGGGAATTAAATATATTTTTTTTATTTTTATCTACAGCAGAGATATATATCCCATTGTTATTGATTTTCATCAATTTTTTCAATCAGAATTATCTGGTCAATCATTGATAAGGTAGGTATATTTTTCTATCAATTTAGTTTCTGATACTCAACCAGGTTCAATTCATTCTTATCACATGGCACCAGCTAAAATGAAAGAGTTGAAGTCTCAATTATACGATCTTCTAGAAAAAGGCTTTATATGCTTGAGTGTGTCACCTTGGGCAGTGCCAGTTCTATTTTCTATGAAAGATGATGGTTTAATTTTTCTTTGTTTTGATTAATGAAAAATCAGTAGAGTCATGGTAAAGAAAAATTATCTCTTTCCATGAATTGATGATTTGTTTGATCATTTGAAAAGAGAAAGTGGTTCTCAAATATTGATCTTCGTTCTAGTTACCATCAGTTTAGAATAAAATAATATAACATTCATAGAACCACCTTTTGAAACAGGTACAACCATTATGAGTACCTTTTAATTCCATTTGGTTTAACCAATGCTTCTGTAGTTTTTATGGATTGAAGGAATAGTATATTCCATGAGTATTTTAATACTTTTGTACTAGTCTTTATGGATGAAATACTAGTTTACTCTAAGTTTGAGGTTGATCATTTCCATCACCTGAGAATAGTTTTGGAATTATTGAGATATCACTAACTTTATGCCAATACTTCAAAATTTTAATTTTGGATTCAATAAGTGATGTTCATGGGAAATGTTATTTTATAACATAGTGTTTTAGTTGATCCTGAAAAGGTGAAAGATGTTTTTACATGGAAAAAACTATGAATTTTTTTTATAGATTCGAAGCCTATTGGTATTATCTAGGTATTATCTCAAGTTTGTAAAGGACTTCTCAAAGTTGGATTCTATGATGAATTCTCTAACTTGAAAGCGAGAAAATATTAATTGGGATGAAAAATGTCATAGTTATTTTATAGTTATAAAATTTATTTTGACTACTACATCAGTTTTGTATCTTCAAGAGGCTAGGAAGAGCTATGTAGTCTTTTGGGATGCATAGAGTTCAAGTTTGGGATGCATGATTATGCTAGGTGATCATTTCATTTCTTATGGATCTTGTTATCTAAGGCCACATGAGAAGAATTATCCAACCCATGAACATGAACTCACATTTGTGATGCACATGATTATGAGATGGTGTCACTAAAATTTCATAGAAATGTTTACCATGTATTCTGACCACAAGAGTTTGAGTTATATGTTCTCTCAAAAATATTTGAATCTTTTCCGAAGGCTTTGGGTAGAATACCCACAATATTTCGACTTTTACAGCACCTATACCCAAGGTATTGAAAGAGACTTTGATGATTTGTTGAGCATGACACTTCCAAACCCATTCCATGAAAGAAAAATCATAAGAGTAGAAATTGATGAATACTTTATCATAGTTTCATATTGTATTACAAGAATCAAGTGAAGATATTAACATGGTGATTATTCAGTCTACATCCAATATTCTCGAGTTGATATTTTAGAAATAGTGACTTGATGAAGAATTCCTTATAATTAGAGACTCTATATATGGTGGGGATACCGTTACAGAGTTTTCATTCTACATAGAAGGAATTATTTGTTATTTGAATCATTTTTATTGTACCATTATCAGTCAAGAAATATGTGATAAGGTTTTTCCATTATTCATAGTAGGCAGTGCACCCAGGAACTATAGAAATTTTCTATAACATGCAGAGTCAATTATGGTGGGCAGGTAAGATATGGGGTATTGCTGATTTGTTCTCTCATTATTATAAGTTCCAATATGTCAAGTCTGAGAGCTATAGAACTTCATGTTTTCTTTATCCACTTCTATGGAAAACTTGTAAATTGGATAATATCTATATGAACTCTATGGTTTATTTTCGACATACCCTAAAAAAGAAGAATAAATTATTGGTTTGATCTATAGGATGAATAAATTGGAAGAATTTATTCCCATTCATGATATTACCAAAGGTAAGAGTCAAGTAATCTCTATTTGAAAGTGATTTTTCATTTCCAAAGGGTTCCATATACCATAGTCTCTAATAGTGATCCTTTGTTCACTTCTCTCTTTTTGTAGAATCCTTTAGGAGGCACAAGGATCTCAGATCTGTGTGAGTATATAACATCTACAATTGGATGGACCGACAAAAATAGCTATAAAATGTTTTTAAGAATATGATATGTGCCTATTTTATTGAATTTTTTGGGGATTCATATTACCATATATGGATGGTTATGTTTTCTTATAACAATAGATACCATCTCATGATAAGAATGGATCCTTTTAAGGCCTTTTATAGTTAGTCGTGTAAATCTTGGTTGTGTAGGTCATATATTGGTGGAAGTTAATTTGTTGGATCGAGCATGGATCAAGGGATGAAAAAAAATATTTAGCTAATTATTTAGATAGTTTTAATGGTATAGAGTTGGTATAAGTTTTATAACGATCATCATCGAAGACCATTGAAATTTTAAGTTGGTGATCAAAAGTTATAGAAAGTTTCCAATCAGTTGGATCATTGACAGCTTTGGAGGAAAGGAAAGCTTGATCCTAGTTTGTGGGAAATTTTGAGGTTTTTGAGTTGGTGGGGAATGTGTCTTAAAATTTGGAACTTCCACCAAAGATGAAGTTGATACATAACATTTCCATGTATCATATCTATCAAAGTATCTTTTTGATCCATCTCAGGTTCTCAGATGGAGTGATCTTGAGGTTGAACCAAATTTATCTGTGTCTAATAATCCAACCAAGATATTTGAAGATTAAACAAAGGTACTTCATGGGAGGAAAATACCTTTGGATTGAGTGTTATGGTAGAATAGTTATAATTATCTTGAGACGTGGGACCGAGATGACTAATGAGAGAGAAGTTCCCTCATCTTTTTGACATGGAAGGATCTTAATAGGATTTCTGGGGACATAAAGTTTATATGGTGGGGAGTTTGTAACAAATTTTAACATTTTCATGTGTTCCTAAAAAACTATTTTGATCATACTTTGGTTGGGTTTTTAGGGGTTCTTCAACTGAAATTTTGGAAATTTTGAAAAACATTGAGATACACACTGTTGGCACACAGTTTTCCCAAACTTTTATCCCCCTAAGTGGAAACCATGAAATTCCAAATATTGGTGGTTTGAATAACTAGTGCACTATTTGAAAAATTGTTCTCCCACCAAGTAGAATCCATACACCTTGGAGAAAAGGACTGTATAGTTAGGGCACATAGTTTTCCTAACCATTCAACCCTTCCCAACTAAACGCGCATATGTAAATGTTTAATTGGATAATTATTTTTACAACCCAGAAACCATTTATTTAATTTCCTGATGGGATAATTCAACCATAATATTATTTCTTCTTCCTTTTAGGCTCTCAAGAGGTGATTTGTGCCCATCTACACCCCTCTAGAAAAGAATATTTTCTAGGAGAATGACATTCAATCTCTTCCCAGTAAGTTTCCTCTTTACGTTCTCTTTATAACACTCTCTCTACTTTACTCCCTAGAAATTAATAGATCTCTATGTTGTTGGAGTATCTAATCCCTATTTTTTGGATCTTTAATCTTGGTTTGATTATTGGATCATTATTGTCAACATTCTTCACTGGAGTTTATGGATTAGGAGTTTGTGGTTCAGTATCTCATGATCCCTAGATAGGTGCTTATATTTATTATGGATAATTTTATTAACACTATATTGCTTGATATAAATTAATTTGATTTATTTAAATTTAAATTTTATTTCAAATTTTTTATTAAAAACCATATTCTAGTGAATTGGGGATTTTTGTTTGATTTGGAATGATATTGAAGAAACCCCCAATTCTAATTAATTGGGGTGTATTTGTAAAATTAATGGAATTTTTTGAGATTTAAATTATTTAATTTAAATTTTAATATTAATTTGATGAAATTTATTTCAATGTTTTATTTTAGAGAAAAAATTCTTTAAATGGTTTGGATAGACACCCAGTGGTTTTATCTTGGAATAGAAAATTATTTTATTAAAATCTCATGTATTGGTTTTTAAAATGAAATAGGCAAATTTAAAATAGAGGAATGGGTTCAACTATATTTTAAAAAGTTTTTAAATAAATTATCTATAACTAGTTTTCATTAGAGAACATGAAATCCTAGATAGTTAGTGAGTTATTAGTTACATCACTCTATTGAAGCCTTACAACACTAATAATGCATATTTTGTAGGTCACATCCTTGATGGGATGGTGATGGGTTCCTCTTTGACTAGTTTATGAGGGAAGTGTGTACAAATATTTCCATGATAACTATTTGAGTGCGAGGGAGATCCATATCCTATAACTATAGTACCACATGGATGATAACCATGTTTATCATTGTTTATATTTTAAATTTATTCCATTATTTCTAAATTATTTTACACATGCCTTCTATATTTATATAAAATTTTTATTAATAAAATTGTTTAGAAATATTTTGTACTTTCCAAATGTAAATCATTCTTTGTTTTAAATATGATTTTGAAATTCCATGCCTATTTATTTAAAAATGAAATATTTATTTGGTTCAATAATTATGGAATCTTATTATGGAATCCTGGGTGATACCTCAAATTTATTTTAGCTCACAGCCTACCAGTGACTTCGGGTGTTTGTGTATTATCTACTTCTATGTTTGAGAAATTGTAAAGTTCTAATTGGAGGTGGTTCTAGTTGTCGATCCATGATCTTGGAAAGATATTTCTATTGGGACATGGGTTTTTTTTTTCTATTTATGGTACTTTTTTCGTTTAACTTTAGGTTTTCATAAAAGTTTTACTTCTAGTAAAGTTATCATTATGGAGTTTTTCTTATATGTATACTGACTCATTTATCTTTCTTCTACTATTTTTGTGGATTTTTTTTCTAACTTTTATATTGTATTATTCCAGGTGATAATGTCCAACCAATGGGGATCGAGAATTCCCTTCAGGCTATTTCAGGACTATCTTGGTTGTCAAGGCACCAAGGTATCTGGGCTGGTTTGTGACATGCCCAAATAAGTATAAACATTTAAATATATATATATATAGTAAAACTGTTTAACCTCTAAAAAACATGGAATCATAGAATATTTACAGTGATATAACTCAATAATTTATATGGTTCATAACCCAACACTACTTATACTGAGTGGATCCATACCTGGTATACGTGATTTGATCCATAGTTGGGAGTCTAAAATTAACCAAATAATGAATTCAGGATCAATACCCTTCCTATAAAAGTTTAGTCAAGGTAAAATCCCATCTTGTATGGTGAGATTTGAATCAGGTATAATATATTCAAACAATTCAAGACAACCATCCCATTTTGGGATAGGGAAAATGGGTAACATGGAATCATAGAATCACAATCCCAACTCACTCCAACAACCTTTCTAACATCAAAGGTTATACCAGATCCCCTTTTCATACATGCATATAATGACCTTTTCAAATCAATAATCTATAAGCTATAATGATCATCATGGTTGATAAAATAAGATAATAGCTTGATTGATTTAATAATGTAATAAAATCATCTAAATAATAAAATAACTACAAAAATAAACAATAAAGTATCAGTATTCATCGAAAATAAATTATTAGAAATTATCATGATAACAATGTTAATTATATCATTAAACATGTTAAAAATGAATAACAAACCAAATTATTTTACCTAATTGAGAATCAATATACTGAAGACAAAATTAAACTCTATCCATGATAAGTTCTAATCTGTTATATCAAAAAATTATAAAGTTGGATAAAATGGATTAAAGACATAGGTATTATGTTATACCACTACATGGAATGATATATAAGTAATATTGCAAGTTTTGGTCCAGGATAACTACACTGGTGTGACAAACCTATCTCCCCAGATATATTCAAAAGTCACCAGATAATGTAGTGGTTTTTTTATTATAATAAATCTATACAAGTGATCATATCCATAACATGGTACAAAATTAGAAAATATTGGTTTTGGTACTTGAGCTAATAAGGCTACAACATAGTATATAACTATGGAAAAATGTTTATTAAAGTATACTTATCATAATTATTTATTTTTATAGGTTCCAAATTATAATCCAACCCACATCAAGAGATTTAAAAACAAAAGTTGGTCTACATTTAATTTATTCAAATGATAATGTTTTAGAAAAAAGAAATATGAGTTCACATAAAAATAAATCCCTATGGAAAAACAACAAGAACATCTCCATTTTGTGTCTATTATTTTTTATTTTGGCGATAGTTTAAACCTCAACTAAATTCAGTGTTAGAATCCAACATGGGGAGGTTACTTACATTCATAATCAGTTTCTAGTAACTATCATATAATGTATATTTATTGCTAGTTTCCTTTGTTTTAGCGGTGGGTTTCTCTCCAAAAAAATGATGATAATTTACTAGTGCATAAAACCACCCCTAATTCCTAAATAATTTTGTTATAAAAAAAATTCCATGAAAATGAAGAAACCCACTACTAAATAATAGTATGGCATATTTAGAAGTATTATTAACCTCTATCCAAAAAAATATTATTATATAGCGGCGACATCAACCACCATAAAAAAATTCACATATGTAGTGGTGGTTAAAACTGCTGATACATGATGATTTACAAAAAAATCCAGCTGAATAATATACAACCCCAAAACATCCCTAGAAACAAGAAAACAAACAATACACATAATCTCGTATACATGTATTCACAATGTAAAAATAAACATATCACATATGATCCAGAATGGAATTTTCTAACTTGGATTCCTTGACTCTATTTTGATTTGGTCATTATGTGATAACTCGGACATTATTATAACTTATTTTACCTATATTGATTCTATTCCAAAATATCATCATAACCTCACCTTCTTCAATCATACTCATAACCTAATGCATACCTGAAGACTCAGGGTGGTCATCATCTAAATCTTTGAATCACTACCTAAAAAATATTTCCAAAATCTTACATCTGAATCCTCACCCACTACCTCATCAATTAAGGTGGTATACACATCAATGAATCTTCTTATATAATGAACCAAACCTCTCACTCAGCATGTTCCACTATCACAACCCATTCTTACTCAAGGAAAGATCCAATATCCCAACACAGTACTACTTAGGGAAAGGTAATAATTCATGAATATATGAAATGAATCTCACCCCTGATAGTTTAGGTAGATCCATCTCACTCATATTAAGGCCAAGACTCATGATCCTCTCCCCAAACAGGTCTATCATCTATCAAAATCACCAAAAATGAAAAACATTAAATAAAAAAATATGGAATTAACCCAATCACATAGATCACCAAAAAAATCCCATAGTGATGGTCACTTGAGACCCATCCCCTATTCTCAAAGCATGTCTTTCTTATCAGGTTTACAACTAGATCCCCCACGCCCATCATGATATAAGCTCATTAATATTATCTCATACATGACACCTATCAGTCACACTACTACCCACAGTCTCCCCTAACTTAAACCTCAAGTCCTAGTACAACTATAAAAAATACCTTAAATATCTTGTTCCAACTACCCAAGTATCATCCCAACCTATCAAGCTCTATTCCCCTTGGAAAAGTGATTCTATGTATCAAAATACTCCCATGACCTCTACCCGAGTTCCATTTCCAATATCTTAAGGAAGATATTTAAGACTTCCACCTTGTTATAACCCTTATTTATTAAACATCATCTTATACCGAAGGACTCATACCAATCATAGTGCTCATAAAGCCTCAACCCACACTTATGAGGGTGTTTATCATGAATCTGAATCTATATAGTCATCTCACCCATTTATTCAATGGTATTAATCCTCTCATATATGTCATACTAGACTTAGGGAAACCAATCAAGGATACCTACATCAAGCCTGATATATAGATATCACCCAACATCTTTTTTAAACATACAAAATACCCTCTAAACATAGTGACATGGTAACAATAAAAATTCTAATTACGTATAATCATAAAGAGAACATATTCTATTCTTAAGAGGCTCAAAAAATCCTATATATCTCTATATAGTTTTCTTAGAACATATTCATCTGCACAGTCCCATGAATCATGAATAAAATAAACTAATCCTATATAAACATGTATATTAATTTACAAAAACCATAATATTCCACCATACATTTATACCAAAAATATGATATAAATGGTTTTACAAACTTCAAATATGGGAATTTGTGAAAGTTTCATGTGATTACTATGTGTCACAAATGATACATGATCAAACCATCTCTTTAAATATTGATCCAAGGAATAAAAGAGATGACTAATCACTACCCGATAATGAAATATACTCTTCACCATCTCCATCTCTGTCTCTACTTCTTATCACCAGCATGAGTATGATAATTATATTGAAAATTAAACAATGTTGTGTATTTATATTTAGTCTTAAAACTAAAAAAATTTTGTGAACTAATTTATTTTTAAGTTGTGTGATTTACCTACTCACCACAATCCATCGATGAAATATCACCAGGGACAAATATAATAATCTTCTGATATAAATCATCCAATGATTTCTATAAAGTACATATCTAAGCCCCCTATTCCTAAATTATTATTTTCATAGAAAAAACACTCTCTAAGAATCTCAAGATTGGGAGTGAATAAAACTAAGAGTAGATGAAAATAAAATCTCTGATGGCCTACTAAAGACCTCATATGGTAATGGTCCCAAACCCATCTCACACACTCAACTAGGATTCTATTTCTTAAGGAATTTATAGGTTGGGTCATCCTTGGAGACTGAGAAGGACTATGTGGGATTAGCATCCCATAGTTCTTTAATTTCTACCTCTAAATAAAATATTAGTCATATTTGAAGAAATAAATATTAACATAGTAAAAATAAATAATAAGTTATTGTAATGAAATATGAATTCATATCCCAACTTATTTAGTAGGCTCATTAACATAACTCCCATCATATTATTTATGAACATCCAGCATTAGTTTTGTTTAGGAGACTTGGTGACCTAAATTCTTTGACTACATTAAAAAAGATAAATCAAGAATTTAATATTTAGAATAGATAATATTATCTTATAAATATTTAATCTAATGAAATGATTATCAGAGTAGATCAATTTATGGAAAAACTCTTTGCTCCAAATGTGCGTGGGATGATTTTACTAGCTAGAATCAATGCATTATTCCTTGAAACGTCCTGAAATAAATAACATGTAATAAAATAGTAATGTATGAAATGCTATCTCCTTGTCATATGAATTTATAAATGTAAAATGGGATTAATATAATAATATATATTTAAATACCATGTGCCACTCGTGATGATGGTTATCAACAAAAACATTCCATTGCTCTCTATGAATTGGGTACCTTATCATATAGTTGTTGGGTGCTCAATAAAGTATCATTGATTTCATTCCATAATCTTTATTTAAAATCCTTCGATTTGTTTCCCAAATTTTTCATTGTCCACATTCATGCTATAAAATAATCAAAGGGAAGTGAAAAAACATTAGTATAAAGAGATTAATTTTGAAAATATTAGAATATAATAATGTAATGACATTTAATTACAACACAATGTATTAAAATATCCTTTATATATGGATCAAAAAAATTATTTTAAAAGATGAAGGAATATTCCTCTAATCACCATATGTAATCAGAAGGGTAACTGACTCTACTTCCATTTGGCATACAATCTGGCCAAATAATCCCCTGGTTTCTTTTGAAGGAACCCCATAGATATCAAATGGGACAAATATCTTCAGTCCGTTCAGATTCTAGACTTTTTAACTTTTCATATTTTTATCGATTGTAGCACTATTTCCATCTATTATGAAAAAATATTTATTAGTATAAAAAATGTGAAATAACTTTATTCATATTAAAATTTGTACCTATAACTTTCACCCTACAATATCATCATGAATAACTAAGAGTAGCGACCTGCTCCCTCACTACTGAGGCTGCCGAATTGGGAGGTGTTAGCTGAGATACTGATGGGATGCTAACAGTGGGTGTGAGAGATGGTTTAGGGGAAAAGTATAGTGGGTCTCAGATACTATAGGGATGAAGAATAATAGATCATAATCTATCGGTATGGTCAAGGAAACACAGACTGAGAGTTTACTGACATCAACATAACACTTCCTCTTTGGTATTCCTGTCATTTAATCAAATAAAATTAACTTCAAAACATATATTTCAAAAAATTCACATAGAAAAAATATAAATGATAATAGATTCATAGTAAAAATAAAATATAAATATATATGATAATGAATGGATGTATAAATAACATAATTTTTTGACAAATTAATAGATGACTTCAAATACAATCATTTTTTTCTTCAATCGTGTCATTTTCTTACTCCATCATTACTTCATCTTCTTCATCCACCATGTAAAGTGTAATATTTTTAATATCAAAATAGGAAAATATTTTCCTTTATTTTTGTTAATGGTATTCAATGTTATAGGTCAAATATTCCACTTCATCACCCATATCATTCAAGTCACTTTGTTTTACATGAGAAACTACACTCTTCCCTTAATCCATGACATCATCCACATAATAAATCATTTTCTCTTGTAACGATAAGATGTATAGATCATGTAATTCATGTTCATTGATATCCATCAAGCAAGAGTTCACATAGGTAAATTTCAAAGAATCTATTTTAACATCCCTAATTATATTAACCCAATTTAATTTTAATAAAACAACATGAAAATGACCATGGCAGTTTAATTAGATCATATAAATCAAATTTAAATAGTTTCTTACTTCATAAAACAAAAATATACCACTATTTTGGGTATTTAATTCCTCTTCCTAGTCAACTTTATGAAATCCAAATCCATTCACATTGTAGCTGACAAACATTTTAACCCATTTTAGAGGACCTTGAGCAAGAAACAAAAAATCATCTGACAAGTCAGATCGAGTATCAGTATTCATGATATAAAAAATTTAATAAAAATTATTAAATTTAAAAAATATATGTATCAACCTAAAATCTGTGTTGATTGGAATATTTGTGAATTTACCCATCGTGAAACAATTCGACAATATCTTTATTAAATAATTTTGTTATATCATTCTCATTTTGTGTTCAGCCTCCTATTTGTCTCTTTGTTTGTATCCCAAACTCTTTAATAAATGGATATTCAATTTCATGATTCATTTGCACATATCATTATGCCTATAATAATTCTATTTCTATTAGTGTAACATTTGATCTCCTCCTAACTGGTCGCCCAATGGAAAGAAAGATTTTTTATTTCTCATTTAGTTGAGATTGATTGATGTGTCATCAACACATCCAAATCAATTGAATCTTGTCTCAATATCATACAAGCATCTAGAACAAAATTTAATATAATCATATTCCAAATATCATTTAGAAATAAATCCTCTGAGTTGAGATTTGTTTTTCATGTGTGATTTCAAATTCCCATGATATTTATGAAATAAAATAAAAAAACATAATTGTGTATTATTGATATCCCAATATTTTTTTACTTAAATTAGAAACATATAAATAAAGTACCTATCCATTTTATACATCCATCGATAATGTAAGGGGCCTCCTAATTTAGCTTCGTTGACCAAATGAATAGTTAAATGCATCATGATAGTAAAAAATGATGTTGGAAATATAATATCCATTGCAAAAAGTGTCAACAGACATCCCTCCTAAATATTGTCAAGCTCAAATGGTTGTATATTTTTCTCACATAGTTTTCTGAAGAATGCAAAAAATTGGAGTACAACAGTGTTAACCTTTTCATCTAATAATGGATGCAATGCCAATGGTATTAACTATTGTAACAAAATATGTGAATCGTAACTTCTCAATCCATGTGACCTATGATGATTCAATTCAACACATCTTGATATGTTACTTGAATACCCATAATATACCTATACATGTTATAAAATTTTATAGAATGTATCTTTATACCTATTTTTCATTGCAAAAATTTCCAAAGAACACTTTCTATTCTTATCTGGCTAGAGACCACGCTTTATGTTCATTGTTTGTAAGTATTTCTAAGCATTAAGATGGTCCTTTGATTTTCCATGATCATTAAGAAAAGGGATGATCAAATTGTCACAAACATTCTTCTCAATATTTATCACATCAAGATTATGCCGCAAAAAAATAAATTACAAATACTTATGTTTTAAGAATAAATTTTTTTATTCTACTATTTCATTCCAATTTCACATAACAATACACTTAAAACTCATTACCCACTATCATTAACATAATTCACCTTCCTAAATTATATTTCAATATTTCCATGTTGTGACAATATTTTAGAACCAGTTAACAACTTTGGAGGTAGTCTACGATAAATATAATTTTTCAATTTTGACTTGTTCAATCGAAATCTATGAGATGCATCATGATATATTCGATGAAATATGAAGAACCTTTTTTAAATGTGATGTATTCTTTTGGGAACAAAATAAAACTTTCAAACAGGATAATATAGAACCATGTAAGTGTTACAATGAGCTAAATTACCATTTTCATGGAGGACACTAATGGTCAACATTACAACATCACATATTTTGAACATTTTTCTAGAATATGCATTATATGTCTCAATACTGTTTCTCTATAACTACTATAATTCCTTAATTAGAGGCTATAAGTGTACATAAATATCATTTCTAGTATTTTTTTCCCAAGAATAATCATTGAAATGATAAAATATTTTTTTTTCATACATATTCATAGAGGAAGATTGTAGTGGATCAAAACAATTGTCCAAATACCATAACTGGAGCTCAATGTCCCAAAGGGGAAAATCCAACGACATCCAATCCAAATCAAGCATTCCTAGAATCATATGGTAAATCGGGATGTAATGAATCAACTATATTTCATGATTTTGAATCTCTTGGATTTTTCATTATCTGGTCATAGTTATTATCTATATAATTCCACTTCATGTGTTCAGTGGTTTTTGATGACATGAATAATCTTTGCAATATAGGATTTAAAAGAAAGTAATGTAAAACCATTATTAGTGTGTTTTTTTCTTTTTCTTCATAGTAATATGTTGATTCAAACTTCCTACATCACCCATTGACTTAAATATATTAGAAGAACATTTTTCCAATCCTACCTTCTTGAATATATTCTCCAATAAAGCATACAATCATTGGGACACACATGTATTTTTGTATAATTCAGACTAATATAGTTAACAATTTTTTTCATATCATAAAAAGTCTTAGATATATTTTATTCAGGAAATGAATCACTCAACAATTCTAATATCATGTCTATAATTTATTTTAATTACAAATATACATTTTATATGGTATAACTTCATAAGAAAATAATGTTTTGAATATTTAAAACATATAATATACAAATTTTCAATTCCATCATCAAATAAACCATGAAATGAATTTTTCATCTCAGTGAATTTTCAATTACATTTCTCTCCACATTATCAATAGGAGGATCCAATGATATGCTATAGTCTAAAACTGGTTGTCCTATTATATCAAAAACAACACATGTCAAGTTGTTATTTGTAGCTCCCTCAACTAGTTTTTTTGATATTTTCTGATGTTGATGTTGGTGTCTTTCCATGATTAATTCATCATTTATTAGGTTTTTCATTTTATTTTCTATTTTTTATGATTTTGTGATCTCATTATGTCAATCAACATCTATGATCAAACTTTCTATAACGTTCTATTCTCCATGCCAAATCAAACACAAATATTGGGCAAGGGTTTCATCAATATCAAGTGTTCATAAACTTCATATGTCTTCAAACATATTCTAAATTTACATGTAGTACAGAGATATCTTATTATCACATCAACAAATCAATTTGATATTGAAAAATCTAAAAACTCCTTTAAACCCTTTTGATATTGAGGCGTGTTTTCCAGTAATGTAATCTAGCTTTTATCCATATATATCACAATGTTCCTACACCTTATTAAGAAAAATTAAAACATATAAGTGTTACTATGTATGAAAATTGATAAATGGAAGTGAAAAAAACCCTTATAATTATAAGAAGATTCATATTTGTACTAAATAAGTCAAATTAAAAAAATTAAATCCACCATGGATAGTATTATGTAAAATAGAAGCAAAATAAAAATCATAAAATCTTTAATTTAAAACATGAATCATGGGATAAACACACAAAGGTCACTAAGACAAGGTGAACCTCGTAATTATCTGTCACCATAGTAGTGGATTTAATGTTATAACACATATTTATCTAGAGGGGGTGACACATAATGCATCACTATAATTTCAAGTGGTGATATAATAGATTCTATTTATTTATTTTAAATTCTATTTTTCCTTTTTATAGATGGTACATCTCAAACCAACTAGAGTGATTTTAAAATTACCTAATATATCCACTACATTCCAAGTGAGAGTATTTGAAGATGTTTTTTTGAGTGAATAATTTGATCTTCCCTACTGATTTTTATGTTATAATCATATAGGACGATATAACCTCTTCTTAGTCACCTATAATCTTGGATTAACCATTACTAGAAATATAAAATGAAATAATAAATGTCCACGAAGGTTTTATAATAATGTAGTTTGGTTAAATTTCTTTCCACTTAAATATTTTTGATTCCATCATGTACCCATAATAATATCATTAAATTTCTTACACTGTCACATTATAATGATTATAATTCATGTAAATAAAGTTGTTTGATATAATAAATTTTCCATTTAGGAAACAAATCACTATCTGAATATTTTATTAAACCAAATTGGTGAAAACCTAAATATTATATCCAACTATATGAATATGAAATAAATATTTATTTACATGATGAATTTTATAGTTTATTCAATGAAAACGTGTTTTATACTTAATCTCATGCATATAAATTGTAAACCATTGAGTTAAGTAACCCAAATATATGTTTATCTCTATTATAGCCTCTAGATCTATAATTAAAACCCATGCCTACTTATTTATCATATGTATTTCTAATATAGAGAAACAAGACATTAATGACAATTTGAAGAAAATTTTCTCTTAATAAAGAACAAAAGCAGACAGATATTTTGGGATAAAATGTACAAGTTAAAGGCTGGAATTAAGGATACAATCATAGAATAACTTATAGAATCTATATTCATATAATTTTAATAAAACGTGAGGAAAATATTTTATGTAACCCCAAATAAGACTTGACCAAAAAATTATTTAAGTAGTTGAGATGGATATTAAGAAGTTATTAGAATATTAAATCATTCACCCAATTTCTAATTCAGAGTGGTTCATCCTCATTCACTTAGTGCCCAAGAAAATTTGAATTTTCATTATGAAGAGTGTAAAATTTGAGAAAATTCCTATATGATTCCAATATATATTGAGAGTCTATATTTATTATATAATACTAAATCAAGTCATAATAAAAAATCATTTTCTAATAAAACTTTTAAACCAAATGTATGAAAGATTTTTGAAAAAATCATTACTTATTTTAGATGGATTTTCATGGTATTTTTAGGTTCCCATTATACCTATGTACCATGAAATGAAAATTTTAATTTGTATTTATGATATTCTTTCTTACATAAAAATAATATTTGAACTATGAAATACAATAGGTATATTTCAAAGATACACATTAATCATTTTCATTAATTTTATTAAAGTATATCTATGTTTTTATTGATGATTTCACTATGTTTGGAATTTTCATTATTAATTATTTTGAATATCTTGAAAATATTTTGAAAATTTTCATTGAATTTTTTTAAAAAAAATTGAATTGTTTAATTTCATGATTGAAAGAGGAATTACACATGGACATGTAATTTTACAAAGTGGTATTGAGGTTAATGAGTCTAAAATTTAAATTTTCAATGCATTACCTTACCCTACAGGATTGAAATTTATTAAATAATTATTAGGACATGTATATTATATATAATATTCTTCAAATATTTCAGTTAGATAACTAATCCACTATTTAAACTACTTTTAAAATATTTTGACTTAATTTTTTATAATCATTATAGGAAAAATTTTGATGACTTAAAGAATACTCTAATATCATAAGCAGTTATCCAACCACCTATTCATATCTAGGTTAGCCTACCCAAGAACCCTAGGTTTCACCTAAGGTTTAAAAAATATGAACAACTGATAACATAACATATTTTATTAAGAATTAAATTAACAAGTATCTTTATAATACATATAATCATTTTGAAAGCCAAAAAAAATAAAGATTAAGGTTAAACTTAACAATTTTTATTATTATACCCATTTACATCTACACATTTATGTATATACATATATCATGTTATATAAATTCACATTTTCTAAATCAATTTGTACTCACAAACACACATATGTATACTTATATATATATATATATATCTCTCTGTGTGTGTGTTAAAACAATATATATATATATATATATATATATCAAAAGTCATTTTAAAACATATAACTTTAATAAATAATATTAGGATAAAAGATAACCCCACTTTTAAAACCAAAAACTCCCTTAAAAAATTTTACTTATTAATTAGATGTTCTTTGGGAATTTACAAAACATTCAGTGTGCAACAATAATTAAAGTAGGATTTTAACAAACTTTAAATTAAAGATAAACTTTTTAAATTAAGTGAAAATCACTTGAAACTTTATTTTCACATCATAATATTTTTTAAAATAATAATTTTTATTATTTTACATCCAAATAAAGGATTAAAAATGTTATTAGGCCTCATGTGACTAGGCTCATTATAGCCATATAAAATAGGATTTCACATGGAATAATTTTTCCATTTTTTCATTATTATTATTATTATTAATTGTTATATTTAAGTTCATTCCATTATAAAATTTTTCAATATTATTGATCATTATATAATCATTAGTGGTATAACCTATATCATTAAAAGGTGATTTCATGGGGGCTATCAAATGATGTTTGATTTATGAGTATTTAGGTGCAACAGATTGGCTTACTAAAGTCATCTCTCAATGGAGAAAGTAATTAAAACAAAATATTAAATGTATTTTGGAAATAAAATAAAATACAATAAACTCAATAAATATAAGGATGGTGTTTTTTAAAATTTATAAAAATATAATATTTATTCTAGAAGAATATTATATTTTTTTATTTTGATTTGAAATTTCATTGATAAAACACAATTAAATGATTCTTTATAGAATTTTTTTAGAAATGTTGTAATCTATAGAACTGTACCTATTAAATTAATTATTAATAATTATTATTCAAATTAAAATTCACTTAATTATGAACACATAATTTTTTAATCCCAAACCCCTATTAGAATTTACCTCTACCACAAACTTGAAATGAATTAACCCCTATGCTATCTTCAGAATATACAATCGCAACACCCTACTTGGATTGTCATTCCATGTATAAATTATAGTAAATGTTTAATTAGGTCTCATATTTATACAATAAGTGATGGTGAATTGAGTTTATATATTATATTTGAACTCTGTAAATTGATCTTGTGTTTTTTTGTTTTACCAATTAGTATAATGCTATCATAATTCACACATTACTCTACTACCTATGTTTTGTGTTAATTTTTCAATGGATTTTTTGTTTTTTTTATTTTAAAAATGAAATAAATAGATATTATTATGTGAATTATAGTATATAATTTTTTCAAAATAAATAAATAAATATGTTTATATATATATCTATTACTAATAAAAACTATTCTTCGATTGGTACTGTAGTCATTGTAGAAACCAATTTCATTAGCAAAGGTTTAGAAATGCTATAAGCCATTCATGTTTTACTAATGATTTATATATCCAATAATTGAATCAAATAAGAAAAAAATTAAATAAAACATAATAAATCTAAGAGATTCTAGGATGTTAATTATGAAAACACAAGCATTACAACTTGAATTAGAAGAATAAGGATTTGATGAAGGGATATGTACTTAAAGAGATATCCCTATTGAAATGACTATAGAAATAGAGTGAAAAAATTATCATTTTCACTAAATATATTAATTCACACCCAAACCCCTCTATAGTATAAAAATACATATTTATATAGGGAACCTGAGGCTAGGGTTACAAGAGGCTACAAGTGTGAATGGGGAAATTCAATCAAATATTATAATCCAATTTACGTCACCTTTTTACATTAAAATTCATGAACCATATTTCCTTACCAAAGTCGGATTTGTGATTAATTAGGTATTCTTTCTTCAATCCAAATTTGATCCCAATAAATCCCTTATGTAGAAGATATGGTCCAAATGGTGAAGTGGTGTCAAATATGGTGAGGCCAAACCATCTTCAAATTCATAGACCATTTTATTCATTAAAATAAATTATCAATATTGGGTTATCGTAATTAATGTTGTATAAAATTATGTTAAAAATTGTATTACAAGTTTTTCAAATCCAATAATCTAAATAAATTTATTTATAACTAAATTACTACAGTTCACTTTAAGTGTTCAAACCTAGAATTTTCTTCAAAATTTCAAATAAATGAGAAAATCCCAAATATTCCAAAAATAAATATATTTAATAAAATTGAGTAAATTATGTAATTTATTATCAATAAAATATTTAATAAAAATCTTTTTTATCAACTCCCCAAACCCACCTTTTTCACTCTTAGGAAAAACCTCATATCATGTAATCTTTAAAATTATGAAATGATATGCATGTTGATATTTCACAATCCATAGTGGCGATACTGGAAAATTACGAATCCCATGAATAAGTCAATATCAAAAAAATTTAAAGTAATTACTTCACGTATTGTATCAAAATGAAATTTAGTGAGATTAACGACACTAATAAGAGCAAAAAAAATTATGGGTCTATCATTCCATTAATACCCACATTTGTGTGTTTGTGTCAACCATTTTAAGCTTATATCTCTACCGTTTATTCAATATATTCAGGCTTTGTAAAACATTTCTTCTTACCTTGTTTAATTCCACCAAAACTATTCGACATTCCTTTATAATCAAATTTCAACACGTACTCACCAAACCATTCACAAAATTACAACCTCACGATCTTCACCCAGATATCCCCATGTCTTGTACATTTCATCACTTCCCTCTTTATTAATATTTACTGTTTTTGTATTTTTTTATGAGGGAGTACAATAATCAAATATAAAATATACATGAATAGGTCATTTTGGTATAGTAATGAAATTGATCGAAAGAGAAATGAAATTATAGACCAACCATTAATATAAGATGTCTTTTTTACCTAACTTGGATATAACTTCAATTGAGTGGGAAAATTTTCACAACTCATGGTTGCATGAAAATTTGTGTGGATAAATCAATGGTACAATTTACTATGAATAATAAAAAAAATATTAATATCTAAAATGCTTTATAATGACACTACCAATTATATGTTGATAGAGAGGTAATATACTTACATATCTATCAAAAATATACCCTATATGAATCCTAAAAAAATAAGTGAATATATTTTTGAAGTAATCGAGATAAGCGTAAATAATTCTTACTATAATCTATAATGAAAAATAGAGAAAAACTAGAATGTCCATGGAATGATTGAACATCACACACACATGTAGGATATGAAAAAATAAAATTATGTATAACTTAGATCTATCAACCTCAATTCCATACTATGTCACTACACAACCAAAGAAAATTCTTTTCTATACCATGAAGTGACATTTTCAAGGTTCAAAATTAGATTTTTCTCAATGCAATGATACAACAAATTACCATAACTCAAACTAAATTAATCAAATTAAGATAAATAAATAATAAAATCATCCATAAATAACTTCATTCAACTCTCAAGTAAATCATAAAAGATACATACCATGCATCTTTGAAATGTACCTAGGGTGGTAAAATTCCAAATAGAATCCTTCGGTAAGAAAATGTACCAAACAAGAACATGAATTTCATCTTATCCTATTTCTCTACAGCAATGGGAACCTAAAAATAACCATTTAGACTATCCAATAAGTAAAAGTGATTTATACATAAAAGTATCCCAAGCATCTAATCATTGAATGGAATTGGGAAATGGTCCTTATGAGTGAATTGATTTTTTTTCCTATAATCTATGCACAATTTCCATCTTTTTCAAACTATTACTACAACTAACTCATCATTTCCATTATTTACAATAGTGAACTCACTTTTATTGGGTACAACCTAGACAAGGCTGACATAGTCAGATTCATAAATGGGGAAAATGATAATTTTACAACTGAAAAAGGGGCTATTTCCAAGGTTCAAAACCGTGGCAATAGGCCCCAAAACCGTGGCCATAGGCTATGGCCACGGTTTTGGACAACCGTGGTTGATATCACCATGGTAGTAGGTCCTGACCTGTTTCCATAGTTTTAACCATAGAAATAGCTACCTATTAGTGTGGTTATAAAAACTGTGGAAATAGGCCTCCAAACTTGACACTGTGGCGCTTGACCTATAGCCACGGTTTAAACTGTGGCTATATGTGGCTATTTCCATAGTTAAAACTGTGTAAATAGACTTAGAAAACCGTGTCAATAGCCAAAAATATAAATATCCTCAGTAGGTTTCGATCCCTACAGCTCCACCATGAAATACATCGCACATACCACTACACCGCGCCACAATTCTAGTATATATATATATATATATATATTATGATATATATTTATAAAAACCATTGTAATAGATGAAAAACTGTGGCGATAGGGCTTCCTTCTCATTTTTTGGCGGGAATTGTTGTTCTAGTGGAAGCACGGGAACCCTATAGCCACATTTTTGGAAAACTGTGGCTATAGGGCATTGAAAAAACTGGCCTATATCCATGGTTTTAAAACCATGGCTATTAGTCTGTGGTAGTAGCTCCATTTTCTATTTGTATTTTCTTAAGTAACTTTTCCACCTTTTTTTCATGAATTATAATAGTGTGGTATTATGTATCTTTTGTGGATGTCTAACTAGTTTGGAACCATCCTATAAAATAATAATATACATAAAAATATATGGGATAATACTTAGTATCTCTACAAGTGTCCACTAAATTTCTTTAATATTATCATTTAAAATATTTAATATTTTTTCTTCTGATTGAGGTAGGATATTATTAGAAATTATTATAGGAAATTCTTCATCATTCAATAGTTTGAATATTTTATGTTTGGTGTAAATTTTTTTATTTCATTTTTGGGTTAGTTTTTTATTGATGGAAATGATTTTGAATTAGATATAGGTTTACAATGAATTTTAGGGTTTGAATATGCATCATCTACATAAATGAATAATTAGTGAAATCCATCTACAAAATAAAAGTTCATGTTATAATCAGAAATTATATACCCTAAATCAAAATAAGAATCCAAATAAAAATAATAAATTAGTTTGGTTTGATCTTGAGAAATGGGTATGATAGTATTTGGTGACATCAAACTAGAACCAATCTTGAATATCACTCTAAACAAATAATTGTACCCATTTTAAAGTATTTAAAATAAAAATCTAGATATTCATTACAATACCAGTCAGAATGGGAGATGAAGAAAGAATAATGGTCCTCTAATAGGTACTTTACGGAGTCTAAAATATTAATCCGTACGACCTCATCTCTAAACTCTATAGAAAGTGTAAATTTATTATTATCCTGGTAGTTTTTAAGGGTCTTTCAATAATAATGGGTGCATGATAACTTACCAGATATCCCTCTTTAATTCTGTACATATAAATCCATATGAAATATCATTCCCCTCACCCAAACAAGGACATCCTCGATAACACACATCAGGTATGATTTGGCCCAATTCTCCAATTTCACCCAACCCTTATCATCTTAAGATCACCATACTATAATTAATATAAAATCAAGTGAGGCATGACATTTTTGGAGGCATAAAAATGACATAAAGCATCAAATAAATGAAACTCCTCAACGGTTCATAGAATTATGAATATCTTAGGGTCATTTCACTTTGTAGGAATCACCTTGGTTTGTGTGATAAGTGATGATATATTCCTATCAATGTTGATATCCTCATATAATTTTATCCCTCTTCTATTTGTACACATTTCTTTTAGAAACATGGAAAACCATGTAATTTTTATAATTTCTCACAGTTGAGGGATTTTGATCTCAACACACTCGAATGTTTATAAACCCTATTTTTATCACATTTTAGCCATATTATTTGTTTGTAAAATTCTATTGGGAAATGGAAGGGTTTTAGGAGGAATATCATCAATATTTTTCTTACTTTTGTCTCTATCCTTGGGCTTCCCATCAGTTGGTATTTAATGAAGCTTCTCTAGGGTTAGGTGAATCTTGGTGGAATGATAAGTACAGATTTATCAATTTTTTACTTACCAATTCCCAATGTGATGGAACTAAAATTCCCCTTGGTATTTGAAGCGGTTTGAAAAGGAATATATATGAAGTTCTTACATACCTGTTCATGAGGGTGGTGGAAATTTGGCTCATTTGACTCTTCAACTCCCTCAACACTAAACCTTGACTCTTCAACTCATTCTATTGATTGATAATTTTTTTCAAAAGTTACTTGGAATTGTAATCTATATTTTTTTAATAATTACCTTGTTTTTAGGAATTTTTGATTCTTGTGCTTCAAATTTATTTGGGGTTGTTAAAAACCCTTTCGGTAAGGAGGATACTATTGGAATTTTTTTATAAAGGGGGGCCTTTGTTGTTTTCCAAAGCCATACCTCATGTTTAATTTCTCTTTCCACCCTTGGTTTTACAATAGTGAAAAGGAATCATACTTATTTTATGGATATGTTAGTTTTTTCTGATATGGTCTCTAAGGGAAAACATCTTCATAATCCTCTATATCTTATAATTGGGGGAAATGACATATGTGAGGTGAGTTTTAGTATAAATTCTACCTGGCCTTGCATGTGTGGGTTAGGATGTATTTTGATCCAACACAATCTATCCCACCATTTTGGATAATGCATCCATCTTGTTATCAAATAAATTATTATCAATAGAATATTGACTTACCTAAAGTACTCTTTTAACATGTGGTATACCTCGGTCATCAAATTATTGAGAGTTTCATTCCATCTTGCTGATTAATGCATGTGTAGCTACTACTTTTCTTTCAACCAATGTGTATCTATCCGCATAATTAATGATATTCCTATAAATTGGCATTAGGTATTCATATAAGTAGTCTATTAAAATTTTCTAATGGATTTTGTGATAATGGAAACTTACACAGAACTTCCCTATCACTCCCAGTACTTAAAAATTGACTCCCCTTTTTTCCCTTACTTCCTAAGATCTCCTTTCAAATGGTGGGTGTCCTTTTTTTGGAAAAAATCCCTAAAGGAAGATTTATTTCAAATGATTCCAACATGTTATTTCTTCAGGTTGTAAATAAAACATCAAATATTTTTTAGTTCCATCAAGTAATAATGGAAATTATGTTAGTTTTATTTTTTCTTCAAATAAATTTATTAGTTTTAAGGTTTAAAAAATCATGATAAATCATTTAATATGTTTTTTTATCCACATGGAAGATTACATGAAATTTTCAAAGAAGTTATACCAATTTAGATTTTAATTCAATGTATGATTCAAGGTTTGGGTATGAAATACAATTTTTTTGAAAGTTAATATCATGTGTAGCCAATTATTGAATGGATATGTTAATTATATTATTATTATTTTCACCCATTGGTTCTAGTTTTATATCTGATTTATAATTTTTTTTCCAAATTCATTGTTCACAAAATAGAGGAATTCTCCAACTATGTGAATGTTGAAACTTCCCATAGACTAGGATTATCTAATTCAGATCTAAGGTTGATTTCAATATAATGGTCAATATCTATGAGATCCTCAAGATTATTTTGTGTCATAAACAAAATCATGTATATAAATTAATAACAATATACCATAATATGATGTGAAAAAATTTCAATTGATGGTCTAAAAGAGAAGAAGAGTGAGAGAAAGAGAGAAATAAAAATTGAAAAAAGGGAAAGAAGAAATAATGGATAAAATAAAACAAAACAAAAAACTCTAATTAGTTGAATAAAAAAATATACACCCATGAAATGGTGCCAATTTTGATAGTTCTATCATGGGCTCTCTCAAATGATATGTGGTCTTTTGTTATTTAGGAGCAACAGAGTGGCTGACCAAGGTCATCTCTCAAAGGAGGAAATAATTAGAACAACATATTAAATGTATTTTTTAAATAAAATATAATAAAATAAACAAATTAATTATAATAATTGGGGGTTGTTCAATGTTTATAAAACTAGAATATTTATATTTGAATAAGATTTTATTTCTATATTCTTTTTAAAATTTTATTGATAAGACACAATGAAAATATTTTTCATAGAAAATAAATTTAAAAGAGAAAATAAATCTAACTATACCTCTTTACTTATTTATTAGTCATTATAATTAAAATTATGATCCACTTAATTATGATGTACTAATTTTTCAATCCTTGAACCATATGAAAATTTACCCAAACCAAAAATATAAAATTTATTAAAGCCTAGGTTATCTTTGGAATAGGAAATCATTGCACCATTTTGTGATTGTAATTCCTATTATAGATTATGTTCAGTGGTGAAATAGGGCTCATAAACATAATGGAAGTGAGGTTGAGTTTAGTTTATGGATTATATTTGAACTCTAAAAATTAATCTCTTGTTTTTTTGTCTTACTGATTAATATCCTGCTCTTATAATTTACACATTACTCAACAACACATGTTTTGTGTTAATTATTCAATTGATTTATTTGTCTGTTTTAATTTCAAAAATAAATTCATATATTATAATATGTGAATTACAATATCTAATTTGTTTAAAATAAATAAATGAATGAATGAGGTTAGAGATATATTGATATCGAATAAAAACTACTCTTCCTTGGGCGGTGTAGTCATCATAGAAATGAATTTCATTTTCCAAGGTTTATAAAAGGTGTAAGCCAATAACATTTTTAATCTTGATTAAAATCCAAAATAAGTGAATGAAATAAATTAAAATTTAAGAAAACATAATAAATCTAATGGATACTGAGAAGTTAATTATGAAAACACAAGTATTTCAAAATGAAGAAGAATTAGAAGACTTCGATGAAGGGATCCATTATTCAATATATCTCCCTATTGAAATGACTATAGTAATGAAGTTAATCCAATTATTCTTTACCATCAATATCCTAATGAACTGCCAAAATTATCCAAAGGATAATAGTACAAATGAATATTGGGGAGCGGAGGATAGGGTAACAATAAGTTACAAGTATGAGTGGAGAAATTTATCCAAATATTTTAATCCAATTTCAACACCATGTTGGCCCATAAAACACATGAACCATCTATACTTATAGAAGTATTGTTTTTAAAGAATTGGTTCCTCTTTTTGTAATTCAAATTTGATCCAAATCCAATCCTACATGTATAATATATGGTCCAAATAGTTAAGTTATATCTAATATGGAGAGTTCAGTCCAACTTTAACTTTATAGCCCATTTTCTCCCACTAAATGTATTATCAATCTTATATGATCTAAATAAAATTTATATAAAATTAAGCGAATAATTATTTTTAAAACTATCTAGTTAAAAATAATTTAATATTATTTATGACTAAATTAATATATTCCACTTTAAAGGTTATAAACAAAAATTTTCATCAAATTTTCAAATGAATGTTCTAATCCCAAATATTCCATAAATAAACATATTTAGCATAATGTGAAGAATTTATGTCATTTATTATGAATAAAAGATTCAATAAAATTGTATTTATCAATCATATTATTAATAAATATAAATATTAACAATTTTCTTAAAAGAAACATTTTTCATATTATCGTTATTCTCGTGATCTATATTTTTAATTAAAGATCATACCATAACAGGGAATGAATATGTTCATTCATGGTATACTATGTAACATAAATTATTTATTCAATAGATAATTTTTTTATTTTTTTTAAATTTCTCTCAATATCCTTTCAACTATAACTTCACCCATTATGATTTCTCTAAAATCATTCATTTTTTTTAATATTTATGAATCTATAAAACATATCATTAACATTGTTATTATTTTAAATTTTTATTTCTATTAAATCAACCCCATACATGACAAAATTGGTTCTCTATAAATTTTCAATGCCCTTAAGAGTGACTTATAATGTTCTAAAAATTAAAACAAATATAGTCAATAATATGTCTATAAACATTCATAATAATTGAAAAATTTGGATAATTCAAAACCATGAAATTACAAATGAAATTAGTGAAATCATAACCAACCAAAGTATCTAAATAAAATTTTATATACTTTTAAGGTCTTTACATAATATTTTTTTACATAATGCCATTATTTTTTAGAAATACCCCCATCCCATCTTTCTAATAACCAAAATTAGTACCAAATAAATTTGGTGGTATCATTGAATTGGAATTATCAATCATATGTTAAATTATTATAACTAATAAATATATTTCCTTTATAATATTTAATATCTTGGTTAAAAGTTAAGTCAAAACTTATAACAATAATATAATTAGAAATAAACAAATAAAATGATATCTAAATAATTTCATACTTTGATACAAATTGTTAGGTCACATAGAGTATATAACAAGAGACAATATGTGGTAAATTTTCAATCTCAAATAATCAGAGTTATTAAACAATGTGGGAACTAAATATAGTGGACATAGAATATTATAATTTTACACAACCACATTAGTGAATTGGGTGTAATTTTTAGATGATAACATAATAAAAAATGTGAGACAAATATATTTTATAATGGATAAGTAATTTCATCTTCAAATTTAAAAACATATTAAGTATCGACATATATAAGAATTCTATTTTACTAGTAGTTATGAGACAATATGATACCTTAAATTTTTACCCTAGTGATATAATCCAAATATAGTGTGTCTTTTTCAACCTATAGACATGAAACCCACTTTTATATTTTCCAACCTAGAGACACATACCCAATATATCATTTTATGGATAATGAATAAACATGTGTGTAAATTTTTTAAGTGATGGTGTTACCCATATATTTTTACTCTAGTGTTATTGTGAGACCCTTTACAATTACGTTCAAATACTGTAAAACAATGAAAATTATAGTATGTATAAGGTGTGTTGTTAGAGATAAATAGATATGATTACACCCTTGATTATCATCTTTAAACAGTTGTTCAATCAAGAAAAAACTACCGATGTGATATATTTTATCAAATTAAAAAAAGACATTGATCTTCAATAATAATCCTTTATGTGATACCATTATTATTTATAGATAATGTTCCAAAATAACTATATGAAAGAATCATCACTTTTGGAGATCATAATATTAAAACAACGATATAAATATCCAACATTTAAATCATCTGGGTAATAATGATCATGAGATATTTAAATATTCATACTGAATATCTAATTGTACACATAAAAATAAGGCTATTTCTAATATACAGTTTATAAAAACAAAGTTGGAAACTAGCTCAATTATTATCATCAGTTTGTATCACTACTTGTGTCACATCTTAATACTACATTGAATTTATTTTTCATCCAAAATTATGAAATGTAATATTTAGGAATCATAATAATTTTTTCATTGGATTATAGTAAAGGATTCGCTCCATGATGATATATGTGTTTATTACCAATACTGATTTATCTCTTTACTGATTAGTTTTTTTCTCCATAACTTTTGATCACATTCATGTCATAAAAAATTATGAAAATTATAGAATTTTTTTGACATGTATAATAATTGAATTAATATTATAATTTCATAAAGATAAATTAACCATGTGTTCCCCATGTAATATAATAATTGAAATAAAATTTAAATAATATGTTTTTTACTATTAAATTTTAAATAAATCATAATATTGTAATAACAGCTAACATAATTCACCTGAAATAAAAATAGAAATTAATTAAAAAACAATATAAAATATAAAATCTGAATAATGATTTTACTATTATAACACCTTAAGGTTATGAACATCCATATTTCTATTAAAACAAAGAAAAAAAAATTATATTTTGTATAATGATATAACAAAATTAAATTATACAATTAAATATTAGAATGGGGTGTCTTTAAATAAATAAAAACCATCAACAAACTCCTATGAACTAGATTAGTGCATGTTTCTATTATTTTGATTATCATGAGCCAAACTCAGTTGATTATTGATCATAATATTTCTATATTCCTTTAGATGAACTATTTTTTTGCTTGGTCCATCCTCTTTATTAACTTTTTGAATTTATGAATTATATATTTTCACATCTCCAACAACCATCATTTAGACATATTATTCTGTAAAAATATTATTAATATTTATAATCTTGTGGGAAGTTCACTCCTACAAATGATTCCCTTTACACCATAATTTTATCCCAAGATGATACATTTCCTTGATCTCGAATCCATCTTTTATATTTATTGATTGTTATATATTTAATTTATAGGGACTCTAAAAGTATATAATTTATATTTCTATTTAGTTTTCCATTTCACAAATATATCAATGCTTTCATATCAATAAACATTGTAGGAGACCAATTGATTACATAATATATGTTATTCCCTACTTTTACCCATAATGTATGCATGTCTCCTAATGTATTCAACATCAACCTTTTTAAATCCAACACTTTCATATTAATCAACTCTTATACTCTATTCTATAGAACTATCTATTCCACCATAAGTTTTTTATTTATATTTTTTCATTTATATAATGTCTCAAAATACTCACTTATATATTCTCAACTATTTTCAGTCACAAATGACTTGATCTAGTCCTTAGATTCAAGATCCTTTTATACTTTGAATGTTTTGAATAATTAAAATTCATTATTTTTTCACTTGATTATAAACACATATCATTTCCTATAATTCATTTTTGTGAATTATTTAAAGTAGCTTATTCTTGATATATATTTGAATAATTATTAACAAACATTATAATGGATCATTTATAAGATCTTATTACTCCATATAATTAATGTTCCAAACCTTAACTTATGTTTATTTCATAAAACAAAATTCTCATAAAATGGTAAGGATACTTATGTATGCCAAAGTTTTAACTTATGAAAATTAATAATAATCAATATGTATTCAAACATATGTACAATTTTTTGATTCCATGAGATTATAAATGGTTCTATTAAGGTATTAAATGCATTAACTATCTCTTCCAACTTATATGTTTCACACATAATCAGGTATATTTTATTTGATAAATTCTCTACTTTCATCTCCAATGTGCACCCTACATAGTGTTCATTTCTTCTTTTATTGTGAGAGACTTGCACCAAATGTTATAAAAGTATCCCAAGGATAATATTTTCTTATTCAACCTCATGAAATGGCTCTTGGATCATATGATTCCTACTATACAATTGTTCATCATTATTTTTATTGTATGAACTCCAATGAACATTAAGGAGTGATCATTTCACATATACACAACTCATTCAAGGATAACTTCATATTAATCAAACCATTTACTTAAAGAAATCATGTTCCATGTTGATCCTATGTTTAATATCCATGCATAATTATGGTGTTTTTTACTTCTTCCAGATATTATCAGTCCACTTACTAGTATATCTCTATTTTTAGAATTACATGATATACTTTATAGATATTTTTCTCCATCACTCTTCTTATTATAACAGTATTACTTGATATTCCCCTTTTTTCCATAATTATAAATGGTAAAATTATTCTTCTATCTCATTGTCTTCAACCTACCATAATTCCGACTCTCACTAGATTGACGCTCCATTATGATTCCTCTCTTTATTGAAAAATATTATGCTTGGTGAAATTGTATTAGTATATACTACTTTTACTTTTGATGTATTTTTATTTAGGAACATCAATCGAAATGTTATTTAATAGAAAAAAATAATAAGTATATTTTTGATTAAATTTATTACAAGTAGATCATACAAATTAAACTAACATTGGAATAGAATCTCTTTGTCTTTAGTATCCCCATTTTTAACCCAATTACATGAGATAAGATAATAGGGTATTTAAGGTGTTAATGTAGTGATCAATTATTGATATTTACTCTATTAAAAGAGTATATAATTTCTTCTTTATCAAAAATTTTTGTGTGGAACGACTTGGCCTTGTATAACATCTTTAGAGTATCACAAATTTCCTTACTACTCTTTTCTCCACAATTAATGATATAAAACCATTTGATAAAGACAAAAATATTTTGGAAATATCATTCATTTCATTTTTTTTACATTTATCCAACAATACACTCACTGGGTTTTCAAAAAAATCAATTAGTAATTATTCATCCACTTCACTTCTTACAAATTTATCATCTATAATTGAAAATAATTACATAAAACATTTTTGATCAAGATTTTCACCACCATATAAATATTATGTTATTTAAAAACCATTTATATTTCATAATTTTTTATTTTATAACATCAATAAATTATTTTATTCTAAATTCTAATAAAAGTCAAAATAATATAGAATACTATAATTTATGAGAATTATTAATACTGTAAAAATTAAAAAAATCCCTTGCCTTACCCTCTATATAATACCCCTTATTGAGACTAAATTTATTCAACCATGATGAATTAGAAAATATATGGTAAAAAATAAATTTCAAAATATAGAGATAAAATAATAATAATAATAGATGTAACGTGAAGTCCCCCACCCCAAAATGACATGGGTTACAAAATCATGAGTAAATAGATCAATCACAATGGTAAAATTGATTATACCCTCTCTCTCACTATTAAAAATACAATTCCCTTGTAATTTATCATCTAAATATTTTTAGAAAAACCTCATAACATACACACACTGGAAAGCATATTGAAGCAGCATGTATACTACACAAGTTTATTCTAACTCAAATAGAAAAGAGAATCATTAATGGGTTTCTATAAATTTCCTTACTCCTCCCTCACTATATCTAAGTATGTTGGGGTGGAAAAACATATTTTTCTATCTCTATCAAAATATTTCTTACCCCCTTGACAATTGAGTGTAGAAGTACTCTCCATGGAAAATCAAATGGGTTAGAAATTTCAAAACTTTTCAATACCAAATCACTTTCCACACTCAAGATCCTTATTATTTTTTCCACACTATTTTAATAGATATATTATTTTCATATAAGGATAAAAACTAACTTACATGTCTAAAACATATTATTTGTTAGTTTTTGTATGGAATAGTCAACTAATAGTGGTACTTAATCTATTATAGGATATAGTAGTCTCTTGGTAGTAGAGGATTAAAATACTTTAATGATAATTCATGGTGAGTTATAGTATATCTAAATTGACTCAAACTACTACTATATTGACTAATGCTACTAGATTTAAGAAATCATAAGGGGATATTTACTATCCCATTGATTTTGAGGAGTTAATGAGTTTTGGTGTGTACTAATTAAATGAATTAAAATATGGGGATATTTGATTTTTTCTATATTTATACTTGTTTAATATAGTATTAATAATAGCAATGAGGGTTAGAGAAATAATAAAAAAAATTATATTCTATAGTTTGTTATTTATATGAACTTCATTTTATATGTATACTGTAACTTTTTTTTCTAAGTAAAATCACTCACAAGTTGTAAAGGTGTATTGTATTGTATTTTTTTTGAAAGAATGGTCATACATGATTAATATTATAATTAGAGCTATGATAGAAGGAATGGAATGAGTAAATTTTTGTTCAGGTGAATTTATGTCATGGTGGTCTATGAAAATATTCATGGATTATATGCCTAGAATGTATTCTAAAGAAACCCATGAGAAATACATGTTTTTGAGGATGTTTCTTCTTCGATATTTAAGGGGTAGACCATGGTAATTCCTAAAATTGGCGTTTCATTGTGAAATTATATTGTTGGTGATAATTAAAACAACTATAATAAGGATAGTCTTTATACTATATATTTTGTTCGAAGACTTGATGGATGTGTTGAGGAGTAACTATGCATAACTAAGCCCAAAATGAGTTTTTTGAATCCAATTTCAAAATGAAACATTCATGTGTTTCACAATTTAAAGTAATACAGACATATAATGTATGTTTCTCATGTTTATGTTTATTTAATCAATATTCATTCCTATGAGAAAATATTATTCTAGATTTATGTTTTAAATGGGACTTATATAAGATAGAACACGTATATCTTCTGCTAAAATGGTAATATAGATGATTATTTTTTGGTTAAAGAAAAAAAATTAGCATTGTTTTTTCTCTCAATAATGGTTCCATAACAACTTATATGATTTTTAATTAAAACAAAAATTAAAGAAAATAGCTATATATAGAATAAATAAAGCCATGAAAACTAGATCTAGCCGACTCTGATAGAAAAAAAAGGGAATTTTTATTAAGAGTATTCCACTATCGTAATAAACCTATAAATGAACAATCTATATATTACATTAGAGAGTGAGGAATATTTAAGATAATGATACACCATTTATAAGAATATTTTTCATGGGATGAGGAGAATAATAAGAATGCACAGATGATAAAAAATTTCGAGGCAGTAGATTTCAAAAATCATATAAACATTTACATATTCATTATTTTCATTACTTATTCTTTTTGGATTTCAAGACTGTATTCCTACTCTATTACATTTTATTATTGATAATAAGATAATAACAATCATAGTTTGATTGTAACTTTTTTACACAATGTATTATTCACATGATAAAAAGTGTGAGGGTACCTGATAAAAAACATTGTTTTGTTGGTGATTTTTAATACTTGATCTCCCTTAACTGCATTATCTTTTTTGAGATCCAATTTTATTAATTGGTAAACGAAAAAATAAGAGTTTGTTTTTTGATAACCACTAATTCACCCCCAGTGGTGACTTACTCTAACACGAGACATACACTTCATATTTTAGAGGTTATGAGGTAATTCTTAGTATTTTACCTTAGATACGAGTTCTTCCTTAATTAATAACGTCTCTTGACTAATGGAATCTTTGTATGAATGGAAAATTGACAACAAAAAAGATATCCCATGTATGATGGGAAGGTATTCCATCTATGTAAGGAGAGGATGGGTATTTATCTTCATTCTCATTTAATGGAAGTTATTAATATCACCAAGAAAAGTCTAGTATTCATAATATTCAGATAACTAAAATTCTTATAGACAACAAGAATATTAAACCTGAACAGAGAGCACACATTGTGTTACTGTCATACCTATCAAATAGGTATTTGACATGAGTTATGGGAATGAATATAGTGAATTAAATTTGGAGGAAACCTCATGAAATCCATTAAAATAATAATAAATTTAAGGATTAAAGAATATAAATATGTCAAGATCAATTTTAGAATATTCTAATGTGATAAGATAAATCAATTGATGAGTTCATTGTACATGTGAATATAATTTCATATTTTATTCAAATTTATAAATGATATATTAAAGATTATACTTGGTATGTTTTATCAGAAATATGTATACCCTAGATGATCAAGATACGAATGCGTGAAATATTTATGAATTCAATAATTTCAATATTTCACATCATATGGGGCGAGAGATATAATTAAGGGGTTATGGAAAATTAGAGAAGGGCATAACATTCAAATAATTTAAAGGTTACCATCCATCCAAATCAAATTTTTATTCAATGAAAGAAAACAACAAGGAAAAAAAGGAAACCCCAAGCTTAGGGAGTTCTAAATTTTTGTAGTTTGAGGGCATCCCCTCTAATAAAATTAACACCTTCTGGATTCATGTAATTTATAGTAATCATACTAGTGTATTTGTAGCTCTGGTCCATAAAATAATCTATGTGATCTACAACCTTATTAATTTCACACCATGTGTGGGTCACATGAATAGTACTGCAAAGAAGGGCTCTAAATTTCTTTATGAGGTAGGATATGGACCAGGGAGTGGAGCCTTTTCCAGGTAGATAATCATGAAGGATCATAGATTTTGTCTCCATGAAACATAATGAGTTCTGACCATTCCTTTTGAAATTCATAAAATGATTAAAAGTTAAGTAAAATGGAAAAAATAATTTTATATGGTTCAACTAAAGAAATATTGAACACTTTTCCTCTATTTTCCCAAATAAGAATAATGAATATGTTGATCAATTTAAAATAACATCTTGAAAAATTTAGGAAGTAAGTGGATGTAGTAGAGGAAACCCTTTTAAATTCAATATAATGGAAACACATTAAGTAAATGGATATTTTTATAAATACATAATACTATATATTCTAATGAGAATAAAAAAAATTTGATGAGGACTTGGAGGGTTAAATTCATAAATATTTCATAGAAAAATAAAAATAATTTGATGATCCATTTATAATGAAGATGAAGGGGGTGGTGAAACAGAAAAAACGATAATTGGAGACCCCAAAGGAATTCCATGTGGGAATATAAATCTTGGTGTTCTTGAAAGAAAATAGTAAATTTAAAAGGGTTGTCACGACCCCTCCCACCAAAGATGCCCCTCCTAAGCTGTCAATGGTTAAAGGAAGATAATGACCCCCGAGTCTCGCCTCCAGTAGGCCCCGGGGTGGCGACTAGCACCAAGGGTATGATTTTTCACAAATATGGGAGGCATTACCCTTTTTATTATTTAAGATCCGGAAATAGGACAAGTAAACCACCATAAAAGGAAAAGAACAAGTGTATAGTAATAAACCCAAAATAATACAACATGTAGGTTTAAATAGTTCTAAAACAAGGTACAAGTACAAGAAAGCTCAAAAGTACAATACCAAAAGAAACAAGTGTACAACAACAGCAACAACTCCAACTGTCCGACTAGTAGGGCCCCGCATGGCCCTGGTAGTCCTCCTAGAAACCTGAAAGTAAACGTAGGGTGAGCATACAAGTATACACAGTAGGGAAACCTAAAGCTCTCGTGCACAAGTGGGAAGACATCCTAATGTCCCGTGAGAACAACAGAAGAAACCTAGCAAGAAATTCTATCCACCCAACCTCACCAGCCACACTCACTAAAAACACAATCACAACAGGTAGTAGTATATAAGAACAAGAGTATTGGGTACCCCACACCATTTCCCATTATTTAGATGCTCTTACTAACGGCGAACGTCTTGACGCTGCCACACTCTCCTCGCCCACACACACCTGGGCCTCTCAACCATGTATCCCGCCCGCACAAACTTGGTCCTCACAACCACACATCCCGCCCGCACACACTTGGGCCTCACAACCACACATCTTGCCCGCACACACTCGGGCCTCATCCAGAATATTCTTGGGAAAAAATAGAACCTGCTCGAAGAGTCTTAGGCTAAAATCGCCCCAATCGAAACCTAGCTAAAGGGTCTTAGGTGTAAGGTCGCCTCAAGCCATCACAGCCTAAGGAAGAAGGAGCAGAAAGGAGCTAGTAACTAAGGGGAAAACACCCTCTCCCATGAAATGGGAGTGTTCGGAACTAAGTGCTCAACATGGGTGGGGTGCGATAAAACACAAAAGATATAGATACATATATGTATACCAAACACACAACCCAACCTATAGATTCTAAACAGAGAAACTGAGCACGTTCCTCGGCACTTCTACTATGAAGCATGGATACAAGAAACAACCCCAACCCCATTTAGGTTTTCACATTTCAGCAGAATTAGTTTATTTAGTTCCTTATCTACTGGGAAACAAACGACAACCAACCATATCAATCGTTCGTGAAACATATCCCTGCCATCCAAAAATCAAGTTAGGAAAACACAAGCAACACAACCAAGTCCTTCTTATTAACCAACCAACCCCATTGATTATTAATCCCGTTCAATTACCATGACCCACCATTCATTAACTCTTCCACTTTTTATTTTTTATTCACAACCCATAGTCCGTAGTCTGCTCAGATTCAACCACATCCCTATATCCCCACTTCCAACCACCATAACCACAATCACACCGAAACCCATACTGTAGAGACCCGAAGCCTGACGTACATGGACTTTACATTACTTTTGCGGAATACTTAGTACATTACAAAAACACACACACAAGGACCGTAATAGTTTAGTGTCTTTGGAAACTCGGACTATAATCTTCTAATCGTGGTGAAAGATCTTCAACATCTCCCATAAAGATCTTCCTTTTTTTTACCTAAAACCTTTCTTTATATCATGGGGAAAAGAAAACATAAAAGGGTGAGCTCAAATGCTCAGTAAGGGTAAACAAAAGAAATATCAATCACATCATATTCATAAGAACATAACATTTTGGAAATCATAACCTGCAAAAGAGAGCATAATTTCATAACATGGGATAAATCATGGCAGTGAAATGTAATCACAATAATCATAACATAAAACATGGAACTTTGTGGCATACACACATAATCATAGAGAATCATTTCTTGTTAGTCAAGACTCATTGCCAAGACTATCTTAGTGGACAAAGTCCCTTTCTGAATCGAGTAATCCTCGTTTCAGTCCTGTTTCACTGAACCGGTATAACCTACCATTCCAGCCATGTCTATCTCATGAGATATATAATCTTTACCCAATGCATTGGAGGGAGATATAGGTCCCACCCATCTCTTAATGAATCCTTTCTTATGTGTGCCACAAAATCATAAATCATACATCATCGCATAACCCATGTAATAAAAATGGAATTCTTGAAACATCATGACATCATAAATCAATTCATATAAGATAAAGGAATTCATAAACATAATTCCATCTCAACATAGTCAAATCAATGTAAAAATATGGATAGAAACAGAACCCTTTATTATCTTAGATGGAAAATAATTTTGATAAAACACTTGAATTGAATTCTTGAGGAAAATATCCTTTCTTCTTCAAAATCAATTTCTTTTCACAAAACATCATGCAATTTTAAAAGAAAGAGATTTTATTGAAAATAGTCATGAAATCTTTTAGAGGAATCTTCATGAAAATAAGGCTTTATAAAACAGTAGAAATCCGTTCGTGCCGTATAAGTTAAAAAAAACATTCTTTGTACTTTTGTCGAAAAAGTCAAAATGTACCTCGTACGATAAACGACAAAAGATTCCTTTCATATCTTTTACTAAAAACTAACCAAAGGGTAAAATTGGATTTAAACCATTGTAGTTGGATGGAAATAATATTACATATTGAGGAAACATGGATGTGGATGATAAAATAAACCCCAGTAAATACTTACGAATAAACAATCTCAGATAAAAATGAGATTGTGATATTTCCCTTACCTTAGGTCCGACTTGCTTTGTAAGTGTCCGAACCTCCTGTATAATGATTTAAATCATGTTATTGACTTATTACAGAATCATATTCATTGTTATGATATCATATATGGTTCACTTATGACATTATATTACCCGTTCTTTTGTAAACTCCATGTTAAAGAAGCGTTTTGGGTAAAATCGTTTCATTTATCGTAGGTGTTTTGACTTGTTGTTCTTGACATCATTATTACTTATATCATGATTTACTTACTTCCAGAATATAAAATATGATTTATATATCATATATATTCAGTATATATATATATATAACAGGTAGATAAATAAAATGAAAAACACCGTTCATGGAGACGGTAGTCCGTACGTACGCATGAACGCTGTTTTCCTTTCCTTATTGTCTTGAAATGGAAGTAAGTAGATTACATACATATGTATATATATACATAAATCCAGTAGCTTTATAATGTCATATATTTCATTATTATTTCTTATATATACATTATAATCATTCTTAAATGGTTAACATGGAGAATGAATCTCATCGCGTCGTGGAGACGGTAGTCCGTACGTACGCACGAGCGATGATATCATTTCTATAAATATTGAATTGAATTGGAGTGGATTATACAATATATCAGAATCAATATGATGTTGTAATAACTATGTATAGTTATTCTTTACATCATTATACCCATCCATGTAAGGTGGTGGTGGAAAATAGATTACACCACGGCGTGGAGACGGTATTCCGTACGTACGCACGCGCGGTGATTTCTTTTTCCGTAGGATGGATAGATGGTGAAATAGGGTTGTTTCATACTTATAATAACATATCAGTATATGAGTGATACTGATGTTATTACTTCATAATGAAACAACCTAAGAAGAAGAAGTGGAAGAAGAAATAAAGATGAAAGAATTGGTAACGGTAATTACCTCTTCTTTGAAGTGCCTCTTTGAGACCTCCTCTTAGGGCACTAAAATTGGTCTTTGAGGAAGACCAGAACCTCTAGGATGTTGCTAGGGAAGTGGAGAGGAGAAATTGTCAGGGGTTGGCCGAGCTTGAGTGCTCAAATTGGTGTGAGGAGGAGGGGGAGGAGGTGTCCTTTTATAGGGGAGGAGAGGGGCACCTTAGGAATATCTCAAAATATTATTTTATATTAAAGTCAAAATCGGTTTATAATGGTTCCAAAGGGTCTTATTTCGAAGCTAAAGTAAGGATGGGTCGAAATCCTATCAACCAATAGAATTTAGACAAGTTTAAGATATTATTTTAACCTTATCAATTAGATTTAACTCTAAGTTAATTAATTTAACTTTTACCGTGTCTTTTTGTTTTCTTTCACTATATGGTTAATACACTTACTATAACATACCAAACGAACCCCAAATTGTTTATTATTAATATATATATCCTTATCTAAGTCATTTGGCCGAACCTTAGATTTTTAGGAATAAAATAACAATTAATAATATAATATTTGATTTAAAAACTATTTTGTGTCAATTTTGACACTATTTGATATATGATTTTTGTGAAAGTCATAAAAGAATTATATGTTCGAACCAAGTTGATTAAATCAACAATAATATATCATAGTAACCTAGAAAATTAGTGGAATTCATAAAAAGTCTTAAATTACATTTATTTCGGTATTTATATTATCAATTATGTCAATATTTCATTAATAAGATAATTACTGCATCATTTTTGTGTCATAAATAAATTATATTATTTGATGTCTAAAAATTACAAATAAAATACCATCATGTAGGAAATCTTTTTAGCGTTCTAATGAATATTTATAGTCTAATTTATCTTATGTATAACCCCATATTAAAAATGATTTACTTATTAAACTTTGATTTTAACTATTTTAACCCTTCTTTAAATAAATTAATAATAAATGTCCTAATCTAATCCAAGTGGGCCTAAATGGTCATATTTTATTCCTAAGTTTGTTTTTGGTCGAATTACACTTGTCCAATAGAATTAGGACATGTGTTAGGGTAATATTAATATCATATTTACCCTTAGTTACCTTATTTACTATTAACCGTGGTAAAAAAGTAAAAAGTTACTATTCACCAAAAAATTATTTTCATCTCATTGAACCACATTTTAGTCCTTGATATTAACCGTGTCTCTCGGATTTTCGAAATTCCATTCACAGAAGCGGTAAAATTAAGTTTTATGCAAAATTCAGTTTTTAACCTACCACTTAGGAGTTTCACTATTCATCAAAAATTGATGTTTTTCAGAACAATGCCAAAATTTCATCCCAAGCTATATTTCATATTCCGAATTCAAAAATGAAGTCTATTTTACCAAATTCATAACATAAAAGTTGCATTAATTAATTTTATAATTAAATCCCGCTGTTAAATAGCGTGTTTTTAAGAAACAATATCTATCAAAAGATTGACACTTGTTTATGTCTAGTTTAAATGTGAAACTACATCCAATGACCAACATTGTATTAAATTGTAAAAATATATTCTAAATATACTTTAAAACCACTCAAATTAATGATTTATCAGTATTAATTATTTCGATTAAAAAAGTTGTTTTTAATTATAATTTAGTAATTTTCACTATTCATCAGAATATGAAAGTTATCCGAAAAGTACCAAAATTTTACCTTAGGCTAAATTCGATACTCCGAATCCAAAAATGAAGTCCATTTTGAGAGTTAAAATTTCTAAAATTTAAAAAGTGGTTATTACTATTCATAACGGCTAGTTTTAATAATATTTTAATAGCATATCATTGTTTCGTGAAACTCAGGATTACGTACCACACACGCTATCGAGGAAGGTTGCGATTGCGTGTAATGCAAGGCAAGTCAAGGATGCGTGTTGTGCAAGCTCCTTTTGGTGTAGCGTATAACACAAGACATTAGTAAAATAAGAAAGAATATTTTTCATAAAATCTCGGGCTGTTACATTCTACCCCCCTTAAAATGAATTTCGCCCTCGAAATTCGTCGGGGTTATAAATGGTTTACTATTCGAAAGTTTCTTTAATAGAAACCCACATCGTAAAAGGGAATACCAAAACTTGGCTTTAAAAACTAAAGTATGAAATGTAACGATTACCCAAATAAACTAATCACTGGGTTTCCACATAGGTGAAAATATGGATATGGAAGAGAAATCTAACCATCATGTTCTGATGGAGAGTGGTAGAGAACATGGCTATGGAAAAGCCAGTAATCACAAATCCATAGATTTGTGATGATATAAGGTACCATCTGATTCATCAGGTATAAGATCACTAGGACAACATTTTTGGTTTTCAAGATCATTTCCCTAAAGTTGAAAATTTTCTTAGAATAAATACTTACTTTATTTTGGTACAATCTCACTTTTGTTCGTGCCTTGAACAATTTCTACTTCATCTCTTAAATAAATGAAGTTGAATTTGTTATTTGTGAAGTGTTAGAAGATCATGTGATAGAATGACTGTTCATTCCATCTGTCTCAAACAAAAGGTTAGCAAAAGTTATTAAATATACATAAGTCATTCTATAGTGAGATTAATCATATATGGTTCCTAAAATGGACTTATACTTCATATATCATGCTGATTAATATAATAAAACTAGTTTCTACTAAACAGGGACTTCCTGTAGGCCAGTGGTAGGCGATAAAGGCCAGTCGCACTTCGGTTGTGGGTTCGATTCCTACAGCCTTGTCCGAAGCGATGGGCTGTCGCCCGTCCTACAGGTTGTCCCTTTTTCTAAAACTACGTTACTATAACATCCCATCAATAATATCGAAAATCTTCTATCCTTAAACAATACTAACTTATGTCCAACATAATCCAGTCTAATCTTTAGGCTTATACATAATACTGCAGTCCACTCTCATAATATAGTGACAACGATTACCAGAGATTTAATACTGTCGTTGATCCCCACATATCATAAGATATGTCTTGTTGGTCACATTCCAAACATTCAAATTCCTTAATCGTGTATTCTCTTGAATACCTTAGTGAAAACATGAGTGCAGTTAAAAGTTAACACTTTCCACATACCAAAATCCTCAAAATTCTATATACTCAAACCATGATATCACTTAGTCCTTATATCAATCATGAGCTCATGAATACTATTAAACATTTCATTTTCTCGTCTTCATTATGCGCATATCATCTTATTTCCAAAAAATATCTCAATCACTTTGAATACCACATCAATAAATATTGCAATACTCAATGATACAACATTATTTTGGAATCCCATTACATAAACACTTAATCATTCCACCACATCGTTGTCATATTCAACATTTCCAATAGTGATCGCATGTGATTTCCCTTTGTCCTTTGCCTTCAGTGGTTGCTCATGTTGATCATCACTAACCCTTGGATTAGGGCAATTATTAGCATAATGCCCCATTTCCTTGCACTTGAAGCATTGAAGTGTTGGCGGTGCGTTCTCTGCAGTGTTTGCTTTATTCACATCATTAGAAACCCTTTTTCCATTACTTCGACACTCAGCTGCTCGATGACCTTCTTTTCCACACTTAAAACATTTTCTATTACCTTTTAGACAATCTCCACCATGCTTCTTTCCACACTTTGTGCATAAGGAAACATTCATCTTCTTTTCACCATTATTCTGAGATTTCTCCTTGAACTCCATCTTTCGTTTCTTGTCAAAACCATGAGATGGATATGTAACACCAACTTCCATTTCTACCTTGATAGCACAACGCACAATTTCTTCATAGCTACTGAAGTCTCTTATAGCTAATGCCCTTCGAAGACTTGGTTTTAAGCCACTGAAAAATCGATCAACTTTACTTTCAGGTTGGATGATAATTCCAGAAGCATACCTTGCAAGTCTTGTAAAATTTGCTTCATAGGTACCAACAGATTCATCATCCCTTTGCTTTAGTTCAAGAAACTCTTTCTCCATCTTTGTTCGAAGAATACGAGGGAAGTACTTACTGAAAAACAAGTTCTTGAACTCGTCCCATTCCATGGACTCAATTTCATCTCTTGGCCTCGTATTCTTGATAAGATTCCACCATTGATCAGCTTCACCTTCCAAACGATATACTGCTAAGATGACTTTATCATGTTCAGAACATTGAAGAACTGAAAATATCTTTTCAGTAGTACTAATCCATTGTTCAGCAACTAATGGATCAGTAGACCCACTGAAAGAAGGTGGACGTTGCCTCATGAAGGACTCAATAGAATATTGTTCCCTTCTCTGCTCATTTGGAAGTCCAGAATGATTCATAGCTTGTGTAAGTATAGCAATAAGATTTTGCACTCCATCTCCCATAACATTTGTTTGTTCAGGAGGGCAATCATTGCATTGTCCATTGCATTGATCAACACGGTTCCTTCGGGTTCCAGCCATCGTCTAAAACCCATAAAGAATAGTGTGAGAGGCAAAAATCATGCTAGGGAAAACAACATAATAAAGGGGGAGTACCTTCAATATCCAACATCTTAGGTTTAATTCTATGATCGTTAGCGTAATTCTATTACTATAACCTATACGTATACTTAACCTTAGAGACATCCCTAGACATACCTTAGAAATATCTCTAGGGATCTCACTAACGTTTTCGCATCCTAGTTTCCAAAGGTTGACTAAACCTTTCCTCTGATACCAACTGTAGAGACCCTAAGCCTGACGTACATGGACTTTACATTACTTTTGCGGAATACTTAGTACATTACAAAAACACACACACAAGGACCGTAATAGTTTAGTGTCTTTGGAAACTCGGACTATAATCTTCTAATCGTGGTGAAAGATCTTCAACATCTCCCATAAAGATCTTCCTTTTTTTTTACCTAAAACCTTTCTTTATATCCTGGGGAAAAGAAAACATAAAAGGGTGAGCTCAAATGCTCAGTAAGGGTAAACAAAAGAAATATCAATCACATCATATTCATAAGAACATAACATTTTGGAAATCATAACCTGCAAAAGAGAGCATAATTTCATAACATGGGATAAATCATGGCAGTGAAATGTAATCACAATAATCATAACATAAAACATGGAACTTTGTGGCATACACACATAATCATATAGAATCATTTCTTGTTAGTCAAGACTCATTGCCAAGACTATCTTAGTGGACAAAGTCCCTTTCTGAATCGAGTAATCATCGTTTCAGTCCTGTTTCACTGAACCGGTATAACCTACCATTCCAGCCATGTCTATCTCATGAGATATAAAATCTTTACCCAATGCATTGGAGGGAGATATAGGTCCCACCCATCTCTTAATGAATCCTTTCTTATGTGTGCCACAAAATCATAAATCATACATCATCGCATAACCCATGTAATAAAAATGGGATTCTTGAAACATCATGACATCATAAATCAATTCATATAAGATAAAGGAATTCATAAACATAATTCCATCTCAACATAGTCAAATCAATGTAAAAATATGGATAGAAACAGAACCCTTTATTATCTTAGATGGAAAATAATTTTGATAAAACACTTGAATTGAATTCTTGAGGAAAATATCCTTTCTTCTTCAAAATCAATTTCTTTTCACAAAACATCATGCAATTTTAAAAGAAAGAGATTTTATTGAAAATAGTCATGAAATCTTTTAGAGGAAGCTTCATGAAAATAAGGCTTTATAAAACAGTAGAAATCCGTTCGTGCCGTATAAGTTAAAAAAAACATTCTTTGTACTTTTGTCGAAAAAGTCAAAATGTACCTCGTACGATAAACGACAAAAGATTCCTTTCATATCTTTTACTAAAAACTAACCAAAGGGTAAAATTGGATTTAAACCATTGTAGTTGGATGGAAATAATATTACATATTGAGGAAACATGGATGTGGATGATAAAATAAACCCCAGTAAATACTTACGAATAAACAATCTCGGATAAAAATGAGATTGTGATATTTCCCTTACCTTAGGTCCGACTTACTTTGTAAGTGTCCGAACCTCCTGTATAATGATTTAAATCATGTTATTGACTTATTAAAGAATCATATTCATTGTTATGATATCATATATGGTTCACTTATGACATTATATTACCCGTTCTTTTGTAAACTCCATGTTAAAGAAGCGTTTTGGGTAAAATCGTTTCATTTATCGTAGGTGTTTTGACTTGTTGTTCTTGAAATCATTATTACTTATATCATGATTTACTTACTTCCAGAATATAAAATATGATTTATATATCATATATATTCAGTATATATATATATATAATAGGTAGATAAATAAAATGAAAAACACCGTTCATGGAGACGGTAGTCCGTACGTACGCATGAACGCTGTTTTCCTTTCCTTATTGTCTTGAAATGGAAGTAAGTAGATTACATACATATGTATATATATACATAAATCCAGTAGCTTTATAATTTCATATATTTCATTATTATTTCTTATATATACATTATAATCATTCTTAAATGGTTAACATGGAGAATGAATCTCATCGCGTCGTGGAGACGGTAGTCCGTACGTACGCACGAGCGATGATATCATTTCTATAAATATTGAATTGAATTGGAGTGGATTATACAATATATCAGAATCAATATGATGTTTTAATAACTATGAATAGTTATTCTTTACACCATTATACCCATCCATGTAAGGTGGTGGTGGAAAATAGATTACACCACGGCGTGGAGACGGTATTCCGTACGTACGCACGCGCGGTGATTTCTTTTTCCGTAGGATGGATAGATGGTGAAATAGGGTTGTTTCATACTTATAATAACATATCAGTATATGAGTGATACTGATGTTATTATTTTATAATGAAACAACCTAAGAAGAAGAAGTGGAAGAAGAAATAAAGATGAAAGAATTGGTAACGGTAATTACCTCTTCTTTGAAGTGCCTCTTTGAGACCTCCTCTTAGGGCACTAAAATGGGTCTTTGAGGAAGACCAGAACCTCTAGGATGTTGCTAGGGAAGTGGAGAGGAGAAATTGGCAGGGGTTGTCCGAGATTGAGTGCTCAAATTGGTGTGAGGAGGAGGGGGAGGAGGTGTCCTTTTATAGGGGAGGAGAGGGGCACCTTAGGAATATCTCAAAATATTATTTTATATTAAAGTCAAAATCGGTTTATAATGGTTCCAAAGGGTCTTATTTCGAAGCTAAAGTAAGGATGGGTCGAAATCCTATCAACCAATAGAATTTATACAAGTTTAAGATATTATTTTAACCTTATCAATTAGATTTAACTCTAAGTTAATTAATTTAACTTTCACCGTGTCTTTTTGTTTTCTTTCACTATATGGTTAATACACTTACTATAACATGTCAAACGAACCCCAAATTGTTTATTATTAATATATATATCCTTATATAAGTCATTTGGCCGAACCTTATATTTTTAGGAATAAAATAACAATTAATAATATAATATTTGATTTAAAAACTATTTTGTGTCAATTTTGACACTATTTGATATATGATTTTTGTGAAAGTCATAACAGAATTATATGTTCGAACCAAGTTGATTAAATCAACAATAATATATCATAGTAACCTAGAAAATTAGTGGAATTCATAAAAAGTCTTAAATTACATTTATTTTGGTATTTATATTATCAATTATGTCAATATTTAATTAATAAGATAATTACTGCATCATTTTTGTGTCATAAATAAATTATATTATTTGATGTCTAAAAATTACAAATAAAATACCATCATGTAGGAAATCTTTTTAGCTTTCTAATGAATATTTATAGTCGAATTTATCTTATGTATAACCCCATATTAAAAATGATTTACTTATTAAACTTTGATTTTAACTATTTTAACCCTTCTTTAAATAAATTAATAATAAATGTCCTAATCTAATCCAAGTGGGCCTAAATGGTCATATTTTATTCCTAAGTTTGTTTTTGGTCGAATTAAACTTGTCCAATAGTATTAGGACATGTGTTAGGGTAATATTAATATCATATTTACCCTTAGTTACCTTATTTACTATTAACCGTGGTAAAAAAGTAAAAAGTTACTATTCACCAAAAAATTATTTTCATCTCATTGAACCACATTTTAGTCCTTGATATTAACCGTGTCTCTCGGATTTTCGAAATTCCATTCACAGAAGCGGTAAAATTAAGTTTTATGCAAAATTCAGTTTTTAACCTACCACTTAGTAGTTTCACTATTCATCAAAAATTGATGTTTTTCAGAACAATGCCAAAATTTCATCCCAAGCTATATTTCATATTCCGAATTCAAAAATGAAGTCTATTTTACCAAATTCATAACATAAAATTTGCATTAATTAATTTTATAATTAAATCCCGCTGTTAAATAGCGTGTTTTTAAGAAACAATATCTATCAAAAGATTGACACTTGTTTATGTCTAGTTTAAATGTGAAACTACATCCAATGACCAACATTGTATTAAATTGTAAAAATATATTCTAAATATACTTTAAAACCACTCAAATTAATGATTTATCACTATTAATTATTTCGATTAAAAAAGTTGTTTTTAATTATAATTTAGTAATTTTCACTATTCATCAGAATATGAAAGTTATCCGAAAAGTACCAAAATTTCACCTTAGGCTAAATTCGATACTCCGAATCCAAAAATGAAGTCCATTTTGAGAGTTAAAATTTCTAAAATTCAAAAAGTGGTTATTACTATTCATAACGGCTAGTTTTAATAATATTTTAATAGCATATCATTGTTTCGTGAAACTCAGGATTACGTACCACACACGCTATCGAGGAAGGTTGCGATTGCGTGTAATGCAAGGCAAGTCAAGGATGCGTGTTGTGCAAGCTCCTTTTGGTGTAGCGTATAACACAAGACATTAGTAAAATAAGAAAGAATATTTTTCATAAAATCTCGGGCTGTTACACATACATCATTATCCCTTTAATACCATTTATCGCAGCCCTGCTGCCCATCACCAACATAACATTCACACCAACTCACAACCAAGCCAACCACATCCCACTGCTCAACTGATTCACAACAACCCACAAAACACCCCCTTCACATGCCACGTATCCAATCCAACACCTACATGTTCATTATTCCATTTTGTTCAACTAGGGTGATCACACAAGGGCTCCATATTTTAAATCAGCCAAATTTGCATGATTAACCAAATTTCCACATTAAACAAAGTTCCCATCCACAAAAACGGTCCAGATAGATAGGGAAACATTTAATTGCGCAAGAAAAGGCCCCCAACAACCATGATTTTCAGTAGGCATAATCCTATTCAATTCACAACAAAATATCACAGGATATAAAGATAAACATAACAACTTCCCCTTCCCCATTCTTTAACCAGTTATTATCTTCGTTTACTAGTTAAACCGTTTCTCATGAAAACAAGAGGAGACCCACCCCGCATAATGCATAATTTAGAGAGACGAAGGTAATATCTCTACCTCAACAGGTTCTGATCACAACGCTCCTCTGGATCAACTTTAGAAGACGTCCGTCAGCGTCCGTCACTTCTGTCGAGTCCCGGAAAAACCTCCTCAGGTGGAAGTTGGAAAGGAAAGGCCGAAGGAAAGACAATGGATCCAAGCTCAGAAGTTCTTCCATGTCGTTACGATCCTGTGGCCACTGACGGATCATAAATCGGAGCTCAGACGAAGATGTTATGGAAGAAAAGGAGCCTTCAAGTCTCTTGGGAGAGCTCTGCTCAGAGGAATGGAGAGGAGAGGGGTGAGTTGAAAAGGAGGAGGGGACCCCTCCTTTTATAGGTGAGAAAATAAAAAGTAAACGGTGTGTAATTTATGGTACATGGCGTATACTCGGCCGTCTCACATGATCACCACGCGGCTTCCAACATGGACTTCAATGCGGAACGCGGCTGTTGACTAGTCAACACACGGCTTGAAGGTAACGCATACACGGGGAGGGACTACACGACATGTAGTATTGGATACACGGCGTGTACCCCTTTAGTTCACATGGCAAGGACACGACTCCAACACACCACACGACCGTTGATTGGTCAACACACGGTAACACATACACGGGGAGAGACTACACGGTGTATAGTATGAGGTACACGGCGTGTACCCATTTATTTCACATGGAAAGGACGCGGAATTCAACACAGGGTATACTCGATGAGGGGGTACACGACGTTCACTCACACTACACGGCGTGTAGTTTCAAAATTCTGAAAAGTGTGGGAAAATTTCATTTTACCCTCTAGAACACTTTGTGACCTTATTTTTGACAAAGGAATGGGCCAGAGAGGTCCGAGATAGTACATCAGACACCTCTTAAAACATTCTCGTCCCTGATAATTCAAAAACCAACCCAGAGAAATCCCAAAAAGATACCTCTTAGGGTTCTCGTTATAACAGGAACCCAACCAACAACCCAAATCACAGGTGTTAGGAATCCCCTCTCCTATGTCGAGATATTATCCGCTTTAGGCGGCACTGAATCACCTGCACGGGTTTAATCACATCCACATTAATGTATCTTGATTAAGTATTGGGCCTTCCCACGTCCATATATTAGGATTTTCCAACTTACACTGCCCCCATCACCGTACAACCCACACATTGCTTGAACACGTGGTTTGGAGAAAATTCCTTCTCCTATGTTGAGATATTATCCGCTTTAGGCATCAATGACTCACCCGCACGGGTTCAATCGCATCCGCATTAATGCATCTCGATTAAGGGTCATATTTTTCCCATTCCCCACACATCTGTACATGTTACAAATTTCCATGGAACAAGGAAACAAAACGTCTCACAACTGACAATCCAAGCATTCCATATATCAAAGGTAAAAAGTAATACATAAAAACAAAGCTCAGAAGAACAAGGGAAAACACAAGTAAAAAACAACTCCAGGTACTGAGTGTGCATCTGGGCCTCCCGCTCCCAAGTGCTCTCCTCGAGGCCGCTATGCCTCCACAACACACGAACCAAGGGAATGGTTCATCCACGGAGCACCTTCTCTTTACGATCCTCGATTCTAACTGGCCTTTCCTCAAAGGTCACATCGTCTCCCATATATAACTCTCCCCAGTCGATAACATGAGAGTCGTCGTGTAAGTATTGACGTTGATGGGAGATGTGGAAGACGTCATGAACCTTCTCCAACTGAGGTGGCAGGGCTAGCTGATATGCTACCTCGCCGACTCGCCTCAGCACCTCAAAAGGTCCGATGAACCTAGGTGAGAGCTTGCTTCTTTTCCCAAACCTCCGCTGCCCCCGTCGAGGGGAAACATTCAAGAACACATGATCTCCCACATCAAACTCCAAGGGCCTCCTCCGACGATCAGCATAAGACTTCTGTCGGTCCTGAGCTGCTTTCATCCTCTCACGTACAAGCTGGACTTTCTCTGTGGTGCTCTGAACTACCTCTGGCCCAAGAGCACCTGTCTCACCAACCTCTGCCCAACAAATGGGTGAACGACATGGTCTCCCATACAAAGCATCAAACGGTGCCATGTGAATAGTAGAGTGGAAGCTGTTGTTGTAGGAAAACTCTACTAAAGGCAAGTGTCATACCCATGATCCTTCGAAATCCAGAACGCATGCTCGCAGCATGTCCTCCAATGTCTGGATAGTCCGCTCCGTCTGCCCATCGTTCTGGGGGTAGAAAGCAGTGCTAAGGCGTTGTTGGGTGCCAAAAGCATGCTGTAAATCCCTCCAGACTCGTGAGGTAAACTGAGTATCTCGATCTGAGATGATAGTCTTTGGGACTCCATGAAACCACACAACCTTGTCTACGTACCTCTGTGCTAAGGTACTTACCGAGCCTGACTCCTTAATTGCTAAGAAGTGAGATGATTTCATCAGTCGATCCAACACTACCTAGATAACATCATAACCACCTTGTGCTCTAGGTAGTCCTGTGACGAAGTCCATTTAGATGTCATCCCACTTCCACTCGGGGACTTCTAAATGATGCAACAAACCACTGGGAACACGGTGTTCAACCTTCACTTGCTGACACACTAGGCATTTAGCCACAAACTCCGCCATTACCCGTTTCAATCCTAGCCACAAAAACTATTACCTTTGGCCTCGGTAAATTTTTGAAAATCCTAGATGTACCACCAAGGCTGAGCTATGGAACTCATGGAGAACTCCCTCACGCATTGTCTCCGGGACAAACAACCTTCCATGGAAAAGCATCTGATGTCGGCTGTCCTCTGACCATCCTTCTGGAGCATTCCCTTGATCGACACGATCCCGCATCACTTCCGCCTCGGAGTCCCCCCACTGAGACTCTTCCACCTGCTGCAAGGAGGACTGCACCGTCATCTGAAACAAATAGCCTCTAACACCTTCTACCCTTGCATCCAAGTGCAAGGTGGCCAACTCTCCCATCACTTTCCAAGCATCAGTGGATTCCTGAACCACTTCCTTATGTGACTTCATGCTCAGGGAATCAGCTACAACGTTGACCTTAACTTCAGTGTAAGATATCTCGAAGTCATAGTCTTGGAGAAACTCGACCCATCTCCGCTGCTGTAAGTTTAGGTCACGCTGGGAGAAGATATAACGCAGGATCTTGTGATCTGAGAAGACAACAAAGTGCTCCCCAAAGAGGTAATGTTGCCACAACTTCATTGCGAACACTACTGCTGCAAGCTCTAGGTCATGGGTGGCATAGTTACGCTCGTGAGGGCATAACTGCCTAGACGCATAACAGATTACTCCCTTCTTCTACATCAGCACGCACCCCAGACCAAGGCTAGAAGCATCACAAAACATATCATACAACAACCCTTCCTCTGGAAACCTGAGTACGGGAGCACTGACCAACTTCTCCTTCAGGTAGTTGAAAGCTTTCTAGAACTGCTCGCTCCATAGGAAGAACTGGTTCTTCCTAGACAAAGCTGTTAATGGACCATCAAATCGGGAGAAGTCCGAAACGAACCTCCGATAGTAATCTGCTAACCCCAGGAAACTACAAACTTCTGCCATGCTCTTGGGTGCTTCCCAAGAAACAACTGCCTCCACCTTCGACGGCTCCACTAACACTCCATTCTGAGACACCACGTGCCCAAGGAAGTGTACTTCTTTCATCATGAACTTACAATTCAACAATTTCCCATAAAGATAGTGGTGTCGAAGGAATTCCAAGACTATCCTTAGACGCTTAACATGATCCTCCTCTAATCTTGAGTAGATTAGGATATCATCGATAAACACAACGACGAACCGGTCCAGAAACTCTCAGAAGACAAAGTTCATAAGTCCCATGAACACAGCCGGTGCATTTGTAACTCCAAAAGGCATCACTACAAACTTGAAGTGCCCATACGTGCACCTGAAAGCTATCTTCAAGATGTCACTGTCCTTTACCCTCAACTGATGATATCCAGATCGTAGATCAATCTTAGAAAAACAACCTACTCCCCTCAGTTGGTCGAAGAGATCATCAATCCTTGGAAGGGTGTAACGGTTCTTGATTGTTACCTGGTTCAAACTTCGGTAGTCTATGCATAGCCTAAGACCCCCATCTGCCTTCTTCACGAAAAAACTGGAGCACCCCATGGTGATATACTGGGTCGAACAAAACCCTTCTCCATCAGATCGTCAATCTGAATCCGCAACTCCCGCAACTCTGAAGGCGCCATCCGATAAGGGGCCATCGAAATCGGACGGGCACCAGGATGTAAGTTTATCCCGAACTCAACGTCACGTCGGGGGGTAGAGTCACAACATCCTCAGGAAAAACATCAAGGAACTCCCCAAAAACCTCTGGGACATCCATCATTTCTTTATCAGAGGGAACCACTGATGACCTGCTTAATAATGAAAGGAGAGGCTTCACATGCCAGCTTCCTACTTGATAGCTCCTCTTGCCAACAAAAGATACACACTGCCCATCCACGTCGGAGAAAACGACCCTTCTTCGGAAGCATTCAATAATTGAACTAACAGAAAACAACTAGTCGATGCCTAGGATGACATCGTATGGCTGCATCTATAGAAAAAAAAGGTCCCCACTAGATTGATGTGGTCCCAACATCAGCCCACATCCCCGGAAACACAAGATATGCTGGTATGGCCTCCAACTGGTGTACTCAGCACCAGTGGTATGGAAAGTATCTCTACATCTAGTCCCAAATCATGGGCTATACCAGGTACAAAAAAGGAGTGCGAAGCTCCTGAATCAAGAAAAGCAGAAACGAGAGTGCTGAACAAAAAAATCGTACCTCGCACCACCTATGGTCCGGCCGGAGCTGTCAACTCTACTATGTGCAACTGTCCACGCCCAGCTCCTCTGCCTCTCGGATGTCATCCACCTCCCTGACCATGCCCTTGTCAAGGTCCCTGAGGAGAACCCTGAGGTTATCCTCCTACCACAAAGTCTTCCCTCATAGGAGCATGGTCCTGCTACTACTGGAAGGGCCTCGCCAGCAACTGGTGCTGCTGAGGTGGGCGCTGAACCTGCCCACCTCCACCGTACTGTGCTCGGGTCGGGCACCGACTCTGAATGTGCCTGAAACCTCCACAAGAAAAACACTTTGGTCCTGGGATCGTGAAAAAGGGACGAGGACCTGAAGATATGAACTGGAACTACTGGGGCATGCTCCCCACTGGCCTAAACCTGGAAGGTCCCGTAATAGGAGACCTGCTGATGACTGCCTTCCCCTTCGACGAACCTAGCTGGATCCCCCCACATGGTGCACCTCCCTACGAGTGAATCCTCTCTACAACCTCTACCTTCTTATGTACTGCCAAGTACGTCAGAAGGGTGAAGGGGGTGACAACATACTGGAGCGAAGGACGAAGCGCCTCCTCCAAACGTCTCGCCCGAGACTCCTCATCCGAAAAAAGATCCAGAGAAAAGCGTAAGAGATCCTTGAACTTGATCCCCAACTATCGTACTGACATACTCCCCTACTGAAGGGAGAGTAACTCGGACCGCTTCTCTACCTTGATCATGGAAGAAAGGAATTCCTCTCAGAATTCCTTCTCAAAGTCTGCCCATGGAACCTCTGCCTCTATCCTCTCTCTGAGGTAGAGCGTCCACCACTGTCGCGCCGCAACTCTCAGCTGACTGACTGCTAGGGGAACCCAGTACTCCCTCGGAGCATGAATCAAGGTAAAATTGATCCCTAGCTCCTCAAGCCACCCTTCTGTCTCCGAATCTGAAGTACTACCCTCGTAATTCTTGAGGGTCTGCCGCTGGAAAGAACAGAGATTCTTATACCACTGGCTATCTTCCTCCTCTTGGTCAATCCTCAACTGATCGACTGCCTGAATCTGCTGGGCCTCAGCCATCTGAGCCACCGAGGGATGACGTCCAGGTGCCATACCTGTACGGTAAACAATGATCTCCTAAGCCCAAGTAGTAAGGAAATTTCTCAATGTTTTATTTAATCATTTTTATTTCAATTTCCTTCCCATAACACCCAAATCAAGTAAAACAAAATCAGGATGATGCATGTACCTTCCCTAGGGTCTCTACCCTGTAATCAATGTAGTCTCACTTGGTCGTTCGATAGTCTTAGAGTCCTTGCATCAGATCACGGGGGGCCCAAAAATCCCGTGTCCTAGTCGGTCTTCCCTAACCTATGTCACACACCAAGATTAACTAACATTTTTGCCCTACCATCCCATGAAATACTCAATGTGTCTAACTCCAGAATCCATCCTATCTCTCAACCATCACCTCTAATACCATTCTGTCATGACCCCCTCCCACCAAAGATTCCCCTCCTGAGATGGCAATGGTGAAAGGGAGATAATGACCCCCGGGTCCCACCTCCAGTAGGCCTCAAGGTGGAGACTAGCACCAAGGGTATGAGTTTTCTCAAATATGGGAGGCATTACCCTTTTTATTATTTAAGATCAGGAAATAGGACAAGTCAACCACCCAAAAAGGAAAAGAACAAGTGTATAGAAATAAACCCAAACTAATCCCACATGCATGTTTAAATAGTTCTGAAACGAGGTACAAGTACAAGAAATCTCAAAAGTAAAATACCAAAAGAAACAAGTGTACAACAACAGCAAAAACTCTAACTGTCCGACTAGTAGGGTCCCGCACGACCCTGTTAGTCCTCCTAGAAACCTGAAAGTAAACGTAGGGTGAGTATACAAGTATACTCAGTAGGGAAACCTAAAGCTCTCGTGAACCAGTGGGGGGACATTCTAATGTCCCATGAGAACAATAGAAGAAACCTAGCAAGAAATTCTATCCACCCAACCTCACTAGCCACACTCACCAAAAACACAATCACAAAAGGTAGTAGTATATAAGAATAAGAGTATTGGGTACACTGCACCATTACACTTTAGTTAACTGCTCTTCCTAACGGCGAATGTCTTGACGCTGCCATACTCTCCCCACCCACACACACCTGGGCCTCTCAACCACGGATCCCGCCCGCACAGACCTGGGCCTCACAACCACACATCCCGCCCGCACACACCTGGGCCTCACAACCACACATCCCACCCACACACACCTGGGCCTCATCCCGAAGATTCTTGGGAAACAGTAGAACCTGCCTGAAGAGTCTTGGGCTAAAGCCACCCCAATTGAAACCTACCTGAAGGGTCTTAGGTGTAAGGTCGCCTCAAGCAATCACATCCTAGGGAAGAAGGAGTAGGAAAGAGCTAGTAACTAAGGGGAAAACACCATCTCCCATGAAATGGGAGTGTTCGGCACTAAGTGATCAACATGGGTGGGGTGTGATAAAACACAAAAGATACATATACATATATGTATACCAAACACACAACCCAACCTATGGCTTCTAAACAGAGAAAATGAGAACGTGCCTCAACACCTACTATGAAGCATGCATACAAAAAACAACTCCAACCCCATTTAGGTTTTCACATTTCAGCAGAATTAGTTTATTTAATTCCTTATCTACTAGGCAACCAACTGCAACCAACCATATCAATCGTTCATGAAAAATATCCCTGCCATCCACAAATCAAGTTAGGAACACACAACCAACACAACAAATTCCTTCTTATTAACCAACCAACCCCATTGATTATTAATCCTTTTCAATTACCATGACCCACAATTCATTCACTCTACCACTTTTTATTTATTATTCACAACCCATAGTCCATAGTCTACTCACATTAAATCCCATCCCTACAGCCCCGCTGCCAACCACCATAACCACAATCACACCGAAACCCATACATCATTATCCCTTTAATACCATTTATCGTAGCCCCACTGCCCATCACCAACATAAAATTCACACCGACCCACAACCAAGCCAACCACAGCCCACTGCTCACCCGATTCACAACAACCCACAAAACACCCCCCTTCACATGCCACGTATCCAGGCCAACACCCACATGTTCATTATTCAATTTTGTTCAACCGGGGTGATCACACAAGGGTTCCAGATTTTAAATCAACCAACTTTACATGATTAACCAAATTTCAACATTCAACGAAGTTACCATCCACACAAACGTTCTAGAAAGATAGGGAAACATTTAATTGCACAAGAAAAGGCCCCCAATGACCATGATTTTCAGTAGGCATAAGCCTATTAAATTCACAACATAATATCATAGGATATAAAGATAAACATAACAACTTCTCCATCCCCATTCTTTAACCAGTTATTATCTTCGTTTATTGGTTAAACCGTTTCTCATGAAAACAAGAGGAGAACCACCCCGCATGATGCATAATTCAGATAGATGAAGGTAAGATCCCTACCTCAACAGGTTCTGATCAGAACGCTCCCCCGGATCAACTTTAGAAGACGTATGTCGGCATCTGTCACTTCGGTCGAGTCCCAGAAAAACCTCCTTGGGTGGAAGTTGGAAAGGAAATGCCGAAGGAAAGACAACGGATCCAAGCTCAGATATTCCACCTCGTCGTTATGATCCCATGGCCACTGACAGATTGTAAATCGGAGCTCAGACGAAGAAGTTATGGAATAAAAGGATCCTTTGAGTCTCTTGGGAGAGCTCTACTCAGAGGAATGGGGAGGAGAGGGGTGAGTTGAAAAGGAGGAGGGGACCCCTCCTTTTTTAGGTGAGAAATGAAAAAGTACATGGTGTTTACTTTATGGTACACGGCATGTACTCGGCCGTTTCACATGGTCGCCACGCGGGTTCCAACACGACCTTCAACGTAGAACGTGGTCATTGACTGGTCAACAAACGACTTTAAGGTAACACATATGTGGGGAGAGACTACACGGCGTGTAGTATTGGATACACGATGTGTACCCATTTATTTCACAAGGCAAGGACACGGATCTAACACGACACACAGCCGTTGACTGGTCAACACATGGTAATGCGTACGCGGGGAGAGACTACACGACGTGTAGTATGAGGTACACGGCGTGTACCTATTTATTTCACACGGTAAGGACACGACCTTCAACACGGGGTATACCTTGAGAGGGGGTACACGATGTGTACTCACACTACATGGTGTGTAGTTTCAAAATTCTGAAAAGTGTGGAAAAAGTCCATTTTACCCTCCAGAACACTTCATGACCTTCTTTTTGAAAAAGGAATGGGACGGAGAGGTCCAGGAAAGTACAAGGGTAAAGACTAATTTTAGGAAGGAAAGTGATTCATTAAAGAAATCAAGTGATAAATCAAAATATAAGGATTTTGTAGATAAGAAAATTAGTCTAAATGGGACATCTAAATTAAATCCATGAAGAAATATTATAACTTCATGAAATTAATAAAATAAATCAAATTTATATAAAAAAATATGTAAAAGATATTCTATACAATCAAATGGATAAAAAAACTCGTGAATCTAACACATTATTAGTTTCAAAATTATTTATTGGGAATTTTTAAAAGGTATAAATTAATTCATAAGGTTGTTAATTCTATCATGAAACTTATATATTATCAAATTATTCCTCAAAATAAAATTATAGACACTAAATACTGTAATTGAAGTGGTAGAAGTTGTGAAATAATGGAAATAAATTAATCACATCACCATATTATGAAAAAAACCAATTTAAAATCAAATTAATGGTTCTGAATGTCCAAAAAAACAATGAGGTGTGTAAGTGGAGAAACAATAGGATAATTATACAGGAAAATAAATGAGGAAATATGATTATTATAAGTATAAAAATTCTACAAATATGTATTTGATTTTCATTTGAAAGTAATGTCATAAATTAGGTTTTGATAAATCATATGTACATGTCACTCCCTGACCATGATTTATTTTTTCATTTTATTCATTTCATGATGTTTTTTATTTTGGTTGAGTTTCAGGTTGAATTCCCAATTTGAATTTATATTTTCTGGAGTCTTGATGTTATTATAACCCTTGTGCATAGTTTATTTGAACAGTTTTAGGGTAAATTATGTATCCTACTAAGACAGAGGTTGTTTCCAGTTCAATTTCTTATTAAAAGATTTTCTATTATTGGCCTATGAATGGATAGGGAATAACCATTCAAGGCCTAAGAGAAACTAGGTTGATTGGGGTTTGTTTCAGAGACATGGTGCATGACTTGTGCATGATTATAAGGAACCACACGAAAAGCATGTTGGGTGGATATGAAAATTGATAGATCAAAATCACATGGTTGAAACATAGTTTCCAAAACCATTCAATAAAACTGTGTGGGGGTGTCCCTTATCTCCATTAGGGTTTACACAGTTAGTGCATAGTTTTTCAAACCATGAATCATAACCGTGTATGTTTCCCATATTTCGTAAAACATGAAGTTCAATTTTTTCCCCTCTTATGTTTTAAGATATTTCAGGATTTCCTTCCCTTGGTTCAGTATTGGAACACGAATGGGATCTAAAACCCCTTTACATTGGTTTCTCCTCCTCCCTTGGTTTTACTTATTCCAATATAACGTGATTTACTTTGTATTTTTGGTTTATTTCCATTTATCCTCCCCCTCTTCCCTTGATTTTATGGTTTTCCTTTGGTTAGTTATCTTTTTGCTAAACCCTAGAGGATAGGGTAGATGTGTGGGTTTTGTTTTTTTATGTTTAGGTGTGTGGATTGTCTCTCGAGCTTGATTATTCATTCCCCCAAAGTTTTGTTTTTTGTTCTCACATCATTAGGGTAGGTGTTTCCATCCATTTCCTTTTCAAGACATTCTATTTGAAGCTTCAGATTTTCTAAATGGTTTTTTAATATGATGCCCTTTCTGGTAATGTGTTAACATATATTATTTTGGTATTTCTTTAGGGTAACTTTGGTGGAAATGGATTTTAATAGTATTTCTACTATTTTAATTATATATATATTTATTTAAATTGTTAGGTAAAATTTACATTAGATTTTAAAAGTGAAATTGGTTTTGTTGGTTAGTATTTAGACTTGGTCGGGTCTTGGTAGTTAGTTTATCATTATAAATTATTCTTAGTATGTGACATGGGTGTGTTTTGTGGATTGATTTCAATGCATGAACCCCTATGAATGATTTTTAATCTTCTTATGTTTTATCAACTATAACTCTTGGATATTTTATAAGTTATGATGGATAATACATTATATGTGATCCTATCCATATGAGCATGGGGTGAACCAATAGATAGGAAAAAAATGAAAATGGTCATCAAAATAAATGTTCATTTTAAACATTATATTTTCAAAACAATATCTCCTATTATTATTCCTCTACCCTAGTTATCTTTCTCCATTAAATGGTTCTTTCAAACCCCTTGTGTTCTAAAATCGTGTCTTGGTTCTGAAATGATTTTTTGAAAATGGTTTTGCAGGTTTTTTCTAAAGAAATTATTATTTCACATCTTAAAGTATGGTTTGAGTAACTAAGATATATAAAGACACATTTGGAAGATTATTAGCATGTTTTATGTGTTTTTAATAGTTTTGATAATGGTTTGTAAATTGATTTGGATTTGAATGGTAAATACCTAGTTGTTAATTTGAGAAGACTTTAGAAAATAGGTTTTAAAGATACATGATGTGTAGACCTAGTTGGCACTTGTGTGTGTATTGTTGTGAGATGGTAACATCAATAGTGGACCCTCAAAGGAGAGGTTCATCACATATGTAGTGTTTGTTCTTGGAATAGGAAAGCATTGTGGCTTTGGATTTTATTTTGATCCATACATGAGAGGACCACCCCATTAACTACAAACTATTATCAAGGGATTTATAGGAATAATATAGAAGTTTGAGTGATGATTAATTATCGAAACTGGTTATATTGGTTAGTACCCCATGGATTTGTGAAGAGGTCGGGTGGGATGTTCCACTGGATTGGATAGTTTATAGAATATAGTTGGTTATTTAATGTTGATTTTCACCATGTGATGGTAGGTGAGTCTGATTTGAGTACTTCCATTGATTACTTCTAGTGATGTTTAAGAAATTACCATGATTACAAATTGTATTTTCCTCTAGTTTTTGATTCATTATTATTATGTCACTCTTAATCACTTGTATATTTTACTTTATTTCCATCATTGTTGTTTCAACACCTAGTTTTGTTTTTTTATTTAGGTATTGGGTTTATAAACTAGGTTTTAAATGAAAAACTATTTTTATAAGGACAAGTCATGATTTTTTTAATAAAGCGGGGTTTTTTGGAAAGTGGTGGTTGGAACAATGAAACGAGAAAAACATATTTTATAAATTTATTTCCAACTAGTGAGTATATAATATTACAAGAAAGAATATTTATGGATTCTATGGTGATTACCTACTTTTTTATTTATTCTCATTCCCTATTTATTCCACTCAACATCAGTAGACCCATGATATTTTATAGGTTTAGGTTTATGGTTTGATTGTGTGCCTTTGGAGTGGTTTGGTCTTATTGTTAGTGGGGACAAAGGGTTCATAATTATATCAGGTTCGTTCCTATTTGGTTTCAGTTCTGTTTTCAGTTTCAATTTTTCTCAGTTGTGGCATCTATATCATGTTTTGTATTTTTTGATTTTCAGTTATTGGACTCTTAGGACTCAAGAGGCATGTACGGGAAGGATTTCATGAAACCTTTCTCTCTTTTATCCTTGAGTTTTGAGGGCTATTTTGGGTTTTGGGTCTTTCATTTGGTTTGTGTGGGTGGGGAAAGACAATGGATATGAGTTGGTTTTACATAGTGGTCTTACTTGGAGTGGTGACCCATGTGGGGTTGGGTGCATGGCTTAAGGTATTTATTGTAAATGATTTTTTCTTGGGGCATTCTCCACAAAACCATGTGACCTATATTTTCATCTTTTCTAGTTCCCTATTCCAGATTTTAGGTGTGAGATACATGTTTGTTTGGATTTGGACGGTCTTTGTGTTTATATTAAAATAAAAAAAAATTAAACTATGATTTAAAAATAAAAAGGGTTTTCATGGTTTTATTTTTTAGGCGGAAATCTATTTGTGATTTAGTTTTGAAATGTGGGATTTTTTTGGATGTGTCCTTGGTGCCAAGTGGTTTTGAATGTGGAATAAAAATGGTTTATTTTGAAAGTGGATTGTGGGTTTGTTTTTTGGTGTTTGGATTTTGAGTTGCTGTTTTGGCTTGGGGTATTCTTTTTTATTGAATTTTGATTTTTTTTGATTTTGGTATTGTGTTTTCTTTCTGCTCGGAGTATGACACTTAAAAAGGTCCCAATGGTTTTCAGTGGATCTCTCCAGTTTTCGTCCCTTCCCAGACTATGAGTGGGGTGATATAATCAATTTATTGTCAATATTTTTGGGTATTTAATGATGATCATGGTATTTTAGATGTTGTGAAGTGGATTGAGGAAGTTGAGGGTGTTTTTGTGTTTTTGGGAACTCCCAAAGTGATGAGAGTCTGTTATGTTTTGGGTTTGTTTGAGGGTCTATATTTAGATCAATCGAAGGTGATCATCCAAGAATTATTATAAGTTAGGATGACTTTGGAATTATTTAATAACACTATTGTATGATGTATTATACTTTATGAGGTGAATAAGGGGAAATTGGATGAGTTATTTTGAATTTAGAAAGGCCAATGGATGGTGAAAGCCTATATTAATCATTTTTAGGAGCCATTTTTATTTTCACTCGGGATAGAATCATCAGATATACTAAACATTCCCCTCTTCATATTGGGTCTCCATTAAAAGATCAAGGATACATTACTTTCATCCAGTTAGGTTCTATTTTGAGAGATGGTGTATGATGCATTATTATCTCAGTTGGTTATCGAAGCATAGGCTATTAGTAATCTGGTTTCTCTTGGTTCTGATGAAGGTTCCCCATCTGGTGAGAAGTGTGTACCAAAGGAACTTTTTCATTTGGGTTCTTCATCATGGATTCAAATTTCTCACTCATTGTACAGCCAACTCATGTTCTTCTAATGCATTTGTTCTAGTAATTCAAATCCATCCCATTGAAATCCTAAAAAATCTTGTCACCAATGTGGCTGCCTGGGTCATATGGAGAGGTTTTTTAATAAGAATATGAAAAAATGGGAATCTTGATTAGTGGATTTCAACTCTTGACTATAGGGAAGTAGATGCTTTAAGACATGAGGGGTCCATCCATAGGCCCAATAGTTAATCTCTTCACAAAGGCATGATTTTTGTGGTATTGATATATTTTTTTCTCAACTACATATCTAATGTTGTAATAGAAATAGTTGAAAGTTTTTTAGTGCTATTTTTTTGTAAGGTTCTCCTCAATGAAAAAAGAATCTTGGTGGTTCTTTTTTATTATAATTTGGTTGTTGTGTTTTGATGATGAAAATATTTGGACAATTATAATTTTTGTATATCATTCTTGGATTTTAGATGTTCTTTATTTGGATACATTTTTGTCTTGAGGAAAAGATGAATTAAGATCGGGATTGTTGTTTTAGTTCCTTTCATGTGTTTCCCCTTGTGTTGGGAGTTTTTTTTTATTTTGGGAGTTCCCACGTTGGTATGGTTTGTAGCAGTTTCATATTCTTTTTCTAGTTATTATGGTGGGAAGAACCCTCCTCTTTTTCAATCGGTTCTTTTAATTGATGTTCTCTTAGATTTGGTCAGCTCTGACTTTTGGAGTGAGAGGTCAAAATGATGTTCATGGTTTTTTCTGGTCTTATTGGGATTTGATCTTGATTTTGATTCTGTGGTTGGTTGGGAGATATTAGGGGGGGGGGGTATAAATTGATCATGGTGGGGATAATTTTCGTACCTTAGCCTTTAATTTTCTATTATTTTATTATTTTTGGGATGTTGGTTCATTTGGTTGATGTTTGGGTCGAGTTCCCATTTTCAATTTTTATGTTTTAGAGGCTTCAAGTGAGTTTTGGAATTGTCTATAGTTTTTGTAGAAAATATGAGGGTAAACCATGCGACTTGTTAAGACAGAGGGTGTTTCTGGTTCAATTTATTATTTCATGCTTTTATTTGAACATCCTACACATGGTTTGGGAAAAACTGTGTGAGTCCTGGGAAAATCCTAGTGTCATGGTGGTTAGTATCTGGGACATGGTGCACAATTTGCACAAGGTTAGGAGTAACCATACGAAAATAATGTGGGAAGGATTTTCATTTTTACAGATCCAAATCATAGGGTTGGCGAATGGTTTCCCAAACCATACATCTAAACAATGTAGGGTGTCCCTTCTATCTTGTAGGGTGTGTATTTTTGATGTACGGTATGTCAAACCATGTGACTTAATCGTGTGAGCTTCCTGGATTTCATAAAAGATGAAATTCCATGTTTCCCCCTCCAATGTTTTAACCCCTTTCAGGATTTCCTCCCCCTTGGTTCATTTTCTGAGAATGAATGGGATCACAAACCCATTTCCCTTGGTTTCTCCTCATATCTGGGTGTTTTTCCTTCCAATCTAATTTTAGTTCCTTTAGATTTTTAGTTTATTTACACTTCTACTATTCCTATTATCTTGATTTCTTATATTTTACTTTGGTTAATTATCTCTTATAATAACCATAGATTCTTTGTTTGATGTGTGGGTTATGTTTCTTTGATATCATGGTTTCTGTATTAACTCTCGAGATTGATTCTTCCTTCTCCTAAGATTTTATTTCTTCTCACATTTTTGGGGTAGGGTTTTTCATCCATTTCATTTTTGGGACATTCCATTTAATGCATATGATTTCTTAAATGGTTCCTAAATGTGATGCCCTCTCTAATGAAGTGTTTTATTGAATTATTTTGGTATTTATTTAGTGTAACATTGGTGTAAATGTAATTTACAAAGAATTATATGGTATTTCTTATATATTTATGTATGTAAAGTGTTCAATAATGTAAATTGGATTTTAAATAGAGAAACTGGGTTTGTTGGTTTGTGTATAGATTTTGTAGGGTCTTGGTAATTTGTTTTTATTAATAAATTGATCTTGGAAAGTGACATGGGTGCCTTGTTGTGGATTGATGCTTGTGTGTGAACCCTTATGGGTGGTGTTTTAGGCTCTTGGTGTTTCATTGACTATAACTCTTATTTATTTGATTGGTTATGTTGGATAATCCATTGGATGTAGGAGTATCCATAGGTGTATAGTGTCTACCTATGGATATACATAAAAATGAAAATGGAATTGTAAAAAAATGTTCATTTTAAACATTGTATTTTCAAAACAATGACTACTCTTTCTTATTCCTCTCCCCTAGTTAAATTCCTTTGTAAAATGGTTCTTTCAAAACCTCTTGTATTTAAAAATAGTTTCTTGGTTCCGAAATTATTTCGAATATGTTTTCAAAGGTTTTTTATAAAGAAATCCTTGTATAGATTCATGGAGTATGGTCTGAGTAAATAAGATATATAAAGGCATACTCGGAACCTTCTTATAATATTGTATGATTTCAATTTATTTTTTAGAATGGTTTTAAAATGGATTTTGATTTTAATGGAAAAGACCTACTTTGTTCTTTGATAATTCTTAGGAAAAATTGGTTTTAAAGTGACTTTAGGGGTAGGATCAGTTTTCACTATTGTGTTCCTTGTTGTGAGATGGGAACCTCTATGGTGGACCCTCCAAGATTAGGGTCAACTCATATGTGGTTTCAATATTTGGACTATGTAAGTACGGTGGTTGTGGGTTTTAGTTTGATCCAAATATGTGAGTACATCCCCATTCATTGTATATTATTATCATGGGATTCCTTGGCATCATCTAAATGGTCTAATGAGAGTTTCTTATCAGCCTAGATTAGATGGGTTAGTATCCCCAAGATTTGTAGAGAGTCTAGGTGTGATGTGACACTGTATTGGCTAGTTTAGAGTGGATAGTTGGTTATTGACCATGGAGTTCCACCATATTCTAGCATGTGAGTCTGAACTGAGTAAATCTAGGGATTTAATCTAGATATATTTAAGAAATTCCCATGATTACTAATTTTATGTTCATATATGTTCCAATAGTTTTGGTTTCTTTCTTATTATGTCTCTCTTCAGCACTTTTATTGTTTACTTTATTTTAAAAATATTTTTTTCATCACCTTTGTTGGCTTCCTGTTTTGGGTACTAGATTTATAAACTAGTTATTAAATGTAAAATTATTTTATGAATGAAATTTCCTGAGTTTTTTTTCCAAAATTGGGGTTTTATACAAATTGGTGGTGGGATATTTGAAATGATTAAAACCTATTTTATAAATTAATTTAAAACTAGTGTGTATGGACTATTTTTGGAAATTATATATATGGATTCTGTGGTGGTTAAATACTGAGTTGTTTATGCTCATATTCTTTTTATGTCACTCGAAATTGGTAGAACCGAGCTATTTTACTGGTTCAATTTTCTTGTTTCAGTGTGTTATTTTGGAGGACATTGGTCTTTTTATTGGTGGTGACCAAGTGGTCACAAGGAGATCAGGTCGGCTTCGATTCAGTTTTTTTTTTCATTTTCTGTTTTGTTTAGATGTTGTATCTGGATCAGGTTATGCATTTATTGATGTTCAATTATTGGTTTTGTTATGTTCTCTATTCAAGTAATTTGATTCTATAATTTAATTGGGATTAATCATTATCACATTTAAATCATTGATGCTCGTTGTTATTCACCAGTCTAAGAGGATTGAGAACACCTCTTAGGCCTTGTCTCAGATTGGGTCAGGTGTCAAGTCAGATATAATCTCAGCCTGGTTTTTGATATTACATGTAAGGATATTTTTCTTTAATGGTAGATTTTAGTGTTGTGGAGTTTATAGACAAAATAAAACTCTATTTATTGGTGTAATATATAAACCCCTTAATATAAGGAAGGTTATAAATCAAAGGGTAGTTAATATAATGTTCTACGAGGCCAGTCATGAAAAAATATGAGAGAGAATGTACAATTTAACAATTATTTCGATTATATTATAGAAATTTATGGGAGGAATATTTATAATATAAACTCTACCAAAAACTATATAGCTATAGAATTGGTGTCATTAAAAATATAATGAGAACCTTTAATCTCTTTAGAGTAGGAGTAACCATAAAAAACATTGATGGTTTAGGTGTCTTAAAAAGTAGAAAAAGGTGAAAAGTCTTGGATACTTGATAATAATTTCACATCAAACATTACCATAAATAACAAACACCTAATGTATATCCAAAGGTATGATATAGGATTGTTCACTTTAAAAATGATGGATTACTTAATATAAAAGGAGTTGAAATTGTCAAATATTTTTGGAAGAAACATGAATCTAGTGACATTATCCTTATTTATGGGTTGATGTGAAATATTTATACTTAATATTATCTTTTATATAATGTTAATGAAGCAATATTTTGAAAGGAAATATTTTTTATAAGGAGATTTAAGTGTGAAACAATCATGTTGAATGGGTAGCGAACCAATGTCAACTTATTTTATATTTCCAATTATCAAAGGTTAGGCTTCTTAAACATTAAATAGAATAATGAGATATGGAATAGAAGACTTGTTTTTTGGGGACAAATAATCATAGATAATATAATAAAATATATATTTATGAGGAATTTACCTTAGTTGAATCATAAAAGACTCAACACTTATGGCATGTCTGAAAAAGTAAAAATAGTGAACATGAGTCAAAATGTGGTGGAGATCAATATAAATAAATTTATTGAGTTAAAAAATTGAAATGTTATTATCCCAATTATCTTGTAGTCAAACAATAGAGAAAATAATTTCAATAGATTCATTTATTCTATCACTCAGATGAATTTTATATATTTAATGTCAAGTAAAACATAGTATCTTCAGATGATTCATAATTTTCCTAGGCGTTCTAAAATCCAAATGGGATCCTACCTTAAAATATTTTTATATGGAAATGTATCCAAATATAATAATAATTACTTTAATGAATTTCTTCACATTCATGAAGAAATACATAAACACAATGCTCCATACACACCCCAAAAATGGAATAACTGAGTGAAAAAGGGTGTGTTTGGTGGACATAGTAAAAAACAGCATATTTGAGTATCATATCTTGAATTATTTTAGAGAAAAACTAGAATATAAATCTTCTTGATTATCAATTACGGCTCACTAAAAAAAATTTAATCAGCACACTTAATGAGATATTGATTCAAAAGAATAAAAATATTAAAATCTTAAAATTATTTGACAAACCTTGCTACTTAAATATCAAAATAATACAATTTGAAAAGTTTTATAATAGAGACGATGAGGGAATATTCCTTGGATATGAACTAGGTGGAAGGAGTTGTTTATGATACAAAAACATTTGTTTGAAATCATTTATATTTATGAATTGATTGTTTTGGAAAATAAAAATTCCATTAAACATCATTATCTATTGATGATGACATTGATGATTCTAGAGGAGACATAATTTAAAGTAATGTTATAGAAGTAAATGTTGTAGAAAATTCTCAATTTTGTCTTGTTGATTATCAAATTTCATTTAAATGAAGAAGGTTATATGAAATAAATATCTATGTTACAATGTATTAGAAATCATATTGATTTTAATAATATTTTTATAGAAAATAGTAATGGTTTTCAAACCCAAAGAAGTTTAATAATTTCTATTAACACTACCTTTCTATCATATGGTTAATTGTAAAATCATGAAGATTAATTATCATGTGAGTATTAGATAAAAATGATGGAACACATGTTGAACCAAATTAATTAAAATGACACTTGGGAATTAGTTTCATATTCCAAAGGCAATAATGTGACAGGGATAAATTTATTTGTTATAAATAATCAAAATAAGAAAGGTGGAGTACTATAGACAAAATATCAACTTATATGAAAGGGATAATGTCAAATTAAGGGTATATATTTCATTTATACTTTTACTCAATTAAAAAGTATTTAAATGATCCAAATATTTCATCCAATATTTTCTCAAAAAATTATATTTTTTCCAAATGGATTTAAATACAACATTTATTAATAATGAACTCGATATTATGGTTATCATAAAATAACTGGAAGGATTCATTCTTGATAGTGATGTTTCTAATGTATAATATATGAGTAAATAACATTATGGGATTAAACATATGTCTTGAGCAAGGTATTAAAAGATGGATAGTAGCATAAAGAGAGTGCAGTTTAATAAAGGAAATTTTTTATAAAATATCTATATCAAAAGAGAAAAAACTAACTCAATCATTGTGACTATGTTTGTTGATGACTTTTTTTTATGTAAATAAGGAAGAAAATTATTAGGAATTTATAACCCAAAGTAGTAAATACTTTGGAATATTGATGATTAGTGAGATAATATTTTTAGTATTTCATGACTAGAACATAGTGGGTTATATGTTTCTATAATAATAGAAATATAATTTTGAGTTATTGAATATGTTTAAAATATCATAATATAGAGGGTTCTCTACTTCTATAACACTTGGGAATAATATTTCCACTGATTAAGAAGAAAAGAGTATAGATCAAATTGAGCTTAAAAGGATAATTTGTATCTTACCGTAATAGAATGTGTATAAATATTACATCTTGATTTTTATGACTCTTTGAACATAATTCCAAAGTAATACTAATGAATCACATCTTAGGAAAGTGAATTATATCTAACACTATATCAAATTAACTCTTGAAATTGGATTTGTGTATGATAAAAAAATATCCTTTCATATTTGTGGATATTTCAATATAGATTGGGAAGGTAACATTGGTGACCAAAATACTACCTCTATAGGTTCATTATTTACAAGTAAAAGATTCATTTCATGTAATTTTATTGAGAAACATTCAGTTACTCTAAGCATTATGGATGTTGAGTGAGTCATATAATCATATTCCCCTACACAAATGTTTTGGATGAAGTTGTGTGTTGAGATATGAAGGTGAATATCACATACACATTGTTGATAGGGTGTGAAAATCAGAGTGTAATAAAAATTTCTAAAAATATACTAAAATACTTGAGGTCAATACATATTGATATCAAGTTCCAATTCTTTGATGAGAATGTGGAACATTATAAACTTTCATTAGAGTATTTTTTATTGAAAGATAAAGATGTTGGTATCTTTGTAAACACCCTAAAAAGATTCCTTCTATCACTTGAGAATGTTTTTGGGAGTTCATTATATCTCAAAATCCCTATAAATTTTCTACATTTTGTCATCTTCTATTCTTTAACATTTTTTACAAATGGGTAAAATACAATGAATCTATTATTAGATAGGAGGAGATACTCTAGTTTCCTTTATAGGTATCGATTTAAGGGATGATTTCAAGAGTTGGTAGGTGACATTTGGATAAAATATCATGTGATAATTCTCATGTTACCAACAAATAAAAAGAGAATGATTAATGTTTAAATATGGTAGATTTAATATCTCTTGAATTTGTATGTTTTTATGAGTTTTTAGTGACCTCAAAAAGAAATTTAATCAAGATATATTCTTGAGTTGTAATGAATTGATAAATGTTCAATATAATATTGATCTTTATAAAAAGTTGTTGGATAACTCTCAAAAACACCACTCTATCCTATATGGTCATTTTTATATAACATCCAAATTGGATGCATATTATGACATGTTTCTCTAGGTATATAACTCATAACATTTGAAGAAGTTTTCATGTTTTATTTATTAATTATATTATCATATATTGTTTAGTAGATAATTATATGGTAAATAGAAGAAATGGAATGAATAAATTATGAGGTTGATCTATTTATGATATGGTGGTCTATGAAAATAACCATGGAGAATAAATATGAAATATATTGTGAAGGAACCTAGTTAATATAATTGTAATAAAGGACATGGCCTCTAGGATATCTAGTAATAGACCATAGTTAGTCAAAAAATATGATTTTTAGAGTGACCTTATATAATGGATTGTTGTGATGAAATCTATATTGAGGAAAATCATGGTGTTGTAGATTAGATTGGAAGAATCGAGGGAAGACCCGAGCAGTTATCATGGGTAATCAAGCTCGAAAAAGGAGTTTTGGATCCTCTTTTTGTAAGAAATATTATTTAGTGTCATTTTTTGAAGAAAAATGGCCACAAAAACTATACACTTTTGGGTTAAAATGAGTAATTCTATTTCATTCACAAAATTAGAAAATGGTAAAGTGGATCTAGGGTTTTAACGCGAGTTACTAGATGTACACAATAAAGAAGTATGTATGAAACAAACATTTAATTAAAGTTTTTGTATTAAAGAAGAAAGTCTCTAAGATATATAGATTTCACTATATTATGGTACATTAATTATATATATAAATTTCACTGAAAACTTCTTGAGGAAAATAAACAGATAAAGTGATGATAAAGACTCAAAAATTAGTTTTGTCTAAATTCAGCAAGAAAACAAGAACTTTAGATGAGATTATGAAATTATTATGATATATATATAAATAAATGATGTGCTTTAAAAATCAGAATATGATAAAAAATAGATTATTAGAAACCCATTCCATGGAGATTTTGGTAGTTATTGAGTAGAAGAAAAAGGATGCACACCTGATCTAAATTCTAGAGGCACTTGAGGTTAGGAAGTTAAGATTTATCAACATATTGATGATTTTATTTATTTATTATAATTTTATGTCACGACCATATTCCTATTCCATTCCTTTTTCTGATTAATGATATGATAGTAATTTTTCTAGTTGGATCACAACAATTATACCTATGGTTTATCCACTTGATATAAAGTCTAATTGAACCTCATAAAACCTATTGCTTCATGTAACTAAAAAAATGATAATTTGCAACGTTTTTTTACATTAGAAACACTTTAAATCTACGCTAATTTGTTTACCATGGTTTCTAAGAAATATTAAGAAATGAGGTGTCACTAAATAGCATTGTTTGCAAACATCTCTAAATCAGTGACACCTCATTGTGTGATGTTTTGGAGAAACACCATTAAATGACATATAATTTACCAATGATTCTATAAAATATCAGTAATTTGTTTAAAATTTTATTTTTTTATAATAAGAATAATTTTAGCATCGGACCTACTACTTCACGCTTAAAGATACTGCCAAGTCACCCATTCTAGTTATGTATTAACAACTGTGTATATATATATCAGTATTTAAAAAATCAATATATATATATATATATTTGTATTAATATACATATATTAATATATATATGTATATATGTATATGTTTATATTATATATATATGTTTATATTATATATTTTATATATATGTTTTTATTATGTATATATATATATATGTTTATATTACATATACATATATATTTTTATATTATATATATATGTGTGTGTGATTATATATAAGTGTATATTATATATATATATATTAGGCATTTATATATATATATATATGATTGTGTGTGTGTGTGTAAATATATGTGTACATGTCTCTGTGTGTAAATATATATAATTACGAACATTTTAAAACACTGATACACATGTCACTAAAATAGTCATGTTTTCTTAAAGACATGACTAAATTCAAAGTATTTAATTGTATTATGGTGTATTTATATATATATATATATATATATTAGTATTTGAAATATTATATTATATATATATATATAATTTATGTGTGCTTGTGTTTATCTTTTATATTTTATATTTCATGTTTATATATGTGTTTGTATTATATTATTCTATATTTATGTAAATGTATATATTTTATAATATATATATATATTATATAAAAATATTTATATTTTATTATTATATATATGTGTGTGTGTGTTTATATTATATATGTGTTTATGTGTTTATTTTTTTTGTTTATATATATTTTTATGTGTGTGTGTGTGTGTTTATATTATATATATATGTTTATATTTTATATGTGTGTGTTTAAGTGAGTAGATCTCATGTTCCTTAATATCAACTTTATTTTTCATGAAACACATTCAAACACACACAGACACACACAAAGAGGAATAATAGGTTTATAAGGTTCACCAAAATAATTACAATCTAATTATTGGTTTGAACTAAAACTCAATGAGATCACAGGTACCACTAGTATCAACCTTTGAGTAAAATTAGCGGGGAATATCCTGAAATCATGTTACGAGTCTCTTTACTATATTTATTGCACCCAATAATTAAAATGATATACAAATTTTGTAAATGACAAAAAAATACTTCACCAATTTAGATAACTTTTTTTTTATTGATGGGTTTCCATGGTCTTCCTCTTTTCTTCTCTTACATGAACAGTGGAATACAAGAAACACTTTATTCTACTTTAATATGAAAAAAGTGTATACACCTTCCTCTTCTTCCTTAGCAAAGATGAGTGTTTCTATTTCATATTTATCACTTGAATATATGAAATACTCTTCCTTTTCTATGATTTTCGTGGAACGCGAAACATCCAACACATCCTACATATTTTGGTGAATAGTTCTTCAATATACTAAAAGAAGAAACAACCCTCTTTTTTATTCTTCTTTAGAGCTCAATAATATCACTTGATTATCCTTTTTCTTTGTATTAGACATATAAATAATACAGGTTATTTTTTAAATTGAATATATTTTCCACTATCATCAAAAAACAATACTTCCCATATAAAGTTCAGTATCAATTCCCTGTATATCCTTATTCGTTGACTAATAGTGTATATATGTTTATAAAATATCATTCATTGTTAGTTTCTTTTCCCTTTATTTATATTCTTATTATCTCTTGTATTTACTATATCATGTGAATAGATCATTATTATTTACCATAATTATCAATAATTCAAAAATTATTAAGATCTTTGCATTTAAAAAATTACAAACTCGTTTGTCTATTAAAATACTATCCATTACTCCACATAGACAAACTAAACTATCAAGGTTATAACTCTTTTCCTCTATAGTTCTTCTTAATTTTCCTTATCCTTCTGTAATTGTGAAAATATATTGTGATATTTATTTGATTAAATATTATCTTAATTAGAATTATTTTATTCATTTCTTTCATCTTGAGGATTCATTCTTATAAAATTAAAACAATTCTGCATTTTATGTTTTCATAGAGTATGTTTCAACTTATGAAATTCTTATACCTTACAAACTACATGTACCATATGATGGTCACTGAAAGTTATCATATATAGTCTATGAAAACATAATGTGAAGACATATTTTTCCCTACTGCTTTTGGAGTGGTCATCTTATCAATAAAAGCAAGAGTAATTTTTATATATCTAATGCTTTCTCGGATAGGTGCATCCTCAACATGAGTCTCCTTTTGGGCATGCAAAGAGGTAATCTTCCCATGATGTATCTGGGAGCCCCCATATCATTGATGGCTCTTCGTATCCTCATCTATGATTCCATTTTTTGTCGAATATCAGAGAGAGTGATCAATTGGAAGAGTCACTTTTTTTCCTTTGGTGGTAGAATCACCTTGGTTAATAGTGTCCCCATGGCCACCCTGATCCATGCTTTATCAGTTGTTAAGGTTCCTAAAAGAGTTATCAGAAAATTGGATGGGAATTTTTCATGTTTTATTTGGGACCCCAAGAACGAGGGATGTAGGCACCGAGATTCTTAGAAGAAGTTGGCGAGGCCCATAGGTGAGGGAGACATCAACATTCATAATCTAGGGGATGTCCTCACCTGCTTGCATGAAAAAATGGAGTGAGAAGTTCTGGAGAGACGGACGCTGTGGGGGAGGACCATGCATGCGTGTTACGGTGGTATCAGGGAGGTTCTAGATGGACATGTTTTCCCCCTTTGGCGAGTGATCGATCCATTGGTGAACTATCTTCGTCCACATGTCTACTGGATCATCGGCACATGGGACATTTCTTTCTGGCATGTTAACTGGTGTGGCCAGGTGATCAGTTATCCAGGTTGTCCTGTCACGGAAATTTATTTTAAGGAGGCCAGTATGTTCTTGCCTTTCATCAATTCTATCCTTGACAGGGACCAGATAGATCTGTTCAACCTGGTGGCGCTGTCCACGGATCCGGATCATTGTGTGTTCACATTATCTTCCTCAGGCTGTTTCACCTCTAAAGATTACCACCGCCTATCTTTCTCGTAGGAATGGGTGGATGTATGGAATGAGGCTTTATGGGATAAAGATATCCCAACAAAATTTAACTTCCTTACATGGAGAATTCGTAACAGAGAATTACCCACAGATGAGAACATTAAGCGGTGTGGGGTGAACCAGTCTTCTAAATGCGTGTGCTGTAAGAGGCATAAGGAGGAAACCTCGGATAATTTGTTCTTTGATAGTGACTAGGAGCATGAGGTTTGTAACTCTTCTGTTGAATTCACTAGCCTTTCCATTCTATCCATTGTTGAACATCCCTTCCTTAACCACTGGTTCCTTGGTACGGGCGGCGAGGGACCGGAAAATCGAGCGCATACTATGGTGTTGCATGCTGGATGCTGGTGCTTGTGGCAGGCTCGGAATGGCTATCTCCATGATGGGGTTGTCTCATCTGTTCAATAGATTTCTATCAGAACCAAGAGTCTCATCCCAGATATGGCTTAGGCCATCTGCTCATGGAGTGAGGCCCCCACTTTGCAATGGCTTCTTCCTATCCTGCATGATCTAGCCCCTGCGTCCAGTTCTCTTCCTGGAAATTGGGTTCGATGGCATCCTCCTTTGGGGGGATTTAAACTCAAAACCGATGGCTCATGTGTTGCGGATAGTATGCGTGGGGGAGGTCTTGTTCATTGAAAACAATGGATCAGTGACCCTGGCCTTCTCTATTGGGCTGGGTCCCGGAACTTCTCTTCTTGCAGAGGCAAAGTCCATGCTGGCTGGTCTCTCTGTGTGTAGGCAGAGGGGGTTGGATTTAGTGGAGGTTGAAACTGATTCAAAGATTGTTTCTAATGATCTTCAAGGTATTGGCGCTTCCCCTTGGTCTATTGATTATGTGATTCATAACTTCCATGGATTTCTTAACTCTGACATTACTGTATCGCATACTTGGAGGGAAGTCAACAAAGTGGCGGACTACCTTGCTTCGCTTGTTTTTTATTAATCAGAGGGCCTTATTTGTCACATTATTCAAAGTCTAAAACCAATGGGGATTAACAATATTAGGGGGGATTCCCTCGGACATCACTATTTTAGACTTCTGTAATGTGGTTTGTCCATGGCCTCTTTTGGAGCCCTTGTATGTCCTTTCTTCACTTTGAATAAAAAAATCTGATTATGATCCATATGAAATTAAACCCTTTCATATTACCTTTATCTTTTCATATGTTGTTATCTCTCATATGAATGTTATCACATAAAAATCTCTATTATCTTTTGTATGGGTTTTATTCACCTCATATTAAGTTTAATTTTGGTAATTTCACCTCAACTATTCTTCTAATTGGGAATTCATGGAGTTCATAGGATCCTCAAAAACATCCCACATGAACTATGAAATCTCAACATAAGGTATCTATTTTCTTCAATAGAATAAATTATCATTAGAATAACTATGATTATGATTATTTAGTAGCTAAATGAAGATGAAAATTCTTTGGGAATCATTTCCAACATGATTAAATTCATGTTTGTAATGATGATTAGTACATGTATTTCTCTTGCTTCACATAAATTTCATGATGGTGATTTCCAATACAAAATAATATCGAGCACTCCTTTAGCTACTCAACAATATCCCTTTGAGATATAATTACCATTTGGTATTTCACATTTCCTCTCATGGTATCTTCAATATTGATTTTCCTTGTGCACCATGTGCCAGTGCCAACCTACACTAGAATTGACCATTGGAACTCATGGATTTATCCTATCTTTGAGCTTGGTCATTTATCCCTGTAATGGTTCAGATTATATTAAGGTTGAGATAGACTGAGGGATAGAAATATTTTTTCCCTACTCTTCATTTTATGTTTTGTTTTTAAATATTCTAGTATTCTATAGCACTTGTCTCAAGAACAAAAATCCTAAACTTCCTCATACAAATATTTCCCACAATTCATTATTTAACATGAGAAAATAACTTCACAAATACTTTCATCATAAATATAATATAATGTTCCTAATTTTCATTAATTTTTTTCCATAACTCCAAAATAAAGATCTCCTAAAATAATATCATACCAACTACAAACATTTTATTTAATTATTATTCACTTAATACTAATAGAAACTTACATGGGAATTCATTTAATTTCTCAGCATTCTTGGAATCCTCAAGTCACTTTCAAGAATTTCATCTTCACTCCATATTGACATCAAGCTTTATTCACACTCAATGATAAATTAAAAAAATACAATACACACAAAGTGGGATAAAAAACCTCACCTTTGTATTTTTTTCAATACCCACTATAATGATATGTCAATTTGTGAAAATAGTTTTCTCTCTTATTTTCTTTTCCTTCTCCATTAAATTATCATCAAACCTTTATTTTATTTTTTATCTCCACCTTATTGAACTTAAATAAAAATTATTGAAAGGGGTGGTATCAATTCCTACTTATGAAATATGTCATCATACATTCAACTCTAAGTCCACATGATCCATACTCAACATGGAAAACAAGATGGTTTAATTTAGACATCAAAGTTGTAAATTATAAAAATAATATGATACCAACTTAAATAAAATATGGATAACCTTATTAAGACTATATCAAAGGATTTTTAGGCTAAGACAATTAAATTATACTAATTATAATAAATATTATCCTAAAATATTTCAATTTTTATTCCTACACACACTTCAAAACATAGTTTAAAATCATTAAAGAATAAAAATAATAAAATATAAACTTAAAAAATCCGTTAATATTATTCAATATTTTAGTTTTATATCAATCGTTAAAATAAATTTCTCCCCCTTGACATTAGGATATGATTTTCGTTTACAAGGATGAGAGAGTATGAATTCATAAACCATTAAATTATATTTCTTCAAGTAATTTAAAAATATATTTTTTCATGATAAATATGTTTTGATCACTTATCAATAAATTATACATAATTCTCCCCCTTATGGAGTCACTCTATATAGTATTTATAAAGGTTTATTTTTTTAATATAAATATTTCAAGATATCCCAAATATAGAATACGCCAAAATGGATCTCTTGAAGTGGCTATATAGATTTTAAATATTTCAAAATTTTAACAAGGGTGATCTTCTTAAACACATGTTTTAATAATATCAGTAGATAAATCATTTTAAAATAGAGGCTTCTCTATTTAACTATCCAGTTTTTTATAGTTTATCCACAAACTCTAGTTTCCACCTTGAAAGCTAGATTCACCTTTAATTATTATCATGGTTATAACACAAATACAACATAGGTAATAAGATAATAAGATATAACACATTTTTTCTCAATGTGAACATAAAGTTTGAGGGGATTTTCTAAATTAAGTTTCTCCATTACTAATGATATCGCATCCATTTCTCAGATCTAATTTATATTTGGATAGCATGAAGATTTTATCAAATTATCTTACTTTATGAAGAATAAATGTCCTTTTTTAAATCTCAGGCCAAGGTAATCACCAAGTGAAACATTTAAATTTTTTATGAATTATACTTGTGTTATAAACATAGATAAACAATTCTAAGTAATGTTACCATCCCTGTTGTGCCTCCCAAATAGTTATTTTGAGATATTTGGGTTATTATTTTTTGAAATCCTCTTGTGATTTTCAACATATTCATATAGAATATATTTATTCCCATTACAACGTTACTCTAATTTTTTTTTCCTTCATTCTATTTTCCTTTTCTGAATCATCTTCCCAAATCATTATGCATTCTTTGAATATATTGGAAGCCTTTTTCAGACTTCCACATGGATTATTGTAATTTATTTTAACAAAATTTGTCCTTTATCATGTATCAATCCTCTTTGGATTCATAATTATTCTTCGAATCTAATTTTCCCTCAACTATTATCCCATGAATTTCTCATCAATCTTCTTTTGAAATTTCTTAGGACTATTTTTTCAACTTAATTTTTAAAATATACTCAATGATTAATTTAGTTCTTGATTCAAATTCAAATTTTTCTACATATTTTTATTTAAGACGTTCTCAGTTGAGTTGATAAATCATGATTCATCTTTTTGACCGCACTCATTACAAATACCTTAATGAACTTCAATAATTTTAAATATATTAGTTGAAGACATATTCCTTCCTTTCCCTTGTGGATTTTGTAATGGTATTCCATTTATATATCTTAAACTAGGTTTCCTTTGAAATTTATAAATTAATGGAATATACCAACAATACAATACCCTATGCATAAATCTATTATTATATTAACATTTACCAGTAACCCATGTTTTTCATTTTTAAACTACTTATTTCTAAAGTTTATTAAAGTGTAAAAAAAGTTTATTTTGAGCATTCTCCTCAACTACATGGGATTTTATTGGGGAACCATCACTAATACTCATTATTATATCCACCATTGACATGATTGTAGTCTTATATCTGTTTTATTTAGAATAATTTTTATAGATTGTTTTTATTTACACCTATTTTTTTATAGAAACATATTTAATACAAAAATTATATTTAGGAATATGTGGTACCTCTTTCTTTAAGACTACTTGATAATGATCCATATATGATCTCATTATGTTTATTTGGAAGTATTTTATCATAATAATCACTCTTGGAAGCACATGTGGAATCATCCTTTCTTCCAATAACCTCTTGTGAAGAAATGACTTGGCCAGTTTTCATATTTTATAATTATAATTTAATCTCAAGGAACTTAATATTGTGAATGTATTTCTCATTCTCAATTTTATTCTATTTTTCATCACACTCCTTGAATTTTTCTAACTTATTCCTCATTAATTTTAATTATTTCTTAAGGAAAAGTGTCAATTTACTTGATTTTAATATCCTTAAAACACAAATTATCATTTTCTAGATCAATTTTATATTTATGATTTATTTTGAATTCATGGAACTTATCTTCAATCATCATGTTAATATAATTCTTCTTTTAATGTCTTTGACCGATTTATTTTTAAAACATAGAGAATATCTCTTCAAGATCGATAGCCACTTATTATGTGGATCCAACCTATTTATATATAATTATACAAGTAAGAAACTTATCTTTTAATTTTTCTCAATATTTTTATACACTCCTTCAAGATGAGATTGTAATTCTTGTATGCTCTCAGAAATCATTAAAATAAGGGAGACTGACACTTTAGTAAAAGTATGTTGTATATCATTTAATGCATCAATTGATAATTTGATGAAATTTGATCACTACCACTAGTTCTTGGATATTATTGATGGTAGTTTAAGTAAACATATTATATACTTTTTGATCACATGACTAATTTTATTCTTATAAGGTAGTAATTTTTTTAACATTATAGTGGTAGTTTGAACTACCATTTCTTATCCATTCACATTAATTTTTTATTCATTAGTATAATTTCACGGAGACACTAAAACTCTTACTTTTTTCAGATAAGATGGATTTATTTTTAAATATTATATTCACTTTATTTTTCATCTTCCCCATGCACTTTGTAGATATAGAATTAACTAGGCTATACTACCAATTTATAGGAATAGTTTAGGATATTATCAACACTAATTGGGGTAAATTAATGTTGAGTTTTTAAATCTTTTTATCCCTTTCTTCATTACCTCTATCATTGGTTAAGTCAGATGGTCTCAAGTTATCTCCTCTCAACTTCATTTTGAAACAAGTTAATCTAAATGTATACACACAAAGGGGAAGATTAGATTTATAATTTTCACATTTCAAAATGAAAAGGATAATCCTTATTGTGAAAAAACTGACTGATAACACATTATATTCTAGTATCAACCTATTTGTAAAATGCGAATGGAATATATTAAACCCATGTTACATGTATTTTGATTATTTTTGGTGCACCTTATACTCTAATGAATCACTAAATTTAAAATAACAAGATTTATTATAAGTAAACAATGTTTCCCTAACTACTTTAGAGTTATTTTTTGTTGTATATGTGATACCTTGGTTTAATTCTCTTCTTATATTACTTGTACATCAGTATAAAATAAATATTTTATTCTTATATTTTATATAGAATAGTGCACACACCCATCAATTTTTACTCACATCAAAAAACCTGAAAAATACTCCTTATTCATCTCTTGAAAAAATTCAAGAAACTTATTATATTTAAATCAATTCACACAACACATCCCACACATTTTTCCTCATCGTATGTTGAGTTCCTAATAATTATAGCTGAAACATCTCCTACCTATTTTATTCTTCTTTAATGATCCAAAAAATCACATTATCTTACTTCAAATTTGGCTTGGAAACAAATATTATTTTGGTTATCTATTATGTAAAATATTCTCTAATATCATTGATACACAATATTTTTCTTATAAAATACAGTTTTAGTTCACTGTATACCCTTACTCTTATACATGTATAGAATATATATATATATATATAGAGAGATAGTATATAGTATTAATGATTTATTCTCACTTTATTTATCTTTTTAACCTCCTCTATAGTCATTGTATCATGTGAATAAAAAAATTAATTGGAATATTTTTTGGTAATTCAAACATCCTGAGATCTTATCATTTTAAAATTTTAAATCTCTCATTTTCATTGTAATTTTTTTCATAACCACATGATGACATTTATAATAGTTAGAGTTTCAACTCTTGTCTTATTTGAGTCTTCTCTACTCTATAACTCATACTATAATCATAACAAGCATCTCATGGTATTTATTTCTTTGATGATCATATTAATTGGAGTCATCTGATTCATTTTATTCTTTTGAAAATTTTATTATCATAAAATCCATAAAGTGTACGTACTATATGTTTTCATAGAGTTATTGGTGTCCTATAAAATTTTTGTACCTAAAAACTCCAGGTATTATTGAATGATAAAAAAATTTCATTACATATACTCTACAAACCCCTGCATTAATAAATTATAGCTTATAAAGTCTGATTTATGAACCCAATGAAACAATCATGTGTTCTTTATGAAATAGTTTGGCCTTATGAAGTTTGGATATAATATTAGTCACTTTTCATCTGAACCTTTTGATCATCAGTCCATATGAAGTACAAACCTTATGAAGTCACATGAACCTTATAAAATCTATTGTTGAACCTTATAATGATCATTCGTTGAGCCTTTTGAGGATTATAAAACTTATCAAGTCTCATTACTGTGAGATCCTTCATATGAAAATTTGTTATTCATATGAAATTGAACCATTTCACATGACCTTATTTTTTTCATATGATATTTTATCTCAAATTAATTTCATCTCATTTGAATGTCCATTACCTTCCAAAAGTGTTTCATATGTCTCAAATGATGATTAATTTTGATATTCTAAACATAAAAACTTTTTATCCTTAGGCGTTCATGGAGTTCTTGTGATCTTCTATGAACTCCCATATGAATAATGGTATCTCAACTTGATAATTCCATCTTCTTCAATTGTGTATATTGATATGGGAATAACAGGCTAAGTTTTTATTTTGTAGCTCAATGAAGACAATGAATCATGAATATTCATTTCCACACCGATGTATCACATGTTTTTAATAATTAAATGAACCTATATATTATTATAGTCCCATCAATATATCATTAGTGTTATCCGCTAGTTAGTAATCATATTTTCTCTTTTCTCTTCCCAATAAAATCAATTGGGTCTAGAATTATCAGAAGTTCAACGTGTCTTTATATACAGTAGCTTCACTTTTATGCTACATAAAATTCCAGTGACAAACCAAATTTCCACTCTTGGTTGGATCCCATCTTCAATATTGGTTGGTTATCCCTATGATAGACTAACTGCTCGGATGGTTGAGTTGGCTTGACATATGGGTGCATTTTTTGCAGAAAATCTCCCCATACAATTGGAGAAGAATTTTTTTTTCTAAAAATCCCTAAATCGGAAAAATATTTCTTGATCTAAGGATGTTTTATGGTAGGTGGGGTAGAAGGGTTGGTTCTGAATGATTCAACACCTTCTATGGATTTTTTTTGAAGAAGGCGCTGAATCATTTAATGCATTCTTTACAAAATTCTGTTACAAGGCATTGAATGTGTCAGCACCTATGTCAAAAAAATATTGTAGAAGGTATTGAATCATTCAAAACCTTCCTTAAAAAATCTATAAAAAGTGATTTCTAGAAAGTCCCCCTCCTTTAATGATATTTTTTTTAAAATTTTATTTTTTATTTTGTAGTTCTTATATATATATACATAATTAAACAGTATTTAACTGTTTATATTCGGTATTACACTAAACAAATTACTCTAATTTTTTTACATAAAATCCCACCAATGCTAACCTTTTATAAGGTTGTGATCCATTAATTTTTTTTCAAATTCTAGATTTGGGATTCATTCACCACTTTCCCTTCATTTAATGAATACTATATTATTTATAAAAAAAATTTAATGATAAAATATGAATAATTATAAAAAAATTATTACTAAATAATAATTATTTAATAATGTCATAAATATTAAGTAATAAATATTAATTAATCAATAGATGGTTCTAAATACTAATAATAATAATAACGATGTTTTTATGTGTTATAATTAATAATATAATTAAAAATAAAAAATAATTATTAATAATATAATACATAAAATTGTACAGAGTGGGGAGATTACAAATACTGAACAATTCATAATAATAAATATAAAAAATATATTTAATAAAATAATTAATTTGATATTTTAAAATTATTTATAATAATTATGAATATAATTATTAGGAAATATTATTAATAAATAATGTTTTATGTCATGTGACATTTTTTGTTTATTATATTTATGAATAATAATAATGAAGATGATGTATATAATATTCTTATGTAGTAAAATAATTTAAATATAAAAAAATATTATGATTATTAAAATTAAAATATATTTTTTATTTAGTAAAATAGTTAATATTATTTTGTGAACTAAATTTTAATAATAATATTATTAAATGTTTTTTACTAAACAATAATTATGTGCATCTAAAAAGTTGACCACGAATAATAAATAATTTATAATAAAGTCATGATAATTAGAAATTAATTATAATGAAGCCCTTATAAAAATGTCATGACATTATAAATAAATTCATGATAATTTTCTTTTATTTGCATGAAAATAATAATAATGTTATTATTTATGAATATTAATAATAATATAATTAAAAATAATGATATAAATAATCATATTATTATTAAATATTATTAATTATTAATAATTGTATTGTAATTATTATTATTCATAATAATAGTATTAATAATTTTGTATTTACATTCTAATCGACTATAATTATTAATTATTAATACAATATTAATAAATTTAAGTTTAAAAATATTAATAATATAATTATTAATAACTAGTATTATTATCATTAATAAATTGAAAATATTAATTTTTTATAATTTTTTATTATTATATAAAATATTATTTTTGGTTCTTAATATTTTTTATTTCTTTTTTAAAAAAAAATTAATTATTTAATATTTTTAAGTGAATATATTAAATTTAATTTGCAATCTAATTATAATTTATATTTTTAAGATTTAAAATTTACCTACTTCTTTTAATGTTTTAATGTTATGTTTTGTAACATCATTGATTTGTATCATCTATATTATCGTATGTTTATTATTTTGATGAAAATATTTTTATTTATAAATATTTTATATGTTTTTAGTATATGTTTTATATTTCATTTTGATTTTATATATAATATATTTTTTATAATATTTTAATATCACTCACATGAAACATAAACAATTTCTATTGTTTGAAGTTGGTAACTTTGAAAACCTATAAAATATAAACTATAAGTATAATTTAAATAAAACATAAAACAAATACTAAACATATAAAACTGGTTTAAAATAAATATAATTTAGTAAATTAATTTTCATGACACAAAATTTAGTGATTAAAAAAATCACACTTTATGTGCATAAAATATAGTACAAATAAAATTTTGTGAAACTTAAATAGTGCATTTTAAAATTAAAAAATAATCAAAAATAAAAACAATTACAAAAAAAAATCGATTAAAAATTTAATTTACATTGAAAATTCTATCTGCCAAAAAATTTATAGGTACAAATTTTATGTTTTGAAAAAATTATATTTTGCGCTATTGAAATTATTTTTCATTAATTTTTGTATGATTTTTTTTATTTTCATTTATATTTTATATTTTTAGTCAGTGTGTAAAATTCCATTTAGATTGTGTTTATACTTTATAATTTGTAGGCTTTCAGAGTCACCTACTTGAAATATTAATATATTTCAAGTTGGTGATTTTTTATGGCATATAGGTTAAAAATTATAAATTCAAATTACATGAAATTTTCTACAGTATCTAAATATTTAAAAAATAATCCAAAATAATAATAGTTTCAATAATATAAAAAATAAAAAAAATTTACATAAGACAAACATTATCGATTGAAAAAAAATCATATTTACACTTCAAAAAATTTTTGTGCATAAAATATAGTATAAAAATCATCTAAATAAATTTTAATATTCTTATTTTACAAAAAAAAAATAAATGAAAATATCATAATTTTTAAAAAAAATTCAATAAAAAAATTATACAGAAAATATTATCTGTAAAAAAAAATTACAATTACAAATGCAATTTTTTGAAACAATAATATTTTGCACCATTGAAATTAATTTTCCTTAATTTTTTTATGAAATTATTTTTATTTTCAATTATTATATTTATGTTTAGTCAATTTGTAAAATTTTATTTATATTTTATTTATACTCTTTAATTTATCAGTATTCAATGTCACTTACTTGAAACATTAGTGTATTTCAATTAAGTTATTTTGAAGGTGTATAAATTATAAATTATAAATAAAATATAAATTAAATTTGGCACATTGGATAAGAATATAAAAAAGTAATTGAAATTAAAAATATATATAAATATACTAAATACATAATAATTTATATAACAAAAATATTATTGATTAAAAAATAACTTTTACACTTCAAAAACATTATGTGCATAAAATATTAAATAAATAACATCTTACTGAAATTTAAAACATTTATTATAGAAATAAAAAATAATTAAATATAAAATAAATTACAAAAAAAGTATGAAGAAAAAAAATCAATTTACACTCATAATATTATCTATAAAATAAATTTACATGTACAAACGTTATGTTTTGAAAAAATAATATTTTCTGCCATTAAAAGTTTTTTCATTAATTATTTCTATAAAATTTATTTTTTTAAATTGTTTTTTATATGTTTAGGTTATTTTTAAAATTTAATTTAGATTGTATTTATACTTAATAATTTATAGGCTTTCAATGTAACCTACCTGAAACATTATTATATTTCATGTAGTTGATTTTGAAGGTGTGTAAATTAAAAATTATAAATACAATCTAAATTAAATTTGGCACACTCAGAAAACATATAAAGAATAATTGAAAGTAAAAAATTAATAAATAAAATAAAAAATAAATTAAATGACTCAAACTTTACTGATTAAATACTTACCATTTATAGTTTAAAAAATGCATGGGCATAATTTTTATTAACAATTATATTGTTAATTAAATTATTGTTAAGTAATATTAATTATTTTATTATTATTAGATATTATGAATTACATTATTTATAAAAATAAATTATATTATTAAATGTTTTCAATAATTACAATAAAAATAATGAATAATGATGTAAATTATATAAATATTAATGTAACTAATAAATTAATTAATAATATAATTTAAAATAAATAATAACTAATTAGTAATATAGAAAATATAATTATTAATAATAATTTTATAATTAAAATTTTATTATACAATTAATAATCATTTATAAAAATTATAATAGAAATAAATTTTTTATTCTATTAATAAATTGATAAATAATTATTATAAATTTTTTATATAATCAATTTATATACATATTTAAAAATACGTAATGATAATTTAATTAATAATATAAATAATTATAAATAATTAACAGGTCAAAATGAATTTATACACACAATTATTATTTAAACATAATATTTAATAATATTATTATTCTGATTTATTTGAAAATAAAAAATAATATTATTTATTTTAATAAACATATAAAAAGACATTTTCGGCATTTAATAATAATAATAATGTGTGTATTATAATATAAAAATTATTTATATTTAATGAAAAAATATTTAATTCTATTATATACATCATCATCATTATCATTTTTATCATTATTAATGTTTTAAATATTAAAAAATTACACAAAAAAATATTTCTTAATAATAATTCCTAAAAATTAGAATAATAATTATTACTAATTATTTTGAAATCTTAAATTAATTATATTATTAAAGAAATACTTATATATATATATATAACCAAAAATAATAAATAAAACATAATGTTAAAAAATGTTCCCCAGTCAGTGCCTTTGTTGGAAACTTTTTTGAAGAAGGCGTTGTCTTAGACAACCCCTTCTTTGTAAAATATCTAAGGCATTGTATAAGATAGTTCCTTCTTCACAGCATTTCTCAAGAAGGTGCTATCTTAGACAACACCCACCCTTCAACACCAACTCCACCAAATCTGCTGATAGATTAGGAAATTGTTTCCCAGTTTATTTATATTTGTAATTTATTTTTTCCATTTCGATAGAAAAATATTTCCATTTTGGCCTTGTATTATTTTTTTAGTTCCTTTGTCAAATATGTCAGCAATCTATAAAAATCAACTTAAGAATCAAGCTCCTAACCTTCCTCTAATCTTCTTACTTTCATTTAATAACCTCGACGTTATCCAAATATATCCCAAATAGTTTTGTATAAACATGAGGATGGAACTTCAGAAATTCCTTAATCATAGAGATAAAACAATATATATAATGATCATTATAAATTCATCAATACTCCAAACGAAAAATCACTTCAAAAAACATCAAATTAACTTCCAAGATTATCTTCAATCCTTATTTACATAATACTAATAGACTCCTCCATCAATTTCTCAACATGTTGGGAATCTGAAACTCACTTCCAAAAAATTACTCTTCAAATATGATTGAAATCAAGTTTCATTAGAAATCAATTATCATTGAAAATAAATACAACACACACAAAGGGGTAACAATAATATTCAATTAGTCTAACCTATAAAAGGAAAAATATTGAGTAAGTGTTTTGGAATTTTCTAATTCACCCTCACCCCTTTCAGTGGTGGTCTTCTCTCACCAAGGCCTTTTCATGGATTAGAAAACTCAAAGTAGAGTTGGGGTTAACTATGATCGTCCAATTCTATTCATTTTGATATTTTTAATAATTCATGCTATAAGAGACACACATGAGTAATATATTTATTTAATTAAACTAGAATGTAAAATATATTAGAAAATTTGATATTTATTTTATGATTCAAAAGTATTTTATATTTAATTATATTTATATTTTTAAATAAAAAAAAGTATTAAAATGTCAATTTTTTTATTAATTTATAATTACTAATTTAATATTAAAAACTATATAAATATGTTTATATATATTATAAAAATGAAAATATAAGTGAATATGTATTTATAAATTTAATTATAACTCTTATATTTTGTGAGTGTATGTGTATAAACAAAACAAATCAAAATAGTAGGAACATTGTTTTTTTTCAAATAATAATAGAGGCAATTTAATTATCTTTAGAAAATAATCATTTTCAATAAATTCTGAAAATAACTGAATCATGTTAATTAAAAAAAATTTCCCATGCATATATTTTTGCACCAAAATATCATAAAATATAGAAATGAGTTTATTCTATTCAATATTTTCTATTAAAGGAACCAAAAACACATTTAAAATTATATTTAATTTATAAAAACATATTTAAATAATTTTCTCTTATCCAAATATTTATTTTTTGTGAATGCAGTGTGTCAAATCCAACAGTCTTAGGATTTAATCTAAGTAGTCTAATATTATTTTATTTCTAATCAATGAGATTTGTGTGGAATCCCGAGAGAATTATTTATCTCCCACACACCTTATATATAACCCACATTAGGAGAACTAAAAAAATTTATACCTTCAAATGTGTCTGTTTATTTTCGATCATTATTTAAAGGATAAGAAGTTGGATTATCTTTAAAACTGAGAAAAAATTTGGGAGGATTTTTGTTCTTAAACTAGAAAATATATGGAATGTAAATATATCTATATGAGCTTAATATTTTTAAAACACAATGTCTTGGAGACCAATTAAAAATTTATATAATTTTAGGCCTATGATGTGGTATTTTCTAAGGTCCAGTCAAGATGATTTAATCTCACCGAGCATAAAACTTAATTCCAAGTTCCCATCTATGTTTAATCATAGTACACCGTGGATATTTTCCAATAAGTATCCATTCAATTTCACATTTTTAATAAAAGAATATTAAGATTCACGTATCAAGGAATAAATCACCTTTGGATTAGAAAATTAAAACTTTTTAAAGCTCTATATATAAGTAAGAAAACCCACTAAATATTTAAAAAACAAAACATAAATGGTATGGGTAAGGTTTTCGTAAGTTTACCTGTATGAAAGACTACTTCTGTGAGGTCTAAGTTCTATACATTGGAGAAGTTATACCTTTTTAATTGTAACTCTTAACCCTACATCAATATAAAGAGTAGTCAAACTACCGCACTACATGGAATCAAGCATGCCTCCTAGTATTCCAAGGTATATTGACTAGTGGTGATGGTTTATAAGGATATATTGGGGTGATTATACCCTTTGGTATGAGTATCCAAAGTAGTAAAAATGATATGAAAAATATAATCTAGGTCAAATAACCACCCCAAAAAAATAAGTTATGTGATAATAAATAAGTTCACCATCACATGCTATGTCAATAATGGGTATTCCATAATCAATGAATAGCCCTTAGAGTGGATCATATACAAGGAAGAATAAAAATAAAAAAAATAAATAAATGGAAATTAAGAACCCATCCCAAAGTGGTCCTGATTTTTGTATGGTTCCATCATCCATACATAACATTAGCATTACAAGGAAAACATCAAATCATGGGGACATTATTTATTCCTACAACCTAAAATATATATTATTATACTCAAATATCCAAGTTTCATAGTGTCCCAAGAAAGGTTTGAGTATTACTATATAGGCCACCACCACTGGAGTTACTAAAATAACCAATACATATAAGAAGTACATGTATAAGTGATGATAATAATAGGATACCACCTTAAAGAATAGTTAAATAAATAAATAAGGCATAGAAACCAACCTTGGGAACTATATTAACACCCATGGTTAGGCCTGCCTTCTTCATATAGTGTTGAACATCTCTAGACTAGCCTATGGGTCTCACATACTCTAGTAAGTTCCATGGTTCATGGCCAAGGAAACTATTTCCATGGAAGTATAAGGAAATATATAGGGGATCCACATTTAATTCCCATCTAAACAAGTCATCTATAATCTATATTGTTCATACCAGGAAATATTCTCTTCACAAACTAGGAGAATCCAAATAATCCCACCAAATAATTCTCTAAAATGAATCCAAAAACCATGTTACCATGGAATTCATAGAGTGAGTATTGACTGAAATATTTTTCCACATTTATAGTATTTTATCTCTTGTAATAAATATGAATATAGGGACCTCATCCCATTATATTCACAAGGGTATCCCAAAGTAATCCACAACATTCATCTGTAGAATTAAATACATAATACATCACTTGAATCTAAGGAGGAGCTTTCCCAAGGCATTCATAATGATGAGTTGGTGAGGAATACAAGGTATATTGTGGAATTTCCTATATTTCTAAATCCTTAATTCTCTAGAGGCATCCACCCATGGTACTAAATAAATTCCTTCTAATGGAATATTTACTCACTCAAGGCATTCCTCCCATTTCATTTCCAAAACTGAATATAAGGGATTACACTCATGGAATTACACCAACAATAATATCTAATAACTCAGTTATAAAATCATTATTTATTTAGAAAACATTTTCTATCAATAAAATTCATTATTATTTCAAATAAAAACATTAATCCACACATCCATATTCTTTGGTTCAGACTTACTAAGGTAACTATGATCCATTATCATAGTATCTCTTTTTAATACCTATGATAAATTAAAAATCATAATTCATCCTTTTATAAAACCAATAAATTTACTAAAACATTAATTCTAACTAAAAAAATATTTTATGAATTTAAAAAATATTGTACCAATTATAATTAACCAAGTGATTTACTAAATTCACCTTCTAATTCTCAACTGACCAAATTAACTCACCAAGTAATTTACCCAATATTAAAATACCATTTATTTCATTTAATAACAAAATTTACCAAATTTTTAAGTTATATTTCATGATCATTGGTTTTTTTAATTCTATTTCACACTCATTGATCTAAAACTTAATTACCAATTTATTGTTATCAAACCCAAATACTCAATGTATATCACCATTTTATTTTTATAAAGCTATAAGATTTAATTTATCCAAATTACATTCAAATACATGACCATGGAATTCAACTTGGAATAACCTCCCACTAAGATAAAAATCACTCAATCTATGATATTTTACTAAGGCAAATCACAATTCAGAAATTTAATTTTAATTATAAAAATTCATGGAAAATATGGAATGACACCAAATTAAACCACTTGGAAAAAAATTAAGACTATGGGATAAGTAAATGGACCACCTACCATAGGATTAAGAGATCCATCTCATTATATATCGGTAGTTTGTTCAACCCAAATTGGAATAACTCAGGTAACCAGAAAAAATCTTTAGATGTAACACCCCAATATTTTATAGTAAGTTATTTTCTTTAAAGTAATTCAATAGCTTGTGCTACACGCAACACTAAGTCTGAGCGCACCCTGACCTACCAAACTAGTCGTTCAAAAGCGGTTATGAATAGTATTAACTAAAATTTAAATTTTACTTACTCCATGTAATTTTAGAATCCATATTATGTGTTTTTAGACATAATATAAGAACAAATTCATTTTTTTCAAATAAAAGAAGTACTTTTCAAAAAATGCAATTTTATCATCTTCTAATGGAAAACCCTTCTTAAAACCAATATTTGAAACATTTATATATTAAATTTAATGAAATTAAATTCTTATTTAGAATCGGGACATAAAAATATATTTTGAATAAATTTTTGGTACTTTTCTCATAACTTTCATATTTTCATGAATACTGAAAAAATACTAAATTTTAATTGAAAAGAATGTTTTTAATTGAAATAATTTATAGGGTTAGATTATTAATTTTAATGGTTTAGAAGTTTAATTAGATTATATTTTTATAATTTGATACAATGAAATTCATTATAAGTAATTTCAAATTTATATTTGACATAAACACATGTCAATCTTTTGATAGTTTTTACTTTTAAAAAAACCCGCTTTTCGGTTTCTACAACCAGATTTAATTTTAAATTAATTACTGCAGATTCGATGTTTTGAATTTTGTAAAATAGAATTCATTTTTAAATTTGGAATATCAAAATTATCTTAGGGTAAATTTTGGTATTTTTCTGAAAACATTCAATTTTTGATGAATAGTGAAAAACACTACATTATAGTTTAAAACCGAAATTTTATTTAAATAAATATTTATTTTATTTAAATTTATTTTAAGTCAAAATAGTTATATAATACCAATATAATTTTAATTTAACTCATTGGAGTCACTTTATAATAAAATTAAATGTATAAAATTTTATTGAACTTTTTACCGTCTTTTACCCATCTTCTAGGAGCATTTGAAAATTTGCATAAACAATAATTTTACCACTTCTATGAGTTAAATTTCAAATAATCGAGAGACACAGTTTACATCAGTAAGTAAATTTTAGTTCAATAAGATGAAAATAATTTTTTGGTGAATAGTAACTTTTGACATTTATTTACCACATTTAAAAGTAAATAGCGTAATTAAGGGTAAAAATGATATTATAATTACCCTAACACATGTCCTAATTCTATTGGATAAGTGTAATTCGACCAAAAAAACCTTTGGAATAAAATATTTTCATCTTTGTTCCACTTGAATTAAATTATGACATTTATTATTATTTTATTTAAAGAAGAGTTAAAAGAGTTCAATTCAATGTTTAATAAATAAAAAATATTTAATATAAAGTTATACATTATATAAATTTGGCTCCAATTATTCATTAAAAAGATAAAAATATTTCCTAAATAATTGTATTTTATTTATAATTTTTATACATTAGATAAATAAATTTATTTATGACACAATGATGATGTAGTAATTACCTTATTAATGAAAGATTAAAATAATTGATATTATAAATATCCAAATAAATGTAATTTGAGACTTTTGATTAATTCCACTAATTTTATAGGTTAATATTACAAGTTAAGGTTGATTAAATATATTGTTTTAGAATTAATCATCCTGTTATGATTTTCACAAAAACCAAATACTAAATAATGTCAAAATTGTCAAAAATGAGTTTCTAAAACAAATACTGCATTATTGGTTGATATAATATTCATAAAAATATGAGGTTTGTCCAATGGGCCTAAATAATAATATATATGTCGTTAATGAACCAAATGAGGTTCTCTTGGATTTTTAGTGTAATTTTATTAACCATATAGTGTAAGAATACAAGAATACACGGTAAAAGTTAAACTATTTAACTAAGAGTTAAATCTAAACGATAAGGTTAAAATGGTAACCAAAACTTTTCTAAAACCTATTGGTTAACATATTTGCGACCCATAACCACATTATATTCGAAATAAATCAATTTTATGCCATTATAAACCGAAAATTATTTTATTATAAAATAATATTTCATGGTTTTCCTAAAGTGACCCCACCTCTCTTATGAAAGGGTACTTCCCCTTCTCTTAATTTCACACATCCAAAGCCCTTTTTCTCAGCCAAAAACTACCCAAATATCCTAAAAACTTCCCTCAATTAATCTTAGAGTCCTTAAATTGATCATAAAGCCAACCTAAAGAGCCCTTTTGATCAACTCAAAAGAAGACACCCGAAGTAGAGGAACTAATTTCACCACCCACTTTCAAGTTCTTTTCTTCTTCCACTTATTCTTTATTTTTTGTTTCAATATAAAAATAATAAATCCCTTACCTTATAAATACTATGTTGTTATTATAAATATGGTACAACTATATTTTTTATTCTATCCATCCTATAAATGAAAAAGTCACCATACGTGAGTATGTACGGTTTACCGTCTCCACGTCGTGGTGTAGTTTGTGATTCAAACACTCCATTATTTGGGTGGGTATAATAATGAGTATAACTGATTTAAATAATAAATATAACATGTTAATTATTCTTTATATATGATATAACATCCAATTAAATATGATTTCTCCATCAATATAATGATATTGTTGCTCGTGCGTATGTATGACTTATCGTCTCCACGAACGTGATTAGATTCATTCCCCATTGTAATCATTCAAGAAAAATTTTCATTTTATGATTAAAAATAATGTTTATGAACAAAATATAATTATTTATATGAATAAAATACATCATATTCATAACATACATGGCTTACGTAACCAATCATATAAAAGAAAACAAGTCAGTTAACACCTAAAACGATGATACTACTGAAATATTATTAACAAAGAAATATTATAAGAGCATATATGATATCATATTTTTGTATTTGTTTCTTTTATAATTTAATAACAATTATTTTTCCATTATATAAGAATTTAACCTACCCTATACTAAGGAAAAGTACAAGGTAAAAGGTTTTCATCTCCCTTCTTATTCCTGTGAGATTCATGCTATATTACCACTATTTCCTTTTGTGTGGTGTATGTACTACCCATGATTGTATTATTTTTGTAATATACTTTAATTTATGGGTATTTACATATTCATTATATGATACATATTTCATGGGGTGTATGTTTCTAAAGTTACCAAATCAGTAAGGGAATTTCAAAATACAATTTCTACTCATTGGGCTTTATGCATACTTCATGGATTATTTTACTCCATGATTATGTGTGGAATCACTATTTATTATTTTTATAGTAATTTACACTCCCATTTCTGTAGATATACTTTTGATACACATAATAACTCCATTGATAAATTCTAAAGTCATCGATATTAACTTGATAAGAGTAATTTTAACTCAATCTCTATTGATTGAGTTAAACATCCAATTCATTGGTGTTGTTTTTACAAGAATATATGTGAATGTACTTTGATATATTTAAACTGAATATCCAATAATATTGAGTGTATTTATATTCTTCACACATAATTATTTCATTGATTTATCCTTAACCTAATGATACAGTCTTTATAAGAGATTTCATCAAAACTTACATTCCATTGAGTCTTCTTTGTTGTTGTGCACCAAATCACTTTTGTTTGGTGTATATACGGTACTTTGAAATAGTATATTATGAATCCCTTTATTCTCATGATGTTATAAATTTATGATTACCTCAATTATTTGTATTCAAGTGTCTCTCATTTGGTTAGGAAATCTAACTAAAATATCATTTTAAATGTTTTAAAAATTTATTCTTCTAAATCTTTCTCATTAATGTCTATGTTTTAGAAATGGGTTTAAGGATTTATTTATATGGATATGAATGTCTTAAAATGTTAATTCCTTTCAAAAGTTTCAAAGTGGTATGAGACACATTGATTCAAAAATCCATTTTAAACATCTTTTTGATAAATAGTGAGACTTTTAAATGTTTTCAATGAAAAAGGGGATATTTCCCTCAAATAGGTTTGATGATTATTTTCATCTATGTAAATATCCTTAAATATTCACAATTGTGGTTTATTTATTATATAAAATCATCTATATTTTATTTAATGAGTAATGTTTTACTTTGGATGTGCTATTTTTTTGACATTCATTATTTTTGGTTAAAATATTGATACTTCATATGCTAGTTTTAATATGAATGTTTAGATTATGTTTCAACCTTTTTATATGAGGAATGTATTACACTTATTAAGTGATGGGTGGAGCCCGCTATAGATCATCGATGCATCAGTAGTCTCATGAGACAAACTAGTGTCTTGGAATAAGTCCTAAACAAAATCTTATTTGTAGTCTTGGAACAAGGCCTTGACTATGTCATTATGAAGTCTGGCTTTATGCATTCCATAATTATGAAAGTGGCTATTGATATTGCATGTGATTATTCAAATTTTAGAATATCCATGTGAATATGTAAATAGAATTATTTGATTTTATATTCTTTATATTATGCTGAAGTTTAAATTTAAAAGTCTTTTGTCTTAGTCATATACATTGCATTAAATGTTTATGCTTATTTATGAAGGTTTCCGCCATATTGTTATCCTTACTGAGAATCTAATCTCACCCCTTTCAATGTTTTGTTTTTCCTAGGATGTGAAGAAGTGTTTTATGGTTGACCTGCAGGGATAGACTAAGGATATAAATGTTTTCAAAAGGGGACAAAATGTTGTTGATGTTTCTATTTCATTATATAATGTAAACCTTATAAATGTATCTAGTACTTACAAGGATACTAAATTGATCGGTTTTTCGGGACATGATTCCTTATATCATGCCAATGTTATGTAATAATGCACCGACTCTGGGTAACTGGGCTTAGAGTGTTATAGTTGACATTAGAGGAAGTTTCGTACAAACCTTGGAAGCTAGATTTAGAAAAAAAAACTCTGATTAAGAAACACTTCCCTAAGATAGACATTGAAGATTAGTATAGAAGAACATCCAAAAATTTTGGTAATGAAAATATTATGTGGGCTCTCCAAGCAACAAATCCTTGTCTGGATACGAATAGGTAGAGGTGGCTCTGGCACAGATGTAACTAGGAGTGAAAACTTTAACAATGAGTATCGGGCTTGACCCAGGGTATCCTAGTACATGACAATGAGCCTTTTTTCACTCTTGGTTACGACACTCCTAGGGGATATTCTTATGATAATTCACATTTTTTTTACAAACCGATTTGAAGGATTTTAATATAAGATGAGAATGAATAAACTTGGTTAACCGTAAGGTGTTTTAAATTGAAAATATAGTGTTATGATATTTTTTAAATTATTTTATGACTCACATTATGCTTTCTTGTGTTAGTCAATGGCTAGATTCCAAGGAAGTAAAAGTAACATTTAACATAATGTACATGGTGGTCACAATGGTGGGAATGGGAAACAAAATGGATTTTTGATAGATGTAAAAGATATCGTGTTCATTCCAAATCAATTTTCCAAAAATATGATCAACAACATATATATTAACCAACTCCCAAACTCAAGAAATAAGAGAAATGCGGTGAATGATAAGAGCTACAATAGTGGAAACCGTGGAGAAAGGAAAGCTCAATTTCCATCATGTAGGAAATGTGGAGGGAGACACCTAGGAATGTGTGTCAATGGAAAAAATAAATTCTTTATGTGAGGGAATGAAGGACATAAAGTAAAGAATTAAAGGAAAAAAATTAGGAGTACTATGGAAGAAAATAAAAATTATCCCAAGAATCCATTTACAGTAATTTTCCATAAATGTAGTGGACCTGGTCATTAACTGAGTGAATGCCATATTATTTAGGATAACCCCTTGGTCAAAGAAGAAACTATATGGAAATAAATTTATGGTGAAATGTTTAAAAGTGTTAGTTCTCTTTGTTGATGGGATTACTTTGGAAAACTTTTCTCTTGTATGTGTAACCCTATAGTTTGTTATGTGAAAATGATATTTTTTGGAAGAATTATATTTCCTATTATAGTTGTAAATAACCATTTGGGTTTATATGATCCTTGAATTTGAGGAAATTACAAGTTATTAAATTTTGGGATGAAAATGTGGCATGAGATAACATTTGTCGTGAAATTATGTTATGGTTATTCTGAAGAATTTTTCTCATTTTGGGAATGTTATAAAATATAGTTTTTAAAAAATTACAACACACAAACTGTGTGACAACCCATCGCGTCTAACAAAGGTGTGGGAATCGTACCCACAACCTGAGTGCGATTGAGATTCATCACCTACCACTGAACTACATGAAGTTTCTGGTTAGTGTGACTAATTCGTTTAAGTTAAATGATTTTATTGATCAATAATAAGTTTATTTGGGATCTTATGTCTTATCAAATAGATATCCTAAGTATAGGAAAATGATTTGGTGATTAAGTGGTAAATGTTATTTTGGAATATGTTCACTCTGTTGGGAATACTATATGCCTATGAAAAATAAAATACTATGATATTTCATTTGACGAGTAATGGTGTATTTTTTCTATGTTTTTATTGTAGATTTATAGTGATTTTGGTTATTTATGGAAATGATTAACCTATCATGGAAAATATGTGATTATGTTAATTACATTAAGTATGTGACTTTAAGAATAGTTGATGTTATTTGGAGATACAATTTAATGTGGAAGACTGCATAATAAAATTATTCTATGTTTTAGGTTTCAATATTAGTTTGGATTATATTGAAAGATTTTATGGACAATTTTTTATTGAATGGTATTTATTAAAATTTGGGTATTGTTTGTTTATTTTTAGAAATTAATATTAGTATTTATTTCTGTAAAGTATTATCCTTTTTGGGTATCATATGATCTTGTATTAACCATTTTGGTTTTTGTTAATCTCTAAAGACAAAGTAAATATACAGTTTATCATTTGTGGATCATGTGAGACTCTAGAAGTTGATTCTTGTGCTTCAGGTGTGACCAAGTCATCTTGAATACTTATTGTTTAAAAAAAGATGAGTTAGTCGTAGAAATTTATTAATGGGTGAAACTCTAATTAAAAAATATGTATATCTCTTTATGTTCTTAGTCAATCTCATAAATAAATTCCTCAACTTTATGAAATGGAACTTAAAATAAAAAAAACTTTTTCCATTTACTTTTCCTAAAGGAAGACTAATGACCATTTATCCCACCATAGGTTTGTGGTTTTATTGCTGTTAACTATCTTCTGATCATGTTTTCTATCACTCTCCATCAGAACATGACACTTAGTTTACCTTCCATATCCATGTTTTCCAACATGGAATCTTAGTATGAGTTATCTTGAGTGACCGCTGTACTTCTCTTTCTTTCTTTTAAAGTGATAGTTTTATTGAATCTTTTTCCAATGTAGGACATTCTATTAAGTTCCCAAACTGATTTTTAAAATTTAGAGAATGCAATTTCCAAAGGGGGGGGGGGGAAGAATGTAACACCCCAATATTTCATATTAAGTTATTTTCTTTAAAATTATTTAATATTTTGGGCAACATGCTACACCGAGTTTGAGCGCACCATGACTTAAAAATATAGATTTTCAAAAGACGTTATGAATAATATTAACTGAATTTATAATTTTATATACTCTATATAATTTTATCATCCAGATTATGTGTTTCATAGACATAATATAAGAACAAATTCATTTTTTCAGAAAAAAAGTATTTTTCAAAAAATGCAATTTTACCACCTTCAAATGGAAAACCCTTCTTAAAACCAATATTTGACACTTTTATATATTCAATTTAATGAAATTAAATTCTTCTTTATAATCTGGGTAGAAAAATTTATTTTGAATAATGTTTTGGTAGTTTTTTTTATAACTTTAATATTTTGATGAATACTGAAAAATACTAAATTTTAATTGAAAACAAATTTTTTTAATCAAAATGATTTATAGGGTTAAATTATGCATTTGAATGGTTTGGAAGTATAATTAGATAATATTCATATCATTTAACACAATGTAAGTCATTATAACTAATTTCACATTTAAAATTGTTATAAACACATGTCAATCTTTTGACAGTTTTTACTTGTAAAAAAATTCGTTTTTTTGTTTCAACAATGAGAATTAATTTTAAATTAATTAATAAAACTTTTATGTTTTTAATTTTGTAAAATAGAATTCATTTTTGAATTCAAAATATCAAAATTATCTTAGGGTGAATTTTTTTTATTTTTCTGAAAACATTCAATTTTTAATGAATATTGAAAAACACTGCGTTATAGTTTAAAACCAACATTTTATTTAAATAAATATTTATTTTATTTAAATTTATTTTAGTTCAAAATAGATATATAATACCTATATAAGTTCAATTTAATTTATTGGACTCATTTTATAATAATATTAGATGTATAAAATTTTATTGAACTTTTTACCATCTTTACCCACATTCTAGGAACATTTGCAAATTCGAATAAAACTTAATTTTACCACTTCTGTGAGTTGAATTTAAAAAATCCAATATACACGGTTTAAATCAGTATGTAAAAGGTGGTTCATTAAGATGAAAATAATTTTTGGTGAATAGTAACTTTTGATTTCTATTTACCACAGTTAAAAGTAAATAGGGTAATTAAGGGTAAAAATGATATTATAATTACCCTAACACATGTCCTAATTCGATTGGATAAGTTTGATTCGACTAAAAAAACCTTAGGAATAAAATATGATCCTATTTGGTCCACATGGAATAGATTATAAAATTTATTATTATTTTATTTAAAGAAGAGTTAAAAGAGTTAAATTCAAAGTTTAATAAGTAATTTTTTTTAATATAGGGTTATTCATAAGATAAATTCAACTATAAATATTTCATAGAAAGATAAAACGATTTCCTACATAATTTTATTTTATTTATAATTTTTAGACATTAAATAATTAAATCTATTTATGACACAATGATGATGCAGTAATTACCTTATAAATGAAATATTAAAATAATTGATATTATAAATATCCAAATAAATGTAATTTGAGACTTTTGATGAATTAAAAAAATTTTAAATTTTAATATGACATTTTAGGGTTGATTAAATTATTTTTTCTAATTAATAATTTTGTTATGATTTTCACAAAAACCAAATACTAAATAATGTCAAAATTGACGTAAATGAGTTTTTAAAAAAAATACTACATTATTGGTTGATATAATATTCGTAAAAATCTAAGGTTCAGACATAGTGATTAAATAATATTATACATGTCATTAATGAACCACTTGAGTTTCTCTTAGAAGTTTAGAGTAAGTTTATTAACCATATAGTGTAAGAATACAAGAAGATACAGTTAAAGTTAAACTATTTAACTAAGTGTTAAATCTAAAAGATAAGGTTAAAACGGTAACATAAACTTGTATAAAACCTATTTTTGAGTGTTTTTCGACCCATAACCACCTTATATTAGAAATAAATAATTTTGGAGGCATTATAAAACGAAAATTATGTTATTATAAAATAATATTTCAAGGTTTTCCTAAAGTGACCCACACCTCTCTTAGAAAACGGTACTTCCCATTCTATTAATTTCACACATAAAAATCCATTTTGATCCACAAAACCCTGCCCAAATATCCTCCCAACATCCCTGACTTCAACCTAGAGGCATTACTTTGATCATAAAGTCATCCTAAGGAGCCCTTTTGATCAACTCAAAAGGAAACACCCGAAGTAGAAGTACTAATTTCCCCACCCTCTTTCAAGTTCTTTTCTCCTTCCACTTCCTCTTTATTTGTTGTTTCCATACCAAAATTATAAATCTAGTACCTTATACATACTTTGATGTTATTATAAATATGGTACAACCATATTTTTTATTCTAGTCATCCTACAAATGACAAATTCACCATACGTGTGTACGTACGGCTTACTGTCTCCACGTCGTTGCGTAGTTTGTTATTCAAACACTTCATTACATGGATGTGTATAATAATGAGTATAAATGATGTAAATAATAAATATAACATGTTAATTATTCTGTATATATGATATACCATCCAATTTCATACGATTTCGACATCAATATAATGATATTGTCGCTCGTGCGTACATATGGATTACCGTCTCCACAAACGCGATGAGATTCATTACCCATCGTAATAATTCAAGAATAATTTTAATTTTATGATTAAAAATAATTTTTATGAACAAAATATCATTATTTATATGAATCAAATACATCATTTCCATAACAAACATGGCTTACATAACCAAGCATATAAAGGAAACCGAATCAGTTAATACCTAAAATGATGATACTACTGAAATATTATTAACAAAGAAATATTAAAATAGCATATATGATATCATATTTATGTATTTTCTTATTTTATAATTTAATAAAAATTATTTCAACATTATATAGGAGTTTAACATACCCTATACTAAGGGAAATTACAAGGTAAGGGGTTTTCATCTCACTTCTTATTCCCGTGAGATTCATGCTATATTGCCACTATTTCCTTTTGTGTGGTGTATGTACTTCCCATGATTGTATTATTTGTGTAATATAATTTTATTTATGGTTATTTACATCTTCATTGTATGATACTTCTTTCATGGGGTTTATTTTTCGTAAGTTACCAAATCGGTAAAGGAATTTCAAATTTCAATTTCCACTCACTAGGCTTTAAGCATACTTCATTGATTATTTTACTCCATGATTATGTGTGGAATAACTATTTATTATTTTTATAGTAATTTCCACTACCCTTTCTGTGTAAATAATTTTGATACACATAATCACCCCATTTATAAATTCTCAAGTCATCGATATGAACTTGATAAGAGTAATTTTAATTCAATCTCCATTCATTGAGTTCGTCATCCAATTCATTGGTGTTTTTTTACAAGAATATGTCTGAATGTACTATTATTAATTTACACTGAATATCCAATCATATTGAGTGTATTTATATTTTCCACACATAATTATGTCATTGATTTATCCTTAACCTAAGAATACAGTCTTTATAAGGGATTTCATCGCATCTTACATTCCATTGAGTCTTCTTTGTTGTTGTGCGCCAACTCAATTTTGTTTGGTGAATATATTGTACATTGACATAGTATTTCATGAATACCATTCTTCTCATGATGTTATAAAGTTTATAATTACCTCAATTATTTGTATTCAAGCATCTCTCATTTGGATAGGAACTTTAACTAACATATCAGTTTAAATATTTTAAAAATTTATTCTTCTAAATCTTTCTCATTAATTTCCATGTTTTAAAAATGGGTTTAAGTATTTATTTATATGGAAATTAATGTTTTAAAATATTAATTCCTTTAAAAAGTTTCAAATTGGTATGGGACACTTTGATTCTCAAATCTATTTTAAACATCTTTTGGATAAATAGTGAGACTTTTAAATGTTTTCAAGAAAATGGGGGATATTTCTCTCAAATAGTTTTAATGATTATTTTAATCTATGTAAATATCATTCGTTATTCTCTATTGAGGTTGATTTATTATAATTCAATAATCCATATTGTATTTAATGAGTTATGTTTTACTGTGGATGTGCTATTTTAATTCCATTCATGGTTTGTGGTTAAAATATTTTCATTTCGTATGCTAGTTTTAATATGAATGTTTAGATTTTGTTTCAACCTTTTCATATGAGGAATGCATTGGACTTATTATGTGATGGGTGGAGCCCGCTATAGCTCCTAGATTCATCAGTAGGTCTTATGAGACAAACTAGTGTCTTGGTACAAGGCCTTGAAAAAATCATATTTGTTGTCTTGGCATAAGGCCTTGACTATGTGGTTATGAAGTATGGAATTATGCATTCCATCAATATGAACGTGGCTATTGATATTTCATGTGATTATTCAACTAGTAGAATATCCATGTGTATAAGTAAATAGAATTTCTTGATTTTATCTTTTCCATATTATTCTGAATTTTAAGTTTAAAAGGATTTTGTTTTTGTCTTATACATTGCATTAAATGTTTATGCTTATTTATGAAATTTTCCGCCATATTGTTATCCTTACTGATAATTTGAGCTTACCCATTTCTATTTTTTATTTTTCCTAGGATGTGAAGAATTATTTTATTATTGACCTGCAAGGTTAGGCTAAGGATATACGTGTGTTCAAAAGGGAACAAAATGTTGTTGATGTTTTTATTTAATGATGTAATGTAAATCTTATGAATGTATATAGTACTTCTGAGGCTACTCAATTGATCGGTCATTCGGGACATGATTCCTTGTATCATGCCAATTTTATGTAATAATGCACTAACTCTGGGTAACTGGGCTTGGGGCGTTACACTATAAATATGGAATATTATACATAAATGGTGATGGATATCTTTACAATGATATAAATGAAAATGAAAGGTAACAGAGTCATGGATTCACCTTTGTCTCTCCAATTCCTAAAATAGAAGTCGATTCATCCAAGGATGAGGGACATGTAACCATAGAAGAGAGGGAGGAGGGGAGGGTCATGCGTGGGGGGTTCTAGATTAATGTTAAAGAAAAATTGGGTTAAAACGTAAAATTTCAAAGGGTTAATTAAATAATTATACCATTATTTAATAGTGCATGGATTGGTTGTGTGGTTTAATAAAATTTTCATTTACTCTAAAGATCTCACTATCTGGGGCACACGATTTTACACGGGTAGTCTGCATGGTTTACCAAACCTTTCTCCAATTATGTAAAATGGATTTTAAATTTTCTTTATCGGATCAAAGGTTATATGAGATCCCATGTCATATTTTAAAAAACTAGGCACCTATACCAACTAAGACATATGGTTGGGGTTAATGATTTTTACTAACTGTGCGCTAGCTATTGTCCCTAGGTTGTTCTCCCAAAAATCATAATTTCATTCCATAAACCCCCATGATTATCCATGAACATATTCATCAATTCAAAACACCTCATTTAAAAGGTTCCAAGATTTATAACTTCCTTATGATTACTAGTTTAAAATCTATCCCCTCAAATAATTGGAAAGAACCCATATTTTTAGAGTTCTCAAGACCCTACTATAAGAACAAGGTACTACAAACTCTGCACCATAATTATTCTCATCCCCAAGAATTCCCTGTGATTATCCTATTATATATATTTACCTAACCCAGTTTTCAAAATCAGTTCAAGTAAAAACACCCAATCTTCAAATGCTAAATGTGCTCTCACGATGAAACTTCAAACACATGGTGCGAAGACCTCTAAAACCAAGTAAAATATTCATTTCCTAATAATTGAGATGGAACTTCCAGTAATTCATCAATCCATAGACACCAAATGTGTCCTTATCCAAAGACCATTTTTACTACGGTGCTCCCCATCACATTTCATTGATCATAAAGAAATTTCAAATCATGGTTCTCCCTAACAAAGGAATAAAATATCCTAACAAAACTTTTTTATTCTAAAAATTCACTTTGTGTGGTTCTTGATATTCCAAAACCAATATTACCCAATACACTAGCCAAACAAGGAAGGAAGACAAGTACCTAGTTCCCAACCTAAACTGATGATTCACACTATCTAGGTACATTCCCTTATATAAAAATATACTATGAAAGCCTAGTAAAAATCCAAAATGTACCCATTGTATCCAAAAAAAAATTGGTGTGGTTCCTAACCCCCCAAATTAAACTCCACAGAAAACAATATGTCAGACCTCCTCTAGACAGCCCATTTCAAAATGTAATATTTCTACCATAGATGCACTACTAACTACAAACTAATTATACTTGGATCACTGAAGGCAACACATAGTCATCTAGACACACTAATGTCTAAACACACCCTTTATGTGATTCCATGGTTTAATCACTATCCCCTCTCACAATTCATTGTTCCCTCACCCAAGCACTATCATGCCACAAAAAAACTATGCTTGAATTCCGCCATTTTAACCTAAGCCTGAGTGATCTCTCAAAAAATCCTATAAATAAATAGGTATATACCTATGTACTTTCACATATAATCCATATATAATTGGATTTACATAATTTCATTCAATTTCCACCACAACCTTTCAAGGACCAGTCCCACACATTAACAACCCTTCTAGAAAGAGGGTCCCATGACCTTGTCTTTCATGAAACTCCTCACCATAGAGTTTACTTTTCATCATTCCATTGGGTAAAAACCTGAATCTTATAATCTCGTATCTTTTCCTTCACCAAACAAAACATTTAGATGTGGAAAACTCACTTATACCCAAGTGCCACTCTAGAAATCAAACACCATATCTCCCAAACTCACATAACACCATCCTTAGTTATTATTGAAACTCATGTGAAACATGGTTGATACCATAAAATGGTTTATTGTGGACTCACCACCATATAACTTTCATTTCACTACTCCTCGAGTGCTGAACCCAATGGGTCCAACCTTCAACATATTCATGTAACTCTTCCTGATCCACTCCCACCATCCAGTAAAAACTTAAAAAGGATTGATCTCTTGGATTGACCATGTCACAATACACAAATCCAAACTAATTTTTACCCTCTCAACTAAATACCTTTTCCCTTTTCAACCAAAAATTGCATAATTATGCCTACTACCCATCCGCATGTTCCACCGTATATGGATCATACAAGGCTACTTGTCAATATACAGTGAAGTGGTTATCATTCTCTCTAGAATTAACTAATATAATCCCCCAAATAAAATTTGTTTCAATCTCCCACTCCACCCAATCACATATCCCAACTCATGATTCCATGATTTTCATTAAATATGCACAATGAAACATTCCTAAACCACTAAATATTCTCGCGTGCATGTAAAACATACATAACCAGGAGCACCCTCAGTGCTCCACTTAAAAATTAGGAACCTCATTTATTCCAAGATACATAACATTATCTTACATTAATTAGAATAATTTAATGAATACAATAACTTATAACCACTCTCACCCATATACTACAAGTTAAATCAATCTAAATACGGATAGGCACTTTATCATACCTACCATATACCCCTGAAATTGAAACCAAGAATTTGAAACCTAGGTGATTTCACATTTAAAACCTTCATAGACATTTAAACACCTATGTTGTACACCAATTACATCATCACACATTGATCCAAGCCTCGAAAACACCTCCTCAGTTCCATAAAAATAATGGGTGTTCACTTCTGTACCATATAATCTTATTGAAACATAGGCATCACCCACCCTACTGCAACCAATCAAATGAACCAAGCTAATGATTCCATTTCTCACACATAATTAAAACTAGGGTCACATTCTTGAAAATAAATTTTCAAGACCTATGGAATATAAATATTATTTAATATACCCACCCTAGATACCCTCTCCCTAGAAGCATGGAATCTAACACATTATGGTTAACCACATGACCAATGACCTTCCCATGTGTCATTCCAAAAATCCAAGTATTCACTTGTGTTATCACTATATATCAAAAACATTCCCATAACTATCAGGGTTAGGAATCCAATTGATCCTTCTCTTAGAAACTAGAATGAAAACAAGGTACTAGAACTTTGGATTATTAATTTATATTACATCCCCACTCAAAAATACTAAACAAACACCGATTAGATATATTGAAGCAGGTACCCATGCCTTATATACCAAAATGAATTCACAAGATGGGGATGATACTCACATAGTTTACCCTCATATGTATCTAATAAATAACCAATAAAACATTAAGCCATGTTGGAAAGTTTACGAGGTGATCCCAACTAGTCCATTAACCAAGGTATCACTGAGTCCACAACTCACTATATGAATTACCCTTATCTCAAGGTCACATGAAAACTAGCATTTCAAAAATCCATCTTTGAGTCCTAACATATAAGTATAAAGGTAATATATCCTACCCACTCATGGGTCACATATAATCCACATGGATCATAAGGGTAAACACTACTCATCACATCTAATTATAATCATGGAAGTTAATATCTCAAAAAAATGGAATGTAATACAAACACACATCAATAATGGTTTCAAAGCCTAGTATCTCTCTAAAGCACCATATACCCATTACTAGGGTTAACACTATACATAGGTAAGGTCGATAATATGAGATCATCATAACACATGCACTCACATCATCCCCATTACCCACATATTATGAAAAGACAATAAAAAAAGAACTCCATGTTTCCTTATTTACTTAAGGTATGTAAATTTAAAAATTCACACTATTAATCCTTTCCAATTTAGCAATGTTCACAATACATAGTTACTTAGATATAATGTTATTCACATGTTATGATGAAGAATACCTGAAAATTTCTTAATGAAATATTATTTAACTTATACCTTATTTTCTATATAACTCATGTTTCTAAGGTATTTCCACTACTAGAGGGAATAAAAATTAACACTTAACCACATTTACATTTTAATTAATATAAATACTCACATATTAAAACATTTAAGGTTTTTTGATATTTCCACATTCAAAGAATTAATTAAATTGAGTTTAATTTAAAAGATACAAAGGAAAATACATCATAGGTTTCTTAATAGAACTCTATTTAACCAATACCATCGTTTAAAAATTAATTTATACCTTTCCAAAAGTTACACTTTGATTTTTTAGGCTCAATAAAGTTTTTTAAATTTCAAATCATTCTTTATTAAAGTGTCCTAAACATTATTTTAGGGAAAACTGCTTATAGATTTAATAATAGAAACTTATTTAATAAATACCATCATGAATCCATTTATATCTATCTATATATCATGAAATCATCCTAGGAATTGGTCCAAAAAGATGCCACCATACATACCAAACAAGTTCATCAAGAAGAAAAGGCTTTTAACTATTTATTAAAGATGAAATAAAAATAGAAAAGAAAGTGGAGAGGTTAGATAAATATACTTTCCCTAATCCATTAAACAAAATAGTTAAATATCATAATATCCATCCATCCAACATTACAATTTTTATTTCAAAAAGGCAACAAAGAAAAACAATAAATGGGACTACATCTATGGATGCCAGAAATAATGAAGCCCTAAAGCATCACCCCTAAACAGGTTCACCCCCTCCGGTTTAAAAAGAGAGACATTTGAATAACAAACCGTAGGATCATCTGGGACTGCAAGGGAGGCCAAGTAGTCGGACACTTTGTTTCCTTCACGCCAAGTACGAGTTACCCTAACTCTGTTCGAGAGGAGATCCTTACATTTTCTGATAGTATAGATGATGGAACACAGAGTGCTACCCCTCCCATGAAGAGCCTCATAGACAATATTTGAATCTGTTTCAATCTATGTGACGCTGAGATTACTCTGCTTACACATGGACAACCCTATGAGCACTGCAAGGGCCTCCACCTGGACCGAATTACCGCTACCATAATAATCCGAGAAAGACAAGGTCACCCTTCCACTATGATCATGTAAGACCCCACCACAATGCATGACCTCCTTGATGCAGGACCCATCAGTATTAAGCTTAAAACCTTCCTCAGGAGGCGAACAACAGATCCAACTCCCCTATAACCTGGAAACATTCCTCCTAGCCTCAGCAAGCAGAGACTGCATGCAAAAAAAAGTGGACACCTCCTTCCCGATACTCGCCGCTCCAACCAGGTCCAACAACAAGCATCTGGTTCTGGCTACCACCGTGCTCCCCGTAGACAACATCCCTTCATACCTATCCCGATTACTTGATTGCCAAAGAATCCAGCAACCCACATTGAAAACAAAGGACCGAGCCTCATTATATCTAATATTATCATTGAATCCTTGGAACCATTTCACCATGAAACTCTCATAGTTAGCACTATGAGAGAAAAACCTACAAGCCCCCCAAAGTAACTCCACACCTCACTGGCCCAATATCCCTCGAAGAAAATATGATTCATGCTCTTCTCCTTCCTGAACTCACAACACTGGCAACAAGAGACCATACTAATACCCATCCTTTTGATGTTATCATCTAAAGGAATAGTGTTATACTACAACCTCCAAGTAAATAAATTATGCTTTTTTGGAATGTTCGTCTTCCAAACCACTCTGTTTGAGCTCCCACTCTCATGAGGACCACCCAAACCGGTGCTTCGACGAAAAACATTGGCACTAAACCTACCTAAACATGAAGGGGTATACAAGCACCTATCCTCCTCTGAATTAAGCATGATAGACTCAAAGACAAGCCATTGAGAGGAATCCAGAATTGATCTGAAAAACAGAGGGTGCGAACTAGCCTCTCTGAAGGTGATGAATGGAGCTGGGCACCCCGAATAACTCAACACCTTCCCCGACCAGTTCTGCTGCCAAAACAGGACGCTCCCCTCCGTGAAAATCCATTGATAATAAGGAAGAAGTGTTGGAACAATATTACACACTGTAACCCACATAGACGTCTCTCTTCCCAAAGGATGAGTCGTGCATTCCAAGTATCTCTATGCCATGATTCTCCCCCACAACGTACGTTCCTCGACGATTTCCCATGCATGCTTTGCACAACCCCATCCACTACCTTCTCCATGCTCTTGATGTAACACCCCGACCCCAGTTACCAAGAGTCGGTGCGTTATTGCGTAACATTGGCATGATCACAAAAGATCAAGTCTCAAAAGGCCGATTAGTTTAGTAGCCTTGGAAACACTAGATACATTCATAAATGTTACATTACATCATAAAGTGAAAAACTACAATAACAAAGTCTCCATAGTCCACACTCATATCCTTTTCTGACAATCCCTGCAGGTCATTCATAAAATACTTTTCACATCCTGGAAAATATTAAAACATTGAAAGAGGTGAGCTCAGATGCCCAGTAAGGATAACAATATTGCGGAAGCTTTCATAAATAAACATTAACATTTAAGGAAATGTATGACTAAAACAAAATCCTTTTTAAACATTAACTTCAGCATAATATGGAAAAAATAAAATTAAATAATGCCATTTACATACTCACATGGATATTCTACTAGTCGAATAATCACATGAAATATAAATAACCACTTTCATAATGATGGAATGCATAATGCCAGACTATCATAACCACGTAGCCAATGCCTCGTGCCAAGACCAAAAATAAGATTTTGTCAAGGCCTCGTGCCAAGACACTAGTTTGTCTCATGAGACCTACTGATGCAATTGTTTAGAAGATACTTACGTTTAAAATTGTGCAAATATTCCCCAGTGTTTTTCGGAAAACATTATGCAAGCTTCTGAAAACAAAATAACTAATTCTAAGACTGCTCGACTAATTACAGGCCATGATGGGTCCACGCCCAATCCCTTACTGTCTACCATACTCGAGAGTCAGGTTTTATGAAAACATTTTTAAGCTTGCGTTGAACACATATACATTTGCACTAGATTTTCATATATTTGAGAAAAATATCTCTCCCTTTTTTGAAATCATTTAAAAAAAAGTTATGTCTTGTAGAGGAAGCTGAAACTCAAATAATGGTCACGGCGGTGGAGAATTCATTGTCGCCGCATACGTACGACAAGAAAAAAATTCCTTTTTATCGTTTAGTAAAATGATTCGTATAAAAAAGACTCCTTTTGAATAAACGTAAAAGTCAAAGGGGTTTATACACCGTATAAAAGAAAGTTGTGTATAAAACAAAATATGCCTCAATGAAAGGAGATTGATACGAAGTCCTTACCAAGATCATTTTTTTTAAATAAAGTAGATCTATTATGTGCATTCAATATAAGTACACATAAAGAAATTAAAAATACAAGATAGGACATAATAATATCATAACATAATTTTAATGTAGGAGATTAACCCAAAGAATGGAAATTGGGTTAAGAAATTCCCTTACCTTATGTACGACTTGACTCGACCGTTCTTTAACCTCCTGAATAATAAACTAGAGTTAATTTATATTTACTTAAGAAAATTTTTCATGTTCATTATTCCTTTTATATCACTTATTACCATGTTATGAACATTATGTAATTATTTAAGTTAATAACGGTCATTTTGTCGATCTTTGGTACTTGAGTCAAAAATAAACTTCATATAATTACAAGTTGTTCATGTGGTGAAATATCCATTATATCCATAATTATATTCATGATGTAGATATCATATATATCATATATATCCAGTATATACATTCATTTATAATATTACATAACATTTAGAGGTAATAAATGAAATGCACCGTTCATGGTGACAGTAAGCCGTACGTACGCATGAACACTACTTTCATTTATATTTCGTATTTAATGGAATGAAATCATAATAGTATAAAGGTGTATTATAATTCCAGTATAATATCATATACAATATCATTTACTCCATCCTTTATACATACCACATATGGCATTAACGATTCAAATCACTTTGAGGGGGCGGTAGTCCGCACTTCCTAAAATGAAAATATCGCATTTAACCATAATGGAAACCATAAAGGTATGACATAAATGAAAAATACAGAATCTAAAGTGAAAAAAAACATATTAGATATCATATAGAAATATAATGACATATTAATGGCCACCTTTTAAGGTGTTATATGAGTGTTGAACAATCATCGTTTCGTGAGGTAAAAATTCGCCATCCACAGAAACCGTATGTTATTTAACCATTAGATGTAGGTGTGTGTAAGTGTAGCTCGAATAATTCTTATAAAACATCCTAGTATATTTATTATACTGGTTTTGTTACAAAATAAATGAATAAAAAGAGTTTAAGGGGTTGGAGAAGCAAAATAAAACAAAACAACATTAGAGAATACATTACTTTAAAATCGGGTAACTCTTTTTGATTTGAGCCAAAGGCTTCCATGGGAAGACTTCTGTACAAAGTGAGTCTTCTAGGAGTAAGGGAGGGAATTTGTGAGAGTATTTGGTCAGAGTTTGGCTGAGCCAAAAGGATTTTAAAGTGTGAGTAAGGTGGTAGTGGTGGGGGCCTTTTATAAGTGGAGAGGAGGGGCACTCTTGGAAAGTAATGAAATGTTACTTTATTATACAATGATTTTCGGATTCTAAAGGTCCCACACTTATATAATTCGATGATAAGGTTATAAGGGTTATAAATATTCTCATCCAATAGGCGTTGGACAAGTTTAATGCTTAGATTTTACATTATCCTTCCATTTTATTAAAATTGTTAATTAATGAGGTAATCACTGCATCATCATGGTGTCATAAATAATTTAATTTATTTAATGTCTAAAAATTATAAAACAAATATCATTATTTAGGAAATCTTTTTAAATTTATAATGAATATTTATAGTCAAAAATATGACTTGTATAACCCTATTTAAAAATTGTTTTAGTAAAACGGCTCATGTTTGTGACATTTTTATTTTAACATTAAATAAAAAGTTTTTAATGTCATTTTCCTACCAAAGTGGCTCCATGGGGTCCCCAAGTTGACCCATGGATTTTATTGGTCGCCCATGACTCATCCAATAGGGTTAGGACAAGTTTAAAGGTATTTTCATATTTTTATAATATCATTTTTACCTTAAATTTCACTAATTACCTTTAATCGCGATTAATTAAACTTAAAAATTACTATTCACCAAAAAATTATTTTAATCACATTGAACCAAATTTTACTTCCTAATGAAAACCATGTATGTAGGATTTTTGAAAATCAAATAACAGAAGTAGTAATGTTTCATTTAAACGAAAAATCAGTTTTTTAACTACCACTTAGTGGTTTCACTATTCATCAAAAATTGAAGTTTTTCAGAACAATGCCAAACTTTCACCCTAAGCTATAATTGATATTCCGAATTCAAAAATGATGCCTATTTTAAAAAATTCCAAACATATAAGTTTAATTAATAAATTTTATAATTAATTCCCGCTGTCATAACAAATAGCGTGTTTTTAAGAAACAATATATATCAAAAGATTGACAATTGTTTATATCTAATTTCAAAGTGAAATTAATTATAATTAACACCACTGGATAAAATGGTAAAAATATATTATAATTATACTTTAAAACCAATCAATAGTATAATTTATCACTATAAATTATTTTTATTAAAAAAGTTGTTTTTAAGTGTTTTTCACTACTCATAAAACCAATTGGAAGTTCTCAGAAAAATACCAAAAATTAAACATAGGCTAATTTCGATATTACGAATACAAAAATGAAGTTCATTTTGAAATATAAAATTTCTATAATTTTAAAAAGTGGGTATTACTATTCATAACGGCTACTTTGATTAGTCACGGTGTGTTAGAACTCGAACTTGCGTACAATGCAAGCTATTGCATTATTGAAAGAGAGGCGTATCATGGAAGCTCGGGGTGTTACATTCTCCCCTCCTTCAATAAATTGCGTCCTCACAATTTGAAAATGTTCTTCGAAAATAAAAGGTTGAAAATAGAAAATACCTTTGTAGAAAACCCACATCGGAAATAAGGTTAATAAAAATATAACTTTAAAAGATATAAAGATAAGTACAAAGGTCACCCGAGATAGCCCATACTAGGATTCTATGAAAATATGGATATGGAAGAAAAAAAAACCATCAAGGTCTGATGGAGAGTCGTAGAAAACTGGATTAGGAAAAAGTTAACCATAAGAAAATCACAAACTTGTGATTGGTTAAATAGTCATTGAATCCCTAGTTGGAAAAGTTAACCGACAACGTTTTTGTTTTAAGTTACCTTTTATAAAGTTGAGGAATTTATTTAGGAGATTTACTAAGAATATAAGGGAATATACATACTTGTCATGTAGACTTTCATTCTTTAATAATTATTTACCACAAACCCATCTTTCACTCTAAAAGGTAACAGAACTAAAAAATATTCTATTTATCCTAATTGTATAAGGTTCCAAATATTAACACATACCATTTAGATTAGTAAAACTATTTTGTAATAACCAGGGACTTCCTGTAGGATAGTGGTTGGTAATAAAGGCCTGTCGCACTATGGTTGTGGGTTCGATTCCTGCAGCTTTGTCTGACGCGACAGGTTATGCCCCACCCTACAGGTTGTCCTTTTCCTAAAACTATAGTATTATAATATTCCAAAAATAATCTTCAGAAATGTTTTAACCTTAAACAATACTATCCATGGTTCAACTTAATCCATTCCAACCTTAATAGTTATCCAAAATACCTCTGTCCGGACTTTCTCTAAAAGGTCTCTAAATTCCAAAATCAATTGTAACATCAGATTCCCCAAACAAAGTAATGTTTCTCTTATTGTCACATACTAAAAATATGATTTCCTTCATCATATTAAAACCTTAATGATAACAACAAGTACTTCAGTACAATCCTTATATATATCACATTATTTTTATAACCAGAATATAATCCTTGAGTCCAAAAGCACCAATACATTAATTATTCCACTTCAACTATAGTAATAACATAATATTGTCCTTGATCCCTTGGCCTTTTCTGAGGTAAGTTTCCCTGATGCTTAGGACATTCATTTTCATAATGCCCCATTTCCCTACAATTGTAGCATTCAACATTGATAGCCTCTTTCTTTCCCTTGAAATCATGAGCCTGGTGACCCTTTTCTCCACATTTATAACAAACTCTCATTCCTTTTAGGCAAGTACCGGGGTGATTCTTCCCACAATTATCACATAATGGAAAATCCTTCCTTCCCCTTTTCCCTTTATCCATCTCTTGCTTTACTTTGTTGTCATAAGACTTAGAGAATTCATTTTCTATATTGATAGCAGACGAGACAATATCTTCGTACGATAAGAAGGATTGTGATACAAAAGCTCGACGGAGAAATGGTTTTAAACCATCAAAGAAACGATCAATATTACTTCTTGGGTTACGTATATAATTAGCAGCATACCTCGCTAACCTTGTAAATTTGGCCTCATACTTTGCGACATTCTCATCCTCCTTTTGTCTCAGACTCAAAAATTGTCTTTCCATATCTGCTCGATGGTCATGTGGAAATTATTTTTCTAAGAAAAGATCTTTGAACTCTCTCCATTCAATATTTGATACTTCTTCAACTTCCTTTGTGTTTTTAATCATTGACCACCGTTGATCGACATCTCCAGTGAGGCGGTAGACTGCCTTGACAACCTTCTCCCTTTCGCTACTCCCCAAGGCATGGAATATTTTTTCTAAGGAGTTTATCCATTGCTCAACCACTAATGGATTTGTACCCCCATTAAATGTTGGTGGTTGTTGCCTCATGAAGCAGTCTAACATTGATCCTCCACGTTGCGGATCAGGGTGCTCCATATGAGTAAGGTTATTATTCATAACTTGAGTGAGTTGTCCCAGTATGGTAATAAGTTAATCAACACCAGTTGTTTCTCCAGATCCACAATAATTATCTTGAGCAGGAGGGCAATCCCTACACGGAGTGCGTGCATTGATACGGTTCCCATTCCTTCCACTAGGCGCCATTTCTAAACAATGTCATAAACTAGATTAGTTTATGAATCAAAATACATAATTCCATACTTGTAAAATACATAACATAAATTGGACAATTTATGGATATAATCCATAAAAATGTTTTCTTTGAGGAAGTATATACTCATAACCCATCATAGTGGTTTGTAAATAAAATGAGAATTATCCTAAGCATATCCCCCGGGAGTGTCGTAACTAAGAGTGAAGCAAGGCCCGTTGTCGTGCACCCGTTCCCGTTTGAGTCTAGCTCAAAGCGGTGTTTTCGGGTTTTACCCCTAGGCACATCTGTGCCAGATCCGCCTATACCTTCTCGTATCCAGCCCGAGAAATATTGCTTGAAAAACTCACAAAATCTCTACAACAACAAAATTCTAGGAAGTTCTTCTATACTAATCCTCAAAGTCTATCATTGGTCTATGTGCTGTAATCAGATTTTATCTAAATCTAGCTTCCAAGGTTAGTACTAAACTGCCTCTGATACCAACTGTAACGCCCCAACCCCAGTTACCCAGAGTCGGTGCATTATTGCGTAACATTGGTATGATCATAAAAGATCAAGTCTCGAAAGACGGATTAGTTTAGTAGCCTTGGAAACACTAGATACATTCATAAATGTTACATTACATCATAAAGTGAAAAATTACAATAACAAAGTCTCTATAGTCCACACTCATATCCTCTTCTGACAATCCCTGCAGGTCATTCATAAAATAATTCTTTACATTCTGGAAAATATTAAAACATTGAAAGGGGTGAGCTCAGATGCTCAGTAAGGATAACAATATTGTGAAAGCTTTCGTAAATAAACATTAACATTTAAGGAAATGTATAACTAAAACAAAAGCCATTTTAAACTTTAACTTCAGCATAATATGGAAAAAATAAAAATAAATAATGTCATTTACTTACTCACATGGATATTCTACTAGTCGAATAATCACATGCAATATCAATAACCACTTTCATAATGATGGAATGCATAATGCCAGACTATCATAACCCCGTAGCCAAGGCCTCGTGCGAAGACCACAAATAATATTTTGTCAAGGCCTCATGCCAAGACACTAGTTTGTATCATGAGACCTACCGATGCAATTTTTTAGAATATACTTACGTTTAAAATTGTGCAAATATACCCCAGTGTTTTTCTGAAAACATTATGCAAGCTTTTGAAAACAAAATAACTGACTCTGAGATTGCTCGACTAATTATAGGCCATGATGGGTCCACGCCCAATCCCTTCTTGTGTACCATACTCGAGAGTCAGGTTTTATGAAAACATTTTTAAGCTTGCGTTAAACACATATACATTTGCACTGGATTTTCAGATATTTGAGAGAAATATCTCTCCCTTTTTTGAAATCATTTAAAAAAAGTTATGTCTTGTAGAGGAAGCGGAAACTCAAATAATGGTCACGGCGGTGGAGAAGTCATTATCGCCACATACGTACGACAAGAAAAACATTCCTTTTTTTCATTTAGTAAAATGATTCATATAAAAAATATTCCTTTTGAATAAACGTAAAATTCAAAGGGGTTTATACACCGTATAAAAGAAAGTTGTGTATAAAACAAAATATGCCTCAATGAAAGGAGATTGAGACGAAGTCCTTACCAAGATCATTTTTTTAAATAAAGTAGATCTATTATGTGAATTAAATATAAGTACACATAAATAAAGTACAAATACAAGATAGGACATAATAATATCATAACATAATTTGAAAGTAGGAGATTAACCCAAAGAATGGAAATTGGGTTAAGAAATTCCCTTACCTTATGTCCGACTTGTCTCGACCGTTATTTAACCTCATGAATAATAAACTAGAGTTAATTTATATTTAATTAAGAACATTTTTCATGTCCATTATTTCTTTTTATATCACTTATTACCATGTTATGAACATTATGTATTTATTTAAGTTAATAACGGTCATTTTGTCGATCTTTGGTACTTGAGTCAAAAATAAACTTCTTATAATTACAAGTTGTTCATGTGGTGAAATATACATTATATCCAGAATTATATTCATGATGTAGATATCATATATATCATATATATCCAGTATATACATTCATTTATAATATTACATAACATTTAGAGGTAAGAAATGAAATGCACCGTTCATGGAGACGGTAAGCCGTACGTACGCATGAACGCTACTTTCATTTCTATTTCGTATTTAATGGAATGAAATCATAATAGTATAAAGGTGTATTATAATTCTAGTATAATATCATATACAATATCATTTACTCCATCCTTTATACATCCCACATATGACATTAACGATTCAAATCACTTTGAGGGGGCGGTAGTCCGCACTTCCTAAAATGAAAATATCGCATTTAGCCATAATGGAAACCATAAAGGTATGACATAAATGAAAAATACAGAAGATTAAGTAAAACATAAACATATTAGACATCATATATAAATATAGTGACATCTTAATGGCCATCTTTGAAGGTGTTATATGAGTGTTGAACAATCATCGTTTCGTGAGGCAGAAATTCCCCATCCACAGAAACAGTATGTTCTTTAACCATTAGATGTAGGTGTCTGTAAGTGTAGCTCGAATAATTATTATAAAAACATCATAGTATATTGAGGATACTGGTGTTGTTACAAAATAAATGAATAAAAATAGTTTAAGGGGTTGGAGAAGCAAAATAAAACAAAACAACATTAGAGAAGACATTACCTTAAAATCGGGTAACTCTTTTTGATTTGAGCCAAAGGCTTCCTTGGAAAGACTTCTACCCAAAGTGAGGCTTCTAGGAGTAAGGAAGGGAATTTTGGAGAGTATTTTGGCAGAGGTTGGCTGAGCCAAAAGACTTTTAAAGTGTGAGTAAGGTGGTAGTGGTGGGGGCCTTTTATAAGTGGAGAGGAGGGGCACTCTTGGAAAGTAATAAAATTTTCTTTATTATACGATGCTTTTCGGATTATAAAGGTCCCACACTTATATAATTAGAGGATAAGGTGATAAGGGTTCGAAATATTCTCATCCAATAGGCTTTAGACAAGTTTAATTCTTAGATTTTACATTATCCTTCCATTTTATTAAAATTGTTAATTAATGAGGTAATCGTTGCATCATCATGGTGTCATAAATAATTTAATTTATTTATTGTCTAAAAATTATGAAAAAAATATCATTATGTAGGAAATGATTTTATATTTCTAATGAATATTTATAGTCAAAAATATGACTTGTATAACCCCATTTCAAAATTGTTTTAGTAAAACGACTCATGTTTGTGACATTTTTATTTTAACATTAAATAAAACGTTTTTAATGTCATTTTCCTACCAAAGTGGATCCTTGGGGTCCTCAAGTTGACCCATGGATTTTCTTGGTCGTCCATGACTCATATAATAGGGGTAGGACAATTTTAAAGGTATTTTAATATTTTTATAATATCATTTTTACCTTAAATTTCACTAATTACCTTTAATCGCGATTGATTAAACTTAAAAGTTACTATTCACCAATAAATTATTTTAATCACATTGAACCACATTTTAATTCCTAATGACAACCATGTATGTCGGATTTTTTAAAATCAAATCACAGAAGTATTAATGTTTCATTTAAACGAAAAATCAGTTTTTTAACTACCACTTAGTGGTTTCACTATTCATCAAAAATTGAAGTTTTTCAGAACAATGCCAAAATTTCACCCTAAGCTATAATTGATATTCCGAATTCAAAAATGATGTATATTTTAAGAAATTCCAAACATATATGTTACATTAATTAATTTTATAATTAATTCCTGTTGTCACAACAAATAGCGTGTTTTTAAGAAACAATATATATCAAAAGATTGACAATTGTTTATGTCTAATTTCAAAGTGAAATTAATTATAATTAACACCACTGGATAAAATGGTAAAAATATATTATAATAATACTTTAAAACCACTCAATAGTATAATTTATCACTATAAATTATTTTGATTAAAAAGTTGTTTTTAAGTATTTTTCACTATTCATAAAACAAATTGGAAGTTCTAAGAAAAATACCAAAAATTAAACATAGGATAATTTCGATATTACGAATACAAAAATGAAGTCCATTTTGATATATAAAATTTCTATAATTTTAAAAAGTGGGTATTACTATTCATAACGGCTACTTTGATTAGTCGCGGTGTGTTAGAACTCGAACATGCGTATAATGCAAGCTATTGCATTATTGAAAGAGAGGCGTATCGTGGAAGCTCGAGGTGTTACACTTGACATTGATTCCCCCTTAACCAAATGGTCGATCCATCTTCCCCCACACAACCCACATCATTTTCTTTTCCAGCGAGGCACCCTAGGTAAACCGAGCTATGATTCTATCCATGGTCTTGATGACCCCCTTTGGCACACTCGTGGAAGCCATAGCAAGCACCCGCACCGCAAACAGCATGCTATTCACCAAGTTGATGCGCTGCCGAAAGGATAAAAAATGATTCTTCCATTCCAAAATGTGGGCTATCATCCTATCCACCACTTTGTCAATGTCCCTGGTTCACATCCTACTAGAAGAAACTAGTGTACCAAGGTATTCCATAGAGAGAGAGCCCTTCCCCATTCCCAGCTCGCCGCTCAACCTGTTCACCCTCCCTGCACCACAAGAGCCAGCAATGTGAAAACTACTCTTCTCCCTATTAACAAACTGCCCACTCCATCGACAATACTCCTCCAATTTTTTTTGAACTCCCGAATCAACCTCATTCTGGCATTCGTGAAGATGATAGTATCATATGCATACATTAAGTGTGAGATAGAAATACTTCCATGTTTCCTCCTGAAATGTAGAATCCCCCCATTACCAATACCTTTATTAATCATCCTACTAAGAGTTTCCTACATCAGTATGAATATACTCGGGGATATCGGATCACCCTGTCAAAGACCCCACACAGATTTGATGAAACCATGTGTTCTCCCCACGAAGGACACCACCAACCATAGTGAGAAAACACACCTGAATATAATGTTGCATGCCCACTTTGAGAAACCCATCTTGGAGAGAAGCCTATTTATAAATCCCCATTCAAACCTATCATATGCCTTGTTCATATTAAGCTTGATCGCCACGTTAAACCCGTGATATTTCTTGTTCAAATCCCTCATCATCTCCTAAGCCAATGCCATGGCCCCCTGAATCGATCGATCATGCGTGAAACCATGTTGCTTTAAAGAGACCCTCTGAGGTAGACAACATAACAGCCTTAGATTGATCACAGTAGCCAAAACTTTATAATAGAATTTTCACATTCCAATCGGTCGGTAATTATTGAGAGAAGAGGGGGATTTAGAATTCAGAAAGAGAAACAAAGAAGTAGTAGCTACAATCCGGGGGATGATACCACCACAAAATAAATCCACAATGTCCCAAAACAGATCCCCTTTAACCACCTCCCATGTACCCCTATAGAAAGAATCGGGAAGCCCGCCGGGACCAGCAGCACTATCCGGGTTCAGACTCCACATGACCTCCTTCACCTCCTCCTCCATTGGGATTATTTCAAGCATCTCATTCTCTTGTTCAGAGACAACATTTTGAATCGAATCCCATAAAAAGGCTTCCTCAGAGGGATACCCCTAGGCATACCAGCGATCGGGCCTTCCAGAAGGTCTTTAAAAAACGTCAGAGCCAAACCCCCAACCACCTCTCTGTCATCCAAAAACGAGTCGTCCTCCAGTGCCAAGTTGGGAATCACCGTGCACCACTTCTCCTTAAGACATGCATGGAAATAGGCAGTATTCTTATCTCCTTCCTTGAGACACTTTATCCTTGAACGATCACGTGCCCTGCACTCTTGAGCTAGAAGCAACTCTTCCAAAGCTTCCTTTTTCACGAAGAGTTCCTCAAATAGAGCATCGTTCCAACAAATTTCAAGACTGGATTCCAAAATCTCATCTTCTTGTTGAAGGGTATCCAGATCTTTATCCCATGGGGGAAGAGAAACATCCCATAGCAAGAGGCCCTGCTTCAACTGCCTCAGTTTATGGTGCAAATCCACCCATGAAAAGTCCAACGACGGTTCACTCTAGGACTGCAACACCACACGGTGTCAAGACGGGTTTCCCACCCACTAAATAGAAAATATAAAACTTTCCTAAGCGGCCTCCAACCTACCGAGAAAAATAAGAAGTGGAGAGTGATCATATATGCTTCGCGTCAGATGCCTGACCTTCAAGTCTGGGAACTTTTCTATGGAATGCACATTAGCCATGCATCGGTCGATCCTGCTCCAGCTACGCCTGTCCCCCTTAGGATCGGTGTACCAGGTGAAAGGGTTTCCAGAGAACCCCACGTCCATGAGACCCTTACCCACCATGCACTGAGTGAAGGCCAAACTCGCTCTCCTTGGAAAATCGCCATGGACCTTCTTCTCCTTAGGCCTTGAAATAATGTTAATATCCCCATCCACCATCTAAGGAAGATCCCCTGGGTCGAACACATTAAACTCAGACCAAAGCACCTCCCTACATTTAGAATCACAACTTCTGTAAATGAAGGACATATACCACTCAACACCTTCCCTCAACACCTTCATCGTAATATTTTGGTCCCCAACCTGCAGCTTAACCACTGATACACCCCTCTTCCAGAATATCCAGCTGTGGTTATTCTCCGGGCCTCCATGCCTGGATGCATGCATACCAATCTTCCAACTCAGAACTACAATGATTACAGATCCTATGGATCTTTGTATTCATATTTTTTTAGCCATTAAAAGAAGATTAGGTAGACAAAGTCTTTAGAAGGTTTGAAGAGTTCTTTTGTGGATTTCCCTTTGAATGATCAGGAGTGAAACCGTAACTATCAACCACCTTTTTCATGGCATTTATGATAGCATCCTTAAATGAGGAACGACTAGAAATTCTTGAAGCCTTTAGGGGAAGTGACCTCATTCACCTCTTTATCATCCAATATATTTCCCCATTTATTAGATTTTAATGAATAATTGAAGATATTTTGGATCTCTGGATGAAAATAAACATTTTCTGAATATCGGGTTAGTTGATACCATCATCTTGTATATCCTACCCTGAAAAATAAGGTGAAATCGATTGTATGTATCCCTACCCAAAAATCTGAGGTTGTGTAGAAGTGATCTGAAATAAAACATGTTGAACATCTTGAGGAGTATCTAGTTTATCAGCATTATAAATCACCTCACCTTCATGATGTTGATCAAGTGAATCTCATTGTGCGTCAATTCTAGCATCCAAATAATCCTCCCCTGCACTAGGTTTATCTGTCTCATCATTAGAAATGACTTACACCATGTCAACAATAATACAATTTATTAAGGATTCAATAATACTTTTTCACTTTCATTTTTTACTACATAAATCAGCACTCTTACCTTATGAAGAAAAATACATATAGATTAAATCTATATGACACTTCCCCTTCAAGTTCCCAATCATCTTGAATCCATCACAAAAGTGAGGAAACTTCTCAAATTTTATTTTGAGATCAATATCATCATTATTTGTTGAAAGAAAAACGTTTTTTGTGTGTATAGAAGAGATATCTACCTCAATAAGGGTCAATTAAAAGTATTTTAACTAAGCCTCATTAGTATCGATGTCCATTTTGATAGGTACTCAAATATCTAAGGTGATATTGAACAAAATCCTTGGGTACCATAGAATCTAATTCATCCCATAGATATAGAACTATACTTACACTCTACTATTGAAAATAGAAAGTAGAATAAAATTGAAATCCCAATCTTGGATAAATATCATTTAGATAAATCAATCCACATCCGCATGATATTCATTCTAGATCCTCAATCATAAAGTGAATATGAAAAAAAAACCATGGCTCATTGTAGTGCATCTCCAGTCATCAAATCCCTAGATTTTCACAAGTCAGCAATGAAAATCATCCAGCCTCCATGGTTTCAATCGCGAAGGAATGACAACCCTTTAAATAATAGAAAACTTAAAAATCGTCATCCAATCATTAATTTCATCCTAGTTGGTGAGAATATGAGCAGTTGATCCCCTTTTGATAATTTGATCTGTGACTCCTTCTTTATTAGAGAAAAATGTATTTGATTTCCATTGACCATAAACATAGAATATCTCACAAATGAAGTGGATAAAGATTTACCCTTACTTGATTCCTCCACCTTTATAGTAGGGCTAGTAAGGTTCCCCCTAAAAAAATATTGACCTTAATGTCTCATGGAAACTTCATGGAAACTTTGTAACCCTAACTCCCTGGAAGGCCACCAGATTATTGCGAGATATCCACTGTGAGCACCATCTTCCAATATTCCACCATAATCATATATGGGAAACTATCATATAAAATATTGTAAACACTTTAAATCACTAACCTACCTTTTACCAGTGAATGTGAACTGTGGGAAAGACACAAATCAGACAATAAAAATTATAGGCTGATAACAATCCCAGGTGATAGAAATATCAATAATAGGTAACATACATATGATATAAAATTACCATATTACTATAATTATGTATAAACACACACACACCCTATTTTTTTATACCAGGCATAGAGAATAAATCCCATGAATCATAATATCTTAAGTCAAGTGTCTCTGCCAAGGTGAAAATCAAATAAAACTATAACAATGAATTCCAATTACAACCAATATCATCCCTAGAAACATGGGTTTTCCTCCATGTGTGGGTTGATCAATCCTATGAATGAACTCATTACCAAGTTTCAACTCAATCCAAATTTCCTATCTACCATATGAATATAGTGTGAAAAAAAATTCCAATACAATTTTTAATTCCCCAACCAAAATTACTATGAACAATAGATGAACAGGTTCTCTATATGGACTCAAGCGCACATCCTCATATGTCAGAGTCTTCTAACTAGTGATGCGGGTCAATAAGGATATCGTAGAGAGACTATAACATTTAGTTAGAGTATAAAAATTATTAAAAATAGTATACATCATATAAATTATTCCAAGTAACCATCACAATGAAATTAGGAAAGTGTTAACAAATAAGTACAATATCAAAAGATGTATAAATAATGGGTATTCCATAAAAACTGGTATCTATCATGGAGTATCATATATAAATAAGAATAAACATACCCAAAAAAATGAATAGAATATAATAACTCATCCCAAACTAGTCATGATTCCTATCTAATCTCATCATCCATACTTCACTCTAGTATTCCAATAATAACATCAAGAAATGGTCCCTTTCCTTGAAACTATAACATGAATTAGATAGTCTTATTACCAAGAACCTAATTCAATGGATAATTGAGAAGAGTATGAGTATAACTCAATAAGACACCACTAAATACATCCCTAAATTAACAAGTCTGTATAAAAATTTCATTCCAAAGTGATACTAATAATTGGTTACCTAATTATAGAATAGTTAAATAAATATATCAAGATATCACAATAACCATGGGCTATATCCCATGGTATTAAAATTTATTGAAAATAAGATTAAAAAATACATGCGGATATGGAAAAATTAAAAAAAATAAAAAACACATCCATCTATATTGGGCTCTATGTTGACATCTGAGGTCGGACCTACCTGCTTCATCCATTACTAGATATATCTCGAGTGCGTTAGGGGTCTCATAAACTTAGGTTAATTCCAACGTTGGTGATAATGAAAACATTTTACATTGAATCATAACAGAACCTATGGGTGTTGCACTGGGAATTCTCATCTGACCAAGTCATCCATTATTCATGGAAATCATCCAAGGAGTTCTTCTCTACACAAACCAAGAAATACAAGGAATTCAACCATCGAATTATCTAACTAAATCCAAGGAACCATATTTACAAGCGATTTATAGTTTCAAGATTAACTAGAATATATGTCTAAACCCATGGAATTTCATCTTATAGAGTCTATCTACATTCAAGGAGTTAATCTCATGAAATTCATAAGTATACCCTGAGAGAATCCACAAGATTTATCTATGTCATTAAATACATAATACATCACCGTAATCCAAGGAAGATCCACTATAAGAAATTTTAATAATGAATCATTGAGGAATACATGGTATATTATTTAATTCCTCGGATATCAGTATACTTGAATCCTTTGAGGAATAATATTATGGAATTCAAGTGATTCCCCTAATGGAATCTATGATCACTCAAGTAATTCCACCAATTTAATTTTCAAAATAAAATCCAAGGGATGGAACCCACAGAATTCCACCCATTATCAAATCAAAGAAACCAATTAATAATTTTTTATTTATCATAAAAAAATTTTATATCAAGGAAATTCATTATTATTGCAAGGGTACACTTTGAATCACACATATATATTCATTGTATCAAAATTACCAAGTCCAACATGATCTATAATCATTGTATCTGATTTTAACACCCAAGATAAATTAAAAAATATAATTCATTGGTCTGTAAGAAAATAAATTTCATAAAACATGAATTCTCAATCTAAATTCATTAATCCTTAAAAAAATAAGGTACTAATTTTACTTAACCAAGTGATTTAACAAGTTCACCATCCAGTTCTCAACTGAGCAATTTTACTCATCATATAATTTACCCAATATAATAAAACTATTCACTTATTTTCAGAAGACTCTATCTCAATTTTAAAAGTAACATTTCTAGATCACCAAAGATTTTGAACTTTTGTTTTACAATCATTGATTGAAAACCTAATTACCTAATAATAGTTATTAAACTAAGATACCCAAAATATCCCACCATTTTATTCTTAGTAAGTTACAAAATTTAATTTTTTCAGCTTATTAGAAAATATATGACCTTGTTATTCTACTTGGAATCACATCCTACTTAAGTACAAAGCATTAAAACTATGACATTTTACTAAGACTAGACATAGTTTAATAATTTATTTTTATTTAGATAAATGCACATCAAGGAAGACATGACCATATAATATACCAATTTCAAAAAGAATAATGTTTCCCTCTTAAGTATAGGGGAAACCAACTTTATTCTTAGGATAGATAACCCATTGACTATCAGCTGCCGGTTTGGCATAAATTAGGATAAAATGAGGAAATATAAAAAAAACTTTGGAAATAGGGTATATTAGACATAAATGGTGAGATCTCTCTTGAGATTTACTTAAATGAAAATTAAGGTAAAATAGTCATATATTTACTATAACCTTTCCAACACCTCATATAGAAGTTGATTCAGATAAAGGATGAGGGAGATCTCACCATAGAAGAGAGAGAGGATGGGAGGGTCATGGATGATGGGTAATGGATGAAGGTGAGAAGAAAAGGGGGTTAAAAATTTAAATGTTAGATGGTAAATTTCATAGTTTTCCCACCATTATAGAGGTGAATGGTTTAAAAAATCATGTCCCAACACTATATGTCTTAATGTCCAGGACACTCTATTTTTCACAGGTAGTCTGCACAGTTTAATAAACTATGTACCAACTATGTAAAATAAATCTGTAATATTCTGTTGAGGATAAAATAGTCTCCTAGATACCCTCACATATTTTAAAAAAACATTTTTTCTATAAAATACAAGCCACACAGTTAGGTAAATTGTTAGAAAAAACTTTGTTCCCTAAGATGTTCTCCCCAAAACTAGAATTTCAACCCCTAAACCCCCAGGAAACTTCCTCAACTTCATTACTAGTCCAAAAACATACTTTTGGAGGTTTAAAACATCACACCAATTACTATATTAAAATATGGCCATATATTGACAAAAAAATAGATTTCCATTAATGTGTAAGGCCCTTCCATACACATAGTGTATTACATTAATAAATTACAATTTAGTCTCTATAATATTTTTCATTTCTCTTACACCTTCAACTAGAGGAATCTTCTTCGAGGACTTTTTCACCATCAACATGACCTTGATTTTTTAGAGTATCATCTCTTGAAGAAGTTAGTCTATTTTACCCAAGTATCTTCATTGGAAACAATATTCCATATTAGTAGACTCATTGGTCTCAAGAAGGCAATTTCACCCATGTATTTTCACAAAAATCCCACCCCCTTAGTGAAATACTGCACTCTTCTAAAAAAATATCACCTATTCTCAGTATTCCATACTTAACCATGTTTTGGGTACTACATCCTTCCTCCATGATGTTCATTAACTGTTTCAAATTTATATAAAATTTACCAAACCCTGGACTATATTTTTCTAAGACCTACTCATTTTATGTGTATGTTTTATATGTTTAGTACATTAGAGTGTCATGTCTTGTGGATTCTAATTCTCCCCAGGATTCTCCATAAGGTAAAAAAATGAATTATATTTTTTAATATTTTATTCACTATATTCACTCGTATTTATTTATTAATTTAGTTCTAGGATGTTTTGAGATTTGATTATCATTTTATTATATTATATACATATTTCTCAAAATGGGAAAAATTGTGGATTTTATTGGATTAATTAATTTATGGAATAAATTAATAGCTAAATATTTATTTTTATTAAATTATTATTTTTAATGGAAAGTAAATGTATAAACATTTTATACATTTCAATAATGAAGAGGAAACTGACTTTATCTAGGGGAGATGAATTTATAAAAGTCATCAAAAGAATATGATATTGAATAATAGTGATAAAAATTATATAAAAACTAAACTGTGTAAGAATTAGTGTTAGAATGTAATATATTTTTTAGTATAATTTAAATGGAAATTTCTTGAAACTACTTGTGAGACATCAAATCCTTCAATGTTACATATGGTGTTTTCTTTTTCTAATTGAATATATATTTTATGAACAATATGTCTAATATTATCCAAGGAAAAAGTAATGGTAGAATTTGAAAAAGTTTAGAATATTTATTAGACACTCTACTAATACATATGGTTCATCTAGAATAAAATAGAGAAATTTAAAAATTCCTGGCATGTGTAAAAGTAATCATGTCCAAGGATCTGTATGCATATGAGTAATTCTATGGAAATGGGGTAGAAATATGGAAAAGAGGTAGAATTTTTATGAGTCATTATACTCATATATAAGATTAAATATACTAAATGCCTTATATAATAATTATAAAACATTCATAGTAAAAGGATCATACAATAATACATAATATTCAGTTTTTTGGTGTATATGGGTTCCCCGACTATAAAGATTGAAAATCTAGAAAAGTAATTACAGTGTTTCCATGAGTTATGTACCAGTAAAATACCTCATATGTATGATTAATGCATGGTATATATGATTAAATAACTTTCTAATAGAAGATATATGCAATACATAATAGTTAATTTGACCAAATTGTAAGAGTAATTCACATGTCCAAAAAATACAACCCAAATGAATAAAGGTAATCACTTCTTTATAACAGTTCTATCCTTTTCAAAATATTAATAAAGATTCCTTTTTCCAAGTAACATTGAGACACACCACAAGGTGACTTAGATGAATTTCAGTTCCACTTCCATTTTTTAGATGCTGATATCATAGTGATGGCAATCATGTTGCAAAAGGGTGAAAAAAGGCATGCAAGGAAGATTAATAAGAATTGTATCATGGAAAATTCCCTATCATAGAATCCCATATATTAAAAAGTATTGAAACCATGGGTAACTCATTATTATATCATTTTACACTATAATAATTTCCATATTTTCAGTTTACAACACTCATTAATAAAATAGTTTAAATATCTAATTGGGATAGAATAAATCCTTTGACCTCCAATGTTGACTACGTAAGAGAAGGAAGAATGAGAGGTTATGTTTTTTCAATAAAATGGGAAATCTCTTGAGGATATCCAAATTTAAAAGAATATAGAATCATGGGATGATTTTATAAGGTAAATCAATAAGGATAGAGATTTTCTAAAAAGATGAATAAGTTTTCAAGGAAAAGAGTGAGTTATTTTACCTTATAAAACTCTACTTATATTCTTTGAATTATATTTTTTTATATCTTCTTCTCATGTAATATAAAATATTGGTTAAATTATTATGTATGCTATAAGAAAATGGGTTGGGGACTCGACCTTGTGACTAGCGACACACACCCCAGCCCCCCCTCCACCCCAGCTTCTTGTAGGGGGCGCCTTCCCATGAAATATACCTCACATGTGGAGGGGTAATAAATTTTTTAGTAATTGATAATAGGAAGGTGATCTTATTATAATTATTGATTTTATAGTTATTTTATTAAAATAAACTCTCTTATGTTGATTAATTTTATTATTCAATGTTGGGATATTAATTTCAATACAATTGTTTTTATTTCATTATTTATATGAATTATTAATTACTTGGGTTGGGTATAAAAATTCTCCCTCAAATCACATTACCATGTATATATTAGAATAGTATATTATAAGTTGTGAGTACCTTTGAATTTTTTGTATTCTTGGGGAAGGTATTATGTTAACTTTGAATCAATTAGTATCCCCTTTTCATGAATGGGATGTTCCTAGGTGGTTTCAATAAAGCTTACTATTAAGGTCTCGATTAATATTATCCACACACATTGGAAGAAGGGTGGATGAATATGGATTATTTATTGTTAAATATAATAATTTAATTTGAAAAATATTTTAGGAAAAAGTAATTGTGGATTATTTCATTTATCAATTATAGATAAGAAGATAAAATTAATTTATGTACTTTGATAATATCATAATTGGTGACCTAAAACTAGAACAATCACTCTTTAATCATAAAAATTAAATCTATACTGGTAAAGAGTTCTTTCAAAATTTATCAATATAAATTCAACCAAATTTGCCGAATATTTGATAACTATGGAAACCATAATTGTGAACCCCTCTTTGGAGAAAACTCATGTTTCCACTATAATATATATATAACTATAGTTTTAATTACATTTTTTCATTACCATGATAACTATGTCAAAAACATGAGTTGTTTCCATAGAGGTGGTGTTAAAATATCTAACCAGTTATTCATATGAGAATGTAAATCATTGACCAATTATTTTATATTTAACACAATATTGATATAATCCTATTAATTAAATTCAAAGATTTAAGAAAAATTTAAAAATTATAAAAATAATTTGAGGAATTTTCGTTAATATAATCACGTGAAACTGATAGTGTTCACTATGAATCTAAATGTATGGAAACAAATTCATAATCTAACCTTAAGTGATCATTGTGCACCACACTTTACTAACCACAACATTTAAATTTACATTTCTTCTTTACAAACTGATTTTGAATTAAAAACTAGTTTAATATAGGTATTTCTTAGATTTCTAGTCTTGTAGGTGATTACCCTAGAAATAATATTAATAAATTAACCCTAGTATGAACTAAATTGAAACCCATATGAGTGGAAGATGATAAATAAAAGTGGAGGTATTTTAAATTCTAAATTGAAGAAAAAACTGAGCAGTTGTAATTTTTTAAATCATGAGAGTTTAATGCATGGGATGACATATATAGGAACTTCTTCTTAAGGTTCTTCATCACATAAATAATAATATCAATTTGGAAGGATTTATATTCCATCAAATAAGAAACATGAGAAACCTATTATGAAAGATATGAGATATTAAAAAACGTGTGCATATTTCCCTCACCATTCCATTAAAGTTAATCACTAACCAGTCTTTTCTTATCAAGGAATACTTCATTGTGATAAGAAACCATTGGATGTATCATGAGGAGTATATCTCACTGAAAATTTCCTAGTATAAGACAAAGGACTTATATAGATTATATCAAAAAATTCCCATCAATGTTTTATAAGATTATTGGCACCATATAACAATATAAGGAATGTTATTCTAATTCATGCATTTAAAATATAAGATAGAGGAACTAAATAGTCTAGTTTAAAAAAGTATTTGAAGTAATCTATTAGATAGTAAGGACTAGCAAGAGTATGTGTTTTTTGTTCTTATCAAAGTCAATGTACTAAAAAATGTGATAAGATTCAGGGAACTTAGAGTTGAGTAGAAACTTGTTTGAAAAAGAAGTTTCAATATCTAAATAAATGATGGATAGAAAATTTATAAGCCTAATATGGGTTTGGGAATAAATATAATTATACCACACCACCTTAACAGAGATAATACCAATGAGACATGTAATTTCAACAACCATAAAAACTACCTTAAAACCAACTAGTTTTAACCCCCCCCATATCAACAAATTAATCTTTTTGAGAATTCCCTCAACTAGTTCACACTAGAAATATAAAGCCAACAACGATCATAGTTTTTTGAGATAATAAATAAAAAAATTAACTAAAGGATCATATAATAAGTATAGTCGAGATAATTTCAAATAATATATGGAAAAATCTAGTACAAATATCCCCAAAACACATGTTTAATGTGATATTAGTAACAAGTAGAATAGATAATAAAATATACCTCATTTACAAACCAGATTTCCATTATAACAAGACTATCATTGGAGAGAAAAAAGATTATGAATCTAAAGGGAACCATAAGAACTATTCTAAAGAGACATAATAATTATAAAATAATGAAAACATGAAAAAAATTAAAAATAGGGGAAAACCCTTGAAAAATATCAGAGTTAAATTAAAGAACATATATTTCATTTTACCATCATAATGATTCAATTAGAGAAACAAGAGGAAAAAATTTAAAATAAAATTCAAGAATACATTAAAGGAGATGGACTCAACATTCCATTGATTTAAAAACTCAAAAAATTCTCAAATTATGCTATGTTTATTAAGAAAAGTTTCATGAAAAATGGAATAATTCAAGGATATAAAAGAGTTTAATTAGGGAGAAGTGTTTCATCCCTAATAAAACCATAATTTCCAACAAAATTCCATGATCCAGAGTCATTTTCTATCCATTATGAAATTTTATTTATATCATTTAAATATGATTTAATTGATTTTTAGTCCTCTACAAATTTAATTCAATGAAAATTCTTTATTCCTTATTGATGGGAGAAAAAATCCCATAAGATTGGTTGTTTAACATGAAAATAAATCCATTGAATTCTTAGTATGGTTTACAGAAGATGTTCTAGTTTGATTAAAGAATATAATAGTTACAAATAACTTATATGCGTTGAATATTGTGGACGGTAGTACACTCGCATAACCACTCATCATTTTGGGTGGACCCTTATTGAAGAAAACAATGACCGTCATAAATGTTTATGTAGGTATTATCACTATGAAATTTGGTGATAAAACTTTTCATTTCAATATCTTCTATTTCATGAAGTTCAGATGGGAGGATTATTCAATCATCACACTATCACACACTCAATAAGTTAATCCTAGTGAAGAAGCATGTGTGATATAAGAAATTTTAATTTTATTAAAAAACTAAAAATTAAAAATTTTATGAAAAATAATATAAATAAACACGAAAAATAAATGAAAATATGGAAGTAGTGTAAGTATAAACTTTAGGGATGAAAGATTAAAATATCATTTTACCCTTAAAATATCCCCCAAAATTGGAGTTAAAACCTTTTACCTATAACCTAAGATATGTGTACCTAATAGAAATGAAAATATTTCTAGTGATTATTTCTAGAAACTAATCCTCGTGCTAATAAAAGAATAAAAAATATTTTCAAAGAAAATATAAAATAAATTGGTTATATTTTAGGATATATTCTCAGAATAAGTCTAGAATTCAACAAGTATGGGTTTTTTAAATAAAATTCAAAAAATTATTATGTAGACCCATAGAATAATTAATTCAACCATAATAGTGGTAGTTAAGAAAGAAATAAAAAATTGATAGAATTGGGTATAATCTAATCTATCTATAACTTGCAATGGGTCAATCCCATTCATATAGTTACTAATAAAACTATACTATACATAGTGAAAAATGATAAGAATTAATTAATTCCAATAAGAGTTTAAAATAGTTTGAGAGTATGTCTACATTATAGTAATTTAATCCATATCACTATGAATTTCCATTTCCACATTCCCATTATTGAGAAAATGTAAGAAATGTTATCATGTAATACACATTATTGTTTTCAAGATTGGTTTTTAGTCTACTTTTAGATCCCCATTATATTTTAGGAACAAGATATGATAATAATTTCATATCCTTATGGTACCTCTAAATATAGTAGGATTTTATTTTGATTATGTATGAAACTAGATACATTCTAAATATGTATCATAAGTAGTTTATTTAAACATAATAAATATTTATAGGAATAATTTCTAGATAATGTTACTATGTTAGAAAAATCCGTTGATCATTGATTGGAAAATATAGATAATGTTTTAAAAACATACATTAAAAATAATATTATTTTATATTTTTAAAAGTTCCATTTCAAGGTGGAAAAGGGAAATTATTCTTATTTATGTAATTTAATAAACAATGTATTGAATTTGATAAATAAAAAATTAAAATAATCAATAATATAATGGTTAGTTCCTTATTCATCTATTACTTTTCCAGTTTGTGGTTGGTGGTATTTAGGGGAGGCTCTATGAGGGTTGGGTGGGTGTTGGGGAAATAGTTCCATTGTAGAAAGTAATTCAGAATATGAAAACAAAATACATGATGTGAGTTTATATTTCTTGACTTATCTGGATCATGGTTCACTTATTTTGTTCAGGTGAGGAGGTCGGTGTAGAACAAACTCATGTTGTGAAAAGTTGATTCATGAAATGAATAAAATATGTTTTTAGTGAGATAACTTTTTGTTGAAGATCACTGGGTTTGATCTATAAGAAACTCATGGATTAAATTGGTCCCATGACTTAAATTTCTGGGCACCATGAGAATTCACATCATGAGTTTGTAATTCATGATGTGAATGAGGTGAGTTATAACTTGTTTATAAATGTGATATTTGGAAAAATCATCTAATTCATATCTCATTCCACTTGGTTTTTTGGTATAACCATATTAATTTTGGAGGATCTTCTAGACCCTTCCATCCTTCTTGGATCCTTGGGTTCTGAAGGATGATCTTTGGAAATCAGAGTTGAGTATTTATGATAATATCCTTGTTTCATTTCTCTCTTATTTCAAGAAATCATAGTACAAATGTTGTTTTATTTTGGGGATCATTTAGGATCCCCTGGTTTGATCTAGGTTGTTTTGAGGTTTCACTCATATGGTTGTGTTTTTCATGCTATTTCACTTAATATTTATTACACACAGTGAATGCTTCTTTATGGTAGGGGATCAATGTTCTCTCTCTATTTTAGGTGAATGTGTGGATATTGAATTATTTTGCTGCCCATTGGGTGGATATAAAGGTATGGATCAATAAATATAATGAAATAGATAATCTAAAATTGATCGGAGTAGAGATAAATCGCAGGTTTTAATACTTTATGTTATTACTAATGTTGTTATACATTCTTGTTTCCATTTCTAAAAATAATTAGACTTTATTTTACTATAGTTGATATGATTGTGAGACCCCTTCTATTTCTATTTTTTATGTCACCCTTAATAAAAAGGATAATAATTTATATTTGGTTAATGAATCTTTTTCTCATGGAAAATATGGTCTATGTGATAATAATCATACTAAATAATGAAGTGAAATGATAAAATCACTTGAACTAAATTTTCAGTTGTTGGTATGTGTTTCTATGTGTGGTTGTGCTTGTTGTGTTTCCTTTTATGATTTTATATTGATGTAAAGTGATATTAATGATAGGATAGGTTTTGAAATAAGTGGGGAAGTGATGTGATGGTTCTTTGGTATGGAATGCAATTTGGGAAATCGTATAATGATAGCGATATGGGGTGGTTATGATGTGTGGTTGTTGTGGATAGACGGATTGGTTGTGTGTGATATTTTGGAGATGTATAATGTGATTTTGTGATCTATTTTTGTGGTTTGTATTTGATCATTTCCTTGTATCTATTTAATAATTTGTAATTTCATAAAGAAATAACATGAATTGGTAAATGAATAAGAATGGGTTTTGATTTTTTTTATGTCGTAATTAATATAAACAATCTAAATGATAAATGTGTGGGATTTATAAAATTGAAATGAAATGGATTTTTAAATGGATGTTTGTGTAAAATCATTATATCTATAAAATAGTGGAATTTGTAATTGAAAGGGGGTTTGTGAGAATGTATATGGTGGTTATGTGGTGTGATGAATTTAGTGGTGGTATTGGTTGTAGAAAATGTAGTATAGTGTAGTAGTTGTGGAGTAGAGTAGTCTAGTGTAGTTGTTGTGGAACCACAGGTTGGTTATTTTTTGATATCTATCTATGATATATTTTTGGTCATTTATATATGTGACCAGACTAAGCTAGATAAACGTACCAACACATAATAGTTTTTGATTATGGGTGTTTTCTCCAATATTCAGGATGGTGGTGATATAGATATATGGTAATCCCCTTTTCCCTTCTCTTACTTCAATAGTGATGATATAGGTTGGTGGTACATATTACCTATTAGTGAATAGAATACGATATATGGTGGGGGTTATGTGTGTTAGGAGGAGGGAACAAGGTTGATTTGCATCACATTCATGATACCCAATTTACATGGTGATGTGATGAGGTTATTATGTGATGTGTTGGGGATATGTTGTTATGTGATGAGGTTGTGATGTGATGTAATGATGATGGATTCTAGAACCATATTCTAGACCTTGTGAGGGTGGGTTAGGTAGGGATGCATACAAAACTACATCAGATATGGATGGTTATATGACGTGGTATATATTGAAGGGATGCAAGCATAAGATCTTTGAGGATGGGGCGTGAGAGAAAAACAATTAGTGGATAATGCGAATCAGGGTTTCTAGTTATGTTTTTTATACTATGTTACTATGTTGAATTTGGGATTTAGTGATTGAGTCATGGTGAGGTTGTCTTGGGTTAGTTGACTTATTTAGGTTCTTGTTACTTCTTCTGTTTATTCACTTGAACATTAGTATGCTATTTTGACATTTTAACTTGAGACCTTTTATCTAATCCTACTGATTATACATTTTATGAAACCTTATGTATATAAACTATTTTTTAGGTTTCTATGAGGTATTTGGGGACCAATATGATCATTAATATCTTGGGATTTTGAGATTCTATTTAGCTTCTATTATATGACTTGTCTTTTGGTATTAACATGGATACCTTTATTGTATATATTAACATTTTTCATGAAACATGTGGTGGTTTTGGATTTATTTTAATTTTATTTTATATTATTTTGGTGGGTTTTTATCCTATCTCAGGATCCAATATAATTATATAGGTTAATAAATTACATATGTGAGATTTTTATTCCCACAGCACTTGTTTCCAACGTAGGGTCTACTGAAGGGGGGACTTGGGGGTTGTTATCTCTCTTCTTTCGTTGTTATCCTAGGATGGGTTGCATTTGGAGGGATTTGGTCATGAAATATTATTATAATATGATTTAGTTGAGAGTTAGGATAGATTTTTGAGTTAGGAATGGAAAGTATTACATGGTTTGGTAGGGAAACCTTACCAGTTGATCTTAGTGCATAACATAGGTTGTGAAGACCATGTTGGATATAAGATTTTAGGGGGACCTGTGATACAATGCAAAGAGTCTGATCTTATTAATTGGCCAAGGGGTTCAAACCAATTTTTAATGTAGATACATAGGAATGGTACATTCATCATGATTGATTATATTTAGGTGTTTTTTGGTTATTGGAGTAATTTAATTGAATAAATGATTTAATTAAATAAACCATGATAATAAATCCAAGTGACCAGACATAATATTCCTCCTTTTTTAGGAATGGATATTTTTCATTATCTATGTGTAGCTTAGGTGGTTGAGTTTTAATTGAAAGATATATTATATTATTTGAGTATCAATCTAACACATGAGGATTTGACATGGTTTAGGTCTTTGCATGCCTTTCAGTAGAAGAGTTTGTGAAATAATTAGAGGAATGTCTTGGATCTGGAGATGGAAGAGTTGTTAAAGGACACCAAGATCACCTTTGGTGTTTTTCAAGATCGGGACGTGTTTTAGGTACTGTTGTTAGTTATTTATATTTGTATATTTGTGTTTCAGAAGATGAAATTGTATCTTGGTGTCTGATGGGAGGCAGATGTGTTGTGGATAGACTTCATAAGGAGTTAAATTTGGAATCCTTATCATTAGAGATAAAGTAATCAAAGAAAAAATAGTTTCTCTCACGTTAGTAATGGATTATATGTTTTTTGGATCATGAGATAGTGTTCAAGTACCTCTTACAATTATCCTCAAATTTATTTCAATATGAGGAGTTCATAACACGATTTCTGGAGGAGTCTTGTAGCCCAAAGATCAAGTATGCAGTCTCCCCATTTAAAATTTCAACATAACTAGAGGTATATAATAAGTAAAAGTTATTTTATAGGATTTTTCTATAGGATTTGATCCTTGTGTGAGATTTCAATAGGTAATCTTAAGTAGAATAGCTCAGGGTATTAGGTCATAGATGTTTAAGAAGTTGGGGTATTATTCAGTGGGGAACCGACCGTGACAGATCTTTTACCATCCTTATATGGAGGGTAGATTCCAATTATATTTTAGGTGATTTAAATTTTAATTAAATGTTTTAGTGGAAATGGTTATCATAAATATCAGTTTATACCCACTTAGGGATACCATTTTCAAATGGGTGTTCATACCCCTTTTAAGAACCATCAAAAGTTGCCTCTCAGGCAGTTTTAGTAGCATCGGCCACTAGCGATTGTTCAAACAGCAAGGGTTATTGATATTGGTAGGTGACGCCTCTTGATGGTTCCCATATAAAGTTACCTAGGATAGATAATTATTGTGGAGGTTTATAGAAGAAATATAGATGATATGGGTATGGTTGGATTTATGTATTTGACGCAGTGGCACCATCAGGGTCTAAGGTTGCCAAACATATTATTATTTTTTATCTAATCTTGGTTGAAAAAGTTTTAAATCTAGGGTCATAACAATCCTTTGTTTCTCCTAATTTTTTTAATGTGTGTCATTTATGTACTATGATAATGGGGCAACACCTACCAGTGGTACATGTCTTCCTTCCATAGATACAACCTTATTATTTTATCCTTGAGATGGATTGGTTGTATTTGATGTGAAAATTATTTTCCTATTTCCATATAAGAGTTTCATTTTCTGATGTGGAGGGACAATGAGTGGATTTCATTAGAGACTGTTGTAATTATATGGGTGATATGAGAATGTAGGTTATTTTATCTCTCTTGAATTATTTTTCAGTGGGATCTCGGGAAGAGGATGTTCCCATGATTGTGGGGGAGTTTCTGGAAGTTTTTCTAGAAGTGGTTCCACCCCCCCACCAATGTGATGTTGAGTTTTATATAGTGTTGAAACCGAGCACATATCAAATTTCAATGGATCCCAACCGAATAGAGATTATAGAGATACATGAATTGAGCTTATAGGTGGGTGATCTAACTCATATAGATTTTATCTGATCTAGTGTATGTCATTGGGGTGCTCTAGTGTTGTTCACCAAGAAGGAAGAAGGTATTATAAGGATGTTCATAGACTACCAGAGGTTGAATAATGTAATAGTCAAGTACTATTATAATATTTTTATGATTAAAGATCTATTTAACTAGTTTAATTGGTCTAGTTGGATTTAAAATAACAATTTTAGGTCGGGATATCTCCAAATGAGGGTGAAAGGTGAATATAACCTAAAGACTACCGTCAGATGTAGGTATGGAACTTTAATTTCATGGTCATGTTATTTGGTGTTAAAAATTAACTAGTTTTGTTCATAGTTCTAGTAGAATACATATTCTATGTGTTCTTGGAACAATTTTTCATCATTTATATTGATGATATATTGATCTAATTGAAATAAGAGGGGGTTATGTAAAGAATATCAATGTTTTATTACAAGTCCTTCAACATGAATAGATCTATAGAATGTTTTCCATATTTGAGACCTTGATACAAGTGATTTTTTCCCTTGGTAATGTAGTTTCTTAGTAGGTTTTGGTCATAAAATCATAGAAGATCAAAGTATATTTTTCTTGGGAGGAATCCAAGGAAATTGCAGAGGTTCAAATATTTCTTAGTATTTTTGGCTACTATCTTAGGTTTTTTCTGGTTTCTCTTTGGTTGTATCCCCACTAAAACATTTTACTATGAATTGATAGGTATTTTTGTGCACTTATTAGTGCTAGGTAGTGTTTAGTTACATGAAGGATAATTTTATCAGTGCTCTAGTGCATTGGTTACCTAAGTATGGTGGGATGATTGAGGTTTCCTATATCGCTTCCCATATAGGATTGGGATGCATCTTGATGCACAATATAGTGTTGATATCTTATGTTTCTATGTAGATACATACAAAATAGTGTAAATATTCCATCCATGATCTGGATATGGTATAAATTGTATTTATTCTAAGGATTTGGTGGTATTACCTCACCATTAAGGTCTTTATGGTTTTCACATACCACAATATCCTAAAATAAGTCTTATCATAGTGGGATTTACATCTACACTAAAAGATGATGAGAAATTCTCTCTAGAATTAATATTTTTGAGATATATTAATCCCTTGTAAAGGGGAATTTTTTGTTTATGTGCTTATATGGAAGTCCTAAATAGATGTGGTTTGGGAGTCTGTCGATGTTTGGGAATGGATGGAGATGCATGTAGTGATACAAATTGATTTTGGGGATGGTAGTGGGTGAGGATATATTTATCAGATGAATTTAGAGTATTCCTTGATTTGGAAACTTTAAGAGTCTAATTTGGGTGACTCAGAGGAATAGGTGATACATTACCATTTTGTTTAAGGTAATGCTTCATAGGGATGGTTGGAGGATAGTCTAAAATAGGTGATATTTTAGGAGAGGAAATTTTCTCCATTAAATATGCATGATAAATTTATTCTTGAGTTTTAGCATGCCTTTAGTTATTTATCTTGGTGTGACCATGATGTATCATGGTTTGAGGAGATAACTTTACTGGTTTGGGATAAAATGGTTGGGGGTAGAGTTTATTTCAAAGTGTCTAGTTTGTTTTCCAGTGAACTAGAACACTGTGTTCCTAGATGATTTTTATAGCCATTGGAAATTTCTAAATGGAAATTGGAGGAAATAATGGTGGATTTAATAACTGAGTTACCTTGATCTTAGAGAGGATGTGATGCATTTTGGGTGATATTCGTCTGACATAAATAATCAGCTCACTTTTTGGGGATCCGTGAGTACAATGTAATGGATGTCTTGGTGATGTGGTATGTAGGTTAAGTGGACAGAATTCATGGTGTACTAAAGAACATAATATCAAATCAATATCCTTTATACCTCATAGTTATAGAGTGAATTGTATTATTCCTTTTTCAACCACTTGTTCCTTAGAACTAATTTCAACCCTTATACACAAGAAAAGATGGAGCGGACCATCCAAATACATGAGGATATTTTTTAGGCTTGCCTACTCGACATTGGTGGATCATGAGTAAGTAAACTAACTTTTCTTGAGCTAACCTACAATAATATTTATCACTCCTCTAATATAATTCATTAATTTTTGGTATTGTATGTATAATGATGTTGTTATCTTTTATTTTTGATTGAGGTTTGGTATTCAATGGTTCTTGGTCCTAATATAGTATAAAGCATCACAAAGAAGATCTATTTGGTCCAAGAGAGAATGAGGGTAGAGTAGGATTATCAGAACTCCGATGTTTAATATAGATGGAGGCCCCTATAATTTGAGGTTAGAGACCATGTGTACTTGATAATTTCTACTTTATGGGGTCAACATATGTTTATAATTGGGAGTAAGCTTTATCCATAGTTCATCAGGACTTTTAATGTGTTGGGGAATGTTAATGATGCATCGTATTGGTTGGAACTACCACCATATCTTGATATGATCGATGACATCTTCTACAGGTCCCAAATTCATTTGTATCATAATGATGACACCCACATAATTGATATGGGTGAGTTGTATATTGAGTATGATGTGAAATTCATGGGAAAAATAATAGAGATCCAAGATCATCAAGATACGATATTGTGAAGTAGGTCAATCCCCTTAGTTTATGTGCTTCAGATTCATGGTGTCTAGGAGGAGAGTACTTTTGAACATGAGACGTAGATGTGTGCTCAATACCCTGAGTAATTTTGAGTTTTTCTTTCCATGTTTTTATTTAATTATGTAATGTTTGAATCTTGATGTTTTATGAGATATAGATTATTTTCCCTTATTGGTGATGTGTGTTTTGGATTCAAGTATATATAGAGGGGAAAATCCATTCCTAGTCAAGATGATTTATGTTTGTGACACGTTTTAAATCTATATGTGTGATTTAGTGCCACTGAAATTGGACAATATCTTGATATGGAGAGTGGGTTTTATTTATTTGTGTTCCCATGGAAGTTTTGTGGTCTGGTAGAGGATGTTTTATTCTCGGGATTTGTATAAGATTAAATGGTATTGTGTAAGGCTTTGATTAAAAGAGTTAACTTGTATCAGTTTCCAAATGATGTGTTTTTGTTCCTAGTGCGGGATGGTGATGTATTTATACAAGGTTCTTTTTCAATGTTTTTTTGGGTGTGTTTGGATGGTGTTACTGTTTGGGGTGAGATAAGATCCCATTGAGGTATATCATGGTGTGGGTTTTCAGTCCCTATTCTTATTTAGGATTTGGTTTTTGATTCTTGAGGATTCTAATCATTTGAATAGTATCTAAGGAGATATTTTTTCCTTTCTTAGTCCATTAATTTTCTAGTTAGAGAGTTAGAGTTGTTCAGAGGAGGCTCAAGGACGGTTCAATGGAGGTTATAACTGCATTTATAATACATTAGGAAATTTTTGATGTGAAAAGAAAATTCAAGATGGGATTTTATATTTCACATCTAGTGTGGATCTCTATTAACTGCTTGTGTTTGTGTAAATAATTTGGTGTATAACAAACTCATAGAATGAAAGGCGTATTCACAACACGAATTAAATCAAGTTGAGGAACCATTAATTTTAGTGTATGTTCACCAATTTTGATAAATGATAAATTCATATCCTAAATCCATTTATGGTTTTGTTTTCAGGCCATGTGAGAATTCCCATTTTGAATATGTAATTCATGATGTGAATCAGGTTGGTTACAACTTGTTTATAAATATGAGGTTTCAAAAATTCTATTATTCTTACCTCACTTCTCTTTGTTTTTTATCATACCCTGGGAGGTTTTGGAGTATATTATATCCCCTTACCTCATTTTTTGATCCATCGGTTCCATAGGTTAATATTTGGTAATCTACGGAGATTTCTTCTCCTAATCCACTTGATCCCTTTCACTCTTATTTTAGAAAATCAAAGAGTTGATATTTTTATAATTAGTGGGAATTTGGTATTTTTTTGATAATCCCTTAGTATGATATAGATTTTTTTCAATTTGTTCCTCATATGGTTGTATTTTTAGGGTTGTTTCCCATTAACCTAATTGTTAATGTAGAATAAGAATACTTCAATGAGGTCGAGAATCTTTATCACTTCCCTATTTTTTGTGGGGATTCATACTTTTTCATTCCATTGGTTTAATAATAAGGGTTAGCTTAATAAATATAATTAATTGGATAAATAGAAATTGATGGTAATTTAGTGAAATCAATTTTTTTACTACTTTTTATTTTTTTATAATGTGATTATACATTATTCTTACCATTGATGAAATTAATGACTATTGGGAACCTTTATTGAGATATATTTTATATGATTATGAGACCCTTTCTATTTTTATTTTTTGATGTCACCCTTAACAAAAAGTATAAGAATTTATATTTCGATAACGAATAATTTTCCCATGGAAAACCTATTTTTTGTGATAATACAAATGATAAATAATAAAGAGAAGTGATGATATCCCTTGAACCTAATTTTTGGATGTCAATACATGATTCTATCTGTGGTTGTGATTTTCATGATTCCTTGTGTAATGTGGGGTGATGTGTGGTAATTACAGTGACTATCTTGGTTGTGAAATAAGTGGGGGTAGTGATGTGATGGTCAGTTTTCATGGGATAAGATGTGGGCGGTTTTATAGTGGTGGGGATATGTGGTGGTTATGACGTGTGGTTGTTATGGTGATATTGATTGATTGTGTGAGGTGTTGTGGTAACATATTATATGAGTTGGGTATGCTTTTTTTTAGTTTCTATGTCTTAATTTCCTAGATATTCTTGGAATAAATTGTTACGAAGGTATAAAATTACATGGGTTGGTAAATTAATATTAAGGGGAATGATTTTTCAAGTGATAATTGATTTAAGTGATCTAGAGGATAATAGAATGGGTTTTGTAACAATGAAATTAATTATCTTAGAAAATGGGAGTTTGTGTAACCTCATTAAATATATAAAATTGTGGAATTTTTAATTGAAAGTTGTTTTTTCTATATGTATATATGGGTTTTGTGGTGTGATTAATTTTTTATTATTAGGAGTAGTGGAAGCTGTTGTGTGGTAGAGTGGTGGTGGGGTGGATTATGATAGTGTGGTTATTGTAGACCCATAGTTTGGGTATTGAGTGATATCTATCAATCATGTATTTTAAGTTATTTTTATATATGTCTCATCTAATTTGGATAACCTTACCAACACCAAAAGCTTTTGGGTTCTAGGATTTTTTCCCAACATCCAGGATGGTTGTTTATTTGGATTGTTGGATACCCCCTCTTCCCGTTCTTCCATCAATAGTGATTATACGATTTGGTAATGAAAATTACATAGCAGTGATGAGGATGTGATATGTGATATGGTTTATATGGGGTAGGAGGATGGAATGAGGTTGATGCCCTTCATGTTCACGATATCATACTTCCTTAATGATCTGGTGAGGCTATGAAGTGATCAGATGAGGTTGTGTTATGACGTGATGAGGCTACGATGTGGTGTGATGATGACTAATTCTAGCACTAGATGCTAGACTTTTGTGGGTGGGGTAGGTTGGGATGCATCTCATACCACATCAGAGATGGTTGGTTATGTAATGTGATCAGTATAGAAGGGGTGGGAGTATAGAATGTAAGAAATTGGTAAATGAGAGTGGAAAATAATAGGGTAAGGCTAAGTGGGTCTCCATTATTTTGTTTTGTATACTATGTTAATATATTGGATGTGTTATTTGGTGAGTGAGTCATGGTGAGATTGGGTTTGGTTAGTTGACCTATTTAGGTTCTTTTTGTTTATTATTTTTATTAAATAGAAAATTAGTATTACCATTTAACTTGTTTGCTTCAGTCCTTCCATATAATCCTTTAGAGTATGCATTTTATTCTCACCCTATGTACATAAACTACTTTTCAGGATTCCAAAAGGACTTTGGGGACTGAGTTAGACATTACTCGCTTGGGTTTTAGTGCTGCTATTGAGTCACGTGTTAAAATCATATTTTGGTATTTACTTGGTGGGAATTATTATATATGTTAACACTATCCATTAATCATGTGATGTCTTTTTATTTATATTATATATTGTATTAGTGTGTTTATTGTTTATCCAATCTCTTGATATTATATTATTATAGAGAGTAATTCCACCCATATTTGATATTTTTATAACCTTGAAAATTGTCATCAGCCTTAGGCCTATTAGAGGTAGGACTCTAGGTGTTATTATCTCTCTTCCTACATTTTTGATCCATAAGAGGTTCATTTTGAGGGAGGGGTCATGAACAAAACATTTCCTTACCCCACTTTAATTAAAAATGTTAGATTTTTTCTAAGACATGTTGGATTCTATATAACATTTTTCATTGATTTTTGTATGGTGTCCCTATGACATCTATATTACTTCTAAAATATTTTAAATTTACTATTAATGATGAGTGAAAGAATGATTTTGATGTGTTAAATTAAAAATTGTTAACATCAATAGTGATGCAACCACCTAACTAGTAACAATGCTTTAAGCTACCTTACAATGCTTCAAGCCATGTTTTTTGTGTGGTTAAATCTCTAAGTGTTGTAGGAATACATCATGTCATTGCATAAGCCACAAGATCACAGGATGCAACCCAAAAAAATTTAGAAACACTAAATATGGTTTTTGGTTTTTTTTTTATATAGAAAAATTTAGATCATACTTGATATGTACTATAGTCTCTATCTTATATTATCATGTATCCCATAGGATCATAATAAATAACTTTTAAGATAAAGTAAAGGGGTCATATGTATTCTAAAACTACAAGACTTTTTTGGATATCGAAGACAATATATGAGCTAAGAAACAAGTGTAAGATCACTTTATTAGGTTTCCCAACACATGTAACAAGGAAATTATAGAAAAATATCCATTTAATGAATTTATTATAGGGGAGAAACTATATTTAGTTAACACATAGGTACCATGGTATGGTAATATGATCAATGTTTTTGTAACTTATTAAGTACCATCAAAACTAAACCCCTAACAATTTCTTAGAGACAATTCTAAATTTAGGTTCTATATTTGGGAGGAAATGTATATTTAGAAAATATGTCATGGTCAGATGATTAGATTATGATTTCTTCAGAGTGAGATAAAATTTTTCCAAGAATTTTATCTCATTATACCTTTTGTATTCCATTTTTGACCTCTTAGAACATCTAGGAATGTCTAGGAATCTAGTATAATATTCATTGGACCTTTTTCAATGTCATTTAAGATCTCTTTTATCATGTTTTCAATGGAATATCTTTAAAAATTAGTGAAATATAAAGCTACCAAAACCAATGGTGAAAATATTTATTATTAATTTTTTAGGACTAAAATATTTTATAGATTGAGATTCCCAAGGTAAATCTTTAATGACCAAATAACACACTTATGTAATAGGAATGTGGAATATTTTATGGGAAAGTATAAAGTCAATCACAACATATAAACACCTTAACAGAAAAAACCAATAGAAACAACTAGGTTTTAAATCAAGAGATAGAGGGAATCATAGAGAAGACTATAAATACCACCAGGTAAATAATATAGCCAAATTTTGGAAGATACCTTAAGATATTATATAAAATATTATAATTTTCAAATTATAATTAGTCCATACCTATTAATATATGGAAAGAGTTTTCACTTGCCAGTGGACCTGGAGCATTAAGGCTATTGGGAAGTAAGGGAGATAAATCATGATCTAGGAAACTATGAAAATGAGATAATAATATATATTTATGAATTTTAATTAATTACAAGAGAAGATTTTATAAACTATGAAACTTATAAGGAAAAAAAATAGAGTGTTACAATATAAAATGATTCAATATAAGGACATTCATTCATGAGACCTAGTGTTTCCCTAAACACAAGACTAAATTTTATTCCATATAAAATTCATTAAAAATGGGAAATACCTCTTATAGTCACTAATGTGTACCCATTTGGTGATATAAAAATGACTAAAGAATAATAAAACAACCCATTCATAGTTAATGGTTATCAGATGAAGAAGTTTCATAGAAATATTCCACGCGATCTAGTGGAGGAGATCATACTCCTCTAAACTATCTACTAATAGAACCATAAGGATTAACACTTCATTAATACTTAGTGATTTATTTTCTTATTTATGATTTAATAAAATGTTTATTTCTATTAGAATTCATTGATTTCAATGAAACATTCCTTTGTGGGGGATTGAAATCTTTACAGTCTTAGAAAGTTTTAATTTCTAATTTTAATTTTTATTTTCGTGTCTTTAATTTTAATTTTTTGTGTGTTTTGAAACCTAATAAGTTCAATTTGAATATACTTATCAATTTTAAATTTATAAAAAATATGAGAAACTAATTTAACATATTAATTAAATATTGAATAATATTAAAATGAACTTGTTTCAAAAATACATGTGTGAGAAATTCCTAGAAATAACAGTTTTCGAACCCTATTTCATGACATTCTTCCCTATATTAAAATCACTTGCATAATAAGTTTCTAAAAAATTTAAATCTTTTTAACATTTCCCCAAATTATTGAGAAAAAATCCATGTTTGAATCATGATAATTTTCTATGTATTCTAGATCACACCATGGATGATTAAGGAAATTATATTGTAAATGATTGAGGAATTCTTTTAGGTGAAAATTCCCATTTTACAATAAACTCATATTTTGAACTACCATGACATTTTACCCTTGTATCACTTGAAATACATGAATTTATATGATAGGTAACCACATTTCAATGCCAAAATCAATTACAAATAAAATCAAGATATTGGTTTATAATTTCATTTGTACTCAAGTGTATGAGTGAGGGATTGATGATCTAAACTAAAGTTGTATGGGCATTGTACCCTGCAATTTGTATACTAATTTAAAGTATATCATTAGGAAATTGGTAAATTTATTTTGATAAGGGATCCATAAATTAACAAATTTGAGGAAAATGGAAGGGAGAATCTTCCAATATAAAGATTTTAATGATTATAATTATTCTATAGAATCACAATATATATTATTTAAATTCCCAAATATAAAAATAACTATAAAAAATGTTATCAATGTAAATAGAGAGAATAAAATTTTATTATTTATAAAGTAATGAATGTGTGTGTTTTATATTAAATTAAAATATGGTGAATCTTGATCACTAAAATAGTGAGTGACTGAGGATTCCATTATTAGGTGAAAAATATCATCATACATTATTCTTAAAAATATATCCAATACGTTTTATTCTACAACAGAATCCTTTAAAAACCCTAAAAATACTTTTCCACTAACTAAACCTAAAAAATACTCATGATAAGAATAACTACAAGATTAATTAGATAGATATTTATAAATTTAATAAACTTTATTGTGTCCCATACATAATATTAGATGGAGAAAAACGTTTCTATAAATTTATATTGTTAGCAATGAGGGAAATATTCCTAGGAAGGTATGTATAAAGGAATATTTGATGGTAGAAATTGGAAATTAATTGAACGTAATTTTTAGGGAAAATAAAATTAAGATCATTTCAAAGGCATGATAAGAATTTTTGATATGATGATAAAAAGGATAACATACATTGGATATTGTTTTGTAATTTTTCTTGGGAAATACATTTTATGTCGACTTCTTTGGGATAATATGGTTAAGTGTGGGGAAATTGATAAAGGAAATAAATAATTTATATTTTTTTGACATAAAATTCAATTTATTCCATCAAAGTTATTAATTAATTGATTTTTATAATGGTTTGATTATAGAATTTTATTTTATTGGATTATGTGAATATTTATTAAAATGGAAGAACTTATGAAGTTAATTTATTTATTTATCATCTTGAATGAATTAATTATTATCTATTTCTACCTCCATGTTATTATTTTTAATAGAAAATAAATTGATGAAGGAGTTTGAGGTTATAATAGTGACTATTAATCGGGATGCAGCTATGGGAATAGAATTTGAAATTTTTTCCTATGGATAAGATATTGAGTAGCATTGGGGAAAATTATCCAAGTCCTTAGTTATGGAAGAATTTCCATTTATATTTAATATATTCTTGATAACAGTAAAGATAGAAATTTATTATATCTACCATTTAATTGAGATATAATTAGGAATAATTAATGACATCTTCCTTTTTAAAATTAAGGGAGGCCCAAGTCATAATATTTTTTTATATTTCTTGAGGAAGAATTAGTTGATGAAGTTAAAAAATTATTAAATATTTTAAATTCACTCTACTTATATGTATAAGTCTTTTAAAGTAAAGAGATAAATTTTGAAAAGTTATAAAATATATAAAAGTAATCTTACCCAAAGATCTACATATGTATGAGTCATTTTGTGTTAGTGGGTAAGAAATGTAGAAAAGGGGTAGAATATTTATGAGTCATTCTTCCCATATTCTAGAACAAGTAAAAAAAATTCAAAGTAAAAGTGTCTTATATGAATGTGTAAGAGACATTTTTTAATACAAAAAAGTCCCCCATCCACACATATTAAAAATAAATAAAACATTGTAAGTGTTTCCATTTGTTACATAAGAGTACAACACCTTTTGTGTAAGAGACATTAAAGGTATATAAGAGTAAATATTTTTCCACTAATGGATTTATATAATGAGTAAAATTGAATTCAAATAATGAATTTGAGTCATTTAAATTACTTAGAGAATAATAACTTTATTCATAATGGTAATCACTGCTTCTTGATGGGTCTGTACTTGTTAAAGTATACAAAAATATGCCTAGCATTAAGGAATATTGAGTCTCACTGTAAGGTGAATCAGGGTAATTTAAGTGTCTCTACCATTTTTTAAGTTCATAATATATAGTGATGAATGTTTCACTACAAAAGGGGGAAGGAATTTGGGCCATATAGATTTCTAAGAACCTCATTATGGACAAGTCCCTATTGAATTGGTATTAAAAAGTGATGAAGCTATGAAGAATTTATTCCAAGATCATTAGAAACTTGAATAATTTCCACATATTTGGTTTACTATGTGTATTAATCAATGATAAAAATCTAAAATCAAGAATTAATGAATCCATTGAGCGATATTGTTGACTATGTAACATATGTGATAATTTATGGCTATAGAATTTTCTAAAAAACCTAAAATTTTTAGAGGATATAAAATTTAAATGTAAGAGAAAATAATGGGAAGATTTGGTTTGGGAAATGAATAAGGTTAGAGAAGATATATAAAGAGTATTTGGATGATAAATAAAATAGATATTACTTTTAAACTTTAAAAAATTTATACTATTTTTGCATTGAATTTTCCTTTTTTCTCCTCCCCATATCATATACCTTTTGTATGGAGCGGTAAGAAATTTTTTTGTGATTAGGAATGGGAATGTGGTCAAATTTTAATTCTTGAGTTTATACTTAATTGAATAAAATAAAAAAAATATTTTATTAAATGGTTTCTATATTTAGTGTATGAATATCAATTTAAATTTTATTGTTTTTAAGTAATTAATCTTATACATTGTTTACCTCTTGGTTTTGGTATCATAGTCCTCCCTAAAATTAGTTTAGCATGTATAATGACCAAAACTTTTATTAATGAAAATTCCTATTCAACTAATTAAATGTCTTATTCTATAAAATGGTTATATAAAATATGAACTTCTTTGGTTTTATGTTTTTGGATTTTAAAATATCATTAATAATTGATACCATTGATAATATAGTCATCGAACAGTGACCACATAGTAAAAATATAGGGCTTTAACACATCCAATTTACTCAGAAAAAGAAAACGATTGCCTCATCCAATAGAATTACTCTATATGAAGCCCGTTTGTCAGAGCTCAGAAAGGAGGTAGTGTCACTTCGATTCACTCTTGACCAAGCTCAAAATGAGCTTCAAAATGTTAATCTTCAATATAACTACCTACGAGATAAGTGGAAGTCAATAGAGATTACCACCCGATCGATGTTATTTGAGCCCCCCAAAGATTCTGTCACCATCGCACACCTTACCATTAGGTCATATGAAGGTTTTATAAGGGTTTATATAACAAGACCCAAGCATGATGATTTTGTGAATTATTTTTGTATAGAGTAAAGAATAAACATTCATTTTATTATTGTTACATTGTAAATAGTTTTTAAAGAACATATAGTATTTTTAGTTATTATTAAATTAAGAAAATAATTTTAATGATTTTTTATTTTTTGAATAAAATAATATTTTAATAAAATATTATTACTAAATTACTTTTTATTATATATAAATTATCTTATAATTTTTATGAATACAATTGTAATTTTAATTAAGGTTTGAAAGATGTTTTTATTAATACCTATGAATTTTTTATAAATGTTAGTTTTTATTTTAAAAGTAAAAATTCACATTTTTAGAAAATTAGTTATATATAATCATTATTATTTTTGGAATCAGTTGGTCGAAATTATCTGATGGTGAATTTTTTATAATTTTCTAAGATAGTTGAATTTTTGTGTCGAAATTAAATATCGTTTAAATATATAATGTGTTTTATGACATCATAATGAACCAATTGCAATGTTATAAAATACTATAAAAAGAATTTTTGGAAAATATATGTGTTACCTTTAAAATAATGTGATTTTATATTTGTTTGATTAATTTTTTGGGGACATAGTGGACCCTCTAAGGCTTATAAAACATTTTAACTTTTAAAATGATTTCACTTAGAGTGTGACTAACCTCCACATAAGCAATCCTAATATTTTAAGATGTTATCCCATTTTACTTATAAAAATATTTTTACACTTCAATTTGGAAAAAAACATGAGCAAAAACCATGGGTTGGTTTGTGGTTTTAAATATTTAATTATATATATTCTAAAACCAAATTTTGTGAAATATTAGAGAATTCCCCTCTTTTCCTATATATACCCACCCATGCTCCCACTTATCTTCACTAAAAACACTTGGAACATGTCCCTACTCTATAATCCTCTCTATAGAATTGTCCAAATTGTCCCCAATATCCCAATAATCCTCTCTCAAGCCTTTGGGATCACACTTCCATAAAAGGGATTTCATCCTTTCTCATTTTTGTGAAAATTTCATTATGTTGTTATACCATTTTTTTCAATTAAAAATGTTGGGGTGTGATTTTTCACTGCCCCCATATTTACTTTATTATTTTAGAATGATTATATACCTCTTCCTCATTAATTCCTCTCATGTACTCCTATTACCATGCCAAAATTCCGTAAGTAATTTCCCTCTTCTCATTTACATTCATGAAATTATTTAATATTATGCATATAAATTCCATTAAATATGTTGGAAAATGTATCTATATGACCCCCCATTTTGTCCATTTCATGTACATATGATGAGATACCCCTTTATCTATCATCAAACATTTTTATGAATTATTATGTCATTCTATTATGCGGCCGAAATTGCCCTGTTATTTTACAAGCCAAAGTCATTGTGTAGTGAATACCATACCCATTTCTCTATCAAGGGTATTCTACTTTATGAAAAGTTACTTATTTATTATATAGTTTCATGTATTTATTCCACATTACTTTATCGTGGAATTAATGATGGTGTTGAATGATCCCTTGTAATATGATCCATGTGGCACATATATGCGTGAAATGAAATGATTAAGAAGGGTGAGTCCAGATAGTGCTCCAATGAATTGGGTAGAGATTAGTATCATGATATGTCAAGTGAAATGAGGGTTAACTGCTAATAATTCAAGTAAAAAGAGGGTTTACTCATGCTCCAAGTGCAATGAGTCTTGGATCATGTATATATCAAGTTAAATGTTGATGACACATTTCCATGTTATGATAATCTTGCTATATCATGCCTTTATGTTCATGTTTCTATTATGATCCATTGATATTCCTATTTCCTAACATGTTCTGTATTCTTCATGTTATGAATTTTTTACTCCCTTTATAGGATTTATATCTCCCACTTTTCTTATACATGTCCTTAGGTTATCTTATGCAATATTATGTACGAAGGAATGTGTGTGGTCATGTAAATGAAGTTTTAAATAAAGATGTGTATTTAATGTTTTAAGCTATTTTTTATTTCTCCTAAGCCCCAAATACACTAGAAATATTGTTCTTATATGTTTTATTAAGTGAATATTTTATGTAATAAAATATTTTTAAGTGTGAAATAAAGAGCAGGTTTGTTATAGTTTGTATCAGAGGATAAGTTTAGTTATTTTTGGGATTAGGATTAGAAAACCCTTGTGAATGCCTTAGGGATAAGAATAAGTATAATAAAAACGTCCCTAAATTTTGGTGAGTAATGGGTAAGTGGTTTATCAAGAAAATACATCCTTGTATGGATATGATCAGGTAGAGGTTTCTATAGAACAAATGTTTCTAGGGGTAAAACCAGAAAACACCGCTTTCAGCTAGACTCGAACGGGAACTAGTGAACGACAACGAGCCTTACTTCACTCTAGGTTACAACACTCTTGGGAAGATGATATGGTAATTTCATAAGCTTAGTATGAACCATTATTAATTGAATCAGAAAAAATTCCCCAGAGAATATATGTTGGGAGGTAGATCATGGATAACATAGATAAGTTAAGGAAATAAATGTAATTTATAAGTTATCCATTTTTTTATTGGATTCCCATTTATGTGTTACCCCTAACATTCCTTCTATTCTGTCAAATGGCTGGTAATAGGAGGACTCAGGCTAACAACTGATGTGAAGATCTATTTGATGACTGTTCTAATGAGATTCCCAATCTGATGGGAGAGGGAATCACAAACTTTGTCATGATACTCTCTCTGTTAAATCATGTTTTGAATAGAAACTAGGGTCAAGAAAAAAATTCAACCTCCCTTAAGAAATAAAAATCCTCAATTGAGAGTTTCATGAGGAAAAGGCCTCCTAATGTTAATGGATCATCTGATCCATAAATCGCTGAACAATGGATCAGATCCATTGTAAAAGATCTTCTCCATCCTTCAATGTTAAGAAAAAAGAGAAGGTACTTATGGAAGCTTATCATATGGAGGGTTAAGATGATCAATTGTGGACATTGATCAAAAATGTTAATCCTAATGAGGAGGTCGAGGCGTTTTAATGGAAGGATTTATGGAAACTATTTTCAATATATATTTTCCTCACACCCTCCAACTTAATATTGAAAGGGAATTCCTTTACCTTAAGCAAAAAGATGACTAATCCATATGAGCATGTGAGGAAAACTTCACAAGGCTTGCATGATAGGCCTCAAGATTTTTCATTACCCCTGAATACAAGGTTTACTACACTTTTTGTGGGATTAAGCCTAGCCTATGAAAATCCCAAGTGATATTTGACTTCAAGAGATATGATAAAATTTTCAAATGTTCCCTCAAGGTCAAAATAGAGATCGGTGAATATCATGGGTATCATACAGATAAGAAGCGTAAGGTGGATTTTAATTATGGTGGTATGATCGATAAATCCAACGGTTCTAAGATAATCCATCACCCCAATTTCCAAAGTTGTGGAAAGAATCACCCTAGAAATTTCATGAAGGGGACGAGGAAATTCTTTAGTTGTGTAAGATAAGGGCACCTAGACATTAATGGTTGGCAAGAAAAACCCACTATTAAGATAGAGGATAGTAACGCTCTGTTTGACCCTCAACGCATTGTTCATTTATTCAAGTGCAAATAATCAAGGTACTTTTCAAACTAGTCAACTAAGATAAGGGTTTTCAAAGGAAACCAACAACCTCCAAGGAAGCAAGGGAGATCCTTTTCCATCATTACTACCGAAATGAACCCTTAAAAGAAAGTGGTGATAGGTACTCTAGTTATTCATTTAACAATAGAAAACACAATTTTTTATTCTAGTTCTACACATTATTTTATATCCAAAATTTTTAGTAGAACAATCCCAACACCACCACAAATCATTGAATTAAAGATATCGGTGGTAATGGTAAATGGGGAAATCATTAAATTCCATGAATATAACTCCTCCACTATCATAATTTGTGAATTGAACTTCCCAGTGAACCTCTTCATACTTCTTCTGGTGGAATTTTATGCAATTATTGTCATGGGTTGGCTTTCCTTATATATAGGATACATAAATTTAATTGAGAGGGAAATCACTCCCCATATGGAAAATCAACCCTTTATTCTGTAAAAATGAAAGGAGGATAAATATTATTTAGCACCATCATCTCAAGCATGGATATTGCTTCCCTAAGAGCATTCATATCTTGATCAGATGATTGATTCTAAGTAAGAAACTATCCTGTAAGATTTTCCTATTGTGAGGGAATTCAATGAAGTGTTTCTTGAGGAATTTCCTAGTCTTCCTCCTAGAAGAGATGTTGAATTCTCGATTGATCTTATACATGGGGAGTTCTTAATATCCAAGACTCCCTATATAATGGATATTGTGGAGCATGAGGAGCTGAAGAAACAACTACAAGAGAATCTGAATAAATGGGTTATATTCCTAAGTGATTCACCATGGGGTGCACATGTCCTCTTCGTCAAGAAGAATGATGGGTCAATGCACCTTTTCATTGATTATCATGAGCTACAAAAATCATGATAAAGAACGAGTATCCTATTCCATGAATTGATGACTTGTTCAATCAGCTACATGGAGAAAAATAAATCTCCAAGGTGGTTTTTTAGTTAGGATATTACCAAGATTGGGTGAAAAGGAGGGTATCCCCAAGACTGATTTTTGTATAAGATATGGGCACTCTAAATTCTTAGCAATTCATTTCGGACTCACTAATGCTCCAAAAATATTCATGGACTAGTTGAATAGTGTCTTTAGAGATTACCTTGAAAAATTTGTTGTAGTCTTTATAGGTGATATTATAATATAATCTAAAAAAATAGGAGCATAAAGATTATCTAAGAACTATACAAGATACCTTGTAAAAGGAGAAGCTCTATGCCAAGTATAACAAGTGTGAGTTTTGGTTGAAAGAAGTCTAATTATTGGGTAATATGAACAAAAGAAATGGGATATATGTAGATCCCTCCAAGATGGAAACTATTGAAGGATGACCAAGGCAAACATCGGTGACAGATATCCATAGCTTCTTGGGGTTACCTGGATATTATCACCAATTTGTGAGAAATTTCTCGTGATTTTCAAACCTCTTACCAAGATAACTCGGAAGGGAGTCATGTTTTATTAGTGTGATGAATGCGAAGAGAGATTAAAGGAGTTAAAATAAAGGATTATCATTGTGCCAATGATCACACTAACCACAAGTAGAGAATTTTTTGTGGTATTTAGTGATTCTTCGAAGAAGGTCCTGGGCTATGTGTTGATTAAAAATGAGAAAGTCGTTTTCTATGACTCAAGGAAATTGGAAGTTCATGGAAAACCTATCCAACGCATGGTATGGAGTTGTCTATAGTAACATTCACTTGGAATATATGGAAAAATTATCTATTTGGGGAGAAGTGTGAAATATATAAGGATCAAAAAAGCCTCAAGTATATATTCACACAAAAATAGCGGAATATACACCTATGAATATGGTTAGAGCTGATCAAAGACTATGACTACTCAATGCATTACCACCACGAGAAAGTGAACAAGGTGGCAGATGCTCTAAGAAGAAAGGACCCAACAATTATATCATTGATGAGAATTGAAAAGGATCCAATCTTCTTAGATTTAATGAATATGTACATGGGAATCATAAATAAAGGAAAATCATCAATCCTTTCACAAAATATTTTTCAACCATATCTTTTGGAAAAGTTATAGGATTATCAAAAGGCTGATCTGGGAATTCAGAAGAAAGTGGAAACTATTAGAAAATTAAAATCCTCATAGTTTAATGTTAATGAAGAAGGAATTGTGATATTTGGTTCAAGACTACGTGTTCCTTTAAATACATAGTTAATGAAACATCTCTTGGATGACACACATAGTTTAAATTTCTCAATTCACCCAGGAAACAAAAAGATGTATCAAGATATACGAGAGATATATTAGTGGGATTTCATGAAGAAGGAGATCACTAAGTATACATCAAAGTGCTTGGTATGTCTGCAAGTGAAGGCTGAGAGGCATAAGTCAAAGGGGGTGATCCAACCATTACCCATACAAACATGTAAATGGGAGAATATCATCATGAACTTTGCCACCAGACTTCCGAAAAAATCCAAAAGAAACAATGGTATCTTGGTTGTTGTAGATCGTCTTACAAAGACTTCTCACTTAATTTCCATTTGATAGGATTTTTCATTGGATAAACTAGCATGGATATATATTATTAAAGTGGTAAGGCTACATGGATTTCCACTATCTATTTTATTCAATCGAGATCTAAGATTAACCTCTATGTTCTGAAAGAGTTTTTAACATGCTCTGAATATTGATCTGAACTTTAGTACGGCTTATCATCCTCAAACTAATGGCCAATTTGAGAAGACTATTTAAACACTTAAAGACATGTTGAGAGCATGCTCAATGGACTTCGAATGAGGATGGGATAAACATCTTTCTCTAGTTGAGTTCTCTTACAATAAAAGTTTTCACTCAATAATCAAAACAGATCCTTATGAAGCCCTTTATGGGAAGAGGTGAAGAACACCAACATGTTGGGATGAAGTTGGGGGAAAAACTCCTAGGTACAGAAATGGTTGAAGAAATTATGTAAATTTTTAAGACCATCCTGCAGTACATGAAATCTGCTCAGATTCAACAAAATACCTATGCTAATAATCATCGACACTACCTAGATTTTGATGTTAGAGACATGGTATTCCTATGCATAACCCCATGGAAGAGAGTGAGGAGATTTGGGAATAAGGTAAAGCTTTTTACAAGGTACATCAACCCTTTTGATATCGTTGATTACATTAGACGAGTGTCCTATTGAATAGAACTCCCAATGAACCTATCTCAAGTACATGATTTATTTCATGTATCACTCTTAAAGAAGTACAAACCGGATCCATCGCATGTACTCAATCCATAGGTGGCACCATTGGAGAATGACCTCTCCTATAAAGAGAACTCGATGAAGATATTAGATCATAGGGACAAATTTCTATGAAATAAGACAACACATGTCATCAAGGTGTTGTGTTGAAACCACATGTTTGAAGAAGCAACATGGGAATCGGAGGAAGTGATGAAGCAGAGTTACCCTCACTTGTTTTAGTGTTGGAAAAGGAAATTTTTAAGGAGAAATTTATTAATTGGGGAGGATTTTAAAGACCCAAACTTTTATTAATGTATATTTATCTTTATCTAATTAAATACATTATTATGTAAAATGGTTATATAAAATATGAACTTCATTGGTTTTATGTTTTTGAATTTTAAAATACTGTCAATAATTGTTACTATTGCTAATATATCCTTTGAATAGTGACTACATGATTAGTATAAATATATGACTTTAAAAAATCAAATTTACTCAGACAAACGAAGCGATGACCTCATCCAGTGGAGTTTCTTCATACGAAGCCCATTTGTCAGAGCTAGGAAAGGAGGTAGCGTCATTGGGCTTTACCCCGGACCAATCCCAAGCTGATATTTAACACATTAAGCTTGAATGAAACTATTTTTGGGAGAAGTGTATGTTAATAGAGATTACAACCTGAGTGATGTAATCTGAGCCTCCCCAAGAGTATATCACCATCACACGCATTACCCTCAAGTCATATGCAGGTGTTATAAGGGGTTATGTTACCAGACCCTAGCACTATGATTATGTGTATTATTTTTGTATAGAATAAATAATATAAATTCATTTTATTATTTCTACTTTGTAAATAGTTTTCAAAGCACATATAATATTTTTAGTTAATATTAAATTAAGAAATATATTTTGACGAATTAATGGATTTTTTAAATTTAATAATATTTTAATAAAATATTATTACTAAATTAATTTATTAAAAAAATGATTGTTTAATTTTTATGAATATTATTGTAATTTTCATTACGGTTTCAATGTTATGTTTGCCGAACCCATGAATTTTTGATAAATTTCGGTTTTTATTTTAAAAGTAAAAAGCCCATTTTTAGAAAATTATTTACATAGAATTAATATTATTTTTTGAATTAGGATATTGAAATTATCCAATGTTTAATGTTTCATGATTTTCTGAGATATCCAAACTTTTAGGTTAAAATTAAATTCCGTTTAAATATATAATTTGTTTTTTGACATCATAATGACCCAATAGTGATGTAATAAAATAATATAATTTTTTTTCAACCAATATATGATTTAACTTTAAAATAATGTTATTTTAGATTTGTTTGATTAATTTTATGGTTTCTTAGTGGACCCTCTAAGGCATATAAAAGATTTAAACTTTTAAAATGATTTCCTTGGGAGTGTGACTCACCTCCATATAAGCAAGCCCAATATTTTAAGAAGTTCAGCCATTGTAATTATAAAATAATGTGTTCCACTATCATTTGGAAAAAACCATGGGAAAAAAACCATGGGATGTTTAGTGGTTTTAAATATTTAATTTTATAGATTCCAAAACCTAGGTTTGTTAAATATTAAATAATTCTCCTCTCTTTTCCCATAAAAACCCACCCAAGCTCCCACTTGTCTTCACTAAAAACCCTTGGTGCACATCCCTAATCTTCCATAATCTCTCTATAGTCCTCTTGCGGCTCCCTAGGCTCTCAAGAATCCTCTTTCAATCCTTTGGTATCACAATTCAAAGAAAGGGATTTCTTCCTTTCTCATTTTGGTCAAAATTTCATTATATTGTTATACCCTTTTGTTTTAAATTAAAAATGTCAGGGTATAAATTCACACCTCAGCCATAAATTCCTCTGTATTTTTGAATTATGATAAACTCTTTCTCTCTCATTAATGCCACCCATATACACCTGTTACCTTGATTAGATTCTGTAAGGAATTTCTCTCTTCTCATTTACATTCAAGAAATTCATTTATATTAGGCAACTAAATTCCATTAAATATGTTGGGAAATATATCTATTTGACCCCCTTAAAACCCATTTACTTTAAATATGATGAGATACCCCTTTAACTCTCATAAACCATTTTTATGAATTATTATGTCATGTGGTTCTGCTACCGAAATTGCATCACGATTTTCCAAGCCAAAGTCATTGTGTAGTGATTACCATGCTCATTTCTCTATCAAGGGTATTCACCTTTAAACATATTTAATTATTTATTATATAGTTTCATGTATTTATTACACATTCATTTATCTTGGAAGAAAGTGTGGTTTTGAATTATTCCATGTTATATGATCCATGTGGCACACTTATTCATGAAATGAAATGATTAAGAAGTGTGCACCCAGACAACGCTTCAATGAATTGGGTAAGGATTAGTATCATGATACATGAAGTGAAATGAGGGTTTAATCATTATAATTCAAGTGCAATTAGGGTTTACTCATGCTCCATGTGTAATGATCCTTGGATCGTGATAATATCATGTTAAATGTTGATGCCACATTTCCATGTTATGATTATCATGCTATATCATGCCTTTATGTTCATGTTTCTCTTATGCTCCATTTACATGCCTATTGCCCAAAATGTATTGTATTATTTATGTTATAAATTTTTTACTCCCTTAATAGGCTTTATATCTCTTCTTTTTCTTATGAATGTCCTCAGGTTATATCATGCAATGCTAAGTATGAAGGAATGTGAGTGGTCAGGTAAAAGACGTTTTCAATAAAGATGTGTATTTTCTATTTTACATTATTATTTAATGTTTTTAATCCCAAAGATGCTATAATTATCAATATTATATGTTTTATAAAGTGAATATTTTATTTAATAAATTATGTTTAAATTTGAAATAAAGAGTAGTGTTGTTATAGCATGTATATTTTGTGATGGGATATGATGACATGTGAGTAATTAGTAATTTATGTAACATATGTGGAAGGTAATGATTTAAATTTGAATCACTAAGGATCACCTTTTTCCATTTGGTATTTTCTTGGGTGGTTTTGAGATGTCTTAATATTAAGATATCAATTGATATTATCCACATATATAGGAATGAGGGATGGTCAGAGTTGATTGATGTTGGTAAGACCTTACAATTTAATTGAATAAGGATAAAGGATGTGGTGATTGTGGATTATGTCATTTATCAATTAAATATTAGAAGAGTAATTTAATTTTTTTAACTAATATATCGTAACAATTAGTAAAAAACCCTACAATAATCACTCTTTGATCATTTTAATTAAATCTATACTTGTTAAGATTGACATTCTAATTCTTCAATCAATTAACCAAAATCCCACTAATATTTCATAACCATGAAAATCATTTTTTCACCCCTCTATAGATAACACACAATGTTTTAATATACTATATATATAACCTATGGTTTTAACAATATTTGTTTAGATTTATGAAAGTTTTTTCACTTATTTTATATATTACAAAATAATATTACATATACTTCTCAAACTACCTTTATCCACATATTCTATACATATTGTATTATGGTGAACTATATTTTGTTCTATTATAAGTCACATATAGTGGTTTATCCAATATTAAAATTAACTATATACATAATTCCTTAATATATGACAAAAAACTATATAGTACCAACCATTTTATGATGAAATTTGAACTATAAAATACTCATCCTCTTCATAGAATATTAAACTGATTGGTGTTTCTATAAACATGGATTTTAACTATAAGAATAATTTATAAGAATGAGTTATATATCCTTCTTTCATGGAGTTAAACATTATATTATAACATTTTTCATGACTTAATGTTTAATTCCCCATTTATAAAGGATAATTTTCATTCCTTTGTCACATGAATTTAAATTATGACCCTTAAAATATACAATACTTGATTACGTTAACTATTACATATAGTAAACCTTTTATAAATTCAATCTTGCCATTATTGTAACTCTCCCTCTTTCCAAATCCTTTTCACATTCATATAAAAAAGTAAACCTTGGCATACCATTTTCACCTTATTAAATGTAATTAAACACCATTTCAACCTTTTTATATTACAGGATTAACTTAATATTCAATATAACATTTCAATTTTATGGTTGATATTAAACATAAAAAAAATTTCAACTTACTGAAGAGAATTTAACTCCACCATACACATTTAAACTCTCTAGATGTCACTTACTCCCTTGTAACCTCTTAACTTCTAAGGTGGAATTAAACTTCAATGAATATTTTTTTATATTTAGAAGCATTATGATCTATACTTTTCTCTTATATGGATTAAAACTATAAGAAAACTACAACTTCTTGAAAAAATAGTATGAATTTCTATATTCTTTAAGCATGAGATAATTTTATTTTTGTCAAAGTCTTAAGTAAATGAGTATTAATTAGTAACTTTCATCAATGTTTTTGACAACACTATCAAGGAAGAAGATGTAATTAATGGGTGTCTAATTTTTTTTACTCAGAATGAATTCATGAAAACATGTTGAATCTATAATAGAGTATTTGAAAATATAATAATTTTATTTTTGGAACATTTAACCTCATATATTCTTTATTTCAAAATGAAATCATAAAATTAAACATTCTCCCATCAATAAAAGTTAAATGGGAGGCTAATTAAGGAAATTGGAAATAATAAATAGTGGATCTAATGTTAAATCCATTAGCATTGAAAGAGATTTATTGGTCATTCATCTCTAATTATGATATTATAGTTCTATGGTATTTTTTAATGACTCAAAAATTCTAAACCATCACTTCCTCTAATGGGAAAAATTCTTCATGGCTCTTAATATTCATGGGGCTAATGAAATAGAAATCACTGATACTCTATATAAAAATAAAAATGGGGATATCTTATATAGAAACATTACATCTACTATAACTACCCCAATTAAAATTCATCAATACCAACATTCCCCAATGTTTCCCCTTTACCTTCAAATGGTGAATTCACTGGCGTGAGAGTGTGATCATGGTGTCATGGTATATATTCAATAAGTAACTTTGCAAAATGTTGAATATTTGAAATATTAAAGTTTATGTCCATACTATAGAGTGATATGGGAGTAGCAATACCATGTCTCTACATCAAACTTATTCTAGAATATCTCCCCCAAAATAGATAATTTAATCATTTCTTACCTAGTAGAGGTGTATTTTCCCATCCCATTTATCCATGTTTCAATAAAGGAATCCCCTAAAAGCAGTTAGAACCAAAATTGGTTGACGTGAAGGATAATATAGATTGTATTTGAAAGGGAGGATAATATTGAGATTTGATTTTTAAGACTAGTTGTTGGTGTGTTTATTTATAATTAGTTCTGATAAATTGAGGTTTTATACAGATATATTTCTTATTTAAAATATTAAATATGTGATAATAATTTTTGAAAATTATGTACCTATGTAAGATTAATTTATATTTATAAAATGGAAATGTGATAGTGACCTAAGAAAGAAAAAGGTGGTATAAGATTAAAAAATAAAGAAAATTAGTTGTATGTGATTATGTTAAAGGATTAATAAGATATATAATAAATATATGTATTTTTACATTACAATATGTGATTAAAATATCTACGAATTAGATTAACAAAATGACTCATCTAGATGAATATGATTAAATTTATATGATGAGAAAGATCTTATATTGTAATGAGAGGTGCCATGCCAAAATAAGTCTCACTTAAGAATTAATTGATCTCATACAAGTTTTCTATAACTAGACAATCCACAATGAATATAATCACATACAAATGTGGTAGTCATATGAAGATAATGAAGTTAAGATAATGATATTTGGAGAGACTATAATTATTTAGTGTCTATATGTTTAAGTTTAGTTAAAATTCACACTTTAATGAACCAATCGAAATAACCAAGTACACTGGTACTCAATCTACCACTAAAATGACCCAATATACACTATCGATCCCTATAGGATGATGACATGAACCTAGGCATCATAATAAAATTAGAGGTATTTATTTTTACCTGGATATAGAAAATCAATATATTATATTTGAAGATAAAATAGTAAACATTTGATATTCCAAACACACCTCAATGAGAAAATAGTGAAATAATAAAATAGATAAACATCCAAAAGTATTAAATAATAAAAAAGATGACACCAGATCTATCAAATAAGATACTAAAATTCTATGCAATGAGTGGATCATGGCTTCACTGGTCACCAGCATCACCTAAGTCCCATGGATTAAGAAAACCGGCTACCACCAAGTGTCACTTTCAATTTTCCTTAACTTGGAATAACATAATATAAAAATTTATGAAGGAAAGGTTAGGGTGTGAGAAAAAACATTCCTAGTAGGATTCCACCAAATTTTATATAAGATATTCTAGAAAAAATTAGTTGTTTATGATTTAATTCTAAATAAGGGTAAAGAATGGAAAAACATTTTCACATTTATTATTCAAAAAATTATTTCAAATTAATAAGATGGTAGATATATTAAAAACAATATTAAATGGACACTTTCAGAAATCAGTGTAAGGAATTAAAAAGATTAATAAACACTAGCATGTAATAATCAAATAAAAACAAAGCACTATTGTCATATCTCATGAGGTTAGTTTGTTCTAGATCTAGGATCTTCACGCTTCTCATTTAATCAACATGGATCAAGTTTGTGTGTGGACTTTCCTAATACTCAATCCATAGAGATGAAATCAATCAATACCCCATTCTATTAAATCATGATAAACTTTGTTTACTTATAGTTGTTAGCATTAATACATTGCTAGAAAGTCAGGGTCCTAGCATGCTTGTCTCGATCACCCACTACCTAAGACCATATGTTCTTCAATAAACAAATCAACCAATATCTATAAATTTAAATTTAATTTATCACTCATAGTTAAAAATATCAATTTCAGGTCTAAACATGAAATTTTAATTTCAAAACCAAATTATTGATATTATTTATATTTATTCCATTGAAAAATCATATGTCCTTTAAATATATTTTTCCCAATAATCAATAGATAATAATTTCAAGTATTTTTTCCCAAAATCAAAACATATTTTAAAAACCATTAAAATTATGTTTTTATTTCAAAAATATAATGCCTTATAAACCAATTAAAAAATTCATCACAATTAAACATTTAATAAATAATTAAAAATACCTTTTAATAAAATAATGAAATGAAGGTTTCAATTTTTGGTAAAAGTCTAACAGAACCACCTACCTTTTGGTCACACAGTAAATTAGTCAACTTCTTGAAATGAAGATTTAAAATGAAATATTGAATTTAAGGAAGATCGAAGAGGAATCATTAGAATCAAAACCCCAAAAATCATTGTTAAGATCTTATGAAAACATGATGAACAATCAATTTAAGATAAGAAGAGAAGAGGAGAAAGAAGGATTCTAAATAAAGTGTAAAAAACTTATAGGAGAGTAATGAAATTCATCCACTGAAACATAGATTCGAAAGAAAATGGGTTGGAGAAGCCAAATTCCTCTCTTGAGAGACTCCAAAATAAAAGGAAATAAGTTAGGATCAAAATGGATATTTTTAGAGTTAAATGCAGGAGTCCTGTGATTTTAATTTAAATATCTTGGGGGGTTAAAAACCAATTAAAATCTTTTATTTATTGCATTAAATAGTTAATACTAACTAAGTACCTAATCATGCACCATAATTGGTAATCATTAAAGGGTGCATCATTTGGTATCATTGTTAGATAAACCATTCTCAAACCATGAAATCCCCCATTACATAAGGCCATATAATTTTTAGGGGAGGCCATATAATTTGGAATAACCATTATCTAACAATGTTCCTCCCTCTATAACCACAACATACGGCACACAATTTGTAGGGATAAATGACCTGATTTTCATTAAAGGTGTTCCAACTGTATAAAGCCCTAAAAATCCAAATATTTCAAAAAAGAATATCTCAAAAACAACCCAAAATAATATCCATAGAAAGTATAATAAAAAACGGTCACAAAATATATAAAACCTTGAAATTGTATTTTAAAGACACCATAAATCATAATATCATGTTGTGATATAAAAATAAATTTTCATGATAAATTATAAAATATGATATAGCTTGATTATAATGTTTTTATGAGTTTGGGTTTAATGAAAGAGTAATTTTAGAATAAATAGTCAATGGTAGTGTGATCCTTTTTAAATTTTGGCTCTGGTTGAGTTATCATGTTTTATTTAAAAATATGGTTGAGTTTTTTTAGGGTTTATATGGGATATTGGGTGTTTTTAGTGATTTCTTGAAGTTTTATCAGTGGTATAGAGGCTTGAGTATGTTATAAATGGGTTTTACATATTTCATTTCACTTCAAATGACATTGGGTATTTTTTTGGTGATCACCAGGTACTTAGTGATCCTATAAGGGTCTAGCCTAACCAAATGGTGTCGTTGGGTACCCATTGGTTCACTAGTGGGGAGTCTCATGTCAATTTTCCATTTATAAATGTATTTTTTTATTATTTCATTTTTTATACCCGTATAAAAGTTCCTTTTACCCTATTATTTTTATATATTAATCAGTTTTTCTCAAGATCCTTTAATCCATCACTTTCTCATTCTGTTCTATCATTGAAGATGGTGGAATAAATGGGTTCATTAAATTAAAATCCAACTTATTTTATATTTTTTCCTCATCTCCGTTCATTATATTCTCTTCATTTTTTATTTTCTAGTCCTTGGTTGGTAATTTGGTATTGTGATTTCACTATGTCATGGTTAAATATATTATAAGATTATGTATTTCTCCCCTATTGTATAAAGGAATCAATATGGTGTTATTTTCCTACATCCATTACTTATTTTGATTTTATGATATTGGTGTGTGATTTATTCTAGGGTTTAATAAAATTTATTTTGATTAGGTTATTATTTGGATTGTTTTAATTAGTTTCTTTAGTGTCCATATTATTGGGAAACTTTTCTGGGTTATATACTTTGGTTTTATTCAAGGTTATGTTCATTTTAATTTTGTTTAATGTTTTATTTTATTCCTTTTTATGTGATTTTTTAATGAGTTATAGGGGTTATTTGGTTACAATAGAATAATTCATCAAAGATCATGGAATTTTTAAATCTCACCTTAGGTTATGATAGGAAAGTCCCAACCCAATGAATGAATTTTGAGGCTATAATTGGTTCATTAATAATGTTGGTTTTCGAAAGATATTAATAAATTTAAAATGTTATATTAAAATTACGAGTTTATGTTTTCTTAATCTATTTTTTATATCAACTAAAATGTTTTTATTGGAATTTCAATTGATTCCTTAAAATAATCTTCAAACCTTTTTAATACCTATGATTTGTATTTTTTTAAAGAAATAGGTTTTGTTAAAGTTTTAATTATGTAAAAATAATTTTTTAAATTGATAACTATGATTTAATTCTATGTTAATGTCTTTTAATAATAATATAACACTTAATATTTATGGATTTATTCTTTTAGAAATGATATCTTATTTTACTTATCTTATCATGTTTTCGTTTAAATTTTTAAATGGATATGGATGTTATAATATGATCTATAAGTAGTATAATATAACTTGTTTTGAACATTTTATGTATTAATAGGTCCTAGAATGTTAATCTGTTATATCCTTAACATTTAATCTAAAATGTATTAGTCTTGTCTCAGATGTTTACTTCATTTCACTATATATTTTTGAGTTATAAGTATCCAATAAAAACTTAACATGGTTAAGGGTTTCGTCAATGGTGAGGTAAAAACTAGGATAGGTAAGTGGTAGGAACGAACCCACTTATGTACATCCTTGGTTTCTAATACTAGGTTTTCAATTAATTAAAATGAAATGTCTTTAATAATTAATAAATGGCTATTTCCTATAAATAAATGATCTTTGTACCAATTAAACTTAAAATTATTTAACTATTCAGTTGGATTTAAAAAAATAACTTTTACTTATATAAACAAAAAAACAATTTCTAAATTAGACAAAACATTATCTCAATTAGCATATAGTGAAACTCTTTTTCTTAAATACATGTAAAGGGTAAGGCTTTCTACTATTTTACTAATTTGTTTTTTAACGATTCTCTCCCTTAAATTTGGTAGGCATAGGGTGTAAAATCTTGAACTTATATTATAAATTTCTTTTGAAAATATTGGAATCTCATTAAAATAATTTAATGTATGAAAATATTATTTTAGAAAAAAATTACTTTTAAATAATGTTTTTACAAAACTTTGATATCATGTTTTATACCTTACTATTTTTATATCTAGTTGGTTTGGGTTATGTAAAATAAAACAATGAATTACTTACTTTGTTAATCCTATTTAAAACTTAATATTTTAATATTGTACCTAGTATTGTATTTATAAAGGGTGGTAATGAAAACCTGAAGTATTGGTTAGAACATTGTAAGTTAGAATTTTGGGACTTTCTTACCATGATTAATTTATATTCCAAGCTTTAATTGAAACAATTTAACTTGTTCTAAATAGATCTTATAACATTCCTTAAAATTGAATATTCATAATATGTTTCTATTAAAACCAAAAACTGGACATAGTGATTGGTTAGCTAGTGTGGAATAAAAAAATATTTTTATTCCATATATATAGGCATGATGATGGTTATAGCTATGTTTTTATAGAGTATGGATATTATTCAATCATTGATGAGAATGGTAGTGAAATCAATTTGTGCATATATATTATTTCCATATAAACTATTAATGAAGGTATATTTAGAGAGACAGTTGAGCCTTGACTGAGTCTACACCATGCCTAATCCATGGGTTGGAAAGAGTAATACACTTGGTATATCCTTTCCCCTATTCCTAAATTGATGGAACATGAACCTAAATTTATTTATAACTCCCCCTTCATATGGGAAAATAGTTCTACCAAACTTATATGATATGTTTTACATGTGTATACCATGTATGGAATGGACCAATGCAATAAAATGCCCCAAATTTTTTATATTCAAGGAATTGACATGAGATTGGTAATGTCTGGAAACTAAGAATTAACCCTAAGTGGGTGTGTTAGGTATAGAACATCCAAATATGGATATTTATTTGATATTTCTTATAAACTATCTATATTTTGTTTATTAATGATTTTTTCCCATGTTATAGTAGTTTGTTTCCTAAATATTGTAAGTCATATATGTAAGTAAATGAGTTTATGTTTTTAAAAATAACGTAGATTATTCAATGTTGAGTTGAGGCATGTTTATGTTACCTTATTTAGTATGTATAAGATCACACCCTGAAAGGACACAATAATGGGTATGAAACTTTATATACTAAATTTCTGGTAACTCATTGTTTAGATAGATTTTGTGTTCCGTTGGTCTTGGGAATCATTTGATCCTGAATAATAGTTTGTCTCTTAGAGTTATTTATGAACATTTGAAGTGGATTTATAAGAGTTATCTATAGTAATTATCTCAGGGGTTCCTCTTGGGAGTCCTCTATCATAGATCCTTATAATTTTTTTTAGTTTTATTATTATGTGGATTTTTTATTTTTTTCTATTTTTTTGTAATTTATGATTGTTTTCAATGCTATTTATTATTTATACATATTTTAAATTATTATTGGATCATGAGATTCCTTGGGGTTGGATTAGTGGGTACATAATGCTCAAATAAATTGTGTTTTGTGTTATCTTATCCATTGAACTAAAGGATCATGGAATATTTATAGTTCAAAATTTTCATTATTTAATTAATATTTTAGGGTAAACCACATACCATTAATATTTTAATAATCCTTAATAATTTACACCAACCTCTAATGACTATGATGTACACTAGAGGTGTTATAACAACCTGACCTAATTCCACTTGGGTGATCATTTTATGGTCATCATAATATGGTATTACAGTAAATTTTTATGATTAATTGAGAAATAGGATTTCTTGTTTTAGATAGTTGATAGGATGTTTAAACTCATGGGGTACACCATGTGCATGCATTTCAACACAATTGCTATTGAAACCAAAGTCATGAGAGATATTTTTATATGTGGTCTAGGACCTATAATTTAGAGTAATTATTTTTCATTATTATCTTATGAATGATGGAATGTAATATGAGATTCACATGAAGGAATTAATATAGAGTTAACCTCTATTATAGATACATTCATCCTGATAAACATCCATATGTAGAAACGTGTAGGATTCCATGTCATCTAGAATTCTTACCCCTAATTTTTTATCTTATGAATGGAATTAATAATATTTTTTCTTCAAATAAAAGAAAATAAATTCATATATATTGTTTTTATCTATTTTTATTGAATAGATTAATGTAGATCAATAGATGATTCTTTGATTGTGATAGTTTTGTTATTTACAGGTGAAATATGGTCTTAATTTAAATCTCACTATTGAGAATGTTAATTGTATTATTGTATATTATTGGATTATGGTCATGTTTTTTGTACCCTAGTTAGAATTTTTTTTAAAATTATACCTATTTAATTCTAATATTCTATTTTTAATCATTCTCCACATTCTATAATTAGTTATATAATAGAAGAAATATTTTATTATAGGTACATGAGCATGCTAATTATCCCTTTCCTTGTTTTTTTGATTGATTATAATTGATATATTACTTCACTTTTTTGTAAAATACAATGGGTTTTAAAATAATAGTAGTTTTAAAAAACATTTTGGTGTTTCAAAATTGGGAAGAATTATTTAAAAATAACATTTTTTTTGAAAAGTGGTTTTTAATGTGATGATTTTATTGAAATTTCCATTTTTAAAAAGTTATAATTATTTTAGTGTTTTTAAATTATTATTTTATAAAGGGAAATATTTTTCAAAAAAATAGTTTTTGGGTAAATGGGTGAGTTTTTTAATTTTGAAAATTGTATTTTTTTAGAGAAATTGTTTCTAGAACTTGTTTTTTTGACATATTATAACTCACTGATACGTAGGCCAGGGGTAAATCCATCATAATAATTATTTTAGGGCGATCATTAGAATGAGAGTAGTTTTGTTAATCATATTTTAATAATTTTATAAATTTTAGTTATCCATTAGAGTATAAAATGATAGTCTATATAATTTGGTGTATTGACTTTGGATATTTTTTATCAAGATATTGGGTAACCATTTGGCATCTGTTTTTGGGCATATAATGAGTATTACATTAGATAAAAGAACATATATTTTGGATACATTATAATAATTGGGTATATATAATGAATTAATAATAGTTTAAATTTCTCTAGGTAATGTTAGTTATAGATTTGGGCAATTGGATTGGATTTAATGGCCAGGACTTAGAATCATGGAGATAATTTAGGATGGATATTTGTATTTTCATTTGAAATTGGATATATAGATATATTAACTTATAGAAAAAAAATATTATATGATTTTTGAGGAAATATAAAATTTACAATCAATAGTGAGTTGAAAATTTTAGTGATAAAATGTTTTATGGTTGGAAGAATTATAACTTCTGTGTCCTTTTAGATCAGTTTAAATCGGGAATTAGGAGGAAATGGTCTATGAGAGTATGATCCTATTTTCATTCATTTTCATGATTGAGGTATTTTTTTTAATTTTGGGGCTAGTTATATGTTTCTTATGTTTGAGGATAGAATCATGGATGTTTAAATTATTGTTTAACATTCTATAGGCATGATAGAGGATAAATTGGTATGGAATTTGGTACTCAATGAGGCTAGAAAGGGATATGGTACCCAGGTGGTGCCATTGAGTACCTGGTAGTTCTCTAGTGGGTACTTGATAAGTGCATGTCAATTTTTCGTAATTTAAAAAGTATTTTTGGTAATTTTTCCTTCAATATTAATCCAATTTAGGTTCCCTATACCTCATTATCTTTTACCTAGTCATAAACTATCTTCATGATACTTTATTTCATTTTAATCCCCTTCTCTTATCCCATTGAACAAGTGGAATCAAGAGGATTATTCATGATAAATACAAGGTATTCCCTCCCTTCCCTCAAAACTTCTCATTACCTTCTATTATTCATTCATTTACATCTCATATACTTGAAGTTTGGTATTTTTTATTCCATAATGATATGGTGAACTGACTTCTAAGCATAGGTTTTTATCTTATATTGTTTAAATTAAACACTATAGTGTTCTTTTCATACATTATTTCACTATTTTTGTTCAAGATTATCAATGGGTTATTTATTCATTTGTTTTCACAATTTCAGATTAGTTTAGGTTATGATTTTTATTTTTTAACAAGATCCTTAGATACCCACTGAGTTGGGATAATTTTTTGAGTAATCATTATAGGTTTTCTTCCTAGATGATTTCATTTAGATTATTGAAAATGATTTATTAGATTCATATGTCTATTTAATCTTTTATAATGATTTATATGGGATATTTTGTTAATTTTGGATCATTCATTTAATAGTATAGAATATATAAATATCACTTATAGTTAATTTAGGGTAGTTTCAACTCACCATGTGAATTTAAAAGTTATTCTTGGGTCATGTGTGCCATAGGTTTTATAAGGTTTTTTTATAAATTGAAAATATAATTTGGAAATTCTAAGTTTATGATTTTATTAAGATATTTGAGTATATCAGGTGAAATTATTTCATTATAATTTCAAGTGATATTATAAATTATTATTCAACCCATTATTTAAAACCATTATTTTTGGTTTGGAAAACAAATAGGTTTTGGTGAAGTTTTAATTATGAAAAAAATCATTGTTTTCATTGTGTACTATGCTTTAAATTCTAAATTATGTTTGTAAAATATGATATACTCTTTAATTTCTATTTATTTATGTATTTAAGGACTATCCTATATTTTTATAGTTTTATTATGTTTTCATTAAAATGTTTCCATGGCATGACATGTTATAATAGGATCAATTAATAATATGAAACAGCTGGTGTTGAAAACATTATAACTTCCTTGGTTACCAATTGAAAATATGTTATGTAAATTATAATTAAACTAAAATAGTTCAATATTGTCTAATATGTCCACATCATTTTATCATGGATTTCTGAGTTATAATTCACCAATATAAACATAACCTAATTAAGAGATGCATCAATAGTGATATAATGGCTACGATAAATAATTGGGAGGAAGGGAGAAACTCATATTCATAATTATTTTTATAAATAGGGTTTATGAATAATTAATATTTTATGTTATCAATAATTAATAATTAATATTTACTTTAATTAAATAAAATATATACTAGAAAAACTTAAAATGTTTAACTAGTTAGTTATATTTGAAAAACAAAATTTTATGTTTAGAAATTTAAAATACTTTTCCAACATAAAAAAACACTATATTAATATATATAAATTTTCTATATTTTTTAAATTAAATATAAATGGTAATGTTTTATACTATTTTGATAATTAATGTCCTTGAATAAATTTTTCATTTATTAAGGTGGTAATAGAGTCTAAAAACATGAATTTAAATTTGATATTTCTTTTGAAAATGTTTAACTCTCTTAAAAATAATTTCAATTATAGATATTTTATTTTAAAAGGAACATTAATTTTAAAATAACATTTTAACATGACATTAGTTCCATGTTTTATACCTTATTTGGTGTATCTTTTATTGGATTTTGGTTATGTCAAATTATAAAGAAAATTACTTGGTTAATCTTAGTTCATCCCTAAGACTTTCATATTCAACCATTTTCATGTATGAAAAAGTTGATAATATTAACATAAGGTTTTTATTGCATGATATTTAGGTGATATTTTGTAATATCCTTACCATTTTTAAGACTTTTTTAGCATAACTTGTATCTTTTAGACATGTTAAAAATAAATAAAATATAATACCTTAAATGTGTATATTCATGTGATGTTCTAATTCAACTTGAAAACTAGCCATAATCATTCAGTAGCTAGTCTAGCATAAAATTATTGTTTATATATCTAGTTTTTAGGCATATTTATTGATGATTTTTTGTTAATAATTATGATAACTTGATCATTAATAAACATGCTAGTTGATTTTTTTATACATATTTATGAATTCCATATAAACTATTTAACCAAGTTTATTTCATGGGAAATTTTTTTCATCCTTGATCGATTATAGACATTCATTTGGTCTATAAGATTATTTAACACCATGACATGGTATACCAATTCATATATTACTAAAGGTATGGGTCATTGAAATAGCTTTGAATACACCTTCCACTATCCATAAGAAAATATTTTCTCGCTGACCTTCATGGTTTGGGTATCATGTGTTAACCACATCCGGAATAGGATAATGTAATGATCTTTCCCACCTTATTTATATTTAAAGTATTTCCATGAATAATCTAGTGTAAAAATACTAGGTATTAATACAAATAATTTATTTCATTTATGGACTCTCCCTGTATAGAAATTTATTTTATATGACATATAATCCATCTGTTTGATCAATGATTATTACTTTTTCCATGTTAAAACAGTTGGCTTCCAAAAAATGTATTATATGAAAATGATTGTACATTTTCACACATACACTTGATTATTAATTATTGGGTTGAGTTACATTGGTGGTTCCCTACTATGTACATGCACACACTATACATGGGAATCTCTATGGACATGATGTTTCATCTATTGTATCTTATATAACTTTTTGGTTGAAAATAGTTCACTTTCATTTACTGTTTGGTGTCAATAAAGCATGGAGATTATGTGGAGTCTCTTAGTGTTCTTATTGGATGTGTGGAGTGGATATATAGGATTTTCCATGCTCATTATCTCAAGGATTCTTCGTAGGAAACCTCCTAAGAAGGTCCTTATGAATGTGTATGGTCATATTTTTATATACATTTTTATTTTTATCTATTTAAAATATTTTTTGGACTTTGAAATTATTTTTTGGGATTTTTATAATGAATATTAATTTCATAAATTTGTTTCATCATATTTTACCTTACTATTGGATTAAAAGGTACATCATGGTTAGATAAATAGTGTTTCGAGTTTATATATACATCGATACTAAGGGTCATTCGATATTTCCAATTGACCATTTTTCTTATGTGTGTAATCTTCCAAGTGTAAAACCATATCGTACTCATATTTTAATAAACCATAAATGAATTTGGTAGCCTCTAGGGATTGTGAGGTTTGTCTAGGATGTTTTAGGGACCCTAATTGGAGTAGTTCAAGTGATCAAGTCTTGGTCACTACAATGACCCCATGAAAATTTGGGGTAGATCTTTTTAGAGATGATTTAAAAACAATATACTAAAATTAGTTAGGCTACAATGCAATATAGTATATGATTTTTTTTAGTTGGAAGATACAACTCATCATTCCACATTGATTTTTTTTCATCCAATGACTTGTCTACATTAAGATTATTTTTAAATATTTGAATGTATTTTAAATTAATTTATTTAATTATATTTTAGAGGTTTTAAAATTGCCTTGATGGGTAATAATTTTCTCATTCAGTGTGTGACAAGTGGATAATTTTTATAGGAATTTGTTTAAAGGAAATTATAAATAGAGAAGATTTAAAATTTTAAACTAAATACAATATAAATATAGAATATAATTGAAAAATATAGAATATAGATGATAAGAACTATTATAGATGAAGAGCATAGTGGATCATGTATTCAAACAAAAATGGAGTGAGTCCGTGTGATTATTTTTTCATTAAACACTTTTCTAAAAAATTCTTGTATCCTCTATACTTTTAGAGATGATTGGATCTCATTAAAATCATACAAAACAATCAGAATTCATGTAGGATAGAAATTAAGGATAGTATAACACACAGTATGTTTACAAGGTTTCCCCCCATTTTGAATGACCAAGTACTTGTTGTGTTCTGGTCGATTCTAACACATAGGTGCTCTACAAATATCCTAAAAATAATACACATTGGGAAGACATCATACTTGACCCCTGAGTTTGGCTCTTAGAATCATTATAATCATATCAATATTGGTTTACACATGATCCATCTTATTTAAATTATAATTTTTCCTTACAAATTAACAAGATCTTCTCCTCCATTATAGGATATCATTATATCAAATGATAATATCTAAATCCTAAACAAAAAATCTTTACCACCAATATTTAATGTACTATAGTTCTATTAAAATTTACCTCTTCAATAAATTTATAATTAACAACACATGGATCATTAAGAACCTCCATGTTTTCTTCATCTTTTTTTAGTTTTGATGCTTTTATAGATCAATAGTTGAACCTTCCAACCTATATGTTGATGAATAGTAGCATGGATTTGCACATAGAACTTATTTTCTTATCTCATCTAAATATTGATAAATTCTTAAGATATATAGTATTATTAGTGTTGGATTATATATATCCATCTTTATTTTTTATTTTATAATACTAGATTTAAAAATATCTAAACTTTTTCACCCCAATCAAACTTTTGTTAAAATTAACTTCTTTTCATTACTAAATCAATATTTTATCCTCACAAATATTTTACATAATTTTAAATGTATAAACTATCATTAATCTCATGGAATAATGATATCCATGATCTTTATTTTCTAATTCTTTGATCTTTAATAAGTAGGTTTTAAACCTTTTTGCTGAGTCTTTGTCTTTTTCAAAAAAATATCATCTTAAATCATGTATTATAACCTTCTAATTTAATTACCCCTTAAATATTTTCATCAATATAACTTTTAGTTTTCATAATTAGTTTTATATAATACTTTTTTTATTCTTCTATTTGAATATCCTAAAATTTTATAATTTTTATTTCCTCATGTGCATTATTACATGTGTGAATAGTTTTAGTATGAAATTACTCTCATGGTTAAATGTAGTTATTTATATCTCAAGTAAAATACTACTCGGATAGAATATTAGATAAATGAAAATCATTATGATATTAAAATCAATTAAGAACATCCAAAGTATATTATTATTTAATTCCCAATTTTAAATCATTGTTTAAAATCATCTTAAAACTTCTTGATTTTTAAATATATATTTTTTATACAAGTATAGGATTACTCTTACATAGCCTCCATGTATTCTAAAATAGATCAAAGTTATTATTATATAGAACAAATTCACTCTTTAATGTCCTTCTATTACTCCAACATAGATCCATTTTGTTTATACATATCCACATAACTCTAGTTTAGTCTTCTACAGAGTAGTTTTATCTTTTTTTTCTTTTTATATTTTCTTGGTTACTGATTAGAAAATTGAAAAATATAGAATCTAATATTCAAATACATAAATTATTCTATATCTAATATGTTTTAATTGTCATAAAATATTATACTTCTCCTTGAAAAACATTTTTCATTCTCTAATATACCAGATAATGTATTTCTTATAAGAAATGTTCTAGATCCATATGATCATTTTTTATTATATATATAGACATTTAATATAGAATATTTTTATAAATATTGAATTTAATATTTAATATTATAATATCCTTTAGGTTAATATTATATAACTATATATTATTTTGGATTTAATCATAATAATAAAAAATTATTTTCTGACACTTTTTATGACAAGATTCCTATCACTTTGGTTCTTTTTTGGTTGTTTTGTGTCTCACAAAACTCTTCAACTTTCTAAAGGTGAGTGTACACTAAATCACTTAGGATGGTGGTGGTAGAAACTTTTTTAATAGTATCAAATAATATTTTGTATCATCCCTTAAGGTTTCATATTACATAGTTTGGTTCTCTCTTATAGATTTAAAACATTTTCATGAATACTTCCCAATAAACCTACCATGTAAATTTATTAAATGTAACATTAATTTAAAAGGAGACTAAAACTTTCAATTACAATGTATCTTTTTTGATACAAAATATTTCATGTTCTATAGTTTAAATCCAAATAGGAGGAACCCTTGAACAAATAACCATTCAAGAAGGTGTAGGACTCCATTGAAATAAAGTGGGAGGTTTTGTAGCATCAATATAAATCCCATGAATGGGTTTCCTATGTATCCCTAAGAAGGGAACTCAGAACTATATATTTTGAATCCATTTAATGATACACTTCATATATTCTAAGTCCATGTGATAAAGACCATAATGGATCCTTTTATGTTCTTCCATCTATAACCACATCCAAGTAATTTAAAGTCATACAGAGTGGAATATTAATTGATAAGAACCTGGTAATGGGTAGTAAATATGAATGAACATATCTTTCCTAGTTTACACTTATAGATTCACTAGGTGGAAAAAATTTTATGAGACAAGAAGAGTATCGGAGGTCAAGGAAATTAAAAGAATCACGTAGACTATCTTGAATTTAAGCATATGAGGAAACCAAGAGGAGGATCTAGACTCAGGGTGTTTTTGGTAGAAAAAAGGATTGTATTTTCTCTAGGAATTTGAGTAAACAATTATAAGGATATAAACTCAAGGTTTTTTAGTAATCTAATAGGAGAATATTATAACTAAGAATATGGGAAAACCAAGAGGAGTATCTCAACTCCTGGTTTTGGGGAAATCCAAGAGTAGAATATTGAATCTTGGTATATAAAGAAAAAAAGAGGAGTATCATGAGTAAAGTTATATTAGTAAACCAAGAGAATAATTTCAAGTAAAGTAATACTATGAAATTAAGAATAAAATTTTTATTCAAAGTAATATGGTGAGTATCTTAACCCAAACCCTATCTGACCAAAGATGAAAATTTATAAATGTAACTTTAAATTTTTCATGTGTTAGTAATGGAATTGGAGGGATTAATATAGTTTTCTAAGACTATAGACCTTAATTGATCCCAACCCGATATATATGGGTTGATCCCCATAGTTATATTATAATTGGAACTCGATAGGCATCCCTAGGTGAATGGGAACCTAGTAGATGACTTTGGTTAATGGGAATCTAGGTAAGAGGCCAAGGTGAATGGGAGACGAGGTAAGAGTCCTAAAACATTTCTAACCTAGTATTTGTCTGGGATGATAGAGTTTCCAAATAGGTGACTTGGGTGAATATTTGATTAGGTAGTCAGCAACAAGTTGGTCCATCACCTCGGTTGTTGGGTTCTTAGATTATAATTCGATTTTAAAGATCAAAATTTAATGGGGCTGGGATATAACTTGTTGGAGTGAATGGGGACGTATTCTGTATGATTATGTTCCATGTTAATGGGCACTATTTTCTTAACCTCCATCCATTAAATTGGATTCTAGAGGTTTTTAATAGTAAAACCCAGACTTGGTCTCCCATATAATTATGTAAACCACTCATAACTACTATGGAAACCCAAGTATGGATCGAGGCTCATGTGGTAGGGAATGAGACTGTGTGTTCATGTGGTTGGGAAAGTGATCTAGGGAATATAAGGCATTGAAAACATGAAGAAAGTCATGTGAGGAAGGGTGCAAGAATAGTAGGGAACATGAGGATGTGAACATGTGTGGACTTCAAAAAATCCATCATAAAATTACAACATAAAATAATTTTAACTGTATATCCAATTTTTAGATTTGGAACCATGAGATTTTCAAAAAAAATACTTTGAAATGAACTATTACACTAGATACATAGTTTAGTTGTATACGGTATTTTTAATGAAAAGGTTTCTAAAATTCCCTTAAAAATGTGTTTTATGTTTATTAAAACCATTTTATCAACAATGGAGGAAATACATATCCAACTACCATAAGGAGGTTATCACCATCAAATTTCTTGAATTGGAAACTTTTTTATGGAAAATCAACCCTCGATATGTGAACAATCAGAAAATACATGGAGATACCATCCATTTCCTATTTATCAAGTGTGACACTCTATATTTATCTCAACTAACTCTATTTAAGTGAGGCATGTATTATTTTCATCTTTGAAAAATGTATGGTGTAAAATTATTTGGTTCCCAAAAATACCCCCTTAGAATTTAATTCATTAAGAATAAAAAAATCTAATTATGAGTTAACATAGAGAACATTTCCATTCTAGGTTTGTTTCTAAAGTAGGAAATTCAAAAGGATGACTGCCAGGATGAGGATCAAATCCCAATGAATTTTAACACCATGATATGAATCACAAATCAAGGTGTATTGGTTTTTAAGAGAATATTCCCAAACCAATGACTTGTATATTCCATGAGTAAGATCTTTAATCAAGGATATGAATTACTATAATAAGGGTATATACTGAAAAATTTTGGATTGGCATGAGGGGGATCTCAAATTAAGGATTTTTTATTTCCAAGTACAGGATCTAGAATCAATTATTTTGATTCATCCAAGAGGAATAATCAATTTAATTATTTTTATATCCTTTCATATGGTGAATTGAGGAAAATCTAACTTGAATGGGTTTCCAGAAAGGCTAAAATGTTTAGGGAAATGGAATGTAAGTTGAATTTGTGGATGGATATAATATATGTGATCTATTCATATCTATATATCATATTAGAACATGAATCAATCTACATGTAATTATTAATTTGGTTTTTCATTCTAATATATGATCATAACTAGAGGAAACCCCATGTTTTTTCTAGGATAGAAGATCCAAATTTCTGGGTACAATGTCTCACTGTATGTTATCTATTAAAAAAATCTAATGATAATGTGTAGACCATACTTTAGGGAAGTTTGGATAAAAGTTAAAAAAATTAGGACCCAAGATATATGATCTTTACATGACTGTATATCTTGTAAGAACATGAATCAAGTTATACATTGTTCTAAATAAGAGATCTTCTATGTAGATCAGGATTTTTCATATGATAAAATATAATGGTTCTATACTAGTGAAGAGGTTTTGGAGATGACCCAACATGATTTAGTAAACTGGTACACTAAAAACACCTAATTCTATCTATATCATATGCTATAAACTTGGGTTATAAAACATAGGCCACTTTATATATTTTAAGATATTGTTGTATAGAATAGTGTGTCCAAAGGTTTAGGGTTATGAGATGAATACCATATACACAATAGTATTTTTCCTAGGGGATAATATCTACTAAAGGATTTGGGATTTCCAATAGGATTATCTAAACTCATGGAATTGGGACTTCTAGTAGGAGAATCTTGAATCAAGGAATATAGGATTCTAAGTAGAGTATCTCGACTCGTTGAATTTTTTTATCATCGAAAATAAAAACCCAAATATCAAATTGTTACAAGAGTACAACATTGTAATATTACATTTATAATGGGTACAATGAATCAATGTGTAACAAAGATTGTTTTTAAACCCACTTGAAGAATTAAAATAGTTAATATATTAATCATAACATGATAATATTTAAGTCGATGGGAAATGATGATGTGTGGGAATTAGTTAACCATTGTTAATGTAAAGACTCCCACTGAATTTCCATGAAATAGTGTATGTGATTATAGGATTTTTCTCCTTTGGATAAAAATACTTATCTAGTTGGTATGCTAAATATGCATCAGATATTTCATAACCAAGAAGAGGATTCCTTCTTAGAATTTGACACACTTGTTACCAATTCCAAAGAAAGGGGGAACCAAGAGGATATGATCAATGTTTGGGTTGTAATGAGGATAATCATCGATAAAGAAATTTGGGTAATGATGACTTATACATCAAATTCATTATGTGTATTTAGGGAGAAACTGATTTCCAATAAGAGTTTTAGTACCCTAAAGGCTATGACTTAATGTATTAAATACATTCTTAGGGAGAAGAGATATAACATATAATTGTGGTTACCTAATCACTTGAAGGGATGGTCTATTCAATTTGAATAATTGGCCTCATCTTGAATGACAAAATATCCATGAAACAGTTTGATCTCACCTTCTTATAGTGAGGAAGGTATGCTATAAATGTTTCCAAAAATAGTGACTCTAGGGAGAAAAGATTGACTTTAACTTTTTACAAGTGTTGTTCCCTAAAATATTTTTTTTATTTTACATTTTAACTCAAAAATTTTTCTAATCCTTAAAAGAGGGAGAATCAATGAGAAAATACATTAATTTTGTTCAGACATCCCTTTATAGGTTTTCAAACTAAATATCTTTCATATTACACTCCACAATTTTTTCAATACATGAAAGAAGAAGGATAATGATCTGATAATTGACTATTTCTTAGGTCTCTATTTAAAAGTTTTCAACTTTTCAATATATTTTCACTAGTTTTATCTTTCTTATAATCTAACTTTTCTTTGATCCATGAAACATGAAGGATTATTTATGGGAGACTTGAAATTTTTTAAATTAACATTTTATAGGTTTTGAACCTGATAATACTTCATGTATCTTTCTTTAACAATTTATTTTCTTACAGTTGGGACTGAAATTACGTTACTAAATTTTATAGCCATATAGATTAGACTATATATGGATAAAGTTTGAGGCCATATAGATTTGACCACAATGTGTATGATGTTTAAGGCCGTATATCATTGACCAAATGAGAGGAAACATGACAGTGTTAAGGGAAATCAACATGGTGTTTAGGATATGATAATAAACTCTAAATGGGTTTAAAGGTGGTGAAATTTATAGTTGGTCCTATAAAAGAAAATATGAGAATCATTGTATCCCCTTTTAGAACATTAATAAATCTTTACATTGTTATTTAAAGGAGGAATCTATGTTGATTTAGCTCATGTATAGGAGAGAGGGGGATAAATGTATGGGTTTTCTTCAGAGAGAATAAAGTAAGAGATCAAAGATTAATTGGTAAAGGTTTCATCATTTGGGTAAAACCGATCATGGAAAAGGAAATTGATATCAGACTTAGGATGATATATTCCCACATCATTGGGTATACAATGGTAATAGGAATCAATCCACATTTAGTTCTTCTGAAGGGGAATTTTTCATATGTTAGGTGGAAATTGATATTTTGGAAGGTATATATATCTATAGACCTCTGGTATTATAAGAAATAGAACACTCAGGTAGAATCATCTTCTATATAGGGGGCCTAATTTGAGTTCCCATGGAATAAACCACTCCAAGAAGTTTAATTTGATGTGTAATGGACTACACTGAAAATTTTAATGCGTAATGGGATAAGCTATGTATCATATTGTTTATTTTAATTTGGTAATGGCCTCATGTCATGTATTTTAATGAATTGTGATAAGACATGTTATTCTTTTAGTATAATTCTATAAATATTTGACCAAAAATTTCATGTAGTTTGTGTTCATGTGACTTTGAGCCTCCTCAATAATGTATGTAATGCATGATAGTATGAAAAACATAGGGTTTTATGATCTTTTTTAAGATGGTTCACAAAGATGAAATAAATCATGTATTCAAATGTCTAAATTAGAGATAATAAAATATTGATTGGTTAGAATGGGTTTAACATTAGTAATAGAGAAATCACCCCAACATCATCATAAATTAAAGGATATATTTTTGGGAGACTCTATTTTTGGGACTAAAGTGTACCTTATCGGTTACTTAGAGACTCAATGGAAACTATATTATTCTGTATTTATTAATAGTGTATCATCTTGAGATATAGTATATAAATTCTTCTTCTAAATAAGTTTTTTTAATAGCTTCTTTCATAGCTAAAAAAGTTATGATATGTTTATCTTGAAGTATTGCTCATAAGAATAAATGATTTTTTTCAATAAACAATATATAAATGAAATAAATTAATTTAAAATATTCATGGTTTAAAGTACATATTTAACAATAGTTATATTTATATTATCCAAAAATTGCATGAATAAATGATTATTAAACATGAAGTTGTTCTTCATATCACATTTAAAAAGTTATATTTAATTTGTAATAAAAAATAATATATGTTTACAAATTATTTTATGATTAATGATTGTAGATGAAAAATAAATATTCTAATAGTAATATAAAAATTATTGAGAAATATAAAATATAAATTTCACATGATTATATATAATATAATGATAATTATTTTTTCAAAATATTAATTTTGAATAAATATATTTAATGGTAATTTAATAATTTAAATAGAAAAATAATGTTTATTTTGGAATATAAAATATTAATTTGAAGTAAATGTATAATTATTTTAATATAATTTTTGAAATATAAATATCATGAAATATAAAGTATTAGATAGTTAATAGATAATTATATTAACTATAATTTATGATAATTAATTATAATTATAAATTCTAATTGTAATATAATATTGAGAAGAATAAATATCATGGTAAATAAAATTTAAATTAAAAAAAAAATTAATTTTATTATATTAATTTCAAAATATATATATTTAATTATGAAATTTAATGGTAATATATTGGATACATTAATTTTAAATGTAATGTATGTGATACTTATAAGAATATTAAGTTAATTTGAAAAGAATATTTATGATGATATTTTTTAATTTTAAATATTAATACAATATTTATTATGGTATTTACATTGGATATAATAATAATTAAAAATTATAATTAATATGTATTAGAAATGGAATATAGTTAATATTTAAAATATAAAAAATATATAGTAAATAATAAATTAAATAAAGGTAATAAATAAATTATAAGAATTATAATGAATAAGAAATGAAACTTTTTAAATGATTGATTATATAAAATCAGATTGAATTGATAAAATTGTAATTAGATAAAATATTTTCATATTTTATTTCTAATAAAGTAATTTATTTATAATTAGGGGAAAATGGAGCCACCCGCCTTAACACTGTGTGAGATAGGGACAGCCAGCTAGGTGGCAGGCCAATCTTCAACCTAGCGTAGGGTAGTGATAAGGGTCAAATCGAGTGAGGGTCTAGTGGGTAGGTTCTAGGTGAGTAGAAGATAGAGGATAGATATTTTCCATTATACAGATAGGTAGGGTGGACTGTGGGTGAGCACTAACACCAAATAAACTTCATCGGCGGGGTATACCTAATTCCATTATATAATTTTGGTTTTGACTAAAACATAAATATGGGATCATGTTATATAATTATTTTTCATGAATTAAATAACATGTGTATTTAGATAATTCCATTTCATAGTAATCATATTTAACCTTGTCTATATGATTTTTAGGGCATTGTTCACATTGTCTATTCTGAGTGAAAATTTCAACCTTGTTTACATTTAATATAAGAAATATTGCAAATTGATGGACCAACATAGGAATCATATGAAATTCATATATTAGAATTAAACATGTTACATTAATCATTTTATTCCCTATGTGTGTGATAGATGTGGGTTTATCAAGAGCTTATATATATACACACATATATTTTTCATGTCAAGTTAGTGGTATCTACATGAACATTTATTGACACATGTTGGGAAAAGAATAAGGTAAAATGATAAAATAGAGGAATTTTGATACGGTAAGATTTTATCATCATCCTCCTGGGATACAACTATTTTGTAGTCATTGGTAGGATAACTATATCTATTTTTTGTTGTTTTATCGTCACACTATGAAATTGAATTATTAGATGATTTTAATATAATTAGGGGTAAATAATTTATAATTTATTTTGAACATACTATATGATCAGCAAGTTTTGTCGAACCTCTAAGGATAAATGAAAAAAATCATTCCTATATAAGAGTCATTGTATGCCTATTTATCAATCTCTATATAGTTGGTTAAATAATTATTCAGTAATAAAACATAATTAGATTCATAATGAAGGTACCTTATAAAAGGAGATCTTTCACCATGGGTGTGAATCCAATGATGCTCTTTTAAACATCCTTCACCAAAAAATATGTTTTTTTCCCTGTTATGTAGTTTCTAGAAAAATATTGAGGGGAGAAGAGTGGGTTTCAGTAGTTACCTTTGGTATGGATTTTTGTAATAAAAGTATCCCTAGGGTTTATTTAGTAGTATCTTATGAGTGAGTGGTTTGACATAACTCTTTTCAAAATTATTATATAAAGAGAGGTTTTTCATGTCTAAAGCTATTACTCTTTTTTCAAAAGCATGTGTTAACTTTCAAAACAATTATTTCATACACATCATATGAAACCAATCACTTTTAGGGGTTGATTTTTTATTTTTAAATTAAAATTTCACACTCTCTTTTTCTATAAAAATTAATCAAACAACCATGATTGATCATTTTAAAAATAATTATCTTAATGAATTAATTTAAATAATTATTTAAAATATTTTTAATGAATTTTATGTTTTATCTGATCCATACCTTTATTTTATGATTTAAAGTGTTTATTTATCATAAAAAATTTTCTTTTAATTTCACACTAACTATCCATGTGATTATTTTCTATACATTTCATTTTTACTAATTAATTTTTAATAATAATGATTTGAAAATAATATTTTAAAAAAAAATAAATTTTTGATAGAGAAAGAGAGTTGTAAAATGTATTGTTAAAATTTCAAACATGGATTTTAGAAATGATGGAAATGGATGCGTAATTAACCTAATACCTCAATGGAATTTTCCACTAAATTAACAAGTGGGACCTATATAGCCTCTAAATGTTTTTGGTTACATTAGGGATTGTTCTAAGCCTGAAAGGAGCCTTACTAAAAATCATTGGATTTTATTTAAATAAATATTATGATATTTTTCACCTATAAGATTTTAATTTTAAAAGATGGAATTATTGATTTTAAAATGATTTAAAGATTTTTTTTTAAATAAAGTGTACTTTGGTCTTTTATGTTTTCTCAAATAAATATCTTGAAAGGACCCTTTATATTTTTGATTTTTTAAATGCCCTTTTTTATTTTTTAAAGAGTAATTTTTAACAAATGTTTTATTATAATCAAGGAATTTCATTTTAAATAAAACAATTTAAGTGAGTTTTAAATAATTTTAAAAAACAAATAGGTTTTATTATTCTTTAAAACCACCTTATAGAAATTTTTTTCACACCCCAGGTTTCCATTTTTTTCATAGGGATTATTAATGAGTAAGATCAATTATGAAGATAGGTTATGATTATGACTTTTTGCCTAAGTAAAGTTGGGGTAGTATTCATATAGGTTTTTTTAAAAATAGTTAAATGGAAATAGTATGAGTATTTATATTTGACAAAACAATAATTTTCATGTTTATTTTAATATAAAACACATTGTTTATGTAATTTAATTGATTAATTATTAGAAAATTTAATCATTTTGTAATTTGTGTTAGGGTATATTATTTTACATAAAAATATCATAAAATTAATGATTTTGAGATGGAGGAGATATCTTGAAATATGCGTTAGGTCAACAACCAAGTCCAAGGCTTCAAACAAAATAAACAACCCGAAATAGAGTGAAACCTTATGAAAACACCAATTTACATAATAAATAGTCAATTTAAAATGTAAATATAGGACTATAAATTATAGAAAAAAATTCATCAGGTGGTTCCTCAAACATTTTATAGAAGGATACCTCTTTTTACGTTGAAAAACAGTCAAACGATGTAATGCCCTGACCCCAGTTACCCAGAGTCGATGCATTATTTTAATACATTGGCATGATTACAAGGAATCAAGTCCTGAAGGACCGATCAGTTTAGCAGTCTTGGAAAAATAGATCACATACATGAATGCTACATTTGCACTTTAAGATGTACAAAACAACATAAATAATCTTTATGAACGCCATTATTCCCTTGGCTTAACCCTGCATATCAATCACATTACACTTCTTGGAATCCTGGAAAAAATAAAACATAGAAAGGGGTGAGCTCAAATGCTCAGTAAGGGTAAGCAATATAGCAGAAACTTTCATAAATAAGCATAAACATTTAAGGCAATGTATAAAACTAAAAAAAAAGCCTTTTAAACTTTAAATTCAGCATAATATGGCAGAAATAAAATGAAATAATTCTATTTAGTTATTCACATGGATATTCTACTAATCGAATAATCACATGCAATATCACTAACCACTTTCATAATGATGGAATGCATGATGTCGAACTTTAATTTCTGTGTCGAGGCCTCATGCCAAGACCTAAGGGATAACTGTAACTAGAACCCAACCCGAAGAGCCTCTGTAACCGGACTCCATCCCGGAGTGCCTCTAATAACCGGAAACCAACCCGGAGTGCCTCTAATAACCGGAAACCAAACCGGAGTGCCTCTAATAACCGGACACCAACCCGGAGTGCCTCTAATAACCGGACACCAACCTGGAGGGCTTACTTTTACCGGTACCCAACCCGGAACATACTAGTCCAACACATTCATCTTAAGAAGAGGATGAAATATAACGTAAATATTCATATTAAAACTAACATAAAAAATGTCAAAACTTTAATCATAAACCATTAATGGCATTAAAATAACTCATCCATAGTAAAAAATATCAAAAAACCTTAAATACAATATGGATTATTTGTATCATAGTAAATCAACTTGAAACAAGTTTAAAATCTATCAAAGGATGTTGACATAGATGAAATCAATACTATTTGAGAGAAATATCTCTTTTTTATAAATCATTTAAAAGTCACATAATTATAGAGAAAACCTTTATTTTGAAAATATATTTATAAGATTGTGAAGGAATATTCAAAGGTGTAATAACGGAGGAGAATAACCGCACCTTCCGTATAAGTTAAAAAAAGACATTCTTACCTTAATTTTGTCAAAAGGTTAAAAATGACCTTGTTTGAAAAACGACGAAAATATTCCTTTATAAACCTCTTATAAAAAGTCAAACAAGGGTATAAATGTATTTAACCCATATTCTTGTAAATAGTAAAAATGTTTTGAAATACATTTTTAAGAAACATGGATGTGGATGATAAATAGATCCTAGTAGATTATTACGTATATACAACATCGTATAATGAAGAGATTGCGAAATAAACCCTTACCAATTAGGTAACTTACGAAACATACAACCCATAAAAGAGGTATCATAAAATGAATATGTAAATACACATAAATTAAAGTTTATTACACAAATAATATAATTATGGGCAGTACATACACCACACAAAAGTTAATGGTGGCAATATGGCATAAATCTCACGGGAATAAGGAGTGAGATGAAAACCCCTTACCTTGCACTTTCCTTTAGTCGAGGGTACGTTTAACCTTCTGTACAAAGATCGTAGTATGTTATTAAATTATAAAAGAACCATATTAATATTTATGATATCATACATTATTAATTTATGACTTTATATTACCCATTTAATAATAATTTCCATTTTAAGTTAACATTTCGTGTAATAATCACTTTCTTTATCGTACGTGTTTTAACTTGTCACTCTTGGTCTTATCACTTAGATCATGATTTAAATAATTCCAGAATATAAAACATGATAAATATATCATATATTTTTAGAATATAAATCTGTATAATAGATATATATATATGAAATGGAAAACACCGTTTATGGAGATGGTAGTCCGTACGTACGCATAAACATTGTTTCTGTTTTCATATAGTATTGAACAGAAGTAAGTGAATAAGATATATGTAAGTACATAAATACTTATATATATATATATATATATCTCTAGTAGCATTATTATGTCATATATTACATACTTATTAGTAATATATATTTTTATAATCATTGATGAATGGTGAACTTGGAAATGAATCTCATCGCGTCATGGAGACGGTAATCCGTACGTATGCACGAGCGAAAACATCATTCTTTTGATATTATAATAATATATAATTGGATGGTATATCATATATACAGAATCATTATCATGTTATATTTATTATTTAAATTAATTACAAATAATTATTATACCCATCCAAATAACAATATATTGAATAACAATTAAACCACGACGTGGAGACAGTAAGCCGTACGTACGCACGCATGGTGACATGTCATTCAAAGGATGGATAGAATAATGAATATGGTTGTAACATATTTATAATAATATTATAGTATATATAAGATACTGGATTAATTATTTTAGAATGGTAAAAACAAAGAAAGAAGAAGTGGAAGAAGAAAGGAACTTGAAAAAGGGTGGTGAAATCATTATCTCTTCTTCGGGCTCTTTCTTTTGATTTGATCAAAAGGGATCCTTGGGATGGCTTTCTGACTAAATGAAGGCCTCTAGGATGAAGTGAGGAAAGTTGAGATAGTATTTGGGCAGAGTTTGGCCGAACAAAAAGGCTTTTAAGGTGTGAAGTAATGAGAAGGAGGAGTGCCCTTTTATAAGAGTGGTGAGGGGCACCTTTGGAAAAGCTAGAAATGTTAATTTATAATAAATTCATATTCGGTTTCAAATGGCTCAAAAGTGGATTATTTAAATTTTAAGGTGTTTATGGGTCACAAACCACTAAACAAATAGAATTTATACAGGTTTGGGTACTTATATTAACCTTATCTTTAAGTATAAACTCTAAGTTAATTAGTTTCACTTTTACAATGTATCTTTGTATTTTTAGATTATATGGTTAATAAACTTACTATATACATCCAAGAGACCCCCAAGTGGTCCATTAATGATACAACTATCATGATATAAGTCTTTTGTAAGAACCTTAGATTTTTATAAATTTAATATCAATTACTAATATAATATTTGTTTTAAAAACTCTTTTATGTCAATTTTGACACTATTCAATAATTGATTTTTGTAAAACTCATAACAGAATTATTACTTCTAAGAAAGTTAATTAAATCATTCCTAACATGTCCTATTAACTTATAAAATTATTTTAATTCAGAAAAAGTCTCAAATTATATTTATTTGGGTATCTACAATATCAATAATTTTAATTTTTCACTATTATGGTAATTACTGCATCATTATTGTGTCATATATATATATTAAATTATTTAATGTCTAAAAATTATATATAAAATACCATTATGTATTAAATCTTTTTATATTTCTAATGAATATTTATAGTCGAAAATCCAACATATATAACCCTATTTAAAAATTGTTTTTCTAAAAGATATATGCTTATGTCATTTTTGTACTTATTTTAACTTAATTAAAATAATGTGTCCCTATCACCTACAAGTGGCTCCATGGGGTCCCAAAATCGACCCAAAGATTTACATGGTCGAACATGTATCAAACAAGAAGGTTAGGACACGTTTAAGGGTAATTTTTTATTATTATAATATTATTTTTTAACCCTTATTTACCGGATTTATCCTTAACCATGGTAAATAAAATATTTACCGCAGTAATTATTCAAAATGTCTAAAAATAAAAGTTACCTATTTACACAATATTAAAATCCTGATTCCAAATATGAAATCAATTTTTCCTAATTCAAAACACAGTAGTGGCAGAAATTAGTTTAAAATTAATTCCCGCTGTAAAAAAAAAGCGTGTTTTTAAGATATAATAACTATCAAAAGATTGATACTTGTTTATGTCTAGTTTAATTGTAAAATTATCTCCAATGACCAAAATTGTATTAAATGGTAAAAATATATTCTAAATATACTTTAAAACCACTCAAATTCATTATTTATCACTTTTAATTATTTTGATTAAAAAAGTTGTTTTTAATTAAAATTTAGTAATTTTCACTATTCATCAAAATATTAAAGTTATCCGAAAAGTACCAAAATTTCATCTTAGGCGAAATTAGATATTAAAAATCCAAAAATGAAGTCCATTTTGAGAGATAAAATTTCAAAAAGTTGGTATTACTTTCATAATGGCTAGTTTGATCGGTTGTGGTGTGTGTTAAAACTCGAAGTTGCGTACAACACACGCTACTGTATTATTCAAAGGAAAGAGTACCGTGGAAGCTTGGGATGTTTCATTTTAAATTTTTGATGTCCCCATTTTGTCAAAAAGTTTAAAATATTATATTTAAAAAGGGTTCACTATTAAAAGTTGATAAAAGTGCAATACTGAAAATGAATTTGTTCTTGCATTATGTCTAAGAAACTCATAATATGGATTCTAAAATTATAAGGATATATTAGTTTAAAATTTAGTTAATACTATTCATAAACTCTTTTGAATGGCTTGTTTGGTAATTCATGGTGTGATTGAACTCGGTGTTGCATGTAGTGCAAGTTATTGAATTATTTTTAAGAAATAACACACTATGAAATCTTGGGGTGTTACATTCTCCCCTCCTTCAATAAATTGCGTCCTCGCAATTTGAAATTGTTCTTCGAAAATAAAAGGTTGAAAATAGAAAATATCTTTGTGGGAAAACCCACATCGAAAATTGGGTTACTAAAATTTAGTCTTAATATGAGGAAAAGAGAAATGAAAGGGTCACCACAAAATTATGATCTCGATTAGGAGGACATCGATGGAAATTATAGTCCTATAATTGGAGGAAAGACGTAAATATTTATAGGTAGTGATTGAGGACATCAATCACAAACAAGTTTAAAATTGAGTTCCTTAAATTCATCAATCTATGATGATTTAAAATACCATCGGTTCAACAAAACATAAGGTATTAGGATAACACATTTTTGACGTTTCAAAATATCTTAGTTGAAATCCCACATCGAAAAATGAATTAATGAGGCCTCTATTTAAAATAAAGAGTGGAAATTATGAAGATTACCTAAAATAACACATACTAGGGTTCCATGTAGGAAAATATGGATATGGAAGAGAAATCTAGCCATCAATTATCTGATGGAGAGTGGTAGAGAACATGGCTATGAAAATACCAACAATCCCAAATCCATAAATTAGTGATGATCTAAGGTACCATCTAGGACAAAATTTTTGTTCTAAGTTCCTTTTCTTAATATTGAGGAATTTATTTATGTGATTGTCTAAGATCATAAGGAGACATACTTACTTTATAATTAGAGTTTTATCTATTAATAAATTTCTACCACAAACTCATCTTTCACCCCAAAACATAATACAAATAAAAAATACTCTATTTATCCTAATCGTATAGGTTTATAAATATAATGAATTTATAATTCACATATCAGACCCTTTATGTAAAGAAACTACATTATACCGTCCAAGAACTTCATGTATCATAATGGTAGGCAATAAATCCCAATTGCACTATGGTTGTGGGTTCGATTCCCACAGCTTTGTCCGACACGACGGGTCGTCACACGGTCTGCGTGTTGTCATTTTATAAAAATAAAAAAAATAACCTTTCAAACTTAATCCATTCCAACCATTAGAATTATCCAAAATACTATTATCCAAACTCACAGTCCAAAATTGACAAGGAAGTTAAAAATAATGAGGATCCTTTTTGCCAGGTAATAACATGTGAACACCTTCCTCATATATTCTTTTACAACACTGCAACATCCGGAATTACAAAAATCAACTATCTCTAATTCCAAAATCACTACCTCAATATTAGGACCATATTAAGGTTTATATTTCCTTCAACCATGTAATTTCCACAAAAAAAATTAACTCATTTTAGAGTCACTTTTCTTAGTACCATAAAATCTCAAATCCTTAATTAAATAGTACTGCAGTACAATCCTTATTTATATCCAGAACATCATTGATACAACACTTAAATGAAATAATTCTAAAATAACAACATAAGAACACTAGTCATTCCTCTTCATATGTGATAGTATCATAACTTGATTACTATCCAATAGCATCATTTGTAGTATAGTCTGATGACTGGTACATTGGTTCGCGTATTGTCCAAAATCCTTGCAAATGAAGCATTGTATATTTGAAACCATTTTCTTACCCTTGCAGTCACGTACTTTGTGCCATTTTCCTCCACACTTATAACAAACTCCCATTCCATTCAGGAAAGTTCCAGGGTGTTTCTTCCCACAATTATCACATATGGGAAAATTCTTCCTTTCCCTCCTCCCTTTATCCATCTTTCCCTCTTCCATCCTTTTCTTCTCTTGCTTCCCTTCAAAGCCATAGGACTCAGTAAACTCTTTACTTATCTTATCAACACATGATATTATTTCTTCATATGATGATAATACATGGGAGACTATTTCTCTTATAAATTCTAGCTTAGGACCATGAAAGATATGATCCTTCTTTCTCTTTGGATCATGTGCATTGTTGGAGTTCTCATTCCTTCTACTGGGCGCCATTTCTAAACAATGGCATACACAAGATTAGTTTATGAATAACAATACCTAATCCCAAACTTGTAAAACACATAACATAAATTAAATAGTTTATGGATATAATCCATAATCATAAAAATGTCTCCTTTTAGGAAGTATATACTCATAAACCCTTCATAATGGTCTTTAAATAAAATGAGAATTATCCTAAGTATATCCCATGGGAGTGTCGTAACCAAGAGTTCAGCAAGGCCCGTTGTCGTGCACCAATTCCCGTTCGAGTCTAGCTCAAAGCGGTGTTTTCGGGTTTTACCCCTATGAACATCTGTGCCAGAGCCACCTCTACCTGCTCGTATCCAGACAGGGATGTATTTCTCAGAAAACTCACAAAATCTCTACAATACCAAAATTCTAGGAAGTTATTCTATACTAATCCTCAAAGTCCATCTTAGGCTTATGTGCTCTAATCAGAGTTTATCTAAATCTAGTTTCCAAGGTTATTGTTAAACTTCCTCTGATACCAACTGTAATGCCCCGACCCCAGTTACCCATAGTCGGTGCATTATTTTAATACATTAGCATGATTACAAGGAATCAAGTCCCGAAGGACCGATCAGTTTAGCAGTCTTGGAAAAATAGATCACATACATGAATGTTACATTTGCACTTTAAGGCTTACAAAACAACATAAATAATCTTTATAAATGCCATTATTCCCTTGGCTTAACCCTGCATATCAATCACATTACAATTCTTGGAATCCTGGGAAAAATAAAACATAGAAAGGGGTGAGCTCAAATGCTCAGTAAGGGTAAGCAATATAGCGAAAACTTTCATAAAAAAGCATAAACATTTAAGGCAATGAATAAAACTAAAACAAAAGCCTTTTAAACATTAAATTCAGCATAATATGGCAGAAATAAAATGAAATAATTCCATTTAGTTATTCACATGGATATTATACTAATCAAATAATCACATGAAATATCACTAACCACTTTCATAATGATGGAATGCATGATGCCAAACTTTAATTTCTGTGTCGAGGCCTCGTGCTAAGACCTAAGGTATAACTGTAACCAGAACCCAACCCGGAGAGCCTCTGTAACCGGACTCCATCCCGGAGTGCCTCTAATAACCGGACACCAACCCGGAGTGCCTCTAATAACCGGACACCAACCCGGAGTGCCTCTAATAACCGGACACCAACCCGGAGGGCTTACTTTTACCAGTCCCCAACCCGGAACATACTAGTCCAACACATTCATCTTAAGAAGAGGATGAAATATAATGTAAACATTCGTATTAAAACTAATATAAAAAATGTCAAAACATTAATCATAAACCATTAATGGCATAAAAATAACTCATACATAGTCAAAAATATCACAAAACCTTAAATACAATATGGATGATTTGTATCATAATAAATCAACTTGAAACAAGTCTAAAATCTATCAAAGGATGTTGACATAGATGAAATCAGTACTATTTGAGAGAAATATCTCTTTTTTTTAAATCATTTAAAAGTCACATAATTATAGAGAAAAACATTATTTTGAAAATATATTTATAAGCGTGTGAAGGAAGATTAAAAGGTGTAATAACGACGGAGAATAACCGCACCTTCCATATACGTTAAAAAAAGACATTCTTACCTTAATTTTGTCAAAAGGTTAAAAATGACCTTGTTTGGAAAACAACGGAAATATTCCTTTATAAACCTTTTATAAAAAGTCAAACAAGGGTATAAATGTCTTTAACCCATATTCTTGTAAATAGTAAAAATGTTTTGAAATACATTTTTAAGAAACATGGATGTGGATGTTAAAGAGATCCTAGTAGATTATTACGTATATACAACCTCGTATAATGAAGAGATTGCGAAATAAACCTTTACCAATTTGGTAACTTACGAAACATACAACCCATGAAAGAGGTATCATACAATGAATATGTAAATACACATAAATTAAATTTTATTACAAAAAGAATATAATTATGGGCAGTACATACACCACACAAAAGTTAATGGTGGCAATATGGCATAAATCTCATGTAAAGAAGGAGTGAGATGTAAACCCTTACCTTGCACTTTCCTTTAGTCGAGGGTACGTTTAACCTCCTGTAAGAAGATCGTAGTATGTTATTAAATTATAACAGAACCATATTAATATTTATGATATCATAAATGATTCATTTATGACTTTATATTACCCATTTAATAATAATTTCCATGTTAAGTTAACATTTCGGGTAATAATCACTTTCTTTATCGTACGTATTTTAACTTGTCACTCTTGGTTGTATCACTTAGATCATGATTTAAATACATCCAGAATATAAAATATGATAAATATATCATATATATTGAGAATATAAATGTGTATAATAGACATATATATATGAAATGGAAAACACTGTTTATGGAGACGGTAGTCTGTACGTACACATAAACATTGTTTCTGTTTTCATATAGTATTGAACAGAATTAAGTGAATAAGATATATGTAAGTACATAAATACTTATATATATATATATATCTCCAGTATAATTATTATGTCATATATTACATACTTATTAGTAATATATATTTTTATAATCATCGATGAATGGTGAACTTGGAAATGAATCTCATCACGTCGTGGAGACGGTAATCTGTACGTACGCACGAGTGAAAATATCATTCTTTTGATATTAAAATAATATATAATTGGATGGTATATCATATATATAGAATCATTATCATGTTATATTTATTATTTAAAATAATTATAAATCATTATTATACCCATCCAAATAACAATATATTGAATAACAATTACACCACGATGTGGAGACGGTAAGTCGTACGTACACACGTATGGTGACATGTCATTCAAAGGATGGATATAATACTGAATATGGTTGTACCATATTTATAATAATATTAAAGTATATAGGAGATACTGGATTAATTATTTTAGAATGGGAAAAACAAAGAAAGAAGAAGTGGAAGAAGAAAGGAACTTGAAAAAGGGTGGTCAAATCATTACCTCTTTTTCGGGTTCTTTCTTTTGATTTGATCAAAAGGGATCTCTAGAATGGCTTTATGACTAAAGGAAGGCCTCTAAGATGAAGTGAGGGAAGTTGATATAGTATTTGGGCAGAGTTTAGCCGAACCAAAAGGCTTTTAAGGTGTGAAGTAATGAGAAGGAGGAGTGCCCTTTTATAAGAGGGGTGAAGGGCACCTTTGGAAAAGCTAGAAATGTTAATTTATAATAAATTAATATTCGGTTTCTAATGGATCCAAATTCTATTATTTAAATGTTAAGGTGGGGATGGGTTGAAAACCACTCAACCAATAGGATTTAGACAGATTTGGGTACTTATATTAACCTTATCTTTAAGTATTAACTCTAAGTTAATTAGTTTCGCTTTTACAATGTATCTTTGTATTTTTATATTATATGGTTAATAAACTTACTATATACATCCAAGAGACCCCCAAGTGGTCCATTAATGATACAAATATCATGATATAAGTCTTTTTTCCGAACCTTAGATTTTTAGGAATTTAATATCAATTAATAATATACTATTTGTTTTAAAAACTCTTTTATGTCAATTTTGACACTATTCAATAATTGATTTTTTTAAAACTCATAACAGAATTATTACTTCTAAAAAATTTAATTAAATCATTCCTAACATGTCATTTTAACTTATAAAATTAGTTTAATTCAGAAAAAGTCTCAAATTATATTTATTTCGGTATCTACAATATCAATAATTTTAATTTTTCACTATTATGGTAATTACTGCATCACTATCGTGTCATATATAAATTAAATTATTTAATGTCTAAAAATTATATATAAAATACCATTATGTATGAAATAGTTTTAGATTTATAATTAGTATTTATAGTCGAAAATCCAACGTATATAACCCTATGTAAAAATTGTTTTTCTAAAAGATATATGCTTATGTCATTCTTGTACTTATTTTAACTTAATTAAAATAAAGTGTCCCTATCACCTACAAGTGTCTCCATGGGGTCCCACAATCGACCCAAGGATTCCCATGGTCGAACATGTATCAAACAAGAAGGTTAGGACACGTTTTAGTTTAAGTTTTTATTATTATAATATTATTTTTAACCCTTATTTACCGGATTTACCCTTAACAATGGTAAATAAAATATTTACCGCGGTAATTATTCAAAATGTCTAAAAATAAAAGTTACTTATTTACACAATATGAACATCCTGATTCCAAATATTGAATCCATTTTTCCAAATTCAATACACAGTAGTGGCAGAAATTAATTTATAATTAATTCCCGCTGTAAAAAAAAGCGTGTTTTTAAGATATAATAACTATCAAAAGATTGATACTTGTTTATGTCCGGTTTAATTTTAAAATTATCTCCAATGACCAACATTGTATTAAATGGTAAAAATATATTCTAAATATACTTTAAAACCACTAAAATTAATTATTTATCACTTTTAATTATTTTGATTAAAAAATTTGTTTTTAATTAAAATTTAGTAATTTTCACTATTCATCAAAATATTAAAGTTATCCGAAAAGTACCAAAATTTCATCTTAGGATAAATTCGATATTCCGAATCCAAAAAAAAAGTCCATTTTGAGAGTTAAAATTTAAAAAAGTTGGTATTACTATTCATAACGGCTAGTTTGATCGGTTGTGGTGTGTTTTAAAACTCGATGTTGCGTACAACACATGCTACTGTATTATTCAAAAGTGTATCATAGAAGCTTGGGATGTTTCATTTTAAATTTTTTATGTCCCCATTTAGTCAAAAAGTTTAAAATATTTTATTTAAAATGGTTTCACTATTAAAAGTTGATAAAAGTGCAATACTGAAAATGAATTTGTTCTTGCATTATGTCTAAGAAACTCATAATATGGATTCTAAAATTATAAGGATATATTAGTTTAAAATTTAGTTAATACTATTAATAACCTCTTTTTAATGTCTTGTTTGGTAAGTCATTGTGAGATTGAACTCGGTGTTGCATGTAGTGCAAGTTATTGAATTATTTTGAAGAAATAACACACTATGAAATCTTGGGGAGTTACAAACGAGACCCAAAAACATCTATTTTTTTGAATTTATTGTCAACTACCCCCCCCCTCTTAAGACCCCCATTATGACCCAAGATCATTTTGAATAATTTATTGGTCCATTTATGATGTCTGTGTTCACATTAAATTAAATTAAATATATGGTTATGGGATTGAAAAAATAATCAACCATTCTGGATTTTTTCATTTTGTTGGGATTATGTTACTGTTCGGTTTTTAGTTTCTTTTTTTAAGATCATTTTCCTTATTGTACTACATATTAAATTTTTACTCCAGAATTATTTATTATTACAATATTTTTTATTAATTATCTATCTTTTCCATTCATCCAAGATCTCTTATACTTTGTGATGGAAACTAAGTGACCCGAGACTTAGCCTGGGGGGAGATTTCTTAGCATTCTAAAATTGTTGAAATTTAATTTCTTAAATGTATTTATAATATTTTTAGTGAACAAGAGATAATTGAATGGGTGCAAAGGTTTTCCACCATATAATAGATCTCAAATTTATCCATATTTTTTAGAAAACCTGTATTCCCTCCCTTTCATTGGTCAAACTATTCATATGATGGGGTTGGGGTTTCCCAAATGGAAGAAATTCCATATGATAGAGCTATGTTGTTTTGGGAATTACACTCTTGGTTATGGTGTTTATCCTACCTGACAATTAGATGAGGTGAGATTTGATGTTTCAATGACATGATAAATTCCACACTCAATAAACTAAAGAATATCAATTCATTAACGAGGATTTATAAACTAAGTGTCAAATGGAATTTAAACAACAATAAATAAGAAAATAACCCATGTAACCAAACCCTAGTACCAATACCAGTATTCTTTTACATCAATATGTTACAAGTTCATGTTAGGATTTATTTTAACTTGAATTTAAAATTACAATTTCCAAACAAAACCCAAAATTTAATTATTTTAACAAAATAAATAAATATTTTTTTTTGTTTAAGTGAAATAGAATTAGTAATTGATAATCTACATATCACCTCTTGTGAGATGACCCTGGTTATCCACTATTCTATACAAGTAATAAAAATTTTCTTTTACACCACCCTATGATAGTCACATCAAAAATGGAACTGTTCCTTGAGATTTTAGTAGTCATTATTTTATATATTTATATTTTCACATTTTTGTATACAATTGTATTTATTTTATAGAAAAGTCTAAAAAAATTATTTTCCATGATGTGTGTGAGGTGTCATTATTCTCCATGGGAAGAAAACTCATAGGAGAAAAATAAATAATAAAAATATGTTAATAATTATATGAATGATCATTTGAATGGGTTGAATAATATATATATTTTAATAGAAGACAAATGAATTAAATAGACTATGAGTTTCTAGAGAAATACAAACTTGAACCAAAGGAAAAGAAAAAAGTTTCATTGTATATGCCCAATTCTTCTATAGATATTAAAGAGGTTGAGGCAACCCTTTAATAATTAAATATCTAAACCATCTGATGAACCACATACAAAACTACCATGAATATATAGAAATGGAAGATGAATATTCATGTGTTAATTTTCATATGGGAAAACATTCTGAAAATATTTGGAGTGAATAGGAAGATGATGAAATAAAACATCATACCCATGCCAACAATGTAGAGGAATCAACACCTATGTATCTGAGTGTGTTAATGGAATAAAAATAAGCAACCCAAGTGGTGGAATTTGAAAAAATGTTATAGGAGCCTCACTACCTACCTCCATCAAAAAACATTCAACCCTAAGAGTCACATTTCACTGAATAAAAAATTTAATTCAAACAAAATCATGGAGATGATACTTACTTAAAATTAATTTAATTTAATTTTAAAGAATCCTAATTGAGTATTACCTACCCTTTTTAAAATTTTATAGATTTTGTTGAATCAAATTTTTCCTTAGAGGAAGATTAAAAAAATATGAACCAATTATTTAGGAACACATAGAGCTTGATGAATATATTGAAATTTTATTAGAGAAATACCATGAAGAGATCCAATTGTCACTACTTGAAGAAATATAAAAACATGAAACTTACATTAAAATGTAAGATTTAAAAATTAAATCTTTAAGTTTAAAATTTTTTCATATAAATTTAAATTATAACTCCCCCTTTGATAATTTTTTGGAATAAAAACTTGAGCATAAACTTTAGAATGGGTAATAAGTTTCACACATAACAAATGAAAAATGGGAGGATGCATAATTCATCATAACCCCACAATGAAAGTTGTACTTAATTGATAAGTGGGAAGATATAGTGTAATCCTTCCACATAATCCTCTATAAAAAATTAGAAGAAGTGAAAGCTACTAAGAATAGGATGTGTTTGTTCAAATCCAATAAACTATACCACCCTATAAATTTCAGATAACAAATGGTACTTCACATCTAGAGGTAGTGAAAAACTAGGGCCCAATTTGGGGATCAAACCAATATTTATATTTCTTTTCATTTTTATTCTCATTATAGAAATTTATATTCTAATTCATATATTTATAATAAATTATAAATAATATTTTTCCTTTATTATTTTTTAGTATACTTTAACATGGTCCTTAAACTTTAATATGTGATTTCATTATAGATGTCAATGATGTTGATGAAAAAAATAGGTAGACCCCAAACAAAGAAAAAGATGAGGGATATATAATCATTTAAAGGGGTGTATAGGTTTAAAATCATTATTTTATTTTTTCTCCCCATATTTTAAAATATGTTTTTGATGTTTAAAAGAAACTACATTCCCCACTTTAGACACTTTAATTATATCAGTGATCTATGAGAGATAAGTAAATTAGGATAATCAGTATTCTATGTTTTAATTTGTATTTTTGACATGATTATATTATTGAAATGATAAAATAGATTAGCATGGTTATTCATGAGGGAATGAATTTTTCTAATCATGATTTTTGGGAAGAATTTTATTTTCATAATTGAAATTCTTCTTTGATGTGGCATGATTCAAATTTTAAAATTGATATGGATTAGTTTATTGATATTTTTATTACCATGATTAATTATTCTAATCCATATGTTCTCATCATTGAGAAAATTATAAACTTATATTTCACATTAATTAAATAGTATATTTCTTGAGATGCTTAAGAAGATTTCTTTAGAATAGTTAGAAAATATTATTGAAGCTATGAAAGAAAAAACTGTTTTTAATGTGATTTTGTTATCCTATTATTTAGACCATTATTTTTTGGTACACTTTGACATAAATCCTTATTTTCCCATAGAATCAGTGAATGACCTTGGAAGTAAATGATCCATGTTACAAGACCATTATATCGATTTTTACCCTACTCATGGTGAATTACATGATATTTTAAAGACAAATTGTGAGGGAAGGGTTGTTTATAGTTGATTGGGATATACAATATTGAGGATATTGTATTTGGGTTTTCACATGATTCTGGGGAGGTCATGTGATCATTATTTATAATTTATTATTCACCTCTCTTGGTAAAAATTAAACAAATAATTGGAAAAAAATTGGTTCTGTCTTTGGAAGATCAAAAATTACCATTTCTAGATCGAAGATATTTTGATCTTTTATAGTTAGGTGGTGGATGTGAGATTTTTATTTAAAAAATTGTTTATACAATAAAAAAAGAAGAAATAGGTAAGAGAGTCAAATTTATTAATCATGCTTATTTTTATCATGTGATTACTTTGATCTTCAGGGAGTGGGGAGATGACATAATTACTAGAGTATTTTAAAAGTTATTATCCATTGATATCATGCATAATGATAAAGAGTCAAACCTTATTTTTTATATTTATTTTCAATCCTCACCTACCTAAAATAAGCCTTATATACATTTTAAATTTAATGAAAAATGCATCATGATTAAACTTGATTTTTTTAGTTAGTCATTGCATATGTTAGATTCCTATAAGCCTATAGTATTTATTGTGTTCTTAAGGTAGGAGAAAATTACAATAACATTTATTACCTAGATATATCAATGAAAATAATTTAAATTTGTGTTCAATTTCAAAGTGGAATTCACATTAATAATGAATTAAGGAATATAAATTGAAATAGGGGAAGTAAAATACATGAATATATTTTTTACTTTTAATAATTCTAATTCAGATGAATTATTTTGTGGGAAATTTGAATGTTTATTTTCCATTGAAAAAAATTGATAATTTTTTTTTGAAATTAGAATTTTGGTAAAATGAAATTCCTTAACAATATTTTTGAGACTACATCCCTAAGGATAATAAAGTTCTAAGTGTAGGGGAGGATAAAAAATAACCATTGTGAAATCGATGATATTTTGATAATATGTGGTTATGTAGTGTATGAGATATTTTTTTATGAATAATTTTAGAAGAATAAAAAAATAGAAAATAAATTATTTAAGAGAGGTTGATTCATTCATTTTACTAATTTCTATCATGTTCCTACTTTGAGATTTGTGGAATGAGGGGATAGAAGCATTGCAGGAGTATTTTCATTGAGATTATGTATTTAAATCATGTAGTAGGTTAAATATATTAAACTCCATTTTGATATTTATTTTTATTCATAACCCAACTACCTTAATCCTTATATACATTTTACCCTTTATGAAAAATTCCTCATGATTAAATAGTCTTCGTGTAATTATTTGGTGTAGATGTTAGATGCATTTCAATCCTATCGTATGTACCATGTTCTAGAGGTATGAGAACAATTCTAGATATATTTATTACCTATATATATTAGTAAAAATAATCAAAATGTGAGGTAAATTTCAAAGTGGAATTCACATTAATAAAAAAAAAATTAATGAAGGAGGAGCACTATTATTTGAAAGTAGTGAATGTAAAATAAATGACTCGCTTGTTTCTTTGAAAAGTGAACAGTCAGATGAATTCTTTTTTCTGAAATTTGAAATTTTATTTTCCATTGAAAATAAATTGATTTTATTTCTTTTAAAATTTAAATATTGGTAAAATGAAGTTAATTTGTATATTGTTGAGATTACATAATTGAGGAAAAGAAATTTCTAAGTGTGGGGAAATTTATTGACCAATATTTTCATGTTTATTTTAATATAAAACACATTTTTTATGTAATTTTATTAATTAATTAGACCTATATATAATCATTTTTTAATTTTTAGAAGGAAACAATGTTTTAATAAAACCATAATAGAGTTGAAGTTATGATTTATGAGATATTATGTGATATACAACAAGTTAAAGACTATTTTTAATGCTTAAAATTTAATAAACATGCCAAAATAGAATGAAATGTATACAGTAACACCAGTTTACATTGTAAATAGTGAGTTTACATTAAAAATAGTTAATTTAAAACATAAATATTGAAATATTTAATCTATAAATTATAGATTAAAACATTATTTGGGTGATTACTCCAATATTTTATAGTGTAAGAACTATTTTTATGACATAAAAGATTCTGAAAGGACCCAAAATGACATGTTTTTTATCAATTTAATGCCAGGACCCCCTCTGAAGACCCCATTACTACCTTGGATCATTTTGAACCGTTTATCAGTACATTTATAATGTCAGGGTCTGAATTGAATCCATATAAATAGATGGATTAGTGGATTGGAAAAAAGGAATCAACCATTTCGGGTTCTGCCTATGTACTAGGATTGGGCTATTATTAATTGTTTTTCTTTCTTTTTGTTCTCTATTTATTTATTTTCAATGTAATTTATATCAACATTTAATTAAAGCACCTTTTCTTCTTATAATATATTTCTTTCATTATATATCACTTTTATTTTATAGATATCTCTTATACATTGCGATGGGAAGTGGATTACCTGAAGCTTGGCCTTTGGGGAGGTTTTTATATGTTTTAAAGTTTTTGAACTTTAATTTCTTAAATGTTTATATTCTATTTGTGTTGAATGTAAGAGAAGTGAATGGGTGGGGTGGTCATCAGCCATATAATGGATCTAAAATTCATCCTTATTATTTAGTTTGATTTTTTCCTTTCCTATTCAACAGGAAAATGATTCATACAATAGATTTGGGGTTTCCCAAAGGGATGAAATTGTAACGACCCAATGTTTTTCAATGGAAATTCCCTTCTTATAAATATATCATAAAATAACATGAAAACACAACATAATAAACTAATAAGTTTTATGTGACCTTTAAACATAAGTTTTCAACTTTTGTGTTTGTAATTTCATAAATCTGACATACACAGTCACAATTAGTAAGTTATTTAGAGTCCGATAAGAAATAATTAATTTTTTGGTGAATAGTAACCTACCCTTATGAATAGTAACAAAACCTTAGGATTAGTGATATACCCCAATGAATAGTAACCTTACCTATGATAATATATAAATAATATTCAAGTTAAAAGTATGATATACCTATATTCTAGAATAAGTAAATAAATTTTTTAAAACTAGTTTTTAATAATAATTTTTTATTTTAACTAAATATTAAATTAAAAATATTTAGAAAATTATTTTTGAAAAATGAAATTAATTTTTGGATTATAAATTTTGAAAAATGGTTAGGGTGAATTTTTTATATTTTTCTAAAATACTTAAATTTTTGTTGAATAGTAAAATCAGATAATTCACAATAAATGATAAAACCTTAATTTCTGCATCATGATTGAGTCATGGATGATGTAAATGGCCTTTGGTTTGAAGTCACATGAATTAACTATTATTCTTGGTCATGTAATAATTAACTTTCCTTGTCTTGTGAAGAAATAATAAACTAATGATTATAATATTATGAAATCCCTCCTCTCCCCCACTATAAAAAACCACCCTCACTCCCTCTTCTATTCACTCCTCTAAAGCCTTGTGCCTTGCAAATATTATACCCAAATATCTCCCCAAGATCCTCCCTCAATTCCAAAATTTCCTAGACTCTTCAAAATACCAAAACCTCTCCTCTTAAGAGGCTCTCAAAGGAGGAAGTCTCAAGTGGTAAATTCTTCTTTCCAATTCCTTCGTTTCTTTTAAACTCTTTTCTTTTTGTTTCTTTCCTCACCTCCCTTAAATTAAATAGTTTGATAACACCATTAAAATAAATGTAATGGAATTTTTTTATGCTAATGGTATATTTCAGTATCTTATCTCATTTTCCTACCTTTTTATTTGAAATAAATTAAAGTACCGTTTGAGATGCGCTAATTTAGCACATTCAAGGACAACAGTTTATCAATTTCTTTTATTATATTTAATTTTGGTCAAGAAACCATTTGTGTTATGGTTGAAACAGAATATTATATAGGTAATATATCCTTGTTTTAGTTCTGTAATCCATTTTTACTAATGGTATTATGTTATAAAGAAAAACATGTTCATTATAATCAAACCCGCCGATTAACCAAAATGGTTGAAACTAAGGTTATATATATAATAATTCGTCTTCACTCTAGGTAACCAAATTAGATTTAAAACCATTTAATATCTTTTATTTTCACGAATATCATATAAATTCAATTCTTGATAACTACTTTCATCTTACATGTCTATCCAAAAATGAATATAAGTGAACCGGTCATCAAAACCAAGTAAATAAACGAGCCCAAACAATGAAATTGAACCTCATGACCTATCAAAATGATAATAAATGATCTTAAAATTATTATACTAAACCAATTAAATATAAAATTGGTTTTTTAATTATTAATTAATAAACCTAATTTTTTTATTCCCGTCTTTAATAACAATTGGAGAACACCAACATAATTAAGGTAAGGGATCCTCTCCATTTTGCTCTTAAATAAAGATTGCCCTCTATGCTATGCCATTTTACTTTGAATACCTAATGATATGGTATGTTTTTTCACCTCCCCTATACTTCCCTCATGTTTTATAATTTATGAGAAACCCCCCCTCTCTCTCTCATCAATCCCACTTACGTTCACCTGACACCATGCCGATAATCTGTAACAAAATCGACCCCAAACTTCATTGTTCTTTCAAGTCGCCTTATATTTATTTATAGAAAAATGGAGTTATCTTACCAATTTTTTTGAATCTTATAAATTCTATTTATTTGTGCAAAATTAATTTATTAGGACCCTTTAATCACCCTCTTTCTAGGATATACATGTTTTTAAAAGATTCCCTCCTTTGAAATTTCCGATAAGAAAACCATTTTTTAAGGGAACTTCTTGAATTATAACACAAATTTAAATGGAAATATATCCTCTGTTTTAAGCCACCATTGCCTTTATAAAATCAGTATTTTTATTAAGAAAACCTTATTTGTTCAACTCAGGTTTTATATAAGATATTTTCCTCTTTTATATTTTAAAAGCTCTATAGTATTTTCCTTAAAACCGCACAAAAATGTTTTAATGCTAATGTTTCTCAAATACATTTTTTATTTGTTTTCACTTTTTTTTGACATATCTTACAAATTTATATGCCTATTGTACCTTATTAACATACATGTATGTTCTAAATCCTTTATTTCATGGACACTTTCATGATATTCCCATTGTTTATTCTGTATGTCATGATTGTGGTACCCCATTCATTCCTTGGGTACCCTTATGTTTATGTATGGTTGATTATGTATGATTATTTATGTGGCAATAATATTAATGAAAATTTTGTAGATGGTTGTTCCCAGATTGTGCTCAAATGCATTGGGTAATGTTAATTCTCATGAGATGCGATGTGAAACCGGATTAGCGGTTAGCCTTGACCTGTACTAAAATTGGAAATGAGATTAGTGGTTAGCCTTAACCCGTACTAAAGAAATGTTTAATGATTCAGCCACATTTATATGATTCCATGTTTATATGATCACAAGCTTATATGATACAGTTTTATATGTTCCATGCTTTGGGTATCATTATGTCATTCCTTCTAGATCATGTGCTTAAGACGTACCCTTATGTTCTTTCCCTTACTGGGATTTTCAGCTCATCCCTTTGTTCATGTGCTCCCTAGGGTACCCTAGGTAGATGTAAGGGCTCAAAGGAAGTTAAGATATCTTTTTTGAGATGAAATGAAGAAGTGTTTTTTATCCCCATGTTTTTTTGTTTTATATACCTAGTCTTCCAAGACACTACACTTAATGATCTTTGGCCTATACTCTAATGCATAATTATGCTTAAAATCATGTAATGTTATATGTAAAATGCTTGGGTCTCTATAGTTGGTATCAGAGGATGGTCTTATTATTTTTGGAGATTAGGAATAGATCACCTTGGTGAGAACCATAAGAACGAGGCTAAGTATAAGAAAACATTCATAAATTTTGGTTACTATTGAGTAAGTGATTTATCAAGAAAATTCATCCCTGTCTAGATACAAGAAGGTATAGGCAACTTTGGCACAGATGTACCTAGGAGTGAAAACTCTGACAAGGATCTTTGGGCTTAACCCAAGGTATCCTGGTGCATGGAAATGGGCCTTGTTGCATTCTTGGTTATGATACTCCTTTGGGATATGCTTTGGTAGATTCACGAGCTTAGAAAAAACCATAGTTAAAGGAAAAAAGCCCATAAGAATTTAAGTTAAGTTATTGATCAAGCATAACCTAGATATAAAGCTAAGGAATCAAAATTTAGGATATAATTATTCATTATAAGTTTATCCTTTTATGTTCAAAGTTTCATTATTATGCTTAATAACTAATTATTCAAGAACTCTAATTATATGTTCTTTTTCTTAGTTTATGGTGGGAAATAGAAGAACATGTTCCAAAAACCTATGTGATAATCAATTTAAAAATTTACCTAATGATATGCCTCATATGATGGGAGTGGGTGCTCAAAAAATCATGATAGTACTTGTTCAGCTAGCTCGGGTTATGAATAATAAATTGAATCATGTGGAATGCCCTCCTCCTCTAAGGAAAGAGAAAGTTGTCATAGAATGCTTCATGCGACAAATGCCTCCCATGTTTAGTGGATCTTCTGATCCCCTCCTCGCAGAACAGTGGATTAACTCCATTGAAAAGATATTATCCATCCTCTAGTGCTCGGAAGAAGAGAAGGTTGTAATGGTGGTCCATCGTTTTGTTTGGGAATATTATCAGTGGTGGAAACTGATCAAGAATAGAAAGTCCCAAGAAGAAATTGATTCCATGGATTGGGAAGAATTCCAGAGGATTCTTTTCAAACAATATTTTCCTCGAACCCTCCATCTCAAGATGAAAAGAGAGTTCCTTGAACTCAAGAAGAAGGAAGAAGATTCCATCAGGGCATATGAAGAAAATTTTACAAGGCTTTCAAGGTCCGCATATGGCTTTGTCATGAATATTGAAAGCAAGGTGGATCGCTTCTTTAGCAGACTAAAGCTGAGTATACAAAACAATTGGAAATATAATACTTTGAAAGTTAGGAGGATATTGTTAATTGAGCCCTCAAGGTTGAAATGGAGATTGGAGACTCTCAGTGGTCTCATGGGCCCAGTGACAGAAAGAGAAAAATATAGAACAACATGGGTGGTTCATCAAACAAACCCCATGATGGAAAAAATTCTGACTTTTCCCCTTGTAAAAATTGTGGGAAGAAGCATCCTTGTAACTATCTAAATGGAACGTATAATTGCTTCAAATTTGGAAAGTTTATTCATCTAGCCAAGAACTATCAAAGAGATATGAAAAATCCCACTAATGTGGAAGAATAAAGGAAGGTTCATATCAACTCTCAGCCTATAGTGTAGTGTTACAACCTCAAGGAGTATGGACATTATGCGAACAATTTTCCTAAGTCAAGGGTTGTCGGAGGTAATCAGCAACAACCTCCAATGAAACAAGGAAGGGCTTATGCTATCATTACTTATGAGGTGGATCTAGACAACGATGTAGTTACAGGAACGTTAGTTATTCTATTAATAATAGTGAACTTACTATTTGATTCTGGTTCTATGCATTGTTTCATATATTTCAAGTTTAGTAAACCTCTTCAAACACCACCTCAAAATTTGGAGGAAAAGTAATCTGTGAGAACAACGAATGGGGAAATCATTGTGTCTATTGTTTTATAACTTCTCCCCGATTAACATTTGTGGACTCAACCTCCCATAAAATCTCATTATACTTCCTTTAGTGGATTTTGACACTATATTCATCCTGGATTGGACATCTTTATAAAAATCCAACATCAATTGTCGGGAAAGGGAGATAACTATTCACATCCCGAAGCATCCTCCATTTCTTTATAAGTATAAGGAGGAAGGTGAGTCTCTTTTATAATATTCATCCCAACTTTGGATATTGATTCCTTGTGAGAAATCATATCTAGCTCAAATGATTAAGACAATGGAGAGAATCATGCTTGAAGACATGCCCATTGTGAAGGATTACACTGATGTATTCCCTAAAGAGTTGTATGGTCTTCCTCCTAACCGAGAGGTTGAGATCTCAATTGAACTTATCACTAGATCTCTATATATCTCAAAGAAACCTTACAGAATGTCCACCATTGAGCTGGAAGAACTAAAAAATCAGTTACCGGAGAATATGGAGAAGGGTTTCATACGCCCGAGTGCTTCATCGTGGGGTGCGCTAGTCCTTTTTGTCAAGAAGAAGGATGGATCAATGCACCTCTGCATTGATTATTGTGAGCATAATAAAATCTTGATAAAGGAAAAGTATCCCCTTCCACATATAGATGAATTGTTTGATTAGCTTCATGGGTCCAGTTATTTATCTAAGGTGGGCCTTCGATCGGGATATCACCAATTAAAGGTGAGGAAGGAAGATATTCCCTAAATTACCTTTCGAACTATGTATGAACACTATGAGTTCATAGCGATGCCCTTCAGACTCACAAATGCTCTAGAAATTTTCATGGATTTAATTAATAGAGTCTTTAGAGATTACATAGACAAATGTGTGGTAGTATTTATTGATGATATTCTGATATACTCTAAGAGAAAAGAGGAACACGAGGAGCATTTGAATACAGTGTTAAAGGATTTGTGAATGGAGAATTTGTATGAAAAGTACATTAAATGTGAGTTTTTGATGGAGGAAGTATAATTCTGGGGGCATGTTATCACTAGCAAAGTGATATCTATGGACCCTTCTAAGACGAAGGCAATTGAAGAGTGGCCCAGGCTGACTTCTATAACAGAGATCTGAAATATTTTAGGTGTAGCTAGGTATTATCGATGATTTGTGAAGAAATTTTCACGATTGTTAAACCCAATGAACAAGCTGACATGGAAAGGAGTAATGTTTGTCTGGACACAGGAATGTGAAGATCGTTTCAAAGAGTTGAAAAATAGGCTTATCACTGCCCCAGTACTCACACTCTATATAAGTGAGAAACTCTTTGTGGTGTATAGTGATTCTTCTAAGAAATTATTAGGTTGTGTGATAATGAAAAATGATAAACTGATAGCCTATAACTCAAGGAAGTTTAAAATACATGAGGAAAAATTTCCCAAGCATGATATGGAGTTGGCAATAGTGATATTTGCGTTGAAAATATAGCAGCATTATCTCTATGGGGAGAAATTTGAGATATATACTGACCACAAGAGTCCCAAATATATATTCACACAGAAAGAGCATAATATGTGCCTGTGAAGAAGGATATATTTCATCAAAGATTATGACTGCTCAATCCACTACCATCTTGGTAAGGAAAACAAGGTGGAAAATGATCTAAATAGAAAGGATCATGCATCTTTATCAATGATGAGAATTGAAAATGATCTGATCTTATTAGATTTGCATAGGATGGACATGGGAATAATAAAGGGAGGAACATCATCAATCCTTTCACAAATGATTTCTCAACTATCCCACTTGGAGAAAATAATGGATTCTCAAAGAAATGATGTGGAAATTCAGAAAAGGGTTGAAGCTATAAAAAATGGTAAATCCTCTGATTTCAAAATAGATGAGGAAGGTTCTCTAAGATTTGGGACAAAATTATTTGTACCAACTAATCCAAAGATAAATAAGGATCTATTTAATTATTCACATAGCTCGACCATCTCTATCCACCCAGGGAGCACACACATGTATCAAGATCTCCAGGAAAACTTTTTGTCGGACAATATGAAAATGGAGATTGCTTAATATACATCAAAGTGCCAAGTATATTATCAAGTGAAGTATCAGAGTCAAAAGTCTAAGGGGATGATGCAACCACTACCCATACCAGCATAGAAGTGGGAGAAAATTCCCATGGACTTTGTTACTGGACTTCCAAGGACATCCATAGGAAACAATGCTATATGTGTCATTGTGGATCGTCTTACTATGATAGCTCACTTTATAGTGATTCGAGAGGACTTCTCATTGGATCAACTTGCATGGATTTAAATCAAATAAGTGGTAATTCTACATAGAGTACCACTATATATTGTATCCGACCATGATCATAGATTCACCTTGAAGTTCTATAAAAGTCTCCAAAATTCTCTAAGAATTGAACTAAACTTTAGTATGGCCTATCATCCTCAAACTGATGGCCAATACGAGTGAACTATTCAGACACTAGAGGACATGTTGAGAGTGTGTTATATGGAATTCAAAGGAGGATGGGACCAATATCTTTCACTGTTTGAATTATCCTAAAACAATAGTTTCAAATCAAGCATCTAAATGGCACCATATGAATCCCTTTATGGGAAAAGGTACAGAACACCAGCATTTTGGGATGAAGTCGGTGAGCATAATCTGCTAGGACCTGAAATGGTTGAAGAAATGGTGGAGGGGGTGAAAACCATTCAGCACCTATCAAGGTATACCAAAGATGAAAAAAGACTTATGAAGATAACCGTCGATGAGAACTTGAGTTCAAAGTTAGACGAATCGTATTTCTATGCATATCTCCATGGAATAAGGTCATGAGGTTTGGGAAAAAAGGAATGTTAAGTCTCAGGCACATCGGTCCCTTCGAGATCCTTGATCGAGTCGGAGCTATGGCTTATCGACTATCACTTCCACCTACCATGCTGAAATTACATAATGTCTTTCATGTATCCCTCTTAAGAAGTACATACCAGACCCTTTACTTGTAATCTCTTTAGAGGTGGTATAGTTAAAGGATGATATTTCCTATAAGGAGAATCTAGTGAAGATCTTGGATCGTAGAGACAAAGTTCTACGCAACAAGACTACTCATCTGGTCAAGGTACTATGGTGATACCATAAGTATGAAGAGGCAACATGGAAACTGGATGAAGTAATTAAGTAAAAGTACCCACAATTGTTTTTTTCATAGAATGTAAAATGAAATTTGAGGGTGAAATTTCATAAGGGGGGAAGAATGTAATGACCCAATGTTTTTCAATGGAAATTCCCTTCTCATAAATATTTCATAAAATCAGATGAAAACACAACATAATGAACTAATAAGTGCTAAGTGACCTTCATACATAATTTTTTCACTTCTGCGTTTGGAATTTCAAAAATATGACATACACGGTTGCAATTAGTAAGTTATTTGTAGTCTGATAAAAAAACATATTTTTTGGTGAATAGTCACCTACCCTTATGACTAGTAACACACCCTTATAAATAGTAATATACCCTTTTGAATAGTAAATTTACCTATGATAATATATAAATAATATTCAAGTTGAAAGTATGATATACCTATATTCTAGAATAAGTAAATAAATGTTTTAAAAATAGTTTTTAATAATAAATTATACTTTAAATTAAATATTAAATTAATAATATTTAGAAAATTATTTTTGAAAAATGGACTTCATTTTTGGATTCTAAACATCAAAAAATGGATAGGGTAAAGTTGTGAGATTTTTCTAAAACACTTAAATTTTTTATGAATAGTAAAATATGATAATTCAGAATAAATGCTAAAACCTTAATTTCTGCATCATTCTTGATCATATATGATCTAAATGGCCTCTAGTTCTTAGTCACATGCATTTATTACTATTCTTGGTCATGGAATACTTATTATTCTTTGTCATGTCATGAAATAATAAACTAATTATTATAATATTATGTAATCCCTCCTCTCCTCCACTATAAAACCCCCCTCACTCCCTCTTCTGTTCACTCCTCTCAAGCCTTGTGGCTTGAAACTATTCTACCCAAATATCTCCCCAAGATCCTTCCCCATGTCCAAAATCTCCTAGTATCTTCCAAATAACAAAACCTCTCCCATTAAGAGGTTCTCAAAGGAGGAAGTCTCAAGAGATAAATTTCTCTTTCTAATTCCTTCATTTCTTTTAATTTCTTTTCTTTTTGTTTCTTTCCTCACCTCCCACCACCCAAATAGCATGATAACACAAATAACATACATGTACTAGAATGTTTTCATGATAATGGGATATTTCATTATCTTCTCTCTTTTCCCCATCTTTTTATTTGAATGAAATTAAAGCACCGTTTGAGATGCACTAATTTAGCACATTCAAAGACAACAGTTTATCAACTTATTTTATTATCATTAATTTTGGTGATGAAACCATTTGTGTAATGGTTGAACCATATTATTATATAGTTAATATATCCTTATTTTTTCGATAATCCATTTTTACTAATGGTATTAGGTTATACTAAAAAACCTGTTCTTTATAATCAATCCCACTGATTAACCAAAACGGTTATCACTAAGGTTAAATATGTAATAATTTGACATCACTATAGATAACCAAATTAAATTTAAAACCTTCTAATCTCATGGATGTTCACTAATATCATATAACTTCAATTCTAGACAACCAATTTCATCTTACATTTTTATCCAAACATGAATATAAACGAACCAGTCATTAAAACCAAGTAAACAAATGAGCCTGATAAAGAAATTAAACCTCATAACCAATCATAATGGTTATAAGTGAACATAAAATTATTATAATAAACCAATTAAATATATAATGGGTTCTATAATTATTAATTAATAAACCTATTTTTTTTATTCGGGTCTTTAATAACAAGTGGAGAACACCAACAAAATTAAGGTAAGGGATCCTCTCCATTTCACTCTTAAATCAAGATTGACCTCTATGCTATGCCATATTATGTTTAATCCTTAATGATGTGTTATATTTTCACACCTCACCATACTTCCTTAATGTTTTATAATTTATGAGAAACCATTTATTTCTCTCATCAAGCCTTCTTACGTGCACCTGACACCATGCCGATAATCTGTAACAAAATCTACCCAAACCTCCTTTCTTCTTTAGGGTTGCCTTATCTTTATTTATATCAAAATGGAGTTATCTTATATATTTTTTTGAATCTTATAAGTGTTGTTTATTTGTACAAAATTATTTTATGAGGACCCTTTCATCACTCTCTTTCGTAGACATACATGTTTTTAAAATATCCCCCCTTAGAACTTTACTATAAGAAAACCAGTTTTAAGGGAACTTCCCGAATTTTTACCCAAATTTCAAGTTCACATTATCTTATGTTTTAAGACACCATTGCCTTTATAAAAAGATTATTTTTGTTATTAAAACCTTTTGGGTTCAACTTGGGTTTTATATAAGATATTTTCCTCTTTTCTATTTTAAATTCTCTATAGTATTTTCCTTAAAACCACACAAGAATATTTTAATGCTAATGTTTCTAAAATAAATTTATTATATTTTTTCAATTTAGTTTGAAATATATTACCATGTTATATGCCTATTTTACCTAATTAACATCCATTTATGATCTAAAACCTTTCTTTCAGGGATACTTTCATGATACACCCATTGGTTATGCTTTATGTCATGATTATGTAACCAAATTATTTCCTTGGGTACCTTTATGTTTATATATGGTTGATTAGGTATGATTATTTATGTGTCAAGAATATTCATGAAAATGTTGAGATGGGTGTGCCAATTTAGCACTTCATTGCATTGGTTAATGTTAAGTCTCATGAGATTTAATATGAAACAGGATAGTTGGTTAGCCGTGACCCGTACTAAAATTGGAAACGGGATTGGCGGTTAGCCTTGACCCGTAATAAATAAATGATTAATGATTTTTACACATTTATATGATTCCATGTTTATGTGATCACATGATTATATGATACGATATTATATTTTCTATGCTTTGGATATCATTATTTCATGCCTCCTAGCTCATGTTATTAAGATGTATCCTTATGTTCTTTCCCTTACTGGGCTTTTTAGCTAATATCTTATTTCATGTGTTCCCTTGGGTACCTTATAACGATGAAAGGTCTCAAAGGAAGTTAGGAGCTCTTTATGGAGATTAAATAAAGAAGTGTTTTGTTATCCCCATGTTTTATGTTTTATGTTCCTAGTCTTCCAAGATACTAGACTTAACGATCCTTAGCTTGTACTCTGATGTAGAATTATGCCTAAAATCATGTAATGTTATATGTAAGAGGCTTGGGTTTCTATAGAAATGTTATATGATGAGCAAAGATTTTGAGGAATTTCACTCTGAATTGAGGTGTTTATCCTGCTTGACTATTTTAGGAAGTGATATTCAGTGTGTTAATGGAATTCAAAATTCCAAACCCAACAAATTAAATAATAGTAATTCATTAATGATGGTTCATAAATGATTTATCAAAATGAATTTAAATAATAAAGAATAAAGAATAAACCCAGATAAAAAACCATATGACCGAAATCGTTATTCCATAACATCATTTTGACTCATCTATATGTTAGTAATAGATTTTAAATTTCATTTCAAATTCACTTTTCCAAAAAACCAAAAATTTCATTATTTTCATAAAATAAATAATAACAAAAAAGAAGTAGTTTAAGTGAAATATAATTGGTAATTAATCAACTGAAAATCTCCTCAAGTGAGATTACCTAGGTTAGCTACTGTGTTTCTCTAGGAAAATATATTTACTTTTTTATCTTCCTATGATAGTTATATCAATATGTAATAGATTTTATAATTCTCTAATGATATAGACCTAAAAAAGATATTCAGTGTGTAGTGAGTCAATATTAGTTTGTGTTGTTGTAATATTTAATGTTTAAATTGGATTACTTTATTTGGTATCATTAATAATTCTAAAAATATATATATGTTTTTAGCATAAAAATTGAGAGTTCATGTCTTGGGTTCCATATATAGGGTTATGTTTAGATGATTCAGTGAACTATGTTACCAATTTTTATGATAGGGGAAATTGAAAGGATATATTAAATATTTTTTGGGTTGCTAAGAGAAGAATATAAACTCAAGGATTTTGGGTTTCCAGGAGGTGTGTCTCATCTAAATGAATTTGGTTGGAGGTGATTCAAACATTAAAGTAATAAAACGGGATTGGTGTGATGAGATATTTTCAAAAGGTTTTTGAATTATTTGTAGTTATACCATCATGTTTTGGGAAATATATTTTGGGAAAAGGAGTAAAACCTAATGTAATAAGAGTTTAAATTAAGCCTAAAAAGAAATTAAGTGAGGAATCAAGACGTAATGGGGTGACTATTGGTTATTGGTTATATAATACCTATATATTTGAAGAGGGAAATATGATTTTAACATGGATTTTAACTCACTAAAAGAAAAAATAAGTGGACTATGAATAATGATCCCTTACCCAAATAATTGGGTGAATACTTTAAAGTCATTTGTTTTAATTAATATGAGTTGTTTAAGGTCATATGATATGGACCATTCACCACATATTTTTTTGGTCAGATGTTAAGGACATTTTTTTATGTTTTTTAGAATATTTTGAGTAAGATTTTACATCATAAAATTTATTATTGTATGATAATGTCCATGGGTTTTATTGACCTCACCTGTTTTGATAATCCCAATTATGCTTTCATATACTTTGATAATCTCAATCTACTGTTTTTCTATATATTAATTCATTAAATATGTAATTAAGATGATAATAATATTAAAACAATCCCTGAGATATGTTAATATTTATTTATACATGTTTATATGAGTTATGATGTTCTTTTAACCCATTCGGATAAGTTTTGTATACAACAGATAAGTATTAAGTCACTGGTCTCTGTTTAGCTAGAGCTACCGGTACTCAGTCTACTGATATACTTAGTCTACCGATAGACAGAGTCACCGATACACTACGAGCTACCGATACGAGCTACCGACCAGCCTAATGATACACAGATGCGACTGCTATGAACACAAACCAGAGTTACCGGTAACCAGACACAAAGTCTACCGACAGAACAGACGAGCTACCGATGTGCATGTCTACCAGTAGTTACTGATAGACTACTCATGCAAAGAGCTACCGATGGAGAAAAAACTACCGATGGATCAAAGAGATACTAATGGAGAGACAGCTACCGATGGATCAAAATCTACCAATAACAAGAGATACCGATGGAACTAAAGTCACCAGTATATGGGCTACTGATGCAAGTTCAAAAGAGCTATCGATGGAAGGTTCTGCGACACAAAGTCCACTGTGCACGTCTACCAATAAAGGCTACTAATTATTTACCAACCATTCAAACCCTATACTCTTCATACTATTTATTTATTTATCTAACAGTTACATTTGATGGTTTTAATGCAGTTAATGTTATTTAATTATTTTTGTTGCATGTTAGGGAACCGTACCTAGTACCCATGAAAAAGGCGATTATTCTACTCTGCCGATGCTAAAATTTATAAAGGGATGGAAAGAGAACATTGGAAAGGTAGATACATATATGTGACATGAAAGTCTCTAAGAAGACACTTGAAGGGTGAAAGAGACAAGAGCTGAACAAAATTCAAATGTGGATCATTTTTCACTAGTCTACATCCATACTCTAAGAATCCTAGAAATACATGAAGAAACTTATTCTAGAGGAGAACACAAGCTGTATCTTGAGTGAAGAACTACAACAAACACTTCATGCACTCAGGCTGCTAATCTGGATCAAGAACCAAGGAAGAAAACGACACTCTATTTTCTGAGAAAAATGAGAGGATGACTCAGAAGCTTTTATGATAAACCAAACGAGTCCAGAGCTGCACTGCTAATCACTAAAGCATTTCTAAACTCAATCATACTTCTCTTTTTGATTATATATTTACATTTTGAGCTGTGTGTGTACCCTGTTTATTTTACACACACACTGTATCCTATGCTAAACTGGAGGATTCTTAAATCCTCCCTCAAATTCCATAACTCTCTTGTTTCCCACTGTGGATAATGGTAGAGGTGGAGTAAGAATTGGACAGCTATGAGATATTTTTTTTCCCACGAAGAACTGTGGTAGAGGTCCTTATACCTGGACAGTGTGCTCACTGTTGTTAACCCCGATCTAGGGTGTGGATCAATTTATATAAATTGTTGAGAGGACTAAGTCTCAGCTTGATACTAAAACTCTTGGTTAACTTTTCTATGCTTTTATTTTATGTCTATAAGTATTACATATTTATTTTACATTCCGCTACTTACTACTTTGAAATACAAAAACTATTTTAAATCTATTTTGATAGTTAAATTAGAAAGTGTTTATACTTATTGTAAACCAGTAAGTTAGTTTCAAAAGTTAATTTAATCTTCAAATTAAGTTAACTGAGACCTAATAAATCTTTGAGAAACTAATTGAACCTTTACACTCTGTATATATTCACTACAGTTTAACATTGTTTTTAAATTGGGGGATTTTAAGAGAAGTATTGTTAACATAAATTTTAATTGGAACTCAATTCACCCCCATCTTGAGTTTCGACTCTGACCAACATTTGGTATTAGAGGATTTGTTTTTGCTTAAGGATTTTTGAAATACTCTATTTTTCAACTGTGATTTTAGTTGCATCTTTAAAGATCATAAATTTATGTTAGGTCTAAATTTTATCTCTTTAAAACTATTATCTAAAATCTAGTTATGGATAATAGACTAGAGGGTGATGCTACTAATCGGCCACCTTTCTTCAATGGTACAAACTATGCCCAGTGGAAATTTAAAATGAAAATTAATTTAGAAAGTATGAGTTTTGATATTTGGACTTCTATAGAATATCAATATAAAATTATATAAACTGAATGAACAACTTGGGATGAACCTACAAAGACTGCTTAAAATAATAACTGTAAAGCTATGAATTCCATGTACTGTGATTTAGGAGATGAGGAGTTTAATAGAATTTCTTCTTGTAAAACTGCTTTTGAAATATGGGATACTTTGGGTGTTCTCATGAAGGAACAAACAATGTTAAATAAATGATATTGAATACTTATACTATTAAATATGACAATTTTAAAATGAAAACTAATGAACCTATTTCTGATATATATCTCAGGTTCAATTAGATAGTCAATACAATGAGTTCACTTGGGAAAGTTGTTCCAGCTAAGGAACAAATTAAGAGGATACTGAGATGTCTTCCAGAATGATGGAGGGGCACTTCTGTTTCAATCCGAGAGTCATGTGACATTGAAGCACTTCCAGTAAAAGAGATTATTGGTAAATTAATGATGTATGAGGAAGAAATCAATGTGAATAAGGAGGAAGATGATGAACCTAAGAGAAAATCCGTAGCTTTCAAGTCTACTGCCTCTAAGAGTAAAGACAAGGAGATAATGCAAATACCTACTGAGAGTTCAACTAGTAAATATTCTGATTCAGACAATGATGCTGAAATGGCATAAATAGACAAGAGATTCAAGAAGTTTTATAGAAAGAAGAAATTCTTCTGGAAATCTAACTACAAAGGAAAGTATGACAACAGGGGACACTAGAAGAAGGATTGGAAGAAAGATGACAAGGATAATGAAATAGTCTGCTATGAGTGTAAAATGAAAGGACACATCAAGGATGAATGTCCAAAATTAAAGTCAAAAATAAATATGATTATAAGGATAAGAAGTATAAGAAAGCTATGAAGGCTACCTGGAGTGAATCTGATGAAAACACAAGTGAATCTAAAGTTTCTGATTCTGAGAAGAATCATACCAACATGTGCTTTATGACCAATACCTCTGAGGTACCTGTTTCCCCTGTACTAAATGATTATTATTCTGGAAATAATAGTGACTCAGAAAATGATGAAAATATGTCTAAATCTGACCTATTTGAATACTGCAATATGTTGTAGGAGACATGAAATGATCATAAGGATAAATACAAATCATTAAAGAAACAACATGCTCTCACTACTACTGTTAAAACCGAACTTACTATTGAAAAAGAGAAAAATGATCAACTGTTAAAGGAAAATACATAACTAAAAATGTAAAATGAGAAACTTAGAAAAGACTTAGAGAAGTTTACAAATGGAAAAGACACACTTACTAAAATTTTAGGTAAAAAGTTTCACCTAAATACACTACTGGTTTGGGATACCAACTTGGACAGAGACAGTTCACTAAAACTCGACTTATTCTTAAGTCTGGACAAAATTTTGCTTATTCTAGATCTGGAAATCCCTATGCTTCAACCAGTTATTCATATGGTTATAGGTCAAATAAAGTTTATCTGTCAAAATATCTTAATTATATAAATTATATGATACCCATAAGACAAATATGGGTACCTAAAGCTTTTATTTCTAACCTTTCTCGACCCAAGAAGATCTGGGTACCAAAATCAGTTCCTATCTAAATCTGTTGTAGGAAAATGTTTGAAGAGTTCTCACAAGAAGGTATGGTACTTGGACAGTGGATGCTCAAGACAAATGTCTGGAGATTATACATGTTTCAAAAGTTTAATAATGGTTTATGGAGACTATGTCACCTTTGGTGATAATTATAAAGGAAAGATCATCGGCCTAGGCCAGATTGGTAACTCTAATTCAGTTATAATTTATAATGTTTTATTTGTTGATAGACTTAAGTATAACCTATTAAGTATTTCTCAACTATGTGATGATAGATTTAATGTGAAATTTGAAAATTATTCTTGTAATGTTTTTAATTCTAAAAATGTTTGAGTATTTTCTGCTTTAAGAAATGAAAATTTTTATGCAGTTGATTTAAATTCTTTATATAAACAAAATGTTACTTTCCTAAATGCTTTTCATAAAGAGTCTTGGATTTGGCACAGAAGATTAGGACACTGCAACATCTATTAACTTAGAAAATTAACTAGGAAGAACTTACTTATAGACCTACCTAAACGTGAATTATTAAATGACAAAGTCTGTAATCTCTGCCAAAAGGGAAAACAACATAAAGATTATTTTAAATCAAAGAAAGAAGTTTCAACTTCTCAACCTCTCGAGTTGGTTTAAATGGATTTGTTTGGAACTTCAAGAGTTTCTAGTTTAAATGGGAAGCACTATGTCTATGTTTTAGTAGATGACTTTTCTAGATATACTTGGGTATACTTCTTAGCTCACAAAAGTGAATCTTGTTCTTACTTTGTTAAATACTCCAAATCTGTAGGAAATCTTATTGGACTTAAGATTAAAACTCTAACAAGTGATCATGGACAGGAGTTTGAAAATCAAGATTTTGAATCTTATTGCTCATACAATGGCTATAGTCACAACTTTTCTGCTCCTAGAACACCTCAGCAGAATGGTGTAGTAGAAAGAAGGAATAGAACCCTTCAAGAAATAGTTATAACCATGCTTAATGAATATGACCTACCTATTTACTTTTGGGATGAAGCTGTGAATACAACTTGTTATATCATTAATAGAGTCTTAATTAGACCAGTTCTTAATAATACCCCATATGAGTTGTGGAATAATATAAAACCTAAAGTTAGTTACTTTAGAGTCTTTGGCTTCAAAGTTTTTATTCTTAATACAAAGGATAATCTGGGAAAGTTTGCTTCTAAGAGTGATGAAGGAATTTTTATTGGTTATTAATTTACTACAAAATCATATGGAGTCTTTAATAAAAGAACCAAATTTGTGGAAGAATATATTCACATCATGTTTGATGAAACTGATCCACATGAGCCTAAAACCTCTCTTGAAAATCTTGAGGATGATTTAAGTGTTTTGAACCTTAATGATAAATCTAAAGAACCTGCTGTAAAAACATCCAGTTCTGGACATATTCCAGAATCTGCTGCTATGGAACCCGAACCAATAGATGAACCTGAAATTTCTAGTACTATCCTTACTAGATCAACAAGGATTCTAAAGAATCATCCTTTGGATGATGTTGTTGGTAATCTTGATAGAGGGACATAGACTAGAGCTTCTCTAAGAAATCAGGATGAACATCAAGCCATTATTTCAAAGCTAGAACCTAAAAATATCAATGATGCTATCAATGATGAATTTTGGGTAATGGCTATTCAAGAAGAGTTAATTAAATTTGAAAGAAACAATGTCTGGGAATTAGTTGACAGACCGGAGGACACTTATACAATAGGCACAAAATGGGTTTTTAGAAACAAAGTTGATGATTCTGGAAACATAGTTAGAAACAGAGCAAGACTAGTAGCACAAGGATATAGCCAAGAAGAAGGTATATACTATGAGGAAACCTTTTCACCTGTAGCCAGATTAGAATCCATTAGGATCTTACCTGCATATACTGCTCATCTGAATTTCACGTTATATCAAATGGATGTCAAAAGTGATTTTCTAAATGGTTTTATTGTTGAAGATGTTTTTGTTGAAAAACTACCTAGATTTACTAATCCTCATTTTCCAAATCAAGTTTTTAAACTTTCTAAAGATTTATATGGTTTAAAACAAGCTCCAAGAGCTTGGTATAATAGACTTAGTAATTTTCTTATTTCAAAGATTTTTACTAAAGGGATTGCTGATCCAACTCTTTTTATTAAAAGAATTTCTAAAGATGTTTTAATAGTTCAAATCTATGTTGATGATATTCTCTTTTGATCTTCTAAACATTATTTATGTACTGATTTTTCAAAGGGTATGGAAAATGAATTTGAAATGAGTTTAATGGGAGAACTTAAATATTTTCTTGGATTTAAAGTGTTTCAAAATGAAAATGGTATTGTTTTGAATCAAAGTAAATATACAAAGGATCTTTTAAAATGTTTTGGTTTGGATAGTATTAAGGAAAGTGAAACTCCAATGAGTACTGTTTGTAAATTGGATGCAGATAAAACTGGGAAACCAGTGGATCAAACCAATTACAGAGGTATGATTGGAATCTTACTTTACCTTACTGCTAGTCGACCAGATATTATGTTTAGTGTGTGTATGTGTGCAAGATTTCAAGCTAATCCAAAATAATCTCATTTAATTGTTGTTAAAAGAATTTTTAAGTATCTTAAACATATTGTAAACTTTGGTTTGTTTTACCCAAAAGGACTACCCTTTTAGTTAATGAGTTATTCAGATGCTGATTTTGTTGGTTGCAAGTTGTATAGAAAAAGCACTTCAGGAACATGTCATTTATTGGGAAAGTCCTTAGTATCTTGGTGTAGTAAGAAACAGAATTCTGTATCATTATAAACTGCTGAAGCAGAGTACGTTGCTGCTGGTAGTTACTGTGCACAAATTCTGTGGATGAAACACACTATTTTGGACTATGGATATGACTTTAGGAACGTGTAAATCAATTGTGACAATACTAGTGCAATAAATATCTCTAAGAACCCTGTGTCCCACTCTAGGACCAAACACATTGATGTAAGGAACCATTTCTTGAGAGATCATTACGAAGAGGGTGATATTACTCTTGATTTTATAGGCACTGAACATCAATTATCTGAAATTTTCACTAAACCTTTGATTTCAGATAGGTTAAGATACATTAGACACGAGTTAGGAATGTTTAACCCCAATCGGTAGATATTCTCACCGATGTAAAATTCTCACCAATGTGATAACCTAACCGATGTAATATTCTCACTGATGTGATAAACTCACCAATGTAAGATTCTCACTGATGTGATAACCTCACCGATGTAAGATTATCACCGATGTGCACTGTTTTAAAACTTCTGTCTGCCGCTAGAATCTGAATTGTTTTTAATTTATTTCATTTTTTTTATTTATTTTATGATTCCTAAATTATAAAACTAAAGTCTGAGCTACTTTTAAATCCATCGAGCCTCAAACCTCAACCCTCGAACCTTAGCTCCTAAATCCTTAGAGAACCCTAAATACTTCAAACCGGCGATGGAAAAAACCAAACATCCTACCTTCAGAGATGACTCTGTTGAGCCGAAAACAAAGAATCAGAGGACCGAGCAAGAAGAAAGTGGTAGTGGTAGTGTTGATAGAACTAGGTTGGGGAAACTACTAGTGAATCCTCATCTAAAAAATCGAGTTATTGTGATTGAAAAAGGAACTGTGTGTAGAATGGATTCTCCCTAGCATGTCCTTAGTAATCTAAGTTCTTGAAGATCAGAAATGGGTAGAGTGTTTTTCAAACAACAATGGTCCTTACTTTCCAAAATTAGTAAAACAGTTTTACGATTTTTTAACATTTTAAGAATCAGAGAATGAAAGTTGAATAACCTCTTTTGTGAATGGAAAAGAGATATCGTTTTCATCTATTGAATGGGATGAGTGCTTGAACGTTCCACATGAAGGAGTATCTAGATATGTTGTGAGATCCATGCCACCTACCAGTGACATTTTCTATTATGAGACTACTTTGGAAGAGCTTACTGGTGATGGAAGTCAAAGACAAGTAGTTGCTACAGAAATGGATGGAGAGAACAGATTGATGTTCAAATTTTTTCAACATGTCTTGATACCGAGGAGAGGAGACTTTTCCAATTTTAGATATCAGGATATCTATCTCCTGAACCTCTTAAGAAATTGTGTAAGGTTTAATTTGTACAGATTGCTGATGCTACAGATGGAATATATGATAAGAACGAAATCAAAGACAAATGCTGTATTCTTTGCTAAGTTGATCTCTGTGATGATCAAGGTAAAAGGGGTTGCTAAGTCTCAAGATGAGACAATGGTAATGAATAATAACTTCTGTATCACAACTACAGTTTGTAAGTACATGAAAATAAATTGGAACCCTTTGAGAGGAGAAAGGGTCAATGATGACCAGAGGGTGTATGACAAGTTTAATCCTATGGATCATCCTTCAAGACCAAAGGATGTTAGGGATCTAGGTTTGGGACCTGATGAAGAGGATCCAGAATACAGTGATGATTCATGAAAGGAAGAGTCCTCTAATGATAAAGGAGGAGACCCTGAATTGCCTCCTAGCCCAGCTCCTGAAAATCTAGATCAACATAAATCAAATAAGGAAGAAGCTGCTTTAGAGGCTGTTGAAGTGGCTGCTATAGAAAATGAAGAAATGTTCATGAGAGTAAAGCATCTATGTCAGCTGATTTAAGCCTGAGTCTAGTGATTGGACAATCTTTAGTACCTACTGAGGATGCAAATGAGATTGACATACCCTTTCCTAATCTAGAAGACCCTCCTATTGCTGCAGTGATGGAAATGATAGTGGAAGATTCTCCTCAGGATGAAAGACCTGTTGATAATTCTGTTGAGAATGTTGTTATCCTAATTGAGGATGAACCTATTAAGGGGGAGCATAAAACTAAGTTCGTAAGTGTTACAGTGGATGTTGGATTTAATGATTGGACAGAAGACCCTGGTTTTGTACTCCTTGGTTTAAAATATCCAGATTCAGATAATGAAGCAACTCTAAATAGAACAAAAATTGTTTATGATGTTGAATCTGAATTATTTCCTGAAGATGTGGTCAGAATTCATGACCTAGATAAGCTAAAGAAAAACCTTAAGGAAGTTTTTTTGGAAGAGGTAAATAAAATGGAAGTGTCTATGGTATCTTCAATTCAATCAGTTATGACTGACTTTGTGGTCAGTTTAGCCTCTGAAAGTGCATCTTTAGTAGTTTCACCTACTGATTTGGTTACCAAGGATGATATGGATATCTTAAGGGATGATCTGAAAGAATCTTTTAGTGCCTCAGTTGCTGAGATAAAGCAGAGTTTTGCTGATAAAATGATTATGTTGGAAAGATCTTTTGAACTATCTATTGCCTGTAATTTATCCACCTTTCTGGGAGAAATAGTTGAAGAAGTTAAAGAATTCTAGGCACAATTTTCTAGACTTGAAGCATATCTTGAAGCTCTAAATGAATCTTTTGTTTCTTTAGACTCTTACATGAGCTCAAAATACAATGAGATAAGGACTTAGCTTATGTGAAGAGTGTTTTAATCCAGATGGTGTCAGTATTTGAAGGTTTCAAAACCTCTATGAAAGATCATATTACAATCCAGGATTCCCAAGTTCAAAATCTCATCAGTGGATTGGCCAAAATCTTCAAAGAGACTATATCTTTATCTATTGGTTCTCTTTCATCTAAACCTTCGATGGATTTGAATCAGTTTCGAGCTATGATGAAAGAAGAGATTGGTTCTGCCTCAACCAGTGGCTCTGTAGACTCATCTGAACTGAGAAGATTTGTTCTCTATACTATAGATTCAGCCAGAGAAATTATGAAGATAGTCCAAGATTACATGAGAGAATCCTATGCCTCTCACAAAGAATTGAAAGAAAAGGTGGACTCCTATTTCTCCAAAATTTACACAAAGACCCAAATGACCAGTCATTTCAAGCTTCTAGTTGAGAATATGAAACTGCATCATGTCAATGAAGCCTTCTGAGAGAAAGTCAGCAAGCTAAGATAATTTACTCCAGCATTGGACAAGTTTATGGAGAACAAGGATGACTTCATATCCGTTATGGAGAGAGGAGGAAGAATCATTATGGATTTTAGAAATCTATTGTTTCCCTTTCTGCATGTTGATGCCAGTCCAGTAATTGTCCCTCCTGCTTTTCCTGCCTCTACCTCTACTGCTTCTCCCATACAGATGACTCCTACCCAATCCATTTGAAGCCTCACACCTATGATCACACAACGGACTACTCAATACAGGCCAGACACAGTGTCAGTTGCTCAGCCTCCTATAGTCATTTCAGAAATTCATAAGCATTCCCCAGAATCCTCACCACCTGAATCCTCTTCTGATCTCAAACACAAATCTCACATTGAGGATGTGGATTGATCAAGTGGTTGGACTATTTGATAGGAATCCTATGAATTTTGTTTTCTGTCTTTGTACCCTTTTATCACATTTAATACAAGTGATTTTATTCTATTTCTATTGTTCCAGTTCTCTTTGTTATTTCCCACTTTTTGATTATCACAAAGGGGGGAAATATTTTACAACGAGGGAGAAATACTCTCTAAGTATCAAAAGAGGAAGACATATTCACCTAGAGGGAGATATATTAATGAAAGGGGGAGAAATTTTATCTTAGAGCTATCATGATTTTCCCCTTTGATACCTCTCCATTTCATCTTCTAATACCAGTGCCTTTACTCTCATCCTCTGATATCTTTTCATTTAGTTCTCTGATACCACTAAATTTTACCTTTGATATCATGGATTTTTCTTTTATCTCTGATACATTTAATTCTATCTCTGCTAAATTATGTTTTATAACATACTGTTTTCTCTAAGAAAATTGAGTTCAATTATATATTCTCTGATACAATTTTTTTAAATGATAATATCATAAGTTGTGATAAAAAAGGGGGATATTTTTGACCTCACCTGTTTTGATAATCCAAATTATGCTTTCATATACTTTGATAATCTCAATCTACTATTTTTCTATATATTAATTCTTTCAATCTGTGATTAAGATGATAAGAATATTAAAATAATCCCTGAGATATGATAATATTTGTTTGTCCATGTTTATATGAGTTATGAAGTTCTTGTAACCCATTTGGATAAGTTTTGTATAAAACAGATAAGTATTAAGTCACTAGTATGCGTTTAGCTAGAGCTACCGCTACTCAGTCTACCGATAGACTTAGTCTACCGATAGACAGAGTCACTGATACACTAAGAGGTACCGATACGAGCTACTGACCGGCCTAATGATACACAGACGTGACTGATATGAACACACACCAGAGTTACTGGTAAGCACACACAAAGTCTACTGACAGAACATACGAGCTACCGATGTGTATGTCTACTAGTAGTTACCGATAGACTACTGATGCAAAGAGATACCGATGGAGAGACAGCTACCAATGGATGAAAGAGCTACCAATGGAGAGACAGCTACCAATGGATCAAAAGCTACCGATAATAAGAGCTACCGATGGAACTAAATTCATTGGTATAAGATCTACTGATGCAAGTTCAAAAGAGCTTCCGATGGAAGGTTCTGCGACACAAAGTCCACTGTGCACGTCTACCAATAGAAGGCTACTAATTATTGACCATCCGGTCAAACCCTATACTCTTCATACTATTTATTTATTTAGATAACGATTACATTTGATGGTTTTAATGTAGTTAATGTTATTTAATGATTTCTGTTGCATGTCAGGGAACCATACCTAGTACCCATTCAAAAGGCGATTATTCTTTTCTGCCGAAGCTGAAAGCTATAAATGGATGGAAAGAGAACACTAGAGAGGGAGATACATATATGCGAACCGAAAGGATCTAAGAAGACACACAAAGGGTGAAAGAGACAAGAGCTGAACAACATTCAAATGTGGATCATTTTTTACTAGTTTACATCCATACTCTAAGAATCCTGGACATACATGAAGAAACTTATTCTACAGGATAACACAAGCTGTATCTTGAGTGAAGAACTAGAATAAACAATTCATGCACTCAGGCTGCTAAGATGGATCAATAACCAAGGAAGACAACGACACTATGTTTTTTGGGAAAAATGAGAGGAGGAATCAGAAGATTTTCTGATAAACCAAACGAGTCTAGAGCTGCACTGCTAATCACTAAAACATTTCTAAACTCAATCATACTTCTATTAGTGATTCTATCTTTACATTTTGAGCAGTGTGTGTACCCTATTTAATTTACACACACACTGTCTCCTATTTTAAACTGGAGGATTCTTAAATCCTCACTCAAACTCCATAACTCTCTTATTTACCACTGTGGATAGTGGTAGAGGTCGAGTAAGACCTGGAGAGCTATGAGCTATTTGTTTTCCCATGAAGAACTGTGGTAGAGGTCCTTGTACCTGGACAATGTGCTCACTGTTTCTAACCCTGATCCAGGGTGTGGATCAATTTATATAAATTGTTGAGAGGACTAAGTCTCGGCATGAGACTGAACCTATTGATTAAATTTTCTGTGCTTTTATTTTAAGTCTATAATTATTACATATATATTTTACATTCCACTAATTATTACTTTGTAATACAAAAATATTTTAAAGCTAATTTGATAGTTAAATTAGCAAGTGTTTATACTTATTGTAAACCAGTAAGTTAGTTTCAAAAGTTAATTTAATCTTCAAATTAAGTTAACTAAGACCTAATCAATATTTGAGAAACTAATTGAACCTTTACACTCTGTATAGATTCAGTACAGTTTAACTTTTTTTTTAAATTGGAGGATTTTAAGAGAAATATTTTTAACAAAACTTTTAATTGGAACTTGATTCACCCCCCCTCTTGAGTTTCAACTCCGACCAACAGGTTTTATTGTTTAGAGTCATGTTATAAAGACTTAATTCATCTAACATGGTTCATAGGTAATGATACTTATTTATTATTGTGAATATGACTCCCAGTTATATTGAATGTGTCTTGAGATTATCTTACTCTATGAGGCCTTCTTCAATTTGTTTGTAGAGCTAATATTTATTGATAAAACATCCTAAAAACTTATAACCCTAAATTTGGTTGTGAGGATAATAATTCATTTTAACTTCCATAAATTCTAACTTGGGACTCATGATCTTTATAATCTTAAAATTTTAATATATTACTGAATATATGAATTATGTAGGAACATGTTGAAGCCAAATGAAATAGAATTTTTTTGACTATCATTATGAGATAGATGGTCCTAATTTTTTTATACACTTTGTGTGTTCTTATCAGGGAGCTCATAAAGTAACACATACATTTCATATATAAATATCACATCTTAGTAAAATAATATTAAATATATAACATTACGATCCACACCGAAATCATATAGGTCTAGTGTATTTGGAAACATGGATACATAAAAAACTTATTTATAAAAGATATACATCATCACCCACTAGTTCTTTATAATTAACACTCTTCCTAGAAATATGACGCATAAAACCTATCTTCATAACCTAGGTAAAGGATCAAAAGAAATGGTGATCTCAAATGCTCAGTAAGATTAAAATTGTGAGATATCAATGATCAATTAAACATAACATGAGAATAAGGGTATGAGAACATGAGCATAACATTTAAAACTCATACCCACTATTTTAGAGATCATAATTCATAGTCCTAGAATAAATATTGGTAGTTCATAATACATGAATCATAAAAGAAAAATCAAAATGATCCATGAGAGAATAATAATGAAATAAATTATAAATTTTTAGCATACACATAAGTATATAAAATCAATTCTTTAGTCAATGATCATTTACATTACAATCAGAGTAGATTGGTTTCACTCCACATTCCATTATATCCTTTATCAAGGTTAACTCCCAATTCTATCAAAGTATTTTGAGTCCCTTACTGTACTTGGTTTAGTCACCATTAAATTTTTTTATCTCATGAAAAATCCATCTTTTCCAAATTAATTAGAGGGATATATAATTCTGGAAACACCAATCACATAATAAAAATCATATGTAGTAGTGTCACAAGAACATAAAACATTCATCATATTATAACCCATGGAAAGGAAATGAGTGTCATGAATATTTCATCAATTCATCATATCATTACTAGTGTCAAAGAAACAAGTTTCATAAAGGGTTCATCATAAGTTAATTAAATTTTAAAAAAGAAACAAGTTTCCTAAAATCATCATTAATTCATCATAAAAAAATCCATATAAGAAATTAAAGTGGATGGTATCATTTTATTATAACCCCAGTAAGTCATCAGTAACATCAAATGATAACATCATAGATAAAAATGTCTTTAAAAAATCACTACAATTTTTTTATAAAAATAAACTTTTCAATTTCAAATCACCTATTTAAAATATAAAAAAAATTACAAATATTAGGTAACAAATTATTATTGAAAATAACCTTGGAAACATATAATTTATGATTCAAAAAATTTAGTTTTCAAGACAATATAACATTTTGTTCCTAGCATGTATGCTAGAACAATGATTCCTTTCACATTTTCAGTAAATAGTAAAAAGTACCATGTTGAGAAAATTAAAATAAGTTTCAATTTCAAAAATTTAAAAAAAATTCAATCATTGATAAAAAGTAATTTAAATAATCATACAAGAATATAAAAACATCCTTGATTTTTTTAGAAAACAAGGATATGGAAGAAATTTTTTTGACTGAAAAGATATATAAATATAGGTTTCATTCAAAACATTATTTCAATATCTTGAATTAGTAAAGAGAGTCAATTGAAAGGAAAACATGTAATCTTCAATAATAAAATTAGTATAATAAAATACATTTAATTATTGAGAGATATTTTGTAAAATTTTATCATTATAAACTGATCACAAACAACGCTGATAAACAATTAGATTCTAACATAAATCCCATACCACTTTGATAACTTTCTAATAAAAACCTAATGAAAAAGATAACCTTAAATGGATATATAATTCCCAATAATTTTTATCAAAAACATTAAAAAATTAATTAATTGGTACTATATAGACCAAATAAAAGAAAAAAATTAGTGAATATGACATGCATCTAACAAAAATAAAAGTGACACAAAAATCTCTTACCTCAAGTTCACCTTTCTTATAAAGTTATATAAACTCTTGTATAATAAATTTAAATTTTTTATAATTATGTTGAAAATAATTTACATAATTATAATATCATATATGATCCACTTATAATATTTTAATACCCATTTATTAATAATTCTTTATTAAAATCATTGTTTATGGATGTTAATTGTTTTGTATTTCATGAGAATTTTGGTTTGGAAGTTGTGGTCCTTATACCATGATCACAGTTACATTAAATAAAACATATTAATCATAATATAAATAAAATATATACTAATTATCAGTATATTTAGAGTCATCCATAAAATTTAGAGGTTTAAAATTAATTACACTATTCATCGAGATGGTAGGACATATATATGCATGGAAACTATTTCCACTTTTTGATGGATATAATGAAAGAAAATTAAATGATAATTAAACTTTAAAAAATAATTATTACATCATATATATAATATATATTCATTAAATTTATCCTTATTCCCATCAATTTAAATGAAAAATGAAAAATGAATCACATCTTTTTGGGTGGTTATAGTCTCCACAAACACACATGCGATGTTATAATTTTCAAATGGATTAGAAGGTAAAAAGATATATGTGATATTATAATTTTAGAAGGATAATTATTTCATAAATATGTTGTATAAAAATTTAACCCATCGTAATAATGATCCATTAAATATAGTGATTGAAAATGAATGACATCGTTGTATGGAGGTTTTAGTCCACACATACGCAAGAGCAATACTTTCACTTCCCATTTTGGGAATAGAGGGTGTATATTGGGGCTTCAAAAGTCATAATAAAATTTTAGTATAATTATTGTAATTAATTAATTATTTAATGATGAATTAAATAGATTTATATGAGGTATAATATGAAATAAATTGAAATCGATAGGGAAAGATGATTACCTCTTCTTCGATGGGCCTCTTTAAATCATTTCTTAAGGACCCTTAGAATGGTATTTGAAGAATAAAACCCTAAAAATAAAATATATTGAATATTATAATATAATTTTATAGGTTTTCTATAATATAGATGACTTAAATTGGTGCTAATAAGAGAAAGAAGGGGAGTTCATTTATAATTGGGTGGATTCACTTGGAATTTCATAAAATAATATAGTCATATTTAATTCAATTACTTCCAAATAACAAGATATTATAAGGTGGGATAGTATAAGTTCAAAATATTACTATAAAATAGTATTTAGACATGTTTAATTATCAAAATTACTCTTATCTCTTGGTTTAACCACTAGTAAACCAGTTTTACCTTAATTGCGATAACACACTTTTACCACAGTTACTATTAATAAAAAACAAAAATTATGTTTACCTTATTATATAATATTAATTATTTTGATTATAAATATAGAATAAATTTTAAAAAATTCAAATAAAAAAATTGATAAAATTAAATTTATAAATAAACCTTCAAAATGATAAGAAATGCAGTTTTCCAAAAAAATAAGTTTTTATAAAAATAAAAAGTTTTTATATAATAATTAGACATAAAAATGATTAAAATGGCCAAGATTTTATTATTAATAATAAAATTGAACAAATTATACTTTTAAAACAATTTTAAAATATATTCTAACTTTGTTATTACTTTAAATAAAACGTTATTTTTCATTAAAAATGGGTATTTTTTACTATTCATCGAAATATAAATATTTTCAAAAAATTATAAAAAATTTACTCTAACATATTTTTGATATGATAATTTCAATAATAAATTTTAATTTTTTAAAATAAATTTTCTAAGAAAATTAAAAATTAAATTTATTATTTGTTCATGAAAAGAAATAAAAATCATTTTCTAAGGAAAAAATATATTTTTAAAGCATATAATGACTTGCTAAAAATTGAGTAATTATTTATCAAAATATTTTAAATATTAATAAAAATTATAAATAATTTTAAAATTTTTGTTATTCATATTCATCACACCAATTTAAATGGTATGTTATAATGGTATACTATATTATGGTTTCTTTAGACTAGAAGTTTCGTGTATCACAAGATATTGAACAAATTAAATTTATTTGGAGAAAAATATATAATAAATTATTAAGGGGTAACATTATGCCCCACTTAAAATTAATCTAAACATTTAAATTTAATTAATATAATATAATAAAATGAGTATATATTTGTTTTACCACATGCTCTAGTTTCCATATAGCTTCTTCGGATTTCTAATTTCTCTTGATAACTATAAAAAGGTGAGTAATCTTATTTTAGAGAAATATATCTCTATGATCCATGATTTTTACTGGTTTTTCTTCGTAGAAAAGATCATGATTCGGTGTTATGGTCTCTAATTTTAGTACATGTCATGGATCATGTATGTTTTTCCTTTGAATAGAAACATGGAACACATCGTGAACTTAAGAGAGGTTCTGGGTAAGCACAAATAGATAAGATACCATACCTAGTCAATCAAGAATATCAAACTTTACAATATACCTATGTAATAGATTTCCATTCATTATTAATATCATAACCTTACTCCATGGAGAATCTCACAGGAAAACCTTATCACCATCTTTGAATTATGAAATTAAAAAATGGTTTTCTATATAACATTTCTATGAACACTAAGCTACCTTAATGTGTTTTAGAATAAATCTATGTTTATATTCCATTTACTCTTCTATCTGAAGTCCCAGTATATTTCTTTATCAAACCTTATCCTATCATGTTAGGGTTCGACACTTCATTCCATAGAGGGATTCATTAGGAGACATCTAAATGCTCCAGTGAAATCCATTATTGTAATAAAACTATACCAAAGTAAGGTGTTGATCTCAACCACATTTGAAATCCACAAAAAAAGTACTCATTATATACAAAAAAGTTTTGATGTTTCTCTAATACTAACCATATATCTAAGGATGTTATGAAGTGCTAAAAAAACTCTAAATCTAAATATTACTAAATAATTCACCAGAACATTGAGGTAAACCTTGGATGCCAATAATATATAATATAATGTGGTACTCTATGAAACTTTATCTCTTTCTTAATGTATATTCTATAAATTTGATTGAGATATAAATATTATCTATTAGTAATGAAGTGTTATGACTTCGTAAGTTGATTGACTATAACCCAAATAGTGTTAAGGACCTTATATGTTTTGGGTTGTCCAATGACAAAATCCATAGCGATGTTTTCCCATTTCCATTCTAGTTTGGGTAATGGATATAACATCCACTTGTAATTATATCTATTAGACTTAATATACTAACATACAAAGAACCAAGATACATACTCTACAATATCTCTCTTCATGTTATCCCACTAAAAATACTATTTTTTATCTCTATACATATTCAATAAATTTATATGAATAGATAATGATTAACTATGAGCTTAATCCAATAGATCCTTCTTCATGTACAGTATTGAACAAACACGTACATTGTGTTAGGTCTTAATGACCGTGAAAAAGTCACAAGAGGGGGATGAATTGTATTATTTTAAGAAACCTGAAAAAAGTAAAGTTTCCGTCTTGAAATGAAGAGATCCTTTTTTTATATCTTAGATATGATTAAGTAGTGGAAAGAAAAATAAGAAAATTACACAATGATGTATAGTGGTTCACGAAATAAAGATCTCATAATCCACTCCTCCTACACTCTCACCACACGCTTTGTTATTTTCACTAGAATTTTCTTTTTCTAGGAACCTATATAAATTAGTTTAGATAGTTGAAATCTTAGAATAAAGGCTTTTTTAGGGACTTCTAGATATTTTATAGGGAACCATAATTTTAAAATCTTAGTATGATAAGATGAGAGTCCACCAATAATAGATTATTGGTATTCAATACTATAAATAAGAAATAGATTAGGATGTAGATATTGAAATAGCTTTGGCATATGGTTGTAGAATAAATTGACATTTGTATTTGATATTCAATAAAATGCAGAAGCAACTTAAAATTAGTAATCTTCTAATAGTATTTAATCAGAAAATAGTATAGAAAACAATAGGTATATGATCAAACATGTATATCTGTAAGGTGTAACTATAATAAGTGATTTGTTAAACAATAGTAAAATATTAACAAAAAAAATATTGTAGTATCAACAGCGAGTCAATCAACCGGATAATAATGAAAACATGTATGTATCCAAAGTGTAGCTTTATAGGTGATGACTCTTTATTATTTTCAAACGTACATCTATATCTTTATAATAACAATATATTTATTTTTAAAAGAATAATATTTTCGTATTTAGAAGAAGAATACATATATATTTAGAAGAATAATATCTATATATTTAGAAGAATAATATATGTGTCTTTATAAGAAGAATATATTTACCTTTATAAGATGAAAATTGCAATATTTAACAAGATGGTTGAATTATTTCCAGTAAAACAACTTAGAAATATCATATGACAAATCATGGATATTTGAATTCAAAATTCTCAAAGAATGTCATCAATTCCCTTAAAAATATAAATAAATTAATTTGTTTAACATGATCCTTTGAATCAGTCTTTATGTATCTTTAAAATATATTAAATAATCTTATCAATCATATTTCTAAAATCATGGAAATAATCCATTATTCAAACCTCCATATTTGACCAAGTCAAGCATAGGGTTTATCTGTGTAGCAATAAACATAAAAACTATGGTTAAAAGCATAGAGTTTTTAAAATAATTTTCAATAATGAACCATAAGTTTATTCTTAAAATGTTGGATTTCTTCCAAATGTATGGTTTTTGATCCATAATTGTATTGAAAATACAGGGTTTAAAACTCATACGTTTCTCTTCAAACATAGGGTATGAAATGTGTTTCTAAACTATATAAAAACATATCTAGAATACATATAATTTATCAAATAAAATAACCACCCACTATTAAAAATAATTAATTTGATTCCAAAAAATAATAATTATTCATCTAATTATTATCCTAAAAATCAGTTAATGTAAAATCATTAGCAACAAAATTGTGGGTGTTTGTGACAATTGAAATCAAAATAAAATTGAAAAAAATGTTAAATAAATATATAATCATCAATATCGCCTTTTTGATGGTAATAAAACCCATAAAACAAATATTCATTTTAAAAAAATAGAGAAATGAGATTTTAAAAATATAAGAATAAAAAAATTTCAAGAAACCTTTTCTCTTATAAAGAAAATATTTTTAAAAAGAAATTTATCCCATATATATTTTAAATTTTTTTAACATATTTATTTCCATAAATTTTACAAATTATTTTGTATTCATAAATTTCTCAATAAATTTATCCTCATATTTATGACATTGGAAAAAAATTAAGATATTATTCATTAAAATGATAATTAAACTACAAGAAATAGGGAACAAATTATTTTACAAATATTTTTAGATTTTAATTTCGATCAGATATAGTGTTGAAAAGGAATCAGAGTTTTTGGAATGGTTAAATGGTTACCTACACTCTCCAAACTTTGAACTCTTTTACTCACAACATCTATAACTCTTTCCATAAATTCTATTCACCTTTAAATATCTTCATATCTTTTATACATCAAGGAATATGAAAAATATTCAACTAAAAACATTTTTAATTCCTTAATATATTAACAAGTAACATATTATCACTTCATTATATCTATTTAACCTATCATATCATTATTAAAGGCATCAAATTCTTTTTTTCAAATTGGTTTTTCCCATAAATTTTGGTACTTCCTTTGAAGAGTATCAAAAAAAATTAAAACAGAATATTTTTACAACTCTTCATATGATTTTATATAACTTTTTAGATCTTCATGAAGATTCACTACTTCTTCATTGAAAAATATTATAATTAGACACAAAATCTTCATAAATTATCACATTCTTAACTATTTGAAAATATTAAACTTCTTGTTCTTCAAAAAAATTGATTTTTATATCTTTTTCAGAATATTGTTTCAAGGAACCATTAAAAAAGGTAACTAAATATTCTCTAAAAAGATCATTCATAGGATAAAAAAAATAATTAACTCAATTTATATTTTGAGAATAAATTTTCTCTAATATTGATTTCCTAGGTCACTTTATGCCATTCAGATTGGATTCTTTAGAAGTACATGAGTTTGGAATTTCAAAGAAAGAAGAAAAAATGTTTTATAGGGGTCAAGAAGAAGATATTTGGGTTTGAAAGATTAATAAGAAAAGTTTCATTCTAATAGATTATAGGTTACATTTTATATTCTTGAGTGAAAAAATTAAACATTTCAAATCATAACATTTTGAATATAGTTTTTTTGAATGAAAAATATTTTGAATGAAAATGTTACAAAATTAATTAACATTTATAAGAAAAATAAATTTCAAAATAAATTTTTATATAATGAATAATTAAATTAAGAACACATATTTAATTAAAATAAACATATCTTTCTTCATATGATTTAAATTAATATAAACACATACTATGTGATCCCTATTAATTATAACATTCCTAGAGAATATTTTTTAGAATGTATATAACAAATTATTTAAAAGAAATACACAAATTTGGAAAATTTATAAATTTTATTACACATCTTAATATAAATTTAAATAAACATTATGTAATATGTATGATGGTTGAAAATATTAACAAAAAAATTCTTCACATAAAATAATAGAGTGGGAAATGTTTTAACACTTTAAGATAAAGATAATAAAAAGTGTCTCCCTGATATAAAATAGTTAATTAATTTAAAACAAATATTAATTTGTAAATGAAATTCTTCATAGATTAATATTGCCAGATATAAGAAACGATCCATATGAAATATAAATATAAGAAATTTCTATAATCTTTAATCAAACACATAATGATATAATAATAATTTTTGTAGATGTACACTTTATTTTTATACTAGGAACAAAATAATTTCTATATATTTTGGGTTTTTTATCTATTACTACCAATCCCAAGTATACCTTTATTTTTAAATATATATTTACAAATAATTGTAATTAACATCTTTCTCCTTTAATAATCATGATAGATGATGGTTTTAAGGTATCAACTTCATCAAATAATTATTTAATTTTATTTTCATGTAATGAAAAAGAACATTTCAATATTAACTCTAAAATATATTTAGATAAACACTATTTATCAACTGAAATTATATCATTATATCTTCTAAGTTTTCTATGATCTTTATTTAAATATTAAAAATTTTCTTGAAGTATAAAATAATTTTTATTTAGTTTATCATAAGAATAATTCATTGAGTAAAAATTTTGAGATTAGGAATTTTGTACCTCATCATCATGATCTATAATGCATAGATTTAACATTTGATTTTAATGATCAGTTTAAAATATTTTCGTGGATTCAATACTTGAATAATAATTAGTACTATATTTATTCTTCATGAATTTTTTTATTTTTGTTTTATAATTATAGTTCCATTGATATTTAATTTCATTAAAGTTAGACTTTGTGTAACCTTTCTAATTTCATTCACAACAACTATATTATTTATTCCTTTTAATCATCTTATTTTATAGTTTTCCAAATCTTTTAGAAACATTTGATAACTATTTTCTTTAATCCATATAACTTGAATCAAATAAATTACCTATATTATTTTTATATGAAACTTCCTACTTTTTGGTATAAATATTCTTTTTAACTTCATATTTCAACTCATCTTCATGTAATCAAGTTTTCAATTAATTTGTTCGTTATAAATTATTTAACCGAGGTGGATAGTCAAATCGTAGAAAATATTCCATTCCACTGAAATGCTGAAACACTGAGAAATTGTAAATATTGATTAGATTGTTTAACTATGTCTACCATGGTAGAAACATCATTAACAACTTCTATAAATCCACTATTAATTTGAGTGATGTTCTCATATTCATGCATCATAAAGGTATTAATTTTAAAAAATTTAGTATTTTTTTCCTTTATGTTTTGGCATTATCAGTTCCTTCATAAGAAACATATGTATTTTACCACATCACATATGCAGTTTCACATTGAGACACTCAATAAAATTCATTAATTCCTAATCCAATGGTAATATTATTCATTTATCTTGAATTAATATCATATTTTTCTCTTGATTGTCATTCCATTTTTCTAGATCATATTTAAAAATTTCATGAGGCTTTGTTATCTTCAAATAAACTCTTACTCTCATTTTTTTTAAAATAACCATGTGTTCTTTCTTATACTAATAATTATAACCATTAAAATATGGTGCAGGGATCGTCGACATACCTTATCTAATATCATCCATGAGAATTATCATTTTCAAGATATTTAACTCTAAATTATTAGAGTCCAAAGAAATATAACCACTTGAATATAACTTCTGATATCAACCACTGGTAGCTTTTATAATCCGTAGGATATTCAATGATATAAGAATATCCAATGTAGTGTTTCCTCTCTCTCTCTCTCCCTATCTCTCTCTCTCTCTCTCTCTCTCTTCGATACAAATTATTATTATGAAGAAGAGATAATGATTATCAGAAATGGAAATAATTAAATACAGCACAACCTCTGATACCCATTGTTATTTTTAGATAGAAATAGAATAATATTGAAGGATTTAAAAAATATAAATATATCCAATGGATCACAACCTCTAATAACAATTTTTAGGTTAGAATGACTTTAATTAATACAAAAGAGGGGGTGAATTATGTCATTTTAATAATCTTGAGAAAATTAAAATATCCATTTAAAAATGAAGTGATCATTTCCATCTCTCATAATGATGAGTAAGTGGTAGAAAATAACATAAAAATAGAACATGGGTATGTATAGTTGTACAAGGAAAAAGACCCTCTATTCTATTCTATAAATGCTCTCTCTACAAGCTTAATGATTTTCACAAGAATATCATTTTTCTTATGACCACTATAATTGAGTGCATGAAGTTGAAACCTTACAATCAAGGATTTTATAGGGCCCTCTTGTTATTTTACATGGAACAAAAATATCCATATATTATTATAACAAGTTAAGACACCACTAGAGACTAAGTGTGAGAAGCCAATATACTAAACCAATAATAGTTTTGGATATAGATTTTGAAACAATTTTATCACACAGTTATAGCATAAACTGATAGTTATATGTGATATTTGATAAAACACAACAGTATAAAAATATTATTCAATATAAAATAATATTTCTTCAGATATTAATGTTTAAAAAATTAAATTCATGATCAAACATGTATGTTTACAATGTGTAACTTTGATAAGTGATTTATCGAACTGCAATAAAATATTGACAATGAAATATAATAACAAAAATAGCAAGTCCATCTACCTGAAAATAATCAGAACATGTAAGTATCCAAAGTGTATAATTAGAGGTGAATAATCTTTATTATTTTCTAAAGGACAATTTTATCTTCAGAGGAAGATTATATGTATATTAAGAAGAATAATATCTATATCTTTATAAGAATAATATATGTATCTTTAGAAGAATAATATATGTATCTTTAAAAGAAGAATATATGTATTTTTAGAAGAATAATATATATATATCTTTAGAATATTGATATTTTTATCTTTAGAATATGAACATGTCAATATTTGACAAGATAAAAAAATTCCTTTAGGTCAAATATCTTCATAAATATCACATGAAAAATCGTGAATATTTGAATTCAAAAGGTTCAAAGAAGGTCTTGAAATCCATTATAAATATGAAAAAATTAATATTTTGAACATGATCCTTTGAATTGGTATTTAATCATATTTAAAAAATATTAAATAATATTATCACGACCATTTACAAAAACATGTGAATAATGAATAATTCAAAACATTGTATTTGACTCTGTCGAACGTAGGGTTTCCATGTATAGTGATAAAATCCAAAAGAATGGTTGATAGAGTACAGATGATGAAAAATAAGGGATGTTAAACCATATGATTATTCTTAAAAAGTAGGTTTTCTTCCAAAATTAGGGTTTCTGATCCATACTTTTGTTACAAATGTAGGGTTTGAAAACCATGCAATCTACTTTAAACTTATGTTATGAACAATGTTTCTAGACTATATATAAAACACATACAGAATCATTATAATTAGAGAAATAAAATAACCTCCCACATGTAAAATAATTTATATACTTATAGAATAAATTTTCTATTCTAGTAACTATTACCCTAAAATTTACTTAAAATAACATCATTAAAAACACTAATGTGGGTGTTTCTGAGCATGAAAATGAAAAATAAATGAAATTATGTAATAAACACTTGATCAAATCATTATTATTGAATATTATCATTCCATAACAATCAAAGTTAGACTCAAGAACATTTATTTCCCTTTTTAGTTATACATATTCTATTTTCTATCTCTAATCATTACCTGGTCAGACGGTTTAAAATGCATTTAATCAAGATAATATTTCTCTCCTTCTTTCATGATTTCCATATCTATACATTTAAAATAAATAAATATGAGATCCTTTTTTATTTTCATTATAGATAATCTATCGTGATCCTTTGGACTAAAATCATTGGATACCTCATCTGCATTCTTAGCATTGTAATATATTATGTTTTCAATATCTTTACTCAAATCTAACCAACTTATATGGTGTATATTTATTTATTTATGAGTGAATATATAAATTGAACTTTTATTTTCAGTATATATTTCACACCTTTCTCAATACATATAATTCCTCCATATCTTTAATTCAGAAGTTACTATAGCTAACTCCAAATCATGAGTTTGGAAATTTTCCTCATGAAACTTCCTGTTTTTGTGATGCATAGGCCATCTTTATATAATTTTTCATAATCATGCATATAAAACCCATTTTTGATGAATCAATAAAGATAAAATAACCTTCTCTACTATAAGATAGTGTAATATTAGGATTACTGACTATCCTTTTCTCTAGTTCTTTTATATTTTCCTCGCATTCATATCTCGAAAGGAACTTGGCTCCCTGCCAAATTAAATTGGTGATTAGATTAGGCATATATGATAATATTCCACAAATAATTGATAATATCCATAAAAACCAAGAAAACAATGGATCTCAGTCACCATGGTTAGTATGGGCTACCATAAAAATATCTTTTTTGTTTATGGGCCTAGATATATACCACCTCTTGAGATTATATAACCTAAAATGATACTTTTATAGCCAAAATTCACTATTGATAAATTTTTCATATACGTTTTTCATGCTTAGGGTATTCATTACAATCCTCAAGTGATATTTATTATATTCATTTATATTTGAATATATAATAATATCATCTATAAATACTACCAAAAACCGATCAAGGTAATCTCTAAAGTCTCTATACATTAAATCCAAAAAAATAGTTGGGACATTAGTAAGGCCAAATGGTATCAATATAAATTCATGGTGTCTATGCCTTATATAAAATATTTTATTAGGTATATACACATTCTTTACACTCAATAGATGATATCTAGAATGAAGGTAAATATTTTAAAAATTATGGATCTCTATATAATTGATCAAACTAGTAATTAATACAGGATAGATGATGCTTGTTCTTGATAGTGATATTGTTAAGTTCTCAATCATAAATCTATAATCACATTGATAAATATTTATTCTTAATAAAAATAATTGGTTCACAAAAAGGTGGGACACTTAACTGAATAAATACCTTTTCAATATTATGTATGATTTTCTTCTTTTATTCCTACAACTCAATTGGGGCTATTTTATAAATATTCTTTGGAAAAGGTGTAGCATCAGTTTTGAGTTCTTTTCAAAACTCAACATCACAATACAATGGAAGTATAAGAAACTATTCCAGAAAGATATTAACAAACTCCCACACAATAGATATGACTTTGATTTTGAGTTTCTTCCCATTCATTTCAGATAAACAACCCTTTTAAATAGTAATAAAGACCCATATAATGGATTTAATTTCCATTAGTAGTTCATAATTATCATCACACTAATAAATGATCATTGGTTAGTTTTTAATATCAAATGTTACTTCACTTACTTAGTAATTAATGTGGTGTTGTTATTTAAATAATGTCCATCCATTCATAAAAATAATATCAAATTCTTAAAGAGGGATAATAACAAGATTCATAGGAATCAGGTTCCCACAATATTAAATGGGAGAAGAATTATAGACTTGAGATGAATTTATCATAACATTAGGGGTTTTCACTAATAATTAAAAATATAATCCATGATTTTCAGTTGTGATACCCTTAAAAAATTCTTTAAATATAAATGAGTCAATATATCCAACATCAAATAAGAAAATAGTGGTTTTAGAGTGGAAGATAAGTTTATATTTCATTACATTGTTATCATACCCCTCCTCAGCAATATTAATAACATGATATTACCATTTTTATCTAGGATTAATAGGTTTATTACATCAACCATTTTCATTAATCCTGGTATTTGAGAATTGGTTAGCATAATTCCCAAACCCCATTAATTTCAAACACTCTAGTGTGGGAGGGACATTTTTTTGTGACAATTCTCTATTATAATCTAACATTTATTTCCTATCACATCAGAATTTGGTTACCTGATGAAATTTTTTTCCATACTTAAGATATTTATCAATCCCCTTAATATAATTTCCTCTATGTTTCCTTCCACACTTATATCATTAAGAAAATCTTATCTTATAAACTCTATGGTTTTTTAATTTCTATTGAATTTCATCTTTATTTTATTATCAAGACCTTGAGATCGAAGGGTAACTCCAAAATCTATTTCCACCTTTGTAGCACATGGAATGATTTATTCATAACTACTTAATTAAATTATGGATAACTCCCTTTGGAGAATTCATTTTAAGCTACTAAAGAATTGATCAACCTTGCTTTTAGGTTGTATGATAATACATGAAAAATACCTTAGAAGAATTGTAAAAATTTTCTCATTTTTACTAATGGATTAATAAGACTTCACATTAAACTTATGGAATTACCTCTCCAAATTAATATAAATATTACAAAGAATTATTGGAAATAATGCTCTTAAACTCATACCACTTTATCGAGTCAATTCTATCTTTTTTTCTTATGTTCTTGATAAGAGTCCTCTATCAATCTTTTTCAACTTCCAATTAATAAATAGTTAAAATTATATTATAATGTTCACTAGATAATGAAAAATATATTTCTATTGGTATTGATCCATTACTCAGTAACTAGTTGATTAGTGGACCCACTAGATGAAATTGGATTTTGCCTCGTGTGGGGCTCAACTAAATGTTTTTCCCTCATTTTCTTATTAGTAAGATAAGCATGATTCAAAGATTGTAAATTTTTTGTAAGTATAGATATATGATTTTTAATTTCAACATTTATGAAATTTGGTTTCTTAGATAGAAAATAATTTCTTTTTCCATTGCATCCAACGTTAACATGATTTCTTTAGGTTCCATCCATTGACTAAAACTGAAAATAATAGTGTGATAAAGAACAATCATAGTGGGAAACTATATAATAATGAAAAGTAATTTATATGATGTATCAATCATGGAACATTGTTTTCAATTTTGACACATTAGGTTTAACCTAGTCCATTCATGGTCATAATTTATTCAAATCCTTTATAATGGTTTATAATGAAAATGTGAATTAACCCAAGAATGCCCCTTAGGAGTTTTAAACAAGGTGTGCAGTTAGGGAACACTTAACTTACACCAAAATTATGGATGAGATATACTCGACCAACTATTTTTGGGGTTAGTACCCATAGAATCATATATTTCAAAACCACATCCAATTGTAGTTTCAATACAGGGTTGTTTTCCTAGGAAAACCACACTCCTTTGTTTACCATAAAATATAATTTTCTCATATACATAAGATTATCCTAAGGGTTATCACTAAGTTTTTATCAAACTATTTTCCAAAGGTAAATAGAACATTATATGATTCCAAATATAATGACTTGTACATTTCATACATAAATATCACATTTTATTAGATAAATATTAAATTTATAATATTACAATCCATTTAAAAAACATATATATATATATATATCATATTTGGAAACATGGATACATAAAAAAAATTTATAAAAGATATAAAACATTTACCACAAATTTATTCATAACCAGAACTATTATTAGACATGTCATATATAAAACCATTATTTATAAAATAGGTAAAGGAAACATGAGAAAGGGTGAGCTTAAAATCTTATTAAGGGTAAAGAGGGGATATATTAATGTTCAATTAAACATAACAGGAGAATAAGGGTTTTAAAACGTGAGCTTAACATTTGGAAACCATGAACTATATTTTAAATATCATAATATTTATTCAGAGATGAAATCTTGTAAATTCATAAGATATTAATAAGAATGGAATCAAAGTACATGATCCATTAGAGCATAACATTAGAATAAAACAAACATTTGTGTCACACACATAAGTATAGAAAATTATTTCTTTGTAAATTATCATTTCCAAGAATATCATAGTGGATTAGGTTCACTCATAAAAACATCAGAGTAGTCAATGTTCACCCCTAATACTATCATAGTGGACATAGTACCTTACTTGACTTGGTTCAATCCCCATTCTAGTCCTCATTATCTCATGAAATATACATTTTTACCTAATGCATTAGAGGGTTATATGATTTCGGTCCCAGCCATCATATAGTGAAAATAATACATATGTGTGGCATAAGATCATAAATTATTATCATGGCATAACTAGTTTGAAGGAAATGGGTTTTAAAAATATTTTATCAATTCATCACAGAATAACCCATTGAAAATAAATGTGTTTATAAAGGCTCTATCATAACGTAATTAAGTTGAAGAAAATAAATGTGTATCCTTGAATCACCATACATCACCATCATCATAATACATAAAAATAATGAAATTGGATGGTATAAATGGATCATAGTACCAGTAAATGATAATTAACAATAAATGTTATTATTATAGATGAAAAAATAAATTAAAATATCATTATAACATTCTTTGAGTAAAATAATATTTTGAATTTGAAATAAATTATTTAAAATCTAAAAAATCTCAAATATTAGAGAAATAAATTCTTTGAAAAAACCCTATAAACTTTTAAATTAATCTTTATATCATTTAATAGTCATGATGGAGGGAATTTTTTTCATTTGGTGTATATTAAATCAAATATTCCTTTCACATATTTGGTAAGATTTCAAAAGTACTTCATTCAAAAAATGAAAATAATATTCAATTTAAATAGTTTTTTAAATAATTAAGGCAGGCTTTAAAATGACTATAAACAATAATAGGGTAATATAAAAATATCGTTTAAAACAATTTTAGAAATCTTGGAAATAGAATAAACAAATTTCGACCAAAGAGAGAAATAAAGTTAGTTTTCCTTAAAAACATTATTTTGGTCTCTTAAGTTTATAGAGAGAATAAAATGAAAGACAAATATTTAAAATCTATAAATAACTATAAGATAATATAATTAATTAAATTATTAAGAGGTTTTTCAGAAACATTTTTCATCATAAACTTGATTATAAACAATCCAAAAAAAATGATATTGTAACATAAATCCCTTACCACTTTTCTAATATTTCAAAGTAAAACCTCCTCAAAGAGAGAACCTTAAATAGATATATAAATTCCCAAAATTTTCATTATAATTATCATAAAATAAATAAGTGGGAAGTATACAAACTGAATAAAATAAACAATTGGTAATATGATACGTGTCTAACAAAAATAAAAGTGAGATAAAAATATATTACCTCAAGTTTGACTTTATTCAAAAAAGTTATAACCTCATGTATAATAAATTTAAATTTATTATAATTCCATAAAATAATAAAATAATTTCTTATAATATCATATATTATCCATGAATAACATTTTAACACTCTTTTCTAAATAATTATTTATTAAAATTATCATTTTTGTGTGTTCACTGTTTCATTTTTCATCAGTATTTCGGTTCGGTGGTTTCAGCACTTTTAATTTGATCATTTTTTCATCATAATTTTTTTTAATAATGATATAAAAATCATATATATATTTTATATTTATATTTATATTCATCTATAAAAGTTTGATATGTAAAAATGAATTACACCATTCATGGAGACAGTATGTCATATGCACGCAGGAATGTTTTTTTTCACTTTTTTATAGACGGAACAAAAGAAAAATAAATAATAGTACACATTTAAAGAATCGTTATTATCATATATATAATATATATTCATTAAATATATTATTATTATTATCCATTTAAATATTAAATAGAAAATGAATCACATTGATTCATGGAGGCGATGTTCTACAGATACGTATAAGTGACGTTATCATTTACCAATGAATTGGAAGGTGAAAAGATAGATATTATATTATAATTTAAGAATAATAATTATTAATGAATATAATATATAAAATTTAAACCCATCATAATAACTATCCATGAAATATGGGGATGTAAAATGAATTATATCACTACGTGGAGGCGGTAATGCACACGTGTGCACTAGCAAAATTTCACTTCCCAATTGATGGAATAGAGGGAGGATATTGATGGTTAGAAAATCCTAATAACAATTTAGTATATTGAGGATATATAAGTTATTAGTTTATTATTAATACCATAGATTTATATAGGGTATAAAAACAAATAAATTGATAGATGTTAGGTAAGATGATTGCCTCTTCTTCAATAGACCTTAGTAAGATATTTTCTTAAGAACACATAGAATAGTATTTTAATAAGACCATAACCTCTAATTCAAGGATATATAATTTGATAATATAATTTCATAGGATTTTTTAAAGCTATATGGATCAAATTGTTTTAAGGAGATAAATGAGGGGTTTCCAATTATATTTGGGGGAGGATGCACTTGGAATTTCTACAAAGAATAAAATATAATAAAGTAATATTTAATTTAAATGTTTTTAAATGGACATATATTCTAATTTTAGATAGGATAATGTGAAAATATGTCCATAAATAGGATTTATATAAGTTTAATTATAAAAATTAACCTTAAATTTTGGTTTATTTTAACCCCCACCCCATCCAGAGTAAACCTATTTTAACATTAACCACGGAAATAGATTTTTACCTCAATTATAATTCATAATGAGAAAATTTTATTTTGAAATTAATATATAATATTAATTATTATAATTCCAAATATGGAATCTAGTTTACCACATTCAACTCATAGATGTGGAATAATTTAATTTAAATTTAAACTTGTAAAATATGATGAAAAACAATTTTCAAAAAAAAAAGATTTCTTAAATATAAAAATTCATTATATTAGAGTTAAACCTAAAAATGATTCTAATAACATAAATTGTATTATTAATAATCAAATTTTACATAAGATACTTTTAAGACCATTTAAAATAACATGTAACCTTTTGAATTCTTTAAATAAAAAATAAATTTTCAATAAAGATCAGTATTTGTTTCTATTAAATGAAAAATAAGTATTTTCATAAAATTATCCAAATTCAATTTAGGATAATTTTTACTTGACTATTATAAAAACTAAGTTCATACTATCAAAAAAATTCCATACATTTTATAAATTAATTTTATTATTTTTTCACAAAAGCAAATAAAAATCATTTTTTAGGAAATATGTATTTTTAAAGAATATAGAGTCCTACTAAAAATTAAATAATTTTTTATCAATATATTTTCATTATAAAAAAAATTATACACTATTTTAAAATAAAATATATTCCTATAAATTCTCCCAATTAAACGATATAGTTATTATGGTATACTATATTAAAATTAATTTAGATTCAGAGTTGTATATATCACAAGCTATATAAGAAATTAAGTTTATTAAAATAGAAATATATCTTAAAATATGAGGATGTTATAGCTCACAATGATAAAGTAGTTATTTCATGTTTTTGAATCCTTTATCCCTTCCCCAATCTAATTATAAGGCTAATACTTAAATATGAAATACTTCCTGTAACACCCTGAGATTTCACGATACACCTCTCTTTTAATAATGCAATAGCTTGCATTGTACGCAACTTTGAGTTCTAACACACTGCAACTAATCAAAGTAGCCGTTATGAATAGTAATAACCACTTTTTAAAATTATAGAAATTTTATATTTCAAAATGGAATTCATTTTTGTATTCCTAATATTGAAATTAGCCTATGTTGTATTTTTTGTAATTTTCTGAGAACTTCAAAATTTTTATGAATAGTGAAAAATACTTAAAACAACTTTTTTAATCAAAATAATTTATAGTGATAAGTTATAATATTGAGTGGTTTTAAAGTATAATTAGGATATATTTTTACCATTTTATCTAATGGTGTTCATTAGACTTAATGTCACTTTGAAATTGGACATAAACAATTGTCAATCTTTTGATATAAATTGTTTTTTTTAAAACACGCTATTTGTTGTGACAACGGGAATTAATTATAAAATTAATTAATGAAACTTATATTTTTAGAATTTTGTAAAATAGACATCATTTTTGAATTCGGAATATCAATTATAGCTTAGGGTGAAATTTTGGCATTGTTCTGAAAAACTTCAATTTTTGATGAATAGTGAAACCACTAAGTGGTAGTTAAATAACTGATTTTTCGTTTAAATGAAATATTACCACTTCTATGTTTTGATTTTCAAAAATACAAAATACATGGTTGTAATTAAGAAGTAAAATTTGGTTCAATGAGATTAAAATAATTTTTGGTGAATAGTAACTTTTAAGTTCTTAATCGCGATTAGAGATAATTAGTGTAGTTTAACGTAAAAATAATGTTTTAATAATATGAGATGAGCTTGACACATGTCTTACCCTCATTGGATATTCCAGGTCCGACCAAGAAAATCCATGGGTCAACTTGGGGACCCCATGGAGCCACTTTAGTTGGAAAATGACATAAATACCTTTTATTTAATGTTAAAGTAAAGAAATGACACAAACATGAAATATTTTACTAAAACAATTTTTTAATGGGGTTATAAAAGTCATATTTTTGACTATAAATAGTCATTGGAAAGCTAAAAATATTTCCTACATCATAGTATTTTTGTTATAATTTTTAGACATTAAATAAATTAAATTATTTATGACATCATTATGATGCATCGATGACCTCATTATTTAACGATTTTAATAAAATGAAAAGATAATGTAAAATACAAGGCTTACACTTGTCCAAAGACTATTGGATGGGTAGATTTCGAACCCTTATCACCTTAGCCACAAATTATATATGTTTGGGACCTTTGGAATCCGAAAAGCATTGTATAATAATGTAATATTTCAATCTTTTCAAAAGAGCCACTCCTCTCCTCTTATAAAAGTCCCACACCTCTACCAACTTATTCAAACTTTCAAGCCTTTTGGTTCGGCCAAACTCTGCCCAAATACTCTCACAACTTCTCTCCCTTCATCCTAGAATCTTTACTTTAGTCAGAAATCCATCCTAAGGAGTCCTTTTGATCAAATCAAAAGGAAGAACCCGAAGAAGAGGTAACTTTTTCATCACCCTCTTTCAAGTTTCTTTCTTCTTCCACTCCCTCTTTGTTTATTATTTCAATTATAAAATTATAACTCCAGTATCTTATATATACTGTGATTTTATTATAAATATGGAACAACCATATTCAGTATTCTACCCATCATTTGAATGACATGTCACCATACGTGCGTACGTACGGCTTACCGTCTCCGAATCGTGGTGTAATTGTTATTCAATATATTATTATTTAGATGGGTATAATAATGATATGAAATTCATGTAAATAATAAATATAACATGATAATTATTCTTTATATATGATATACTATCCAATTATATATTATTTTAATATCAAAATAATGATATTGTCGCTCGTGCCTATGTACGGACTACCGTCTCCACGAACGCGATGAGATTCATTCTCCGTCGTATCCATTCAAGTATAATTATCATTTTATGATTTAAAAATAATGTTTAATGAAATGATATCATTCTGGATATGAATAAGATACCACCTATCCATGAAAAACATGACTTACGTAACAAAACATATAAAAGAAAACGAGTAAGTGAACACCCGAAACAACGATAAATCTAAAATATTATTAACAAAGCAATGTTAAAAGATCATATATGATATCATATGAAGGTATATGATTCTTGTATAATTTAATAAAAATTATTTCACCATTATATAGGAGGTTAAACTACCCCAACCAATGAAAAGTACAAGGTAAGGGTTTACTTCACAACCTCTTCATTATCCAAGGTTGTTTATACATAATTATCTACTGGGACCTCGTTATCATCCACATCCATGTTTCTTAAAAATGTCTTTCAAAACATTTTTACTATTAAATGAAAAATGGGTTAAAGTCATTTATACCCTTATAAGTTTTGAAAGGAATCTTACCGTCGTTTTCCAAACAATGTACTTTTTGACCTTTTTGACAAATTTAAGGTAAGAATGTTTTTTTTAACTTATACGGCGGGTGCGGCTATTTTCCGCCATTATAACTTCGTCGAAGCTTCCTTACAAGCTTATAAGAATATTTTCAAAGTAAATGTATTATTTTATAATTATGGGACTTTTAAATGATTTCAAAAAAAGAGGGATATTTCTCTCAAATAGCTTTGATTTCATCCATGTCAACATCCTTTGATGGGTTTTAAGTTTAATTGAAATTGATTTATGATACAAAACTTCCATTGAACATTTTGTGAAATATTTGACTGTGGATGTGTTATTTTTATACCATCCATAGTTTATGGAGAAATTGTTGACATTTCGTATGCTAGTTTTAATACGAATATTTATGTTATGTTTAAACCTATTCATATGAGGAATGTATTGGACTTTATAAGTGACGGGTGGAGCCCGCTATAGCTCCTCGATGCATCGGTAGGTCTCATGAGACAACTAGACATGGAATTGGCCGAGGCCCTTTCCCAATTTGATTTATGGTTTTGGTCGAGGCCTTAATCATTTTAGATGTCTTGGCCGAGGCCTTGAAAAAATGTTTCAGAATGTCTGGCATTATACATTCCCTCATTATGAAAGTGGTTATTGATATTTCATGTGATTATTCATCTAGTAGAATATCCATGTGAGTAAGTAATGGCATTATTTTATTTTACTTTTTCCATATTATGCTGAAGTTCATGTTTAATAAGGATTTTGTTTTAGTTATACATTACCTTAAATTCTTATGTTTTCTTATAAAAGTTTTCACTATATTGTTATCCTTACGGAGCATTTGAGCTCACCCCTTTCAATGTTTTATTTTTCCCAGGATGTGAAGAAGTGTATTATGACTGACTTGCAAGAATAGTCAGTGAGGATATGAGTGTGGACTAAGGAGACCATGTTATTGTAGTTTTTCACCTAATGATGTAATGTAACATTTATGAATGTATCTAGTGTTTCCAAGGCTACTAAACTAATCGGTCTTTCGAGACTTGATCTTTCGGGATCATGCCAATGTTACGAAGTAATGCACCGACTCCGGGTAGTTGGGGTCGGGGTGTTACAGTTGGTATCAGAGGAAGTTTAGTACAAACCTTGGAAGCTAGATTTAGACAAACTCTGATTAGAGCACGTAGACCTAAGATGAAATTTGAGGATTAGTATAGAAGAACTTCCTAAAATTTTGTTATTGTAGAGATTTTGTGAGTTTTCCGAGCAATACATCCCTGTCTGGATACGAGCAGGTAGAGGCGGCTCTGGCACAGATGTACCTAGGGGTAAAATCCGAAAACACCACTTTGAGCTAGACTCGAACGGGAACTGGTGCATGACAACGGGCCTTGCTGCACTCTTGGTTACGACACTCCCAGGGGATATGCTTAGGATAATTCCCATTTTCTTTACAAACCACTATGAAGGGTTATGAGTATATACTTACTCAAAGAAATCATTTTTATAATTATGGATTATATCCATAATTAGTTAAATTTATGTTAAGTGTTTTACAAGTATGGAATTATGTATTTTGATTCATAAACTAATCTAGTTTATGACATTATTTAGAAATGGCGCCTAGTGGAAGGAATGGAAACTGTATCAATGCACGCACTTCGTGTAGGGATTTACCTCCTGATCAAGATAATTATGGTGGAGCTAGTGATACAACTGGTTCTGATCAGGTTCTCACCGTACTGGGACAACTCACGCAGGTTATGAATAATAACCTTACTCGTATGGAGCACCCTGATCCGCAACATGGAGGATCAATGTTAGACCGCTTCATGAGGAAACAACCACCAACATTTAATGGGGGTACAAATCCATTAGTAGCTGAGCAATGGATAAACTCCTTAGAGAAAATATTCTACGCCTTGGGGAGTAGCGAAAGGGAGAAGGTTGTCATGGCAGTCTATCGCCTTACTGGAGATGCCAATCAATGGTGGTCGCTGATTCAAAACACAAAGGAAGATGAAGAAGTATCAAGTATGGAATGGAGAGAGTTCAAAGATATTTTCTTGGAGAAATACTTTCCTCATGACCATCGAGCAGATATGGAAAGGCAATTTCTGAGTCTGAGGTAGAAGGAGGATGAGAATGTCACAAAGTATGAGGCAAACTTTACAAGGTTAGCGAGGCATGCAGCAGATTATATACATAAACCAAGAAGTAAGATTGATTGTTTCTTTGATGGGTTAAAACCATTTCTCCGTAGAGATTTTGTATCACCATCCTTCTCATCGTATGAAGATATTGTCTCATGTGCTATCAAGACAGAAAAGGAATTCTCTAAGTCTTATGACTTTAAATCAAAGCAAGATAAGAAGAGTTCTGCTGAAAAATCTGGGAAAGGAAATAAGGAAACAGGGAAGAAGGGAAGAAATTAATTTCCACCCTGTGATAATTTTTGTAGGAAGCACACTGGTGCCTGTCTAAAAGGAAAATTAGTATGTTACAAGTGTGGTGAAAAAGGCCACCAAGCTCATGAATGCAAGGGAAAGAAAGCGGCTATCAACGTGCAATGCTATAATTGTAGAGAGAAGGGACATTATGCAAATGAATGTCCTAAGCGTCCGGGAAACTTACCTCAGAAAAGGCCAAGGGATCAAGGACAATCATATCCTATTACTACAGTTAAAGCAGAATAACTAATGTATTGGTGCTTTTGGATTCATGGATTATATTCAGGTTATTAGAATAATGTGATATATATATAAGGATTATACTGCAGTACTTGTTGATTTCAGTAAGGTTTTAATATGATTAAGGTAATTATATTTTTAGTATGTGACAATAAGAGAAACTTTACTTTGTTTGGGGAATCTGATAAATTGATTTTGGAATTAAGAGACCTTTTAGAGAAAGTCTGGACAAAGGTATTTTGGATAACTATAAAGGTTGGAGTGGATTAAGTTGATCTTTGTATAGTATTGTTTAAGGTTAAAAAATTTATGAAGATTATATTTGGAATATTATAATACTATAGTTTTAGGAAAAGGACAACCTGCAGGGTGGGGCATAACCCATCGCGTCGGACAAAGCTGTAGGAATTGAACCCACAACCATAGTGTGACAGGCCTTTATTACCTACCACTATCCTACAGGAAGTCCCTGGTTATTACAAAATAGTTTTTCTAATCTAAATGGTATGTGGTAATATTTGGAACCTTATACAATTATGATAAATAGAATATTTTTCAGTTCTGTTACCATTTGGAGTGAAAGATGGGTTCGTGGTAAAAATTTATTAAAGAATGAAAGCCTACATGATAAGTAAGTATATTTCCTTACATTCTTAGTAAATCTCTTAAATAATTTCCTCACCTCTATTAAAGGTAACTTAAAACAAAAACGTTGTCGATTAACTTTTCCAACTGGGGATTCAATGATCGTTTAACCAATCACAAGTTTGTGATTTTCTTATTGTTAACTTTCTCCAAATCCTGTATTCTACAACTCTCCATCAGACCTTTCTAGTTTATTTCTCCTCCATATCCATATTTTCATAGAATCCTAGTATGGGCTATCTCGGATGACCTTTGTACTTCTCTTTCTTTCTTTTAATGTTATATTTTTATTAATATTATATCTGATGTGGGTTTTCCACAAAGGTATTTTCTATTTTCAACCTTTTATTTTCAAAGAAAAATTTCAAATTGCGAGGATGCAATTTATTGAAGGAGGGGAGAATGTAACACCCCGAGATTTCACGATACGCCTCTCTTTTAATAATGCAATAGCTTGCATTGTACGCAACTTCGAGTTCTAACACACCGCTACTAATCAAAGTAGCCGTTATGAATAGTAATACCCACTTTTTAAAATTATATAAATTTTATATTTCAAAATGGAATTCATTTTTGTATTCCTAATATTGAAATTAGCCTATTTTGAATTTTTTGTAATTTTCTGAGAACTTCCAAATTTTTATGAACAGTGAAAAATACTTAAAACAACTTTTTTAATCAAAATAATTTATATTGATAAGTTATAATATTGAGTGGTTTTAAATTATAATTATAATATATTTTTACCATTTTATCCAATGGTGTTCATTATACTTAATGTCACTTTGAAATTGGACATAAACAATTGTCAATCTTCTGATATAAATTGTTTCTTAAAAACATGCTATTTGTTGTGACAGCGGGAATTAATTATAAAATTAATTAATGAAACTTATATGTTTAGAATTTTGTAAAATAGACATCATTTTTGAATTCGGAATATCAATTATAGCTTAGGGTGAAATTCTGGCATTGTTCTGAAAAACTTCAATTTTTGATGAATAGTGAAACCACTAAGTGGTAGTTAAATAACTGATTTTTCGTTTAAATGAAATATTACCACTTCTGTGTTTTGATTTTCAAAAATCCTACATACATGGTTGTCATTAAGAAGTAAAATGTGGTTCAATGAGATTAAAATAATTTTTGGTGAATAATAATTTTAAGTTCTTAATCGCGATTAGAGATAATTAGTGTAGTTTAGGGTAAAAATAATGTTTTAATAATATGAGATGGGCTTGACACATGTCATACCCTCATTGGATGTTCCGTGTCCGACCAAGACAATCCATGGGTCAACTTGGGGACCCCATTTAGCCACTTTAGTTGGAAAATTACATAAATACCTTTTATTTAATGTTAAAGTAAAAAATGACACAAACATGAAACGTTTTACTAAAAAACAATTTTCATGGGGTTATACAAGTCATATTTTTGACTATAAATAGTCATTGGAAAGCTAAAAAAATTTCCTACATCATAGTATTTTTTTTATAATTCTTAGACATTAAATAAATTAAATTATTTATGACATAATTATGATGCAGTGATGACCTCATTATTTAACAATTTTAATAAAATGAAAAGATAATGTAAAATCCAAGGCTTACACTTGTCCAAAGACTATTGGATGGGTATATTTAGAACCCTTATCACCTTATCCACGAATTATATAAGTGTGGGGCCTTTGGAATCCGAAAATCATTGTATAATAATGTAACATTTCAATCTTTCCAAAAGAGCCCCTCCTCTCCTCTTATAAAAGGCCCCCACCTCTACCACCTTATTCACACATTCAAGCCTTTTGGTTCGGCCAAAATATGCCCAAATACTCTCCCAACTTCTCTCCCTACATCCTAGAAGCTTTACTTTAGTCAGAAAGCCATCCTAAGGAGTCCTTTTGATCAAATCAAAAGGAAGAACCCGAAGAAGAGGTAACATTTTCATCACCCTCTATCAAGTTTCTTTCTTCTTACACTCCCTCTTTGTTTATTATTTCAATTATAAAATTATAACTCCAGTATCTTCTATATACTGTGATGTTATTATAAATATGGAACAACCATATTCAGTATTCTACCCATCATTTGAATGACATGTCACCAAACGCGCGTACGTACGGCTTACCGTCTCCACGTCGTGGTGTAATTGTTATTCAATATATTATTATTTAGATGGGTATAATAATGATATATAATTCATGTAAATAATAAATATAACATTATAATGATTCTTTATATATGATATACTATCCAATTATATATTATTTTAATATCAAAATAATGATATTGTCGCTCGTGCGTACGTACGGACTACCGTCTCCACGAACGCGATGAGATTCATTCTCTGTCGTATCCATTCAAGTATAATTATCATTTGATGATTTAAAAATAATGTTTAAGGACATTATATCATTCTGGATATGAATAAGATACAACCTATCCATGAAAAACATGACTTACGTAACAAAACATATAAAAGAAAACGAGTAAGTTAACACCCGAAACAACGATAAATCTAAAATATTATTAACAAAGCAATGTTAAAAGATCATATATGATATCATATGAATGTATATGATACTTGTATAATTTAATAACAATTATTTGACCATTATACAGGAGGTTAACCTACCCCAACCAAGGAAAAGTACAAGGTAAGGGTTTACTTCACAACCTCTTCATTATCCAAGGTTGTTTATACATAATTATCTACTGGGACCTCGTTATCACTCACATCCATGTTTCTTAAAAATGTCTTTCAAAACATTTTTACTATTAAATGGAAAATGGGTTAAAGTCATTTATAACCTTATACGTTTTTGAAAGTAATCTTACCGTCGTTTTCCAAACAATGTACTTTTTGACCTTTTTGACAAATTTAAGGTAAGAATGTTTTTTTAACTTATACGGCGGGTGCAGCTATTTTCTGCCATTATAACTTCATCGAAGCTTCCCTTACAAGCTTATAAGAATATTTTCAAAGTAAATGTATTATTTTATAATTATGGGACTTTTAAATGATTTCAAAAAAAGAGAGATATTTCTCTCAAATAGCTTTCATTTCATCCATGTCAACATCCTTTGATGGGTTTTAAGTTTAATTGAAATTGATTTATGATACAAAACTTCCATTGAACATTTTGTGAAATATTTGACTGTGGATGTGTTATTTTTATACCATCCATAGTTTATGGAGAAATTGTTGACATTTCGTATGCTAGTTTTAATACGAATATTTATGTTATGTTTAAACCTATTCATATGAGGAATGTATTGGACTTTATAAGTGACGGGTGGAGACCTCTATAGCTCCTCGATGCATCGGTAGGTCTCATGAGACAACTAGACGTGGAATTGGCTGAGGCCCTTTCCCAATTTTATTTATGGTTTTGGCCGAGGCCTTAATCATTTTATACGTCTTGGCCGAGGCCTTGACAAAATGTTTCAGAATGTCTGGCATTATACATTCCCTCATTATGAAAGTGGTTATTGATATTTCATGTGATTATTCGTCTAGTAGAATATCCATGTGAGTAAGTAATGGCATTATTTTATTTTTATTTTTCCATATTATGCTGAAGTTCAGGCTTAATAAGGCTTTTGTTTTAGTTATAAATTGCCTTAAATGCTTATGTTTTCTTATGAAAGTTTCCGCTATATTGTTATCCTTACGGAGCATTTGAGCTCACCCCTTTCAATGTTTTATTTTTTCCAGGATGTGAAGAAGTGTATTATGACTGATTTGCAAGAATAGTCAGTGAGGATATGAGTGTGGACTAAGGAGACAATGTTATTGTAGTTTTCCACCTAATGATGTAATGTAACATTTATGAATGTATCTAGTGTTTCCAAGGCTACTAAACTAATCGGTCTTTCGAGACGTGATCTTTCGTGATCATGCCAATGTTACGAAGTAATGCACCAACTCTGGGTAGTTGGGGTCGGGGTGTTACACTTCCTATTTGTATTCCCTAACAATCAATGGTATGTGTAGTAATTGGAAAAATATCTAAAATTAAACTCCATAGTTATCAAGATACCTAGGAGACAAATCAAATTATTCCCAAAGTAAATTGAAAAATTATCTAAAACATTCTCTAGTTGGAAGGGTTATACCTTGTTTGATCTACCACTTCTAGAATAAAAACATTATCTCCCATGCATGAAACGTAAAACATTATCAATATCGTAAAATTTGTATATTTGATATTGGGGAGGTAATTCCTTAATACTAATCAATACTGGGGTCCATGTTGAATTTATTGATAACTAGGGCATCATTGAATTCACCCCTATATTGGATAATTTCAATAGGCACTATGACTGAGAAGTGATCACTAATGTTGAACGGTAAATCCAATTCAAATAATGGGGGTGAATAAAATAAAAAGTCCATCAATGTTTTGTATTAGGGTATATCATTGTAAGGAGGACCACTACAATAGGAATATATCCTTTTACCATAAATAAAATATCCCTATAGAAAAACTATAATTATTTTCCAAATATTTTCATTTTCCCACTGTAACTTAGTGAAATATTATTTAACAAATATTACGTTGATAAATTCTGGGGTTTGACTATCATAAGATATAAAACCACCCATGAAATTTTAAATTTCCTGATGTGTGGCTAATTATAGAAGTCTAAGTTGGGACTCCATTGATTGGATATTCCTTTGACATTGGTCACATGCTCTCTCTATCTTCCTATAGTTAATTATGTTTGATATTTTTGATATTTTCCTAATAAATAAACAAAATATTTTAATAATTACATTATGAATCACTAGTAGGGGTGAAAAAAACTTTTCCAATTAAAGTATATGTATCTATAATATCCTTCATGAAAGATACATTTTGAATGGAAATAAAGGATCTATTTAATATAACTCACCCTATGAAGTGAAATTTTCCATAAATTATATAACATTAACATGGTTGAACTAGTTATCCTCATAAGAATATTATCTGTTTTGGTATAATATTTCTCATTGGATCCTTTGGTGGGATAGTGCCTATTGGATTGTTTGGTGATATACTTGATGTTGTCTGGTGTGGTGGGATGGTGTCCATGGTATCATTTGGGGGGATAATACTTATTGTATTTTTTATGGTATTATTACAATGGTCATATTTAATGGGATAGCGATCATTGTCTCATTTAGTGTTGTGGTTCTCATTTTCCAATTGATGGGGTCATAGATTCCATGATCTATTGAACATATTTTCTATGTCTTGGGGACTCATATTTCTAATTATTTCATATCTACAGATTATGTTGGTAGTTATTGATAGAGTTATTTCCTTGGTTCCCTAAATATATTCCATTACATGTTATTATATAGTAAAAAACTCTTAAAACTATCTATAGTACTTCAAATGGATAAGTGTGGTTGACAACCCATCTTATAGGTTCTCTAAATAGAAATTTTTTAATTATTTATGAGGTATATTTATTCAAAATTAGTATATGAAACCCTTCCACATTTTAATGAATTTTATTCCTCTATCATTCTATTACTACTAGAAATTAGTGATTTTAGTGGTAGTTAATTCCCTTGGTGTAGAGCTAAATGGGTAGAGGAATTACTGATGGAGATTATATCTGTATATAAAGAACCAAGCTATAGGGTTATTATACCAAAGAAATACTATACCCTTGAAGGTATATAGAAAGTATCAATTTATGTATGCCACTTTTTTTAGGGTTCCCAACATTGGTCCACATTGAGAAGATAATGGGTGAGATTATACTCTTGATATCCCATTCTTTAGAATGCTGAGAAGTTAATATTCTTGAATTTTTGAAGGGGTGGAGTCAAATCCACCAAATTTGAATATATATATTTCTATGTGTTTTTACTAATGCATATAATCCTTCTGTATCTTATATCTGATTTCTAATAATATCTATTAATTCTATGGATAACACTACCTTATTTAGACTTTTCGTGACTTTTCTAAAATGGTGTTTAATGTTTCCTTTGTGGTCAAGACTATTAATAATCAACTAGTTATATAATAAAATATATTGGATGATATAATATCAATTTAATGGGGTGTATTTATTTTGCCTTTTTGGGTTGATCAATCTCCTCCCATTAAGTATATTTAGTTGAAGAAGGCATGATAGTTTCAACCTAAATATCATTCTCAAAGGGTATATTTCCCCGAAAAAATCTAGCATCGATCTATATAATTTCCAATATCTTTTCCTTTAACTGAGAAATATCCCCTTCTATTAAAATGGTCCAATAATCTTTTACTAGTTTATAGGATTCTTATATGGTCATTCCTTTTACTTTGACATTGTTACTACCCTACCGAGTGGTCGATGATGAAATATTGGAAGGGGTCTAAAGTCATGGGATTCTCTCTAATGATGAGTGCATAATAATTCCTCGTATTCCTTTTTTTGAGTTTCATTCTCAATTTATTCCTCTAATTTATCTTGTTATTAGATAATTTCTTATTATAAAACATTATTTACATCAATAATGATTAAATTTACTGACATGAACCAAGATTCCCAAGACCTGTACACCTAGACCTAGTTCTAAAAATATATACTTTATATACTGGATTTGATACCAATTAAATAATATCAAACATAAACTTGCAAAATTATAATTTCAACTACAAAAAATTAGTCAATTACATAACCAAGACCTTTTAGGATTATAGTTTTATATAATTATTATAATTGTTTACTTAAAAAACCAATGTATTTCCCTTCTAATGGTAATACTCACCTCTAAACCAAGAATTCATTATTTTACATAAATCCTTCAACATATCCCATTTAATTATTCACACATTATACCCTTATAAGAATTTATTAAATAATATCAGTCTATATAACCTAGAAAATGGAAACATAATAAGACTGATCTCAAATGATCAGCAATAGTAAATATAGGTATTCACAATTGATGATCATGAGTGTACATAAAATAATCATATGGGCATGATAACATTAAGGTCATAGACATAACATAAGACATTTAAACCCAAAAAAACATATATCATAAATCATCAAGTCAATATTTTTTTTGTGTAAACATGAGTTGTATGTAAATAATCTTGATCCATGATAACATAGGCATCAAGATATTCCAGAAGAGTGTGACATATGTATAATCATGGAAATCATAACATATATTAAGGATAACCACAAAGAAATTCATCACGTAATGGGTTATGATATCCCTATTCCAATATTATTTTAGTCTTGGGTTAATTATATTTTTACATTTTGGTCATGGGATAACCTCTTCTGTACCATTGGGTTTGGGATAATCACTCGTGTAACCTAAGGTTTGTGTTAAGTGCCCTTGTAGACTTAAGCTTTTGCTAACCACTCACGTAGCCTTGGACTTGGGATAACTACCCAAGTACCCTTTTGATATCACGATATATAAAACATTACCCAATGAATTAGAGGTAAATAATAGACTTATCCATTATTTAATGATAATTCATACATATGTATGCCACAAGAACATTATAGAATTCAACATTCCTTCATATGTTAATTAAACCTTTGAAAAAAATGGATTTCATGAAAATTTCCTTAAAATATAACCATACTACATTAGATTATATCATTAGATTGTATCTATAGTGATTCATAAGAAGCATTAAATAATGTTTTAATATAAGAGAAACACATTGAAAGAATATGTGTTGCATAATATTTTCATATGTGTCACATAACATGAAATTAGGATTTTGATAAATTGATACCAAACATTAAATAATAATAATAAATAAATCATAAGATAATTATGGTTGTTTTTTGATAATTAATTCGTAAAATAATTAAACTTTATTAATATACATTAAAATTGAAGAAAACCTATAAAAATATTTTCTTAAAATTTTTGTGAAATTATTATATAAATGAATTTATAAATCCCTTCTAAAACAAATTTCATGAGGTTTCTAATGTATTTTTAAAACATTATATGAAAAATAAATTACAATAGTGAAATATTTAACAAAATCTATTCTTATATAATAAAATTTGGATTGAAATATTAAAATAAATAAGTAAAATGAAATTCATTTTTAAAACCTTTAAGAAAAATAATGTTCTTTTCTTTTGATATCTTTTAAAATATTTACAATTCATAAAACTATGGGAATAATATTTTCTTTAAAAATCCATTTAAATATGTAAATTAAGACTAATAATGAATAATTGACATAAAAGTGTAAAAATATAGTAAATATTTAAATTTTGACAAACATTATTTTCATACCATTATAAAGAAATTCATAAATGACTCATATAGGAAACGTTGAAGAGATTAATTTTAAAACCAATATAAATAAAGTAAAGGATATTTTAAATTAAAAATAATACCTAATTTAATTATATATAAGATCATTCTTGAATGAAGACAAATAATATATATAGATGAAAACAATTGGGTAAAAACTCAAAAAAAAATTAAAGTAGTTATTTCAAATATAACCCCTTATGAATTTTAAAATTGTACCATCTTGAAAGAATGAACATGAAAAAGGGATTATAATTCCATGAATATAAATATATTCCTTAAATAATATGTAAATTAGTAATAATGTACATTATATAAATAAAAATAAGTTCATAATATGAAACACGCCTCGTTGAATTGAAATATGAGATGAAAAATCCTTAAATTTATTTTAATTTTAATAAAAAACTCCTTGAAAGAAATAAAATCAAATATAAATTTAAATACCATGAATAAAAAGTGAATAATGATATAATATTTCAAATAATTATATTATATACCATATAAATGGAAATTGGTTCATAATTCAAAACATGTCTTGAAGAATGAAATTTGAGATAAAGAACTACTATTGATTTTATAAAACTTTAATCAACATGAATTACATGAAATAAATTTAATTGTCATTATAAATACCTTTAATTACATAAAAACATAATAAAATACTTTTATTAGTTATTTAATCAAAATATAACCATATAAAAAGCTAGTATGTTCCATAAAATTAAACATGTCTTAAGGAATTAAAATTGAGAAATAGAAACCCACACAACCTTAGTAAATTTTGAATAAAAACCCATTTAATGGAACATTATATTGATATTTAATTCCCATTAAAATTAGATAAATCATTATTATATACATTTATAGTATTTAAACAAACAACTCAAAAGAAAAAAAATTGAATATGAAGCATATCTCAATGAAGTGAGATTAAGAAAATAAACCCATTGAAAGATCATAACATGTGATGTGTAAATATGGAATGGTATATATTAGGTAAAAGAAATATAAATCCATAAAAAACAAGTAGATATGAAACATGGGGCATTAATAAGTTCTAATTCAAATAATATTGGCATAACATAGTTAATTAAGAAAAAATGTAACTTAATTAAAGGAAATTGAGTTAATAAGTCCCTTACCTTTGACTTCTAATTATCTAAACACACACTAACCTCATGTATAATAAATATTTATTTATTATACATATATATCAAAACCATATTTTCATTTATCTTACTATATTTCATTCACTTATAATTTTTTATTACCCATTTAGTTATAAGTTTTTGTTAAAATTAATATTTTCATGTTAACTATTCAGTTTTCCATGTATGTTCGGATTAAGAGATTATAGTGCTTTCAACTTAGTCATGATTTCATAAACTCTAAAATATTTTTTAATTTTTAGTGTATGTTTTTTGTATATTCATGGAGCCACTTGGTGTTTTCATGGAATATATGAAATCTCATAGATATGTCTATCTCATAATTATATAACATAAATAAAATATTTCATTATAAAAAATTTATATGATCATTTTGGTTTAGATTTTTAATGAATCCAGAAAAAATATTAAATAAAAAACCTAATTTCTTTTTCAACTAATTTACATTTTTCCACTATATAAGAACTGTTTTAACCAATAACAAGTCATTAACATCTCTAATAATTTATCCACCCATGAACTCTACTAGAAAAACATATGTATTACATTTCTTCATAACATAATTAAATTAAAACATGAGAAATGGGTGAAATTATTTTCTCAATAAGGGTAATCATAAGTGATAACAATCAAATATCATAATTTAGAATAAGATGAACATATGGGTATAATCAGGATACATAAGAAGGTTATACCCAAATAATCATATATCATGAATCATGTCATAAGTAAAGTAATAAAATAATAATGTATAATATAATTACCATATATCAAATAGGTATAAAAATAATATCTTTTCTTAGATTCATACTATAATAATCCCAAATCTTGGGATCATAACATAAAAATAGGGGGTGTTATAAAAAATATGCAAAAACATGAAAAGAAATTTAAAAAAGTGTCACAATCATAATCAAAGGAACCAGGTGAGAAAAGTCATTGTTCACATTCGTTTTTCAAAAAAATAATTATGACAACTCATTAAAATGTGATAAACTCTTTATGACCATGACTTTGTGAAAAAAAAAATCATTATGTACACACCTTACTATCTCATGAGATATCAAACTTAACCAATGCATTAGATGAAAATATAGAACCCTTCCCTTAATCATCCATACATGTGAATGCCACATAAAATCAATCATCAGTATATCATAAAAAACCATATAAATAAAATGGGTTTCATATCCGCTTTAAATGGAATGATATAAGGAACACATACATAATTCCAAAAAACCAAGACAAATCGTTAGAATATGAATGGGTTGTAATGTCCCGGAATTTATCAAAGCTGTGAGACATTTTTTTAATTATTTGGGTTGGACATTATAATGATTCCTAATGAGTTATAGAGGTATCAAGGGGTTTTTTGAGGATTTTTGAGAGCTTGGATCCCCAAAACATGAAGAGATGACCTCCGACGCACAGTTAGTAGAAATAGTATCACCCAGACTACAAAGTTTCCTTAACTATGAAGCTTTAGACAATAGGGTGTTAGAGACCACCCAATTTGTGTACAGATGTGTAACCCCAAGAATATACATGTGTGGTCCACCTACTATTTTTAATAAAGGAATTTTTCAGGGGTTTCTCATGGTTAAACAAATTATTCACCAAGACCATGAGCTGGTCCTCCTTGGGCAGTGGGTTAGTGCATGGTTAGTGCCTGATTTGGCAAATTGTGTGGCCAGACCATGTGTCCTTTCCTATGTAGATGATTTTGAATTTCTACCCCTAAAATGTTTTTTAAACACAAACCCTTATTCCTCATCCTTACTCAAGAAAGTGTAATATCTTCCCTCTCACGTGAATACTCTTCCTCCTCCTCTTAGGTAAGTTAATAACTCCTCCATCCGTCATCTGTTTCACTTGTCGTCAAATCCATGAGAAAGAGGGAATATATTCTATCATATCACTTATTTTTCAAGTTACTCTTTATAGTTTTTTCTCTATTTTGGTGCAGTATCATTTTTCCCATTTTCTTGGAATTTTATTTTTTCTTTGATATCTTCAATTATAACTTGAATTGGTGGTCGACGCTGGATAAGAGAAATAACATGTGGGTTTGGTAGGTGTTCTATAATTATTCCCTTTATTTTGGTGCATCCTATAACATGTGTCGTTGTCCCAAAAATTTTACATTTCAAAAAACACCTCTTTATTTTTTTAAAAAATAAATTTAAAACCTTGCCTTTCTAAATAAAACCCTAGATAGTGGTGAAACAACCCAATGGGTTGATCGACTTGGTTTATTCCAAAAAGTGGGTGTGCTATAACTTTAAGTCTTAATTTCAACTTATATAATATTGTTTAATTATCCCATTAGGGTTTATACTAATTATGAATTCCTTGAATTGAAAAAATGAATGTATTAGAAGGGTGCGCCATGAGTTGGGTCCTTACCCTTCATTCCATGATTGGAATTGTTGAATATAATGGGTTAGTAAATAGGTTAGGACATATGAATTATTCTTTTGGCCATTAATAGATTGATTAATTGATTTCATTGATCAAATTTTCTATTTTTATATAAATTGTTTTTAAAATTATATCACCTTCATATCTAAGGATATACAAGGGGTTCCAACTTAAGGACCCCTTAGACAGACTCATCAATCCTTATTTATAATTGGTTAATTTCTTGTATACACATTATGATATACTAGATCTGTCTTGGATAGGATCTCTATGTATTTTCTATTTTAACTTCAGACCAGTGACACTGTTAACATAGGGGATTCCCCGTGGATGGGATCATTGGAATGATGGTTGTACTATAAAAGGATAGAGAATCGACCCCCTTCATAAGATAATAATAATGGACTCATAGGTTAGTTTATTTTTTCTTCACACCCTACCTGAAGTGACACTTGAGAGCTCTTTCTTGGGCCACCTCGGATAGACTCTCTTATCATTGGGCTTATACTGATCCCCTATAGTGATACTTGGAAATATATGTGAATTTCCATGGTTGTGATTAGGGTAAATCTTAATAATCTATAAATATCTTAACTAAAATAAAAGGAGGGAGAATGTTTTGAATAAGAAATGGACCTTGAAATTAGAACATCAAGGGCATGTCTGCCAATCCAAATCACAAGATTGGGGATATTCTACCCCTTCTTGTATTATTCCACTCACTTTACTCTTATATGACACCTTAGTTTAGACCAACCAGCTTAGGCCGGAGTAGGTATAATTGGAAAGGTGTACCAAGTGGAACCCATTTCATTGTAATTATTTATTTATTTATTTATTTATTTCATTTATTAATTATGGGAAACTTCTCATTTATATTTAATGATATGGTTTGAGCTAGAGACCATTGGTGGTGGTATACTATGATTATATCTCACACTCTACATGGGACACCTTTAGTACCAAAGAGGACTTCATGACTGTAGGTATAGATAAATGGAATAAGCCAGATTCATATTCTTGATTGATCATTCTAGGATGAAGTTTGGGGGAAACGGACTGAGCATATTCTTGTGATGCTAGTAGTAGTAGTTCTTTTGTAATTTTTTTTAGATAACATATGGTATATACCTATATCCCCTATTCTCCATGAACACTTTTTGTATAGTACACGACATTAAATAATTATCTTTTGTATCTATTGTTGTGTATTTAGTTTCCCCTAGCTGTTTATTTATCATTCATGGTTATTTTTTAATGCTAATATCAATTAGTTGATACTACATCCACTATGGTGGGTCATTGGTTTGGTCATATATTATCTGATTTTTCTTCTTCTTAATTATTACAAATTTATTAACATCACATTGATCAATTATGGAATAGTCTTCTCAAGGACACACCTTAGTTCCTTACAGCTAGTCAATAGCCTCTATCATTCAGAGAGTCTTGATTGAGGTCTTGTGGACACTATCTCAGTGTACCATTAAGTAGAATCCTAGGTAGAATGCTACGTGGTAATCCAATGATACTAAAAAACATTATAGGTATATGATATATAAATAATTAGATGGTATTTACATCGTATAGATAAAGGGTGTATAGTTTAGTCAACAATTTTCCAAATAAATCGACATTTTGAATCTAGGTTAAAACCATTCAATTAAAGGAAAAATATATATAATGTTCACAGAGGAAAGGCATTGGAAGGAGAATCATGTTTATACATAGTGGATTATTAGAGAATACAAAATTATAAATATATTTCCATGAGTTTAATCCCCTAATATAATATAATATAATTTATCAGGTAATTCATGAAAAATAATTTCAAAAAAATAAATCCCTTTTTTTATAAATATGAAAATGGAAGTGAAACCATAAATGTGTTTTCAGGAAATAATTTTAACATTTTCCTAAAAGAAGAAGTTATAGGTCACTTTCATAATAAATTTATTAAAAAAGTGATTTGAAAACTTTTAAAAACGTTTACCTTTTTAAAATAATCTGAAATAATTGGGACATAAATTTTATACTAAGTAATTGTTATGTGTAATATAAATTAAATGATCATATATGTAAAGTAATTTAAATATTTTAAAATATATTTTTTGGAACCCACATCATAAAAATCGATAACAAAACATTATTTTTAGAATATGAAAATGGAAATGAGAAGGTCATATAAGATAACACTTAATTGGGTTTCCACATATAAAGAAGAAAATTGGTAGGAAATTAAAAAATTGATAAGTAGGGGAAAATATTGTTAAATGATATGGGATTTATTTTCAATAATGATATAACTTTTTGATAAAAAAGTTCATCAATGTAAAATATTTAAAGGAAAAAAATTAATTTTCACATAGAGAGATAGATATTGTACCATGAAATATATTTTTAAGGTGGAAGAAACTAATTATATAATAAATAAGTTCAGTGATAATAATTATAACTCAATGAAGGGATTTGAGTTAACAAAAACTCTTCCAACTTTTGTGTACTTTGAATCGAAGTCCATATTAAGAAATACCAAGATATGGATCCTCAAACAACATGAATTACATGAATATGGTTACATAAATTTATTTATAATTAATCACATCATATAAAAGATGTCATGGTGAACAACAATAATTATGTCTCGTGAAATTAAATTTGACATAAAAACCCCCTTACAACATTAGAAACATTTGAATTAAAAACCATTGAAATATATAATTTCAAATAAAACATTAAATACCATGAATAATGTGAGTATCATGATATAAAATATTAAAAGTATTATTAGATAAACCATAAAAATAAAACATTATGTGTTATAATAAATATCTCTCAAGGGTGATAATTTGAGACAATAAACCCTTATGGTAATAGTAACATAAGAATTAAAATAAAATAAGATGTTTCCCATAAAATGGAAAATAAAATAAAATGAAATTAAAGATATTAATTTTAATTTTGGGTGATAGTGTATTTAATAAACCATATAAAACAAATGGTGTTGCATAATATTAAACATGTCACATTTAATTGAGAATAGAGATAAATAACCTTTACTTCAGGACCTCATTAATTTTGTGTGAGTTCCAAAAAACCTGAATAATAAAATTAATTAAATTAAAATATTTTTTAAGAAAATTTTCAATCTATTATTAATTTTATACGGTTAATTTATTATCATATATTATTTATTAATTATTATTTTTCTTTTTTCGGTTACTTGTAGTGGTTTGACTGATTTCTCTGAATCATCCTCTAAATATGGACCATAGTAAAATCTTTTGTAAAATAGCTTCATAATATCCATAATGATAAAGGATTATTATTTTATTATTTATTTAACAAAATTTTATAAAATTTCATATGTTTTTTAAAATGGATTCAAATTAAAAAAAGGTACATTGATAAGTTCATTTTTTATTGAGGTTTAGTTTTCTAAAACCATTTATTATTAATATCATGTATAAAATGTAAAATATTATATTTATAGAATATAAATAGTGTCATAAATAATATATATATTTATTAAATTCATTATTAGAACCGTATATTAAGGGTGGTGATGAAAAATTATATTCATATTTTGAGAAAGAGGTAGTTCACATGTACGCATGATTAACATTTTCATTTCTCAATGAATGGGATATAATGAAGGTAAATGATAAATTATAATTTAAGATTAATAAATTTAATATATTCATCGTATTAAGTCATAAATTCCATCCTTGTTTCAAACCATGTGAGGAAGTGATGAAAAATGAATCACATTGCTTCGTGGATGCGGTAGTCAACACGTACGCAAGATTAATATTGTTTTGGTTCTTATAGTATATGAAAATGAATTAATAATGGATGATCCAAAAATATAAAAACATTTAAGTATATTAATAATATTTTTTTATTATATTATTATGTATAACATTAACTTTATAATAGGGATATTAAGAAGAATAGGCTAAGGGCTAAGAAATACTCACATTGAGAACATGATATTTCTATAATAAATATCCTTAAAAATGGAATACTAAGGCTATATAATTGAGAAAAAAGGATTATTAACTTTAAAAAGTATTATAGGATTAAAAATTTTAGAGTTTCATGATGAAAATCTAAGATATAAGTGTATCATGAATTGTTGTAAGTTATCCCCTGTTATAAGTGACGAGAATGGTAATTTAGAAATTACCCATTTCATTCCAATAATGGTATGTCACTATATGATAGTAAAAGAATCTTAAAACTTAAAATAATTAAAGTTATGAGGGATATACAATCCAAATTTCATCCAAACACATGGTGGTACGTTTTTTAAAATTCATTTGTTCTTTTACGCTTAGTAAAACTACTTTTACCATTTTTACTTTTATCATAGTAACTAAACCTCATTAATTAATTTTAATGACCAGAATTAAAATATTAATTATTTAATAATTTAAAAATTATTATTTAATATATTAAAATATTTTTATGAAATAAAATCTCTAATGTTTAGAAATTTTAATTTTTTAATCAATGTATATGATGCATAAAAATAATTTTTAGAAAAAGTGTGTTTTTAATATTAATGTTTATCTGTTTGTAAAAATTATAAATGGTATTAACTTAAATTAATTAATTTGGTTGATTGTGAAAAATATATATTTATTGGATTTAAAATCAATAAAAAACTTAATTTTACCATAAAAATGTTAAATTATAAGAAAAAACCGAAAACTGTTTTAAATTAGAATAAAATTTAACCAAAGTTATAAAAATGAAAAATAGGTTTTATATATTTAGAATAAAATTTAAAATGAATAATTTTACAATTTATATACTTATTTTATTTATTAAACTGTTTAATAAACACATAGTTCTTTTTTATATAAAGATAAATTCATAAAATTTATTATTTTGGTAAAAAAATGTATTTTTCATTATTCACTTAAAAACTACTTCAGAAAAAAATATAATATAATATCATTACTATAAATAAAAAAATTGACGTTTATTTGGTGAAATTATAATTCTAAAATTTGATAATTTATCTTTTAAACAAAAATATAGTGAAAATCATCTCCTAGTAAAATAACTTTCAAAAATTTTAATTGTTCTTATTATTATTTCCTATAAATTACTAATTATATTTGTGTTAATAAATTATCCATATAAAAAATATATTTCAAATATTATATATTTAATTTCTTAAAATTAATTATATAAAATAAAATTTGAAAGAAAAATATTCATTTTAGGAGTAAAATGAACCTGTTAATTTTATCAATGCATTAGTAAATAAAATATATTTTTATTTATAAGTAAAAAAAATTGAAATCTATTAAATATATGTGTTGTAAAACTTATTACCTTAATAGTTAAATATTTATATCAACCTAATTTCTAGTTACATAATCCTTCAGAATCTCTATGCAATATATTAGTATAAATTAAGCTCTGGTGGTAGTCAAGGGTGGTGATTCCTCTAGGATATATCTTCTAGAAATTTTCACAAGAATTAACTTCTCTCATATTTAATTTTTATTATATCATAATTGTTGTATTTTTATTGGGCTTGGTCGGGGTAAATCCCGAGTGAAGCTACCCCTTTCCAATCTTTGTCGGATGAGATTCATAAGGGAGACTTCTTCTACCCGATTCCATTTTTTTATTTTAATTCATAAATTTCATAATATGATTAATTTATTTTATAACTGATTATTTAATGGTTATATTTTAATGATAATTTCTTTTAATGTATCTTGTATTTTTTAGTTTTTTTTCTATAATAATATATTAACATAATATTTACATACTAAAATTTTAGTCATTAAATTACCTCCCCTTAAATAAATTGTGTCTTTATAATTTTAATTATTCATAACTAATGAAATACTTAATGGTGTCAATAATATTGACATAGAACTAGATTTAATTTCTAATGATCTTTCAACTTCTCTATTTCTTATATGACTAGAAAACTCATATATTCCTTCATAATAGATATATAACTAATGATTAATTTTTCATTTAACCATTTTTTTGAAACACCCTAACATAATGGGAGTATTTGTTAATTGGGAGTTTTAATTTATACTTGTATTAACAAGATTCATGGATATATTTTTAGATGTTGGTTTCCTATATTATAAATTATCATGTTCTTTATGTTAATAGATCCAAATCATGCCTAATTATACAACATATTTAAAAAACGGTATAGGGAATGCAGTTTTAAATGAATCACATTGCCATAAAAAATATATTAGAAAGGATTTATATACTTGGGATACTATAATCATACCACTAAAAGTTTTTATTAACAATTAAACATATATTAATCAATGTGGTGATTTTATGTTTTTTAAAACCATTATATGTATATAATAGATGCTTAAAAAAGATATAAATTGAACACTTATGATTCCTGACTATGTGATTAGTTTTCCTCATTACATTTCATTTTTAGAACCCACTTCTATAGTTTTTGTTGCATAAAATATTTATTGTCTTAGAATTTTTCAGTTTCCATCATCCTTTTTAGCCCACTGATTATGGAATTGAATTTGATAATATCCAAGTTTCACACATTTAATACATTAAACAATTATTGGTATATCCCAACAAACTTTATTTCCATTCATCATGTCCACTGAGATCTTAAATTTTTTCCACAAATTAACTACTTTATTCCCTCCTTTTCCCCACATTAAACATAATGTAATACCTTTAACTCATTACCCTTGGTGATTCTTATAATATTTTTAACATGGAAGAAATTAAATAATTACTCCTTTATCATATTTAATACCTTAAATTACATGATATTTCATGTAACATCCCAAGTAAGTAATGAATAATAGATATTTTTATCTATGTCTATTAACGATTAAGATAGTGTTATAGAGGCTTAAAATGAAAATAAATACAATCTTATGCATGGAATACACTAATATTCTTAAAAGATTGTTTTACTGCCTTTTGATGGCAAACCATTTTTGAATCTATATTTTGACAATTTTATAAACTATGTTTTTCAAAATAAACTTATCCTTTATGATTGGGACATCAAAATTTACCTTGTGTGAATTTTTGGTATTTTTCTGACAATGTTCATTTTTTAATGAATAGTGAAAAATACTGCATTTTACATCAAAACTGATTTTTAATCTAATTTATTTATATGATTAGATTATGTTTTGAATTGTTTTTGAAGTGAAATTAGAATATATTTTTACCATTTTATCCAATGGTGGTCATTGGAATCAATTTCACTTTGAAATTAGACTTAAACTGGTGTCAATCTTTTGATACTTATTGTTTTGTAAAAACAAGCTATTTACTCTGGCAGTGGGAATTAATTATTAAATTAATTAATGTGACTTATATGATTTGAATTTTGTAAAATATACTTCATTTTTGAATTCGGAATATCAAATATAGCTTAGGGTGAATTTTTGGTAATTTTCTGAAAAACATCAATTTTTGATGAATAGTGAAACCACTAAGTGGTAATCAAGCAAACTGATTTTTCAGTTAAATGAAAGTTTACCACTAATGTGTATTAAATTTTGAAAATCCGACATACATGGTTGTCATTAAGAAGTAAAATGTGGTTCAATGAGATTAAAATAATTTTTTGGTGAATAGTAACTTATTAAGTTTTTAATCGCGATTAGTGGTAATTAGTGTAGTTTAAGGTATAAATAATGCTTTAATAATATGAAATGACCTAGACACATGTCCCAACATTATTGGTTGTGTCATGGCCGACCAAGAAAAGCCATGGGTCAACTTGGGGACCCCATGGAGACATTTTGGTTGGGAAATGACATAAATAACTTTTTATTTAATGTAAAAGTAAAAATGACACAAACATAATATGTTTTACGAAAAAAATTGTTACATGGTGTTATAAAGATCATATATTTGATTATAAATAGTCATTGGAAAGATAAAAAGATTTCCTACATCATAGTATTTTTTTATGATTTTTAGACATTAAATAAATTAAATTATTTATGACATAATAATGATGCAGTGATGACATCATTATTTGACGATTAAAATAAAATGGAAAGACATTGTAAAATCTATGAACTACACATGTCCAAAACCAATTGGATGAGTGGATTTCGAACCCTTATCACCTTATCCATGAATTATATCAATGTGGGACCTTTTAAAACCGAAAAACATTTTCAAATAAAGTAATATTTATTTACTTTCTAAAAGTTCCCCTCCTCTCCTCTTATAAAAGGCCCCCACCTCTACCTCATTTCATACACTCCTCAAGCCTTTGTCTCGGCCAAAACCTACCCATTTACTCTCTCCAAATACCTCTCCTCATCCTAGAGGATTCCATTTGGGCATAATCCTTTCAAAGGAAGCCTTTAGGCTCAAATCAAAAGGAGTTACACTTTTAAAGGTAATTCATTCTCTCATGTTCATTTGTTTTATTTTGCTTCTCCAACCCCCTAAACTCTTTTTATTTACTTATTTTGTAACAACACCAGTATATTCAATATAAAAGGATGTTGTTATAATATTTATTTGAGCTACACCCTCACACAACTACATCAAATGGTTAAAGAACATACGGTTTCCGTGGATGGCGAAATTCTGCCTCCCGAAACGATGATTGTTCAATACTCATTTAACACCTTAAAAGGTGGCCATTATGATGTCACTATTTTTATATATGATATATAATATGTTTATGTTTTCCTTAAGATTCTGTTTTTTTTTCATTTTGGGCATACCATTATGGTTTCCATTATGGGTAAACACAATATCTTCATTTTAGGAAGTGCGGACTACCGCCCCCTGAAAGTGATTTGATTCGTTAATACCATATGTGGGATGTGTAAAGGATAAATTTAATGATATTATATATGTTATTATACTGGAATTATAATATACTCTTATATCATTATGATTCCATTCCAGAAAATATGAAATAGAAATGGAAGTAGCGTTCATGCGTACGTACGGCTTACCGTCTCCATGAACGTTGCATTTCATTTCTTACCTCTAAATGTGATGTAATATTATAAATACATGTATATGATGAATATATATGATATATATGTTATCCAAATCATTAATATCATTCTGGATATAACGAACCTATGACCAAATTAACAACATGTAAGTGTAAGAAGTCTATTTTTGACTTAAGAACCAAATACCGACAAAATGAACATTATTAACTTAACTGATTACATGATGTTCATAACATGGTATAAAAGGAATAATGAACTTGAAAAAGATTCATAAGCAAGTAGAGATTAACTCAAGTTTATTATTCAGGAGATTAAAGAACGGTCGGGTCAAGTCGGATACGAGGTATGGGACTTCATCTCAATCTCCTTTCATTGAGGCATATTTTATTTTATACACAACTTTCTTTTATACGGTGTATAAACCCCTTTGACTTTTACGTTTATTCAAAAGGAATGTTTTTTATACGAAGCATTTACTAAATGAAAAAAGGGAATGTTTTTGTCGTACGTATGCGGCGACAACGACTTCTCCGCCGTCGTGACCGTTATTTGAGTTTCGGCTTCCTCTACAAGCCATACCTTTTTTTTAAAACGAAAAATAAATACCATGTTTTACTTTGGTATTGAAAATGGTTTTCATAATGTTTTTATTATATCAATGTGTTGTATTGATATCTCGTGATTGAAATGTGGAAATGTTATGTTTCCTTTATGCATGTTTTATGTGATATGATTATGTTATGGTTCTTGGGCATTATTATGAAGACGGGTGGTTCCGTGATAAACTAAGGGCGGGTGAGCCCGTTATAGCTCTCCAATGCATTGGGTAACGCGAAGGAGTGAAATGTTAAGGTTTCTCCGAAGAGATTTTAGGGAATATACTGTGATGGGTATTCCAAATGTAACCAAGAGGGTTACTCCCTACGTGAGAATGTTATGAATGCCTCAAGTTACCTTTATGTCTTATAATTTCTATGATTTATTCATGATTTTATGAGGTATGTTAAAGTGCCTATGTTTTATGGGTAAAGTATGATTTCATTCTTATGTATATATGAACTCATGTTTCCTTTCCATGTTTTTTTTATAACCCATACTGAGTTTTTATGCTCATCCCATGTTTTTGAAATGTTTCTCATAGGTCAAGGGAAAGGTACATGATAAGATGATAGAGTCAAGGATGTGTCAAGAAATAATCCATGTTTTATTTTAAATGTGTTTCTATTGATGGGAATGAATAATACTATCTTTCTGTAACCACTTTGTTTATATGTGGAATGTAATGCAAGTTTTATGATCTAATTCTCTAAAACTCTAAACCCGAAAAGATCCTCAATGTGTAATCTTGTAATAACTCAAGATTAAGTAAGGTTTAAGGCTGGGGACTTATAGTTGGTATCAGAGGTCGGTTTAGATAACTTTAGGAGTTATAATTCTATTAAATGATTATCCAAAAATATTTTTTTTTCAAAATGATATAGCATTTGAAGATTACAATGTTGCTTCATCTAAGACATGTTTGTTCAGAATGGTTTTCTGCAGAGGAAACAGGGAAGCAGTGCTAGGAAGGCATACAGAAGGAAATAACCTTCCGAATCAGCATCCAGAAATGGTCAGAATTGGAACTGAACAGTTTGTTGCAGTAATGGCGCTGTTGACTCAAGCGATAAATGGCGGTGGTATCCATGCACGAGATCAGCCAGATCAACCGCAGAGGAACATGTCAGTGGTGGAACATTTCATGAGGCAACATCCACCATCATTCAGAGGAACATCTGACCCTGTGCTAGCTGAAGGGTGGATTAAAGCACTGGAGAAGATTTTTGATGTCATGGCGTGTTCAGACAATCAAAAGGTTAGTCTTGCTATTTACCGTTTGGAGGGTGAAGCAGATCAATGGTGGTCTATGGTTAAAAATATCAGGGACGCCGATGAGATTGATTCTCTTGACTGGGATGAATTCAAAGGTATGTTTCTTAAGAAGTATTTTCTTAAGGCTGTTCGACTTAGGATGGAAAAGCAATTCTTGGAATTGAGGCAAGAGGAAGACTCAGTGGCTGCCTATGAAGAAAGGTTCACTCGATTGGAAAGATATGCTCCAAATTTTATCCGGGACCTTGATAGTAAAATCAATCGTTTTTACTTAGGATTAAAGCCAAAATATCGAACGGCATTAGCTTCTCGTGAGTTTAAAAGTTATTAAAAGCTTGTTCGATGTGCTGAGAAGGTGGAAATGGAGTTTGCCGATGACCAAGTGTTCTATAACAACCAGCAGAAGAAGAGACCGAGGTGGCAGGAGAAATGTAAGAATTCTTCAAAAAAGTCTGATGGTAAGAGAACTAAGTTTCCATTTTGTGATAAATGTGGAAAAAGGCATGCTGGGGAATGTCTTCTGAATTCTGGGAAGTGTTACCGATGTGGTAAGATGGGACATAAGGCTCGTGATTGCACTGAAAAGGATCAAGGTGAAGGTAAGAACAACTTTGATTTACAGTTAGTGAAATGTTATAAGTGCAATGAGATGGGTCACTATGCAAACGAGTGTCCGACAAGGAGCTTGAGTGATGGGAAGCAGTTAGACTACAAGCAGAAAGGGGTGGTGAAATCCTTTGCATCTACTTCAGCAGATGTCGGGCCATCAAATGAAGTTGTATCAGGTACTTTGTTTGTTTTTTCAGATTATGCCAGTGTGTTGTTTGATTCGGGGTCTACACATTCTTTCATCTCTGAAACCTTTTCTAGTAAAATGGGAATACCATCTCAAGAAATGACTCCTGAACTTTTGGTAAAAACACCTGGGGGGAATGTTGAGGCAAAAAGAATTTATAAGAATCTTCCTATCCTTATCTATGGAAAGAACCTACTTGCAAACGTTATTGTTCTACCTCTAGTAGAGTTTGATGTTATCCTGGGTATGGATTGGCTCTCTATTTACCATGCTAAGATTGACTGTAGAGCTAAAGAAGATTCTTTTCAGAAAGACTTTCGGTTTGTTTACAATAATGAACCCTTACTTTTGATAACATATCAAGAGGCCGAGAAACTTGTAAAAGATGGAAATGAATGTTACCTTGCACACGTCGTTGAAAATAAAGGAATTGTTTAGATTAATGATGTGCCAGTGGTAAATGAGTATCCTGATGTTTTTCCGGATGATTTGCCTAGAATAATACCAGATCGGGAAGTTGAGTTTATTGTTGACTTAGTTCTTGATGCTAAGCCAATTTCAAAACCCCCTTACCGAATGGCACAAATTGAACTTTTAGAGTTGAAGGAGCAATTGCAAGATTTATTAGAGAAAGGTTTCATTAGACCTAGCACATCACCATGGGGTGATCCTGTTTTATTTGTTAAAAAGGAAGATGGTTCTATGAGACTTTGCATTGATTATAGAGCCTTGAATAATATCACCGTTAAGAAAAAATATCCTTTTCCTCATATCGATGATTTGTTTGATCAGCTCCAGGGAGCTCAGTTTTTTTCAAAGATTGACTTGAGATCGGGGTACCATCAGCTGAAGGTAAAGGAGACAGATATTCCGAATACCGTGTTCCGTACGAGATATGGCCATTAGGAATTTGTAGTAATGCCTTTTGGGCTAACCAATGCACCTGCTGTATTCATGGACTTAATGAATAGAATTTTCCATGAGTTTTTGGATATGTTTGTGGTGGTTTTCATTGATGATATTTTGGTGTTTTCTAAAAGTAAAGAGGAGCATGAAAAACATTTAAGGGTTATCTTGCAAACCTTAAAATAAAAGAAACTGTATGGGAAATTAAGCAAGTGTGAGTTTTGTTTGCAACAAATTTCTTTCCTTGGTCACATTGTTTCTAAAGATGGAATAACTATTGATCCTGCAAAAACAAAAGTTGTGGAAGAATGGCCAAGACCCACAAATGTAACCGAGATTCGTAGATTCCTTGGTTTGGCGGGCTATTACTGAAGGTTTGTTAGAAATTTTTCACGGTTATCTAGTCCAATGACTAAGCTAACTCGGAAGGGTGTTAAGTTTATCTGGACAAAAGAATGTAATGATTGTTTTCAGGAATTGAAAAGAAGATTGGTGAATGCTCCAGTTTTGGCACTACCTTCCAGGAATGGTGAGTTTGTTATATACAGTGATGCTTCATTGAAAGGACTTGGTTGCGTCCTAATGCAGAATGATCAGGTAATTTCTTATGCTTCACGACAGTTGAGAACTCATGAGGTAAATTACCCTACACATGATTTGGAACTAGCTGCTGTTGTTTTTGCTTTAAAAATTTGGAGGCATCATTTGTATGGAGTAAAGTGTGAAATATATACCGATCACAAAAGTTTAAAGTATATATTCACACAGAAAGAGTTAAACATGAGACAGAGGAGATGGCTATAATTAATCAAGGATTATAATTGTACAATTCATTACCATCCGGGAAAAGCAAATAAAGCGGCTGATGTTTTGAGTCGAAAAAATAATGCTTCATTGACAATGTTGCGGTTGGAACGTGATCCTTTGGTTAACGATTTGATGAACCTTGGAATAGAAGTTGTTGGTGCAGTAAGTCCTTCTGTTTTGTTTCAGGTATCAGTGAGATCTTCTCTATCAGATAGAATCAAGCAAGCACAGAAGCAAGACAGTGAGTTGCAGAAAAAGGTAGAGCTGGTTCAGAAAGGTAAGTTGCCTGCATTCAACATTGATAATGATTGTGTTTTGAGATTTGGGAAGAGACTGTGTGTGCCTTGTAATTCACAGTTGAAGAGAGAGTTGTTATGTGAAACTCATAGTTCTCCGTTTTCAGTTCATCCGGGCAGTACTAATATGTTTAGAGATCTGCGGGAGTATTACTGGTGGGATGGAATGAAAAGAGATATTGCTAATTTTACTGTGAAGTGTTTGACTTGTCAGCAGGTTAAAGCAGAGCGGAAGTTACCGAAAGGGATGCTTCAGCCTTTACCAGTGCCAGAGTGGAAATGGGAGAATATATCCATGGACTTTGTTATTGTATTACCAAAGACATATCGAGGTAATAATTCAATCTGGGTTATTGTTGATCGCTTGACCAAATCTGCTCATTTACTTGCTATACGAGATACTTTCTCTCTTGATCAACTTTCCCGTTTGTATCTTAAAGAGATAGTCAGGTTACATGGAGTTTCTCTCTCCATTGTATCGGATCGTGATCCCAGGTTTACTTCTAACTTTTGGAAAGGCCTTCAGAAGTCGTTGGGTACTGAATTAAATTTTAGTACAGCTTTTCATCCTCAATCAGATGGGCAGTCATAACGAACAATTCATACATTGGAGGATATGCTACGAGCTTGTTCTATGGATTATCAGGGAAGTTGGGACCAACATCTTTCTTTGGTTGAGTTTTCATATAATAACAGTTTTCATTCCAGTATACAGATGACACCATTTCAGGCGTTATATGGGAAGCGGTGTCGAACTCCAGCTTTCTGGGATGAAGTGGGTGAAAAGAAGTTGATGGGACCAGAATTGGTAGAAGATATGGTAGAAAAAGTTCAGCTAATTCAGAAACACATGAGGATAGCTCAGAGCAGGCAGAAGAGTTATGCGGATAACCGGAGGAAGGATCTATCTTTCGAGGTAGGTGATCATGTTTTTCTCAAGGTTTCTCCTTGGAAAAGCGTGATGAGATTTGGTAAGAAAGGAAAGTTGAGTCCAAGGTTCATTGGACCATACGAAATTCTGGAGAGAGTTGGATCAGTTGCATACCGAGTGGCTTTACCTCCGATTTTATCTCAGGTACACAATTTTTTTCACATTTCGATGTTGAGAAAGTATATGCCAGATCCATCTCATGTTTTGAGTCCAGAGGTAGTTCAGATGGAAGAGAACCTATCTTATGAGGAACAACCGGTCCAGATTCTTGACCACAGGGAGCAAGTGTTACGTAATAAGGTGATTCACCAGGTAAAGGTTTTTTGGAAAAACCACATGATTGAAGAGGCAACATGGGAATCTAAAAATGCAATGAGGGATAAGTACCCCCATTTATTCGATAAGTAAATAAATTGCGGGGACGCAATTTTCTAAAGGGGGGAAGGATGTAACATCCCAAGTAAGTAATGAATAATAGATATTTTTATCTATGTCTATTAATGATTAAGATAGTGTTATAGAGGCTTAAAATGAAAATAAATACAATCTTATGCATGGAATACACTAATATTCTTAAAAGATTGTTTTACTGCCTTTTGATGGAAAACCATTTTTGAATCTATGTTTTGACAATTTTATAAACTATGTTTGTCAAAATAAACTTATCCTTTATGATTGGGACATCAAAATTTACCTTGTGTGAATTTTTGGTATTTTTCTGACAATGTTCATTTTTTAATGAATAGTGAAAAATACTGCATTTTACATCAAAACTGCTTTTTAATCTAATTTATTTATATGATTAGATTATGTTTTGAATTGGTTTTGAAGTGAAATTAGAATATATTTTTACCATTTTATCCAATGGTGGTCATTGGAATCAATTTCACTTTGAAATTAGACTTAAACTGGTGTCAATCTTTTGATACTTATTGTTTTGTAAAAACACGCTATTTGCTCTGGCAGCGGGAATTAATTAATAAATTAATTAATGTGAATTATATGATTTGAATTTTGTAAAATAGACTTAATTTTTGAATTCGGAATATCAAATATATCTTAGGGTGAATTTTTGGTAATTTTCTGAAAAACTTCAATTTTGATGAATAGTGAAACCACTAAGTGGTAATCAAGCAAACTGATTTTTCAGTTAAATGAAAGTTTACCACTAATGTGTATTGAATTTTGAAAATCCGACATACATGGTTGTCATTAAGAATTAAAATGTGGTTCAATGAGATTAAAATAATTTTTTGGTGAATAGTAACTTATTAAGTTTTTAATCGCGATTAGTGGTAATTAGTGTAGTTTAAGGTATAAATAATGCTTTAATAATATGAAATGACCTAGACACATGTCCCAACCTTATTGGTTGTGTCATGGCCGACCAAGACAAGACATGGGTCAACTTGGGGACCTCTTGGAGACATTTTGGTTGGGAAATGACATAAATAACTTTTTATTTAATGTAAAAGTAAAAATGACACAAACATAATATGTTTTACAAAAACAATTTCTACATGGTGTTATAAAGATCCTATATTTGATTATAATTAGTCATTGGAAAGATAAAAATATTTCCTACATCATAGTATTTTTTTTATGATTTTTAGACATTAAATACATTAAATTATTTATGACATAATAATGATGCAGCGATGACATCATTATTTGACGATTAAAATAAAATTGAAAGACAATGTAAAATCTATGAACTACACATGGCCAAAACCAATTGGATTAGTGTATTTAGAACCCTTATCACCTTATCCACGAATTATATCAATGTGGGACCTTTTAAAACCGAAACACATTTTCAAATAAAGTAATATTTCTTTACTTTCCAAAAGTGCCCCTCCTCTCCTCTTATAAAAGGCCCCCACCTCTACCTCATTTCACACACTCCTCAAGCCTTTGGATCGGCCAAACCCTACCCATTTACTCTCTCCACATCCCTCTCCTCATCCTAGAGGATTCCCTTTGGGCAGAATCATTTCAAAGGAAGCCTTTAGGCTCAAATCAAAAGGAGTTACACTTTTAATGGTAATTCATTCTCTCATGTTCATTTGTTTCATTTTGCTTCTCCAACCCCCTAAACTCTTTTTATTTACTTATTTTGTAACAACACCAGTATCTTCAATATACAAGGATGTTATTATAATATTTATTTGAGCTACACTCTCACACAACTACATCAAATGGTTAAAGAACATACGGTTTCCGTGGATGGCGAAATTCTGCCTCCCGAAACGATGATTGTTCAATACTCATTTAACACCTTCAAAGGTTGCCATTATGATGTCACTATTTTTATATATGATATATAATATGTTTATGTTTTCCTTAAGCTTCTGTTTTTTTCATTTTGGGCATACCTTTATGGTTTCCATTATGGGTAAACACGATATCTTCATTTTAGGAAGTGCGGACTACCGCCCCCTAAAAGTGATTTGATTCGTTAATACCATATGTGGGATGTGTAAAGGATAAATTTAATGATATTATATATGTTATTATACTGGAATTATAATATACTCTTATATCATTATGATTCCATTCCAGAAAATATGAAATAGAAATGGAAGTAGCGTTCATGCGTACGTACGACTTACCGTCTCCATGAACGGTGCATTTCATTTCTTACCTCTAAATGTGATGTAATATTATAAATACATGTATATGATGAATATATATGATATATATGTTATCCAAAAAATTAATATCATTATGGATATAACGAACCTATGACCAAATTAACAACATGTAAGTGTAAGAAGTCTATTTTTGACTTAAGAACCAAATACCGACAAAATGAACATTATTAACTTAACTGATTACATGATGTTCATAACATGGTATAAAAGGAATAATGAACTTGAAAAATATTCATAAGAAAGTAGAGATTAACTCAAGTTTATTATTCAAGAGATTAAAGAATGGTCGGGTCAAGTCGGATACGAGGTATGGGACTTCGTCTCAATCTCCTTTCATTGAGGCATATTTTATTTTATACACAACTTTCTTTTATACGGTGTATAAACCCCTTTGACTTTTACGTTTATTCAAAAGGAATATTTTTTATACGAAGCGTTTACTAAATGACAAAAGGGAAGGTTTTTGTCGTACGTATGCGGCGACAACGACTTCTCCGCCGTCGTGACCGTTATTTGAGTTTCGGCTTCCTCTACAAGCCATACCTTTTTTTTAAAACGAAAAGTAAATACCATGTTTTACTTTGGTATTGAAAATGGTTTTCATAATGTTTTTATTATATCAATGTGTTGTATTGATATCTCGTGATTGAAATGTGGAAATGTTATGTTTCCTTTATGCATGTTTTATGTGATATGATTATGTTATGGTTCTTGGGCATTATTATGAAGATGGGTGGTTCTGTGATAAACTAAGGGCGGGTGAGCCCGTTATAGCTCTCCAATGCATTGGGTAACGCGAAGGAGTGAAACGTTAAGGTTTCTCCAAAGAGATTTTAGGGAATATACAGTGATGGGTATTCCAAACGTAACCAAGAGGGTTACTCCCTACGTAAGAATGTTATGAATGCCTCAAGTTACCTTTATGTCTTATGATTTCTATGATTTATTCATGATTTTATGAGGTATGTTAAAGTGCCTATGTTTTATGGGTAAAGTATGATTTCATTCTTATGTATATATGAACTCATGTTTCCTTTCCATGTTTTTTTTATAACCCATACTGAGTTTTTATGCTCATCCCAAGTTTTTGAAATGTTTTTCACAGGTCAAGGGAAAGGTACATGATAAGATGATAGAGTCAAGGATGTGTCAAGAAATAATCCATGTTTTATTTTAAATGTGTTTCCATTTATGGGAATGAAGAATACTATCTTTCTGTAACCACTTTGTTTATATGTGGAATGTAATGCATGTTTTATGATCTAATTCTCTAAAACTCTAAACCCGAAAAGATCCTCAATGTGTAATCTTGTAATAACTCATGATTAAGTAAGGTTTAAGGCTGGGGACTTGTATTTCATCCTTATATTATTTTGTTTGTTTGAAAACTTACCTAAGTCCATGTTTTTTATCATAATTCCTGATATATGAATTTCAATTGTCATAATATTTCTCACTCTGCCTCTGAATGAACATTGTCATTTTTATTACTAAAAATGACTATAAAAAGATACAATCATCAAGGATGTCGGAAATAGTAAATCCCCAAAGCATCGTTGATAAAAACGTTGATGCCTTCTGGAAGAAAGGATCCTAAATTAAGGAATAATGAAAATTTTTGGCTTGAGGTGGCCTGGGTTTCCAAGAAGTCTGCAACTTTATTCCCCTCAATCCAAGTATGGGTGATACCCATATGGCATCCCATTATGTTCTTGCACTTTCATATAATATAATATATGCTCCAAGGAACACTTCCACATCCTGATAAAGCTTTATAGAGTATCAGAGAATCTTTCTCCACCATCCTCAAATTAATATTCCTTTGATCACATACTTCGAGTCCCGAGACCATCACCCTATCATCAGCCTGAAGGGTATCTCCTCTTCCATAAAAGGCCGAAAAGGCCACCAGAACAGACCCCCTCTTGTCCCTTATAACACCACCACCTATCATCTCCCCCCACTGAAAATATCCATCCATGTTGAGTTTGATCCCGTCATTGAAAGGGTACCAAAGTACCCAATGACCATTTCTTCTCCTCCCTGCCGGAGTGACGTCACCTTGGAAAATGGATCTAACCAATGGGGAAACATGGAAATTTGTACATAATATAACTAAATCCAGCAATGTATTCTTCATTTTGAAGCATATGCTTACTCATGTGTTATAGAAACTCTTGTTTCGTGCATCATTCCTTGCTTTCCAAATAGTCCAGCAACCCCCCACGAGAATTATTTCCCTGCCTTTCCTCTCTGAACAATGTTCGCATGCACCAGAAAACTACTGATCCAGAACATCCTCCTACCTCCCACCTGCACCTTACCATGCTGCAAAAGGATCGAGAGCCTTCCAGCTCCAACAAACCCAATCGTTGTTGAAGAAGAGATGTTCCACTATTTCCAGTTGGGTATTAATACAGCACTGGCATTTGGACGTGAGGTGAACACCCATGAGTTGTATTTTGTTATCATTGGACAAGGAATTATTCCGGACTCTCCACAGCACAAAGTTATACTTGGTTGAAATACCCTTACACCACATCATCTCCCCCTATTGATCACCAGAGTTGGGAGCCCTCCTGACGCTGCTATAGGATTTGATGGAAAAAGCACCAAACTGGGCACCCATGAAGATGAGGCATTCAAGTTACTCATTCTAGACGACCTCCAAGAAAGCATAGGGTTGATCATTATTGAAAATGTTGCGGATGAAATCACGGCATACACTTGATTTTTGAAGGATATATCTGGTACTGGGCAGCAGGGAAACCACAGAGTCCCTCCCCCCCAATCTTGTCACAAGAAATTCACCTCACCTTTTCCTACCATCCATCACACAGAAGGAAGAAGCCCCTATGAGTACGGTTGGATTAACTTTTATATTCTATTATTTTTATCAATGGGAAAAATGTATGAATTGTCTTTAGAATCCATTTTTAACACGATTCTTTCAGGTTTCATCCACTACTAAAACCAAAAGGATTTATTATGAGTGATGATTACCATAAGATAATTATTGTAAGAAAATTACATAACAAATTCAACCTCAAATTGTCTTACTCTTTGAAATAATTACTCAATCATTTAATTAAAACTAAATACTATTGGTTAAATATATTTTTATTTAGTTTGAGTTCTATAATATTCCTTAACTTAATTAATTATCATAATAAATCCCTCATAATTTTTGGTAAATAGAATGTTATTAACCAAATAATATCACCTAAGAGTGTTTATCCAGGTGTGTAGTCTTAGACCCACTCATCATGAACAATAGTGAATATTGAGTTGATTTTTAAACATCCACTTTTAGGGTTATTTCCCCTAGGTGAAACTATTCCCTAACCCCATCCACTTTCCAGTATCCAAAAAGATATTTCATTTCTAGGAGAACCACATAATATCTACTTTAAAAAAACATTAGGATGTTATAATATACATAAAAATATCATTTGTATTTTCACTAAATATTTCTTATTATAATACCTAAACCATTTAATATTGGCTTCAATAACCTATAGGGTTATCTATGACTTTAAAATTATTATCAACCCTAACTTATAAACCATTAAATTATATTTAACTAAAATCATAACCTATAAAAATATCTAAACCCCAATATAATACCAACTATGAATGCCTATGAATGTGAATATATCATAATTACCTAACTTAAAGAAAATATATCATTATAATACATTCCCATGATCATTTAGGATTATAATTTTAGAGAATTAGAATACAATATTGACTAAAAAACATTTGTGTTTTTAAAATAATGGAAATTTTTCAATATATAATCAATTTTCTAATCCAAATAAAGTCATAAAAATCTCCCATATTTATCTACACCCAAGATACTCTTATAGACACATCATATGTTTTACGTTTATTTATAACATAGGGAAATGGAAATATAAAAAAATGGTGATATTGTATGCTCATTAAGGGTAAATATAAGTTAAAATAACAAAATATTTTAAGTTATTGTAAGATAAGTATATGGGTATCATCAATATACATAAGAAATTTACACCCAAAAAATCATAGATCATAAATCACAACACAAGGCATAGAATAACATAAGAACATATCATGGAATTTACACATATTAAATGGGCACAACTATAACAACTTATCTTAGATTCATAAAACAACAACACTTAATCTTTATAGGATAACATAAATGTGTAGGGTATCTTAAAAAATAGGCATAAAAAATTAAAAAAATTAGAAAGTTTTAAAAATAATAATTATAGGAACCCTATGAGAACACTCATTATTCTCAAATTTTTTTGAACAAAATCATTATGTCTACACATTAAAATTTTAGCAAACTCATTAATCCCAAGCCTTTATGAACAAACTCAATATGTTTATGCCATAATATCTCATGATATGTCAAACTTAACCAATGAATTCTAGGATAATAAAGTTCCACATCCATAATTATATATATATATATGTGTGTGTGTGTGTGTGTGTACCACATAAAATCAATCATTTTCATATAATAAAAAACCCATGGAAATAAAATAGATGTCATGTCCCTTTTAAATGGAATCATATAAATTCATAATTTATAATTCTATCAATAAACATGATAAACCCATGAAATATAACTTGGTATACAATAATACTGAAGAACTTTATAATTAGAAACCATTATATAAAATATATGTTTTTTACATCACATAGATAGATTTTATAAGTTTTAGTCAATAGTATTATCAAAAAATATATGTATAGAATCTTGGTGAATATCCTTAAATTAAAGGGATGAAATATAGAGTATTTATAGGGGAAATAAATTAGAAGGATAGTCATTCTTATGCCTTGTGGATGATTAAGAAATCTAAAATTATAAATGGATTTATAGGATTCTAATCCCCCAAAATAGTATAAGAAAATTTATAGGGTAGTTCATGGAATATAATTTTATAAATATTGAAACAATTTATGTGATAAATATGAAAATTAAATTGAAACCATATAGATGTTTTACGAAATATTTTTAATATTTTCATAAAACATTAAGTTAAAAATTACATTCAAAATATATTTTTTTAAATGTGATTTTAAAACTATTGATAAATTTTACCTTTTTATAAAAATCCTTGATAATTGGGATATAAATATTTTCCTAGGGAAATGTGTATTAAAAGATAAATCAAATTACCATATAAAAAGGTAAAATTTATATCCCAATTATCAAGGATTTTTATAAAAAGGTAAAATTTATCAATAGTTTTAAAATCACATTTAAAAAAATATATTTTGAATGTAATTTTTAACTTAATGTTTTATGAAAATATTAAAAATATTTCGTAAAACATCTATATGGTTTCAATTTAATTTTCATATTTATCACATAAATTGTTTCAATATTTATAAAATTATATTCCATGAACTACCCTATAAATTTTCTTATACTATTTTGGGGGATTAGAATCCTATAAATCCATTTATAATTTTAGATTTCTATAAGTAAATCCATTTTAGTATTTTAGAATAACTTTGATTAAACCCACATTGTAAAAAAGGATAAAAAATTCCTTTTAAAAAGATAAAAAGTTAAATTTTACAGTCTCATGAGATAACACATAATTTGGACTCTATATAAAAAATAACATTAGAGGGAAAGGAAAATATGAAAAGTGAGGGTAAACCATTTCTAAAGAAAATAGGATTTATTCTCAACAATCGTATACCTTTTAGAGAAATAATTTAATCAAGGTAAAATATTTGAATCAAAAATTAATTTTCCCCCATAGAGGAATGTATATTACCATTAAATAGATTATTAGGGTGTAATAAACCAATAATTGAGATAATTAGTTCAGTAATAATAATTATAACTCAACTAAATAAGTTAACTTATCAAAAAACATTCAAATTTGGCATCCAATGAATCAAAATACATTTTCATAAATAAGAAGATATGGATTTTAAAACGCCATTAATTACCTGAATATGGTCACATGGAATAATTATGATGTAATCAAACCATATTTATGATATAATGTATCTTAATATGAATTATTTCTTAAGAAATTAAATTTTATACAGAGGCCCTTCTGATACTACAAACATTCCAGTCAAAACCCCATAAAAGATATAATTTCAAATAAAATTTTAAATACCATGAATAATTATAGGATCATTATAAAAAAAATTAATATGGGTAGTAGATACAACATAATAAATAATAAATGTTTTATAATAATAAATATTTCTCAAGGGGAGAAAATTGAGAAAACAGAACCTTTACAGTATTGGTAAAGTAAGAAGAAAAAGAACATAAAAGGGTTACAATGAAATAGAAATTAAAAAATCACGAAATTAAATAAATTATTTATATTTAAAGGTTATAGTTATTAAATTAACAATATAAAAGAAATTTTGGGGTGTAATATTATACATGTCTTATGGAATTGAAAATAAAGATAAATAACCCTTATCTCGGTTACTAATTCATTCTGGGTTTGCGATTAATATCTTAAATAATCTAATTATGTTCATTAAAAACATTCTTAATAAAATTTTACATCTATATTTAATTTTAAAGCGTTAATTTATCCTTATATTTTATTTATTTATTAAATAATATTTTTCTTATGGCAGTTTCTTGAGGTAGTTCGGTTGATTTCTCTGGAACTTCCTCAGTATATTGGGCAAAGAAAAAAGTGTTGTAATATATATTCTTAATCTCTATAATTTTTTAGTTTTATTTATTTTATTATTATATTTACACAAAATTTATAAATTTTCATCATTTCTCTAAAATGGATTCAAATTAAGAAAGGTCCATTAATAAGTTAATTTCTTTTACGGTTGAGTTTATATTGACCATTTGTTATCAACTTTACTTATATAATGTTCAATATTATAATTAAATAATTTTAATAATGTTATAAATATCATATATCTTTATTAAATTCATTATTAAATCCATCCATGAAGCATGGTGATGAAAAATGAAATTTATTATTCTTAGAGGTGGTAGTTCTTACATCCACATGATTTACATTTCCATTTATCAATGAATTGGAATTTATGAAGTTTTATGCTAAATTATTAAGAATTAGAACCATGATTTAATAAAAATATTAATTCATAAAATATATCCTTATTTTCATCCATGATATGCAAATATGAAAAATAGACCACATCACTTTATGGAGGTAGTAGTCCCCACACACACATGATCGATGTTCTTTTGTTTTTCTTTGTGGATGGAAAAGTTGAAATAATTTTTTCACCTATAATATAAAAAAATTTAAGTTTATTTATAATATTTACTTCATTATAATAAAGTTTATAATAAAATTTCAGAGTACGATGAAAAATAAAATACCAAGGAGTAAGAAATACTCACATTGAGAACTTGAGATTTCTCTTAGAAATATCCTTAGAAATTGGTGGGTTCATTCTATATAATTGATACCATAGTCTTATTAAATTTATCGAATAAAATAGGAGGATACAAATGGTATGGTTTAAAATTAAAAATTTATGTTATAATCATATCATTAAATGGTTGAAGTGATCCCCTTTCATAAGTAAAGATAATGGTAATTTCATAAGTACCTATTACATTTCAATAATGTTTTTTCACTATTCAAGGGTAAAGGGAAAAAGTTTAAAATAATATATGGAGGAGGTTTTATGATCCACCTATCATCCAAACACTTGTAGGTACCTTTTTTAAATTATTTATGTCTTTTATACATAGTAAAACTCTTTTTAACCATTTTAATTTTACTATAGGTACGAATGTTTTAAACCTCAGAAATTAATTATAAGAGAAAATTAAAAAAATTTCTTATTAATAAATTTAAAAATTAAGATTAAAATTATGAAAATTATATTATAAGAAAATAATTAAGGTTTATAAAATTTTATTTCACAATTAACTCACATGATGTTTAAATATTTTTTTAGAAACAATGTGTTTGTAAGAGTAAAATTTATGTGTAAGTTAAAATTTAAAATTTTATTAATCTATATAAAATAATTTGGTTGATTATAAAACAAATAAAATTAATTTCTCTTTAAAATCAATCTAAACCATAATTTTACCATGTTAAAATTTAATTAAAATATAATACCAAAAACTATTTTGAAATTGGAATAAAATATTACCCTATGTTATAAAAATTAAGCTTAGATTTTATAAGTTTGGAATAATATTTCAAATGTATAATTATAACCCTTAAATAAATATTTTTTTAATTTAAATTTTTAATAAATTTATAATTCGTTATTAAATGTTGATTAATTTAGAGAGTTTACAATTTTGGTGAAAATAGTTTTTCTCATTTTTCACGTAAAAATCGATTACTTCAGAAAAAACACCAAAATTTTATCCTGAACTAATATTTTTATTCGAAATATAGAAATGGACATAATTTGGTCAAATTAAAATTTTAAATTTTGATAATTTAACATTTAAAAAAATATAATGAAAACTTCTTTATAAGAAAATAACTTTTTAAAACTTTAATTGTTCTTATTTTTATTTCTTATCAATTGGTAATTAAATTAATGATGATAAATTATTAATATAATTAATATATATTTTATATTATATAGTTATTTTTTCTAAAAAAATAGGATAAAAATAAAATTTTTGAAAAAAAAATACTTTTTATAAAGTAAAATGATCTTGTTAATTTTATCAATGGGTTAATAAATAAAAACTTTTCCATTAAAAGTCAAAAAGTTAAATTTATAAAATAATTGTGATATATTTCCTATTAAATTAATAATTACATGTTAATATTATCTTAATTTTTAGTTAAATAACCCCTCAATGTCTTTTTGGAAGATCTAAGTATAAGGTAAGCTCTTGTGGTAGTCCAGGGTGTCGATTCTGATAGCGTAGATCATGTGTAAATTTACATGAACTTAAACTTATATCACATTATATTTCACTTATATCATAATTTTTAGAGTTAATCTTGGGATTATTGTACGGGAAACCCTATTGTATTGGTCTCTTTTACAACATTATACCAATGAACTTCATAAGGGATACTTCAAACACATGATGTCATTTCTTTCTTTTTTCTTCATAGATTTCATAATATATTTACTTACTTTTATACCAGATATTTTAAAAACTGTATTATAATAGTAAAATTTATTTTAACATATTATATATTTTGTTTTGTTTTGGTTTTTTATTTATAAAAATCTATTAATAAAATATTTACATAGTGAAATTTATGGTCATTACAGAACTAATGGTCATGGAAACCATAAAAATATCATTTTTTAAAATTCTGATTCATTAAAAAGAATTGATTTTATTAGTGAATAAAAATATTTATATAAATATTTTAGAATAATTAAAACATCTTTAATTCATTAATTTTACATAATATTACAAGTATCTATCTTTCTATAATCATTCCTGACATAAACATTATAACATCATTCATGTTTGTGGTAAAATCGACCTAAACAATATCATGTTATAACAACTTAATGAGTAAGAACCTGATATTTCCTAAAAATAATATTAATTTTAAAGTAGATTAATGATTTTAAATACATGTTATGAAATTTATAGACAATATTTAATAATAGGTGTATGAGGAAGATATACAAGAAAAATCAAGAAGAAGATATCGTTTACGTTGATAACTAGAATCTCATCTTGAAGGACCACTTAGAAATGAGAGGTTTAGGGATTTATCTTGGGAAACTAATATAAATATAGTGTTATCCAATTCTATGATTTATCAAAGATACCTATATGTGGTGATAAATTCCCCCTTTATCGGTGCTAATAAAAAAACCGATAAAGGGATCCCTTTATCAGCACTACTACAAAAGCATTGTTAAAGAGGGACTATTATTAACGCTAATAAAAAATCCATAAAAAAGGTTGAAACTTTATCATTGACACTAAAAATAAACTAATAAAGGGGTACCTTTATCAGTACTAGTAAAAAATCACAAATAAAGGGTTGTCCTTTATAAGCTCTTTTTTACTAGCACAGACATGGTCCCCCTTTATCACCACATTTTTCTAGCACTTAAAAGGGATATATTTCATAAAATAAAATATATTTCATTAAAAATTATATATTAAAATATAATTATAATTATATTGATATAAAAATTACATTTAAAAAAATATGATTCAGATAAAGATAAAATTCATTTACACTTAATATATAAGATATTTCGTAAAAGTTTTTTATAAAATAATAATAAAATATTATTAATTAATTATTTTATAATTATTGTCAATTAATATTTTTTAATAACAATTAGACGATAAAATAGTTAAATAAATTAATAAATGGTCAAGGATAAGTCTAAAATAAGACTTAAACTTCAAACAGTCATAACTTTTGATCGAGGTGTCTGTTTGGGCTCTACCATCAAATATTGTGATGATATATATTCCTTGGTGTTATGGGGGATCCATAATCTCTTTTTTATGCCAAAAAATTCTTAAAATGAATCCAAAATTGAGTTTTGTTTTTGGATATCCTATTTTTTAAATATGTGATAGTATTTTATCTTAGTTTGAGAAAGTATTCTTTTCTGTTTTTAGTGGCAAATAAATTCATTCTTAGGGATTACATTTATAGTGATATTATGGATTTAAAATTTTACTTTTTTTATAATGTAATTTTATTTATAATAAAATATTTGTTTATTTTCTTATATTTACTAATAATAAATCAATTTTATAATTACATATTTAAACATACATAAATAAATATATGAAGAAAATGTATATTAATATATATATATATATATGTGTGTGTGTGAAATAAAAATGTATTTAAATATATATAAAGAAATATAATTCTCTTAAAATGTGGAAGAATCAAATTATAGTGTTGGTAAAGTGTTTCCCTTATTGGAAGGTGGTCCAGGGATCGAAACTGGGTGAGCATATATTTCTGGAAGACCAAATATAATTTGTGAGGGGGGTATCTAGTGCTAAGTAATGGTGTGGGGGTGCTAATAAAGGAGGGAAAAATAATTTTGTGATACACCTTTATCAGTGCTAAAAATGTGTTGATAAAGGACTCCATTAACAACAATAATGAAATCAGTGATAAATGTGGGATTTATTAGAACATTAAAAATAATTGATAAAGAACCCCTTTATTAGTTTTAATAAAATTCATTGATAAAGGGATAATTTATTAGTGCTTTTTCTTAGTTCTAATAAATGTGTCATGTCACATACCGAGGTAGGGTATCATCCAACCTGACACCCGACTCATGACATGGCCTGAAGGGTGTTCCCAATCCCCATATGCTGGAAAATAGTGCGTGGGAATCAATAATACACTTTGGGGAATGATTTCACCCATGAAAAGAAACCATAAACAATTCTCATAAATAAAACATCACACCATGATCAATATTTATAACCAAAGAGATACTAAAATTCTATGTTAATTTTTTTTACAACTTTATCAAAAAACAAAATTACCCAAATGGGAGGGGAACCAAATAAATCACACTCCAAAACCACAATGCAGTAAAAATACTATCACTATCAAGTCACCACCACTAACACTAGCAAGATAGTAACCTAAGAAAATTGATCCACCATTAACACCATGTAACATCTTTCCTTTACCTGAGTAAAATATAAAAAGGTCTACATACACTGATGTGAGCCATGTCCCATTAGGATTCCCCCCAAAAGTAAGGATTCTATGCCATAAAATTAGAAGAAAAATCAAAATTAAAGTTTTAGGAAATAATTTTGGAAACACTTTTATCAAAATATTTTAACGAAAACATTTCTATCAAAATTTGATTTACAAATTAACATAATAGTATGGTCTACTATATACCAATGGTAAGAAACACTTCACAAGATAGCACCATAGGTAACCCCTAAAGGTAATAGCACTAGTGCGGCCCTAGGAACCATGTATCTCTGTGAAACGTGGTATAACAACCATAACCTACAACATCCTCATGCACTATCCACTAGAGTGGAATCCATCCAAAGTTATAGTGGTCCCTAATCATAATGATTGTTTATTTAGTGTTGTATTGTAAATATTTCTAGAAGAAAAAATTCATCATCCCCACTAATCCAACAAGTGTACTAGTCCTAGTCTTCCCACCTAGATACCTAGGATAACCTTTGTGCTCATTTTCAATTTCACATGTCACAAATATCACTAAATTCACATAAACACATCAAGTAGTATTAATACACATGAAAAAACTATCATTATCATATTAAAACCCTCTTTCAAATCCATATGCACTAAAAATCCATTTTAAAACATACATCACACCACTTATAAATTTTATAGAAAAAATTTGAGGAACAAAACAAGGAAGGACACATGAAACACAAATAAAATTATTTTAGAAAACCATATTTCAACCCATGAACACCTTGAAACCTTTTGAAAACACATTCTAAACCTAAAAAATAGACTATATAAAACATTAAAGTTTCAATTAAAGCATATCAACATCATCTAATAATGGTAAATCATGGAACCACCAACCTCAATCTTGTAAACTTCAGGAATCCAGTGGAAAACCACAATTTTACCACAAATTAACCCTAAAACGAAAATATTTAACCATAAACATCAATATTATACCCAAAAACTCAATACTAGACACTCATTAGGTCAATAAATCATCTAGAGAATAATAAATCAAAGAGATAGGAATAAGAACCCTAGAAGAAGGAAGAAAACTAAGGAATGAGGGGATTAGATGATGATTCATGAAGATCCAAATCCAAAACCATCTCAAATTTGGAGTTCTAAGGGAGCGAGGAGGAGAGTGTGGGGTTCCTAGGGCTATAAATACAAAATTTTGCAATAATTATGTAGAATGTGGGTTAAATTGGGGGAGGTTATAAAGTCAATTTTCATATATTTTATGACCTGGAAAGGATGCCCAGTTAGCTCACATGGTTTTCCAAATAGTGCAGCAACCATGCTGTCTCCTCTATCCAAGAGAAAACTGACAGCACAGTTTCCTGGGAGATTTTGTACACCCATGTGGTAGGCCTTTCCACCTAGATAGTGCCACCTTCTAGGTTGCATGGTCTATTTTGGGCTAGTTCATGGTCTCCACTAACCATGTTCCAACCATGAACCAACTAATATCAAGTTCAAGAACTATACTTTTCTCCAAAAAAATCCCAGTAAAAACAAGGGATAAATACAAGGCCATGATTAAAAAAAGTAATACCTCAAAATAAAATAATGTATGTGAAAATTATTGACACCATGAAAAACTTCCACCCCCAGAAATTAAACTCAAAGTATTATTATAGTATAAAAATTAAGATTACTCTAAAACCCATGAATTATGTTCCAATGTCTCATGGTCATCATTACCATACTGCCAAAGAAATTATACCAATGGTATTTAATTCCATCAAAGCACATTATCTTGGGAATACACAATATATATTGTCCACTGAAACATAGACAAATTTGTCTCTAACTTCAACTCTTCCAAATTCAACACATGATACAGATTCAGATTATACTTTTTCATTTTTGATATATGGAACATGTCATGAATTGATGTAAATTAAGATTGAAAGGCTAACCAGTATTCCACTTTACCAAATCTCTTAGTAACCTCAAAAGTTGTAACATACCTCAATGTTAGATTCCCTTGCTTACCCAAACAATGGTGACCAAATCAAGGGGGAACTTTTAGAAACACATGGTCACTAACTGAGAACTCCAAGTCTCGGTGATGCTGATCTCCATAAGACTTGTGGAGGATATGTGCTATCAATAACCCCTATTTTATTAAATGAACCTTCTCTGACACCTATTGCATGATACTCATCCCCAACAATGTGGTCTCACCTACCTCAGACAAACATAAGGGAGACTGAAATAGAAGATAATAAAGTGCCTAAAAGGGATCAATTCATATAAATGACAGGAAATAAATATTATAGGAAAATTAAACTAACCCAAATTGGATATCCCATGAGACTCCAAAATCAAAGGCACATTCCTAGAGCACATCTTCTGAGATCTGATTTTCCCACTCCATCTGAAAATCTATTTGAGGATGGAATGTCGTACTCAAATTGACCTATGACCCCAACACCTTCTAAAGTCCTTACAAACACCGCAAGGTAAAATCGAGATCTCTTTCTAAAATGGTAGCTAATTTTACACTATAAATCCTCATATTTTTCTGCACATACAACTGTCTCAATTCATCCAATTTGGATGAATCCTTGATCGGAATGAAATGGGATGATTTGGTCTAATAATCAATCACTACCCTAAATTTCATTCATTACTTGGGGTGTATAAGGTAAGATGATAATGAAGTCCATGGAAACATAACCCCACTTCTAGGTGGGAAATAGTAAGGTATGAAACAAACTGGAGGGACTTTATTTATCATTTTTTACCTGCTGACAAGTAAAACGCTGAGATACAATGTCAGGTATGTACCATCTCATACACGACAACAAGAAATTACATCACACGTCATAAAAAATATTTGTGGTACTTGGATGAATGGACCACTAATACTGGTGGATATCCTACATGACCACCTTTTTCAATGAAAATGGCCCCATGAAGTGACCCTGGAAATAGAGAACCCCCTCAAGAGACAATGACCACTCATATGGAACCTCCCCACCATTTAAGAACTGTATAGAAAACGAGAACATCTCATCACTCAGATACTCTTGTTGAACTAAATCCATAGGGGATGGTGTCAGCTAAACACTGGACAAGAATGCAACTCCACTCCCTTTGATTCTAGAAGATATGGAAAAAATACCAATCAATGTCCACTCATCACTATACTCCTTCGAATCTTTCACTGGCACTTTTCTACTAAAAGAATTAGATACCACATTACCTTTTCCTGGGGTATAGACTCTATCAAAATAAAACCCCTAAAGGTGCTCAACCTAATTAATCTTCCCCAAATTTAAGTCTTCTGAGAGAAAATTTTGGCTAATATCTTGTGTTCAAAATAGATAACAAACTTCTATAGAAAAATATAATTAAACCGTGTCTTCAAGGCATTCATCACTACTGCCAACTCTAATTCATGGTTTGGGTAATTCTTTTCAAGTGTTCAAAGTTAGAGAGAACCATACATCACCACATGATCATCCTACATTATCACACAACCAAGACACATACCTGAGGCATCATAGTAGACAATATACCCCTTCCTAGTTTCTAACATGATCAAAATAGGGTATGTCGTCAACTGCCACTTAAGATCCTCAAAGTAAGAATAACACTCTAGGATCCACTCAAAAATTACCCCCTTCTAGGTAGGTTCTATCATGGGAGAAGATATCTAAGATAAATACCAAAAAACTGCATTTACTACCCTTCCATGTATAAAAAACTCTGGATTTTAAAAACATTATTTGGTTTCTCCCATGAAATCACTACATTGATCTTCTGAGGGACCACCAAAACCCCTCATTATGAGATCAAATGACCTATAATCTTCACCTACATGATCCAGACGGTGAACATGGAAAACTTATCTGAGTGGTAGTGGTTTAAAAGAGTTCCCAACATGATCCTCAAATGTTGTTCATGCTCCTCTTCAATTCTAGTATAAACTCGGTTTTCATCTAAAAATACCATGTAGAAGGAATAGAGATACTGATGGAACACCTGGTTCATGAGAACTATAAAAATTTCTTGGGAATTCATCAATCCAAAAAAAACACCAAATACTCAAAATGGACTTAACTACTTTTGAAATTTGTTTTTTGAAAATATTCCTCTCTAACTCTGACCTGGTGTTACTTGGAATGCAATTCGATCTTAGAGAACCACCTCACCCCCTTGAGCTAATCAAAATGGTCATCGGTATTGGGAAATGGATATTTTTTTGATCATGAACCTATTCAACTTATAATATTCAAAACATAACCAGAGACATCCATCAAAATTATTTGCAAACAGAACTGGGGCCGCCTAAGGCGAGAATCTCGGGTGAATGAATTCTATGGATTATAAATCATCCGGTTGTACATTTAATTCCACAAACTCAGTGGGGGATATATGGTGTGAGGGAAGTGATATTGGTTATTTTCCCAATTACAAATCAATTGTGATCTTCACATTTGTAGGGTCCTGAAAATTCTACAAGGAGGAAATCCAATTACCCCAAAACATTGAAAAGGACTGAACCGGTCCGCGCACCGGCTCCCAGCAACAGTTCGCGGTCGGTTCAGAAAATCGCAATTCCGTGGATCAATGTCGTCTGCGAAGCAGAGGCGGGGTTCCTTCATGGGTGCGAAGCAGGACGGACGCCAGGCCAGTCCACCACCGCGAAGCACCACCTCCACGGACCGCTTTCATTCATGGAATAGAGGCAGAGTGGTGCATATCCGCAGAGCAATTCCGTGGATCTCAGTTCCAAAAATCCTCTGATTGACTGAGTCATCCATGGGTGGGGGTTCCTTCATGGGCTTCCACAAATCGTGTCATGTGCCCATCAATACTGCCTCGTCGCGACTCTATAAATAATCACCAATGGGCACCAAAAAGAGGAGGAGAAAATATGGGTGAAAACCCATGGGGAGACGCGGGAGAAATCGCTCTACGGCCATCTATGGACCTCATATCATCTGCGGATGAACTCTTCCGCATAGAGGAGAAACCAGTCCATGAACCACATGCGGCCAGATCCTCCGCAGTCAGCCCATAGCAGCCATTTCCTGCATGGATAGTCCATCTACGGCCGCCCCCTCGGCGGAGCCTTATCGTTTGTGAAATGGAGGCTGAAACCCCTCTGCGGGCGCGAAGTAGGACGGGCGCCATCCCCATTAAAAACATCCTTCGCGGATAGCACCCTACTCGGACTTCCATCCTTCGTGGGAAGCACCCTTCACGGAAAGCCTCCTTCGTGGCCTAGTCCTTCGTGGCCTGCTCCCTCACAGCCAGCTCCCCCGCGGACACCCTTCGCAGACAACCAAACTGTGAATCACATGCAGCCAATCCCTCGCGGCCAGCTCCTTCGTGGCCAGCCCCATGCGGAAACCCCATGAACTCGCTGGTCCATACCGCGGGGGTGCATCCCCCACACCCCTGCTTGGGTTCAGTGTCGGGCTTCGGTCCTGGCCCTCCACGCCGGTCCCTTCGCTATCTTTACTGACCCCCATGAAAAATGGAGAGTCGCACCGTGAACTTTTCAGGCCGGATCAATAGTATTTCACATTTCACCCTTGCGCCACCCCAATATACGTCCTATAAATTCCATGAGTCGAGCTAATCCTCATGAGACTCTTAACTCCATTACCTAGCTCCTTTTTCTAGGTTCATCCAGAAAGGGTCGCCCTTACGTAAGTCCCACACCAACCATTTCTAGGTATCTCCTACCTAGTCATCCTAACCACATGACGTTAAACTGTATGGCCCTCATCCTATCCATATGACGTTAAACTATATATAAATAGTCCTATCTACATGATTATAAACTGTAGTTCTCCCTATGTTCAAAACACAGGATGCCTCTTGTTCCAAACAGTAGATTCCTTATGCTCCAACCGTAAGATGCCTCATGCCATGTTTACAATTTCATAATTTCAAGAGCGTTGGAATCCATTCAAGCATTCCATCACTCCACCCCACTCTTTGCATGTCCTTCATTCAGATATCCATCCTATTTAATGTCTGAAGGGACCCCCTAACAGCCTGGCCTCATGCCGCATCGGCTCACCTACCATCCTAGGCCAATGCCCTGAAAGACTTTGGATAACACTTCGAGATAGGTCATGTGTTTCGAACACGGTCAGCAGTCGACCCTCATTTCTTCGTCCCCATTTCAGGCTAATGTGATGTGAATGATTTGTTTCGAACATGGTCAACAGTTATCCTCCATCTTCATGCCACCCTCATTGTGTTCTAAATGCCAGGCATGTAATTCACACTTTTCATCTCCCTTTGTTTGGACTGATTCCAACACCCTTGGCATTATCCCGCTTGTGCACTCACGCATATGCGTTGACACCCATTATATTCCTCAATCCACCAATGGGTTCAGATAACCTCATGGCCAGACATGAGAAAGACACCATGGGCCTCCTCAGAGTGTAAGCCCCAATCCATCACCATGGGCCGCCCTCATGCATAAGTCCCACTCCATTCCTCACGGACGCACCTCTCGCGACGTGATCCTCTAGTCCCTGCTGCCTCTTGTTTCTCACACCGAGAATGACTCACGTGGGATTAGAGTAAGCATCGACCATGACATCCTCTTATGGGCCTCCTCATAGTGTAATCCCCAATCCATCGCCCATGGGCCTCATCAGAGTGTAAGACCCACTCCATCATTCCGGGCTGACTTAGAGCATAAGTCCCACGCCAATGAAAACTATGTGGACTTTGACCCCTGTCCCCTAGGCAGGGTACGTAGGAAGTCTCCAAGAGGTTCAATCCCACCACCCAGTTGTTCCGAAAACCTTCATGTCAGTTCTCCTTCGTCCTACATGATGGTAAACTGTACATGTGAACTACATGGACTTTGATCCCTGCCTCCTTGAGAGGGTACATAGGAAGCATCCCTGAGGTTCAAGCCCAACAACCGGTCGATCTGACTATCCTCAAGTCGGATCACCGTGCCTCTCTTTGGGCCGCCTCAGTGAGTCCAAACTCCTAGGGGTTATTAAACCCACGAGGGATGGTAAACCTCAGGCATAAATGATTCTGGACCCCTGCGTTCAGCTAACCATTTCCAATCAGGGTTAAATCCATGGATACTATGCTTGGGTATAAACCAAAGATTCGTGAACATATGAATATGTCTTAAATCTATAAGAGAGTCTAGGAACAGGCAATAATTCTGCCCAAAAGGGTGATATGAAGCCGACTTCCCATCCTCTCAAACAATGTGAGTTCTTAAGTGTCGTTGGTCAGACCATCCGGAAAACGCCTGCCTTTGGAAAGTAGGTCCACGCATCATCGGATACGGAACCGTTGGGAGTTTCGAGGACGAAACCACGAAACAACATTTCAACATGATGGCAACCTGATAATTAATCTTGAAATACCTCTAGGAATACATCCACTGTAGGAGGTAACCCACTATCATAACCACTTCCACCATCATCCTCCCACGTGAATGATGATATCTTGAAAGAAATACTACCCGAATTCGGAAGTGGGGGTCTAGCATATCTCATTCAAGGATCCCATTATCCTTGTAAAACCTAGTTACTACAATCAAGTTCCAAAAAACTCACACATCATTGATAACAATCAATGTGTTACTAGGAACACACCATCAAATCCATACCGTGGATCATGTCAAAGAGGTCCATTTCCAAAACTAGGGAATCTCATTCCACATCCACCCTTGATATGGGGAGTGCACAATTCAGAAACCTAAACCCTTGATCTCACTTCATACAAAGAATTTTCCTAAGAACTTCCATATACAACATAATCTCAGTGGATAATTTCAACACATCCACAATCCATGAAGAAATAAATGAAATAGAGGCACCAATATCAAATAAGAAAACAAATAAAGATGTTATAATAAGGATGGTACCAAGAACTATCATAGGTACTACATCATATTACTATGGTTCCAAATATAGAGCATGAATATTACTCACCTATTCTTGATCCTAAGGATGAAAACTTAATTGCGATTCTTTATTAGGCTGATTATGCCATAAAAAGATTCATCCCTATCGCCATGACCACTAAACTGATAACCCCTATCTTGGATGGATCTGGCCGCGTTGATATCCTCATGGAGGTCACATAACCTACTCCATCCTGATATTAATGTGTGTATATGAAAAACTCCTGAGAATTACCCATGTGTCCACACTGATGGAAAGGTTTGGGTGGAGCTGATCACACAGACGGCACATGCCTTGTTTTCCCACAATAATGGAACATGAATGATTTAGTGACCCAACCCCAGCAAGCCTGAATATATTATTATGCTACTATTTCATTGGCATGATTACATGGAATCATATCCCAATGTACAGAAGATTTTAGTAGTCTTGGGGAACCAAATAAATACATGATTCATGTTTTATAAATTAATACACTAATTACAGCACAATTTTTCTTTTTTGAGGAAAATAATAACTTTATTATATATAGTGTATCCTTGCATATATTTTTCATTACACTTCTTGGGTTCATGGGGAAGGGAAGGAAATAAGGGTGAGCTCAAATTCTCAGTAAGGTCATATATAACATAAGAAATTATGCATCAACAAGAAAATTAAATATATAAATGTAATAACTGAACACACATTCTATATAATCAATAAACTAAATGAATAAACAATAAGAAATGGTAATAACTAAAAAACAATTCCATTAAAATAATTATATAAGTAATAATTAATATGGAAATGAAAAAAACTAAAATTCATTCAATTTAATCAATGAACTTAGAATTAAATGAATTTATAGATATGTCGATGCAAAATATCATGGACAAAAAATAACTGATTCTAAATGAGGTGAATGCTTAATTCTTAGACTCTATATTTCCTTGGTACATGGTACCTTTACCATACATACCTTTCACAAGACTGTCCATTATATTGGGAAAAATCATATAATGCTACCCATCTGAATCATCCCATGAGACAACCGATGTATCAAGGGGCCATCTATAATAGACCCCCACCCGTGTTGTAACTATCCAAAGAATTCCTCATATATTGAATAATTGATTTAACAATATGCCTACTCAAATATCTTTATGGAGTATAAGATATAGATTTATCAATATTTTCTCAAATAATAATATAATTTTCAAGTACACACCATATGTAAAAATGGTATATGTTTTCGGAAATAATCGTATCCAAGATAAATGATATAGATATTTAGGGAAAACTTAATGTGCACTGATGACTGGAAATTAGATATTTCAATGGGAATAAAAAATGAATAAAGGAAGTGAATTTGAAAACTATCCTTGGAAAAAATCACTAAAAAATCATCCTAACTAATAATAAGGATGTTATCAATATGAAATATACAAATTAGACTAAGAATAAGTGTTGTTGTTATTGATGAAATAGAATAATAACTTTAAAATAATTCTTGAGGAAAATATCCTTTTATTTTTAATAAAACATTTTAAAAACATTTTATTTAAAAATAACTTTTAAAAACAAAATTTTATTTAAAAATTAACCATTTAGGGATGAAAATTATGCTTTTAATGAATTATGGAAGAAAAATACCTACATGTCATATAAGGTAAAAAGAACATTCCTTTTATACGATAAAAAGGTTATAAAAATGACTCATTAGAAAAGAGACAATAATATTACTTCAAAAAAAAATTAAAACAAATAAAAGGGTAAAAAATAATAAATCATTTTGGAAAGGTTGAAAACATTTTTGAAATAAGATTTATAAAATAGGATTTTTAAAATAAAATAGGTTCTCTAACTTAAGATAAAAATGAAGTCAGGTTTTCTTAAAAACATTTTATAAAACATTTTCAGAACCAAAGAGTGGAAAAATTGTATTATTACTTAAAAAATGTCTTGAATAACCATATTGGAATAAAATTAAATGGTTTATTATAAAATTTTCAAATAATTTTTTCTAATGGAAATTCAAGTGTAAATAATCCTGAACAAAATGCGATTGCGAAGTAAACTCTTGAAAATACCATAACATTGATGTGATAATAAAAAAATGAATAGATTATGTGAGTCAAATGTAAATAAAAATAAAACAATTGAAAATAGAAACATATATAGTAAAAAAATTGCACATGTAATCATATAATATTAATGACAACGAGAAAGTAATATCACCCAATGAAAAGGAATCGGGTTATGAAATTTTTTTTCACTTGGTAACTTTCAATCCAAATCCCCTTAGAATAAAAAAAATCAAATTAAAAATCAAAATACCATAAATATAAATCAATTCATGATGTAATATATGAAAAATGTTAGTATATACACCACAAAAAAAGAATAAAGTATTGAATATGACATTTATCTCACATATGTAAGAAGTGAGAAGAAAATATCTTACCTTGCATTTTTTTGGGTGAACGTATTTAAACTTTAGGTATAATGGGTTTAAAAATGTTACTAAATTATTATAAAACCATATTAATATTTATTATATCAATTATTGTCTTCATATAATATCTTACTACCCATTTGTAAATAAACTTTCATCATTTTCACTGTTTCAGGTGTTAATATCCTAGTATTTCGTGTATGTTTTGACTTGTTACTTGTTGTTTCTATAACTTAGATCACGATTTCATTGTCTCTAGGAAGTAAAATGGATGTAAATATCTCATATATATATATATATATTATTTATTTATAATAATACATAAAATTTGGATAAAGGAAATGAAATGCACCATCCATGGAGACAGTAGGTCGTACGTATGCATGAATGCTAATTTCATTTCTTTTATATATTTAAAAGAATGAAAATTAAATGATACATATTTATATTACAATTAAATTATAATATACGTGTAATATATGTTAATAATTTTAATTAAAACCATGCTATATATGTTCCATTTATAGTGTGAATGGATCACATCACTTTGAAGAGGCTGTATTCCACAATACCATAAACGATGTTATTGTATTTACCAAAAATGGAAACCATAAGGGTATATATTATATAAAAATTAATGAAGAAAAAATACATTATAAATATAATATATATAATATATAAATAGAGTTTCCATAATAATTCTCAACCTTGTTATGTGGTAAAGGAAAAACGAAAGACTTTGTTTTGTGAGGCGCTAGTTCGTCGTACATATAAACGGTAAGTTTTTTACCCATTAGATGGAAGTGTATGTAATTTTAAGTTCAAACCTTAGAATAACAACATATAAGTATATTTAGGATACTATTTTTATTATATAATCATGTAATAATAATATTTTTGGTGGTGGATAATTAAAATTAAACAAAAGAGATTGGGGAAGGATGTTACCTCTTATTCGGGTAACTCCTTTTGGTTTGCATCAAAGGGATTTATTGGATGGATTAATACCCAAATGAAATATTATATGATGAGGATAAAGATTTGTAAGATCTATTTTTTCAGATCTTTTTCAATCCAAATTTTTTTTATAGGTTTGAATTATTGGGAGGTATGAGTGACTTTTTATAGTGGAGGGGGAGTAGTCGATAATTACACCCATTTTTTACCAATGAAAAGTGACTCCAATAATGAACTTAATTAGAATAAATAGAGTATTGGGTAAATATATGAACATAAAATGGATATTTGGAAAGTTTTGAGGTCATTATAACCACTAAATTTAAGGTTTAGTTTCTTATTAAGCTATTTTTTCTCTTGAACCGCTGTAATTAATATTTAATTACATTCAGTAATATTTTTGTCAAAAAACATATTAAACTTATTAGAAATTATAAATTATTCAGATTCCAAATATATAATCTCGTTTTATAAATTATAATCATAGAAGTGGAAGAAATTAATTTAAATTTAATTCTGTAAATGGGACAACTACGGGGGGTTTTTAGTAAAAAACGTTCAAAAGTTTGAGATGTTTTTATATCCAATTTTAATGTGAAATTAATTTCAATGAAAAAATTTTGATTAATTTTTTTATAATTTATATAATTTTAACTTTAAAATAAATTTAAAATGTAATTTAACCTTATAAATAAATTATATGAAAACGCAGTTTTGAATTAAAATTAAATATTTTCACTATTCATCAAAAAATGAAACTTCACCAAAAAATACCCAAAATTCCCTCTAATGTAATTTTTATGGTTTACTTTAAAAAATTAATTTTATTTTAAAATATAAAATTTATAAAATTGTTAGAATATTTATTTAAAATAGGAATTCCATTAAAAGGTGGTAAAAATGTCTTTATAAAAATTTGTGTTTTTATGCATAAAATTGGGTTTATTATCATCTTATGCCTATAAAATCTATTGGATAAATGTAAAAAATATTTTTATTTAATATTTAATATATATATATATATATAATTAATATCACTCATTAATTTATTTAATTTATTAGAATAAAAAATCTGTGTGATCATAAAAATAGTTTTCTATAAAAACATTTTCTTTGTATTCAATTAGTTCTTATATTCATTTCTATAAAATTTATAACCAATGAAATTGATTTATATTTTTTATACTATAGGTTTTTATATGTTAGTTAATACTATTCATAATAGTTAATTTAATGGTAAGGATATATCTTATAATACTAAATAATAATGATTTATTAATATAACGTCGTTTGATAAAATTCACTCTAACATGTAACGCACACCATTAAAAAAATTTGTTGTTGCATGAAACACAAGATAACTCAGTTTTGTGTGAATTTGAAGCAATTAAATTTATTTAAAATAGTAATTATATTATAAATTATTAGGATATTATATTATCTTATATGCTTGGTGTTGTGTGTCATACATGCTATCAAATACAGTGTTCTTATTTTAGAATCTCAGGGAATTACACTCTACCCACATTAAATAAATTGAGTCCTCAAAATTTAAACTTGATGATGGTAATAAATTATATATTTCCTATATTGAAACCCCACATCAATATAAGGTTTCATAAAACATCATCTAGAAAAAATAGAATGGGAAGTGAAATGGTAACATGGACTAAAATATATCTACGTCTCTTAGTAGGAGAACATTAGTGGAAAGTGGAGTTATGTACATGGAGTAAAAGCATAAATATTTATAGGGGTGATTATGGTCATCAATCACAAACAAATGAATTATCAATGGAAAATTTAGTACCTTAAAGCCATAAATATGTGATGATTCAAAAGACCATTTTTTCAGAAAAAATGAAGGTATGAGGACAACATGTTATTCTAATCATTTTATTAATGTGGAGTAACTCTTTTATTGTATATGAATATACGTAAATATACTTATATGACATATTTATATAAACACAATTTTATCCTTTTTTTCTTTGATCCATTTCTAATTCATCTGTTACTTCATGAAATGGATATCCCAAAATTAACTTTGATTCTTAAAGAAATAAAACTTACTTTTAACATATCATAAGGACCGTAAAATAGTGAAAAGTATTTACATTTTCTCTAACTATTTTCCTAAACCAAAATGGTTCATACATGAATCTATGAATCTAATAATTGATACTACTAGTTCATCATTAATATTTATTCATTAAAGTTTTTTACTAGAAATAATGAAATATTACAAAATACATTGTGTAGTATATTTTTTGTCATTAAACACTTATCATCCTTTGGTCATGGGTTCAAGTCATCTAGCCTTGTTGGATTTGATGGGCTTTCACCCATCATACAGTTTGTCCTTTTCAAAACCCATATTAATAAATATGGTGGACATCTTTGAAATTTATTTATTAAATAACCTTATAAATAAGTTTTTCAATACAACCTCAATACAACAGTACTTCATCCATTTATTTCCATATAAGTACTTGGTTTAGGGTTTATCCTTTAAAATAGATAATTGACTTAGTTAATTTCCAGGTTCCCCACATTTAAGGAAACAGTCCATAAATGGATCCTTAGGATGATATTTATTTCCTTCCATCATACTCTTCATTTTTCCTTGGAAATTATTTCCATTATATCCTTCTTTCCCACACAAATCATTTCTCTATTCTATTGAGATACTCTCCTGGGTGCCTCCTTCAACATTTCTTTCATGATGGAAATCAAACCTTGTTTTATCTGTGGTCTCCACCACTTGAGATATTATAAAACTCAATACTTCTCTTAATCGATGAGATTGGATTTTGGTTAAGGTATATGTTGTCAATCATATTTTTAGAAAACTATTTATGAATTAATAGAATATATTTCTCTCCTATCAAAATTCAATTTGGTATCTCATTTTCACCACCTTGTACTTCATGTTAAATGTTCACCTGAATATTTTAGTTTCAATACATTGACTAAAACAAAAAATCATTTTGTGAGTAACAATAGTCACAGTGAGAAAATAGTATGATAATTTATAGGATATCTAAATCATGAAACTTTATTTTCAATATAAAACACATTAGGTTTAATATTTTTCTTCCACTGTCATTGATTATTCAAATCCTTCATAATGGTTTCTAAATAAAATGTAAATTATCATAATTGTATGTACCAGGAGTGTAAAACTAGGTGTCCAATAAGGCTTATTTTTGTGTACCAGGTTACATCAAGTCAGGAACGATGTATCTTGTGAGAGTTTTTACCACTAGGTACATCTACGCTAGAACCACTTTCACTTCTAGTATCTAGATTGTGATTTATTACTAAGAATACCAGTATAATCTATACCTTACAAAAATTTTGATATGTTTTTCTATACTTATACTCAAATTTTATATTAAGGTTATGTTTCCTAATCTAATTTATTTAAATATGGTTTCTAAGTTTGATACTAAACTTCCTACAATACTGATTGTAGATAGCTAACCCCAAAAATCTCAGAGTTGTTATCATGCTACTATTACAATTTCATGATTATAAGGAATTATATCTCAAAGGTCTAAAGAGTTTACTAGTCTTAGTGAACCAGATACATACAAGAGTATTGTAAAACAAATGAATACACTAATTATAACATATTTTTTTTCTTTTGAGGATAATAATAACTTTATTCCATCTACTGTATCCTTTAATATCTTTCTTATTACACTTCTTGTATTTATGGGTAAGGGAAACAAAATAATGGTGATCTCAAATTCTTAGTAAGGTCTAGTGTAGTAGAATCAATAATTAATTGATGAGAATATTTATTATTTCATGGTAATAACAGAACTTTCATGCCATATAATCAATAAAATGATTGGATAAACAATATTTCATGTTAATAACTGAAAACTCATGAAATTAAAATGACTACATAAATAATAATTAATATGTCAAGAAAAATGACTAAAAAAATAAATTTAATCAATGAACTAAGAATTAAATTCTACTATATATTTTTCAATTAAAATTCTCATGGATAAACAATAATTGAGTTTGAATTATGGAAATTATTAATTATTGGATGACATGTTTCTTATGTACATGGCACATTTATCGTAAAGCCATTTCACAAGATTATTTTGCATAATTTATAAAACCAAATCTAAGTCTAGCCAACTAACTCATCCCTCGAGACAACTAATCCATCAAGTGGATATCTATAATCGGGCTCCACTCATGTCGTACCTTTATAAAACACTCCACATATATAGAATAATCAATTTAAAATGTGCCTTATCATATATCTGTATGGTGTAGAAGGTATATATTTATCAATATTTCCCCGGCAACTCAAATAACTATCAAGTAAAAACCATATATAAAATGGTATATGATTTAGGTAATAATCATATCCACAATAAATGATAAGGATATTTATGAAAAACTATATTTTCAATGATCATAAAAAATTAAATATTTCAAGGGGACAAACAAATGAATCAAGAAGTTAATGTCAATACTATCCTTGGACAAATAAATAAAAAAAATTCATAGTAATAATAAATATGTTATTAATATTTCATATACCCATTGGAGTATGAATAAGGGGTTTTTCATTGAATAAATAGAATAATGAAATTAAAATAATTCTTGATAAAAGTATCCTATGTTTTGAAAAACATTTTTGAAAACCTATTCTTTGAAAAGAAATTTTAAAAAAAAAATTAACTTAAAAATAAACCTTATAAAATTGTAATGGAATCTTTGAAGTAATGATAGTAGATATATTCATACATGTCATACAATGTTAAAAGAAAATTTCTTTTCATGGTAAAAAGTTTAAAAAATGCCTTGTTATGAAATAAGAAAGAGGATTCATTTGAAAAAAATTATTAAAGAAAATATGGTAAATTGTTTTCTAATTAATAATTTTTGAAATTTAAAATTCATTTTTGAAAACCTTTTTAGAAAATTGGTTTTTTTTATAAGAAAATAAGTTCTCATACTAAAGAGATAAATGATGTTTGGTTTTCTTAAAAAACAATTCAGTAACAAAAAGTCAAAAAATGGTATTATTACTTGAAAAGGTTCATGAATAACCATATTAGAATAAAATTAAAGATTTTATTATTAAATAATAAAATAATTTCCTCTGATGTAAATTAAAGTGTAAATAATCCCAAAAAATGAGATTGTGAAGTAAACCCTTGAAAAGACATTAATATTGATGTGATAATAAATCAATGAATATATTATGTGTGTAAAATGTAAATCCACATAAAAAAGTTTAAATACAATTATATATATATATATAAGTTATTAATAATTTAATTTTAGAATATTAATAACAACACAGAAGTAATATATCCCAATGAAAAGGAATCGGGTTAACAAATTAATTACCACTTGGTAACTTTTAATTAAAATCTCCTTAGAAGAAATAATTAAAAATATAAATAAAAATACCAATAAGATAAATCAATTAATAAAATAACATATAAAAATGGGTATTAGTTGCACCAAACAAAATAAGTAATTGGTGAATATGACAATTATCTCACAGATGTAAAAAAGTGAGATGAAAATCCATTACCTTGAATTTCCTTTTTCATTGAAAATCCTTTAATGTATTGTATAATGGTTTTAAACAAGTTACTAACTTATTCCAGAAACATATTAATATTTATTATATCATATATTATCTTCTTATAATATCATACAACCTATTTTTTTGTAAACTTTCAGTATTTTCACTCTTTCGGGTGTTAATTTCTGAGTTCTTCATGCATTTTTTGACTTGTTTCTTATTCTGCTAATTATTTAGATAATTATTTAATAATATATAAAAAATTGGACCATTATTTAAATATAATATATATATTAATTATATATTTATTTATAATAATCCATAAAATTTGGAGATAGGAAATGAAATTCATTGTTCATGGAGACTGTAGGTTGTACATACACATGAATGCTACTTTCAATTCTTTTCCATATATAAAATAATGAAAAGTAAATTATATATATGTATATTATAATTAAATTATAATATTTATGTCACATATGATACATATGTTTCCTGAAACTATCCTTTATATATTCCAGCTATAGTGTGAATGAATCATATTGCTTTGAGGGGGAGGTAGTCCACACTTCCACAAATGATGTTATCATATTTACACAAAATAAAATGTATAAGGGAAGTTTTATATAATAATTAAATAAGTATAATGAAATTATAAATATAATATGTATCGTATATAAATAGTTTTTCTATCTTAATTCCCAACCATGATAGGTGGTAAAGAAAAAACGAATGACATCATTTTGTGAGGCGGTAGTTTTCCATACTCATAAATGGAAATATCATTACCCGTTATATGGAATTGTGTGTAAGTGTAGGTATAAACATTATAAAAACAAAATATAAGTATATTTTAGATACTATTTTTATTATATAATCATAGAATAAAAATATTTGAGGGTTGGAGGGTGAAAATAATCAAAAGCGCATGAGGAAGGATGCTACCTCTTATTCGGTTAACTCCTTTTGGTTTTCACCAAAGGGCTTCCCTGGATTACTTCCATTCCCAAGGTAGTATTATAGGATTTTGATATGGATGTTTAGGATATAATTGGGAATATCTTGTTTAAACAAAAGTGGCTTGAGAGGTGTGAATAAGTGGGAGGGGTGACTGCCTTTTTAGAGTGGAGGAGGCATGGAATTCTTATAAATTTTTAAAAATGGAATTCCACCAATGTTTTTCATACGAAAGGTGGATCCAATAATAAAAAAAATAGCTAAAATTAAGGATATTGTCTAAATATGAACATAAAACGGATTTCTTGAAAGTTTTTAGGTCATTTTAGCCTTTAACTTTAAGGATTAGTCCCTTTTTAGTCTAATTTTTCTCTTAATCGTTAAAATTAATTTTTAATTACTTTCACTAATATTTTTTTCAAAAAATAAGTTTTAATTATTATAAATTTTAAATTATGTTGATTTAAAATATGTGATCCATTTTTTTAAATTCCAATAACAAAAGTGTTAGAAATTAATTTAAATTTAATCTTGGAGACATGATGACAATGTGTGGTTTTAAAGTAAAAACGTTCAAACTTTTGAGATGTGTTTATATCCAATTTCATTGAAAATATGATTATAATAACAAAAATTGGATTCTTTGTTGAATAATTGATATAATTTTACTTTAAAATTAATTAAAAATATAATTTATCCATATAAATAAATTATATCAAAAAGCAATTTTGAATTAATATTCAGTATTTTCAGTATTCATCAAAAAATAAAACAGCATAAAAAATGCCAAAAATTCACCCTAACCTAATATTGATGTTTCTATTCAAAAAATGAAATTTATTTTGACATATAAAAATTATAAATTTTTCAAAATTCATATTTAAAATATGTTCTCCACTAAAAGATAGTAAAATTTCCTTTATGAAAATATATGTTTTTTTTGCAAAAAATGGGTTTCTTATCATCTTATTCCTACCACATATATTAGTTAAATGTAAAAAATATTTAATTGAATATTTAATATATTGGATACATTAATATCCTTCACTAATTAATATAATTTATTAGAATAATACACCCTTTTGAGCGTGAAAATAGTTTTCTATAAAAAGATTCTCTTAGTATTGAATTGGTTCATATATTTATTTCTAATTAATTTGTAACCAATCAATTCATTTTATTTTTTAAAACCATATATTTTCAAAAGTTAGTTAATACTATTAATAACCTATAATTTAACCACTTTTTTATATCTTATAATACTAAATAATAATGTTTTATTAATATATTTTTGTTCGGTAAACTTTGCCATGCATGTAATGCATGCCATTGAAGAAACTAATTTTTTGTGAGGCACAAGATAACTTAGTGTTGTTTGTATTGGAATATATATAATTTATTTAAAATAATAATTATACTATAAATTATTATTATATTATATTCCCTTTTGTTCTTAGTGTTGTGTGTTATACATTATATTGAATACAATGTTCTTATTTTAGAATTTAGGGGCATAACAACTGATTTGGAATATGAAGACACTAACAAAGATAGTTGGGTAGGATGGTTAAAACTAACACCTCCCTTCTTTTCTTGTTCATCCCACATTATCTTTTCCTTAGATGAACTTCCAATTCCTTGGCCCACTATTAACACTATTCCAAAGAAATCATACTTTCCGCTATGATCGATCTCCACCATCAAAGAAAGATCAACCACCTCAGAATAAGTCTTTAGATTAAACAAGAATACTTGGGATCAAATATCCCGTCACATACTTATTTCTAATTTTTGAGTCTTCATCTACTCATTAGAAACTACCTTAAGTTTCAAACCAAACCAACTTACTAAAATGGTGGGCATACACTATCACTGTTTAATCCCCCTGTGAGATATCCAAAATCTTCCATGCCTTAGAGAAGTCCAACGTATTAGGGAAATACTTCTTATTGAATATTACTTTAAAGTCCTTCCAACCCATCTCATCAATTTTCCTAACCTAAACCACTAAGTCCCACTACCTCCTTTTGGGACCTCCCAATAGGAATTATGCACACATTACTTTGTTTTCCTCATGAGTGTCAATAAAATTAAACATCCTTTTGGATTTCTCAATCCAATCCTCATATTCTTGGGTGTCTGTGCTACCCCAAAAGGAAGGAGGATTATTCTTGAGGAACACATGAGAGTTTTCCTTCTATTAAACTTTCATAACTTCCCCAACATGAGTAGGAGCATATCCCACTTCCTACACCTAATCATGGACAACCCAAACTATAGCTTCCACTAATATCTAATCAATTTTTGAGGGAGAACTTTCTTCAGTCTCTTCATGCGGTTGAAAAAGAAGTTTATGGGGAGGTATTTTGATACAAAGAGAAAAAATACAAAGAAAATTCATCAGTAAACAATTATTAAATTTTTGTTATCAACAAAAAAATCATAAACACCTCTATAAATAAAAAAACCACATACAGTACAATATCATCTAAAAAACTTTAACCTTTCTCAATGTATATGTATAGTCTGCAGCCTGTACATCTCACCTAGATGAAATTTAAACCCAATCCCAAAATCCCTGGGTGACTCAAGGTATTTCACTAGGTGTTTTGTCTAGACACCCAGCTCGTAACATGAATTTTAATCCCCAATAATACAATATCCTATCAATCCAGACTCTTACCAAATTTCATGACCCAATAAAATGGTGAAACCTCCTCTAAGAACATTTTTTCATGAACCAAGACAGGGTTCCACCCAACCTGACACCTGACTCGGCATGTGACATGGCCCGAAGGGAATTTCTAATCCCCATAGGTTGGAAAATAGTTCCTGGTTATCACCCTAGATAAAAAACTATGAACAATTCTCAAAATTAAAATATCACAACAAGATTCATATCCATAACCAAAGAGATACAACAATTACAAGTTAAAATTTTACAACTTTAACCAAACAAATTCCAAATATGGGAGAGGAACCGACTAGATCACAACCAAAAACTGTAATGTGGCAAGACGACCATAACCCTAAAACCACCTCCACCAACACCTACAAGAGAGGATAACTAGAAATAGGACCCACCAGCACCATAAATAAACATATTACCATTACCTGGGTCAAACATAACAAAATATACATAAATATGAGGGTGTATGTAGGGTGTGAGCCAAATTCTAGTAAGATGACACTGAAAATAAATATTTCATGTCATAACATTAGTAGATAAATCATCATTAATGTTTTAAGAAATAATTTTAATGAAAACATTTTTAAGAAAACATTTACAATTAATAATTAATTAAAACTAATATAAGAGTATGTTTTACAATATAATGAAGGTAATAACCATGTCACAAGAGAGCACCATGAGTAATCCCTAAATGTACTTGCACTAGTGGGACCCTAGTAGCCTTATATCTTGGTGAAATATGGTATAGAAACCATAATGCATAATGTATTTATTAATGAGCCACTATAGAGGAATCCATCCAATGTTCTTGTGGTCCCCAATAATTATCAAAGTTTAGTTACTATTGTATCAGAAATCCTACAAGAAGAAATCAGTCCTTGGCCTCATCGATCCAACTAGCATAATAGTAATAGTCCACCCACCTAGATATCTAGGATTACTTTTATGCTGAATTTCAATTTCACATGTCACATATATCACCACTTTCACATAAACATATCAAGTAATATTAATACACATGGAAAACTATATTTTTTCAAAGGAAAAAGATATTTCAAATCCATATGCACGTCAAATCCAGTTTAAAACATACTTCATGCCACTTATTGACGGAACACACTTAAGTAACACAACAATAAACCACATGTAAAACACAAACAATTTATTTTATAAAACCATATATAAACCAATATGAAACTTTAAACCTTTTGAAAATACATTTCGCACCTCACTCGTAGATAATAGAACACATTCAAGAAGCAAAGAAAGCATACAAACATCGTGTAATAAGGTTAAAACATGGAACCACCTACCTCAATCTTGGAAAATTCATAAATCTTGTAGAAAATTTCAATCACACCAAAAAGGAACCCTATAATGGAAATATTGAAACATAAACATCTAGATTCTACCCAAAAAACTCAATATTTAACCCTTATTTGATAAATAAACCAGCTGCAGAAGAAGAACTCAAAGAGGGAGGAAGAAGAACCCAATAAAAAAGAATAAAAACAATGAATAAGGGAATTATCTGATGATTCTTGACTATCCAAATCCAAAACCACAATAAATTTTAAGGTACAAGGGAGAAAGGAGGAGAGGGTGAGGTGCCTAGGGATAAAAATTCCAAAATTGGGGAATAAATGGGTAGAATTAAGGATAAATCATGGGAGGGTAGAAAGGTAATTTTCATATATTTTTTATTACTTCGACAGGCTACACGGATAACCTACACAAATTTCCAAACCGTAAGAAAATCATGTGGTCTACTCTTTCAAACAAGAAATTAGCCTCACAATATCTAGGGGGAGGCCCCAAACCCATGCGAAAGGTTTTGTGGCTTGGATAGGACCACTATCTAGGGAACACAGTCTCTCCTGAGCTAGCGCAAAATTTCCCCTAACAGTGCACCAACTGTTCTCCACCTTCCATTGGGTCCAAAAACTCCACTTTTCTACAAAACCCCTAGGAAAATACAAGGGAAAAATACAATACTAGAAATAAAAAAAAAGTAATACCTAAAAATAAAATCACTGATGTGTCATGTCCTTTATTTGTTCTTTTTCCAAGAACTAATAATGGTTAGTCTTTAATAATTCTTTGTTTTTCAACACAGATAAAGCCTGTTTTTAGCACTATTGAAAGTTGATTCTATAGTATATTGACTATAATCTTGAAAAAGTGGTAGAGTATTTTTATGGAAGAAAATTTGGTGCATTATATGGGAGATTTATAATTTTTTTAGTGTATCTTTGAAGGTGTAGAGGATGGATTCTTTTATAAGTTAGATAGTAGAGCATTTGTAAATACGTTTTTTACAAAAAACAGAGTCATTCTCAGAGAAAAGGGGTAAAAATGTCCAAATTTAAAAAATTGGACAATTTAGGTTTATAATTCACTCATAAAATAAAATTGAATATATTTTTGTGATATTTTTTTCCTTATCCCTTAGTTTAACTCCCTTTTCAACCCTTTTAACATTTATTATGGTGATAAACATTTACCCAAAAATCTATTATATAAAACTAAAAATGAAGAAAAGATTATTAAATAATTTTAAAATGATGATACCAAATATTAAAATAAATTTAAAAGATTCAATTTCAAGGGGTGGTAAAAATTAGTTTCAATTAAAGTATTCTTAACACAATCAATATAGTTTTTATATAAATGTATTTTGAATCATAAAAATGTATTTATACAAAAATAATGTTTATTTTTCATTAACATGAGATTTGTTTTTCCTGATTCCATAAATAAGAGTTTTGTGACTTTAAAATTAATATAAAAGTGAATGTATTATTTTGAATACTTAATTAAATGAAAATGATAAAAATCATTTTTTATTAGAAAAAAATATAACTTTGATTCTAAAAATTCAAGCATGGGATTAAAAATTCATTATAATATTTTAAAATACATATTTTTACTCCATAAAATAAATTATTTTGTGAAAATGGTTTCATATATTTTTAATTCATTCTTATATCATAATTATGTCAAAAAAGTTATAATATTTATAAAAACAGTATTTTTCATTATTCACCTAAAAAACCATTTTAGAAAAAACCCTAAAAAACACCCTAAGATAATTTTGAAATAATTAATTAAAAAATAATTTCATTTTATAAATCTAATGTTATAGAATTTATAAATTTATAAATTTATCTCTTAAATGAAAATATAAAATATAAAGAAAAACTTCATTTATAAAAAATGATATTTTAATAATTAAGTGTTATTAATATTATTTAATATCAATTTATTATTAAATGGTTATTGATATATTATTTTATATATTTAAACATTGAACATTATTAGAATCATATTTTCAAATATATCAATTTATTTTATTAAGATAAAATACACAACACTTAAAAAGTGATTCTTTGAAAAACAACCCTTTTAAATTGAATAATTTTAATCATATCACATTAATTATTAATATTGTAATTAATAAATTTCATCAATTAATAGGTATTATATCCTATAAAATAATTATTTAAAAATAATAATAATATTCTTTAAGTAATTTTAATGCATTTTTTATAAGAAAATATTTTAATATCTTTTTATTTACTTGAGGTTTTATTTTTACTGAAATTTTATTAATGTATTTTTGCATTATAAACTCATAATGAAATAATTTTTACCTTGTATTGTAATAATAAAATATATATTCATTTATTTTAGTTCATTTTTAATGTGATACAAGCTATTAAACGATGTATATATTTAAAATAAATGCATTCTAAAATCTCGGGGTGTTGCATGAACCATGTGATAAAAAAATAGATTTACATGGAGTAGGTATATAAATAAGTTGGGTATGTTTATATCCATTGGATTATATTTGAGATGAATATAGGGTAAAATACCCAGGGAACAACACGCTTGGGTCACCATTGGAATATTAAAGTTGTGGTTACAACTCTCCTCACTTCCTAGTACCATATTCTATTTGGTGCCCGATGTAGTGGGATGACATTGTGAGGAGATCTGTGTGGGTTAATGTTCTTCCACATTTTTTAGAGTTATATTAATGAATTATCCAATGATATATTGATGAGTTCAAAATATTATGGCTAAGTATTATCTGTAATTGTTCCCATTCAACTATCGATCTATGTAAATGGGCCTTAGGATTATTGGTGGTTATGGTTATGAGGACCTACTCTTAAGTTGTAGTGGTTAATTTCACCCCTAAAGTCTCTCCTTCAAGGTTACCTAGTCTAAATGAATGGGTCTATCACATCTTCCTCTGAATTTTATTTTATAATTAGGGTAACCTATCAATGATTATGACCATAGTGAATAGGATCCCTCCAATGTAGGTCATGGTTGGTTTCCTGGATGTGTTGGACATCCTCCACCACCTCCTTATAAAAATGAAGGTAAGCATTATTTTTATTTAGGGTGAGGATCCCAAAGTATTTAATGTCGATATGGGTGGTAACTTTCCCCTTTTTTATAGATATGTTGTGTTTTACTCCATGGCTACATCCTCACAAGAGGAGCATGGATTGTATCTAAGGTTGGAATTATCTCATAATGAAGGTATCCCTTCACTATTTCATTCACCAATTATAACTATAAGCATTGGGTAGGTGTAAAAAACATTAAGGCATTAGATTTTATGTAATTATATCACTAACTATAATATAGTATCAAGGTACTATCAACAAGAGGTTTATAGAAACCCTCATTTTAGTTCGATTCCCCATAGGATAGTTGGGTATTTTGGTCCCTCATGGTATGTTAACCATAAATTAGATTTAGATTCCCAAATCATAAAAAGAATAAAATCAATGAAGTATCACTAGTAAAAATCCATGGTAGTAAATATATTACATAATTAAAGGATTAAAATTAGGTTCACCATTCAATTTTTGATATATTTATACTCTTTTTCACATGACTCTCCCTCTTTATAAATATGGGTATCCTCTCGATCACCTAGGGTGATGATGAAGGAACTTTTTTTTAGAAGATATGATGACCGATTGGTTCATAACCTTAGAGTTATTATTACTTAGAATGTGACTTTTATATACATTTAATACATTTTAAATAATCCTTCCCATTAACATTACTAATGAAATTGATTGACTAGTGACATAAATCTAAAAGGACATTACAAATGGGAATTACACTCTCTCTAATTTGATCAAAATATTCAATTAATCTATATTTAAAAAACCAATAAAAGGAAAATATAAAATTTATGACCATAAAAAGAGGTTTTAAACTCTTGTGAAAGGAGTTGATAGTTGTTTTGGAGTTACGATTAGGCCCATGAAATGGGATTCCTATATATCCATGTGAAGATAATTGTAATCCATGTATTTTATGGTTATTTAATAATATATTTCATACATTTAATGGTTATGTGAAAATAATCATAGAGTTTCTTTTTATTATCATGTACCCATGACAATTTTCAATTAGTTTAAAGTTATGTGTAGTGGAGCCAACAAGCATGTACCCTAGTGGTACAGGCTCCTGCTTGGCATCCAAAAGTCCTAGGATCAAATCTGGGCTGGGGAAAATTTTCGGGTACTGTAGTAGTGGTGGAGGGTCTGTAGCAAGTACTGTAGTAGTGTGGGTACTATAGCATTACTATTCACAGAGGGGTCCTTTGGGAAAAAAATGGTCTTTCAAGCCTTGTTTCAGGTCACTTGACCTTAGTCCTTCGGTCTATATAATGGGTCACCCTCTACCTAGTCTGAAGAGGTCTTTTCTTTAAATAATAAATTGAGGCTTCGTCCATAACCTTTTAAAAAAAGTCATTTGGAGTGGAGTACTATATGAAAGGTACTTGGAAATGGGTTGTTGTGGTACTTATATATGAACATACCTTTTTCTAGTTTACTCTAGTAGATGATCTATGTTAATGAATTTTAGAAACCAAGATTAATAACTTAAAGTTAAGTATTTGAAGGAACCAATGGTATATCATAGGTGTATGAATATGATGAAACCATGAGAATGATCTTTACTCAAGCTATTTTAGGAAACATGAAGGAAAATATATACACTAGTAATGTGAGGAAACCAAGAGGATGATCTAGAATCACGTTTTTTTGGGAATCTAAGAGGAGAATGTAAAATATAGGTATATAGGGACACCAAAAAGATAGTATCAAATCAAGATTTGTTAGTAATATGGGAGGAAAATATTGAATCTGAGTATATAATAAAACAAAGGGGATTATCTCAACTCAAAATTTTTTAGGAAACTAAGAGGGGAATCTTAACCCAGTGTAAGGTGGTGAGTATTGTGACCCATATCCTATTTAATATGGCCCCAAAAGTTTTTTGCGTGACTCGTTATTTTTCATGGATTTTAGTAACATAGGTGGAGGTATCAAGGAAAATTTCTAAGACACTATCCTATCACTATTACCAACTAAATTTGTGATGGTGCAACCAGGATGGTTTTGAACAATGGGAGGCCTACTAAGTGATCTGGTTGAATGGGTGCTTAGGTTGGTGACATGGGTGAATGTGCACCTAAGTAGGAGGTATGGGTGAATGGAAACCCAAGTTAGAGGTCTGGGTGAATGGGTTCTTAGATGGGTGATATGGGTGAATGGGGACCCAATTTAGTTACATGAGTAAATTAGTGACTAAGTAGGTTAAATAAGAAAATGGGATCTTAGGTATTTGGTGCCCAGGTATCTCGATGCCATTGTGGACTAGAAATCATGTGGTTGGTTGCTCAGATAAGATCTCCTAGGTGTGTCTTTGAACTAAAAGAGGCTTGTTTCTATGATATTTTTCCCTAGTGAGGGTTGTGGTAAAGGTTCTATGAATAACAGAAGTGTCTATTGGGTAGTTTTCAACTTGGATTTTTTTATAATCAACAAATAATATGTTATTTACTGATGATGAACATCATCACCGAAACAATTAAATCAAATAACAATTAACTATTACATCATAACCAATAATATAGGATCATCATATATAATTTATAATTAATTTATTTAGATAAATAATTACCTTGCATTGAAATTAATTCTTCATTGAGGAATTTTTTAACCACTTGTTGGTGTAATTCCATTATGATGATATGATCCAATGATAAAATCCCTCTATTAGTGATCCAAACAAGCTTCAAAACCTCATAATGTCTTTTTAGTGATGTTGGTTTCTTGTGTAAAAAATCTCCAATCCCTTATGGTGTCCGCTGCTAATTGCAACAACTATATCATCATGAACGAAGGATTATTTAAGTTATCTCAAAGGATTGAGAGGATGGAGGAGGATTAGTGTTTTTATTATTGATCATGTTCATAGGGGATTTCTCAGTTTGGGTTTGAGATAATTCTCTCTTTTATTTTTTGTGAATAATGAATTTCAACCCATGAAAAGTGATATAACTCGGTATTTATAAAGCTAGGTTAGGGTTTGTAATTGCACATAGACCCTTATACAATCCCTTATTCCTTAAAAAACCTAATGTATAATAATATAAATAATATTATTATTTATCTAACATGCGAAATACTTAAGAATGAAAAAATATCACCTGTTAAATTAATATTTATTTAAATAATATTAAATATATAATTTCTACTTGGACCATTAAAATCGATCAAACTATCCTCCTTAGTATTTTCCAAATTTTTCATAATGGATATTTATTTAATAAATAAATATTACTATAATTTTTTGATAAATAAATAAATATTATATTCACTAAAATAATAATTAAATATTTATTAAATATTATTATAACCAAATAAATAAATATTTTTTACCTTGAAAATGAACCAGAATATATATTGTATATTCTCATAATTAATAATTACCTTGTGAAAAAGAATTTTTATTTTATATTAAACTCACTAAATATTCTCTCAAATAATTGGGGACTAAATATATGTGATCAACCAAACCTAAATAATTATTAAACCATGTATAGGAATAATATTTATACAAAATGTGAAATTCATATATAATTTTATTGAGGTTTTTGATATACTTAGTTTTTGACCCTCTAATCCCATTTCTTGGTGGCATTAGGCCACACCACCTAAAGTATAAGTTTATAATTTAATAACACACCAAGAAAACCATGGGGAAATTAGTTAAATGTTGTAATAATGATAGCCACATATGAATGTACATCTTGTAATATAACCCATTTATCTTGATATCTCGAATCAAATAAGTTGAATACTAGTGTCATCGACATATATGATTGATATCTCTTTCTATTTTTTTTTAGAAATGAGCATTCCAAAAGAATTCCATAGTCATGGGATTTATTAGGCAGTTCAATTTACATCAAAGGGCCTAAGATATAAAATTCCATTAAACAAAAGAATGAAAAAATAATTTCTCACATTATTAATTAATGTGATATCACTCATAATGTAGCTGATGTGTCCTACCTCGCTATGAGAATATATCATCACGGTTTTCATCAATGCATCAAATAATGAAAATAATGGAATGAATTAATAATGATATTAGAATCTAAGTATCATTACACAAATATTTAAATAGAAACATCCAATGACACGTATAAATATAGATTTACTACTAATGATTCATGTTCTCATAATATTCTTCTCTGAAAATTACCAAGGTCATAAAGTGTGATAAAGTATCTCAAAGTCCTATGAGTATCCACGCCTAATAGCCTGTATCATTTGGGTCATATAAAATGATGTCATTCATTCATAAAAAATATATTTAAGAATATTATCATATAACTTATATGTTCTCATAGTAGTGGGAAACTACCATGGAATTTGAGTGTAAAAAGTATCTCAATGGCATTATCATATAGATGTCATGAAAAGGGACGACTATCATGTGATAATTAATTAATTAATATTCAAGACTATGAATATTATTGTAATCTAATGTTCAAATTAGTTATTTATAGGACACCAACTCAAACAGAATATCACTTTCACTAGTGAAAACTACTGACTCTACGCTATTTAGTATCAAATGTTAAACATGTTCCTACTGAGGTATAGTTAAGTTATTAATACTACCATGAAACTCATGATTTTTCTTCTTACTAAAACCTTATTACTCTGAGAAAATTTCTCAAGATATGATATCACCAATTATATATCCTATTTCTTCACTAATATAATATATAATACCTTGGTGTAAAATTAATCATGATATAAATGAATTTTCATATCGTGGTACAACTTTGAAAATATTTGGAAAATTGTTGATAAAACCTTTTTTCTAAGCTACATCAAAAACCAAAATGTGTTCGATAGAATATAGATATAACAAATACTTTATATAATAAGATTTACCATTACATGTTACTTTAACATTTATGTGACTCTAGATTAAAATAATCTTAAGGAAAACTATATTTATATCCTTGAAAAACTAGAATTCTCATTTCCTTAATTATTATGAACTCAGACAGTTTTTCTTCCCTAAAAACTATTGGATAATTCTAACTGCTAGCCAATTCATTTCTTATAGTTTTATTTGAAATTTTCATTTTTTTATTTATGTATAAGTAAGATCAACCCATGGTTTAAATATTATCATGTGAGATAGATTTCCAAATTACTCTTAGGAATATGTAGTCTATATATCACAAAAATATCATGACACTAAAATAATTTAGGAGTACAGTTCCATTTCCATTTTCAATACCATGTCAGTTATGTACTATGAATTGGATTAAGTAACCCTTGGATCTATACTAATATATCTTCTTCCCTTGAAATTTGGTTACTATTTAAGTCATATTTTTGGAAAATATTTAATCTTATATAACCATAATACTAATCACATGTTTTCCATATATATATACATATATATATATATCAAAACATATATATCTTGGAAAACTATTGTCCTCTCACTAACCTCTTATAGAAACATAGAAACATTTCGTTTCAAATTATTATTATATTATCATTAAACTTGTTTCAACCCATAAATATATCCTCAAAATTTTTGTTCCATATTGTCACTCTTTGATGTCTCCAACCTTTCTGGTCACATAGAATAGACATTTTCGATAAAATTTCCTTCAAGGGAGGTGTCATTAACATAGGATACCTAATATAATGATCATAGTAATAATAAATAATAAAATTAAAATTGATTTAAGCATGATGGTTTGGAAATTACCAATCTGTCCTTATTGGTATATCACTTATACCATCCATATTTATTTTATGTTGAATACCCACTAATAGATTTATGTAAACCACATAAATAAAAAATTAATTTTAGTACATAATACCCATTTTTGAATTCATAATAACTTGTTAATTATATATAGTTACAAAATAATGTCTATGTAGGATTTATAATTCTTATCAAATATTATATCACCCACTATGATGAATATAAAACCACCACTATGTTTGTATTAATCCTATATAATGTATGTCTCTAGAACAATTCAACCTACTAAAACTTGTTGAGTTAAATGTTATTATGCCAACTTATGAATCTAGAGCCATGATTCAAATAAATTATTAGTTTCTCCCACTATATTCAAATTATATTATTCCCTCATAGAAAATTATTTTTTATAATTAATACCATTATAGATTAGGGATGTAAATATCCTTAACAACTGTAGGATAATAAATAGAGATAAAAATTTTTATTTTTATTTATTTACATTTGAAGCTCTCACCATCTTAATAAATTGATCCCATTAAACACCTAATATTATGAAATGATGTGGAATTTGTTCATATCATAACATATATGATATTCATTTGTAAGTATAGTTGGTATGTGGTTAGTTGTTACATTGATATATTTAAAAATATTTCTAGAAAGTAATCATGAAAATTGTAATACATATATAAGACTCCCCATATATCTTAACTTATACATAAGATTTGAAAATGGATTATGTGAGTTTAGGGAAACCTTCAGTCAACATTAAATGATCGATGAATACTTGGTTAAGATATACTCTCACATACCAGCTGGGATGATCCTACATAAATTACCAAGTGCAGGCATTACATTACTAAGAATCTCTAAATATTATTATAGGAATCTCATAGAGTACATAAATTTACAACTATATTCTCCTAGGAATATTTCATTCTATATAGCTAAACTAATTATAGAAAATATATGGAATTATAATGACCCAAACCACTGATACCCACATAATTCATGATGGTATGAGATCGACACCCCAAACCTGATTATAATAGGATAGGGGATGGATACCAACACCAAGTAGGCATATCACACACATAGGAGGCATTAGCCTAAAGTACCTGTACACATTAACACATCTTAAAATACCCGTACAAAGTTGAAAGGTAAATAAAACTAATATAATAATGCATTCATAACATCTATCACATTATCAGAGTATAAAAAATCAATGGAAATCGATCAGGGTCCAAATATAATCCCACCCAAAAATGAAAAATAGTTTCTAACCTGCTTAAAAGTAGGGGACTACTGTCAAATGAAACACTTGGTACAACCATATTCTGTATAACCTAAAACTATAATCATCTTACTCCTAGTACTCTACAGACTTAATAAAATGGTTTTTCATCTATATAGGACATGACATGTGTGGTCAGAGCTTATGCAAGGGTTAGTATGACAATACCCAGTAGGATACCCCAGAATCACCAAATATAAGCATCAAAAAATTATTTAGATCATCATACCAAAGGCATGTTAATTAAAATATGATATATAATAAGATGAAAACAACATTAATTTTCCAAATATACTCTTGATAAACTCATAACACAAAAAATGGCATCAATCTTTAGCAACCATAGAATTCTTATCAAGTCTTTAAGATAAATCTCATTTGGTAGAATCCACTCCATGATTCATGAAATCACTGATGGAACTCACCTGAGAGGTCATGATCACTGCCTCTCACTATAAAATATACACACTGAAACTTTAAATATATCAAAACCTAGGTAGGGGATCGCACTCAATGTTATTGAGGGGAACACCATCAACCCGACTAGAGTGACCCACAAAGTATGGGACTGTATGTATGATGATACTATGAACCCTACTAAGTTAGATTTCTAAGTAGGGGATCATATTATCAAAGATACCATGAACCATAATGAATTTACTTACTAGATAGGAGACCAATGACCCGTGTATGATGTTCAGGATGATACAAAAAACCAAACCATGGTGACTGAATGAAACATAGAGTATCACACCCTGACTTACATGGAAGGACAACACAGACTCTATTAGAGACTCATCCCTTATAAGGGATCACAATTCGATGATCCAGACATAATTCCACATTTTGACCTCATATGGATGGTATAACAGAACACACTCAACCAATGTTGGTCTACACTGAAAATAATTAAGGGAATTTACCAAATCTCAAACTACAGTCGAACTGAGAAGAACAAGGGCGCAACTTATCCTCAGTAGAGTATATGGTGAATCTCATAGGGGTATATGGTGTGTCTCAAATATCCTATAACTTTCAATGTATCCCACTCACATATCATGAATTTTCCCAAAATACACAGTGTGTATATAACCATTGAGTACTCATTATAACTTCTTACTTGAGTTCATGTACACCATCCAATGCTTGTGTACTTCAGTTTGTGAATGTTTTCCCTAGTCGTGACCATGCATCAGGCCATGTATAAGGACTGGGTTATTCCCATAAACTATGTCCATGCCCACATTCCTGTACATGTTTTTCTTACGTACCATATGGGGTACATTTCAAACCAATATAATAGGGCCACATACCATGTGACATGTGTCACATGATGTGGGATATTTCGCTCTATGCATATGAATTATATCAAAAAAATGAGGGACTACACTACATGCATTCTTCAATTTGCATGTTAAGAGGTTTTAATTTTTACATAATGTTTATAGTGCTCATTCATTTACATCCACACTTCTATCACCACCCAATCCACCACCAATCTCACTGATGAACATGTATCTTGATCTGTTCAATCAGGTCCATCACTATTAGTTAGATTCCAGCCATAAAACCTAATCAAGAAAACCTATTTCATCCCTCCTCATCACTGAAACATGAAAAAATGTGAGACATGGATCTATAATCTGAACCCAATTGATCCTATTTTGTCACACTCCACAATAGTGACATATATCTCTATCATGAACCCATGATAAAGATCTATTTCACCAAATATCAATTGTACAATGATAGTTAACTGGTTATTTGTGTAATTTATGGTCAAATGAGATATCGACAATGATTGAATATAGAAAGGGTAGAGAAAATCATAAAAATGAAAACATGAGGAATGAACCTCGACCAATTTTCATGTTGGTCTCAATATACTATTGATAAAGATGATTAATGAAGAGTATTATCTAATCAATGTCAAATTCCTATTTCTAGGAAGATAAATCCAAACATGCACAATGTGTTCAACCCATGAATTAAATTTTTAGAATAATTTATTCATTTTTATCATGGGATAAAAAATTGGGTAAATAAACCATGAAACAAATTTCCTACCTTCGGTTATGATTCATCGTTGATGAAGAATGAATTTGTGTCTCCATCGCTAGCAATATCCATAGACTCCATTTTCATTAGAAATCCTTGTAATATTCCATAAAATGTTTTAATTTATTAAAAAAGGAGTCATTACATTATCACCACCTTAGGGATTTTAACATCAAAAAATAAAAATGAATACTAAAAAAGATTAGGGTTTTAAGCTTGTATCAGGTTCCCTTGTTCCCAAGTTCTCTCCTACAAATTCACATACTACCACTGGACATGCACCAAGGGAATCACTCATCAATGGAAGATCTTCTCCTGTTGATCCATTATTTCTATTGGGTACTCTACAATGGTTGCTCCATACAGGATATCTATCTCATCTCAATTGATAACATGTGATGGTTCATGCACATACCTCTATAGTTTCAACACATGGAATACATTGTGTACTCATTCTAAATACAGTGATGAGGATAAATGTTATTCCACCTCCCCAACTCAATTCTCTATCTAGAAATGTAAAATGGACATAAAATACAACTTTACACCCCATAAAAATTCCCATAATTAACATTGAGGTGATAGCCTCAAGAAAACATGGCCTTCCTCCTCAAACTCCAAAATCCCCCATCATCATTCTATATAAGACTCTTGACAGATCTGGTACTCCTCATCCACTCCTAGATGATCTACACATTTTATGTTGTAGCTCATACCAATTTTTTTCCCTGGAGTAAGAACTCACCCGGATCTATCCGACATAGTAGTTACCTATTGGGTCTCTTATATAAGGCCTAAAATGGTTTTATTCTGATGGTGGAATGCTTGTTTTTTTGTAGAAAATCTCCAATTATAGTAATTAGTCCTCCCAACTATGACCAAAGTCTAACACAAAATACCATAGCATGTCATATAGAACCCTAATGGTCCACTTAGTTGTGCCATCAGTCATGGGGTGAAATTTTGTTCTAAAATTCAATTGATCCCCAATGGACTCCTGCAAACCTCTCCATAATTGTGACTTGAATAAAACCTCATAGTCTGAAATGATCTTCAAGTGAACTCTTTAAATACAAACTATCTTCTACATGTAAAGTCATCATAATCTTTTTACTAAACTGTTATCTTGAAGATTTATGAAGTGGGACAACTAAGTATCAGTCAATGTCTTCTTAGATATCATTTTATCCTTACACTGATAATGGAATGCCCATCATATATCATCCCATTTATACTTCCATTTGGGAATCTTGGCCACAACATTTTGATTGTTAAGACACCAAGAGTTTAACTAAGATGCATGCTACCGCATTCTTGTCCACCATCTTTAATTCCATGGTATCTTTTGATATCCACACCTATATTGGGTGTACTAATAAGGGAAAGAAACATCCTCAGCACTTCCTTTTTTGCATGAATGTTGTTATGGTCCATCCTTGATCAAGGATAAAGTGCTCATCGCCTTTAGTAAATCCATCATGAATATGTCTAGTGGATATCTGGTCATGAAAGATCTATCAATAAATATCTCCAAGTTGTGACTCTATGAATTATTAAAGAAGCGAAGGTACAATAATCATTGATTTTAGGTATATTTCACAATCATCACCCTTAGGGGTCAACTGAAAATATGCCAACAACTATATCACCTCTCTCAACAATAGTGATTGAAAACCCTTATTGTGAGTATCATCCATCTCCACCACACTCTCTGGTGGATCTCAAGTTTACACTGCCTCAACCTCTATTGGGTCCTCCATCACTCCCATGTATGAGGAGAAATTTCCAAATAATTGGAGCTCCTAAATATATAACTGATACTTTGAGAGTTTCCTATAAATATAGAACTCTTGGATCGTATTTAGAACCATCCACATATTTCTTGTGTCTCATTCCTTTGACACTAACTACACTAGGATGTCACTGAAGAATAGTACCATGAACTATTCCAAAATGGGTTGAAGGACCCATTTCATGAGTCCCATGAACACTTATAGGGTTTAAATCATCCCAAAACTCATCACCAAATACTCATAAATATTATAGCGACATTGAAATTATGTCTTTGGTATTTCCACATATTGTACTTGAATATGGTGATAGCCTAATTTATGTTAAAACTTTTTGAACCATCTCACACCTCTCAAATAATTTAAGAGGTCGTAGATCCTTGGTAGTGGATACTTATTCTCCAAGTTCATGTGGTTCAAGAACCAATAACCCATATAGACACTTAAGAACTCATTTTCCTTCTTAGTGAATAACACTAGGGATACCTAGGGGGATATTGTGGGTCTTATAAACCCCTTCCTCTACAAGTCCTCCAACTGCACCTTTAGTTCACAAAGCTTTCTGGGATCCATCCAATATATTGGAAAAAATATTGAGGAATTCCCTAGTTGAGATTATATATATAATTTTATCTCTTGGTGGGGAGGTGAGACCAGCATGTCCTTAGGTAAGACATCCTCATACTCTACCACGATTATAAAAATTTGAAAACACATGGTATCCACTAATCCAAGGGTCATACTATCCAATGAATAAGAAATAAAATGTATCATCCTTCACATGATATCATCCTTCTCTTCCTGTAATCACTTCTTATTGAAGAATAAAAACACTATCACACCAACTCAGATACACTGCAAACCCCACTAATAACTGTCAAGTTCGGAATGGATGGTAGGAAATGAGTTCAAACCGAGGGAAATATCATAATGGAACACTTACTATATAGATGTATTATATATTAGTAACTCTACTAACTCCCTATGTTAGGTCACACTATTAGAATAAAAGTGTGATCACTGAATATCCTCTTATAGTAGACTCCAACCATAAATGTTGAGTCAAAAGATCCGCACTAGGTTTAATAAAATAAAAGTTTCATGGAAAGACTGGATCACACCCATGACTATAAATATTACAAAAAAATATACAAGATATAGATTATAACTTGAATCACTCTCAGATCCTCTAGGCTTTTAACCACTAACACCTACAGCTTCCCATGTTTCTAACCACTAGATCCATGATCATGGAATGGACCACCCAGGGGTGGTGGTGGTGGAAAAAATATATCCAACCACCTCTTAATATTCTCCCTGATCATTTTCCACTTCCACCATTAATACCTACATATTTTATCTTATGCATCTGACTAGATTCTCCATAAACTATTCCTCTGTCTGTAAAATGATGGGTAGAAAATTACATGAAATATGTACACATCTATTATCGGCGTAGTAATGTCTATACCTTGAAAAACTACATTTTCTATAAAGTATATGAAAATGATGCAGCATCATGAATCATGGCCTATTTCATATTCTTGATTCATATAGGTCACTATCTTCACGGACCCCAAGAGACTGCTAACATGGATGGTCATGATATGAAATAGGTCCCTGAATGTCATCATCTAGAACCAATAAAGTCATCCATTCCTCAATATGACATGATACGTCGACCAAAATCACTATAGGTGGTTTTTTGTACTAATTAGGAGGAGGAAGTACCATCAGCTTTCCACCCAGAAAGAAACCCACCTCATCATTAGGCCCTTGTATAGAGGCATCATCACCCATCAGGTCATACTCTCGACTCTACTACAAAAAACTCACTAGTCTTCATCATGGAAACTTCATTCAAGGAAATACGACACCCCACAGTCAATGATTATATCTAGAGGAGATGAATTAATAGGGACGTGAAAACCAAAACTCATTGCCATATAATGCATGTGCCAATGTTTTTCCCTGAAACCAGTGTCTATATATACAGAATCAGAAATAAATTTTTCAGAGTCTTAAAGAATGGATTCATCAATCAATGTACCATCACTGGAGTCTCTAGCCGGATAACCAAACTCAATAAAATTTAAAACTATATCCCTAGTTCTTAAACCAAACCTCATAGCTAGAAAACCATCAAACTCTTGTCTTAAGATGATGACTTCTCTAATACCACTCTATCATGACCCAACCCAATCAGGCCCACTTAGCTGGTGATAATCTGAGTGTGACACCCATGACTACATCCAATAGGATAGGGTTTGGAGAACATCTCCTAGTAGTCATATCCCACACATGGGAGGCATTAGCCTAAATTTCTTGTATACATGAACACGTCTTCAAATACCTATAAAATTCTAAAAGTTAAACACAAAATGATACCCTAATTAATGTATAACATGTATCCCACAATTATATTATGATGAAATTACTATAAATCAATAAAATACCAAATAAAATCCCACCCAGAAAGTGAAAAAGTGAACATCCTACACAGAAGGATAAGACTGTTATCAAATGAAACACCTGTTATAACCAAGGTTTTTGTAAACCAAACCTATACTATGACTACTCCTAGTCCTCCAATGGAATTTTAAAAAGTTTCTTCATCAAAATAATACATATAATGTGTGGTTAAAACTCATGAAGGGGTGAGTATAACTATTGGAAACATGGATTTTCTTGGGTGGAAATGGAGTTCGGTTTGTGTTCATCATCAATCCACACTAGGTTAATCAAGGATTTTTCAAGAAAAGTGATCTTACAGTATAGGATAACAATAGTGTTGATGTTGACATTGTTTACCAGTGTTAACCAAAATTCAAATAAAGGGATATCATTTTGAAAGGTTGTTTTCTAGATTCAAATCTTCATAAATATGGTAAAGGCATGGGTTTCACAGAGACTGGGTTTCAAAAAGGTGAGTTTCATGAGTTTGATATGAGATAATGATGTTATTCATGATTATGAGAATTGTAGCATTGTAAGTACATGATGGTTAGACATAGATCTTTGAAACAATGAAAAATAGAAAGGGAGCCTCACGAATGGGGAAGTGACCTGAAAATGTTTTTTGTAAAATATGAAAAATGAAATAGAGGTGGTGAAACATCGCGAATGTCTAATACTATAAATATAATTCTACCCCCAATCCATTTTCCATGAAATTATTCATTGAAAATCTGGAATTGATCTAATTTTTCAATGTTAGGGGAGATCCGTATATCTAGATTTCTAAACAAGCATGAGAATCATGAAAAAACTATTTATGTCTTAACTGATGCCAATGATTTTGAGTAATGGGTGATTCGTGATTACTAGAAATTCTGCAATGACATAGGGATCTCCATGAAGCTAGTTTTCTTTTCGAAGGAGTGAGATTCACGAAAGAGATTCGCAAAAGGAATCTTTGAACATTAGTTTTACAGTGAACAATGCTTACAAAGTGCATCAAATCATGTACATAGTGAAAGCAAAGTTTCATGCTAGTCCGGGAAAAGTACTTTAATGCCAATCCATTGAAGTAAACTTCAAGTCGATAAACTGATTAAGGCTTCACCCAAAGTAGTGAGCTAGGGGGAGATCAAGGAAGTGTTTCGAGGGATGTAGTGTTCTATCCCTTAAATCCTCTATAGGAAGTGTTCCTGGCATAGAGTGACTGTGATTGAACTTATGTATTTCAAAAATGGTTAATATTAGTGGATTTAGTTATTATTGATACATTTATTGCGTATGCACTTTGGATTATCCCTTATTGGTGAACCAAGTAAAACTGTTTTGTTGTATCTTTGCATGTGGTTTTTTGTTTCCTACAATTTCCCATCAGACAAGTTTATAGGATACTACCAATGTGGGAACAAGATCTGTTATTTTAAAAGAAAATTTTGACACCCTAATTCACCCCTCCCCTCTTAGGGTGTTCTTGGGTCCTTTAAGTGTTATCAAATCGAATATGTTAATGAAGTTAAATATGTCTTCTTTTATTTTTATGTAGAATTTAGTAAATTTCAGAGTATTCCCTATATTTTATGGAGGAAACTTAAAAATTTGGAATAATGGGATGTGATATCATCTTAGATATCTTGTAATATAAGTACATTTTGAAACTACGATGGTAAATCAAGTAACTCATGCAACATGATTGTTTATAACTGAAACAGAGAGTAAAATGATTGATGTAGATTCCAAAGAACAAAATTCCCTTACAGTCTCTCTATATATAAAATCTATCTAAAATTAATGTGTTTCATGTCATCCAATTCAATTCAGAAAAAACAATAAAAAATTTATGAAGGTGACAACAAAGTGGAGGTAAAACTCTATGTTTTTTACAATATGTTCAATGATCTGAAGATGCATCTTGGGAAAAATACAGGTACCATTTTTATATTGAATAACTAAGGTTTTTGGATAAATTAGAGGGATTGGGGAAGAAATTAAACATATTATCATCATGAAGAATATATTAAGAAGGATTCCACCTCTCTACAATATGAAAGTATCATCCCTTGAAGATAGGGATATGTCTAAACTTTTTATTTATGATCTTATAAATAGTCGTGTGGTTTATAAGATGAGTGTAAAACCTAAATATGAAAAAACTTGAGTAATCAATGAAATATAATTCAAATCCATGTAAAATATTGAGGTTTCTAGAGATAAATTTTATGAATATAATGAGGAAGATGAAATTATTTCTTCTTTTTCCAAGAAATTCAAGAGAGTAAAAAGGATATTTGAAGGAAAACTTCTTTTGGGCTGTTATCAATGAGGTACAGTTGGTCACATTACCTCTCAATGTTCAATTATGTTTGATTATAGAGAAAGTGAAGCTAAAACATGAAAAATCCTTATAAAAAGTTTCCCCAAAATGGATACTACAAATTAGGAAATAAATTTCAGAGGATGATTCTCATCTATTAAGAAGATGATTGTAATGATTTTTTTGAGGATTAAGAACTTAATTTTAAATTTGGAACTCAAGAATCTAAGATGGATACAATTAAAAATTATAATCTATAAAAAGATAAATCTAAATATAATTAGTTGATTATTGATGCGGAACTTAAGATTGAACTTGAGAATTATCTTAGTAAGATTTAAAATCAAAGAAAAAAATAAAAATTGTAGAGTGGTTTTGGAAATTTCCCTAAAATATGTTGATCGGCTTGAACCTAAAATTTATCGACTATAAGAAGTAGTAAAAAAACATTAAACAACTATTGATAGCTCAAAAGATGTATTATAATTGGAGCTCAATATTGAAGAACCGGCAAAGTTCATCAATAACCTTATATCCAGACCAGAGGAGAAGTCCAAGACAGTTGAGGCTCTTGAAGAAGAAGTTTTTACTATAAACAGTAAACTTGAAATTGAGTCATATTAAAAATAAACAAATAATAAAATATAGTTTATAATATTCTCATATGTTAATATACTATAGAGATCTAAGAGTGGTTCTGAAGGAGTAGAGAATCCATTGAATGATAAAATATTCACATGCATGGGAAAAAGTGGAATCGGTTCTCATTCTAAAACATCAAAGGCTAGAAACAAGATGATCCAAAATAAATTGAAGCTAAAAGTTGAACATACCACGAAGGCACATGAAGTCCTAACAATGAAATACTAAAATCAAACTGAAAAAAGAATTGAAAACCAACCACAAGTATTCAGAAATGATCACTAGTCTAATAATTTGTTTAAGTAGGTGGAGATGAGGTGGAATAAAAGTGATAAGACATTTACTCTTATTAAATGTCAATTTTGTGGCTATTTGGGCCACACCATGTCATACTGTGAAGAAGAAATAAGCTATTTTAATGTGGAAGATCTAGGAAGTAAAGAAAGGAGAACAAATTCATATCCTATATCTTATAAAATAAATATAATTTGTGGATATTATTTTCACTTATCTAACTATGGTCATAAATTTGTTGATTTTCGGAAGAGAAAATGTGGAAGTATTACCTACAAAACATGAAGAAAATCCAATTTCTGCCAACTATATAGAGTTACTCTTGAAAACATGTATTCTCCTTTAGAAGAAAAATATGAGTATGAAAAATCAATTCACATGGAAAAGAGATTGGAAATACCATAATTATCCACCACTAAATCAAATATTTCATGGAAGGAAAATAAGAAAATTGAGAAATAAAACCTTGCAGAAGTAGCTCTCAAATCCATAAATAATAGTAGCACATGGATTTTTGATAGCAGGTGTTCATCTCATGTGATGGGGAATGAAGAATTATTGAATAATGTTAATAAAAGGCTTGATAGAATAGTATGTTTTGGAAATAATGGTTCTCTGAAGATCAAAGGATGTGGGAGTATAGAATTATCAAATAGAGAGCTTAAGAAAACTGAATTTATTAATCTGGATGATTTGTGTCACAATCTTCTAAGTGTGATTCAACTCTATGAATCGGGGATTATAGTGACATTAAATCAAAATCATTGCACTATATAAGTAAATATAGGTAATTATATCATGAAATAATGGATAACATATGGAAACTTATATTAGGTTGATAGTAAAGAGAACATTTATTAATTGAAATTTGAAGAAGATAACAACTTGTGGCATAGAAGGTTGGGTCACATTGTTCAAAAAGATATAAAAAAGATATCTAATATGAATATAATCTTGGATATCCCTAATCGGAACTGTGAATGGGAAAATACTTGTGATGTTTTCATATGATGGAAGTTGGTTTGTAGTTCATATAATCTAAATAAGAAAAGGGCATTAAACATTCTTTGTCTAATCTACATAGATATATTTGGTCTGATAAATTTTTTTGGTACATATGGATAAAGGTACTTAATTATATTCATTGATGATTATAGTAAAATTTTATGTGTGATTATTATACATAGGAAACAAAAAGTTCCTGATTTCATGAAAACATATCACCTAATAGAAGAGAATGATATTTTCCACACTATCAAAATTATATGATCTGAAAATGGAGGGGAATAAAAATCCATTGAATTTGAAAATTACTTGGAGAAAAATATAATACAACTGGAGGTGGTTGTTGTGAGAACCCCATGGAAAAATGGATTTGTTGAGCGCAGGAATTGATAGTTGAATAGTATGGCTAGAACTATGCTAATTGATTGTCGTATCTCTCTCTATTACTAGAAAGATGTTTTTCAAGCTATAGTGTATGCTCAAAATTGAGAAGGACTTTATATGGGAGAAACCAATACACCATATGATTTTTGGCATGCAAGGAATACCTCTCTGAAGTATTTTCAGGTTTTCAAAAGTAAACGTCTCATTTCAAATAAAGAAAGAAATCAAGGGAAGTATGGTGATGCTATAGAAGAAGGAATGTTCATTGTATATTCAACAAATATAAAATCATATAAATGTATCAATAATTATATTAGAAGAGTTTGAAATTAGTTATGCCAATATCATTGAAGATAATCCCATAAATACTTTTAGGGGATCTTATTCTAATATTATAGAAGATGAGGAATACAATGGACATAGAATACATTCAAATACAGATGTATAGGAAGGGGTGAAAAACATTCATATGTCACAAAACAATGATGATTTAGAAGAAGGGATGGTTAAAGAAACTTCATCTGAACCTCATAGGAGAAACACAAAAGAATAAATCGATCAATCCAATATCATTAGGGATTGGACTGCACTAACTTAGACAAGGAGAATGATCAATGATGCACATTTTTCATTCCTATAAATGGTGAAACCAACCACATTTGTAGAATCCACAAAGGATGAATCAGGGGTGAAATCCATGAATGAATAAATAGATCTGATTGATAAGAACCATACATGGGATCTAGTTAAAAGAGATGAAAATAAAAATGTGAATGGAAAAATGAATCTTTAAGAAAAAAATTATGATCATTGAAATGTGATGAGAAACAAGTCATGTTTAGTGTTTAAAATCTATACACAGATTAATGAAATTTATGTCAAAGAAACATTCTCTCTAGTGTAGAGACTAGGGTCGATCAGACTTTTTCTTACTATGGAAATTCCAAGAGGATTTAAATTTTATCAGATGGATGTCAAAACAACATTCATAAATTGTTTTCTTGAAAAAGATGTATTCATTGAACAACCAATGGGTTTTATAATTAGTAATAATGAAATGAATATTTTTAGATTGAAAAAAAAACACTCTACGGTCTGAAGAAACCACTAAGATCATATTATTATTGTCTGGATTATTATTTGAAGAAGATCAAATTAAAAAGGGGAGGTGTTGACCATAATCTATATTTGAATAATTAAAAAGAAGATCAATATATGGTTCTAGTATATGTGGATGATATTTTTTTTCAGAACCAGGCAGAGATCAGTGGAAGAATTTTCTAATCACAATAAATTAGAATTTGAAATTTATATGATTGGTGAACTCACATATTTCTTGGGGTTGTAATTGATTCAGAAGAGGGATTACACTTACATTTCTATGGAAAATTTTGAAAGATAACTGTTGAATAAATTTAACATGCGTGATTCCAAACTAATGATGACTCCAATTATTCTTCGGACTAAACATGGAAAGAATGATTATGGGACTTCTATAGATCCTACCATGTATGGTATAATCATTAGAATCCTATTATACTTGACTAAAACACATAATTATATCATATTTGTAACATTTTTAATAGACCTCTTTCAAAGTAATTTGAAATAAGAACATATGGAGGTAGATAAAATAATCTTAAGGTATATTCAAGGTACTCACAATTATAGATTATACTTTTCTGCATAAATAGATAATGAACTGTCATCATTTTCTAATTTTTATTGGGCTGGAGATGTGGAAGATAGAAAGTCCATAAATGGTGGATCATTATTTATTGGGAATAAATTTGTGGCTTGTTTGAGTAAGAAACAAAAAACTACTTATCTTATCACTACTGAAGCAGAGTATATTTCTGTTACAAGGGATTTCACTCAGCTATTGTGGATGAAGCAAAAACTAAATAATATTGGCGATGATTTAAAATAGAAAATGGCGATTCATTATGATAACAAGAGCACGATTGATCTTATGAATAATCATTTTCATCATTCTCATATAAGACATATTGAATTAAGATATCACTTCATCAAGAAAATAGTAGAACAAGGCATGATTAAAATAAATCATTTTGGAACTGATGAACAAGTGGATGCAATTTTGACCAAGCCATTGAAAGCACAAGTTTGTAAAAAAGATTTATTGAAACTTGGTGTTCATCCACCTCTTATTTCATGATGAGGTTATGAGTAATCTTGTATCCCTAGTTGTGTTAACCATTTTGATCTATTTATAGAAATGATGTATGTTTATGGGGGATATACAATCTAGGGGAAGTGAGTTTTTTATCTCTAAAGTGAATATAAGGTTCTTGGGGTTTATTTCTATATTGGGATAATGGAGAAATGGAAAAATTAAACACTATAAATGGGGATAATTAGATAAAAAGGGGGAGAATGAGAATGGGGAAAAAATTCGGTGTTATGAGGAAACAAAAATATATTTGCTTGGATATCTTTAAGTATTCCAAAAAATGATAACCCAATTCATGATTCCACTTTTATTTATACACCAATAATTTCTCATGTAGTATTAGTGTTTTGGATGATTTTTTTCTTGTGTATCAGGTTTTTATAGTGTTTGGTTCTTTATTTAATTTATCTTCAGTTTACAAATAAACCCAAAGGGAGAGATTTTTGGAACCAAGGATGTTCTTTGATAGAAATGGAGTTCAGTTTGTTTTTATTTTCAATCCACAATTTTTTGATCAAGGAGTTTCCAATACTAGTTATATTGAAGTATATATTGAGAAAAGTGTTGAAGGCGGCGTCATTTCCCAATGTTTGAAAAATTTTGGGCTCAAAATATAGAGTAAGGGCTAGCATCATGAGATGTCATTTTCTAGATTCAAATCTTCATAAATTTGGTACAACAAAGGGTTTTGTGAAGACTGGGTTTTGTAAAGGAGATTTTCCATATTTCATGATTAGTTTATTATTTTCACCCCAATTACGAGAATTGGATCATCACAGGTGCGCGATGGTTTGATAGAGATCTTCGTGACAATGAAAAATCTCAATGGGGCTTTGTGAATAGAGGAGCTTCGCGAAGATTTTTTTTTGAAAGTTCCAAAAATTTGATGGTGGTAGTGGAGAATCATGAATGGTTGATCCTGTAAATATAAGACTACCCCCACTTCATTTGAGATGAAATTATTCAACGAAAATCTACAATTACTCTAATTTTATGAAGCTAGGGGAGTTCCATGAATCTGGATTTATTTGCAAGATTTATCATTGGTAAAATGATAATTATATATTGAATAATTATAATGCTTATGATTAATTGGTGTTTCATGATGATTGAGTATTCAACAATGTCACTGTGAGCTCGACAAAGGTAGCTTGCTTTGTGAAAGAGTGACCTTCGTAAAGGAGCTTCATGGAAGGAATATTTGAACATCAGTTTGAAGATGAATAGTGGTTTCAAAGTGCATCAACTTTGGTATATAGTGAAATAAGAGTGTCATTCTATTCAAAGAAAAAAAATTTAATTCCAATCCTCTTAAGAATACTTTAATTTGATAAACTGAGTAAGACTTAACCTAAGGCAGTGAGCTATAAGAGTTGATGGAAGTGTTTCGAGGGACGCAGGGTGTTGCCCCTAAACTCTTGTAAAGGAAGTGTTCTTGGAATATAGTGACTATGTATGAAATTTTTTATTCCATAAATAGTATAGATTAATGGATTTAGGTATGACTGACACACTATCAGTATATGCTCCTTGGACTAGCCCTTAGTGGTGAACCAAGTAAAATTGTTGTGTTGTCTATTTACATGTGGTTATTTATTTCCTACACATTCTAGTTAGATAGTTTTAACAGGTTTTTACCAACTAGGAATAATATCCATCAATTTAGAAGAAAGATTTGACACCCTAATTCACCCCTACCCCTCATGGTGTTTGGGGATGCTTCAATAACAATACCTAGTAGGACAACCTGATATCACCAAACATAAGAATCAATAGATTGGTCGGCTTGTCATCTCAAAAAATTCTTCATATCAAAAAAATCAATCAAAATATGATACATAATAACGTTAAAACAACCTGAAACACTAATATATACTCATGATATACTCCCATTCTGAAAAAGGGTCTTAACCAGCTAGTTGTAGGATTCTGTATGAGGCTTCGAGATAATGCTCATCCTGAATAATCCACTCCGTGAGTCATACTTTTGCTGATGATTCTCACATGTGATGACATGTTCATTGGGCCTTTCCATAGAAGATACAAGTTGGAGCACTGAATATCTTTACACCCATATAATGGATCACACATAGGGTCACTGTTGGGGGACACCATGAACCCTATAAGAACAATCCACCAAGTTTCGGATCGTATGCATGATGATACTATGAACCCTACTAAATTAGCCCACTAAGTATGGGTAATATTATCAATGATACCATGAACCATACTAGATTTAACTTCTATATAAGGGATCAATTATCGATGTATGATGGTCATAATGACACCACAAACCTTACCCTAGGTGAATGAATGAATGATAGAGGATCACACCCCTAGTTACACCAAGGGACACCATGAATTCTAACTGATACTTTTCCCATATTGAGGATTAAAATCCTATGCACAGAACAAAATTCCACATAGTTCTCTTATAGTTATGGACTAAGGGAATAAACTCAGTTGATGTTATTCTATATTGAAACTATTTGAGTAATTTCAACCAAGATTGAACTAGAGTTGAACTGAGAAAAATGATGATGCCAACCTATCATTTAAGGATTATATAGAATTTAATATAGGGGTACATGATGTGTCTCACTAATATTACAACTTCTTATGTCTTTCACTCAAGATGAATTAATTTTCCAAAAATACATGACATCTCTCATAGGGGTATATGGAATGTAGATGAACGTTCGGCACTTGACATGATGTCCTTCCCAATTCCATGTACACCATACCATTATTATATACTTTGGTACATGCATGTGTACTCTATTAATGTCCCTGAACTTGGATATGTCCAAATATCAAGTCATTCAAATGTATTATTTTCATTCCCATGTGCCTGGTCATGAATGTGCATGTGTACCCTCTGGGATACACATATATCCTCTAACATAGAGTCACACAAAATCCCACACATGTCACATGGAATATAATATTTTTTATGTGTGTAAGACCTAGTACTATAGAATGGGAATACATTGTATTTTTATTAATATTACATGTCATGTAGTTTGGATTTATCTAGAATATTCATAGTTATCACATGTTTGTATTTGTTCCATTTTCACTACCCAATCCACCACCAAACTCACCAATAAACATGAATATTGATATGTTTGAGCCCATATATCACCAATAAATGGATTATGAACATCAAATATGACTGGTAAAACCTATTCTATTGCTCCACATTTCTATAATTTCAACACCCATGAGCTAGGGATCTCCAATTCAAAACTAATTGATCATCTGTTTCCATAAATTTCAAACGGTATCATCAATATCTATCTTGAACCCATGGTAATAATATATTAATCCAAATACTGATTTTGAAATGATTTTTCACCAGGTATATTTCAAATCACCAACAAAATTAGATACTAATGATGATCAAACATATAATGGGGAGAGAAAATCATAAAACAATAGCCTTAGGAAAAAACCTTGGCCAGTTTTTTTGTTTTCCTCAATCCATTATCGTAGAATATAACGAACGAAGAGGATTATCAATTCAAAATAAAATTACTATTTTATTTAGATAAATTCATACCCGCACAACACAATCGAGCTTCAAATAAAGATGTTATAATAAATAATTCTTTGATAATACCACGATTCACTATTTCATTTTTGACCCTAACACCACTATGCTAAACTTGTTTTGTATTGAAAATTATAAAAACAATAACAAATTTAACTTTATATTTGATTCCATTATTTTGTGTTTATCACTATTAAAATAGTAAATTTTATTGTTTTGATGATTTCAATATAAGAGGACATGATCTGGAGGGACCATGATGAAGTGGAAGAAAAATGGGCCAAAATTGCATGGATCCATGAAGACCTGTCCATTGTTTTTCCTGTTTAGAAAATTACATGCATCCAAATGGGATCATATTTTGTATTCTGGTCCCAAATATAATGGGATACAACTATTATGAAGAAACCAAAGCCCAATTCTTCCGAAAAGGGGCACAACATACCTGATCTGTCCAGAACACCTAATTTCTGAGAAGTCAAATGTGGCGTTCTGTAATCTGTTCAGATCTCCATATCCACTGGTCCAATTGATTCCATAATTTAAGTGGATATATTCATGATTTGGGGATACAACTTTATAGTTTTTTACAAATGGAGATTCAACATTCTAGTGGACTAAAACTATGATACAAGTGGTTTTACTCAATATGTGTGCTCAAACCCACCTTCCAATTTGCCTATAAAAGAACACCTTGGGCACCTCAATTAGGAGTTCAACCAAGAGGCAAGGTACATCCATTTTTTAGTACCAAAGGTGTCTCCCCATAACACCTAGATGTTATGGAGGCTGTGGTAAGTTCTAAATCAACATCTTCTTCTTCATCCCCTCCCATGGGTTTCTAAACCCCTTGTGATCACCCGGGGAGGAACGTGATGTAATCCCGAGATTCATACTTGTATTATTTTGAATGATATTTTCAATTCCATGTTTTATGTTGTTTTTATTTTTCCTATCTTGTTATTTAATTGAGTTATATACTGGTATGTTATACTAAAACTCAAATGATCATGTTTAGGGATACCCTTTCCTGTGATGTTCCACACACCGTTCATCCCATTTCCTCCCTCATTCAATTGCAGTGTTTGTGAGGTTCATATTGGTAAATTGAACTCACATAAGCACTATCAAGGTCATGTACATTTATTTCGTGGTGTCTCAAAAAAATAACATACAAACCTAGACATCACATCGAGTTCTTCGTGTGTTGCATTGGTGAGTTTCAGTTATGAAGTTGAACACAAATCACCCAATCATCAGCAGTGTCCAATGAATCATTGTGTGTTTTCAAATGAACCCTAGAAGGTATCCTAGTATGAACTCCTTAACATTATGGTAATAGTTGTTAAAAAACAAGGATTAAAATACCTATACCCTTTCTCTTTAAGCGATGAAGTATGATTATCACGATAGTCCCATGGGTTGATCACGTTTAATTAATCTTGTTAATTTCTGCTTTGTTTTATTGATTTAGTTTTTCTATTGTAATATTTAATTATAAAACCCCAAGTTTTATTAAATCACAGTACCCTTATATTTTAATAATCAAAACTCACTTTTTCAATTCATGATCTAAGGCTAGGTCGAGAGACGACCTACGGTTGCTTCTATACTGCAGAAATTCTAGTTAAAATTAAACAACTAATTTGACGTGCTCGACAATGAGATCAAATTTTCGCACCAGTAATGAGGATAAAATATCATTTTTTTTATTTCCTTTTGTTTATATATTTTACTTCTTAATTAGTACTCCTTTAAATACCCCTACCCCATTTGATTGTTTTGGTTTTGGTTTTTTGTTTCTATTTTGGGATGTTTTGTGTGTTCTTACTTTATCTCTCTCTCTCTTCTTCTTTTCCATATCTCTATATAATTTTATATTATAACATTATATTTTCCTTTCACCATTATTAAGTGATTTTATCCATATTCAATCACAAAAAAACAAACATCCCAATTTATTTCCATGACCCAATCAGAAAAAAAACTTCTTGAATTTGACATGAAAATTAAAAAGACACTTCACACAAAAACCAAAAAAACTAGAGAAGGTAAATAAAGTAACATTAAATAACCCATTTTGGAACCTCAATTGGTTATAAAATAATCAAATATTGAACATAATAAAACATAAGAAAACATGGCTACAAATAATTGAACCTTAAAAGAACTGATCACCCCAAATGTGGAGTACCAACCTGGGTACATCCAATATCCAGGGAAAGCATCCAAATTTGAGCTGAGATCAGGAATTATCCACCTACTTCCCAAATCCCATGGTCTTCCTAGTGAGGACCCACATAAACAACTTAAGGATTTTCACATAGTGTGCTTCACCATGAAACCCCAAAAAGTCTCTAAGGACTTAATTAAGTTTAGGGACTTCCCTTTCTCCCTTGATGGTGTAGCCAAAGATTGGATATGCTATTTTCATACCACAATTGGGGGCTCAAATGACCTCAAAAGACTATTTTTAGATAATTTCTTCCCTTCCTCCCGAACTGCATCAATTAGGAAAGAAAGTTTTGGAATTAGGAAATCACATGGAGATACCCTTTGTGAATACTGGGAGAGATTCAAAAGACTTTTCTCAAGACACCACCACCACCAGATTAGTGAATATCTATTATTCTAATACTTATATGAGGGACTTATCCCCATGGATCATGGAATGATTGATGCTGAAACTGGTGGTTCCCTAGTTGATAAAACTCTTTCCACTACTCGTGACTTAATCGCCAACATGGCTCAAAATTCACAACAATTTGGTAAATGAGCTATTGCACCAACTTAAGGAGTTCATGAGGTAAGTCGTTCATCTATAGAAAAAAATTTAGATAAAAAGCTTGATGAGATGCATAACCATCTAAGGCAATTAGATCAAGAACAATGTAACTCACAATCATATTCAGTTCCATTACATTGTGTTATTTTTTCTGAAAAATACGCAATTTTCTAACTAGTGACCAGAACTTCAAGATTCACCTGAGTCTTGTGCAGCCATGTTCCCAGGGCATCTATTCCAACAATCACCTCCCTTAAAGTAAGAAACATTCAAGACAAATCCAAACCCCGAGTGGAAAACACAACCCTAGTACTACAAAGAAGGAAATTCAAGCAACCCCAAGAAGAATTAGTATCAATAAGGTCAAGGTATGCAACCTTTTTATCCTTAAACTTCTCAAAACAATCATCCTCTTCCTCCCAAATATGAACCAAGCCTCAAGAAAATGGTGAAACAAATGGAAACCCAGAACCTATAATTCCAACAGACCACACAATCAGAAATTTAGGACCAACAAAATCTAGTGGGACAATTGAAGAACACCATCGATGAGATAAAGATGCAAGGTTCTAGACAATTACCTTCCCAACCCATTTCCAATCCGAAAGATAAAGGGATTATATGTGCAATTACACTTTGTAGTGGTAAAGTAGTTTCCACTTCTACTGATTGTATGCAACAGGTATGTCCCCCTCTTGAAAATAATCTTTCTCCACCCATAAAAAATTCTAATGAAGAAAAACAATATAAAAAGAGTAACCAAATTATCATTGATGATTCAAATGAACAATCCATTCCTCTTTACTCTCCCCAATGACTCTAAATCTAAGAAAAATTCTGATAATGATATTGATACTGAAATAATTGATACATTTAAAAAAAGTTCAAGTCAATATTCCTTTACTAGGTGTAGTCAAGAAAATTCCACGTTATTCCAAATTTATAAAATCACTTTGCACCCATAGAAGGAGGCTGAAAGGGAATGATAGAGTCAATAAAGGAAGGAATGTCTCATCCTTGATTCAACTGGAAATGCCAACCAAATGCAAGGATCTGAGAACATTCATGATACCATGTAACAGAGGGGATGCATTCTTTTCAGATGATATGTTAGATTTAGCTGCTTCCATTAATGTAATGCCTCACTTTGTGTATACGTCTCTATAGGTTGAAGAGATTCAACTAATAGGCACTGTTGTGAAACTTTCCAATTGGTGTACAATACATCAATTAAGAGTGATTGAGTATGTCCTCGTCAGAGTGAAAAATCTCATATTCCCCACTGATTTATACATTCTTGAGATGGAAGATACCCAAACCCAATGACATTCCCCTCTCATACTTGGGAGGAATTTCCTCAAAACTTTAAGGAATATCATCAATGTTCACAATGGTATGTTTTCCATGGAGTTTGGTGTAGAAAAGATAAGTTTTAATATCATTGTGTCTATGAAACACCCTATTCAAGAGCACTCCACTATTCTTGTATATTCGATGGAAGTCCTCTCAAATGATGCACACACACAAAATTCTCTCCTCAACCCATACTCTGATTCATTTTCTTCTTCTTAACCCTTGGATAATTTGAGTTTTGAGTCATGTGTTAAGTCTTTTTGGGGTTCTAAAAAGTGTAAATTTGGTTCTTTAATTGATGACTGTGTTCATTCTGAGGTACCCATGACTGTAGATGATTCTGCAAATCTCATTTCAATAGATTAAATATCTTTAGAGAATAAACATGAGTAGATAGACAGTTTAATGGACCTCACTCCCCCTAAATTCCCTCCCTCATTCCAAAAAACCCTGGTGTTGGAACTTAAAACCTTCCTTATAATTTAAAATATGCCTATCTTTTGGGTATTGACCAATTTCCCATCATTATTTCCAATAACTTCTCTCAACAGCATGAATCAAAACTGCTTCATCTTTTGAGAGAGTGTAAAAAGGCATTAGGATAGACATTCGATGATATTTCTGGGATTATCCCATCTATTTTTATGCACCATATACTTTTGTATAATGTGGCTAACCCATAATACAATCTCAAATCCAGTTGAATCCCACTATCCTTGATGTAGTAAAATTGGAAGTCAGTAAATTACTTGTTGTGGGGATCATTTATCCTATATCTAATAGTAAATGGGTTAGCCCAGTGAAAATTATGCCTAAAAATAGGAATAACAATTTTGTCGAAGGAAAGAAATTAATTGGTTCCAACACATGTGAAAACCATTTGGTGAGTCTGTATTGACCACCATCGACTAAATCAATCCATGTGACAGTAATACTTTCCTCTACCTTTCGTTGACAAAATGTTAGAACTATTGGCTAGTAAGTCCCATTATTGTTTCACTGATGGATATTTGGGTTATTTTCAAATCCATATAGCCCCTTAGGATAAAGAAAAGACAACATTTACCTATCCATTTCACACATTTTCATACAAAAGGAAGCCTTTTGGTCTTTGTAAAGCTCTTGGTACTTTTCAGCATTGTATGTCGAGTATTTTTTCTGAGTACCTAGAGATTTCCATGGATGTTTTTATGGATGATTTCATAGTTTATGGAACTTCCTTTGATAACTTTTGGTCTCACCTAGGTTATATCCTCCGTCATTGCATTGAAAAAGATCTCGTATTAAATTGTGAGAAATGTCATTTCATGGTTGAATGGGGGATAATTCTTAGGATTATTATTTCAAAAGAGGTAATTAAAGTGGATAAATCAAAAATTGAATTAATTTCAACCCTTATATATATAAAATGTGTTCGTGAGGTGCGATATTTCTTGGTTCATGCTGGTTTTTACTTCCGATTCATTAAAGACTTTAGTAAGATCACGGTTCCCTTGTCCCGACTATTACAAAAGGATTCTGATTTTGTATTTGATAAAAATTTGAGGATGCTTTCAATTCACTAAAAAATATTATCACTTCACCTCTTATCATCCAACCACCAAGTTGGGATCTCTCCTTTGAACTAATGTGTGATGCCTCTAACTTTGTAATTGGGTCAGTTTATCACAAAGGGTTGAGAAGGATCCTCATGTCATTTTGTATTCCTCACGTACCCTTGACCCTACCCAGAAAAACTACACAACCACTAAAAAAGAACATCTTTTTATTGTGTTTTCCTTCAAAAAAATTCGTTCATATATTATTGGGTCAAAAATCGTTGTCCTTTCTGATCATGATGCCCTTCGTTTTCTCTTAAGGAAATCTGAAACTAAACCCTGCCTCATTCGTTGGATGCTCCTCCTCCAGGAGTTTGAACTTGAGATTAGAGATAAGAGAGGAGTGTAAAATGTGGTATTTGACCACATTAGTAGGATTTCCCAACCATTGGACCATTATGTTGACTCACCCCTTCCCATTGGATAATTCTTCCCTCATGAGAACCTTTTTGATATTGTAGACCTTGCCCCATGGTATGTAGACATTATGAATTTTCTAGTAACATCTAGGGTCCCCACTGATTTCATAATTTCCCAATTCTAGAGTCTTAAGCATGATCCTTGTTGGTAAATTTTGGATGACCCATATTTGTGGAGAATTTATGGTGACCAAGTAGTTCATCAGTGTGTCCCTGACCATGAGTTCACCTCTGTTTTGACCTTCTGCCACACCTTGGCTTGTAGGGGCCACTTTGGCTCTCAATGTACAGCTCGAAAGGTACTTTACATAGGACTTTATTGGCCAAAATTGTATAGGGATGCCTGTAGATTTTTCAAGTCATGTATTCATTGTCAATTCAAAGGGAATATCTCCAAGAGGAAGGAAATTCCACAACAGCCCATGTTATTCTATGAAATTTTTGATGCATGGGGAATTGACTTGATGGGTCCTTTTACAAATTCATTTGGCCTTTTTTACATATTATTGGTTGTTGACTATGTATCTAAATGGGTGGAAGTAAAGACCACCAGGACCAATGACTCTCGAGTGGTTTTTTATTTTGTGAGATCCCAAATTTTCAGTAGGTTTGGTTTACCTAGATTCATCATCAATGATCAGGGTTCACATTTTTGCAATTGAAATATGAAAATTTTTCTCCATATGTATGGGGTTATTCATAATGTTTCTACATCATATCACCCCCAAAAAAATGGACAAGTATAAATCTCAAATTGGGAAGTTAAGAGAATCTTGTAAAAAACAGTACAACCCAACAGGAAAGATTGGAGTTTGCACTTGGATGATGCACTTTGGGCATACCATACAGATTTTAAAACCCCAATTGGAATGTCACCATACATGATTGTATTTGGAAAGTCTTGTCACCTACTGGTGGAGGTAGAACACCGTGCATATTTGGTTTTTAAACAATGTAATATGAATCTTTAAGATGCATTTGAGAATAGTAAGCTGCAGATTCAAGAGTTAGAAGAAATTTGATGTGATGTATATGAGAACTTTAGAATATATAATGAGAAGAAAAAGGATATCCATAATAGCATGATTCATCAGTGTAAGTTCTATATTGGACATAAGTTCCACATGTACAATTCTAGGCTAAAGCTCCACCCAGTTAATCTTCGTTCCTGATGGCTTAGTCCTTATACTATTACTGATGTTTACCCTTTTGGTGATATAAATTTTTTTCATGAGAAGATAGGACAAAGGATTAATGTCAATGGGACGAGGCTCAAACACTTCTATGAGGATTTTCCAAATCATCTCGTTGTGGAAATCCAACTGATAGATGCCACAATGACACCACTTAGCACATTGTCCCTTCTCCCTACCATTATTTATTGTCTATTTATTGAAAATAATTTCATTGAGGAAAATGTAACTTTTAGGTGTGGGGGAGGGTGACATGTCATAGTTAGGATAAAAAAAACAAAAAAATTAATTAAAAAATTTTAAAAAAAAATTGTGTTTTCATTTTTGATTTCTTTATTTTGTGTTTTTAGATAAAAATTGATCTTAAAAAGAATATCCAAAATCATTTTTCATGCTTGAGTCGATTGTGGGGAAAATTCCATTATTTTTGGAAAAATGTATTTCAAATGAATGTCGATATGGAATCTTTTTATAGAATTTTTATTTTTAAATAATTATTAGGTTTATAATATATTTTTGAAACCCATTCCACATTATCACTGGCCAATATTTTAATCCCTTACCCAAGAGATATTATAATCCCTTTATTTCATATTCTTCCTTGTGATCACTTTCTTGAGAGTATCAGGTCATGTAGAGAAACTAAAACTTTCCATGATTCTGTTTGAAGCCATAAGATTCAAGTATGAAACATTCATGATAGAGGCGATCGTTCATTGAAAATCCCTTTGTGCAATTAACCACTATTTTTTCCAACTTGTGATTTTATCCTTATTAGGCCTTATACCCCATGAAATGACTATTAGGTAGCCACATTACAAGCTAATATATCCCTACATACCCATCTCTTGTTTATATTCTTGTCTTATTTTCATAAAGTGATAGATATAGGGTGTGTCCATGGTAATTTTGGGGATAGAATCATTGTTATGGGTTGATATAAAGGGTACCTACATTTTCCTTGGATAATGGGTTCACAAGACATATTACATCATTGTTTTACATATGTTTCCCTCTTTATTTCAATAAAACAATAAATTTAAAGATAGTTTTTTATATTGAAAAAAACATAACAAAAGAAAAAATGGCGAAAAGAGGATGTTTACTCATTATTAATAATTGCTTGGTTATGACCCACAACAATAGACAATGGGGATAGTGAGTTGGAGGTGATAAACTTTGTGATGGGTTGAGTGTGTACATTTATTGTGAACACTTGATGAATTTTGAAATGATTTTTACATAAGATATTAAATACTCCTCTTATGCCTCATATTTTTAAACATTAAATCCTACCAACCCTTGAACCTCAGAACAACCTATTGGAAGTCCCCTTGTGTAGCACACTAGTTTATTCTGGGAGAGAAATGAGAATCTTGTAAAGCATATGGTAAGATCATATGAACTCTAGGAAAAGAGAATAAATCCAGTTTTATATGTTCCTTCAATGATGAAGGAAAATTTTTAGGTGAGTTAGGTTACGAAGGTTGTATGGGTGAATAAATAAAGTTGAACCAATTTGAATGTGATAAAAGAAAAATGATAGGAAAATTGATTCCATAAACGAGACATGAGGAAATTAATTTCAAAAGAAACATGGATGTTTTCACACCTTTTATTTAGGAATTATATATGATTAGGATATTATACACTGTCTATGAGTGCAAATTTTTAGGTGTGGGGGTGTGATCGTACCATGATTCACTGTTTCATTTTTTACCCTTACACCACTATGCTAAACTTGTTTTGTATTGAAAATTATAAAAACAATAACAAATTGAACTTCATATTTGAATCCATTATTTTTTTATCACTATTAAAATAGTAAATGTTACTTGTTATTATGATTTCAATATAGTATAAGATGATTTGGAGGGCCCATGATGAAGTGGAAGAAAAATGGGCAAAAATTGCATGGATCCATGAACACTTGTCCACTGTTTTGCCTATTTAGAAAATTACATATATCCAAATGGCTTCATATTTTTTATTCTGGTCCATACTGTAATTGGATACAACTCTTACAAAGAAACTCAATCCCAATTCTTCCATAAAGGGTCCCAAAAAACCTGATTTTTCTAGAACACCTAATTTGTGAGATGTCAAAAGTGGAGTTCTATAATCTGTTCATATCTCCAGATCCACTTATCCAATTTATTCCAAATATTCAGTGAAAATAGTACCAACATGGGGCTACAACTTTATAGTTTTTTAAAAAGGTATATTCGACTTTCTAGTGGATGAAAATTATAATCCAAGTGGTTAACACAATATGTGTTCTCAAAACCACCTTCCAATTTTCCTATAAAAGAACACCTTGGGAACATCATTTAGGATTTCGACCAAGAGGAAAAGTTATAACATTTTGGATTCCCAAAGGTTTATCCCCATAATTCCTAGAAGTTTTTTAGGCTATGGGAAGTGATACTTCAACATCTTCTTCTTCCTCCCCTCCCATGGGTTTCTAAACACCTTGTGATCACTCGGGGAGAAACATGATGTAATCCTGAGCTTCATACTTGTATTATTTTGAATGATATTTTTAATTCCATGTTGTATTTTTTTTATTCATCCTATATTTTTATTTAATTGAGTTATATACTAGTATGTTATACTCAAACTCAAATGATCATGTTAGGGGTACCCTTTCGTGTGATGTTTCAGACAGCATTCATCTCTTTTTCTTCCCTCATTCAATTGCGGTGTTTTTGTGGTTCATATTGGTAAATTAAACTCTCATAAGAACTTTAAAGGTAATGTACATTTATTTCATGGTATCACAAAAAAGTAACATACAAACATGGACAACACATCGAGTTCTTCATGTGTTGCTTTGGTGGGTTTCTGTTATGAAGTCAAACACAAACCACCAAATCATCGATGGTGTCCAGTGAATCATTGTGTGTTTCTAAATGAAACCTAGAAGTTATCCTAGTATAAACTCAGTAACATTATGATAATATGTGTTACAAGTCAGGGATTAAAATATATATACCCTTTCTATTGAAGTGATGAAGGATGAGCATCACGATACTCCAATGGGTTGATCACATTTAATTAATCTTGTTCATTTCTACTTTTTTTTATTTCTTTAGTTTTTTTATTTTAATATTTAATTATAAAACCCAAAGTTTTATTAAATCATGTTCCCCTTTTATTTTCATTATCAAAACCCTATTCTTCAATTAATTATCTAAGGCTCCATTGAGAGACGACCTAGGGTTGCTTCAATACTATAGAGATTCTAGTTAAATCTAAACAACTAATTTGATGTGCTCGACAACACGATCATTCATGTTTATAATGGAATAAAAAATGGAATAAATAAAGCATAAAAAATTCGCTATATTCGGTTATGGTCGATCACTGATGAATAATTAATTTGCATCATCATCTTTGGTGAGATACATGGACTCTATTACTATTGGAAATCCTTGAGATATTTTAATCATGGGTCAGCAATTTTAATATCTTCAACACTCCTCCACACTCTACTCTTAATTATAAAGGTTAGATAGATAACCCTATGAATTGGAAATAACCATTAATTCTTAGAGTATAATTAGGTAAGGATTTTAATTAAATAATTAAATAAATATTTTTAATTTATCTAATTCATTCACCCATAGTGGGGATTAATCCATACATATGACGTTGAACAATATTATGTCATGTTGAGGGTAAAACTCATGTTACAAATCCAATAAAGGTATCAGATTTCTAATTTGAGACTCTGATTTTGATTTTTTCCATTTTTTCAAAAAAACTGCATGTAGGTGATATTAATATATTTAATATTTATATAATATCAAAAAAAAGCCTCTACGGGCCTTGGAGTCCCAAGTTGACTCATCTCTCGACTCCAAAAATCTTCCTTAAAATATTTTAAAGTCTTACAATGTAAAAACATAGTCATTATAGCTATATATTTATTTATAAAGGTTTATTTTTCTAAAACATAATATTGTATCATATTGATAAAACCTAAAGGTAATTTATCTAAAAATAGACGAAATAAACTTTTGGGTATATCTTTTTCAATAACCTTTAGTTTTAATTAAAAAATAATTATATTTCCAAAAATGGGTATGAATATTACAATTTATATTCACCATATATTCCCAAAATTTTATATTAATTATTATATTATTAATGTACTATTAAAAGTGTTGAATACAATAACAATAATAATTTCAAAATAAATAGTCTCTTAGTGTGCCCAAAAATAATTGAGATAAATGTATAGTTAACACTTAATAAAAAAATAAGTCTATTATAATCTATCCACTAAGAAATTAGAATTTGTGAAATTATCACTATGGACAATGGGATTTCTCTTCTCATCCTTTGGGAGTATTCAATTTCAATTTTTGAATTCATTTTCTTCTCATGACTATCAAAGAAACCACCCTTCTTTAGCTCCTGTGAGAATACACCATAATTATTGAAGATTTTAATTATTGGTTTTAGTATTTGAATATAAGATAGTATTTAATACCTAATAAGTAAAATATAAACATTAAAATACATAATTAATATCTTTTAAGAAGATAAAATTTATCATGTCTTTTTAATTTATTGTAATTCTTTTTTAAATGACCATTTGTGTCTACAAGACAATAAAATATCCTCATGTCCACCACACCACCTATAAGTATTTTTTCTCATTGAATAAAATGTATAAGAACCATTTACTATAAAATATTTATGGTATCTTCAAACTTTTCCTTTAAAATTGTTCGCTATAAGGGTTTGGGAATGATGATCTCCATAAATATTATTTACCTTGTGAAGCCACAAAAAAATATTAATGAGTCATTCATCCCAAAATTCTAGATGAATAATAAGAACCTATAAGGAAAGGATTATAGTATTAGAATAATGTAAAATTTATTATCGATACGGAAATGAAAATTCACTAAGTGATCAATTTAATTTAGTATATTAAATTAAAGATCAATAGCTAACTACCCACTTTCATATTACAATAGTATAGTGTATTGAAAATATCATTCATCTAAAGCCTTTATTTCTTCTTATCAAGGGATAGGCTATGAAATGTCCTAGTATAACCATCCAAGTCCTTATGTTCCACTATAATTTATCCAGACATAATTGATTCCTCAATGCAATGGGAAGTTGGAGTATCCACATAAATCTCATGTAGGAATCCTTTTCACCTTTTCTTCCTCAGTGAGGTGGATGAATAGTTATAGGGATATCTAGGACATAGTATAAATATTCATATGGAATTATATGATATAAAATAATTTTTATACCCTTTGGATTTAGGTTTTTGTGATGAAATGGTACATTTCTTATAATCTTGCAGTGTTGTGATGATTTCTCTTGTCATACACTACATTAATTAAAATCCTATTTAAGTTTTATCTTAATTACCAAGGATGTAATGTAATAAGTTTTTATTTATTAGTGTTCAAATATTTTATGAAAACTAAATATCCCTCACCCATGGTTTTAGAATATACTATCACATTGATATTCATGTAAAAAAGATCGGTATTCCCATTTACATAACCCATACTTGGCCCTGAAAAGATATTTGAATGGTTTTAGATAGGGATAACTTCCAACTACATTAATTCATAGTTCCTTGAACTGTTCAGTGGGATCCTCATTCCTAAAATCCTAAATATATATTTCCATAACACTTTTATAGTAGTTACACTCATTCTTAATTGGGAAGTGAACCTTTTATGCGAGATAAGTTAATTTAATCCAAACAATCGATCTAAAATTGCCAAATTATTAAAAGAACCCTAAATTTGGATGATAAATCACTTTGAACTATGGTTTGATTTTAAATTAAGTAGTATAAGGTCATATCAACTTAATATATTAATTAAAACAATTTTTATCACTGTGTATAAAGGTACCATTTATATCTTATTATATTCTTATTAATATTTAGTGGATTTTACTTAAGTGATTAACCATATCAAGATAAAAATTATGTATAATAAAATTTATTTTAATACAATATTTTATGTTTGTTAATTAATTAATTTTATATGATCATGAAAAATAATCCATAAATAAATTAACCACCAATATTGATAGAAATAAAATAATAAAATTGGAGTGATCATAAACTTTTATAATGGTTATATTATTTAACATATTATAAAATAAAACTCAACCCTAATGGAATAGAACATAAATTGTAACTTGGTTTATGTTGTAGCATTTCATCTGTCCACCTACGTATCTCCTAGATTTTTTTCCTCAACTCTAGACTTGAGATACCTACACATATTTGGGAGTTTCATTCATTAAATAATCTTTACTCGCACTCATATAAGAATAACCAAGGGATTAGTTAAGGGGGTTAAATAAAAGAAATTATGGGAATACAGGACCTTACATAACGGGGAGGGTGACACATAAGTCATCAATTTAATTTTATAAATTAATAAAAAATCCATGGATTAATATTAATTTAAAAGAAACCAATCATATACATAGGTCATTATTGGCTCATGATCATCCACATATATACAACAAATATACATTTTCACATTATTTATTTTCCACTTAAATTAATTCTTTAATTAAGATAAATAACCTCGTATTAATCCAATTAATTGTCTCATTAATTAATTAATTCATTCATTTTATGTTATCTAAATAGTCCTAGGAATTACATCATCCATAATTCTAAATAAATTAAATTGATTAATATTATTTAAATTTAAAAAGTATACATTGTGCACTTGGAGTAAACACGAAGAGTGGTTCTAGATTTAATGTGAAATTAATTGGGCAATTAATACTCTTTAAACCATTTTCATTTGATTATATACTAGTTTGAGACCATAATTAATTTTATTTTGTGTAAATTAATTTATGTGTGTACAACATAGAATAATGTGTACATCATGTAAAAAAAATTAATTACATTGTGTGTATTAAACGCATCATGTGTGTAATAATAATACAACACATGTGAATTAATTATAGTATGTGTGAATTAATTACACCGTGTGAGAATAATTAATTACTATACATGTGAATTAAATTAGCCATGTGTTAATTAATTAATTATATAATATGTTAATTAATAACACATCACACATGAATTAATTCCATGCTACATGTGAATTAATTTTTCACCATGTACATTACACCGCATGTGAATTAATTAAATGACCATAGTGTCATATGTATTAAATACACCATGTGTGTATTAATTACATAACCATTTCATCGTATAAATTAAATACACCACATATATATTAATTATATTACAACCACATCATCTTCATTAATTACCATGTTTCTTTGTTATCAATCACATGCATAGTGTAATAAATAATAAACATGTCTTTGACAATGTGTTTTTTACTATAAATAAATGTAGACTACATGTCATGTATAATAGTTACAAAAATTATGGTCTAGCCTTCCTGCTCAACAAGTGGTGTGCATTAATGCACTCTATAGGAATTTACTACATGTAAACCGGGATTTCTCATGATTTTTCCTTGTGTAGTGTACATAAATACAAATCAGGTATCAATGGTCTACATACCATATAATATTGTGTTATCCAAACATAACAATCAGTACCTCTTATTGGAATCTTCAAATGTTTATTCATGTATTATTAATAAGTTCTTAGTTATACGATCGAGAATGAAGAAAGAGAAGAATTAATTTCGACATTCGGATTTAAAGTATGAATAAAACATAAATTAAAACAAAAAAGTCAATATCATCAATAAAAGGTTAATAAATAATTATAAATTAATTAAGTGTCTTATCTGATAGAACTTGAATCATTTGGTATAGTATAAGTGCCTATTGGGTAGTTTCTAACTCTGCTTTTTATCTTAATCAACAAATAATCTGATATATACATAATAAATAATGGCATGGTAAACAAAATTATATCTACTATTAATTAATTGATACAATATAACCAAGAAGGTAGAATCATCACATATAATTTATAATTAATTTATTTGGATAAAGAAAAACCTTTTATTGAAATTCTTTCTTGGTTGATGAATCAAATGATCACTGCTTTGCGTACCATCATTGCAGTGAGACGACCTAAGGATAGAATCCCACTAGCTCTGATGAAAAAAATGCATTAAAAACATGTAACATCATTGCAAAATATTCAGGTGCTAGCTCGGTTGAACATGTATTGCTTGTAGTGTCTGATGTTGTTTGCAACAAGAATCTCTTCATAGATGAAGGATTCTTTAGGTTCTCTATAAGTCTTGTGAGGAGGAATGAGGGTCCTCACTTTTTTTTCTTGAGCATGTTCATGGGATATTTCTCTTTAGGGTTTGAGATAATTCTCTCTTGTGTTTTATGTTCCCAAAAAATGAATAACCTTATAAAGTGAAATAATTAGGTATTTATAAATTTGGGTTAAGGTTGGTAATTTCACATAGGCACTTAACCAATATCTTATTCCATCATAAACCCCGTGTATAATAATATTATTATTTACATGACTTTTGAAACAAATACAAATAAATAAATATCATTTTTATATAAATAAATATTTAATTATTTAAATGATATTTAATATATCATTTCCAACTGGACCATTAAAAACATTTCAACTATCTTCGTCAGTGTTTACTAAATATTTAATAATGACTATTTATTTAATAAATAAATATTACTAGAATATTTCCATATATATAAATAAATATTATATTCACAAAAATAGAACATAAATATTTATTATATATTCAAAAAACAAAATAAATAAATATTTGCAACCTTGTGAATAAATCAGAATAAATATTATATGTCTATATAATAAATAGTTACCTTTTGAAAAGATTATGTATTTTATATTCAAATCACTTAGTATTATCTTGAATAAATGGTAACTAAATTTATGTGATAGTCAAAAGTAATCATTATTTTCATTTTACTAACTAGTATGTTATTATTTTTAAAATTAATAACTATATTTTATTATGATTAGTCTCTATATATCTTCTTGTTCCAATATTCCTACTTGATATTCCCCTTATTTTAATAATTATAACTTGTGAAATTATTCTTCTTACTCATTATCTTGGTCCTACCATGACTATGAATCTTACTCCAACCAAGTTCCATTATGATTCCTCCCTTTATTGAAAAAGACTCTAATCATTGAAATATTATCAATATATACTCCCTATCCTTGTGATCTCTTTTTATTCAAGATTCAAAACTAAAAACATCAATAAAGAGAAACATAATCATTAGGATATTTTTTTTACATTGATAGTAATTATGTATTATAAATCCAACGAACTTTAGAACATGATCTTTATACATTCAGTATCCTTAATTTTGAAGCTCAAGACTGTGAGATAAGAGAATAGGGTATTCATGTTTTCATGTGTTGATACATTAATGATGTGTCATCTATTCAAATAGTATATAATTTCCTCTTCATAAAATTTTTTTGTGTAGTGACTTATCATTGTACAGTACCTACATATTATCCCAAATTTCCATCACTGTCATTTTATTTAAAAATATTTTTATAAAACCATATGTTAAATCCAAATAGATATTGAAAATAAAATTCATTTAATTGTTTTTTCATTTATCCTATATCACACTCACCAATTTTTCAAAAAAATTCAGTTGGTAATTATTCATCCACTACACTACTTTCATCTTTATCAACTATAAGGGAAAATTATTCTAGAAAACTTTTTATATCATGAATTACACCACCATATTAACACATTGTTATTCTAGAACCATTTATATTTCAAAAAGGTTTATTTAATAATCTCAATAATGTTTTATTTTAAATTCCAATCAATGTCACAATCATTTAGAATATTGAAATTTATGAGATTTATTAATACTCAAAAAATTAAAAAACCATTATCCTTACTTTAATTATGAAACCCCTTGTTGAGAATTAATTTATTTGAACATGATTCACTGTTAAATACATAATAACAAAATTTCAAAATACGGATGGAGAAAAATAACAAATAATGTAATGTAAATCCCACCTGGAAATAATATGGTTAAAAAGCCATGAGTTAATAGATCAGTAACTATGATGAAATTGGGTACACCCTCTATCTCGCTATTATAAATACAAACCATTTTAATTTATTTTTTAAATATGTTGAGAAACACGTCATAAAATATACACGTTGTAAATAAGATTTAAGTTGAATTTTTATTTCATAAGTTAATGTTAACTTCACTAGGGAAGAGCCTCGATTTTAAGTTTCTCCTCATTTCCTGGGTCCTACCTCACTATATCCAAGTAGGTGGGGTTTTCCGCACATATTTCCCTCTATCTAACAACTGCTACCTAACCCCTCGAAAATTACATGTAGAGGTACTCTCCACGGTAAATCAAAGTGGTTAGAAAATACAAAAAAAATATCATCACCAAATCACTTTCCACAATTACAATCTGCATTGTTTCTTCATCACTATGTTCATAGAAAAATTATTTCTATATGGGGATACAAACTCATGTTCATCTAAAATAATTATTATTTGGTAGTTTTTGTAAGGAAAATTCAACTCCAACTTGTGCTAAATCAATTATATCCATATGGTAATCACTTGGTAGTAGGGGATTGAAAGGCTTGGGTGAAAATTCATAGAAGATTTTATTATCTCTCAATTGACTTGAACTACTACTCTATTGAATTATGATAATTTATTTAAGAACTCATAAGAGGATATTGACTATCTGATGGAGTTTGGGGAGTCAATGAGTCATAGTGTGTCTGAGTTAAATGATTAGAAATATGGGGATCTTTGTTCTATTCTCCCACTGAGACATGTTCAATATAGTATTTATCTTTATTTTGAGGGGTTGGAGAACTCTTAAAAACAACATTATATTATATTATGTGTTATTTATATAACCTTCATATTATAGGCATACTCTGACTTGTTTTATAAGTATATTCATTCACGTGTTATAATGGTTTTTTCTTTTATTTTTTGATAACATGCTCGTTGATGGTCAAGAGGTTGATTAGAGCTAATATTGAAGAAAAAAATGCAGAAATTTTGATCCTGGTTTTTTTAAATCATGTTGATCCTTAAAAATAGCCATGGATCATAAGCCTGAAATGCCTTATGAAAGAACCTGTGAGAAATAAGTGTTCTAGAAAATATTTCCTCTTAGATGTATAATTGGTACACCATAGTGAGTCCTAAAATGGGTGTTTCATAGTGAACATAAATTTTGTATGCTTATAAAAACACCTATAATAAGGATATCCTTGATGATAGACATTTTTTTAAGGATTAAGGGAATTCTTAATAACTGAATATGTGTTACTGATCTCAAAATGATAGTTCTGAAATCGCATTTAAAAAACCTTCATATGAGTCATGATTTAAATGAAAATGTTCTTATAAACTATTTTTCTTAGGTTTATGTTGATTTAATCTCTATCGTGTCCTATGTGATAAAATAGTATTCCAGATTTAAGACTTTAATGGGACTTATAGAAGATAGGCCATGTGAATCTAAGCCAGAAATGGTAATTTTATGAGCATTTTTATAAGATAAATATATCTATGACATGTATAATTATCTTTATCTTGGTTCTTAAACTATATATATGATATTAATAGAAAAATAAATTGAGTTATATAGTTGTATATGGAGGTGATCTAACCATGGAAACTAGATCTAGCTAACGTTGGAACAAAAAATGGTAATTGTATTTGAGATAATTCTATTGGGGTATTCAACATATAAATAAATACAATTTATCTTATATATGATTTTGATGAAACATTAAGATAACTATCCACCCATTAAAGTGATATTTTTGATGGGAATGAGGATAAGGACAAGGGTTCACACAAGATCCAAATTTTAGAGGCACTCAAGTTTAGGAATCAAATGCATATTAACATATTGATTCTTTTATTTGTTTCATATAGTATGATTTTAGAACCATATTCATATTCCCTTCCTTGTTCTTATTTACAATAATACATGAACAATCATATTGGGGTTGTAATTTTTTATCACTTAGAATTATTCACTTGATGAAAAGAGTGATTGGACCTTAAAACTAATTTTTTGTGTGTGTTCTTTATTAATTTATCTCTCATCATCACACCGTCTTATTTGAGATAAAATTTCACTAACATATAAAAGGGTAAAAAAATTAGAGGTTATATTTTTCTAATCACTGCCCCCCCCCCCCCAGTGATGGTTTACTCTCATATTTTACCTTCACTTGGTATAATAATGGTTATAAGTTAGATCAATATATTTTCCCTTTAATATAGATTTTTTACTTTTTTACTAATATATTTTGATCGTAGAGATCTATATAATGAATGAATATTGACAACAATAATGGATCCTCCCTGTTTGATGTGAAGGGATTCCATCTATGTAAGGAGAGAATGGCTACAATCTTCTTTCTCACTGCTTGGAATTTATTAACAAAATTGATAACAGTAAAATATTCCTAAATTTAGGAGATCCTATATTTTTTATGATAAAAATAATATTAAACCTAATGCGAGAGAACAAAATTTTGTACTCTCATTATTCATGAAGAAGGATTTCACATGAGTAATGGGAATGAATATAGTAAATGAAATGTGGTGTAAACTTCATGATATCCATTAGGTTCGTATTCATTAGAGACTCACATCCAAATGGATTAAATTCCTTGATATCCTTACTTCAAATAAATACATCATAACTCATGTCTATCTTAAGTCCAATCGTATTGAGGATAACCTTGCTAACATGGGTATCTCTATGCACTCTTGTACTCATATTTCTAGCATCACAGGTGATCTGGTCACTATTCTGAAAAGAGATAAATTTAAATTTCCTAACTTTATACTTTTGTAATCATTTTATTTTCTCATTAATGAAGATTTTATTCTTACTATTTTAAAGTAAATAATTATGTATTTTATTCAAATTAATAGAGAAATTCTTGAGGATTCCATGGTGGTGGTGAAATTTATGAGGACTCCCCAAGGTATTTTTTATGGAAATATTTCTACATTGGAGGATCAAGATGTGGATGAGTGAACTATTTATAAATTCAATAATGTCTTTATTTCCCATGAGATTGGTTGAGGGATATCCTCAAAAAGTAAAAAAAATAGATAGTGTGATAACATTCAAATTATTTAAAGGTTTGAATAATATTTCTCATAAGTAGACTCATGAGGATGAAATATTTTCCAAATAAAGTTCTAGGAAACTTAATTATTTCCTAACATTATTTTCGAAAGTCGTGAAATGATCAGAATTTTAATACATGGGTAAAAAAAACTTTTGTGTGTTTCAAGTATGAAATTACTGGAAACATTTTATCTAGTTTCTCTAAGAATAATAATAAATAATAATGTGATGATTAATCTTAAATATCATCTATAAAAAGTGAGGTAACAATTGGATTTTGTGGAAGAAAATCCTTTAAAGTTAAGACAATGTACAACACATCAAGTAAGTGTACTTTCTCTCAAAAAATGATTTTATATCTTCTGATGAGGAAATAAAAAAAATAGAATGAGTACTTATAAGATGCAGGTCCTTGTACTTTAATGTCTAAATCAAAGTAATTCAATGATCTCTCTAGGGAATAAGAGGAGGGGAGTGGTCAAAAGAAGTATGTAATTTTGAGACTCTAAAGTAATTACATCTGGGAATAGAACTCTTGGTGTGATTGAAATAAAATAGTAAACTCTAAATGGTGAAGACTATTTTCAGTAAGGAGAGATATTCATTAAAAAAATCACATGATAAATAAAAATAAAATGACATTGGAGAGATGTAAATTAGGTTTACATAAAAAATAGGACATAGAAATTAAATCCCTAAAGTAATAGATTAAATTCATGATATTAATACTATAAATATGATTTTTGTGAATGAAGATTTAAATACTCTTCAATAAAATCTAGTGTATACTAAAAACTCATCAATCAAACACGTGATGAGTTGAAAAATTATTTAAGGGGAGTTGATGAAATTTATAAATTAGCTGATAAAGTTTTTAATTCTACCATGAAACTTGTATATTTTCATATGATACCTCAAAATATAATTTTTTACACTAAATACTATAATAGAAATTGTTAATGTATTGAAAATAAAGTAAATAAAGTAATCACACCACCTAAAAAGGATAAAATACTCATTTTAAAACAAATTTATGGTACTGAAAGTCTAAAAAACAATGAGGTTTAGAAGTGTATGAAACTAGAGGATAAGACTAAGGTAAAATATATGGGGATAGATGAATCTTGTGTGTATTAAGAATCATTAAATATGTGTCTCTTTCAATTAAAAAGAATTCCATTAATTATGTTTTGATGGATATTATTTATATTCAAAGATATTTTTATTTTAAGGTAGATGTTTCTATTGTGGATTTTACAGACACAAAACCTATATGTGTTGGTATAATATCCCACTCTATTAATCTATAGGAGGATATAAATTTAGTGGTGAATTTAATGTTCCAAGTGTCTAATCAAGACAAAATCTAAAAGTGAAGGTAAAATTTAACAATTATTTTGATTTTATTATAGAAATTTGTGGGAGGTATAATTAACCTACACACACTACCAACATCTATAAAACTATAGTTTAAGTTTAATAGAAATGGAATTATAACTTTAAATATATTTGGAGTGGGAATAATAATGAAAAAAACATCAATGTTTTTTATATCCTAAAATTCCACAAATGGTGGAAAGTCTTGGATACTTGATAATAATTTCTCATAAAACATGATCAGAAATAATAAAATCCAAAAGTTTATCCAAAGGTATGATGGATGATTTTTCACTTTAAAAAATAATGGATCACTCAATGAAAAAAATAACTGAAAGAATAATAATTGTTGAGAAGAAACTTGAATCCAGTGATATTCTCTTTATTTATGGGTCTGGGTGAAATATTTTAACTTCATATCAACTTTTCAAAAATGGGAAAGTAATAATTTTCAAGGATATATTTAATATAAGGAGATTTAATGATATAGAAAATCATATTGATGTGATGGTGAACCAATGTTAGCTTATTTCATATTTCCAATTGTCAAATTTTATGTTTCTAAATCATTAAAGAGAATAATGTGTTATGGCATAGAAGACTTGTCCATTTGAAATAAACAAACATGGATAATCTTGTAAAAATAAAGTTGTGATTAATTTACCAAATATGTATCTTGAAATACTTATAACTTTTAACACATATGAGAAAGGAAAATGGTGAACAAGAGTTTAAAGGTGGTGTAGATCAATAAAAAATCTATTAAGTAGATAAATTAAAATGTGTGTGGACTAATGATCATGTATTCAAACAATGGAGATAATTATTTCATTAAATTAATTCATTATTATGCTCTTATTTATTATATCTATTTTATGTTGTATAAAAAAATCTCTTGAGATGATTAATAATTTTCAGTGGTGTTCTAAAAGAAATATGGTATGTGCTATTAAAATATTTTTATATGGTAATGAATCTAAATATAATAATAGTGACTTTAAGGAATATCTTCATATTCAAAAAAAATTATATTTCTCTGTACAAACAATAAAAAATGAGTAACTGAGTAAAAAGATGAGTGTTTGGAGAAAATTCTAAGAACCATATTTTTTTTATCATCGTATATTGAAGTTATTTTATAGAAAATACCCAAAATCAATTGTCTATATTATGAATCATTTCTTACTCCAACCAAATATATTAAACACACTTTATGATATATCATTTGGAAAGAATCCAAACATTAAAATCTAAGATTTATTTTAAAACTCTTATTACATCGATATCAAAAGAATACAATTGGAAAAGTTTTATGAGAGAGTATATGAGGGAATATTCCTTGGATGTACACTATGTGGATTGATTTATTAATTATATAAAAAATATGTGGAAAATAATTTAATTTTATTAAGAAAATATTTTATAAATTCAAAATTCCATAAAATTTATTATTTATTGATGATGAAATTGATGAGTCTTGAGGAGAAATAATTGGAAGGAATGAGCTAGACATAAATGTTATAGAATATTTTCAATTTTCTCATGTTTATTCTAAAATTTATAGTGATAAATAAGGAACTAAAAATCAAGGATCTAAGTTACAATGTCTTAGAAAACATGTTGATCCTAATAAAATTACTTTAGAAAATAGTAATCATTTTCAAACCCGTAATATTCAAATATTTTTTTACCAAACTAACTTTCTCTCAAATGGTTAATGAAAATTTATTAAAAATTCATTATAATATGATTTTATACAAAAATTATAGAATAAGTGTTAAAAAAATTAAGACAAACAACACTCTGAAATCTGTGTCACATCCTAAAGATAATAATTTGATGGGGATAAATTGGTTCTTTATAAATAATATCAAAAATAATTTTTTAGTACCATAGATCAATGCTCAAACTATATGAATTGGGTACTCTCAAATTGAGGGTTTTTTATTTATACATTTAATCCATTTAAAAATATTAAAATGATACAAATATTTCTTGAAATATTTTATCAAAAATATATATTACTAAATGAGTGTAAAGACATATTTTCTTATTGATGAAATTGAGGAAAGGGTTATCATAGAATAACTAGAATGATTCATTATTGATAGTGATGTTTCTAAATTATAATATCTGGATAGATAAATTTATGTGAATAAATATATTCCTCAAGGAGAGTATTCAGAGATGGATAGTATCTTAAGGAGTATGTAGTTTAATAAATTCACAATTTAAGACAGTATATATGTCAAGAGAGATAACACTAACTCACTCATTAAGATTGTGTATATTTATTAAATAATTTTTTTCCACAAACTAGGAAGATTATTTTTACAGATTTGGATCTCAAAGGTGTTCACTTCAAAATTTTAATTATTAGTGAGATGAAATTATTTTTAGGATTTTATTATTTGAACATAGAAGGTTATATATAACTATTATATGAGAAATATACTTACGACTGACTGAATGGCCTAAAGGCCTTCTTTTTTATTGATTTTCTGATAATGTCCCTTTCAAGGGTTGAGGGGTAACCCTTACAAGGCCCATAGTCTTAGGAATTACATTTCCCATAGGCTTGGAGTCATTACATGACCCGTACGTCTTAAGGAAATCATACAGACTATGACTACTTGAAACTGCTCCTCCCCAGCATCTGCATCATGATCATCTCTCCACCTTTGCATGACTGTTCGGATTGCATGTCCATGTGAAAGGGTGCACAGGTGCGGTACCGATGTAAAATTACATACCCTCTGATTCCTCCAAAGTTCATTTAGCCCTGCTCTGGTAGATGTGCCCTGGTCTTTCCTCCTCTGGAGTGGTTCCTTGTAGAATCTATCTGTGAAACTACAAATAAGGTGGCCCTGAGGGCCTTGAGGTAGCACGAAGGCCATGAGGTGGCCCAAAAGCCTTATTAACCTAATTGAATTGGGTGGCCCGAAGGACTTAAGGACACCAAGCCCAAATCGGTGGCCCAAGGTGAATCGTTCCGGTTGCTAAAATACCAAACAGTGCTTGCAACAGTGCCTACTACAGTAACTGCTACAGACCCCCTGAAAGTATGCATCTACCTAGTTTTGAACCTAGGTCTCGTGGATGAACTTAGAGAGACCTCGCCAACTAGGCTGAGGATCATGTGAAAAATATATATACTTATGAGTTATTGAAGATGTTTAAAATGTAATAATCTATAGACTTATCTACTTCTTTAACACGTAAGACTAATTGTTTCACTGATAATGAAGGAAGGAGTATATATCAAATAGAGTTTTTAAGGGTAATTTGTATACTAACCTAGTTAAAAGTTTCTAAATGAAACATCTTGTTTATTTTAACTCTTTTAACATAATTAAAAAGTAATCCTAATGAGTTATATCTTAGGAAATTGAAACATATATAACACTATTTCAAAGTAACTCTAGATAATTTCATGAGGTATGATAAAGAAACATATTTTTCTTCTTTCTCGATATCTTGATATGGATTGGGAAGGTGATGTGGGTGATCAAAATCCTACCTTTATAAGTGAATTATTTACTAGGGGGATATTCATTTCATGTTACTCTAGGAAAAAAAATCAAGTCTCTCTATGCGTAAAAAATTTTGAGTGCACGGTGGAATCACAATCCACTAAAAAAGTGTTGTGGATGAAGTCATAGGGTGAAACATGAAGGTGAATATATCATACACATTGATGATAGGGTGTGAAAAGCAAATAAAAATAAACATTTCTAAGAATCTAGCAAAATATTTAAGGTTGAAACATATTTATATCAAGTGATAGTTCTTTGACTAAAAGTTGAAACATGAATAACTTTCATTAGTGTATTTTTTAATGAAAGTGTGAGAGGTGGATATCTTAGTACACCGCCAAATTAGGATTAATTATAGTACATGAGAATTTTTTTGGGAGTTCATTATCTCTAAAAATTCCTATGAGTTTTTGACTTTATTTTTCTACTTTAATTACTTCACATGTATTTATAATTGGTGAGAGGAAAATGGATCTATTATTATAAATGGGTAGGTAATCTAGTTTATTTTATGGATATTGATGCAAGGGAATATTTCAGGATTTATTAGGTGGTTCTTAGAGAATATATCATGTGATTATTCATATGTTTCCAAAATATACAAAGAGAAATATGGAATATTTATTGTGGGAGATTGAATATATCTCGAAGTTCTAGGAGTTTTTGAGTTTTAGAGACACCTTAAGAAGTAAATTTACAAAGGGATAGTTTTTAGTTGTTCTAAATTGTTACATGATAAATATAATACTGATCTTTACATTTAGTGGTTATAAAATTGTAAAAAACACAATTTTATCCTATAGTTTCATGTTTATATAAAGTTTACATTGGGTACATACTATGACAGGTTTCTTTAGGAAATTCACTCCTGATATTTGAAGGTGTTTTTATATTTTATTTATTAACAACATTATCATAGATGGTTTAGAGGATAATTATATGTTATCTAGAAGAAAATTAATATAGGATATGAGGATGATATATTTATGTTATGGAGATCTATGAAAACAACCGTGGAGTATAAGTATAAAATCTCTTGTGAAGAAACCCAGTTGATAAAAGGTGTTCTAGAGGAAATGGCATATTTTATATCTTGTAGTAGACTATAGTGATGCCCAAAATAGGTTTTTTAGAGTGAAATTATACAATTTATAGTTTTGTCTATAATTATATTAAAGATAGTCATATTGATTTATATTGGGTTGGAAGGATTAACGGAAGACATGAGGAGTGACCATGGGTAATCAATCCAGAAATAAGAGTTTTGGAACCCATTTTAATAGGAATAACTATAATGTGTAATATTTTGTAGAAAAATGTCTACATAAGCCATACATTTCAGGATGCCTCTAACTAATTTTATTTAATGGAAAAAATTAGAAAATGGTATAGTGGATCTTTCTTTTCACGGTGAGTTACTAGATATACACTTCAAGGAACTAAGGCTGGAATGTGTATTTCATTGACAGTTTTGTTTTAAAGATGAATTATCTGAGATATATAGATTGCAATCTATTATAGTGCATGAATTTTAAATATAATTTTTGAGAAAAAATTCTTTAAGGAAACAACTTTATAAAGTGATTATAAAGACACAAAAATTGGTTATGTATAACATCAGCACCAAAAACATCATTTTAGACGAAATTATAACATGGTTGTGATCTAGATACAAATAAATTATGTGTTTATAACTTCTAAATGTTATGAAACATTGAGATAATTGGAAACCCATTCCATGGATATTTTTATTGATATTGAGTATAATAATAAGTATTAACACATTCTCTAAATTTTAGAGGCACTTGAGGTCAGTAAGAAAATATTTATAGACTTATTTACGATTATATTTATTTTTATACTTGGATATCATGACCATATTCCAACTCCATTCCTTATTATTACTGATAATAATATAACAAAATGTGCATTGGGATCACAACCATTATTAACTAAGGTTTAGTACCTTCATAAAAAGAGTAAGTGAACCTCGTAAAACCCAATGTGTGATTTTTGTTATTTCTAAATTTATATATATTAGTTCCATAATTTAATTTTTGAACTGAGAGGACTAGTTTGGGATATTTCTAATACTAAGAGGTGGAGTAACTTGGTGATGATGTGTTTAACAAAGTTTATCCCCTTCTTATTTATAATTTTTATGGGTTAAGTGAGTAGATCTCAAGTTCTATAATATCATATTCATTTTACATTCAACACATTAAAACACACACACACAAAGGTACATAGTATATTTATAAGGTTCACCTTAAAAAATCAAATTATAATCCTTGGTGTCAATTTAAACTCACTGAGATCACATTACCCACTAGTATCAACCTTTTAATACAATAAGTGGGAAATACCAAAAAATAATTTTACAAGTCTCCTGACTATGTTTATTGCATCCTAATTTTTAAAATGATATGAAATTTTGTAAATAACCAAATATTAATTCACTAATTTAGATTACTTTTAGGTTGTTGATGTGTTTCCCTAGTCTTATTGTTTTATTATCTTACTTTCACATCATCTTGAAAGAAATAGTTTATTCTTTTTTATGAAAAGTGTGTAAACACCTTTCTATTATTCTTTACAGAAAAAAACATGAGATATAATCTTTATTATTAACCACTTGAATAAAGTAAATAGTATTCTTATTATATAAAAGTAAATTCTGACAATACATCCCACAAATTCTTCCTCTTTCAGTGTATATTCCTTCAAAAATGTAGCATAGTAAGGTCCTCCCTCTTTCCTTTTTCTAAAGTACTCAATAGTAAAACTTGATTTTCTGTCTTCTTTTGCTTTGACATTCATATTATATGGTTTAGGTGTTGTGTCAGATCTCTCTTTAATTGTCTTCAAAACCAAATATTTTTCTTTTGAAATGTACTATCAGTTCACTGTATATCATTATTATTTAACCAATAATGAATATATGTGTATAAAATATCTTAAAGAATTGGTTTCTTATCCATTCTTTCTATTATTCCCCTCTCTAATATGTGTTGTATCGTGTGAATAAATCATTCTAATTTACCATATTTCTTAATAATTAAAAAATTCATGATATCTCATAATTTGAAAATTTTAAAATCCCTTTTCCCATTTAAAAATTATCCACAACTGCATATAGACATAAATAATTGTCACGGTTATAGTTCTTTACTTTTTAAGTTCTTCTTCACTCCCCATATCCTACTAGAATCATAACAAATATCTCATGGTATTTATTTTATTTAAGATCATATTAATTGGAATAATTTGATTGAATTCCTTTATCTAGAAGTTTGATTATTATAAAAACCAAAAAAAATTTATATTCTATGTTTTCATAGATTTGGTTGTACCCAATAAAATTATTATACCTTCTAAACTCCTTACACCTTACGATAATCACTGCAATTTATCACATATAATCTATAACCCCTTTCATTGTTAAATTACACTTAATTAATTTGTCTTCATGAACCCTATAAAGCTCTCATATGTACCTTAAGAATTGGTCTAGCCATATAAACTATGGATATAAACTTACAATCCTTGTAGCTTAAACTAATGATATTTAAACCTTATGATGTTAGAACATTATAAAGTTCTAGGAACCATATAATGGTCTATAGTGGAACCTTTAAAATATAAGAAACCTTATGAAGTCTGTTTAATAGGATATATTTTATATAATGATTTATCTTTCATATGAAATCGAACCCTCTTGTATAAACTTATTCTTTCCATACATTATTTTCCCTCGTATAAATTTTATCTCATATAAAGCTCAATTTCCTTTTATATGTGTATCATCCGTCTCATATAAATTTTTATTTTGGTATTCAACAATTTAACTCTTATTATCCTTAGGAATGCATGGAGTTCCTATGATATTTAGGTAAATCACATATAAATTATGATATCTCAACTTAAGGCCTCTATATTCTTTAATAAAAGAAACCATAATGAGAATAACCATCCTGATGTGTATTTCATAACCCAGTAAAGATGAAAAATCAAACGGTATCATTTTCACCCTGATGTAGTATGTATTTTTAATTATGAATACTACATGTATTTCTCTAGTTCCACATCTATTTCACATTGTAGATGGACACTAGTAAATAATATTAGGATCTCCTTTAGCTACTCAAAAAAATACCCTATGTCTATAATTCTTGGTGGGTCTGTCATGTTACCTCACATGGTATATTCACTCTTGCACCACCCTACTCACCATGTTCCAGTGCCAACCCACACTGTCACCCACCATTAGCACTCATGACTTAGTCCCATCATTGATCTAGGTCAGTTATCCATGAGATGGTATGGAATATTAAATGGTTGATCAAGCTTGAGGGATGGACATATTTTTTTTCCTTCTTTTCTTTTTATGTTTTTTTGTTAAATATGATAGTAGTATTTAAAAACAAACTCAGGAACCAATATCGAGAACCAAACTCCCAACCTTCATCTAGTATTATTCTTTTCTTTTAATATCATCAACCTCATCCAAATATTTCCCAAAAAAAAAATTCATAAACATGAGGATGTAACTTCACAAATACATTCATCATAGATATAATATAATGTACATAATTATCATTTAAAATTATCTAAAAATACAAAGTAAATATCTCTTTAAACAACTTTAATTAAACTTTAAAGATTCTATTTAATCATTTTACACTTAATACAAATATATAGCTGCTTTGGAAATTAATTACCCTCTCATAATGCTAGGAATATTCAACTCAATTATAAGTAATTACTCTTCACTCTATATTTAAATCAATATTTTTTCACATTCCATGATCTTTTAATCAAAATATAGCACCCACGAAGTGGTCTCAAAAAAATTACCCTTTTTATTTGTTTTCAATACCCAAAAATAATAACATTTCAATATTCATAACTCCCTTTCTCTCTTATTCACCTTTACTTCTCTCTTCAATTATCATCAACCTTTAATTTCATTTTCTATCTCTCTCATATTGAGGGTAAGTAAAAATAACTTAAATTGTTTTTTATCAATTCATACTTGATAAATTTTCCATAAACCATACTAATATATGTATACATGATCCATGATCAATATATAAAACAAGAGGGTTTAATTTGGACATCAAATTTTTCCATTATCCAAAGTATATGATAACAACTAAAATGAGATACTCATCAACTTTGTCAAAAGATATGCAACTATTTTTAGTTTAATAAAATTTAATTATACCAATTATAATAAATATTATCATAAAATTTTCAACCTAAATTCCTACACACACTTGAACACATATTTTAAAAACATTAAAGTATAAAATTATTTGGATTTAAAATTCAAAAAGGGCCTTGAATATTATTTAATATTCTGCTTTTATATCATTAATTAAAATAAATTTTTCTATTGTTATGTTAGGATATTATTTTAGTTATGAAGGATGAGAGAGTATGAATTCATATATTTTCAATGACACATTTTTAATTAATTTAGAGAATTTTATATTTTCATGATAAATAAGTTTTGGAAGCTTTACAGTGTCTTCTCCACAAGTCTCCCCCTCAAAGAGGCACTCTTCATAGTACTCAAAAAGGTTTATTTATTTAATATAAATATTTCAAGATATACCAATTATATAATACACTTAAATGGATCACTAAAAGTGGATACCTATATTTTATAGCTTTCCTATATTTACCAAGTATTATATTCTTCGACACATGTGTTGGACTCCTCTAGATTTAATTCTCACAAATCGTTCTTAATTACGTTCAATTATGTTTACTCATGTTTACATATAATGTTAATCTATTATATTATTATTTTACTACATAATATAGTTTAGAAAAAATTGGCTAAGGATGAGTCACCATTCAAGCCAAGTTACCAATGGAATGAGTCACCGTCAGCTTGAGCTACTGATAGAATGACTCGCCAATGATTATAATTTTCACTAAGTATAATTTATCTATGGTTAACCTACCATCAAGCGGACCTACCATCAAAATGACCTATAGATAGTTGAGTCACTATCAAGTATAACTATTGACAGAGTAACCTACCGATCTTGACTCACCATTCCTAATCTATTGATCCCAAGACACCATTATTCCTTTCTTTTTCATTTAAATTTAAATTTCATTCTAACAGTTATATTTGTGAAACTTTATATCATGATTTATTTTAATGAATTTGTCTGTTTTTTATAAAACTTTTAAAGAGATGTTAGAGGATAGTATGAGGTATTAGGTACCATTGATCATGCTCATTGTTAGCTTCTATGAATAAATGAAATATCATATCAAAAAGAAAAATTGTGATGTGGTTAGAAAGCTATAGCTTGTGCACCTGAGAAAAACTCAAGAACATAAAACTAATGAAACAAAAATATATTTTCGAGAACCTGAATAGAATAACTTTTTGAATCCACATTCTAAGAGAATAAAAGATCTCATCCCACACACCAACTATCACACTGGAAATAGTAGACAAAATATCACACAATATTCTATTTTGTTTTCTATTTCTAGAAGTCAGCTCAAGATATCTTTCAAGACATCTTCCAAGAGTCTCAAGTTGCATTTTAATCACACAGATCATTCTAAACTCTTATATCTATATTTTTTCTACTTGTGTATTGTTTTTACTTTATGATCAATGTGAGTATCTCTGTTTAATAAAAACACACTGAATCTTGTGCTAAATTGAAAGATAAATTTATATCTTCCCAAATATATCTTTTTACATCTTAAACATCCATGGATAATAGTGGAAGAGGTCCCTTCATGTCATGTTTTTTTTTAACACTCCCACAAAAACTATGGAAGAGGTCTAGTTGACCTGTATAGTGTTTATACTATTGTTTACTCTAATCTAGGGTGTGGATAAGAATTTATTTATATAAACTTCTTGGTGGTAGTTCATCACCAAGTGGAGATCACTACGTATCATCTTGAGACTAAACCTCTGGTTATTAATTATGCTATGTTATTTTAAGTTTTTTATTCTCTGTTTATATATTTAGAAAACTCTACTTCACTTTGATAATTAATCTCATATAGTATTTATATTAGAATTTTATTTAGTGTATTAATTTCAAAAGTTTAAATAATAATCCATATTGTTTTAACTAAGAACTAATATCTCTTCGATAAATCTTTAAAACAACCAAAACTTTTATAAATATGATAATTTGGTTAGCTAGGTTGTTTTATATTTCAAATTTGGGAAATTTTACATAATTATTTTCAATATACATTTTTATAGGATCTAAATTTACCCCCATCTTGATTGTCTTACTCTAACCAACATTTGGTATCAGAGATTTAAAATCTTTTTAAAATACCTTTTTAACTTTGATTTTAGTTGTGATTTTAAAGATATCAAAATTTCCATAAATTCATGATTTGAATCTCATTAAATTTTATATTAAATAGAAAATAGATAGGAAGGTGTTGCTACCAACTGGCCTCCCTATTTTAATGGAAGAAAATATGCTCAGTGGAAACTCAAAATAAAAATTCATTTAAAAGCATGGGTTTTGAAATATGGTCTACTATAGTTGATAAGTATAAGATTCCTATTATTGCTAGAAACACTTGGTATGATTCCATTAATATAGACTATAATAATAATTTTAAATATATTAATGCCTTATATTTTGCTCTAGGTGATAATGAATTTAATAGGATTTATGCATGTAAAATAGCCTTTGAAATTTGGGATAATCTAGTTATTACATATGAAGAAACCACTAATTTTAAAGAAATGTGTCTTAATATATATACTATAAAATATGATAACTTTAAAATGTAGCCTGATGAGCCTATTTATGACATGTATCTTTGGTTTAATGAGACTTTAAATATGATTATCTCACTGGAAAATATAATCACTATAAATGAATAGATCATGTGAATTGTAAGATGTCTTCTAGAAAGGTGGAGAGGGACCTTGGTAAAAATTATATAATCATTTGACATTGATTCACTACCTATAAATGAGACGATAGGTAAGATGATGATGTATGAGAAAGAACCAAAAGTTAATAGAGAATAAGATGATGAACCTAAAAGAAATTCAGTGGCTTTCAAAACCACTTAATTCAAACAGAAGGATAAAATTCAAGTTCATGATGAAAGTTCCAACAATGAAGATGTATCAAGTGATAGTGATTAGGAAATGGATCAAATGGCTATGAGATTTAAGAACTTTTATAGAAATAAAAATTTATTTATAAATCCTATCTAAAAATGGAAATATAACAACAAAGATAATTTGAAAAGGGATTAGAAAATAAATTATAATACCAATTATATTGTCTAATATTAATGAAAAATAATAGGACATATAAAGGTTTCCTATGCCAAACTAAAGTACAAGAAGAAGTATGAGGATAAAGATAGGAATTACAAGAAGGATATGAAGGCTACCTGGAGTGCTTATGAGGATATCTCCAGTGAATCAGAATCATATCATGATGAAAAGGATGACAAAGCCAGCATGTGTTTTATGAAAAGCACATCTGATGTAACCCTACCATCTCCTACAAATAATTATTATTATTTTGGAGATGAATGTCAATCTTACTCTGAAAATATGAATAATGAATAGATGTTTTAATATTTTAAAATTCTATAGGATACTTCTAATGAGTTGAAAGATAAATATAAAACTCTCAAAAAGTAACATGATCTTTTTGTTATTGTTAAATATATACTTAATATAGAAAAGTAAAATATTGATCAATTTCTCAAAGAAAATACTAAACTTAAACTTTCTAATAAGGATTTAGAAATATTTAAAAATGTTAAGGATACCTTAGTAAAAATTTTGGGAAAACCGTTTTCTCCTAAATACACAAATGGCATTGGTTATCAACCTGGGAAAAGAAATTTTGTTAAAACTAATTTTGTATCAAAATTTTAAAAATTTGATTTTAGACGCAGTTGTAGAAAATTTTCTACAAGTTCCAAAAATATAAATTATTTTACTAATTCTATTTCTTTTGGACCTAATAGAGTTTATTTTTTCAAAACTTTAAAAACTTCTAATAGAAAACCAATGAATCAAATGTGGTTTCCTAAAGATTTAATTACTAATATTACTGGACCCAAGAAAGTTTGGGTACCAAAATCTTTTCTTGTTTTAATTATTTTTGTAGGAATGATTCTTGAAGAGTTCCTATAAGATCTTATGGTACTTTAATAGTGAGTGTTGAAGACACATGATAGGGGACTACTCCAGCTTCAAGAATCTTATAAAGGTTGATGGAGGAAATTTTAAATTTGGTGACAATTCAAAAGGGGAAATAATTAGCGTTGGTCAAATCGGTTACACAAAATCAATTTTAATTTCTAAAGATCTTTTTTTATGGAATTAATTATAATCTACTTAGAATTTTATAGTTGTGTTATGATGGATTTCATGTTAAATTTTAAAATGACACTTTAAAAGTTTTCAATTCTAAGAATAATTTAGTTTTTACTACTTTTAGAAATGAAAATGTATATGTTGTTAATATGGAGTATTTAGTTTCTCTGAATGTTTCTTTCTTGAATGCCTTGCATAATGATTCTTGGCTCTGGTATAGAAGACTAGCACATTATAACATTCACTCTCTTAGAAATATTACTATAAAAGGATTATTCAAGGATCTACCGAAACAATATTTTCTAAATGGTAATGTTTGTAATCATTGTCAAAAAGGGAAAAAACTTAAAATATCTTTCAAACCAAAGAAATAAGTTTCAAATTCTCAACATATTGAGTTGGTTCACATAGATCTATTTGGAAATTCTAGAGTTTCAAGTTTAAATGGGAATCACTATGTCTATGTGCCAGTATATGACTATTCATGGTATACTTGGACCTTCTTTTTAGATAAAAAAAGTGAGGATTTCTATTATTTAATCAAGTATTCTAGGTCAGTATAAAACATAAGTGGACTTAGAATCAAATAATTAATAACTGATCATGGTAGTGAGTTTGAAAATCAGTAATTTGAATCTTTTTTCTCTCAATATGTATATAGTCCTAACTTATCTTTTCCTAGGACACCCCAGTAGAATAGAGTTGTAGAAAGGGGAAACAAAATATTACAAGAAATACCTCAGACTATGATTAATGAATATGATCTAAAAATTTATTTTTGGGTAGAAGAAATAAATATAACTTGTTACTTAATCAATAGAGTTTTAATTAGTCCTATCCTAAAGAAAAGACCTTATGAGTTGTGTAAGAATATGAAACCCAAGGTTAATTACTTCAAATTTCATGGCCGCAAAGTCTTTATTATCAATAAAAAGATGATGTAGAAAAATTTTCTCTAAAGGTTGTGATGATATTTTCTTAGGTTATTCAATCTCTAGTAAATCCTATAGATTATTTAATACGGGAACCAAGTGTGTGGATGAATCTGTGCATGTCAAGTTTGATGAAACAGATCCACATGAGTCCAAAACATCCTTAAAAAATCTTGAGTAAAATATTTCAAATATGGAATTAAATCCGAATGCTTCTGATTCGACTTTTAAAGAAGAAGAAAAATTTGGTTCTAGAAACTCTATAGATTCTAGAAATGAACCCAACCCTATAGATGAACCTGAAGTAACCAGACCTTCTATTTCTAGATCTTTTAGAACCCTAAAAATCATTCTTTATATGTTGTAGTTGGAGACTTAGATAAGGGAAAACATATTATAGATTTTCTGAGAAACCAGGTTTAACATCAAGTCTTTTTTCACACCTTGAACCTAATAATATCAATGATGCAATAAATAATGAATTCTATATGATGGATATGCAGGAATAATTAAACTAGTTTGAAATAAACAAAGTTTAGAAACTTGTTGATAGAACCAAAGACACCTTGATAATAGGAAAAAAGTGGGTGTTCAGAAGGAAAGTAGATAAAGTTATAACTATTGTAATAAATAAAGATATAATAATTTCATAAGTTTATATTCAAGAAGAAGGAATAGATTATGAAGTAAAGTATTCACTTGTAGCCCGAATTGAAGCCATTAGAATACCGATAGCTTATGCATCACATCTTAATTTAAAAATTTATCACATAGATGTCAAAAATGCATTCCTAAATGGTTATATAGGTGAGGAGGTTTTTATTGAACAACCCCATCGTTTTTAAAATCCTTATTTTCCAAATCATGTTTCTAAATTAAAAAATCTGTGTATCGTTTAAAACAAGATCCAAGAGCTTAGTATGATAGGCTAAGAACTTTTCATATTTATAGAGATTTTTCTAAAGGTATATTTGATCCTAATATTTTCATAAAAATAATTATTTGTTCAAATATAGGTTGATGATATTATTTTTTAATCTTCAAAACATTTTTTATGTGTATATTTTCTAAAAATGATGGAAAATGGGTTTGAAATGAGTTTATGGGTGAACTCAAATTCTTTGTTGGATTTCAATTTTTTCAAAAAAAGGAAGGTATTATTTTAAATCAAAGTAAATATACTAAATATCATTTAAAACATTTTAACTTGGATATCTCTAAAACTAGTTATACTCCTATGAGTACCACCAGTAAATTGGATCTTGATGAAAATGGAAAAAATAAGTAGATCAAACTAATTACAAAGGTATGATTGGAAGTCTTATCTATTTGAATTCTATTCGACCTGATATTATGTTTTGTGTGGGTATGTGTTCTCATTTTTAAGAAAACCCTAATGAGTCACATCTACTTGTTGTTAAAAAAAATTCAAATACCTCAAATAAACTACCAACTTTGGACCGTTCTATCCTTGAGGACAATCATTTTACTTAGTTAGTTATTCTGAGACTGAATTTTGTGGTTTCAATTTGGATAGAAAAATAACCTCTAGAACATGTCACTTTTTGGGAAACTCTCTAGTTCCATGTTGTAGTAAGAAACAAAATTATGTTGTATTATCTAATTCTGTAGATGAATACATAGCTATTGGTAGATTTTGTGCTCAAATTTTTTGGATGAAACACAAATTACTAGACTATGTCTATCAATTTAGACATATCCTTATAAACTGTGATAACACTAGTTCAATTAACATTTCAAAGAATCTAGTTTCTCATTCAAGAACAAAACATATTGATGTAATTCATCACTTTTTAAGAGATAATTATCAAAAAAGTGATATAAATGTAGAATTCATTGGAACTAAACGTCATCTTGATGATATTTTTACTAAACCTTTAAATTATCAAAGAATGGGTTAAATAAGACATGAGTTAGGGATAATCAATTTTGATGTCTCATCATTAATGCCACACAATTGATGTCTCGTTGTTGATGTATCATTTTTGATGTCTCACAGTTTATGTATCATCATTGATGTCTCACCATTGGTGAATCACCATTGATGTCTCACTGTTGATCTATTTCCATTGATGTCTCATCATTTGTGAGTCACCATTTATGTCTCGCTATTGATGTATCAGCATTTATGTCTCACCGTTAATGTCTCACCATTGATGTATCACTATTTATATCTCACCATTGATGAATTTCCATTAATGCCTCTCCATTGATGTCTCACTGTTGATGACTCACCAACAGGACTCACCATTATGTCACACTGTTATGTACACTGTTATTTTTCTATCTGGAAGTTAAAATGTTGTTGTTTTATTTTTTTCATTTAATTTAATCTGAATTTATCGATTTATTATTTCTAAATCCCTAAATTATAAAACTCAAATCGATCCAATTCAATTTCTCACTCTCACGATCCTGCACTCACATTCTTCTCCCCCAAACTGATGCCCTTTTCATTTGAACTGAAACATTAAAATATAACCTATAGTTAATGTTAATAATGTCTCTAAGAAGTATATGTATGATTCCCATCCTTCTAAGAATCAAAAATGTAAATCTAGTCAACCTAAATCAAATCCTATTTATCCCTAACTTGCGTGCTGAATTATCACTCTTGAAAAAGAAGTTCATTCTGATTGGATACTGTCAAGAAAGTTGATTATCTTGAAAGTGTTAGAATAATAAGGGGTTGTTAGAGTGGTTCTAAAACAAAATGATACTATTTTATCCTAATCTTATGCACAAGTTTTATTTTCATGTGGAATTTATTCTTGAGGGCTTTGAAGGGTTTTGTATTAAGTCTTTGATAAATGATGAAAGAGTTACCTTTTCTTCAAATTAGTGTTCCAAATTCTTAAGAGTACCTCATAAAGTTATTTTTGATGATTCCCAAAGTAGTGAAACTCCAACTAGTGATATTTTCATTTTTAGGTAGAATTGGTAGACCTTACAAGAAATAGAGCTCCTAGAAGTCCAATAAAAACATATCATGATGGTGAATACAGGTTATTGTTCAAATTTACTTAGCAATAGTTATGTCCCAGAAAAGGGGATTTTACCTCTCTCAAATACCAGGATTTCTATTTTCTATGTCTAAAGAAATAGGGACACAATATTAACTCGTGAAGGTATTTAATGGTGTATATGAATGAAATGATGAAACACTAATCCATTTCAAATTCCTAGTTTTATCCAAATTTTATTTCTGTAATGTTGAAATTCAAAGGTCTGGGGAGTGAGGATAAAGAATTATTAATTAATTTTGATGGTTTTTTCATCCCAAATATCATTTATAAGAGGATGAATATCAATTGGAATCCTTGTAAGAAATAATGGGTTGATGACAATGATAATATTTATGTTGAATTCATTCTTGTTGAGAACCCCTCAAGGCCAAGAGACATGGTTGATCATGGTCAATAACCAAATTAATAATGGAAGTATTCTAAAGAATATGAAGAATAAATTGAAGAAAATTAAGGATAAGAATCTATTATTGATGATAGAGGTGACCCAGATATTTAAGGAAGTTCATAAAGGATGACCAGTTGACCTACTAGCCCTTCTAAGCCTCTTCCTACAAAAGAACCTCTCTTGTTAGAAGATGGTTATGAAGAGACTGAAGAATCAGAAAATGTTGAATATTTTAGTAAAAGTTGTGGTGAGGAAGATGAAAAGTATAATCATGAAAATAAAGAAAGTAACAATGATGAATAATATGAAGATAAAGGAGAAGAATCTGGTGAAAAAAATCAGATGATTCAAATGATGAGGAAGAAGAAGGAAGTAGTGAATCTGATAGTGGATTAGACCATCTTGATGATGATCAAGGTCTTGTTTCAGATCCTATTGATCTTACTCTAGATCATGTGGAGATTATAAATCCTACTAATACTGCTTTAGGGAATAGGAATCAGTTTTGGAATCCCATGAATCTCTTGGTTCGGTTATGGTTTAGGAAAGAGATCTTGATGTTCATATGCATGTGGAAGTTCATGTTGAAAAATATGTTATGGTTTCTATAGTGAATATACTTTTTTGTGTTGGAAATAATTCACCTATTGATAAAGAAGAACCTGTTTAAGAGGAAGTATATGGTCAGGGGGATAAATATACAAAAATTTTAAGAGTTGATACCCTCATTCCTTATGATGTGATAGCTGAGGAATAGGAAAAATAACCTGGGTATGTCACTCTTGGATTAGACAACCCTAATTCGGATGATGAGGAATCTGATCCTAAGGGGTTATTGGTTGAAGTAGTAGGTTATTTTCAAAGAGTTACAAAACATACTCTATAAATATCATCTACGTCTATTTCTTCTCCTTCAATTGCACCATTACCAATAGACTATGTGACCAATCATGATTTTAGTTATTTTAAAGTGGATTTTTTTTAGTGATTAAAGGTATCTTCCAACCTCAACCATCTCCTATTGAAAGTCTCAGTGAAATAGATATTGGCATTCTTGTAGAGATAATCTTTTAACAGATTCAAACTAAGTTAGCTTCAGAACTTCAAGAAGATAGATTGGAAAATAAAATGTTAAGTGATGAGTTGGATGTACTCATTCTAGTTTTGAAAGGGATGACATATGATTATGCATCATCCCTGGAGAAATTTGAAAAAACTCTTCACAATACATATTTTGAAGAAGATACTTCTAATATTCTCCAAATCCTGATCTATAAATTTTAAAATCCATAATAAAATATACATTCAATGAATCCCCAACCTTTTTTGCTTCTATTTCTCAGTATCCTGGTGTTGAAATGATAAAAATAGTTATTAGATAATAACTTTAATCTATTATGGGTGGCATATACTAGGAGAGCCTAAGAAAAATTTGACCGAACTATGACCATATATATGATGTGGTAAAATTTTACACAAAATGAGACACTAATACTCAGGAGGAGATTAAAAAGAAAGTAGACTGCTACTTCAAAATTATTTTACACCAAACATCAACTGGACATTCATTTTAAGAATATAGTGGAGAATTTAAGGCTACCTCCTATTACTCAAGACTTCAGGGAATAAGTCAAATAGATCAAAGAGTTCACACCGACACTTCACATGTTTATGGAGAATAAGAATAATTTCAAAAAGGATATAGAGAAATGTGGGAAGATAATCATGAAATTTATATACCTTTTAAAGCCTTAATTTCATCACTAGAGTACTGCTATTATAACACTATAAGCATTAACCATTCGACCAGTGATTAATAGTTTGCCTTCAAGATCCATATACCAGTCAGTTGATCCCCAGTTCAAATTTGTTGTGGCCATAAATCCTTTTTCTTCTCTTCTTGAAACCCTCCATAATTTTCTCATGTCTGTATCATAGGATCTTAGTCATCTAAGACCAATGATCTACAGGGAACTTGTAGGTCCTCTATCTTCTACCCAGAATCTTACACCTCATGTACCTCTTGGAGTCCCCATTAATTAGTTCTATATTGAATCTCATTTTGTAATTATTTTTCCTCCAACAACTACTTTTGATAATGGAAAGTCACCCATGGATCCTTCTTTGGAGAAGAAGTTATTGGATTGATCTTTGATAGGGATGTAATTTTTTCTCTTTTAATCACTTGTACTTTCTCTTGATCATGAAATATATTATATTTTCATCCATGTTTTGTTATTTTTATCTTAGTACTTATTCTATTTTTTATAATCCAAAAAGGGGGAGAAATATGAGATGGAATTTAACATAACTATAGAATAATTATGAATTTTAGATAGTGAGATGGATTTAAATGGATTTAATTTTATTTTATTTGAGTATGTTTCTCTTATTATTTAATATCACATGATCTGTTTGATCTGTCAAGAAGAATTTTTCCTTTGATCATTATTAATGGATTGTTAATGCCATGATATTTTATCATTAAAAAGGGGAGATTTTTTTACTCTTATAGTTTTAATGTTCACAAATCATTCTTAATTAAGTTAAATTATATTTACTCATGTTTACATATAAGCTTAATCTATTATGTTAGTGTTTTACTATATAAGATTGGTTAGAAAATTTTTTCATGAGTCACTGTTCAAGCCAAGTTATCAACAGCATGAGTCACCATAATCTTGAGCTACAGAAATAATGACTCACCGATGTTTAGAATTTTGACTAAGGTTGAGCTACTAATTGTTGACCTAATTTCAAGAGGACCTACCATCAGAATGACCTTAAGATATCTGATTCATTGTCAAGTTGACCTATCAACAAAGCAACCTAATAATCCTGACTCACCATTCTAGATCTATTGATCCAGAGACACCGTTATTCCTTCTTTTTCATTTAAATTTAAATTTCATTCCAACATTCATATTTATGAAACTTAGTACTAAGATTTATTTTAATGACTTTGTCTATCTATTTTAGAAAAAATTTAAAGTGAAGTCATAGGATAGTATGAGGTACAGGGTACCAAGGATCATGTTCATTGTCGGCTTCCATGTATAAAGGAAATATCGGATCAAAAATATAAACTGTGATGCATTTAGAAAGCTACAGATTTTGTGCCTAAGAAAAATTCAAGAACATCAAACTGAAGAAACATGAAGACATTGCTGAGAACATGAATAAAATAACTTGTTGTAACCACATTCTAAGAGAATAAAATATCTCATCTCACACATCAACTATATCCCTAGAAATAGTATACATAAGATCACATGATACTATATTTTTTTGTCTATTTATAGAAGTCAAATCAAGATACTTTTCAAGACATCATCCAAGAGTCTAAAACTACATTTCCAATCACATAGATCCTTCTAAACTCTTTTATCTATATTTTTCTCTTCTTTTGTATTATTTTTACTTTAAAAGAAATGTTTTTTTTACTATTTTATAAACACACATTGACTCTTATGATAAATATAAAGATACATTGATATCTTCACAAACCTATCTTTTTACATCTTAAACTACCATAAATAATAGTGGAATAGGTCCCTGTATGTCATGTTTATTGTTAGCACTCCCAAGAAAACTGTGGAAGAGTTATAGTTGACCTAGATAGTGTGTATATTGTTGTTTAACTTAATCCAAGGTTTGGATCATAATTTATTTATATAATTTTTTGGTGAAAGTTGATGACCATGTGGACAAGACTATGTCTCATCTTGATATTGATCCTCTTTTTATTAATTCCACTATGTTATTTTAAGTTTAGTTTTCTGTGTTTTTATTTATAAAAAACTCTACATAACTTTGAATATTAATCTTAAATAGTGTTTATATTAGAATTTTATTTAGTGGATTGATTTATAAAGTTAAAATAATAATCTATATTATTTTAACAGAGAACAAATAACTATTTGATAAAATTTGCAAACAACTAAAAATTTTATAAATCTACTAACTTGGTTAACTGGGTTATTTTATATTAAAAATTTGGGAACAATTACATAAGTATTATCAATGGAAATTTTTATAGGAACTCAATTCACCCCCCCCCCCCTTGAGAGTCTTACTTTGACCAACAACATGTTTTAAGAATATGAAAAGTTAGATCATTCTAGGATGGATAATTCTTTATATAGTTGTCTAGTTTTTTGATAGATTGCGAATAAAAACTAGTTATCCCTTTGATAACTAGATTCACCTTCAATACCCAACATGTTTATACAACAAACACAACATAGAAAATAATTTAATAAGTTGGAAGCCATTTTTTCTCAAAGTGAATAGAAAGTTTGAGCCTCTTTTCTCAAGAGAGTTTCTCTTTTATCATGATTAAACATCCCTTGTTCATATCTAATTTAGATTTGGTTAGCCTAAATTTCTTCTCAGATTATATTAATTTTTGAGGAATATATCTCATTTATTTAGCTCTCAATCAAATGAAATCACCAAGTGAAAACTTTTACTTGTTTAGGTATTCTACTTATGATAGAAACATAGTTAAATAATCTTAAATAATTTGATCATCCTTATTATTCCTCCCACACAATTCTTCTGATTCATTTGGATTTTTATTTATTAAAAACCTCTCATTAATTTTTATGTATTCATATAGGATATCATTATTCTCTTTACTACTTTACTCTAATTTTGTTTCCTATATTTTTTTTCCTTTTTCAAATCAACTTTCCAAATAACTATTCATTATTTAAATATATTGGAATAATTTTTGGAACTTCCACATGGATTATGGTAAGATATTTTCACCACATCACTCCCTTTTCATGTATAAATCAACTTGGGATTCTTAATTCCTCTTTAACTCTAATTTTCCTTTACCTAGTTTTCCAAGGATTTCTCATGAGTATTATTTTTAAATTTCTTGGGAGTATTGTTTTCAAAATCATTTTTGAAGTATTCCAAAGGCTAAATTTCTTTCTTACTTCATCTTGAATGTTTTTTATAATTATTTTAATTTGGTACTTTCTTATTTGAGTTGATAAATCCTGATTTCTCTCTTTTACCACACACATTGCAAATACCAAAATGAAATTCAATAATTTATATCTATTAGTGGAACATATATTATTTCCATTGAGTTGTGGATTTTGTAATGGTATTCTTTTTCTCCCTCTTGAGATAGGTTACCTTTTAAATTTATAAATTAATGGATTATACTAACAATCCAATTACCTAGATGAAACCTGTTACAGTACTGGAATTTAATATAAAATATGGTTTTATTTTTTAAAAAAATTATTCTTGGGAATTTATTAAAGTTTAAGTATGTTGTTTTTTAGAATTATCCTCAACTTTCTAGGATCTTATTGTGGGACCAACACTCATACTCCTTCTATCTACCCTTGACATGGTCATAGTATTATCTCCATATTTTTTTATTTGTAAATTTATAGATATATTTTTTAACCTATATTTTTTATAGAAATTTATTTAGTATAAAAAATATGGTCAAGTATATATGGAACCTCGTTCTTTAAGAATAATTGAGAATGATAATTAGATTATCTCATGGTGTTTTTTCTACTAGTTGGAAGTATCTTAGTAGAAGAATCTCTCTTGGAAACTTTATTGGAATCATTCTTTCTTTCAAAAACCTCTTTCAATGACTTGACTTGACCAATTTTGATGTTTTAAAATTAGATTTCAATCTCAAGAAACTTTTTATTTTGAATATATTTCTCATTATACATTATATACAATTTTTCTTTACACTACTTTATTCTTCCATCTTCATCCTCATATGTTTTATTTCTTTCTTGGAGAAAATTTTCAAGTAAATTGATTTTATTTTCCTTGTAATCTAATTGTTTATTTTTTTTATCAATGTTTTTTTATTATTTTCATCAAATGCAAAGAACGTCTCTTAAATCATATTTTTTATATCATTTTTATTTTGAAATTATTTGAGATGTTATTTTTCAAACATAGATCATATCTCATAAAGATACATATTCACTTGTTCAATGGATTTAACCTATTTATAGATATTTATACAAGTAAGAAAATTTTCTTTTAATGTTTTGTCCATATTATTAGAATATTCCTTAAGATGATTGATTTATTCTTGTATGATCTCAAAAATACAACAAATAAGAGAGACTGACACATTTGTAAAAGTATGAAATGTAATCTTTAATACATCAATTAATAATTATGTTTACTTATGATCATTGAAACTAGCTCTTGGATATTCTTAAGGATATTTTAAAAAATAATTTTTAGATACCTCCTACTCACTTGATTAATTTTCTTCTTCAAATTTATTAATTCTTTCCATCGCCATGATGGTAGGTTGAACCATTATTTCTTTTCCATTCACATCAAATCTATATTTTTCAGTATAATTTTATTGGGACACTAAACTTTATTCCCTTTGACATAAGAGGTTTTTCTTCTACAATATATTATTATACTTCTTTTCATGTTCATAATGTTATTAGTAGAGATGTAATTATGATCTAAATTATATGTATCTTCACCAATACCACATTGCATTATAAATTTTGAAAAATGCATAGTCTTTAGAAATAGGAAAACATAAAAATAAATAACCCCCTTAAAGTTTAACTAGGCTCTAATACCAATTGATGGGACTAGTTTAGGATATTTTCAACACTTGTAGGTGTGAATTAATGTTGAGGACTTTAATAAATCATTTTCTTCTTTGCCTCTATCACTAGTTAACTAAGTGGTTCTCAATTTCTCGCTTTGCACTTTTTTTTCATGTTACACATATAAATATTCACAGAAAAAGGGTTAGATTATATTTATAAGGATAAACATTCAAAATTAAAGGATAATCCTTGGTGTGAACCAAAACTCACTGAGAATGCACAACACACTAGTATAAACGTATGAGTATAATGAGAAGGGAATATCCTAAACTCATGTTACAGGCCTTCCAACAATGTTTGGTGAATCTTGTACTCTAATACACCCCATAATTTGTAGTAAAATTAATTTTATATAAATAAACAAAGATTACCTCAATAAATTAGAGTTATTTTAGTTTTTTGATATGCTACCATGGTCTAGTTCTCATCTTATACTACTTGTACAGCAGCATGCAAGAAATACTTTCTTCTTCTTTTTTATAAAAAATAGTGCACACACCATTATATTCTTCCTCAAATCAGAAAAATTGTGGTCCATTCATTATTATTCACTTTCAAAAAATGAAGACACTTCTTCTTGTATATAAACTAATGCATACAACACATCCCATACATTTTTCCTCTTTTAGTGTTGAGTTCTTCAAAATTTTACTAGAACAAACTTCTCCCTCTTTAATTATTCTTAAATTATCAACAACAATAGATATTATTTATTATTTGGATTTGAAACAAATATTATAGAGGTGTTCTGATGGGTCAAATATAATCTCCAATATATTTTATACCCAATATTTTTCTTATAAAATGCAATATTAGTTCATTTTATATTCCTATTCATTTACTTGTGGAAAATATATATAAGGAAATAATGTCTAATATTATTGATTTATTATCCATTTATTTATATTTATCTTCTTTACTTTATTCATTTTATCATGTTAATACGTCATTTTGATTTACTATAATTTTTTTAATTAATAAATTCTTAAGATATTAGCATTTTAAAATTTTCATACTTCTATTTCCACTTAAAAATAATCCATAATTGCATGCAGAAATTCATAACTTTTGTAGTTATAGGTATTTTATTTTTTGGTTATTATTTTCTATCCACCCCTAATAATAGTTGTCAAAAACAACTCATGTTATTTATTTTACAAAAGATCAAATTAATTGGAATCATCTATTTCCCTACCTTCTTTTAGAAATTTTATTCTCATAAAATCCAAAAAGTTCATGTACTCTATGTTTTCATAGAGTTGGTTATACCCAGTGAAATTCATGTGCCTTAAAACTACATATAACATGGAATAATAAAATAATCCTTACATGTACTCTACAAACCCCTACATTCTTAAATTATACCTTATAAAGTCTAATTCATAAACCCTATGAATCTCTTGCATGTACTTTTTCAACAATCCAACCTTATGAAGTTTGGATGGAACATTAGTAACTTTGTAGCTGAACCTTATGATCATTGAACCTTCTAAAGTATGAACCTTACGATGTCACATGAACCTCATGAAGGCCTATTATTAAACATTACAATTATTAGTGGTTGAACCATGTGAAGATTATAAACCTTTTTTCTACTTTATACAAGATATTTCTTACGAAAATATGTATTTCATATGAAACTTAACCCTTTTATATGGCCTTATTTGTTTATATGATATTTTATCTCAAATAAATTTCATCTCATTTAAAGATACACTACCTTTATTATGTGTTTCATGTATCTTATATTAAATTTACTATCAATATTATGAACTTCAACACTTCTTCTACATGGGTGTTCATGGAGTTATTATGATCTTCCAAGAACAGCTATATGAACCATGGAATATCAACATGAGATCTCCACCACCTTCAATGGTGGAAATAGACATGAGAATAGCTGGATCTATATGTATTTTATTGCTTGATGAATATGATAAATCATGCAGTGAAATTTCCAACCTAATGAATTGGCATGGATCCACCCACTGAGGCCTACCTAGCCAGTTGTAACATGAGGGTAACTCCCCAAGCCAACCTCCAATAGGCTAGGAGCTGGGGAACAATACCATGTAGGAATATCTCACAAATTGGAAGCCTTAGCCAAAGCACATGTACAATTCCAACATCTCCAACTTCCTATACAATACTAAAAGTAAAAAAAATACATCATATACCATAATTCATGAATAAAATATATCCCGCATCGAAGTATGAAAAATGTAATGGAAAATAAAAAATGGAAAAATATAATCCCACAAAAACTAACAAAGAGGTCCAACCTGCTCAAAAGGAGGAGAATGCTATCAATAGTAACATCTGGTTGAACCACGATCTATCAACCTCAAACTATGATCTTTCATCTCATAGTTCTCCAAGGACTACATCAAAAGGATTTTCATATATATAAGTCATGACATGTGTGGGAAGATCCCATGAAGTGGTGAGTATATAAATAGATAATAATACCCCCTGAAATCACAAAACATATGCATCAAGAGAGTAATCAGATCATCACAATGTATGTCAATCAGGATATGAGACATGAAAATAAGATTAAAAAACCCCGAATATACTGATAACAGACTCTAAGTTTCAAAGTGGTCTCAACTATAGTATCATCCACAGGATTCTTCTCGAGGCATTAGGGTAATTCTTATTTGGGATATCTCACTCCATGATCCATGTTTTCACTAATGATGCTCATCTGATAGGTCTCTTTCATTGGGTCTCACCAAGGAAGCACTCACTGGATCTCTAAGGATCTAAAAACTCAAATATGGGATTACACCTAGGAACACTAGGAGACAACAATAACCCTAACTAAAAACTCCAAATATCTTGATACACAAATGGGGGATCACTCCCAAAACCAATGGGGGATGCAACAAAACCAATTTTTAATAACCCACTAATTAAGGGAACTAAACTCGTGTAAGTTAGTCCTGTTGATTCTAAAGAGCACACCAAGGGAAACATAAGGAATGATAGGGGATATCACCATAGTATCACAAAGGTATACCATTAAATCTATCAGATACTAAATCCATAGATGATATCACAATCTTATACTGAGTAAATAATTCCACACTATACCCTCATAAGGATGGACCAAGGGAATACACTCAATCGATACTGTTCTACACTAAAACTATTTGAGGGAAACACCCAAGATCATACCAGATATGAATTGATAAGAATGAGGGATAGAACCTTCACTTCAAGGATTACATGTTTTTTTCTATAATGTTACACATCATGCCTCACTAATCTTATATTTTTCTAGGTCCCATGCTCACACTTCATGTATTTCCCAAAAAATACACGGCAAGTCTCATAGCAGTACACATCCTGTAGATGTCCATTCGGAACATGATGTTTCATTATACCCATGCCCATGAACTTTTCAAAGTACATGGCATGTTCCCCACCATATATAGCATGTGAATCAACATGGTATTCTAGGAATTTACTCCCTATACACACTGATCTATCTACCAAGGGTTACACAATGTGTGACTTATCACAAACAGTGTGTAACAGTACATGGATTCTTAGGAATGTACTCTATGCACACATCAATTTGGATATATAAGGATCACATGGCATGTTATATGTGTTACATGACATGTGATATTATTCTTTGTGTGGAAACCATATCCACCACACCAAGGGTACTACACAACATTTTTTCCTGAACTACATGTTGTATAGTTGATATTTTTTGAGAATCCATGGTTCTTCACACATCATATACTCTTGAAACCACCACCCCGGATTCCATTTTGAATCATAATGTACATCATGGATTTATAGATGACTAAACCATGTCAAAATTTGTGGATATATTCCAACCACCCAAATTCATTCACAAGAAAAGTTTAATCGCATCACGTCATCGTCATATGCCAAACTGAGAAATGAGGAACACTGATCCAATCTTGATTCACCTTTGGTTGTCCACCAACATCATTTCACCTTAATAAATCCTGATATCATGAACCTAAACCCATAGTATCAATATTTTTCAATGAATAACATTCATACAATGATTAAATACCATGCATTTTTTGAACTGCCGACCAAAGGGGTTGACGGTTATGATTTTTCAAAGAAATGGGGGAGGAATGCATAAACCACAAAATAATAAAAAACCACCATTGTTTATGTTCACTTAGATTATTTTATATTATAATGATGAACAAATAAACCAAAATAATTCAATAAATTTAATTTCCCAATATCCCAAACCTGCAAAGCATGATCGACCCAAGAATCAATTCATTAGTAGATTTGGTTTATGTTCATTATAGTATAATAAAATGGGGAAGATAAAACTTGGAAAAAAATACCCTACCTTGAGTTAGGATAAATATTTGATGAAGAAAATATTTGAATTTCTATCATTGGTGAGGTCCATGAACTTCATTTTCATTTTTCATCCTTGTGGTATTCTGATCATCGATCCACGGTTTTGATGTCTTCCGAAACTCTTGCATGATATCCTATCAATTTTTAGGGTTAAGAAGATAAAACTATGCTTTTTTATAATAATTTATTTATAGGGATGTTTTATGTTGCTTCGTTAAAAATAAAAAATAAATTAAACAATAAAATTATTTTATTATTTGCGCTTGCGACTACACTTCAACAAATCATCTGACACCGAAAAAGGTTATTTCACACATAGGGTAAACCCCATGTTACATACTCAATAGAGGTCTCAAATTTCCCATTAAATACCTCATTCAGTATTTATTCCATTAATTATTAAAAACATCATGCTTATGATACCATATATTTAATATTTTTTATCATATATATATCGAGGCTCATCAAGCCTCAGAATATTACACCATCATAGCTCCTAGATCTGAAAACATTCCTTTAAATACTATAAATTTTTATAAGGAAAAATAGGTCTGTTACATTCATCCCACATTAGGGATTTTTTCACCAAAATTAAAAAAAGGACTACTCAAAAATATGTGGTCACTAAGCTTGTATCCGGGTCTCCCACTTCCAACTTCTCTCCTAAAGATTCTTGTCCCACCACTGAACACACACCAAGGGAATATCTCATCCATAAAGGATATTATATTATCAATCTGTGATCTCTATTGGGTACTCTAAAAAGGTATATCCATCCTTAACATTCATCTCATTCAGGTCAACATCATGCAATGATTTGTGCACATGTCTCCTCAGCTACGATGCGTGGAAGACACCAGTACCTGGTCCAAATATGGTTGTAGATTCAAATAGTATTTCACCTCACTAACACAAGGTATTAATTTTAAAAAGGGCCTATGAACCTTTGATTTAGGTCATCATCCAATACAAATACATATAATCATTGATCAGGGGAGACCTATCAAAATGCACAATCTCATCATCAGATTAAAAGGTCATTGCCATTAGTCCGAAAATAACTCATGTCATTGATGGGTGGTCCTCATCTATAACTGGATGAACTGATCCCCATTATAACCATTTCTAACACCAAATATAGGGCCACAAGTATTATCTCCCACTAACTCTAAGCATTACAACAGTGACTTGAAGGGTCTCTCATACATGGCCGCACATGGTATTATACCAATGGTATAGAGGTAGTAATTATGATATGTTACTAAATAGATGTTAGATTATCCTTCCAACTATATCTTTAAGTTAAACTGATATCCTAAATCATGTTCTCTAGAACCTATATTTTTCTCTTTACCAAGACATATATTGGAGTGTAAAGGCATTGATCAACCACAACAGAGTCCTAAATCCTCCTATATTATCTCCATAATCATGATTTGAAGTAAGAATAATATTATAAAATGATTATAAAGGTAGTTACATGAACCTATAATGTATTTTTATGGAAATTAATCATAATATGTCAACTAAAATCTACAATCAGATGGTTATAAAGTGGTAAAACTTGGTGATTTGTTTGATGATCATCCAAATACTTTTGTGACCTCTCATTGGTCATGGAATATATAATATGAAAACCACAATGACACTATCACATTTCCAATTCCATTCACGAACATGGTCCTTTACCTACAGATAGGTGTGAAATCAATAGTTAAACTTAGCTACAAGATATAGTATCATTCACCACCAAACCTAATATTATAAGGTCTTAGTACATACTCATCACTCATGGGTGTAATACTAAGGGAAAGAAACCTCCTCATTACTTCATTTCACAATATGATTGGTGTAATGATCTATCCTTGATCAAAGAAGACGTGTGCCACATATTCATATAATCAATCAAGAATATGTCCACTGGATATCTAGCCATGAACGGTCTAGAAATCAATATCCCCATGTTGTGCTTACCTAACTCACTCAAGAAGTGGAGGGAAAAAATCCTTGACTGGAAGAATTCTACACTATAATCACCCTCAACAGTCAACTAAAAAGAGGTTAATGGATCAATCTCCTCACTCAAAAATAGTGAACAGAAGGACTCATTATGATTATAATCTATCACCGCCACACTCTCAGGTGTATCTCTAGATCATAATGCCTCGATCTCTATTAAGTCCACTACCACACCCATGTATGGCGAGACATTTCCCAAGAATTGATCCTCATAAATATAGGAATGATATTTTGAGAGCTTCCCATAAATTGTGTGCTCTTAGATAATATTTTATAACCATTTTAATTTTTCTCACGTACTGCACCACTAACAATGAGTATACTAGGATATCAATAAAGAAGACTAACATAAACTAATCCTAGAAGAAGGACTTATTATATAAGATTTATAAAAACTAATGGGGTGTCAAAATCACCAAAAGGTATCACCACGAACTCAAAGTAACAATAGAGACTTTATAAATCCATGTTCGATTCATCCTTCTCTAAAAAATATAGTTCGTGATAATCTTCCCGAGTCCAAACTCCAAGAAACCCTTTTCCTCTAACCATTGGGTGAATAAGTTAATTATTCTTGGGGGTAGAAACTCCTCCCCAAGATTCCCATAGTTCAGGTTATGCCAATCTATACCTAACCTCAATATTTCATTCATTTCCTAGGAAAACAACATAGGGTTTCCTGGGTGAACATACTTGGTCTAAAAAGTCATGTTCTCTATACATTTCTCTAATATCACCATCATCTCTCATAACTACTCAAGGTCATCTGATATACTATCATAGAAATTGGGTTATACCTAGGTCTAGTTCTATGTATAAAAAAATTTTGATGGGGTGTAAAGTCTGGAAAATCCTTAGGGAAGACATCTTCATACTCCTAAAACACTATAAAAAATTGAAATCTCATAGAATCAACTTCTCTAGGGGTCATACTAGAAAAATGATAATAAATAAGTTTTATCCTAATATACATGATATCATACTAATATTCTTAGGATCACTCCATACCAAATGAGAAAAAAACCATCCCATAACTCGGATTCTATAAGTGACATTAGTAACAGACATCTGAGTATGGATGGTAAACAACCAGTCCTTAAAAATGAAAACATCATATTTCCCCACTTCCACTACATCAAAATTTTATGTGAGGCTCTCCCCCCTAGAGTTAGGTCACACTGATGACAAGTTTATGATCACCAATCCTCTCTACTGGAATCTCTGATACAAGGGTTGAGCCAAGGGATCAACTGGAATATCTAATTCTTTAATTATGGAAATAGTATGAAAAGTGTTTCTTGTTCCTATTTATATAAAAAATATATATAAAGTAAAAAAATACACATTACATACCTCAAATTACTCCCAAAGGCTATGGGTAAAAATTCTATAGTGACTACAGCTTTCCCATGTCCCTAAATAAAAAATCCATGCTCCTGGAATATACCACCTAGGGGGTTCCAATAGATCAAATAACCAGCCACTTTTAATGATATCCAAGCTCTTATTCCCCACCCAACACCCTATGGTGTTCTAACTATTTCCTCAACCTAAGTGGTATATCAACCTTCTCTATCTGTATCATGATGGGTCGAACAATCTCACATGATATTTTCATGTCTATCACATGTATAAAAATGAATATTTCTTAAAGAACTAATATATCCCTAAGGTCCTTGTGAATGATGAAACCTATTATAATATGATATGAGTCACATGATTTCTATCAATGTTTCATACTTTCCTTGGATCCAAAGAGATCACTGGCCTAGAAGCTTACAATATGTGTTAAATCCCTATATATCAGTATCCAATACCAACATATCCATCCATGGATCAATCTGACATGATGAATCCACATAAACCACCAAAGGTGGGTCAATACACAAATCATCAGGTTGAAGCATCACCTTTTTCCACCCAGAAAGAAAACTGCCTCATGATCAGGCCCCTACATGGAGGCCTCATCAACTATCGTGTTATACTCTCAACTCTGATGTAGAAACCTCATTGAATGTCATTATGGAAACATATTAAAATAATAATAGATGTACCCTATTTAATGAGCATATATGGGGAGATAACTCAAGAAGGACATGGAAACCACAACCCATTCTTATATGATGAATGTATCATTGTTTTCCATGCAACCAGTTTCTACATATACTGAGTAAACAAGTACATTATCAGATTCTTGGTAAATGGATACATCAGTCACCACGCCAACACTGTATTCCATGGCCTTAAATCCAAAAATGAAATAATTTAACATAGTTTTCATAAATCCAAAATAAAACCTCACATCTAGAAAATATCCAAACTCTGGTTCTAGGATGAACCTCCTCTAATACAACTCAATCACCCACTAGGGCCCTCCTAGATAGTTGTAAGTCAAGGGTGAATCCCCAATCCCATATCCAATAGTCCAAGGGTTGGTTTCCACCTCCAAGTATGAATATATCACATATGGGAGGCCTCAAGTACATATACACATGAACACATCTCGAAGTTTTTATAAAATACTGAAAGTTAAAACAATACATAAAATAAAATAATGCATGAATAGAATTGATCCCACATCAAAGTATGAAAAATATTATTGGAAAAAAAAATAGGTCCAAATACAAGCCTACACAAATTTAATAAAAGGTTCATCTAACTCAGAAGGATGGGAAATATATGATACATAACAATAAGAATAATAGAAACTAGTATATACTAATAAGATACTCCATGTATTAAATAAGTCTCAACCAAATTGTCAGCCATATGATTCTACTCAAGGATTTAGGGTGACTCTTGTATAGTATATCTCACTTAATAAGACATTTTTTAACTGATGAAATCCATTTAAGAGGTCATGCTCATCAGTTATCTCTAAGGAATTACTCACTAGATCTATAACGATCTTAAAACTCATAAAGGGGATTACACCTAGGATTGTTGGGAGACACTGAGAACCCTAACTATAACTATGAATATATTAATATAAAGATAATGGATCAATACTAGGATAGTTGGGGGGGACACCCCAAACCCAATATAGAATAACCCACTAAGTATGGTATTAATGCCCATGTAAGTTAGTAACACCAATTCCACAAACCCTTATTAGGTAAACAGAATGAATGATAGAGGATTCCACATAGGTATCAGGAAGGGATACCATGAACTCTATCTAAGGAAAAATACATAGAGGAGATCACAATCTTATGTTGAGGATGTAATGTAGCATTGTACCATTATTCGGATGGACTAAGGGAACACACTCAATCGATACTCATTTACACTAAAATATTTAAGGGAACCACCCAAGCTAATACCAAAGATAAACTGAAAATAATTAGGGGTCCAACTAACCCTTCAAATAGTACATTGAATTTACCATAATGGTACACGGTGTGTCTCACTAATCCTAGAAATTCCTATGTATTTATCTCACACAACATGCATTTCCTAAAAATAAATAGTGTCACATAGTGTTACATGGTGTGTAGAAATATTTTTGACACTCAGTGTGTCATCCTACCGATGTCCATGTACTTTTTAAAGTACAAGGCATTTTCCCTATCATACACAGTGTGTGGAGCCACATGGGCTCATGGGCATGTACTCACTGTACATGTCTATCCATCTACCAAGGATTACATATTGTGTAACTTGGAAAACACGGTGTGTAACACGATATGGATTCTGGGGAATGTACTCCCTATACATGTAGAGCTATCCAGCTAAGGGTCACACATAATGTTTCACATTTCACAGGACATGTGATACTATTATCTACAAATAATCCCAATTTTTTCACTAAGAGGACAACAGGGTGTGTCTTCTTAAACTACATATTGTGTAGTCGATGGGTTTAAGATCCTAGGTCCTTCATGCATTATCCACCCATCCACCCATTGCACCTAATTACACTATGAATCACACTGTATATCCCATATATGGGGTTGATTGAACCTCATAATCACCAGTGGCTAGATTTTGGTGACACAAATTCATTCAAAAAAAACCCACTCTCACACCATGTTATTACTGCATGCCAACCTAGAAAATGAGGAATTCTTATCTGATCCTGATTCACCTATAATGATCCAATGTCTTTATCATACCTTAATGGCTCCCTCAATCATGATCATGAACCCATGGTATCAATTTGTTGTAGGAAAAAAGATCAAATAATGATAAAATATTGGGTATTTGTTAAACCACTAGTCAAGTGTTTTCCAATAATGATCGTGCAAAGAAATGAGGGATAAATGAATAAAACAAAAAAACATGAATGAACCTTTATCATTATGCCTATATTTTTTGACATTTTAATGAAGAAAGAAGAAAAAATAATGATCCAATAAAATTAATTCATTTATATTCCAATAATATATCTTGAACACAAAAATAATTATTGACCCATGAATAAATTTGTTAGTCTATGGGGGAAATAAACCATAGAAAACAGATTCCCAACCTCGAGTTAGTATTGATCATTGAGGAAGAGTATATTTACCTTTTAATCATTGGAAAGATCCATGAACTATGTCTTCATTGGTGATCCATGTGCTATTCTAATCATTGATCCATGATCTCAACATCAACTAACACTTATCTACACAATCCTCTCAATTATAAGGCTTAGGTTGATAATATTTTGAATTGACTATAAGAATGTATATATAGGAAGGTTTTAGGTTACAGAGTTAAAAATAAAAAATAAATTAAATAATCAACTTATTTGATTATTTTTACCTTTGAATAAACATTAACCAAATGTCCAGTACTAAAAAATATCATATCATTCCAATGGTAAAAAACACATTTTGGATTCAACAGTGGTGTCAAATTTTCCATATGAGGCCCCATTCGAGATTTATTCCATTAATTATGAAAAAATGTGCACACATGATGTAATATATTTAATATTTTTATTATATCAACAATAAGACTAATCAGGCCTCATAATCTCACACTGTTTATGATCCTGTAACCAAAATTATTTCATGAAATATTCAAAAGTCATAAAAGTAAAAAAATAAGGACATTACATGCATCACACATTTTAAATAATGAATAGTATGGATATTTCTTCAATCCCATTAATTTATCAAAGGGGATATCCACTAGTCGGTAATAATATGTGAAGATTTATTTTATTGAAAAAAATATCTTAGAGCCTGAATGCCCAGAAATTCTACCATACTTCCATTTATGGTATCTTCCCTCTTATGTCATACCATGTTCTAGTGCCAAACCATGATGGGACTCACCAAAGACACTCCTAGATAGATCCTATATTTGAACTATCTCGGCTATCCATATGATCAACTAGCTGGTCATATGGTTGGGTTAGATTGAGGGATGGCCACATTTTTTTCCTTCTCTTCTTTTTATATTCCTTTGAAAAATGTTTCAGTAGCCTATAAAAATCAACTCAAGAACCAAACTCATAACCTTCCTCTAATATTCTTCTTTCCTTTTAACAACCTCAACCTCATCCAATAATTTCCAAATAGTTTATTATAAACATGAGGATGGAACTACACTAATACCTTCACCATAGAGATAAAATAATATTCATAATGTTCATTATAAATTCTCCATAACTATAAAAGAAAAATATCTTAAAACAAATTCAAATTATCTTCCAATATTATCTTTAATATTTATTTATGTAACACTAATAAACACCTCCATTCCTTTCACAACATGATGAGAATCTATAACTCACATCCAATAAATTTCTCTTAAATTGATATTGACATCAAGATTCATTATCACTCCATAATAATTAAAAACAAATACAATACACACAAAGTTGTAATAATAATATCCAATTACACTGACCCAAAAAAGGAAATAAAATTTGTGTGTTAGTGTTTTGGTATTCACTAATTGACCCCCACTCTTCTCAAGGGTGGTCTATATTTTTCGTTTCCTTTTCATGGATTGGTCAACTCATAGTAGAACCTTGGTTGGATAAGATCATCCAATTCCTTTCATTTTAATCTTTTTAGAAATTCAGGTTGTAATAGACACACATGAGTAATATATCTATTCAATTAAACAAAAATGTAAAAAATATTAGATAAATTAATATTTATTTTATAATTAAAAAATATTATTTATTTTATTATATTTATAATTTTACATAAAAATAAATATATTTAAGTTTCAAAAAAATATATAATTCCTAATTGAATATTAAAAACTATATTAATACATATAATATATATTATAAGCATGAAAATATAAGTTAACATGGATTTATATATTTAATTATCACTATTATATTTTGTCAGTGTATGTGTATAAATAAAAAAATAAAATAGTAGGAACTTCAATTATTTGTAAAAATGATTTAGGTAATTCATTTTTATTATAAAACTATTATTTTCAATAAATGATAAAATGACCAAAACATTTCAATAAAATCCAAATTTTCCCCAACTATATATATATATTTATTTATTTATTTACATTGAAATATCATAAAATATAGAAAATACTTTATTATATTGGGTATTTTACTATTAAAGGAACCCAAAAAATTAAAATGATATTTAATTTATGAAACAAAATATCTAAATAATTTTCTTTTATCCTGTTATGTATTGTGTGTAAATGTAATAAGTCAAATATAGTGATTTTGGGATCAACTTTAAGTTTTTATGTATCATTATATTTATAATCAATGAGCTTATTGAGGAATAATGAGAGAATTATTCATCTCCTTACACCTTGGATGTAACCCTTATTATGTGAACCAAGAAAATTATTACACCTTCATATGTTTATGTCTATTTTATATCATTATATAAAGCCTAAAAGGTCAATTTATCCTTACAAACAAGGAAAATTATAAGAGAATTTTTTTTTCAAATAGAATTTATGAGGAATATGAACATGTTAAAATAATCTCATAAATTATACAAAATAATTTCATAAAGACCAGTTAACCATTTGTAAAACTTTAGGCTTACAAATTGGAGTGTTCCAAGGTCCATTCTAGTTGATATGATCTCAATGAAAAAAACATAAATCTAAGTTTTCATCAAGGTTGAATCTTAGTAAACACAGGATATTTTCCTGTAAAATAACCATTAAATTTACCATTTCCAATAAAAAAATCCAGATAGTCATGAATACACGAATAAATAACCATATTATCATAAAACTCAAACTTTAAAGAAACTCTAAAAAATTTAGAACACATGACGTTGATTTAAAAATCAAATCCTAAAGGGGGTGGGTAAAAATATATCATCTGAAGGTTTTATAAAGTGAACCTTAATGAGAGAATACTTCACCAAGGTATAAATTTTAGACTTTGGATATGTTTTAATTTTTTTAATTGTAACTCCTCACCACAACTCTCTATGAACTATAGTCGGACTAATGCACTACATATCCCCAAGCATTCCTCCATTTCTACAAAGACTACTGACTGGCGGAAAGAGTCTATAATTATATTGTTGGGTGACTATACCCTCTTGTTAGAGTATCCAAAAAATAAAAAAAGAGTATTAAAAATATAAACCATGCAAAATAACCATCATAGACAAAGAAGGTAAGGGATAATAAATAAGTGTAACATAACATGCTATAAAAAATAATTAGCATACCATAAAAAACTAAAATTCTTTATGGTGGATCATATATAAGGAGGGATAAAAATAACCAAAAAATAAATGAAAACTAATAAATCATTCCAAACTGGTCCCGGGTTCATCCTGATAACATCGTACATACTCCACTCTAGCATTCCAACTAAAATATCAATCAATTGTCCATTTCCCTAAACTTAAAACCAATAAAATATTTTCTTCTACTTGGATACCCAAGTTCCATAGAATCCTAATTAGGGTATGATTATAACTGTGTAGTTCAATCCTAATGGTGTCCCTTAAATAACCACTCTATATAACAAGTTTATGCAGAAGTGATGCTAATAATAGGTTACCTAATTAAAGAATTGTTAAAAAATTAAAAAATAGACACAAATCTCATTATCTACAGTGACACAAAATTTCAAACCTACCTTCTCTAGATAATACTAGATATATTTGGATATGGTGATGGGTCTTGTAAACTCATGTTAGTTCCAATGTGTGTGATTAAGGAAACTTTTTCCATGGAAGAATAAGGGGATCTACAGGGTATCCACTAGGCATCCCCATCTAACCATGTAATTAAAAAACTAAAAAATTTATAAAAGGAATTATTCTCTCCACAATCCTGGAAAATCCAAGCAATCTAACCTTGTAATTCTCCATGTTGAATCTAATAAACCACATGTTTATGGCATTTTGAGTGTTAGTATTGACTGTAATCTAGTTCCACACCCATAGCATTCTGTCTCGTGCAATCAATAAGAATCTAGGGAGATCATCCCACATCATTCACAAGGGTACCCTGAGGGAATCCACAATATTCATATGCAGCATTAAATACATAAAAAATAACATGAATCCAAGTAGGATCTTCCACAAGGCATTCACAGTGATTAAACGATAAGGAATCAAACGTATCTTATATAATTCTTTAGTTTTGTAAATCATTGAATAAATGGAGGTATCCTCTCATAAAACTCAAGTGAGTCCCCTAATGAAATCCATTCTCACTTAAGGAATTTAACCCATTTAATTTCCAAAAATAAATTAAAGGTATGAAACTCAAGGAATTCCACCCATCATCATATCAACGAACTCAATTAACAAATATTTATTTATCAAGAAAAAATTTCTATCAAAACAATGCATTATTATTTCAAAGAAACACTTTAAATCACACATACTTATTCATTGGTATAGAATTACCAAGTTCGCCATGATACATAATAATTGTATCACATTTTAATACCCATTATCAATTAAAAATAATAATTCACCCTTCTACATAACCAATCGATTTCATAAAATATGAATTCAAAATAAAAAAACATTTAGGTATTTAATGAATATAAGGTTTCAATTCACATTAACCAAGTAATTTATGAAATTTAGATTCCAATTCTCAATTAATAAATTTAACACACCAATTCATTTACCCAACATAAAAATACCATTCACTTCATTTCACAAGAATCTATCTCGGTTGTTTGAAGTCCCACTTCAAGATCATCATTTATTATGAAATTATATTTCACAATAATTGATTGAAAACCTAGTTATCAAATTAAGATTATCAAACCAAGATACTCAAACTATCCCATGATTTTATTTTTAGGATGCTACAACATTTAATTTATTCAAATTGTGGACAAATAAATGACCATATAATTTCACATGGAATCACCTCCCACTTGGGTACAAAACATTCAAACTAAGGCCTTTTTTCAGATAATAAAAAAATAAATAATTTAATTTTAAGTACTTAAATGAATGGAAAGGATGGAATGAACACACAATGTACCACTTGGAAAACAAATCAAGACTATGGTTTAAGTCTAAGGACCACTAACCTTAGGCTAAGGAGAGTAGACTCATCAGGTGTCATCCACAGAATTGGCCTATTCGGAGAAATTGAGGAACCAGAAAAATAAATTCTTGGAAATAGGTCATATTAGATATAAATAGTGATATATCACTTCACAATGAGATAAATGAAAAAAATTAAAGGTAAAAAGCCTTAAATTTACAATAGGATATCTAATGCATCAAACGGAAGTCTGTTTAATCAAAGGATGAGGGAGACCTCCCAATAAAAGAGAGGTGGGAGGGGAGATCCACTCTTGAGGGGTCATGGATTAAGGAGAGGATAAAAGATGGTTAAAACTTACAAATTCTGAGAGAAAATTTCATAATTTTCCCATTATTAAAAATTGTAGGGTTTTTCTACATGATTTAACAAAACATGCACTAACTATTTTGATCCCACTGTTAAGGGCACTCCATTTCACATGGGTAGTCCACATGATTTAACAAAATAGGAACCAACTATGTGAAATATATTTTCAATTTTATTTAGATGATCAAATGGACTCTTGGATCCCCTCATGCTGTTAAAATAAATTATGACCCAATAATAAACAAGTTCAATGGTTCGGGTGCACGGTTTGAACTAACCATGAACCCCATGTTTCTCTCCCCAAAAATATAATTGTAAACCCCAATCCCCCATTACACTCCTTCAGCTTCTTCAAAAATACAAAAACCTATTTTAATAGGTTCCAACCTTTTAAACTTCTTTATAATTGCCAATTTAAAATCCATCCTCTCAACCAAATGAAACAAAAATAGATTTCCAATAAATTTTAAGACCCGCTCATAAATATGGGGTATTAAAAATGAATCCATCATAACACTTATCATCCCCAAGAAGTACTGGTGGTTTTCCATTTATATATATCCACCTACCCTAGTTGTCAAAACCCGTTAAATTAGCCACCCCATATTCAAATTCTAACTATGATCTCACAATAAAACTTGAAACACAATGTTCTCAGACCACCAAAACACAATCCACCTTTCCAATTCATTTCTCAAGCATTGATATGGCACTTTATAGTACCCATAGATTGTGATACACCTAATTTTTCCTTATCCAAAAACCATTTATCATAAGTTTCTATTCACTATATTTCTTAGATCATAAATTAATTCAAAATAATAGTGCTCCCCACTATAGGAATATAATGTCCTAACAAAACTTTTGTATTATAATTATGTGCCCAGTGTAGGTCCTAATGTTTCAAACCCAATCGTACCAAAGAAACATGTCAAACACTAATAGGAAACTGTGTCCCTAGTTCCCAGTCGAAACTGTTGAGTCCCACTATCTAGGTAAATTTCCAGACACACCATATTCCAATGAAAGTCCATTAAAAATACAAAACATACTTTTTGTGTCCAAAATAATGTTTTCGGTGTGGTTTCCAACATACCATATTGAATTCAACACACAAAAATAGGGTGTGCCTCCTCTGGACAACCCATATAAAAATTATATATTTCCAATGATGATGTGTTATTAACTGCAAAATCACAATACTTGGATCATTGGAGGAACCCTATGATCATCTTGACATACCATGGTCCAACCCCACCCCCAATGTGATTAAATGGATAAATCACTGACCTCTCACATTATTTATTGTTCCCTCACCCAATCACTAGGGTTCTACCAGACAAAACCATTCTAGAATCACCCCATTTCATCCTAAGCCAGAGAAGTCTCTCAAATACACCCAAAATTACATAGGAACTTACCTCTATAATTTCACATTGAATTCATATGGAATTGGATTTACATTATTTCCTACATCCAATTTCCACCACAATCATTCAAGTACTGACCCCACACATTAATAACCCTTCAAGTTTTAGAGTTACACACCAAAAACTATCATGAATCTCCCCCATAGAGTGTCCCTTTCATTATTCCATTTGGTAGAAACTTTGATCTCAGTAGCTCATGTCTCATTCATCATCGAACATAGTGTTCGGACATGTAAAACTCACTTATACCTGATTTTCAATCTAGACATCAAATATTGTCCCTTACTAGCTCATAAAACACCATATTTTGTACTTCATAAAACACATCTAAAATGTGTGTCACACCCTCCAATGGTTTATAGTAGAATCCCCACTATATGAATTTCCTTACACTACTCATCAAGTGTTGTACCCAACAGGTCTTACCTTCATCACACATGTCACAACCTCGATCCACACTCATTTTCCTATCAAAATATAACTAGGTCTTATCTCTTTTGTGGACCATGTCACAACATTCAGATTAAAACTGATGTTTCCTATCCTAACTAAAGGAATTTTCCATTTCCAACAAAACCTCATGAAATTATTCCTATAACACCTCAGCAAAGTCATCAGTCCTCAACTCATTCACAACCACTCTTTGATCCACAATACAGTTGCTACTACACTTTCTATAATGCACTACCACAAGCCATCAAACAAATTAGGTGCACTCTCCTTCACTACCCAATCACACAAATTGAATCATGATTCTATGAGTCACATCGCATCCAAACTAGGATTAGAAGAATAAACCACTAACCAAGATCAAAAATAGGTCATCCTTACATAACCAGGAGTACCCTCAATGCTCCACTTAGAAACTAGACACTCAATTTAATCCAAGCTCTATCACATTACAACCCACCAACTAGCATCATTTTAAAAATAAAATCATTTATCCTTTCTCACACTAAGCTATTAGATGTTTAACCAAACTCAACAGGGCTTGTAACATGACTGATCAAATCCTCTACCCCTAACCTTGATACTAAGAATCAGATCCCCATGTTCTTTCTCATTTAATAGCATCCAAGTCATTGCCTCACCTTTTTTATACTCCCAGTTCACCTCACACGCACTGATTCAAGCCCCAAACACACTACCTTGATTCCATCAAAACAATAGGTGTTCAATTTTACACCATCTGATCTTATCAAAACCCAGGGGTCTCCCACCCTATTACAACCAATCAATGTAACATGACTAATGATTCCATGGGCCACGTATCATTAAAAGTAGGGTCACAATCTTGAACATCAATTTTCAATTCCCTCTATAATTTCAAACTCATTTAATTAAAGGCTCCCAAGATACCCTCTTCACAAAAATCTTGGCATCTCACATGTCAGGATTAACCACACAACCACCCACTATCCTTGGTTTTTTTCTAAAATACAATCATTTACCTATGTTGTCACGAAATATCAAAAGCATGTCCAAAACTATAAAGGTTATGAATCTGAATGATCATTCTCTTTGAAACTATCCAAGACACAAAGTACTAGTACTCTAGGTGATTAATTAAAATTTTATCACCACATAGAATCACTAAACATTCATTGATTATATAAATCATAGCATTTAACCATTATTTATATACCTAAAGGAATTAATAAGAATAGGATAATACAATTTCAGGTTACCTATAATTTTATCTAATCTAGGACTCATTAAAACTATGAATCATGTAATAATGGCCACTTGGTCCTCATACTTAGTCCATCTACCACGATCTCACTAAATCTATGGATCATGGGATAAAACACTCCCTTCTAAAGGTAATAATACATCTATCATTCCAGATATCAAGCTTTGGATCTATGCATAGAAGTATGAACCAATCTATCCTACCCACTCTCAGTCAGATATAAGCTACAAGGATCAAAAGGTTCAACACTACTCATTATAGATTATCACAATCCTAACATATCATATCTCAATACAGTAATTAAATTCAATACATCACAAATAAAGAAAGGTTTCATAACTCAAGATCTCTCTCTAACCCCATATACCCTTTACCGGGGTCAACAGTATACATAGGTTAGGTCCATAATACATGATCCTTATAACTCAGACACTCACAACAGTCCCACTACCCAGATATTGGGTCAAGATAAGAATATAAGGCCTCTAAGTCACATCATTCACATAAAGTTCATTACTTTTAAAATTTATAATATTTTTACTTTACCATTTCATGAGTTTCATATTCTAGGGTGGGATAGATAGATTTCCATTAAAAATTTATGATTGAAAATTACTGATATTTTTTTTATTGGTATTTTATTTAACCCAACCATAAATTTAAACTAAAATAAAATTTACAAGATATTTTCACTACTAAAATGCATAAAAGTCATTTCTTAACCCGATTTATAATTTATTTCTTCTAAAAATTCTATTCTAAAAACTTAAAGGTTTATCAAGATTTACACATTCCCATAGATTGATTAAATAGGGTGTCATTAACAAGATATAAAGGAAAAATCCTTATAGGTTTGCTACTAGCATTGTATTTAACCAATACTGCCATTTAAAAATTTATTTGTACCGTTACATAAATTTCAATTTGACTCTATCTAGGATATGTAAAGTTTTATAGTTTCCAAGGCTTGATTAAATAAAGTTTTATTCATAGGATATGGTGGAAAACCCTAATAGGTTTATTACTGTAACCTTATTTAACAAATACCATCATCAATCAATTTATATTCTCTTTATATCAATAAATCGTCAAAGGAATTGGGAAAGTAAGATTCCACCATAATCTTAAATGGGAGAACACCATGTAAAATGTTTTAAACACTTTAAATCATAAAACCCTTTTTACCAGTGAATGTAAAACATGGTTAGATATAAATATGTGAAGGAAAGTCATAGGTTAATAATAATCCCAAGAAACAAACATATCAATCACAGGTAACATACAGATGATATACTGATCCAATGTTCCCAGCATGATAAATGAACATACATTATAAAAAAAAAGGTAGAATAAATAATTTTCATGTCCTATTAATATTTATTAATTTTATTTTATATACATATATTTACTATAAGAATATTAAATAATTTTCCAATAAAAAAAGAATTAATTTTATTCTTACTAAAATTGTTTACATATATTATATGGTTTTATTGAAAGAATTTATTTTCAAATTTTATAATTTGAATTTGAAAAAATGAATTTTATTTTTGAAAGTAGAATATCAAAATTATCTTATGGTTAATTTTTGAGAATTCTCTAAAAAGTTTGATTTTCAATGAATAATGAAAATACTGATTTTATTGGAAACTTTATTTTATTTTCAAGTATTTAAAAATTAAAATTATATTTTAGATTAGTTTAAAAATATATTTATTTCCTTTTGATTGAACACAATCCAATTGGGGTATTTGTAATGAATTTCATTAAGGTATTATGGCATGCAAAAAAAATAGATGGGCCAAGGAATTAAACTTTTTTGATATGAAATTGACATAACTATGTCATCACTAGAGAAGAATAGCTAGGTAAAACTTCCATGGATCTCATGGGAATAATTTTAAGCAAAAAAACTAATTATTAACTCAATCAATTTCTAAGGAATATTTGAAATCCATTCATCATCAAAGGCCTTTCCTCAAAGGAACCGAAGTCATATCTCTATAGATCATCCACATAAACATTATAAGTCTATAAGAGCATTGATCATCAAATTATTGGTTCTAGAACTATGATATAATTATTACTTCAACATAATAATGATCACCGCATTGGCATTCCTTCAATGCGTGAGGAAGAGATCAATATGGTTGTTTGGATTCAGAGCTTCTCTCTCTAAAAATAAGGGATAGGAGAGGGGATCTCAATAGAAATGTGATGAATAGTTGATGGAATGAGATCCCTTACTCACTTATATAGTGTTGTTATAAAAATACATAGAATAGGATCCCCGACCACTAAACATTTATTACCCACTAAATAAGCTATAAATGAAATTTTATGATTAACTTACCGAGTCATAAATATCATTAATATTTTTATTTCTTACTTATAATACAATAAATATATTACATGATAAAACTGATACATTAAATTGACTCGTAATTATTTTAAATATTAAATAAACTGTGAATATTAAAATATTATTCATTCATTAAATGAATTATCGTGTATTTAATTTAATTATTGTAAATAAATTTAATAAATAAATTCAATAAAAATTATTCTGAACTTGAATACTATGAATTTATTAATTTCATGGGGATCAAATATTCTTACACATATCCTAGACATTGTGGTGGGGATCATTATGTCAAATACTTGTATTCATCAAATAGGCTAGAATTTTGAATACGCTGAGTATGTGGCCCTCTAAGACCTTATATAAATAGAAGTTAATACAATTTATAGACTAGGAGTACATTCTATCTTTCCATCAAGGCCCCTAAATTGATAAAGAAAATTTATAGCAATGAAAACCTTTCCTATGAACACACGTCGTGTAATATAATCTCTTTGTCTAGTGATATCTCATAAAGTAGGATACATACTTTATGCTCCCTTCTTGATTTATAATTCATTGACCTCATTGGATATACTTACCTTCTTCTACCATGGCCATGGATTTAGAGATGGTACTACCATCCTGATAGAATTCTCCAGTGATGTCGCTTCCTTTTAAAAAAGAAAAATTCTATCTTGATTATTCAATCAATTTCATACCACCAATAACGCAACCAGTGGAAGCTGCCATACTGTTACAAAAATTAAAAAGTTTTATTCTTATATAAAAGTAAAAAATAAAATGTTACACATTTATAATAATATCATTTCAAGAGACCATTACATGTGTTTGTAAATAGTAACTACAAATGACACCTGAAACATGTGGTGTTCCGATTGGTGAGTCATTTCTCATAATCTCATCTACTTGATATCACCAAGTAAAACAATAATGAGAGGAATTATCAATTATTATGGGTACCCATCACATTATATTTATATATCCTATTTTTCTAGTTATGATGATATATCTAGACCATAATACATATGTTTAAGATTAATGTCATTGTATCCCAAGGTTCTCATTATAGCTTGAAAAATTATATAACCATTTTATATGAGATGTAATCTAAGAAAATTTCCATAAATGGTGGTCAAATAAATATAAAAATTATTAAGTTAATAATATATCAGGAATAATGAATTGTATATATCGTATAGAAATAAAAAATTACAATTCAAGTTGGGTATAGGGAACCCACTTTTACAACACTCACACTTGCAATAGATCTAACAATCTAACAAACCTTGTTAGATATCATATGATAAGTTCATGATTATTATAATTTATATCTTTAGTTATTGGGCCTACCTCATATATTTTTTGTATTTACTCTGTTATATGTGACTTTACCTTCTTCAGTAAGACTCCTCAAGGAATGATATCCCTAAGTAAATTCCTTTTTACACTATTAAAACATGACATCCAGACTAGTACCATTAGTAGGAATATAATAATTTATATTATGATGAAACTTTACTTACTAAGTGTGATTCTAAGAACTGGAGAAAAATTGTATGAATTTTTCATTTCTTATTTAACTACATCAGAATCCATAACACATTCTGTATTTTGTAGATATGGAAACTAGTAGCTTAAATGAGCTTCTATTGATCATTTCCCTAGCCTGACTATGATATTAGATCATGTTGATCCAAATTAATACTAGCATGTGTACCCTTATAAATAGTGTCTCTTCATCTCCATGTATAAGTTAAATATCTTTTATACTTCCTTAAGTACAATTGGATAGTTCTGATTGCTTCCCATTTAATTCTGCTGGATTATACTGATATTTTCATACCGTAAATTATATGTTGTCAATATCACATCTAGTACATAGCATGGAACATGTGATTGATCCATAAAAAACATATAGAATTATTCTCACCACATTAATCTCTTATTATGTCTTATAAATGTATTCTTTGATAGATTCATTCCATGTGACATTGGTACTAATTCTCTCTCAGATTATTACAACTTTTCTTTTTTAATACCTTATCAGTATACATACTATTGAATTGGTTTAAGAAATCATTAGATATACCTTAGCAGATACCATCCCATAGAACATAAGTTTCCACTTTATGTCAACCACTATAAAGTTACTTTCATTTTGTTCTCCACTAAATGTGAGGCCAATAATTATTTTTCATATTTTATCAAACATGTTTTCTTTGAAAACTAGAGGCCCTCTCACTAACCTTTTATGTACACATAGAAAAAATCATTCCAAATTAATATTCTATGACATAGTTTCTTATTTCATTCATAAACTATAATTTAGTAAATTTCACCCTTTATTGGAATTTTATAGTGTCCCTAACCATTTTTGTTGCATTGTATAGATGCATTCTAAGATCGAAGGTTGTGATATCTAATTCCCAATTTAATGATCATAGAAAGTAGCTATGATAAGTATATTTATATTTTATTTATGAATAATGACTCGGTTTTACCAATTAAGCCTTGTTAATATCATTCATGTATCACCCTTGTATAGTTTCACTTGAATAACCAATGTAGTATTCAAAATAATAAGTACCTATATTTTGATTCATGGAATCCATTATTGAATTTTAAATTCTCTTGTAAATTTTATTTTTTACCATTTTCTACTTACTTATTGGATTTATTAATCACAATGAATAAAGTATCATAATCCATGGTGAATGTAAAACCACTTCCATGGTTTTAACCTTCATCTGCAACATGTGTCCCTAGAAAATTCCTTCTCCCCAATCTCTTGTGAAACTTGTTCTCATTACAACCACTTGTGCATCTTAATCATTAACTAAATCCATGTCAATATTTATCCCACTATCTCAAATAGATATTTTCAAACTTTTATTGAAATATATTCGGGCACTTGACTATAATTTTTCTACATCATGTATTTCTATAATATATTTGGAGAGCTTTAAGATAATTACTATTAATGCACATTGTATTTCCCTTGATGCAATTTTGTTTATATTCTATATAAACACTATGTATCTAAACACATTTTCTTATGTCATAATGGACTTATTTCATACTATAAATCATATTATATCCATTTTTCATTATATTTTTCATATGTTTATGTGATAACGTAGCTATTTCAAATCATTTCATAAAAAATAATTGAATTATCTATAATGCATATGTGTCTAAAAATTTATGCTCCTTTTAATAACATCATGAATCTGATGTGTATAAGAAAATATGTGTTTAGGAATTACCCAACACTGAATTTTATTGATCAATTTTTTCGAGTAATGCTAATCATCAATCCTTCTTACAAACATCATATATTTTATGTGTATTAGTAAATGCGCATTTAGGAACTACTCCATGCTATATTTTAATGATTGATTAATGCTTGGTCAAGATATTATTTTGGAAATGAGCCTAAAGAAACCCACATCTCCTAACCATACATATTACATAATTCAAATTTACATTCATTAAAACAATTAAATAAATATTTTGAAGTATATAAATTTATGTCTATTATAACCTTGTAATTGTCCATGCTCTCTAGTTAATCAAATTATATAAGCTTTGTCGATTACATTTATTTATAAAGGTTTATTTGTAAAAAACTAAATAAGTAAAGGTGTTGATAATACTTAAGTTCTTTAACTCAAAATATTATAAAACCATACGGTGTATATCCTTGAAATAAATTTAGTTTGTACTATACAAATATTTATATTTCCATGACTATGCATAACTGAGTCTTTCATTTTATAGTCATCAGTTATCACCAATGATTCAAGCATTATTGAACTATTAGTTGAGTATTATACACCACAAACAACATTCATTCCAAAAATGGAATAATATATCCTTGTGTATAATGGAAATGTGAGATAAATTTTTTGGTAATAATCATTTAAATTTTAACTAGAATCGATAATATTGTAAATTAATAGTTGTGAAGTTCTCACTACTGACTTAGGAATCACCCTTTCTTAGCCTCTTAAATAATTCACCTTACTTCTTATAGAGTTTATTTTCTTACTCAATTAATATATTTTAATACATATATGTGATATTAATATTGTATTTAACACCCAAGAAGTATAATATAAACCTAAAAAAACTGATGAATATATAAAATATTATATTCTTCAATTCAATTCATAGCATTAAAAATTCTATATACTTATCTTGTGATAAGTGAATAAAATAACCTCATGTATAATTATTTTCCTATTTTTATTTGAATAATGTTCTAAAAGTTCCTTTGGTGTCATATTTTCCATTTCCCTTTTCATATTTACTTTCAATTTTTTCACCATAACAAGTAAACATTAATCATTATTTAAGTTCTTATCATCTTAGCGAGCATTACCCAAAATGAAATGAAGTATATTCTCAATTTTTTTGTAATCTTAAACAAAAATAGATAAATTTTGTGATAAATTTATAATAGTGGTATGTGTTGAAATAAAATTTTCCTTCTTTCAATTTATATGTTTTTTGTGTAATCATCACATCATTTATATCTTTATTCACTTTATCCCCTCAAAATTCTCTAAGACGAGACAACATCTGGTAGAATCCATGTCCTGATGATGTATCCAAAAATCATTTGACATTGATTATGTAATTATTATATAATCATAAAATTATTCATACATGAGTCCACTATAATAATAATTTACACCCTCACTTCCTATGGTAGCTCAACAGGTATTGTGGACTCCAGTACCTTGAATTTCCTATATTTTAGTACTTTTTTAAAGAATTGATACTACTCTTTTTAAAAATCATACTGGTAAGAACACTTTCATTGTCCAAAATTAATCTCATTAAACTTATGGTATTACTTTCCATTTTCTAGAAAAATAAAAACAAGTAGATTATTAATTTTATCTTGATTACCGATTGGACATTACCAATTAAATCATTAAATGTCTCCCAATATTTTATTGAACCATAGTATCCATCACTAATTGATTCAGAATACTTGGTAACTTGAGTATTATTGTGGAAAGGAACCCTAAAGAATATCATAATAGTATATGATATGGCCATTCCACTACTCATAGAGTTTCAAGGTAGGTGTTTGATTTTCCAACCACATTAAATCACGACTCCATGAATTATTGAGTGAAATCTCAGTTTCTAGAAATCATAAAATAAATTTATTTAACACTTTACCAATAGATATTAAAAAATATAGGTATGGCTTCTTTTTTTCTTCTATATTTTGTTAATTCAACCCATCACTCTCATAATAACTCCCTGTTAGTATGAGTCACCCTCAACTAGGGATAATGAGCACCTCTTGCACCTAGTTTTTTTCAGAAATGAAGGATTAATGGTATTACGACATAATTTTTCATTGATGGTTTTTATTATTTATTGACAAATTGAAACCATTTTATTTCATATATGCATGTACTATGTGATTTCACTCACAATTAACCATTAAATAAATAGAAAAACATTAATCATTTCATGAATTGTTTTAATCTATGCATTCATTTTATTATCTTATAAGGTCGCATAAACTTCTAAACTCACTAAACAATAGTAAAAATTCATAAATTAAATAAAATATGTGACTGATATTGATAATTTTATATTGGTTGATGCATTTATTCTATATGGATCAACTGTGACCATAGGGGTAAAGTACCAAAGTCGTCTCTAACTTGTATCACAACTCACACTCTGGTCCAATGTATCACCATCTCATATGGAATATAAACTTTTCCCAGAACAGACAATGTATTACCATGTCCTCATCATATTACATAAATACACACATGTAAATTAGGGGAACTCATGAATTCATAATACACATACAATACAGCTCTCATGGACATGCATACCCTTATACATATAAGCGATAAAAACATATGATGATTAGATCATCATATTTAAATTAATTATTACTTACCATATTCAATTTAAATATTTAATTAAAAAAATTAAAAACATACATTGGTTGGTCAATTATCAAGATCATATAGGGTCCAGTTTAAATGTACAATAAAAATTAACTTTGTAATAAATTTATATTGAGGGTAATAAATTCCCCACCATAGGTAGTGGGGTGGTGTGGGTTTGGGGGTGAGGAGCAGATCATGGATTCAAGTCCTATGGCCTGTGATTTAATAATAAAAAAATTCCTTGTGTTTTGTTTCATATTGGAGGATGTAATAGACCTAGTATGTTGAGGGAATGATGCAGCAGTGGGCATCCCCCCTCTTTTTTTAAATTTCTATTTTGTTTTCATTAATATTCTTGTAGCCGGAGGTGATCCCACCCCTCATTTTTTTGTTTAGTTGACCCACACCCCCCCTTAAATTTTAATTTATTGACATTTTTTTAAGAAAAAATAGTAAGGAATTTTAATTTATTATTTTTAATAATAAACTTTACAAAAATTTGTGGAAGAAGGTTCCGCTTGGAAATCACTATTCTAGCCACTTGAAATATGATGGAAAACCTAGGGCACCAAAAAACTTTTATACTAATTATCTCTTACTGTTGAAATAACATATAAATAAATATATACTTGAAATATTAAAACCTGGAAATATAGAATTTAATCTAATTAAAAACATAGGATGGTCGCAACTTCATTGTACAATGTCAGATTGAATCACTGTCTATGGAATTTGGACCAATGTGTTTCCCTCTACAAGAAATTATTACAAATTTAATTTTACTCTAGCTAAAATCATCATATGATTAATCTAATACCAATTTAAGGTATCAGGGAACGCAACAAAAATACATAGATCGATAAATTAAAATTTTTCATTGTGTAATCTAAATACCTAAATCTCTATTGGAGAAGTGCATCCCAATACAACTATTGAGGATCTCATGTGAAGAATTTTAAGCACAAAAATAATCTTATTATTTCCTTGATCAATTCTGAAGGTGTTTTCTACATCCATTCATCACTGGAAATCATTTCTCAAAGTAACCTAACTCATATCCCTCTATATCATGAAAACAAGATTCATAATTCCACAGGAGCATCAAACATAAAATTTTGGGTGCTAGCATAAAGATCTGATGATTCCTTCGACATCATAGTGGTCATCGCATCTAAGTTCTTTCGATGTGTACAGAAGATCTCAATCCAGTTTCTTTGATCGAGATATTATCTCTCTATAATGTAGGAATAGGAGAGAGAGTCTCTCAAAAAACACGTGATGAATAGTTAATGGAATAATATCCTCTCATCACTTGTATAGTGTAGAAATACCCAGAATAGGCTCCTCATCCCCCAAACATTTATTACCCAATAAATAAGATATAGATGAAATTTTATGACTAACTTAATAAGTCATAAATATCAATTATATTTTTATCACATACTTATAATATAATAAATATATTAAATGATCAAACCAATCCATTAACTCGACTTGATATTCTCAAAAATATTAAATGAACCTTGAATATTAAAATAATAGTCATTCATTAAATAGTTTCTCATGTATTTACTTTAATAATTATAAATTATTTTAATTAATAAATTCTATTACAATTGTTATAAATTCAAATAATATGAAATTATTTATTTCTTGGATATAGTATATTCTTAAACATCTCTCAGAACCCATAGTGAGGTGCATCATGTCCTATACTTTTATTCCTTATAAAAGGACAAGCATTTTAATATTCTATGTGTGTAACCCTAAATTACCTTATCTCAATAGCATTAAATATTATTCATAGACCAATAGTGGATTATAGAAACCCCTCAAGGCCCCTAAAGATATTAGGAAAATTTATAGTAATGAATATTGTTTCTAAAAACACACATCTTGTAATATAATATCTTGGTCTCACAAGATCTCATAAATCATGACATGCACTTTGTGTCATCGTCATTTTTATTTTATCATTCATTGACCAAAATGGATGGACTTATATTTTTCTACCATTTGCATATATTTAGTGAAGGTACTACCATATTGATCAACTAGGCCTAAGATATAACTTCCTTTCATAAGCAACAAATACTATCTTGATTATTGAATCAATGAAATACCACTAATGATGCACCCAACACATTCTAACTCACTACAAATTCAATGAAAATGTTTTTTTCTTGCATCAAAGTACTCAATCAAATGGTACACATTGATAATAATCTCAAGTTAGGATGCCATTAAATTTTTTCACAAATAAGAACTACAAATGACACTTAAAGTATGTGGTGTTCCTATTGGTAGGGAAACCCTCATGATTTCATCTAATTGAGATCACCAATTGTAAAATTCATGAGAAGAAGTCTCAATACTTTTTATCCTATAGAACCTTATATTCAGACGTCATCTATATCCAGTCGGTATGATTTATAAATATCATAGGACATATTTTTAATATTAACATAATATTAACTTGAGGTTCTCATTATAGCTTTTGAAATTTTATAAACTTCTGTTATGATAAGTAATCTAAGGACCTTACAATAAATAGTAGATGGAGAAATATCAATACTATTATAGTAAAAATAAATCATGAAAACCTCACTATATACATTATATGGTAATTTAAAATTATTGCTCAATAAGTTTCTAGGGAACCCAATTTTACAACATTTTATTCTTGAATTTGGTAAAAATATATTTTTTATACATAAAGGCATTTTTTAAACCCATTTTTGTCGTATTTTATGGGATTAATTTTATATTAAATTATACCAATTATAGAATCTTAATCTTAAAAAATGGATTCTGTATTTGGAATCAAAATCTTAAAATTTCACAAATAGTTCCCTTTTTATTTTTGTTCAATATGAATAGTAACCATAGTAAATTTTTGTTACCATAGTAAAAGTAAAACATTTTAATTACAGTCTAATATGATAATAGTTAAAAATCAGTCAAAAACTTTCCTTTTTTCATTTTATGGGTTTATTTCATCCATAGTCATAAAAAATTTAAAAATATACCATTTTGTTTCCATTTAGTGTTGACTTTGACCTTTTTAATATTTAAGTAAAGGATAAAGTCAAAAGTTTTATTCTCTTGCTTTAAATGTCTACAATATTTTGTGATAGGGATAAAAAAACTTATTTTTGATTATAAAATTTTATTTTAAATATTAATTATTTTATCATGTTAATTTAATTTTAATTTTTAGTGATGAAATAATTACATTAATCTCTTATACAACGCTAACTTGGTGCCTATGCAGGAAGTAGAAAAATCAAGTAAATAATTTTAACAATTCTAAATGTAAAGTTGCTTGTGTATTTTACATTATCCCAAAAAAATTATAGATAAAAATAACATATTAAAAAAAATTAATTTATTAGTTTCTCGTTTTTTGGTACTCATGTTATTTTCAAAGTCGAATTAATTGAATTGTTCCAAAAATGACAATAATTATATTTTATAACATTCAATATTTTATTAAGTGATTCAAAATTCTTATAACAAAATATATTCATTAAAGTAAATGTGATATGATTTAAAATATCAACCATAGTCCATTTAATTGTCACTTATTCTATTGTAGTAACTTTCTTGACCCTTTAGAGTAAAAAAACATGATATCATCGTAATTGTAAAAAGGGTTAAAAAGGGTTAAAACAAAGAGATATGGATAAATAAATATAATCTAAACTTCTCCAAATTTTACTTTTTGAGATTATTTAAACCAATTATCATAAAATATTATAATTAAATCAATTTATACCCATTTTTCATGAATATTAATTTATATTAATTTAATCCTTTAAGAAATTTCAAAATTGCCCCTCCCCTCACTTATAAAAAGGAAACTCTTCTTCTCTCTTTTTCCCATATATTGAGAAATATATCTTATCCAATATCTACCCAAATACATTACTAAAATCACTTACCATGTTATAGATTCACATTTATAATCATAAAACCAAGCAAGAAGGCTTTAGGTGTAAACCTAAAGAGGTTTTCTGAATAAGAGGTATAGTTCTTAACTGTACATTTTATTTTTATTTATTATTCTACCTCCTTAAAATATTATTCAAACATGATAAAATAATAAAAAAATATATTAAATATACTTTAATTTTTTTATTTTAATTTAATAACCTATATCCATCTCTTCAATCCATCAAATGGGAAATTAAACTGTCATTTGTGTGTACGACAGACTACCACATCACAAACTGATATGATTAGTTTTCTATAACCACCTCTCATGAATGGTTATAATGATGGATTTAATGTATATATATTATATTAATGAAATATTTATCATTATGGAAATATAATACAGAATATAATTTTTTAATTTTCCATCCATTTAAAAATGATAATGTTGTTCATGTGTACATGTGGACTACCCCCTCCACGAAGAGATGTGATTTATTTTTCATCACCACATCATATGGAATATATATATAAGTTTATTTAAATATATAATATGATATTTATAATATAATTATAATTATATAAATATAAAATAATACTTACCTTCTTTCAATCATTATCATTGAAAAATGAAAACAATACTCATGTGTACGTACGGGCTACCATATCCATGATTGTAACATAGTTCATTTTTCATAACAATATTTAATGATTAGTTTTAAAAGTATATTTGATGAATAAAAATTAAAATTATTTAATAATTATTTTTACATATACAATTTTATAATTACTTATTTGGCCATAGTCTCATTTAGGATAAATGAGCCAAATAACATCAAAACATCTGATGTAAACTTAAAAGATTAAGTAATTATATATAACATGGTTATAAATAAAATAAAATAAATATTAAACTTGAAAAATAGTCTTAATAAATTAAATAATTAACATTATTTTATTATTTATTAATATAAGAAATGTTCCTGATGATTTGAACTCAAGGTTAGGGATACTTTACCATGAAAAATATCATTTTGAATGTTTTAAAGAATTATTTAGAAATCATTTTATTCCATGTTTATATTCTTAAAATTAATTTATGGATGTATTTATATAGATATAAATGATTATAAAGTATATTTTATGTCTATTTTTACTTCATTTCAATGTTTTTCAAAAGGGATCTTTTATGTATTGTAGACAGAGCATTTTGACTTTCATTACAAAAGGAAAAAGGAATGAACTATGTTAACATATATAGAATCAATAGATTTTACCGCCTCTATAACCATTATTTAATATTTGTATTAATTTATAATAAATTGTTTTTTCTTCAAATAAAAATCTCCTTTTCATTTTTTCTATGTATTTTAGTTTTGAAGATTGGTTTTCAAAACGAAAGGGTATTTTGATATTCGAAAATGTTTTCATATCGGTTCAGATTAGTTTTAAAGGGTTTTTTATGAAAAGGTGAAAGATTAAAAAAAAATTATTCATGATATGGTACTTGATCATTATATATGATTATGGTTGATTCAAATACATTTTATTTGAATGGATTTTCCTAATAACACTTATATGAACATGTGAGCCCGATACAGCTTATACAAATAGGTGAGCCTGATATAGATTATATAATGGGTGAGCCCAATATAGATCTCAAATGTATTGAGTAATGTTGATTGTATTAAAATTAAATAAATAGGGAGTTAACCAAGGTGTTTTATCCTATGAATTTAACTAGGATTCAGTAATTTTTGACACGAATGAGTACAGGATATGAATATCATTCTCTAAGTTTGATTTTATGGGTTTTCATTTTTTTAACTAGACTAGTGGATTTATTTATTTTATGTACATTATTGGTATTTTTTCCTCATTCTACATTTTTTAATTTTTTTAAAAAGGTTTCAGTGCGATTAAGAACAAGTAATAATTCATGTTTAAAATCATAAGTATTTTTCATAAAAATAAAATGTGTTTTATTTTAAAAGTTTTAAATTGTAGGAAAATGAATAAAAAGTATAACTTTACACATAGAAATATATGGGAATGTTATGTAAGATTAGTGTCCTGATTATCTAAAGCTCTAAACCTAAAAGGTATTTGGGAATGAATGAAAGTTAATTCCAGTCTAAATACACTATATTAAGTAATGTTTAAGGTATGGTCTTTATATTTGGTATTTGAGAAAGGTTTTAGAAAATTTTAGATGTTAGGATAATGGTAATAAAGTATCATTAAAATATCTAACATTTTGATTAAGTTCAAAAGATGTGTAATTTTATTATTAACATGTTTATTCATCTAATATATGTCTATTTATAATGGTTTTATTCATTGGATATGAAGAATATGTAGTACAAAGGTATCAGGAGGGAAATTTTTGATGCTCCTTTTCTTCATAGAGTCTAAAGGAATGAAAAGGGAAATACCTTGAACCCAAAGTAATTCATCCTTTGAAGAAACATCAAAAATTGACAAAGGAATGAACTAAGATTCAAATAAACTTGGGTCGTGCAGGTTCTACCAAGGTCGCGCAAGTATACTTGCGCACCGCCCAGTGGTCACGCAGGTGACTTGCGCGCCCTCCTTGAAATTTCACCCAGGGTCTCTCCGGCCTATAAATACCCCTGTGGGCCCCCCATTGAAAGGAGGAGAAAAATTCCAAAACCTCGGATTTGAGCTCCTGGCACCCTAGTCTCTTCTCAAAGCTTCTGAACTCTTCTAAAGTAATTTCTTACCTAGAACTGAAGATCTAAAGAAGGGGAGGAAGGCTTAAGTGTTGAAACTCATCAACACTTGCGCACCTAGGTGGCCAGCCCTTAAGGGAAATGGTCACACTTTAACGCTGCCTTATCCCTTCCATATAACTTACGTTTTTCTCTTCTGGAAGTCTCTAGGGGTAGTATTAAAGACTTGATCCAAACTTTTCCCAAGTTTTACCCTAAGGATTGGCCATCGAAAAAGTACCCATGTGTCGTATAGGTACACCTGCGCGACCAGTACTTGCGCGCCCACATAGTACTTTCACACCCACGCAATACTTGCGCTCCCCTTTTTTTGGGTTCCCCTCCTACCTATTTCACCTCTCTCATGCCTATCCACCTATCCTATTCAATATTAAGCCTTCAAAACTCTCTCCAAATCCATTTGTGGCATGATTTTCTTGTTGGATTCCTTATCTAAAAGGAATTATGTGGAACATCTCTCAAAACCTAGTTATTTACACATCATTATGTCACTAAGGTTATAGATTTCATTCATTCAACCCCATCCTTTAAGATGAGAGAATCCTTAACCTGGGCCTTCTTTTCAGGAGTAAGTCCCATTTCAAAATCTAATTAATTTGGGAATCCTCCTTAGGAGTACGCCCCAAGTCCCCTAACCTGGGAATCCTCCTTAGGAGTAAGCCCCAGTTATAATTTCCCAAATATGGGCTTCCTTTTCAAGGGTAATCCCCAATCTCTAAGTTCCCAAATATGGGTATCCTCCTTAGGAGTAAGCCCCAATTCCTCATTAATTTGGGCATCCTCCTTAGGAGTAAGCCCCAAGTCCTCATTAACTTGGGCATCCTCCTTTAGGAGTAAGACCCAAGTCCTCATTAATTTGGGCATCCTCCTTAGGAGTAATCCCCGAGTCCCTTAATTCAAAAATTGCCTTAACCTGGGCCTCCTCATTAGGAGTAAGCCCTAGTCTTAATTTCTCTTAAACAATCTTAATCTACTTTTTGATATGGGCTTCCTTCTCAGGAGTAAAACCCAATCATAAGTCCCCTCCTAACTTGGGCATCTTCCTTAGGAGTAATCCCCAAGATTAGAGTATCCAAATCTCCATAAATCACATATACTTTTATTGACAATGTTCCTGGATTTATTCCCTGAAGAAAATCTTACTATTAATCTATTTGGGAAGTTATACATACATAAGCCCCAGATTATTTCTTATGGTTGCATCTTTCATGGCACAATTGTCTAGTTTTACCAATACCTCTTGTTTCTCACACCGAGAATGACTCACATGATATTAGAGTGTAAAAGTAATTATGACATCCTTCTTTGATCCATCAATCATACCTAAATATCATACTCCCTTACTCGAACTACGTGGGTTTTGATTCCTTTTCTAAACAAAGGATACGTAGGTAGCTCATCTGCATGTACGATCCCAACTCTAAAATAATCCATGTCCTTCTGAATGACAATAAACTTCAGGTGCCCCACTGCGTGGTTTTAAAACCAGTATGGTCATCATAATGACCAAGAGACTTTTATGTATAGAAGGATACCATTGACTAAGAATCTCTAACAAATACAGATTATTCTATATCGATGAAGAACCTCGAATACATATAAAGGATTCTCTAAATTTCCTACATATTTAATCATTGATTGTAAGATCTAAAGAAAACCTCATTTTATACTTGGTAATGTAATAAGGATTCATGAACATAACTTAAATATATAAAGAGAGTCCCAGTTTAGACAATAATTCCCCTCAAAAAGGTGTGATGAGTCCGACCTCCCATACTCTCGACCAATGAAAATTCCCAAGTATCATAAGTTCACAACTAATGAGCACCTACATTTGGAAAGTAGGTCCAAAAGGATATGGAATCATTGGATGTTTCTGGTTCTATGAACAAACCCGTTAGAAACCACTTGGAATTTTTGAATGTTAAATCAATGAGATCATCCCCAATTCCAGAGGAAACAAAAAATGGTGAACCAGACGTGAATCCCTAACCAAGTTAAAATGATGTTTTACTTATTTGTTAGGCCCCTATTTAAAACTCAATGAGAGGGCCAACAAAACAATCAATAACATATGTGCTCATACGAAAGGTGTAGTGGCCAGACTTATCTTGATTATGTCTGTTATATCGAACAGGCACTCTTTTTCAAGATCTTCTGCATTACGATAATGGCTTTTCTTAAACTCACATCTGTAAATGCATCTATTGTGAATGCATCTGCTACTGATCATGCTGGATCGTCGTCCACTCTAAGAACGACATCACCTACTCAGTGTCTTCAGTGCTGGGTATCGAATGCGCTGGTTAAGGAGTATCGTCAACACGGTACCATTCCAACTCTGGAGGCTGCTCGACAAGCCCTCCAAGTGAACAACTCACCCTAGTCGTCCGGACAGCAACGACCAGTGATCAAGAAGCAGGTGGTGTCAACCACCATCTCCAACCATTTCGGGTCATTATCCCCGGAACACAATCACCATTAACTCCCATATTCTGAGGAGGTGAATGAGAAGGTCCCTCATGGCCTTAATTCAAGGAGACAGGAGTCCTTCCCAAGGGACCCTATCAACAATCGTCGCCAGACTCGTGTGGCAGTGCGCCCTCAGCATGATGAGGGTATCGACTCTAGGCGTTCAGCACAAGTTCCTCGAACCCGAGCAGGCAAGACGAAATGCCAAAGGTGAAATCCATTCAACAGTGAGTAGGTTCTCATCTCTTCCATCTTCGGAGAATTCCACTAACCTAACTTAGTGGCAAGCAACGAATAGGAACATACACCCGTCCGTTTTAATTCCATTGTCCAGCAGACTCGTCTGTCAGCATCACTCCAATCCTGCCAGGAAATTCCGGCGGATTAATATAGACAGGAACATACACCTATTTATAAATCATCAGCTAGTCAGTAGGCTCGTCTGACTACATATGATGAATCCCTCCAACCCAATCTGTTGAAAACTGGTAAACAGGCACATACACCTGCTTACACTCATCAATCCTACCAGCAACCTCGTCTGTTAGTGTTGAAGGAGGCTTATCAACCACGTTCGAAGGAGTGAAATCAGCAGGCACATACACCTGCTTGTATTGATCAAGCCTACCAACAGTCTCATTTGGTAGCATTCGTAGAAGTCTGTTGGAAAGCTCCGGTGACGAATAGGAGGCAGACTCAACTCTATGCCCCCACACTTGAGTATTGTCGAGATTCACTGACAAGAAAAGGAGGACAGGAGCAGGCACATACACCTACTCCAAGCACGGAATGGATGTATATCCCTATTTCGGCAGCTGAAGTCACCAAGCATATTCTATCAATGGTGAAAGAGCAGAAGCAAATCCCTACTCATATTCTGGATGCCTGTCATGATATTATAACAACTTCAGCAGCATCTCAAGGAGAGACACATTAATCTATCCCTTCTAGTGGAGTGACACATCAACAGTTCACTCCGGAATAGACATACACCTCTATTCCAGTCCACGAGGGTTGTGGGGCGTACTCCACCATATCATACGGACAACCAAGTCAGGCACATACACCTAGTTTGAGCGGAGATAATCAGCCTAACCAGATCATTTCTCCTGAGCAGGCATATACACCTGCCAAATTGAGTAAGAAGGCGTCTAAGAAGAAGACCTGCCTAGAACAGTCAAGAAATAAAGGGCCAATATGTAACAAGGCCTTACTCGATGCTGGAGTTCTTGAAGCCCTCAGACAATTCTCTATGGGAATTCAAGATTCTACTCCCTCAGTTCCCAATAGTGGGAACATTAATTCCGAAAGTCTACACAAGAAACTTCCTCATGAAGGCTTTCTTCATGACGATTCGATCAATCTTGAAGTTTAATCTTCAGATGAGAGCCACAGGAACCCTCTGTATGGTCAGAAGACCAAGGAGAAAAATGTTTCATCTTTTGCTGTAACCCACCCTGGTGGTCCTCCCCATGATGATGAATTTAGCTGTGAAAGTCCTCTCCATAGTAGTAATTCACATTATCTGGAAAATTATTCAAAAGACAATGCAGTGATGAGAAAGACCTCTTATCTTGAGGCACTTGCAAATGTGAAGCCAATCATGTCTGATGCTTTACCACTAACAAGTGAAACACTTTCTCAATTAGAAGATAGGTCGGGGTGTAGGTCATATTCCGAACCACCCCTGGGTCGTTCATCTTCTAGTTTGATCAGTGAATTATCTACCGATCTTGTTGAATCCAATGAAGAAACAAGGAAGCACCAGCTCTAGTCTAATCAGGTAGAAGAATCTTCATTGAATGATAAATAGGAAGTACTGAATATGAGAAAACAACTGGAAAAAGTTGAAGTGCCAGTCATGTTTTGGCCTTCATCTAACTCTCATTATGATATTCTAGAGATGTTGACAGAATATGGAATTCATGATATTTGTCTCAACATATGGAAAACTCTTTGTTAGTTGAAAAAGAAAATATTATCTTATGATGAATATAAAAATCATATCAAGATAATAGAAGGGTTATAATGCCAAATTGACTTGGAATCTCTCTCAGTTTCTCGATATCTGAAGGCTGAAAAGCAGCAGAGACCCTTCAGCGTTCATGCCTTGGTGCACTACGAAGATTGCGCTAGTTAATTGCTAATGCCCCATTTGGTATTCATATCAAGGGATGGGGTTTTCATGGAGCACTACATTTCACTGTGCTCTCTAGTCAACAAAGCCTGCCGAAAATGGTCTCATGCAATGTTATTGCCCATGGCCAGCCACAGTCAATGGGTTTTGTCTGTAATCAAAAGCTTTCCCAAGAATAGGCTTCAACTAGTTCCTCTAAAAATCAAGTATACAGAGAAAAAGTTGTTAAATTACTCCTGCATCAAGCAAACGAGAATATTGAACAGGCCTCTCATTTGGAGCAGCACATCATCAAGTGACAGAAGTGTCAGAAATAATCCAACGGTCTTTTGATCTGGGTGATAAAAGTGGATGCAGGTTGATACATCCATCCAATTTCTAGACTAAAGTCCTCAAGATTAGGAGATCTTTAAATAAGGTCTCAGATATAGCATCTCAAGAGCCACCCCATCTTGGTAGACTGGGGACTCTTTTAACTCAACCCTCGGAATCAACAAATAGGATTCGAGGAATTGAGCAGGAACAGCCCCAGTCCATCGGACTGGGGACTTTTTTAAATTCTCAATCTCTTCCTCAGAGAAAGTCAGTATTCTCTTGATTAGGGAAGAAGCCCCAAGAGGAACGAAGAGCCAAATTATCAAGATATTCCCTCCAAATTACGGTTCATCAAGAAGTTCCTGAGGGATCAAATAGACAAAAGGAAATGTCTCATCAGAGACATGGAAGAAGTCAATATCGCGGAAATGTTGATAAAAGGGATGCAATAAATTATGCATCAATTAATATCATCAATATCGTTGTTGCTAATCCACCAGATGAGGTTCACTCAGAGCGATCAGATGAAGAGGTTCCTACTCAAGAAGTTGTATGCACAGACACAAATGAAGAATGTGTGCGTACACGAAATCAAAGGCCTACCCAGAATTTGGGTGTTTCTTCAAGTAACCCACTTCCCCCTCTCCGAAAGGGTCCAACAAGGGGAAAGGAAAGAATCAGGTTACATACCCTTCCTCTGGAAAAGTCCAATCGCTCTTACTAGAGAAAAGATTTGCACAACAAGAGGAAGAAATGAAGGAATTGAGAAGGATGAATGTAGAACTAATTCAGGGTAGTCATCCTCTTAAGCATGCTAGAATCAGTCAGTCAAAGGAATTTTGTGTGGCTACTGAGATGGATCAAGAATATCCTCCTTTATCAGTACACCCTCACAGGTCTAATCCTATAGATCAAGTGCAACAACAATTGTCGGTGCTACCATCAGTTGAAGTATCATCCACCACATCTGTACCAGCTCCAGTCATTGCACCTGTTCAGGTCCAAGCTCAACCGGATGTTTCTCAAAATTTAATAACTACTATTGAGTCATTAACAGCTCGGTTGGAAGGTGTGGAGGGAAAGTGTGCTAAAATTCAACCAGAAAAGAGAGCTTACCCTGAGTTGGTTGATGCAATTCCTCCCCCATAAAATTTTGCAAGTACCACATTCACAATCTTTAATTTTTCGGTAGACCCAGAGAAACACTTAACACATTTTGATTCTTGTTGTGATCCTATGATGGGAACCCTTCAGCAACAAGAAGCAGTTAAGCTCAGGTGTTTTGTACAGTCATTACAAGGACCTGCTTTTTTTTGGTACACAAGTTAGAAATCCTAGTCAATTACTGTATGGGAGGATCTTAGTCAAAAATTCCTTCTTCAGTTCAGCTCAACGTTTCCAAAGACAACAGTTTTTGATCTTACAAACTATAAGAAAAGGTATAATGAAAGGGTATCAGATTTCATTACTCGGTGGAAGGGATTAAACAAGCACATATACCTGCTTCTACTTCAAAACCACCATCTTATCAAAGGGCTCCACCTCCTGAGCATCAGCAACATAGGTTGTTTCGTCAATATGATCAAAGAGATCAAAGAAAAAAACAATTTGAGGATTTGAAAAAGAAAAGTTTACTCTTTCCAAAATGAATAAGTTCCTGGTTACTTCATTTTGGCTCTGGAAAATAATTTGGTTCAATTTCCAAGTCCCAAAAGGCCGAACAAGGAAGGAGATGAAGACTATCCCAACTATTTCCCCTTTAATCAAATATTGGGTCATCCCATTCAAGAGTGTTTTATCTTTAAGGACCTCCTACAAAAAATGGTCGACTTGGGACAAGTCAAACTGAAAAGTTCTTCAGCTTAGGTAGCATGTGTTACTGCTACAGATCCAGAGGAGGAAGGCGAGTGGCAAGAAGTAAAGAATAAAAATGCACAAAAATATGATGATTGAATTGTCAGAAAGACGATCAACTGAACTCATGATATTTTGAGAACACAATTTAAGAAACCAATTGTGTCTTCTTCCATGAATGTCGCAGCAAAACCCTCTTCATCAGAGGGAAAATCTTCAAAGAAATAGCATAATTCAAACAAAAAAGAAGAATCAGAAGAAGATGAGTATGTGTCATAGCCCAAGTTTTCTTTGACTCTGGCAGATTTTATTCCATCTACTTCGAAGCAACGGGCACCGCCCCATCAAACGGCACAGCCTAAATTGTCTAGTCAGGAAGAGACTTCATCGGATGAAGAGTTAATTTTCAGTTCTGTTAATATGATTCATTTAGAATATCCTTATGCCAATCACAGTTTCAATTTTGATGAACCTGGATTCCCTATATCAAACAGAGGAATCAGAGGAGGTTCTAGAGGATCAGGGTATAGGGGAAGACGTGGATCTTTCAGAAGCCACTATTCTAATTCTACCCCTGCTAGAACTGTGTATGCAGCAGAAACTCATGGTAGAGCCCTTCAACGAGCTCAACAAGAACAAGAAAGTTCTTCCACAGAAGGCAGATTCCATTCTGGCACAGTTATTCTGGAAGATCGGTTGGAGGTTCTGCCTTCTTCTTCTCAGCAAGTAAATAGACCTAATCGGTATAATCTTCCAATGCCATGAGTATTACCAACTCTTATCCTGGTACAAGATGCATCAACTTCCAAAGCATAAACTTCCAAGGGACCTGCTAAACCACATGTTCCTGTTGGGAAATGCAGACCTTTGGATCAAAATTATGATGTATTGAAACACCTATCCCAAGTACCAGCCAAGTTATCAATTCTAGATGCCTTGAATTTATCAAAGGATCTTCGGGAGGCACCCATTGAGGCTTTTTCAAGTCCTCAAGAGTTTGAAATTGAAATTTCTAGAGCTGAAGCCTACCATGTAGAGAATAATCTTGCAGAATTCCATGCAGTGATATCTTTCACAGATGAAGATGTATATTATGTCATGCATGGACATATTATACCTTTGTATTTATCTGGAAAGGTCAATGGTGTAGACATCTGAAGATCTTTCATTGATAATGGTTCAGGGTTCAACCCCATGCCCATTCACACACTTCGTCGATTGGGCCTCACGAAATATGATTTATCTCCTTCTACTATGATGTTACATGGATATGATAAAAATTAACAAGAACCACTGGGAGAGATCACACTCAGAACTCAGTTTGGAGATCTTGTATCCAATTCATATTTCATGGTTGTTGGCCAAGACTCAGCCTTCAACATCTTGCTTGGAATACCCTGGCTACATCAACATGCGGCTATCCCTTCATCATACCATCAATGTCTCAAATATTGTTTCGATGGTCAAGTTGGTACATTGTATGATGATAAGGACCCGTTCAAAACATGTTAATATCAATACATTGAGGTGGAATTTTATCACATGAGGGGAAAGGAGAAATCCACAACAAATGAGATTACCAAAGTTAATGCTCCATATGGTTTGGAAAAGATTACAGTAAACCCATTAGCACATGTGAGTACAGATTATGTATTACCTATCAGTCAAATTGACAGGATAGACCCAAATCAAAATACTCTTCTGGAAACCTCCATAATGTCAATTACGGCAATCAAGCCAGGGAGCATGGGAGAAAATGGTGATCCACCAAGAAATTATGAAAGCTCAAATGGTGATGTCTTCATTTCATCTGATGAAATCCATCAAGTCTATACTTCGCCAACCAGTCCAGAAGAAATTATAGCAATGTTAGAGGTGAATGATGATGTCTATTCTCAATCCATCATCGCCTCTTTATTACCCAAAGAACACCCTTCATCATCAATCGGGTTAGAAATGGAAGCTTCTTCTTCAAGATGTGAAAATTTTAGCATCTCTACTGATCATGAAAATTATGCTTCATCATCTACTATGCAAGTAGAAATAGAAGAAATAACACATGATGAAGAAGAAGAGGAAGATCTTAGGGATGCTCCTCCAGCATTTGAAGATGGTATCTCTACTATAGTGGATGAACTCAGATAAATAAATCTCGGTACAAAAGAAGATCCATGCCCCTATATAATCAGTGCGTCCATGACTCTTGAAGAGTAAGAGATGTATATTTACTTTCTAAAGAAAAATTGAGATATATTTTCTTGGAACTATATAGAGATTCCAGGGCTTGATCCTGTTGTTTCCACTCATCGTTTGGGTTTTCCAGAATAACATCGAGGATTTAAACAACTTCTAGAAGAACACACCCAGCCTATGATTCCAAAATTGAAGTTGAAGTGGATAATCTCATCAAATCAAACTTCATAAAAGCAGTTCAATATCCCAAGTGGTTGGATAATATTGTCCCAGTGAAAAAGAAGAATGGGAAAATTAGAGTATGCATTGATTTTAGAGATCTTAATCGGCATTGTCCTAAGGATAAATTTCCAATTCCGATTATAGAACTATTAATTGATGCAAAAGCTGGCTATGAAGAACTTTCCTTCATGGATGGATATTCCGGGTATAATCAAATCTGAATGGCTCTAGAAGATGAGGAATCTATAGCCTTTAGATCCCCTCAGGGTGTGTTTTGCTATCGGGTAATGCCCTTTGGCCTGAAGAATACAGGTGCAACATATCAGCGTGTCATGCATCGTATCTTCAACCCCTTTTTAAGGAAGTTAGTTGAATGTTATGTGGACGATTTGGTGGTTAAATCCAGGAAACGTTCTAATCAATTGGCTGATTTGGAAATCATATTCCACAAACTTCGACAACATAATTTGAAGATGAACCCCATAAAATCTTCTTTTGGGGTAACCTTAGGAAAATTTCTTGGCTTTGTTGTACGCCATCATGGTATTGAAGTCAATCCTGAGAAGACAAAGTCAATCCCCGGTATGTCACCTCCTCAAAATTTTAAATAATTGAGAAGACTTCTAGGACACTTAGCCTATATTTGGAGTGTCATTTCCAATTTGGTAGGCAAAAGTTTACCCTTCACCAAATTTATGAAGAAGGGAGTCACTTACCAGTGGACTGAATAATGTCAAGAAACATTCGATAGTCTCAAGAAGTATCTCTTGATTCCACCGGTATTAATTCCACCTATTGAAGGAATACCACTTATCCTCTATGTGACAGCTTTAGAGTGATCATTGGGTGCCTTTCTTGCGTAGAAGAATGATGCTAGGAATGAAAACAGCCTCTAATATCTCAGTCAGACTATGCTTGAAGCAGAAACCTGATATTCAAATATTGAGAAGTGTTGCCTAGCATTAATCTTTGTAGTTCAGAAGTTGAGAGACTACCTGTAACATCACGAGGTCCAATTGGTATCTCGCGATAACCCACTCAAATTCATCCTTGGTCATCCAATGCTTATAGAACATCTGGCAAGATGGGAAGTTATTTTGTATCAATTTTATATTTAATATGTGTCTCGGAAGGCAATAAAGGGCCAAGAACTGGCTAATTTCCTGGATGAACACCCTTCAGTGGAAGACACATCTTCAGATATTGAACTCCCTGATGAGGAAGTCTTCTCTATTCAAGAAAGTCTTCAAACATGGGAAATGTACTTTGATGGTGCTTCCAGAAGTCCAACAGGGAGAAAAATGGAAAATCCTAAATTCAACAAATTTGGCTTAAGAATTGTGCTCATTTCTCTAGAAAATGCAGTGTTACCTTATTCCTTTTCATTGTTGGGAGGCGGTACAAATAATGAAGCGGAATACCAAGCTCTCATCACAGGCTTGGAGTTGGCGCTTCAAGCACAAGTGAATCACTTAAAGGTGAAAGGCGATTCAGACCTGGTAATAAAACAAGTTAATGGGGATTATGCAATCAGAAAAGAAGAACTAATCCCTTTATATGATTATGTCAGAGAGTTAATGGAGGAATTCCCTTCAGAACCGACATTCTCTTATGTCCCGAGATCACAAAATGCCCAAGATGATGCACTAGCTAATATAGCCATAGCTCTAGAAGATCCAAATCAGGATGAAAAAACCATCAATATTGCCCACCGTCATACAATTTCACCTTATGTTCAAATAAAAACAAAGGAAATCAATTAAATTAGTCCCATTACTAAACCATATGGTTATACTACAAGACGGATGACACTTATCAGGGAATCCCTTCAAAATGGAACACTTCCACCTGATAGAGCTGGGAAAGAAAAAATCTGGCGACGTGTGGTCAATTTTACTCTTTATGATAGCCCAGATCACTCAGAAAAAATTCTCTACAAGCGTGGTTTTGATGGAATTATCTTCAGATACATTGACGGTGAAGAGACAATAGATGTCATGAAAGAAGTGCATGCAGGAGTCTGTGGTACCCACCAGTCTGGACACAGACTATCTGATCAAATTCGAAGGCTTGGATACTTTTGGCCTTCAATGATACAAGATTGTGTTGATTTCACAAAGAAGTTCATTCTTTCCAAGTACATGCCAACTTCATTCATTAACCCCTAGATTTGCTTCATACAGCTAAAAACTCGTGGCCATTTTCCACATGGGGAATGGATGTAGTGGGACCTTATCATTCGGCTAAAGCCAAGTAGTTTAAGTATATTCTTACTGCTACTGACTTCTTTTCCAAATGGGCAAAGGTAATACCTCTCAAAGAAGTCAGTTCTAAAAGAATTTTTAGCTTCATCAAGTCTAACATCATTACCAGATTTGGTGTCCCTCATACCATATTGACAGACAATGGCACCAACTTCTATTCATCTGAGGTAAGGAAGTTGTATCAAGAATACAATATCAAATCCAATAATTCATCTCGATATCATGCAGTAGCCAATGGAAAAATATAAGCCTTTAACAAGACTCTTTCAAACATACTGCAAAAGATGGTGGATAAAGATAAGAGATCATGGCCTGATAAACTCTTTCATGCTTTATGGGCTTATTGGACCACCACCCGTACTGCAACGCGGTCAACTCCATATTCACTGGTATAAGGAACGGAAGTAGTCTTGCCTATTGAAGTTCAATTACCTTTGATCAGAGTATCCATTTGTGATCAGACATCTACAGATGAACAATCTCAAAAGCGATTGAATGAATTGGAACGGTTAGATGAGAAAAGATTGTGCACCCTCCACCATTTGGAAGTCTATCAGAATCGAATAGCATGAGATTTCAACAAAAAAAGTTCTTTTTCGTTCATTCGTTCAGGGAGAATTGGTATTAGTTCTCAGAACTCCAATGATACCAGGAAATAAACATCCCAATCTTGATCCAAAATGGTAAGGACCTTATTCAATACCTAAGGTCTATTCCAATGGAGCTTATTCTTTAATCTCAATGGATGGAGAATTCATCACTACTGAAACCAATTCCAGATTTATGAATAAGTATTTTGTCTAATGAAAATAATTAAATGTCCAGCAAGACGTTAAACTATATAAATTTGGTCCATGAATATGACCTTAAACTATTATCACTTTCATCTAACATGACATTAAACTATGTCCCCTTCATTGTCCTTGCTATATGACATTAAACTATACAGCAATGGTCCATGCATATGACCTTAAACTATTCGCACTTTCATCCAACATGACATTAAACTGTGTCCCCTTCATTGTCCTTGCTATATGACATTAAACTATACAGTAATGGTCCATGCATATGACCTTAAACTATTTATGCCATCATCCAACATGACGCTAAACTGTATCGTCCCTTTTCGTCCAACACGATGCTAAACTTTGAAAAAGTCTCTAATACATCCAACATGATGTTAAAATGTGTCATCTTTTGTCCTTACTGCATGACATTAAACTGCACAGTCCCCCTTTTTTGTATTTTCCCCATCTTCCTAACTACATGATGCTAAACTATACAGAAATTCCTTCATATGTCCTACATGAAATTAAACTGTGCATCGTTAGGGTTGTTGCTACCTCTTGTTTCTCACATCGAGTATGAATCACGTGAGATTAGAGAAAACTTCAACCATAACACCCTCTCTGGGCCGCTAACCACGTGTAAGTCCCAACACCATTTTTTAGATCGTTGTCCCCAAGAACAACTTGATCACTAATTCATTCTTTAATTGAACTACACGGACTTTGATCCTTGTCTTCTAGGATGGGTACATAGGCAACCTCCCAAGGTTCAATCCCAAAACCAATCTCTTCACATTTGTTCATCTTTGTCCTTGCTATATGACATTAAACTATACAACACTTTTTCCCTATATGACCATAAACTACAATTTTCTTTGATACCCTCACCTGATAGGGAATCATTATTTACATTGATTTTCAATCATGTTATATTCCAAAGACTATGTGCATACATGGCAATTCCTAAGCCTTTTATCTTGGGTCAAACCATCATTGCACTAAATTCCCCTTTCACCCTTCACATGTACGAACCAAATTTGTACATAGGGTATTTCTAGAACTCTGTGGGCTTAATTCCCATCCTGATGGGATACGTAAGAACATTCGAGTGTCCCTCGAATCTAGCCCCAAGTCATTTGGGCCTAACCCCAAATTCCACTTTCAGTCCCCTGGCAGAAAAGTCCCCGTGAAAACAAACACTGTGTATTTCTTATAATGGTCCGAGTTCTATGACCCTAAACTAAGATCTCTTATACTCTCATCCCACAGGACGTTAAAATGTATTTCAAGAACTATGTATGGCTTGATTTCCATCCTTATGGATACGTAGTGAAGTCCAATATTTCAATTCAAAACCCATCCACAACATGATTATGGTTATCATTGATCTTTGTATCTCTGCATACATTGGACAATACCCATTTTTATGTGTTATAATCCTAACCTTAAATATTTTCAGATATTCATAACCCTTTTACTCGACTTCTGGTCAAAAAAATGTCCAATTTCTGAGAGTTCTTTTGCTTGACTATGCAGCACGTGCCCTTAGGTGGCCTTGCATAAACAGCCTACATAACATACTTTTCATCCAAAAGATACTATTATTTGACTATGAAGTCAATTCCCTTAGGCGGCCCTGCATAATTCAAACCCCTAATGGGTTTTTCGAATAATGGTAACTTCATTCTTGGAAAGAAAATCTCTTTTGTCCTTATTGGTCTTATCAAAAATATGTAAGGATCCGCAAAAAATAGCTATCCTTAACATATTTGTTTCATGTTCTTTTTCATGATCTGAAATTATTCAAGTCTATGGTTTATATTTCTCTCCCCTACGTTTGGGTCAGACCTTCGTAGGAGTGACATTCATCCAGTTCTTGGACAATCTTGTTTGGAAATATCTTCTCTATATTTAAGTACCTCTCTCCACACAGCAAACTCTATGCTTTGGAAAATTTGAATCCCCATAAACTTCCACTAGATTTTTAGCAATAGAAAAGTAAATTTATGAGAGTTATTTTGTATAACTATGCAGCATGTGCCCTTAGGAGGCCTTGCATAAGTGGTCTACATAACGGACCTGTTAGCCAAAAGAAACCATTATTTGACTATGAAGTCAATGACCTTAGGTGGCCCTACATAATTCAACCCCCTAACGGTTTTGTTAAATAATGGTAACTTCATTCATGGGAACTACTTCTTCTAATTCCTTTTAATCCTTTTTCTGTGTCATTCCATTGATTCAAAATTTCTTAAGTCATCGTTTACATTTTTCCTTCATACTTGAGTATGGTAATATGTTTTTAGATAAGTTATCGAGGAATTGAGTCAATTTTAATTCATTCGGTCAAAGCTATTTCGACCTTAAACATTATCCTTTTTATGTCCGACGTGCATGACTTTAAATTGCCCACAAAAGATATGGGAACTCTAAACAAAAGTCAAGTTCCAGCTCACTAAACATACATTTCTTATGATTTAGGTAATATTGAGCAATTAAAAGATTCAAAGTTCGTAGGGTTATTTATAATAATACTAGTAAAAATCAAACTATGCTTACTAGGTCCATTTGCTTAGGTAAGAATCTAAAGTAGGTGGAAAAGGAAAATACATGCACAAATGATAAAAGATTAGAATTTTTTTCATTTGATGCATAAGAATTAGAAGGAAGACCACATATTGGAGTCCCTTATCTTTTCCAAGAAATTAAAAAAGATTGTCAACATAAGTATTCACTTGATGTACAACATCCCGAGCTTCATCAGCAGCTACTTGAAGCTCATGCACTCGACCAAATTCACTCTTTTCAGCCTGATGTAGTGCTTTCTTGGCATCTACAATGGCCTTCATCCCATTTTCTTGAGATCCCTCCAATTAATTATTGAGTTGGTCAAGTTACCCAGTAACAACATCTAACGGTTGCTGAAGGTGCATTTGCTGGACGAATTTATCTTTGATCTTGTGCTTCAGCTCCTTCATCTTGGCAGCATAGCCAGCCTCAGCTCGAGATACTGCAGCCTCAAATTCACTAATATTGGCTGACAGCTTCACCCTGGTCAGATATTTACGGCACTTTTTCTCCTGCTCCCTCCTTAAGATGACTTTTTTCACCGGGGCATGGATCTTTTGATATCCAAAACCGCCAAGTCCCAGTATGAAAAATAGGGATGAAAGTCGAGGGATCTTCGATGACAGCTCTTCTAAAGGCACTTCGAATATGATCTTCCATATGTTTTTTCATGCCTTTCATCGTGAAAATTGGAATGACTTCTATACTTATGGATCCGACTCAGCATCACTATCACAGGGGAAATATAATCCGCGATTAATGCAATTAGAGAATGCCATGTTCTGCTCCTTCCCCCCAGACCTGTGATTTTTCTCTTTCAATTCCCGTTGGGACGGAGGCTAAGGCATCACCTATAGATCTAGCCAATGAAATTGATGGCCATGCATAATCAATTTAAATCTTTGGTTGGATTCAAAGGATAACAAAATTTAATTGATTATCTTGAAAATTAAGTACAGTCGCAAATATTGTTATCCCTTACCCAACGGTAGATCAGAAACCTGAGAAGGATCCTCCCCATCTTTCCTAGCTTCGACAGGATTTTATGGATAAGTTTGAGGAAGATATACTGGGTTCAGCTCTACTTGTGCTAATGTCTCTTCAATAGTAGGGTTTTCTATACCCCTTTCAGGCATGGGTAGTTCGGCAGATTTCTCAGACAGAACTACACATTTGAACCGATCATGATTAGACATGTAATAAAAAGTTATTTTTAATAGGACGAAGGATAACACTCACGTCCATAATCTTCTAAATTACATGGTAAGTTAGCATGATCTAAAAAATATTCAAAAGATGCACCAAGTCCCATCATTTCATCCAACGTAATCTCAGAATCCTGGTTAATCTCAACAGTGGGAGCATTTTATGTGTCTTCTTGGCGACCCTCATCCTGTGGTCCCTAACCCTGGACAGCATCTTCAGATAAAATCGCGGCATCAGTTTCAATAGCCTCCAAAATCTCTAATGCATGGGGTTTAACCTGAAGTATCACAGAATGGAAGTCAGTCGATGTTTCATTCAACATTTTATGAAGCATTGTTAACATACCAGAAGCAGGTTCTTATGTTCTTGCAACAGTAGCAGGAGGGATACTGGGAACAGATGCTGGCTCTTCTCCAAGAGAAGCCAAGTCAGCTTGAATTTTCGATTGTTTCACAACACCCTCTATGGTCCTTAAAGGAGGGTCAGTCCTCTCTCTCAGAGTAGAAATTGAATAAGCCTCTTCAATCCCAAGGAAAATGAGAAATCTTTTCATGGTTTAAGACTCATGATTACCCAACGGACTTACCACTACTAATGAAGCATTTAGATGTGGACTTCCTCCTTCGTTGCTTTTGTTTCTTTGGCTTTTTGGGAGTGTCGACATTCTCCATTACAGGTACTTGAATTGGAGAATGTAAAGCCATGTCCAACTCCTCATGTATGGCCTACTGGCCTGGAGATATCTCGCCCAACTCGTGAGGATATTCAGCAGTAGCCCCAATGGAAGTACCACCAGGGCTATATTGTGCTGAAGGAACATTAGTAGTTCCTTTCTTTGCAAGCTGCAGGATGAAGAAAATAATTTCCTTGAGTAACAAATATTTGACTGAAATTAAGTTTCAAAGTAAATAAGGAAAGAAAACTTACATCTTCAAGAGCCATGTAATCTTTCCACTCCTCATCTTCAGAAGCATCAGTCCCCTCAGCGGCGCCACGATCTATCATTTCCTTCACCTGCTTGGTGAAAATAATGGAATCTTCAGTGGAATATATGATCATTTCCAGCTCTCTGATATAATCCCGCACTTCATCGGGGTTATCCTTGTAATGAATATCTGTATAATCCACAAGCTTCCCTATTCCAGGGAGGTGTAGCCCCTCGCATAAATCCATCCAGGCATTTTTAGCACCACAGTATAAACTCTTCCATGTCTGGACAACCTATGGTCCTAGATATTCAATACATGTACTAGAAGGCTATGAGAAAGGTCCTAAAATCATAGACTTCAGATTCTTCCCAGCTCCTGTAACTATAGATAGAGAATAAGAAAATAAGACTTATTTCTCTATAAACTAATGGTGAATAAATTTCCACAATGAATTAACTCATCAGGAGTTGATGGAGTGGGTCTTTTGATTCTGATTGGAGGATTATATCGGGCACGAGGCCTCTTTTCCACTTGTTTTGCCTTATCATCCCCATCTTGAGAATCTGTTGAGCCAGTCCTAGATGAGGAATTCGGCGAATCAGCTTCAGGTGGGGAAGCATCACCTTCATGAGGAAGGGTTTTTTTCTCTACAGTCATCTTCCTTTTCCCCACCTGATAAATCGGATGATTCAGTACCCCTTTAGGGTATGATGCTATCCAGTCCTTGGCATACCATGTAGTCAAGTTATATTCCGCTTTTTCAACTGGTAGATCAAACACTACCCCAGTCTTCTCCCTAGATGTCAGCAACCATAGTTTACAGTCAACCATCAGATGTTGCTCTAACTTGACATGTACAGGGGGAGATACAGCAGTCTATTGCAAACACTTGAATTGACACGAAAATCTATATGGATCATAGGCCTCGCATATAATATCTCTGTCAATCCTGGAAACCAGCACACCATCTCTATAGGCCAGCATGTATGCCCTTATATCCAGACTGGTTGTTCCATCATCAACAAACCGCCCGGTTGGCGGATTTCCATAAGGAAAGAAATTAAATTCCTTATACATGCTCAGTCTCACCTTCATGTCATAAGAGTTGAGTGCTAGTGTAGAAATTCCAGAGAATGACTACATTGATGGCCTGAAAGAACTTCCAAGAATTTGTACTCCATTATGTACATTATACGTCCTGAAGTGAGTGGTGATCCATCCCCACAAAACATGGAATGGTCCCACTATTCTCAAAGGATACTTACCCATGAAGACATGGAGTAAACTCCTATGAATATTTTCTAAAATGGGGTCATCCAACCCAACCATTTTTCCTTCATCTAACTTAGCCGCAATAATGAAGGTCCCTAGCCTGACGCCTCCCTTCGATTCCTTGACTGGTAGAAGATAAACACTGAGCCACAAGGCCAAAAAGCCTGCTAGACGAGTCTTCTTTGTATCCTCTAATTCAACTCATATCCCCACTTCTCAAATTCTCCTGCTTCCAGAGTCGACCATAATGTGCCAGGCGCACCCCTTTTCTCTGTTTTGGGGCAGGTGGTAGGATGAGTGGGCTTTTTCTTCTTGGATCCCTTCTCCTTAGATCCCTTCTCCTTCAGCTCCTTCTCCTGCTTCTCGATAAGAAACATATTCATCCACTCCTCTGGATTAATATCTTTTCTAGAATGATTTAAGTAGGTCTCTGAACTCTTGATCTTGTGGAAAATTTTAAATAATTCCCGAGATAAATCCGGAGTTTTCTATAAATAATTCTAAGTCAACTTGGGAGGGATAAATTCATCATACATATCACCCAAAATTGGAGCCCCTAAGATCTTGTGGACATCCCACAGACTGATTCCTAATTCTTTATGATTCAGATAGAAGGAATTGGTTTCTGGGCTCTAATGGCTGAGTATCTTTGGCCTAAAGTTATCATGCCTATAAACATATGTTTTCCCAACCCAGACGGCTTCGTATATTGCAACACCTTTCAAATCCTCGACAAACTCTTCATGGGTTTTTCACACCCAGTATGCCCACATCCAAGTTGGCTTCACACCACCTCCAGGATGGAAGTCCCAGATCTTCTTCCAGCCTTTGGATTGATCCATCTAAGAGTTTCAGAAAATTGAGGGATAACAATGTGGTTGTAGCTCGGGCTTATGAGGTTTCGAATCTGGCGTACAAGGGCTATGATGCATCATATAGGCCTTATCCACTATTCCAGAACTTAGAAATTCTCTTCCACATGAAATATTTACTGAACCAAAGTTAGTGTAGTTCTGAAACCAAGAAATTGGGAGACAGTTCTTTGCCTCTGGAATGGTAACTTCTCGTAGATGACCATAGCCATACAAAGGCAGATAAATGCTTTAGGGAAATTCATGATGATACTTCTTAAAATAATTAGCCAAATCTGGGAGAGTGTTATCGCAGGTAGTATAGTAATCATGTTCAATGATGCTCATCATATCATCAAGTCTCTTGCTTTCCAGTTCATCAGTCATTCCGATTCTCTTGGGAGCCACTGAATCTGCACAAAAGTTGAATAATTAACTCTTAAGTAAGTTGATTTTTCATAAAATTTGTGAATGAATTCGAAAAAAATGGAAAAGGCATTAAGGCGCGCAAGTATAATTTTGGCACGCAAGTATGGATGTGTCACGCAAGTATGGATGTATCGTGCAAGTTTTTGGCACCCAAGTATCACCGCGCAAGTCCTATTACCTCTACAGCAATGCGACAATAGTGAAATAGTGAAAAAAACAAGTAACTTGCACGATGAGACCAACTTGCGCGACGAGAGCAAGAAATTCTAGATCTGGTGGCTTTGCGCGAGAATGACTGTGTATTTATAGTCCAGCCCACACCCTTGCACACCGAAGCCTGTGCGACGCCATCTGTGCGCTCATAACCTGTGTGCCGCCTTTCCTTTGGTTTTCCTTTTTTTCCTCAGAGTCACATGCTCATTTGTTTCATATCCAACTCTGAGGGGGGACTTTTGTTGATGCTCATTTCTGTCATAGAGTCTAAAGGAATGAAAAGGAAAATAACTTGAACCCAAAGTAATTCATCCTTTGATGAAACATCAAAAATTGACAAAGGAATGAAGCAAGATTCAAATAAACTTGGGTCGCGCATGTTCTACCAAGGTCGCACAAGTATACTTGCACGCCGCCCAGTGGTCATGCAGGTGACTTGCACGCCCTCCTTGAAATTTTTCCCAGGGTCTCTCCAGCCTATAAATACCCCTGTGGGCCCCCATTGAAAGGACGAAAAAAATTACAAAACCTCATATTTGAGCTCCTGTCGCCCTATTCTCTTCTTAAAGCTTACGAACACTTCTAAGGTAATTTCTTACCTATAACGGAAGATCTAAAGAGGGGGAGGAAGGCCTAAGTGTTGAAACTCATCAACACTTGCGTGCCTAGGTGGACAACCCTTAAGGGAAATGGCCACAATTGTGCACCGCCTTATCCATTCCATATAACTTACGCACCTCTCTTTTGGAATTCTATAGGGGTAGTATTAAAGTCTTGAGCCAAACCTCGCCCAAGTTCAACCCTAACGATTGGTCGTCACACAAGTACCCATGTGTTGCGTAGGTACACCTACGCAACCAGTACTTGCGCACCCATGCAGTACTTGCATGCCCACGCAATAGTTGCATGCCCCTTCTTTTTGGGTGCCCCTCCTACCTATTTCACCTCTCCCATGCCTATCAACTTCTCCTCTTCAATATTAAGCCTTCAGAACTCTCTCTAAAGCCATTTATGGCATGATTTTCTTTTTTGATTCCTTATCTGAAAGGAATTCTATGGAACATCTCTCAAAACCTAGTGATTTAAACATCTTTATGACACTAAGGTTATAGATTTCATTCATTCAGCCTCATCCTTTAAGATGAGAGAATCCTTAACCTGGGAATTCTTTTCAAGATTAAGTCCCATTTCAAATTATCATTAATTTGGGCATCCTCATTAGGAATAAGCCCCAAGTCCCCTAACCTGGGCATCCTCCTTAGGAGTAAGCCCCAGTTATAATTTCCCAAATATGGGCTTCCTTTTCAGGAGTAAGACCCAATCTCAAAGTTCCCAAATATGGGTATCCTCCTTAGGAGTAAGCCCCAAGTCCTCATTAATTTGGTCATCCTCCATAGGAGTAATCCCCATGTCCTCATTAATTTGGGAATACTCCTTAGGAGTAAGCCTCAAGTCCCTTAATTCTAAAATTACCTTAACCTGGGCCTCCTTTTTAGGAGTAATCCCTAGTCTTAATATCTCTTAACCAGTCTTAATCTACTTTGTGATATGGGCTTCCTTCTCAGGAGTAAAACCCAATCATAAGTCCCCTCCTAACTTGGGCATCTTCTTTAGGAGTAAGTCCCAAGATTAGAGTATCCAAATCTCCATAAAGCACATATACCATTATGGACCTTGTTCCTGGATTTCTTCCTTGAATCAAATCTTAATATTCATCTATTTGGGCAGTTATACATACTTAAGCCCCACATTATTTATTATGGTTGCATCTTTCATGGCACAATTGTCTGGTTTTACCAATACCTCTTGTTTCTCACACCAATCGTGACTCACGTGATCTTAGAGTGTAAAATTAATTATGACATACTTCTTTGAGCCATCAATCATATATAAATATCATACTCCCTTACGCGAACTACGTGGGTTCTGATTCCTTTTCTAAACAAAGGATACGTAGGTAACCCATCTGCGGGTACAATCCCAACTCTGAAATAATCCATGTCCTTCTAAATGAAAATAAACTTCAAGTGCCCCACTGAGTGGCTTTAAAACCAGTATGGTCATCATAATGACCAAGATACTTTTATGTATTGAAGGATACTATTGACCAAGATTCTCTAATAAATACAGATGACTCTTTATCGATGAATAACCTTGAATACATATAAAATATTCTTTAAATTTTCTACATATTTAATCATTGATTATCATATCTAAAGAAAATCTCATTTTATACTTGGTAATGTAATAAGGATTCACGAACATAACTTAAATCTATAAAGAGAGTCCCGAAGTAGATAATAATTCCCCTCAAAAAGGTGTGATGAGCGCGACCTCCCATCCTCTCGACCAATAAAAATTCCCTAATCTCATTAGTTCACAACTAATGAGCACCTACCTTTTGAAAGTAGGTCCAAATGGCTATGGAATCATTGGATGTTTCCAGTTCTACGAACAAACCCGTTAGAAAAAACTTGGAATGTTTGAATCTTAAATCAATGAGATCATCCCCAATTCCAGAGGAAACCACAATGTCCTTCCAAATCAGTATCCTACAATGGTTTCAATTGGAACAGACTAATTTGTTTATTCGGATTAGGTGACCTTGAACTAACTCCTTTATATACTTTTATTACAATTACATGTATATATATTGATATATAAATGTACTTATTCTTACCCTAATAGTGTTGAAACATTTTCATCCACTGTTTACTTGGTAATGTACTTAGATTATAGTTTGGGTTTGGCTTAGTGGTAAGAACCCCTTAATTCTACATGAAAACTGGGGGTTCAAACCACATTGGGCACAGGGTACTGTAGCAGTACTATAGCATACTGTAGCAGTGACGGCACTGTAGTAATGGTAGGCACTGTAGTGGCGGCAGGCCACTGTAGCGGTGGCAGAGTAATGTAGCAGCGGTGGGTACTGTGCAGTACTGTAGGAGCGTAGGTACTGTAGTAGTACTATTCACAGAATGGGCTTTGGGCCAAACAAATGGGCCTACGGGCCATGTAAATGGCTAAATGCCCGATGGAGATTCATGCTATGCAATGGTTTTCCCTCTACCTAGTTAAAGAGGTCTTTGCTTTTCTTTAATAATAAATGAGGCTTCGGCCCCAACCTTTATAAAAAAAATTTCCTTAGATTACATATCATATTAAAAGGTTATAGCAGTTCCCAACTATAATGAGAACCTCCATATTCTATGATAGTAAGCTTTAATATATGTCTTTTGTTATAGATACATCATACTTATGGGACATAGGTGATTTCTGACTATCAGGTTTTCGAGGCTCAAAAGCATTGAGACGTCTTCTCATGAATTCCACACTTGGTGATCTCGAGTAGATGAGATCATGAGGAATGGCCCACCAATAATAACACCACATGTTTTGGGTGTCATTGGTTGTTCATATATATAAACAAGTGTATTTTTATCATGAATTTAGATCATTATCAATGTGTACCATTTGATTATGTGCTTTGATGCAAGGAAAAAACCATGATATTGATGATGTGGTGAGGTATCTTGTGTTGGGTGCATCTTTGGTGGTATAGAATTGGTTGAATGATTAAGATATAATTTGTCTCTTATGAGTTGAGGACGAGTTATCTTGTGGGCCTAGGTTGGCCAAGATGGTAGTACATTAATTAAATACCAATCCATGGTATAAGAAGGTAAGTCTATCTAGTAAGGTTATGAAATATATAAAGTATCAAAAGGGTGATGAAAAAAATGTGAGTCTTGCTTTATGAAATATCATGATATAGGTAGATTATATTACAAAGAACATGTTCTTAAAAGGAATTCATAGATATGAAATTCCATATCTCCTTAGGGGTCATGATTTGTTGGTATACTACATTATTTGTATGTGGGTTAGACTCACTATTATCGAGATAAGGACGTACAAGGTCACTCACAAATTTTATCCACAAGTTTCACTAATTTAGATGAATATGAGTTTAGGATGAAGTGGGACCCACATATGGGGGATGGTGAATGTCAAAGTGTGATCAATATCAAGTAAAAACAATTAAATTATAATATTCAAGTTTATAATAATGATTATTGAATTTATTTTTCAAGGTATTCATAATTTTTTTGATCATAAAATTGAATACGAGAAAATATAATTTTTCAGATGAACATAACACATTCAAAATTTATTAAATTATTTAGGTAAATTATTAGAAATTTTAATGGTTTTTATTTTATCACGTAATATGTTATAGTGTTACAAGTGAGTGATAAAATATTTTTTACATTTATTAAAATTTTATTAAGTCTTAAGTGTGTGCAAAGGTCTAAAATGATGGTTATTGCTTTCTAGGGACCAAAGAGTAATTTTGGAAAGTAAAAAACTAGGTATAAAATCTCATTTTAGCCCCTTTAATAGTGATATCCAGAATTTTGATGAATTTAGAGAGTGAATATCTCCCATTATCTCCTCTAAAGGTGTTAAAGAGACATTATAAATAAAGAACAAGGTTGGATTGATACCGCTTTCTCAATCGAGTCTATATTATTTTCTCAATCAAAGCGACATTGTAAAGATCTATGATTTCTTGAAATAGTACATAATAATCATAGAAATATGATCTAGTATTTTTGGTTCATATTTGGATGATCTATAGGATTCCTATCTTGGAACCTTTGAGCTATGACACACTAATAGAGAATGAATCAATCAAGAGATTTCAACAAACAAGGTATCATTTATGCTTTCACCAATTTTTATTTTTCAGGATTATATTTAATTTCATGTGATAAATTAAGAAATAAAGTTAAGGGGTTTTGTGGATTTAGTGTTTTTTACATGAATCCAAAACCAAAAATTTTAAATTGTGTGTTTTTTCATTCTTATGTTTCACCTTGGGTTCCTTTAATTGGTATTAGATAGAACGAGTAATTATTTAAATAGAAAACTTCTAAATTTTAATAAAATATTCAATGATTAAGAAAAAGGGTTGTTATATGGTCCCAATGAAACTAGAATTGTGTCAACATAAGTTTTTTTCACCAAGATATGGTCAATCGAAGATCAATAGGGTTTTTATAAAAAAATTGATGGAAATATAAATTTTAATTTTTTACATCACTCTGATGGCTGCTGGTGTGATATATTTTTAGAAAAAGCATGATGTGCTCACTTTTCTTCTTCTTTGGAGATACCAGAAGCTAGTTGGGATAATAATGGTGTATAATCTTGATTCAATTTTTAAAAATAAAAAAAAACAGAAGGCAAATCTATCGTTGGAATCTTGTTTAAAAAAACAATGTGTTTGTTCCACACCCAAATGGGTGTGGATGTATTGTCCTTTCCCCTTTATGGGGAAGGTGATATTTTAGTCACCCCATTATTTGTGGTATCCCCACCTAATATATATATATATATATATGATGTGTGTGTGTATATATATATATACATTCCTTAATAGGATGCCCCAACTAGACTTTAATAGACCAAGTCAGTTTGGGTCTGACCTAATCGACCCATTAAACCCATTTCAAGCCCAAAATTTATTTCCATATATCCTCTTTATAGCCCAATAGACCTGAAAAAAAGTATGAAAAATATTCATAAATTGAATTTAATTTTCTGGGATTTAATAAAATTATTTTAGGTATTGTGGGATGTATCAATAATTAATTAAAATTAATTTAATGCAAGTTAGATAATTAAAAAATACCATCAAGTTTAATTTTAGAAAATTTAATTTCTTTATGCAATATAATTAAAAGTTGATTGATCGTGATTAGAGGATAGACCTTTCATGTGTGCTTAATAATTATTTTAATTTAATTATTTTATTTAAGTTTTAAAATTTAATAATTATTTTATTTTGGATGATATGTGCATCATCCCTCTATTTTTAATTTCTATAAGGGCCTTTGTGTCCACATTTAAGTGATAAAATTTAATTTCACACCCTATGTTACCCTCAAATATGTGTGAGTATATATTGTAAGGATCAAAGGATTTTATCATGACACGATTCATATTGAGAGCCAGTGTAAACCAAAAAAAGTGAAGTGCATAGGATTTTTAGGTGATACAATTAAGGTTTGATATTGACTTAAGTAATTAACCTATGGTCTTAGTTAATCTATTATTCACTCGATGGATTAACCAATAGTTAATGACTTATGATCAAAACATTGTTTATTTATTTTAGCATGTGCCTGATTTATTATTTTTTGAATGTGTATTTATTACATGTGATCACATAGTATAATAATAAACAAGCATGCATAGATAAAATTAACTTTTGTGGTGAATGTTTTTTATTTCAATCATAGTTAAGTTGTAAGTTAAGTCACTTAAAACAATCATGTTAAATAGAAAACGATTTCATTCACTGAGATAAATTAATAAATCAATCAAATTTAATATTAAGTAATAAAATGTATTCCATCACCTGAATTTTGACACAACTAACTGTTTGAGGTGATCTTCAACCCTCATTGATGGATCAACTTACTATCGGGGATTTCTTATGATATATATGGGTTGAATTAACTATGTTTGATAGAAAATGGGCATCTATAGCTAAGTTTTTGCAACTTTATAGGTGAAGCATTGAAAATTCAAAGTAATTATTTGCAAGAGATGGGACTCCACTTAAAAAATCTGGGAACCACAAGTTAATATGGTTTTCCAGTCAAAATAATACCTTATACTCTTAGAGTGGTGGAGATTCCATAGCTCGGGCAATGAATATAGGTTGAAGGATCCTTTCCACTAGAATACTCAAGAGACTGAGTATTCTAAATCTAGTAGTTGAGAGACACTATGATTTGATAAATTAATTGGAGACATTTAAAATTTAAAATTTCAAAATTTCTATTGGTAATCAAGATAAATTAATAATATATTGTATTTTTTTTTATCAAATGGAAACCACTACCAATTCAATTTCACAATGATCAATATTGGATAAAGAGAATATCCAACTGGGAATAACTTTCAAGAGTGGTATAGGAACTTGCATACTGTACTATTTGAAGATAGGAATATTTATGTATTGTACTCCCCACTTCCTAATAACCCCCTTAGGGAGAAATAAATCAGGATAAAGATAAATTCAATAATTATATGTATGACTCACCAGATGTTCAGTGTTTCATGTTTTAATCTATGTCTAGTGAGATGCAGAAAATTAATGAGGACAAAGATGCTTTCTAAATTATATCTTATCTCTAAAAGTTTTACCATGAGAGATCTAGGAAAGAAAGATATGAGATATAAAGTACTCTATATATATTCATTCTAGTATAAATGAATCAATTAGGACCTCATATTCTCAATATTGTTGAGTGCATTGATAGAATGGGGACTCTTGGGTTCAGACTAAACCAAAAACTATAAATTGATATCATTCTTGTCTATTTACCACATAGATTCTTGATTTAATTATTAATTATAATGTGAGTAAAATGAATAAGTCACCCCTATATTTTTTGTCTTTATTTTATCAAGAAGATAAGGATATGAATAATTCTAACTCTTCTATCTTTATGGTGAAGAATAAGAAGAAAAGAAAGGAAAAAGTGTCAAAGTCTAACTGAAATGAAGAATTGTACAACTGAAATGAAGAAAAAAATTGATGATTTTGTTATAGGTATACATTTCATGGAATGAAATATGTCTATTTCTATAAGTTGTTTATTAGATATTACAAGTGTCTCAAACATTTATATTCATATATAGGAACTAATTAGATTCAATACAATTGAAAAATGTGATGTTTATCTTCGATCAGAAAATTGTGCAAGACTAGTAGAATTAGCAGCGGGGGATTATTATCTTAATTTTCCTATTAGAATGTTTCTTGTAATAAATAATTATTATAATTTACCATCTATTAAAAAAAACATAATCTTAGTGTCATGTTTAGATATGATGGAATTTTATTTCAATTTTAGAAATAATTTTTTTCTAATTTATAAGGATGGCATAAGATATGGTGTGGAAAATATTAACAGTGGATTATATATAATTGAACTAGAAAATATAGTTTTAGAAATAAATGAAAAATAAAAAAATAATGACTCATATCCTACCCACCTATGGAACATTAGGATAGTTCATGTAAATGATAAGAGTTTAAGAAAATTGCATCAAAAATGTTATTTAGACACCATTGATTTAAAACCCTTGGATGTATGTCACGCTTGTGTACAAGGTAAAATGGACAAAAAACCTTTTAATATGAAAGGGGAAAGCGGCAAAGAACCTTTGGAGGTCATTCATACTGATGTACGAGGTCCATTTACACTAGATAAAAGGGGTGGTTTTTCTTAATTCGTTACTTTTTCCAATTAATATAGTAGATATGGATATATATACTTAATGAGGTATAATTTATATTACTTTAGCATGTTTAAGGAATATCATAATGATTTAGAGAATCAAATTGGTAATAATATTAAGAAACTTCATTTAGGATTAGGTGGATAATATCTTAACTAATCTTTTATTGATCATTTAAAGGAGTGTGGGATAGTTTCCCATCTAACACCTCTTTATACACCTTAGTGTAATAGTTTTATTGAAAGGGGAAATTTTACCTTTCTTGACATGGTTATATAAATGATGATTCATGCAACTCTACCTTTATCCTTTTGGGGATGTGCACTATAGACTATAACATATACACTGAATTGAGTACCAACTAAAGAATAATATGGGATTCCATGTGAATTGTAGTATGAAAAGAAACCTAATTATTCAAAAATACATCTATAGGGATGAGGGGATTTTTTTTAAGACTATAACTAGTGAGAAATTATCATCCTAGAGCATAAACTCAATCCTTATAGGTTTTCCTAGGAGACTAAAGTATATTACATATAAAAACCTTCATATAGAAAGGTGATTGTAGAAATAAATTCTATATTTATATAAAGGGAACACATTTCTAATGGAGATGATGGGAGAAATATTAAATTTTATGAATTTGTTGATCCAGATGAACAAGATATGGTATAGGAATAATCTCTATAATATACAATAGAATCGTAAGATGTTTCTAAAACCCAAGTACTACATATTTATTATTATCGATTCAGGTGACATATTACTCCTAGATAATTATGAACCTATAACCTATAGGGAAGTAGTAGATAGAAAGGATGTTTCTAAATGGAAATAAGAGATGAATTCTGAAATGGTTTCCATGTACCAAAATCATGTTTGGCTTTTGGTAGACCCACGAGTTAATGTAAAACATTTTGGGTGTAAATGGGTATTCAAGAAAAATATATAAAAGGATGTTCAGGTGAGCACATGTAAGGAATGACTAGTAGAAAAGGGTTTTAGGAAACATCTATCCATCGACTATGATGAAACCTTCTCACTATTCTCTAGGCTAAAATCCATCAGAATATTCACTATAATAGCATCCTTCCATGATTATAAAATTTGTAAAATGGATGTCAAAAATATTTTTCTAAATATAAAGTTGGTTGAAGATGTCTATATGACACAACCTAAAGGGTTCATTTTTTCCAAGAATTCCAATAATGTATGCAAGTTACAGTGATATGTTTATATATTGAAGCATACATCATGATCATAGAATGTTTGTTTTGATGAGTCCATAAGAGAATTTGGTTTCATTAAGAATGAAAATGATCCATGTTTCTATAATAATGTTAGTTAGTACCATCATTTTCTTAGTATTATATGTTGATGACATGTTGTTAATGGGAAATGAAGTGCAAGTCTTATAGTCAGAGAAGAATTGGTTAGATAAATTCTTCTCCATGAAATATTTAGGTAAAGTATCTTATATTATAGATATTACAATATATTATGATAGATCATAGAGTCTTATTGATCTAAGTCAAAGTACATGTATTGATAAGGTACTCAAAAGGTATAATATGTAACAATGAAAGATTGGATTGTTACAAATGTCACATGGAATTAATCTCTCCAAGAACATGTTTCCCTAGACATTAGAGGATATTGAAAGAATTAATATAATACCTTATGATTCATTAGTGGGATTTATCATGTATAACATGCAATATACTAGGTTTTAAGTTTTCTTTTCTTTAAGAATTGTGGAAAGATATCAAGAAAATATACAAGAGATGCATTGGGAAACAATAAAAACAATCTTAAAGTACTTGAGACATGAAAAATATATGTTACTAGTGTATGGAGGATATAAGGATCTAGTTTTGAGGTTATACAAAGATTATAGCTTCCAATAAGATCATAATGATCTAAAAGCATAGTTAGTGTGTGTATTTTTTCTGAATGGTTTTACAGTGAGCTAGAGGAGGTTAAACAATTCTCTGGTTGTCGATTCTATAGCTAAATCCGAGTATATAACTTCTTATGATGCAGCTAAGAAAGAAGTTTTTATATATATTTTTTTTACAATATATTTTTTTACCTTGTATTGTAGTCCCTATTACAATATAATGTGATAATACTGCATCAATAGTGCTTTATAAGGATCCCAAGTCACACCGTAGAAAAAAGTATATACTTTTAAAGTTTCATATCTTGAGTAATTTTACTTAGAGAGGTTAATTCCTAATTAATAGAGTAACCATAGATTATAACATGGTAGACCCCCTGACTAAATCCATATCTCATAAAAATCATAACACTCATATGAGATCTAATATGTTATGAATTGTTATTAGTTGGATTTAGTGCAAGTGGTAGTGTTGTGAGTGTGTCCCTAGACCTGATTCCTTTATATACTTTTATTGCCATTACATGTATATTGTTTGATATATGTGCGTGTGTGTGTGTGTGTTTATTCTTACCGTAATTATTTTGATACTTCTACATACAATGTTTACATTGTAATTTCCTTAGAATACATGTTGTATCAAAAGATTATAATAGTTATCTTCTATAATGAGAACCTTGAGATACTATGAAAGTAATATTAAATTTATTTCCTATATTCAAGATATATCATACCTATTGGATAGATATGATGTGTACCTATCAGGTTTTGGAGGCTCATAATCATTGACACTTATTCTCAAAAAGTTTTCATTTGGTGATCTCCAGAATATGAGATCATGAGGACTGACCTGTTAATATGAACACCACATATTTCAGGTGTCATTTTTTGTTTATATCTATAGACATGTGTATCGGTCTTCTGACTTGAGATCGTTATAAATGTTTACCATTTGATAGCATACTTTAATTAAAGTAAAAAAACCATGACATTAAAGTTGTGATGATGTAGCTTGTGTTGGGTACGTTTTTAGTGGTATGGCATCAGTTGAATGATTGAGATAGAATTTGTCACTTCTAAGTCTAGTAAGAGATATCTTTTAAGCCTGGGTTGAATGGGATATTAGTACCTTCATTAAATCCATGAACATTTTACAATAATGTAATTCCATATAGTAAGGTCATGAAATATATAAAGCATGAAAAGGGTGATGCCATAAGTGTACATCATGCTTTATGAGATATCATGAGATAAAGATATTATATTACACAGAACATGTCTATAAAAGATAGTCAAATCTATAGCATTCCTTGTCTCTTTAATGTTCATGATAAGTTTTTAGATTCCCTTATTGTTTTGTGATTTGGACTCACTTCTATTAAGATATGGAATTAGAGGTTCACACACAAAGTGTATCCAAAAGTTCCGCCTATTCAGAGGAATAAGAGTTTAGGATTAAGTGGGACCCGTGTGCGAGGGATGGTGAACATCCAAGTGTGATCAATAATAAGGAAAAATAATTTGATTATATTATTTTAGTTTAGAATAATGATGATTGAATTTATTTATCAAGATATTTACAGGTTTTTTGATCTTAAAATTGAATATGAGAAAATATAATTTTTTGAACAAACATAATATGTTCAAGGTTAATTAAAATATTTGGGGAGCTTAAGAGCTGAGTAAATAGTTTTTATTTTATCATGTAATAAGTTAAAGTGTTTCAAGTTAGTGATAAAATATTTTTGATGTTTATGACAAGTTTATTAAGTCATAAGTGTGTAGAAATGTATAAAATAAAGGTTATTAATTTCCAAAGACCAAAGTGAAATTTTTAAAGTATAAATTAGGTATAAAATCTCATTTTATCATCTTTAATAAATACCTCTTCCATTTGGATGAATGTAGAGAGTGAATATCTTCTATCCTCTCCTCTCAAGATCTTAGAGATATTTTAAAGAAATAACAAGTTCGAATCGATCCTGCTTTCTCGATCAAATATGAATTCTTCATGAGATCTAATGGTTGACATAAAGCTCTTAGATTTCCCATGATAAAACTTAAGAATAATATATTGATGATATAAGAGTTGTGGTGCATGTTTTTACAATATATAGAATTCGTTTATTTCCTTCTTTGAGTCACAAAACACTGACGGTGATCGAATAAAACTAGTGATTCTCAAACAAAAATGGTACTATTTATGCTTTCGTTCATTTTTATTTTTCAGGCTTAAATTTAATTTCATGTGATCTTTTAAGTAATTTAGGAAATTAATTTTTTTGATTTAGTTTTTTTAACATGAATAAAAACCAAAAATTTTAAATTTCATTTTTTTTATGCTTCTCTTAAACCCCATGTTAATTCATTATTGTAGTGATGGCTTAGTTGAAACATATTATAAATGGTGGGGGTATCCATATTAGAGAGAAATGAAATTTACTATTGGGGAAAATATCAATATTGAAGAATCTTGTGAAATTGAACCCTCCATATTTCTTTGGAACTTTATATCCACTAGTAGCTAAATGATGGATCAATTATTTATAAAATATATTTGAAGTCATGGGTTGTTTTGAACATCAAAAGGTAACTCTTTTAATTTTTTATTTTGAAGGTAAATATGATTAATAGTTCATTTGGTTAAAAATACCAGAAGGAGAAAGAATATTTTTATTCCATGGAATGGGATAAATTAAAAAATATTTCCTTGGATAAATATATACCTAATATTATTTGAGTCAAAATGGAGAAATGATTATTAGTATTGAGGAAAAAGGGTGAATATTCAGTAGTCGTATGTGAAGAAAGGTTTACAAAATTGGTTAGGTGCATAATGAATTTTATTCAAGACCTTGATATTAAAAATAAAGATTTTACTTAGAATTGAAACCATGTTTATAAATATATTTAGCTTAATTATAATTTAAAATATTTTAGAAATTAATTTTTATTGATGAAAAACTTAATATGGAGTTTGCTGACACTTATGTTCATCAAGATAAAAACAGTAATAAGTGGTACACGTGGAAATAGATTGAGAAGTGGTCCATTGAGAAATCTATAGGTAAGACCCTGACATGCTCAAAGTTCAGTAAAAAAATTTATTGAATGATTAATATAATCTCTATGGTGTTATATGTTTGGTAAGTTAGGTTATATAGCTTGTGACTATAAAGAAAAGGGTCCAAAATAATCTAAGAATGGGGTAACAAATATCCATCCAATGGTGAGATATTTTTATTGTAATGATTTGAGGAATTAGACTATCACATGTTTGAATCTAGTTACTTAGGGTGTAAATCAACAATATTGGAAGAAGAAAATGTGTGGAAAATAATTATCTACTACTAAGGTTGATGTTAGGAAATCAAATAAAGTTGTGAAAGATACATTACTTATTTATTTGAATTATATTGATGCCTTGTTTGACTATGAATCTTCACATTCCTTTATTTCTGATAAGTTTTCATGTAAACTATTAATATCATCTCATGAAGAAATATGCAACTTTTGGTAAAAACTCCTGGTTGAAATATTAAAGAAACCATGATTTATAGAAAAATTCCTATTGTTATCAATTGGATGGTCTTTCCAAAACAAATTAAACTAACCATAGTGGAGATTGATGTTATTCATAGTATGGATTGGATTTTAGTTTATCATGACAATATAGATTATAGTTCTAAGAAATTTATTTTCAATGATTTCAGGCCTAAAAAAATAATTAGAGATTTCAGCGAAAGTTTCCTAACTCGTATTTTTTAAAATAAATAAATTATTCAAATTATTAATGTTCCAGTATTGAATGAATATATGATGTATTTATTAATTATTTTCTTGGTTTTATTCTTAATTGTGAGGTTAAGTTTAATATTAAAATAGTGTATAATGTTAATCCAATTTCAAAACCACCATATCAAGTGGATTAATTATATCTTTTTGAATCGAAATGGTAGTTACAAAAGTTACTAGATAAAGTTTTCATTAATCCTTGAACTTTACCATAGAGTACCCATGTTTTATTTATTAAAATTGAATATGGTTTAATGAGACTTTGCATTGATTGTAGATCCTTAAATAACATTTTTGTTAAGAATAAGTATCATTTTCCACATATTGATGATTTATTTTAATAATTTTGGGGAGCATAGTATTTTTTGAAGATTTATCTCTGGTAATGGTTCTATCAGTTTTAGGTAGAGAAATATATATTTTAATACAACATTTCAATCTATATAAAGAAATTATGATTGTGTAGTTATATTCTTTGGGTTGTCTAATTTATAATTTTTATACATATATCTCATGAAACGATTTTTCCATAACTATTTAGATAATATTTTGGTTGTGTTTATCGATGATATTTTGGTATTTTATAAAACTCATGAGGATCACTAAATATACCTAAGGATTTTTTTTCAAATCTTATAAGAAAAAAGACTATAAAGAAAATTTAGTAAGTGTGAATTTTGGTTACGACAGATATATTTCATAAAAAATATTATTTTAAAGATTGAATAATTCATGAACCTGCTAAAAATAATGTTTTTGAAGAATTTACAACATAGAGACTCATATTTTTCATGGTTTAGTGGGTTACTACCATCAGTTTGTGGAAAAATGTTATCATTTTTCTAGACCACTGACTAAATTAAATAAAAAATGATTTAAATACATCTAGATGAAAGAGTTTGATGGTTGTTTCTAGTAAATAAAAATAAAATTGATGAAGGAATTAGTTTTGGATATACCCTCTAGAAATGGTGACTTTTTTTATCTTCAGAGATACTAATTTGAAGGGAGTGGGTTTTTTTAATTCAGAATGAATAGGTAATTGCTTATTCTTTACATAAATTGAAACACCATGAGAAAATTTATCATATACATGACCTTGAATTTGTAGTTTTAGGGTCTACTTTAAAAGATTATAGACATCATTTCTATGGAATAAAGTGTGAAATATATACTAATCATAAAATTTTGAAGCATATATTCACTCAGAAATAGTTGAACATAAGACAAAAGATATGGATAAAATTGATAAAGGATTAAAATATAATAATTATTACCATCCAAGTAAATAAAATATAGTAGTTGGTTATTTGAGTATGAAATATAGTGAATCATTAACTATGATACATCTAGAACATAATCATTTGTTTAATTAAATGATGAATGTTTTCTTATAAATTTTACATGTAGTAGCTCTTGCTATTTTTTCAAGTGTCAGTACAATAATATTTATTAGACATGATTAAGAAATATTATAAGGAATACATTGTTTTTTAAGAAAAGTCTAATTGGTTAATAAAGGTAACTTTCCTAAATTTAATATTAAAAAATAAGTTATTTTGAGACTCACAAAAAATTTATGTATTTCATGTGACACCTAGTTAAAGAAATAGAAATTGAGTGATACTTTTAACTCTATATTTTTTATTCATCTTGGAAGTAAAAAAACGTATAGATACCTTCATGAATATTTCTAGAGGGAATTAATAAAGAAATATATTTTTTATTTTACTATGAGATATTTGACTTGTCAACAGGTTAAAATAGAATGAAAATTACTAAAGGGGATACCTCATACTTTTCCTATTACATAATGGAAATGGTAGAATATATCAATGGATTTCATGGTGGTATTACCAAAGTCATCTTAAGGTAATAATATGATTTGGGTAATTATTGATTGATTAACTAAATATTCTTATTTTCTTCCCATTCAAAATAATATTTCTCAGGATATAATATCTCAAATTTATATTAAAGAGATAATTAGATTACATGGATTCCATATTTCCATTATATCAAATCATGATCCTAGATTCACCACTAATTTATGGAAAAGACTTTAGAAGTATTTTGGTACTTAATTAAATTACAATACATACATTCATCCTCAATCAAATGAACAGTCAGATAGAATTATTTTGAATTTTGAAGATATTATTCAAGCATTTTAAATTGATTTTTAGGGATGTTGGGATTAACATCTGGCTTTGGTTTAGTTTTATTATAATAATAGTTTTTATTTCAGTAGACATATAGAACCTTTTGATTCTTTATATAGAAATTATTGTTGAAATCAAACATGTTTAGATGAAATCAGAGAAAGAAATATGGTGGGACAAGAATTGTTAGATGAAATAGTAGATAAAGAAAAGATGATTCATTAGTACATAATCATAGTTCAGATAAAGAAAAAAAAAATTTAGATAACTGGAGAAAATATCTTTCTTTCGAGGAAGGCGATCATGTTTTTCTTAAATTTTATCCAACGAAAATTGTTATGTGGTTTGGTAAAAAGTAAAATTTAATTCCATGGTTTATTAGAACATATAAAATCCTACATAAAGTTGGATAATTTTCTTATAAATTTTTCTTTCCTCTCAGTTTATCTCAATTATATGAGATATTTCATGTTTTATTGTTAAGAAATTATATGCTTGATGCATCTCATGTTTTGAGCCCTAAAAGTAGTTTAATTGGAAGAAAACATTTCTTATCAGGAACAGTATGTACACATTTTTTACTATAGAGAGTATGTATTTAGAAATAATTTATTTCATCATGTTAAGTTTTTTTATAAAAACCATATGGTTTTAGAATCAACATTTTAATTAGAAGATGTTATGAAGGAAAAATATCCCCACTTTTCTAAGTAATGAATAAAATTTTGAGGAAACAATTTCTAAAAGGGGGAAGAAAATAAAAACCCAAGTAATATTAAAATAAATAATTTTCATGTCTAATTAATATTAATTAATTATATTTTATAGATATATATTCACTATAAAAAATATTAAGTAATATTCTATTCAAAAAGTAAAAAAACATTATTCTTACTAAATTTGTTTACTTATATTATATGGTTTTATTTAAAGTATTGATTCTAAAATTTTATAATTTGAATATGAAAAAATGAATTTAATTTTCCAAATCATCATATAAAGATCATCTTAGGGTTAATTTTTTAGAATTTTATGAAAATTTTGATTTTTCAATGAATAGTGAAAATAAAGATTTTATTGAAAACTGTATTTTTATTTCAAGTATATACAAATTCACATTCAATGTTGGATTGTTTTTAAATTTTAATTAGTTTTTTTTTGTTAAAAACAATTTAATTATGTTCTTTATAATGAATTTTATACTTTAATTTGGTATAAAAATATTTTTTTATACTTAAAATTCATTTTTCTAAAAACCTATTTTTCATCGTGTTTTATGGGTTTAATTTTTAATTAAATTATTCCACTTATAGAAATTTAATCTTGAAAAATTGATTCCATATTTTTAATCATGAGATCCAAATTTTTTAAATAGGTCCCTTTTATTTTTTCATTATGAATATTAAAAATAGTAAAAAAAATTATCATGATAAAAGGTAAAGATGGTTAATTAGGGTTAAAACTAATGTGATAAGAATTAAAATTCACTAAAACAATTTAATTTATCTTATTTTATAAGACTATTTTATCCACAATCATCCAAAATTAGATAATATTACATTTTTTTGCTATTTAGTTTCAATTTTGATCTTTATAATATATAAGTAAAGGATAAAGTCAAATGTGTCACTCTCTTGCTTTTAATATCAATAATATTCTTTATGAGGGAAAAAACAATTTATATTCGTTTATAAATGGTTATTTAAAAGATAAATACATTTTTTCATGTCAATTTATTTTAAATTTTTTGTTATAAAATAATTACCTTAATCTCTTATATATCACTAACTCGGTTCTTGTGCAAGTAGTAGAAAAATAAAGTGAATGATTTTAAAAATTCTAAAAATAATATTTCTTGGGTGGTTTTTAGTCTACCATGAATTTTATAGATAAAAATAACATATTAGGGACATGTTAATAGATTATATTCTAATTCCATTATTGTCATGTTGTTTTCAAAGTAAAATTAATTGAATAGTTCCAAAAATGGAATTATTAAAATTTTATAATAAACAATATTTTATTGAATAATTTAAAATTTATAAAAAAAACATATCGGTTAGGTCCCATAGAGGTGAAGGAAATTGATAAGAGGGGGTGAATTTTTTTATTTAAAATAAATAATCATATTATAAACTTAATGAGCGGAAAGTGATCGGTTCAGAAAATAAAAAATTCAAACACACCAATATAACAAATGAAAGAAAAAATAAAATTAAAAAAGTAGAAGATGAACTCAATATATATTTATAGTAGTTTAGATCTAACTGATACTACATCTACTCTACAGACACCAACACGATGTATGGAACCCACTATGGTATATCACTTTTGAAGAATAGTAACAATTCTTTACAATTTCCTTTTTTACACTTGGCGGCTCAACCCTATACCCTTGTATTTTATAGGTTCATACAAAAACTCATACTTTTACCAGAGAAGACCCATCCTATACTTTTACAATATTAATCCTAACCTATTATCTTTTTCAGTTTTAGACGGGACCTAGTCTTTTATAGGGGGAACCTAACCCGGTATTTTATAGTTGAAGACCCAACCTAAACATTCATAGGATCAGTCTTAACATCTTCTATGTTATATGTCAAGAAGAACCCAGTATTATAAGGGAACGTACTAAACTTAGACACTTATGAAAGAAGTCTTTTCCTTGGTTATTTTAAAGGTTAAGTGAAACCGAGTATAATAAGGTAATAAACTTAACCCAGTATTCTCAGAGGATAGACCAAACCCAGATGTATATTTTTTAGGGTGGTGTAACACTTTTCAGGATGCACTAAGTGTAAATAATATATCCTATACTATTATATCACAACGAAAGAATAAAATATTTTTAACCTAGTGAATGATTTTCAAAGAAGATGTTATTAAATAAAATATATAGTGTTAAGGCCCATTAAGATGTTGAACTAGTGAATATCTAGCATCTATAAGTGTAATTCAGTAATCATATGAATAATTAAGTGTTAGGACTCAGTTGGGAATAATTCTACACAATAGATTAAAATCAGATTCATGTCTCTTGTATATTTACTGCATGATTTAGTCTCTTTATTCACCAAAATAGCAATGACTATTTTCTCAACTAATAATTACATGAGTCTCCTTCATAAATTCCAACAATAAATACTTAACCTGGAGAAATCTTTTAATAAATGTGGATGCAATTCATACTCACATGGGTCACTTTGATAATATGTAAAAAAATTCATGTTGTATAGTGATAATACTTTAGTATAATTAATATAGTGCTAACGAATAATTATAGTAAATATTAAAGTCTCTTGGAAACCTCTAATAAATAATACGAGACAAACTATTCACATTCCAACAAAATTTAATATAGAAATTACATTTTCCCAAGATATCAACCTTAAAATTCAACCCATGTAATAAGAATGTAATTAAACAATTTAAAATATATTTTAATGGATTCTAAATAATTAATATGTAATTATAGAATAAATAAAACTTTAATTATATCCATAATAAATGTGCATAAAATAGAAAAGTGTAATGATAGATAAAACAAAGAATATATCCATATTTTACACATAGTATATTTATATAGGGGATTCATATGCAAATATATGTAGCCAAGTCTATGTAAGGAAATTTTAATATTTGTTTTCATATAGGTGATTCTAGAAAATTGTAAACAACCTAACTTATAATGTTTCAGACTTAAAACAAAATTTCAAAAAAGAATAACTAGATTTATTTCCAATAAGATTATATTTATATAATTTTATTATATATCTATATAATCAATAATCATTTTAATCAAACTTCCAAAACTCAATATAACATCAAAATATTGTGGAAACTAATGCTTGAAAAATGAAAAATTATAACATAAAAATGAAGTGATTTAAATATAATTTATGTAATAATATATATTCATTAATACTTTTATTTATTCTAATTAAATTTATATAAATGTTTTACCTTTCCAATGAAATAATAATCACTTGATTTGGAGTTTTTTAGCCCAATTTATATTCAAAATATATAAGATAATTTTTCCCATGGTAGGTACCGTGGTAGGTTGGCATGGTTAGGTGACTCGTATATTGTAATTAAATTTTGTTCTTTCAGTATGATTAAACACTTAGGTGACATGTTCGGTTCACTCCTAGTTAGTATGTACATTTTTTCATGCATTTAGCTGACATGGTCAGGTGACATGATCAGTTGACACCCATATGGTAGGTACATTTTTTTATGCGGTCAGTTGACATAGTTAGTTGACTCCTGTACTGTAGTTACATTTTGTTCATGTGGTAGGTTTACATGGTTAGTTTACTCCCATAAGGTAGGTTCCAGGATTTTTTATATTTTAAATTTCTAGACTTTTCAAATTTTAGTTCCAAAATAAGTAAAATTATATTATAAGGTCTCAAATGACTTATTTTTCCTAAAATCACTTCCTTAAACTTGTAGAACATGTTATGAACTATCAAAAAATAAAAACTAAAGAAATTTTAATTAAATAATAATTAATATATTATCATGGTTAATAATACATTAAATAATTCAAAATATTTATACTTTTAATTAAAAAAATAAGGCATTGTAATTATAAAAACAAAAAGTTGTTCAAGGAGTCAATCAACATTCTCCCCCTTTTTTATAATTACAAAACAAATTTAAATTTCAAAAAACATCTCCCCCTTTTTGAAATTATCAAAAAAAATAAATTTGTATAATAATAATTCTCTATTAAAAAGTAAAACATAAAAAATTAATTCCTTTTAAATAAAAACATACTTGAAAAAAATAGTGTACTACATAATATTCTTAAATAATAGTATTTCAAAACATATATCTTGGATCCACAAAAAATAGTTACATTTTCTAAATATATATCAAGAATCCATTATTCAACAAGAAGAATATAAAAAGTTATTTATAAAAATTAATGAGAAACCCTTCATAAAAATACCCATGTATGCCAACTAAAAATTTAGACAGTAAGTTAACATTATCTAGTATATATGAGAATTCTTAAAAAAATAATATAACACATAATTATATATAGAAATGAAAATAAAAATTATAGATTTAAGCAAATTGTATGGAAATATGAAATTTTAGTATATAAATAGTCATGCTCAACCCCCCCCCCAATTTAAGAATCAAATATGATTCTCCTAGAGTGTAATAGAATATAAATGTTTCTATAAAATAAAGCTAATGTTGTTTCAGAATACATGAATAGACATTAAAAACAAAAGTTTGAATATATTTTAAAACCATGATAGTACATGATTAAACATTTTTAATAAATTTAAAACGTCACATGTTAATCATGGATAACTGATTATATTTAATAAAAATAAAATTCCCTTTAATTTAACATTCTATACACTAATTTGCGTAAATAAATTTTCAAAATTCCTTAAAAAATGAACATAAAATTCCAAAATTATTAATATAGAATTCCTTTCCATGGGAAATTAAATAATTTAAATAAGGTTTTCTCCCCATTAATCAATGAATTATATATATCAATTAATTTAAATTTTGAATGAAAATATCCACCTTAATTCCATATTAGATAAAATAGTAAATACACATTTTAAGAACTCATGTTTAAATTTATAAATATGATCTAAAAACAAGAGTAACACCCCCTAAAATTTTTCTCTCTTTTAAAAATGAAAATATCAAATAATTATGAGAATATTTTTAATTCCATCTGAGAACACTCTTCCAAAAAAATATCCCAAAGAGCCAAAAAACCTGACATAAGATATTCAAACAATATTTAAAGTAACCAAATGATAAAATCTAAAAATTAAATTATAATTTAAAATAAAAATAACATGTTTGATTGCCATATAAGATATTAAAAAAAATTAAGTGTATGTCATCCAATAAACATAATAACACCCGTGTTCACAAATCAAAATGAAATTTATATATTAAATTTCATGGTAGCATCCCAAAATGATATAGATTAGCCAAGATTATCCAAAATTAAATAATAAATCTTATGATTCTTATGCCATATGATAAGGATAAATATTTAATGATATTCAGATTGAATATAATAATCTGTAATTACTAATTACTTGGGTATATACTATGGATTTATTTTATATGAACACATACCTTTAGGCACCCAAGAAGTATACGGTTTTCAATTTTTGGCCTTGAAATCAGATTTATAAATAAAATATTTTTTTGAATAAAATATTGAGTGAACATAAAAGGAAAATAACAAGAATAATGACCATATAATCCACATTTAAAATAATTAACAAAGTTAATTTCAGTAGACTTTCCTTCTTCAAAATTATTTCTCTTCTTAATAAGAACAAAATAATCACAATTAATTCTATTCCTTTTATCAATAAATTTCATGAAATAAATAGTCTTCCCAATATTTACATCTTAAGAACACTTATTATAAATTTTACTTTTCCCAAAAACATTTCATTTATAAATATAATTCATTCTTCAACCTTTCATTTTCTTTTTGAACAAATTAAAAATCATCACAAACCTTTTAATGTGAAGAAAAAATTGTGTTTCTAAGATTCTCATTTCACTTTTAAGTTTCTTACATTGATCCTCAAAATTATACATATTATCAAACAAAAAATTAAACCTTATTTGTTTATCTTCATTATTGTTTGAAATAAATTTTTTAATCATATCATTTTCATCTTTAAGATTCAACATTCTGGGAACAATATTTTTTAATTTAATAGATAAATAATTTTTATTTTCATGAACACTTCTATATTTTTATTTGATTTACACATGATTAGAAGTCATTAATTTTTCTTTATATTCATATGAATCACACATTTCCTTTAGATCTTCAATATTTGGCTTGTCATTTACAGAATTGGTAGAATCATAATAATCATAACTATATTAACTATCTTTACTTATACTTGTCACACATATATTTCCATATTTTCTAGTATGTGAACCAAGATCAATTAAAATATAATGTAGAGGTAAAAATGTTACCATAGAATATTTTTCAACAAATGAAACATTACCAGCTCTTTTTGGAATTTCAACATTGTTTCATGAAATTTCAGAATCACTCCAAGTAGTCACATAATTATTTTTTATCTTCTTGACCTTCCTTGGATTTTTGAGATTTAGAAAATTAGGTTTAATATGTTCTTTATTCCTTAAACTATAAAGAATAATTTTATAATGATCTAAATTTAAGAGTGAATTACCTTTAGTGACATCTCCTTAAAGAAAATGATGTTTTTCCCATTTCATGTGTCTAGACTTTCTATACTTAGAGTGAACATATTTTATGGAATCTTTATCTTCAAAGGTGGATAGTTTAAGTTGTTTTAAAATCTCATAAGAATTGTTGCAACCTCAAATTTTGTAAAAAAAATCTAGAAAAATGTCAATAAAGAATATTCATGACCTTATAATTAGGATCATATTTAACATTATCTTCTCTTTTCAAATCAATCAGATCATATTTAGATAGATTATTAGATTTAATCAAAATTTCAAAAAATAGAATATCAATACATATTAAATACTCTTCCATCTAGATCTTCCAATAAGCATATTTATTACTATTTAAACATGGTGGAAATGTTGGATTCAAACCACTTTTATTCCAAAATTCATCCATCACTGAAAATGATCTTTCTCTTAGTATTCTTAAGGACTAGGATAAAAAATCTAGAACAATTAGTATAATCCAAATAAATAATAATATATCTTAAATGATCCAACCTCTAGTATCAATTATGAGGTATCAAGTAATGTAAAAAAATAATTTATCTATAAAGGGTATTTCTATGATACTTTTTGTTAGGTTTTTAAAAAATTGGATAACTATACTTATCCTTATAAGAGCCTCCTCTAGTACTAATTTTTAGGTGATGTAAAGGTGATAAAAATGGAAAATAGGTGGGTGAATTTTCCTTTTTTACAAAAAATAATCATAGTATAAACTTAATGAGAAAAATTTGATCAGTTTAAATAAAAAAAATCAACCACACCGACATAAAAATGAGAGAGAAAATAAAATGAAAAAATAAATAGATGAACACAAGAGATGTTTATAGTTGTTTGCATATAAATAATCCTACGGCTAATCTTCAAACGCCAACCTAGTGTATGGAACCCACTATGGTATATAAATTTTTAAGGAGAGTTACAATTATTTACAACTTCCTTTTTCACAACTGGAGGCTCAACCCTATTACTTTTTCATTTATGGTTTCATACAAAAACCCAACATTTTATAGGAGAAGATCCAACCTATACTTTATTAGGATTAATCCTAACCTATTTCCTTTTTTCAAGTTTAAAAAAAAGATAATATTTTATAGTGGAAAATATATCCTTGTATTTTATAGGTATAGATCCAACCTAGAATTTCACAGGCTTAGTCCTAACCTCTTCTTTGTTATGAGTCAAGAGAATCACATTCTTCTAAGAACTGACTAAAATTGTACTCTTATAGGATAATTCATTTCCTCTTCTATTTTATAGGTTAAGTGTAACATGATCTTCTAAGGGAATAAACTAAACTCGGTATTCTAACGGGATAGACTAAACCAAAAAATACCTTTTGTTAGGGTAGTATAAACTTGTACAAGATGAACAAACTATAGACAATACAACCCAGATAGTTACAGCACACTGAATGAATCAAAAAAATTAACCGAGTTAAATATTTTTTATAAAGATTCTAGTGAATGAAACAGGTAGTGCTTAGTCCCTTTAAGTGTTGAGCAAGTGTTGTTTTCAATGATGTATGATTTTATTATTAATAAGGGGGGATTATTGAGAACAATACTCTATTTCTTTATGATGATTTTGATGCTCACAAAATACCCATAATTGTTTTGTAATGATTCTACTTTAAGTATATTTCAATAATTAAATATTTTATATATTCTAATTTTTTGAAGAGTATTCAAGTATTTATACAGCGTGAAACAAGTGTTATAGAGTTCAGAAATCAATTCAGCATCTTCTGGAAACATTGTTCATACCATACATAGAGAATCATAGTGTAAGGATGGAATGCATTGTATAATCTAAAGAGATATCAGAAAAGTATGGTCAATCAACCATAAGTTACCAGAAAAGTATGGAAGAGGAACCCTACGTTAGGAAAGAATCCTACATTTGGGATATTGAAAAGTATGGGAGAATAACTGCACGTAAGTTTTCAAAGTTACATTTATTTCTCAAAAGTATGGTTCATCAACCTTACTTTTGTGAACAACCTTATGTTTCATCAAAAGTATGGATCAGGTACCTTACGTTTGGAACCTTATAAAAGTATGGATCATTGATCATTCATTTTAATATTGAAAAGAAAAGTATGGATGATCAACCTTATGTTTGTGTTCAACTTTATGTTTAAAGGATGTGTCATCAACCTTATTTTTGTGATCTACCTTGCATTTAGAAGATACATTCTATACAATTCAACCTTATGTTGGGCGTTGGAAAACTAAAGACGATATTGTTATGCAACTGTCTATAAGTGGATTATTGGGTGGATTTTAAGTCAGACAAAAATCTGTTTTTAAAATGTGTCTTTAACTGATTCAAATCCATTTTATCTACGATTCAAATGATCAATTTAAAAGGAGCTTTTCATGTCGAATTTCAAGGGGAGTTACGACTGGTCTGTTAATTCAAATCTTTGAATATCACGAGTCAGAAGGCAACTTTTTTGGATCTAAATTTTCTGAAGAAGTTCTTGTTGTTATTATATATATTTTAACAATATAGATGTGATATACACAGAGATTCTATATACAAGAAATGTTGAACAATAGGGATGAATATACAAAGGATAAAAATAGATACTATCAAGATCTACAGATTTGCTGATTACGAAGTGCGAAAAATATCTATTTATTGAAGAAGAAGAAACACGACATAACATCCACCTATTAGACATAAAATATCTATTGTGAATCTACTGCTGAAGTTGTGAATTATATTTCTATATCTAATTCAACTAGATCGACTCAGAATGAATCTTACTTTAAGATCATTATTTCTGAAGATGATGATCCATCTACTATCAGTTGCATTCTATTATAATTGTGAAGAACAACTAGGAAATAATTTTCAACTATTAAATACTTTTTTATCTTGAGTGATCAGCTTCTCATACTAAGCTGTGTATTAGGTTCTATGTTTGAACAAGAAGACTCTGTTTTCCCTTAGATTGTAAAGGTTTCAACTGCCTGTACTCAGTTGTGTAACGTTCTGTTGACAAGAGGACCAGATAGTGAAAATCACCATGCTCGTAGAGTAGAGCATTGGTGGAGTGGACTAGGGGCCTTCTATTCCCCGAACCACTATACATTGTGTGTCTTGCGCTATTTATTTTTCACCACTACACACTTTGATATAAAGGTAAAAGGAAAGATCATGATTATGTAAAGAAATTAAAAATGACATAATTCACCCCCTGTGTATATTTGTTATAACCTGATCCAACAATTGGTATTAGAGGAAGAGCTTTCTGATAAAGCCTTAACAAGATGAAAGTGATTATACACAGATCATGATGACAAATACAAGAGAGGGAATGTCTATGGTCAGAGCACCATACTTCAATAGAGAAAATTATGGATCCTAGAAGTCGCGAATGATAATTTATCTGAAAAAACTTGGATATAGAGTATATTTTAATATTCTAACTCCATATGAAATACCTGAAAAACCTCAGACATGGAGTGCGGCCACTGAAGTAGAATATGATATGAACTTGAAGGAAAGGAATGCAATTATATGTGGTCTAGGACCTGATGAATTCAACAGAGTATCTCAAAGTCTGAAAGCATATGAGATGTGGAAAACTATTACTGTTGCTTATGAACGAACTGATAATGTTAGGCAAATAAGATATGCTACTGCTAAGCTTAAATTTGATACATTCAGAATGTTTCAAGGTGAAATCATTACTAAAATGAATGGAATATTTAAAAAAAATCAACAATATAACTTCTTTGGGAACCCAATCAAACAAATTGATCAAGCTTTAAATGTACTAAGAGTACTACCTACTAAATGGAATGGAATACCTGCTGCAATCAGACAATCAACACATGTCAATGAATTAACCATGAGAGAGTTTATTGGAACACTTATGATGTATGAAGATGAAATTAAAGATGAAGAAAATGATCATAAGGTTCGGATCAACAGAGAAGACATTGCCTTAAAATTATCATCTCAAGATAAAATCAAAAAACTAAAGAAAAAAGAAGTAAAATTAAAATCAAAAAGTTCTAATTCATCAAATTCTGATGTCGAACTGGCTCAGTTAGCCAGAAAATTTAGTAAATTCTATAGAAAGAAGAAAGGCTCTAGAAAAACCATCAAAAATGATGAAAAGGAAGTCAGATGTCATGAGGGATAGAAAATGGGGAACATCAGACCTGATTGTCCTCAATTAAAGGAAGACAATAAGTAGAAGTTATTAAAAAATAATGATTATGAGCAAAAAATATAAGAATGTATTGAAAGCTACATGGAGTGTTTTTGAAAACTCCAGTAGCCCTTTCAAATCAGACTCAAAAAAGGAAGAAGTAAATATGAAAGCCAACATTTTCTTTATGGAATAAACAGATGAGGTAAAATCATACTATTCTTCTGATTCTAATGCAGACTCTAGTTATGAAACAAGTTATTCTAATGAAAAACTTGTAGCCTATTACAACATGCTTGACAAAAAATATGATTCTCTTTTTAAGGAACATAAGTCTTTAAAGAACATTCACAAGGCTGTTTCAAATGAAAGAGATACAATACTGAAACAACTTAAGGAGTTAACTGATAAGTATATTTCAACTAACATTAACTATTAAAATTATAAATCAAAGGTAAAAACACTGAAAAATGAAGTAAAAACATATAAAATTGAATCTATTATTTTTACAAAAGGAGAAAATAAACTAAATTAAATTCTTGTAAAGAATGTGATTAAAAATGGAAGATATGGAATAGGCAGTAAAGGTGAAAAACCTAAACTGTACAAACATTACTTTGTGTCAAGTACTAGAAAGTTAATCTGTAACTATTATGGTGAAAAAGTTCATCTATATAAGAATTTTTACTTAATGAAACCCCAAATAAGTGGAATAAAGAAATCCTTTGTCTCAAAAAAATTATATGATTCTGTTGATTTTAGAATAATAAAGCAAGTCTGGATTCCCAGATCTTTGCTGGCTAACACAACTAGACCCAATAGAATATGGGTACCAAAAAAATCTGTTTAAATGCCTTGGAAGAAAGAAGGTCACAGAAGAAAAAAGTTCATATGGTATATGGATAGTGGATACTCGAGGCATATGAGTGGAAACTCATAAAATTTCATAACACTAACTCAAAAAGGTAGTGGACTAGTCACTTTTGGTGACAATTCCAAAGGCAAGATAATTGGCATTGGAACAGTTGGAGATCCAGAAGTTGTCTCAATCAGTAAAGTACTTTATGTACAAGGATTGAAACACAATCTAATAAGTATATCTCAACTTTGTGATGATGGTTATGCTATTGATTTATCTAACAATTGTTGTTCTGTTTTCAAAAATAAATTGCTTAAATTTAGAGCACCTAGAACTGATAATGTTTATACCCTGGACTTAAATTCCTTGTGTAAACAAAAAGTAAACTTCTTAACTGTTAATATAAATGAATCCTAGATCTAGAATAGAAGACATAAACATTGTAATATATATGATTTACATAAGTTATCCAAGAAACAATTAGTTTCTGATTTTCCTAGTCTCAAGTTTAAAAGTGATAGATTTTGTGATGCATGTCAACTTGGTAAGAATCACAAATCATCCTTCAAATATGTTAACAAAATTTCTATATCTAAACCTCTAGAACATATCCAAATGGATTTATTTGGACCTTAAATAGCATCAAGCTTGGCTGGTAAATTATATGTATATTTTTTGGTTGATGACTATTCTAGATTTACAAGGATTTTCTTTTTAAATTTTAAAAATTAAACTTTTACATTATTTGAAAGTTTTTGCAAAGCTGTTAAAGATGAAAAAGGTTTTAAAATAATTTCATTAAAAAGTGATCATGGTAGAAAATTTTAGAATCTGTAATTCAATTCCTTTTGCTCAAAAATTGGTATTAAACACATCTTCTCTGCACCAAGAACACCTCAACAAAATGGAATTGTTGAAAGAAGAAATATGACTATTCAAGAAATGGCTAGGACTATGCTAAATGAATATAGTATTCCTACCTATTTTTGGGAATAAGCTGTAAGTACAGCCTGCTATATAATGAATAGAGTTTTAATTAGACCAATTTTTAAAAATACACCCTATGAACACTGGAATAACAGAAAACCTAAATTAAATTACTTCAATGTTTTTGGATGAAAGGTTTACACCTTAAACACCAAGGAAAATCTTGGTAAGTTTGATCCAAAATCTGATGAAGGCATTTTCTTAGGATATTCTCATAATTCCAAAGATTATAGAGTTTTTAATAAAAATTCAAGGATTGTTGAAGAATCAGTTCATCTGAAATTTGATGAATCTGATCCCTTTGAGAAAAGGAAATATCAAATTAATGAATTTGACTCTAATGATAACATGAGACTTGAGAACTTGAAAGATGATTTTGAAAAAGATATAAATAAAATTCAGTCCAGTCCAGAAGAACATAACCCTGAAGAACCTATACGTGTACTACCTAGACAGTCAAGGACCCTAAATAATCACCCTTTAAAAACTATAGTAGGAGATTTAGAAACAGGAAAAAAACCATAAGGAACATAGTAAATCTTGTTGAGTTTTATTCCTTTTTATCCCAATTAGAACCCAAGTCTATAGAAGAATCTTTAGATTATGAAAGTTGGATGATAGCAATGCAAGAAGAACTAAACCAGTTCAAAAGAAATGAAATCTGGAAATTAGTTGAAAGACCACAGAATTATCCGGTTATAGGAACGAAATGTGTCTTTAGAAATAAACAAGATGATCAAGGAATAATAACTATGAATAAAGAAATACTAGTAGCTAAAGTATATAATCAGGAAGAAGGTATAGATTATTATGAAACCTTTGCACCTGTAGCTAGATTAGAAGCCATTAGAATCCTTTTATCCTATGCATCTCATATGAACATTAAATTATTTCAGATGGATGTTAAGCCTTCCTTTTTAAATGGTTATTTAATAGAGGAAGTTTATATTGAGCAACCTCCTGGTTTTGAAAATTCACAAAAACCAAAAAAAAATTAAACTTACTAAATATCTTTATGGCGTTAAACAAGCACCTAGATCTTGGTATGAAATATTAAGCTATTTTCTTTTGAAAACTGATTTTACTGTTGGAATGGAAGATCCAACACTATTTAAGAAAACTCTAAATTCTAATATTTTATTGGTTCAAATTTATGTTGATGATGTAATTTTTGGATCAAAAAATAAATCTCTTTGTCATGAGTTTTCAAATAAAATGAAAAAAGAATTTGAAATGAGTATGATGGGAGAATTAAATTTCTTTTTAGGACTACAAATTTTTCAAAAATATTTTGGAAATTCTTTGAATCAAAGAAAATATATTATTGATTTACTAAAGAAATTTGGATTTGAAAACAGTAAGACATATACAACTCCTATGTGTACTAATATAAAACTTTATTTGGATGAAACTGGAAAATCATTTGACAACAAGTTATATAGAGGTATGACTGGTAGTTTGTTATATCTTATTACTAGTAGACCAGATATAATGTATTTATTATGTCTTTGTGCAACATTTCAATCAAACCCTAAAGAATCTCATTTAACTGTTGTTAAAATAATTTTTAGATATTTAAAAGGAACTGTTTTTCAATCTCTTCTTTATCCCAAAATTTCTGATTTTAATTTAATTTCATATTCAGATGCAGACTTTTGAAGTTGTAGATTAGATAGAAAAATCACCTCAGGAACTTGTCACTTTTTAGGAAAATCTTATTGTCATGGTCAAGTAAGAAAAAACACTCAGTTTTGCTATCAACATCTGAGGCAGAATATGTATCTGCTGGGAGTTGTTGTGCACAAGTTTTCTTGATGAAAATTACTCTTACATATTTTGGACTAAGTTTTAATAGTACACCTTTTTTATGTGATAATACTAGTGCTATAAATATTACAAAAATCCTATTAATCATTCTAAGACTAATCATATTGATATCAGACACCATTTTCTAAGAGTCCATGTTCCTAAAAAGGATATATTCTTAGAATTTGTAAGTACTGAAATTAAATTAGCTGATATTTTTAATAAACCACTACCCATTTCAAGGTTTGATTTTATTAAGGGGATCTAAGTTTATTTAATTTTAAAAAAAGATTTATTTTATTCAATTTATTATGCTATTTCTATTTATACTGTTTAAAATAACCTAGTTGTTTTTATCCAAACAGAATATTTTATTTTATTAAATATGATTTTAAAATCTGTACAATTTTTTTTTTAAATTTATGTAATGATTATTGAGGACACAGGAATCAAGGCTATCAGAAACCTTTTGAATTGTGAATCGTTTCATTTCTACCAAAAACTATTTCACACCTGTGAAGAATTACCTCTCTTTTTCAATCTGAACCTGAACCTTCGAAACCCTAATCCTTTTTTCAACCTTCATAGATTCATGATAGAAATGGACAAGACCAAAAGAACCGATGAGGCTGAGACCAGCACTTCCAAGAGGCAGCGCTCGGTAGGAAGGAAAATTTTGCAAAGAAAGGTCATAGATCTGGAATGGTTATATCAGATGAACCTGTTGCTGAAGCAAGATATTTCTTTTCAAAACCTTGAACAGACATTTAATAGAGATCATACGGAGTTTCTATATGAGGTAGAACTTCATCATTTCTTTAAGTCAGTACAGTTTAGTTTTGGAACTGATGAGGATTCGACTGTTGCTAAGATTTAGGATCAAGATTTTTCAATCTCATCTATAGAAATATCTCGAATTCTTTACTGCCCTCATGAGGGAGTTTTTCATTTTTATTTAAAGAATATTGGTGACTCTATGCATAAGTCAAAAGATATTATGTCCTTTTTGTTTGGAACTACTTCTATGAAGAAAATGTTTGTGAAGGATTTGGAACCATATCAGAAAATTTAGATTAAGTTTGTGAAAACTGTTATTGCACTTATAATGTCTGAGATGGAAAATATACTTTACCCAGATATGTACATAATTTTTTTACTACTAAGTAATATCAAATTTAACATTCCAAGATACATGGTAAGGTATCTCAGTTACTGTTACCAACCAGAGGCAAGGATGAAATTTTATCCTTTTGGACAGTTCATCTAAAAATTATGTTTAAGACAGATATGATAAGATTAGTGAATTCTCAAGTGAGATTCCACCATGGTAATATATTCAATACTGGTACATTGAGAAAATTTGGATTTTTATAGAGCACTATCAAAGGCAAGCTACTACCTGTTGGAGGTGAAGATGATGATGAAAGTGCTCAGGTCCAACCAGCAAAATCAAAGGAAGGACAAGTTTAATCAAGAATTAGTGTTGTATCAAGAAGACTTAGGTTTGAGGTTATGGAAGTATCTGAAGAAAGAAGTCAGGAATGACTTCAGTTCAAAAGGACCAGGGATCCAAATCCTGTTGAAGATTCTGTTATAGCTTCACATGTTTTCACATCTGGTAATCTCCTAAGCTATAAGTTTGTGAGAGAAACTACCACTACAATATAAATCGCCTTTATCAGCGGTTTACAAAACTGATGCTAAACCTTTCTGTAAAATGTTTTAGCAGTGGTTTATTAAAAACCTCGGTGAAACCCATTTAATTTTTTGTAGTGGCGACACCCCCCCCCACCCAAGCTGACCCTCTTCCCTGATACCTGTGATGCTTCTCCCCCGATGAGCCCCAACCCTAGCTTTGCTCCCCTCCCATGCCACTGGTGACCTTTCCACTCATCGCTACTGACCACCCTTCTCTCCCCGACAACTGTGACATCGCCTTCTCCCATGACCCCATCGAGTTCCTACCCTGGGTCGGCTCCCCTCCCTTACCACTGGTGGTTTTCATAGTCATAGTTATTGTTTTTAATATTTTTTTGGAGCCTTTAGTGCATAGGGTTATAGAAATATGCAACCCTTTTTTGTGTATAAACATGTCTTGGAAGAGGTTAGTGTTCATTCGTGATTCATATATATTCACCTTTGTTGGTTTGGATTTGGATACCAATTCTGTTTAATTAGGAACATATATTTTACCACTAAGTGATGACTTGGGTCAAGGGGATTGGTTTCTAATCATGATTTTGGGTTATTAATTTGGTCCTACTTAGATTTGGGATACACTAGGTTAGTTAAATATCTCCCATAGGGGAAGTTTTAGTGTATTTTATGGGTGTCTGATTTCATGATCTAGATGTGTGCTATAGTGTGAGTTTTTTCACTGGTTATATATATCTTATTCACTGGTTTTTAGCTTCACATTTATTTTATATAAAATGTGTGATAACTTGTTTTTATTATAGTATCATGTGTAGGAAGTCTTTGGTTTACTTTCTACTGGGTGTACATACTCACACCCCGCATATGAATCTTGGTGCATATGAAGTTTTACTTGGTATAGGTAAAGGGAAGACCTTTTAATTTTATAGAGGATCACTTTGATTTTGTGGTTATTGGTGATAGAGGCAGGATATTGGAGACAGTAGTGGTTTATATCTTGGTTTAGTTCCATGTTTGGCTCCCTGTTCTGCCTTTTTAAGTATGTTTTCTTATAGACTTATTTGGTGATATTTTTGTTTATTGTATCTCTGATTATTATTATCATTATTATATATTATTATAGTTTGGTTTTTCCTTCTCATGCATCATATTTATATTTTTCCATTAGAGTTATTTTATATATTTTAAGGGTAAATAATCCCCCAGTAATATTCTTAACCCTATGTGTTTATTTCCAACCTTTAGTGTTTGTGGGATGGACCTAAGGTTAGTGGCATTCCAATATTATCTAGGGTGATCGGTTGGGGTTGTGAATTACAAATGATATCAATTTGGTATGATCTATTACTTAGGAAGTTAGGTATGGATATAGTATGTTTTAGGACTTGAAATATAGGGTATAAAAAGGTATATATAACCTATATATACTAATATTCAAGTTACCAAGGTGGTCTGAGTATTAAAAGTGTTTTAAAACACTTCTAGGAGTGTTTTCTCCTCATCATCATGAGTTTATCCTGTAAGAGTTGTGTATAAACATTATTAAAGAGACTTACCACCATAAATTCATCATTCACATGATATTTCATGGGTTGTTACTTTGAAAATTTTCCATTTTGATCTTTCTTGTGAATTATTGCACACTATAAAACCTATAACTAAAGTGTTGGGTGGTGACTAAGTAATGATTTTAATAACATTGACTACGGTTATAAAAAAATACCACTGGTTAGAAGACCTATAAATTAGCAGTAGTGTGATACTAGGAATGTGGTTCCACCTAAACCATAAGTAAATTAGTAACTATTAATAAGAATAGTGAAATATTTTTGGTTAGTGGAAAAGAAAAAATTGGAATGAGGAACCACATTATATGGATCAATCATTGGAATTTCAAAGGAATATCCTGCCAATATTATAGTGTGACTTGGGACCTGGAGATTCAAAATCATGGCTAGGTTGGATAAATAGGATCTTAGATTTTATTGGAACTATAGATGGGACTAAATTAAATATAGTAGTGTGCATACTCAAAGGACTATCATGAAAATTGTGATATTGATTCATCTATGTTAAGGTTGATCGACACCTTACCTCGGATGGATTTTAGGATTTTTTTTTTAACAAAAAATTCTACCTACATACCTTTCAAGTATTTAGAAAAATATTTTTTTATCTTAATCATAGAGATATCTCAAGTATGTAATATAGATCCCAATTTACTTACCTTCCTCACTTTGTACTAGAAGTGGCATCTAGTTAATCTCTCAAATCATGTGTGCTTGAGTTGGTTCTATAACTTAATAATCACTCTAAGGTTTTCATGTTTTTTATTGATAATTTCATTGAGATTGAGAATAACTTGATGGTAGAAAATTTGTACATTATAGAGAATATTATTGGAGGGAACACCTTTTTCCACATGATCATAGGTGGAAACTCCAGCAGTGGAGATAAGTATAGAAGGAAAAATTATCCCTAGGGTAGAGAAGCACTAGATAACCAATCCACAAGGTCAGTTTAATTTTATCCACTTCAAAATAATTAGTTGGGTTAATTCTAATATGTCTCTTTGGATCACTTAAAAAGGGAATGTATGATAGTCCTTTGAAAATTTCACAACTATGGTTGAATATGACATCTCAAATGTTTATATACTTATCCACTGAATTCAAAATGAGGTAATGGTTTTAATCTAACTCAATCCTATGGCTGAATATGTCATCTCAAATGTTTCTAGATTGGTTTATCTATATCTCATGGTCATGTAATTTTTCATCCAGGATGTAATCGGATTGATTATATTTATCTTGTTATATATGATAGATATTGTCTTGTTATTTTAATGTGAAATAACTCCCATGGTTATGTGTGTTGATACCTAGGTGCTTGTCGCTTTCCCATGGTGATCAGGAATACTCTTTGGGACCCGTGTTGGTTCATTAAAAAATAGTATTATATGAGGTTTTATTTCTAAACATGGTTGGTAATATGGAATTATTTTATAACAATCTCTAGGAGTGTGTCCATCCATGTTTCACCACATATATTGAACTAAGTTATCGTTATGTGGAATCGATTATTTTACTTTTTGACTATAATTTTCTTATGCTTATTTTATTTTCTATATTTTCTTTAAAACTTCCATCTATATAACTAACATGTCAGTTTTTTCAATAGTAAAATGTTTGAACTTTCAACATGGATACTGCTAACTTCTCTCCTTTTTATTAGTTCTTTTATATGATTAACCTTTCATAAACTTCTCAAATTTATATTCCAAGGCCTCTTACCTTCCCTATGTGAAATATTCTCAGGAGGTTTTTTTCTTACAATGTTATTTTACTTTTTCCTAAGGATGATTTTTATTTATTCACTAACTTATGTGGCCTTAGTTTCTTATTCAATTGATATATAGGTTTATATGAACATGGACCAATCCTATGAATACTAATTCTTCATACATTAGACACATTTTCAAAATTTCCAATTATTTTTTATGTATACATGTTTCTCTTAACTTATGGATGTTTCTTCTTCATATCTGGATTTCTATCCCTTAGAATTGGATTCCTTTCTAATTTTTCATGGACCAATCCTACGAATATTTTTCCCTATTTAGTAATAGTTATTTGTTTTAATTTTTTTTAATATTTTGTATGCACAATGTGATATACATGGATAAAAGCTGGATCATATTACCGAGGAACGCACCTCAATATATTAAGTTTTTGAATGAGTTTTTAGATTTTTCAATTTCCAATCGATCCGTTTAAGGGAGAATAAGATGTCCATGTCCAAAATGTAAATTTATAATATGGTTGAAGAGAGATGAATTTTATGAACATTTAATATTGAAGTAATTCCCTGTTCAATATTTTCATTTGATTTGGCACAGAGAATCGAACGTTACAGAAAGGTTGAGCACTAATTTCAATCCACAGAATCACCTACCAACTTTATCGACAATGGAAAATAAAATAAAAAACCTTATAAATGATGCATTCATCACTGCAAGAGACCACTATAAACATCAAAACATATTATAACAACCATATGAGGGTGTTACTAATAGAAACAAGACAAATGATGTTTTTGAGACTGTAATACAACCAGATCAAGATTGTAACCTATCATTGGATCCTCCTCTTGATTATTTGGAGCCAAATGTAAGATAAAACTTCACTGAGGAAAATGTGTTTCATGATTTAGTTGACGATGGAAATCAATAGTTTTATAGTGGGTGTTTGAAATATTCAAAGCTTTCTTTTCTGCTGAAGTTGTACCATATCAAATGTTTATATGGAATTACAAATAAGGCAATGTCCATGATATTGGAATTGATTTGTGATGCATTTCCTGAATCCAAAATCCCTGAGTATTTTTATGATATGAAAAAATTTGTTAACAGGCTTGGTCTGAATTATACAAAAATAAATGTGTGTCCCAATGATTGTATACTTTATTGGGGAGAGGATTCAAGTAGACAGAATTAAGAAAAATGTTCTTCTTCTAGATGGCAGTCAAAGGGTTATGTTGGAAGTCTGAATCAACATAATTACATGGAGAAGAAGAAAAGGAACACACCTAAAAAGGTCTTTCATTACTTTCCTTTGAATCCTCAATTGAAAAGATTATTCATGTCATCAAAAACCACCGAACACATGAAGTGGAATTCTGTAGATAATAACAATGAAGGGTTAATGAGACATACACGAGATTCACAATCGTGGAAGGAATTTGATTCATTACATCCATATTTCTTAGTTGATCCTAGGAATGTTCGATTGGGATTGGCTTCCGATGGATTCAATCCATTTGGGACTTTGAGTACCAGTTATAGCATTTGGCCAGTGGTTTTGATCCCTTACAATCTGCCTTCGTGGATGTGTATGCAACAAACATCTTTTATCATTTTGATGATTATTCCTGGAAAACAAATTCCTAGAAATGATATTAATGTATACTTGCAGCCTTTGATTGAAGAATTATTGGATTTATGGAGCAATGGTGTTGAGACATTTGATGCTTCTTCTAAAACAATGTTCAAAATGCATGTTGCTTTAATGTGGACCATTAGTGACTTCCCTGGGCTAGGGAATTTATCTGGTTGGAACACTTACATGGGTTTGGCTTGTCATGTTTTTAAATTTGATTTTTATCTTAAACGGCTACCTCATAGTAGAAAATGGTGCTTCTTGTGCCATCCAAGATTTCTTAATGCATCTCATAGATTTCGGCTAAACAGATCAAAATTTAATGGTTTCATTGATCGTAGACCACCACTAAAGTTGTTAACTTGTTCTAAAATATTGACACAACTTGAAAATGTTGAAATAGAATTTGTAAAGGTTCATCATTTGAATGATTGCAGAAAATGGGTCTGAAGTGCATAGTCAAGTGAAATCAGAATGCAACAATGGAATAAAAAAAGTATATTCTTCAAACTTCAGTATTGGGAATTTAATTTGTTGCGGCATAATATTGATGTGATTCATATTGAGAAGAATGTATGTGACAATTTAATTTTCACATTACTTAATGAGCATGGAAATTAAATTGATCATCTCAATGCTCGCAAAGACTTACAGGTAATGAACATAAAATGTGATCTCTAGCCAGATTAGAATTAAAAGTATGCTCCGGTAATTTTTTCAATGAAAAATAGGGATAAAGATACATTCTTTAAAATTTTAAAGAATGTGAAGGTATCTGATGGGTATTCGAGTAACATCTCGAGGTGTTTTGACTTGAAGAATCATAATTTAGATGGATTTAAAATTCATGATTCACATATTTTGTTACAATAGTAACTACCATTTGCATTGTGTATATTATTACCTGAAAAAGTTACTTCTGTTGTACTCTAATTCTGCACATTGTTCAGGAAATTATATGAGAAATCGCTACATCCATTTCAGCTTGACAACCTCTAGGAGAGGTTTGTATTGACCCTTTGGGAAATTGAGATGATCTTTCCTCCATCGTTTTTACTATTATGATGCATTTAACTGTGCATTTGGTTGAGGAAGATAAATTAGGAGGCCCCATTCATTATCTATGGATGTATCCAATTGAGAGGTATTTTATTTATATGTTTTTCAATTAAGTAAACAATTTTTTGCATTTAAATAAATTTATAATTATGATTATTTTATTTCATAGATATCTTGGGCATTTGAAAGAATATGTGAGAAATAAAGATCAACCAGAGGGCTCTATTGCTAAAGGTTATTTGGTTGAGGAGTGTCTTACCTTTTATTACACATACTTGGATGATATTGAGACAATATTTAATCGAGTTGGACGTGTTGATGACACATCAAGTAAATCTCAAATACATTAGAAATAAAAAATATTATCTTTTATTGGCTGATCAGTTGGGAGGACCTCAAATGTGACACTGATAAAATTGGAATTTTTACAGGCACATAGATATGTGCTGCTGAATAGTGAAATTTTAGATCCATTTATTGAAGATTTTAGGATACAAATAAATAGACAAATGAGAGCCTAAACATGAAATGAGAAAGATATAATGAAAGATATGAATAACGAGCTTGTAGAATGGTTTGCACGACGTGTAAGTTCATAAATATTGAAATAAATATGAATATTAGTTTAACACATACATTTTGTAAATATAATAAATTATATTTCTTTTTTTAGATCATGAATGTTGATACTCGAGCAGAGTTGTTAGAAGATTTTAAGTTTCTTGATAGAGGTCCTATAAAACAAGTTAGAAAGTTCGACGCTTACAATGTGACTAGCTTTAGATTTCATACAGTCGATCGAGAAGTGGGTTTAGAAACATAGAATAGTGGTATATTTACATTTTCTAAAGTGGGATACTATGGAAATCTACTTGATATTATTGAATTAAATTACCACAGACATTTTTCTGTTACTTTATTCAAATAAAATTGGGTCTATATTATCATAGGTGTTAAAAGATATTCCTTGCAATTTACTTTTGTGAACTTCTCTCACTTGATGGATGTTGGTGATCGTGAACTACATGATCCATATATATTATCATCATAAGAAAAAATGTTATATTATGTAAATGATGTTGTGGACGAATGTTGGAGAGTAGTTTCTCACATAATACAAAGATATTTGTATGATATGGGTGATGAAGTGGAAGATTTGACCTTTGAAATTGAATCTCATCAACAAAAAGAAGAAAAATTATTTGTCCATAATGATACTGAAAATATTAGTCTAGAAAAGATGAATGAAGTGGATGAAGTAATGGATCAGGAAACTGACATGATTGAAGGGGACAATGATTGTGTGTACATTTATTTATTCATTCAGCAACCACTTATTTTATTTGTGTAGTCATTCATTATCATTGTTATATAAATTCTGTTTGTTAGTACTGGGCATCTTTTATCATATTTTAAATTTTTTTCTGCATAATTTTTTTGAAATATATATTTGGAACTTAATTTTATTTTATTAAATGACAGGAATTCCAAGGAGGAAGCAGTACACTATTTCATCTACTACTGTGACTGATAATGATCCATATGTCTCCCTCACCATGAAATCTAAGCCACCAGCTACCTACACCCCTACACTATCTCCCCATGTACCATCTCTCACACCATCTCTGGGTGTCCCATTAGAGGTTGAGTTGTCGACTCTCCCTTCAGAAGCCTCTGTAGTGGGGTGGTATCATGCCCCTTCCAGTTCATCACGGGCATACTGGAGGGTCACTATCATAGGTACAAATTTTAATATAAATAAATTTATTGCATTTTGTTTATACTAATTGTTTTCTCATTGAAGATGAAAAAAATGCAACCGTGGAAAAAACATAAAATGTTCAGATGTTTGGAATATGAATGGTGAGAAGATAGTCGTGTCATTTGATTCATTTAGGGTCCCTATAGATGGCGTCTTGGGGTTACTTTGCTAGATTCTAGCCCAATTTGGCAGTGGAGCCCATTTCCCAAACTATTTCTTATGATGATTAGATACATATGCCTCCAAGTTGGAAAAATGAAGTTTTTTATTCCAAAATAAAGGTAATTTTAATAAATTATGGTTTAATTGAATTTCATGTTACTAATATGTTCAAAATGAATTTCTTTATACAGATGTTCTTCCACTTTAGAGTTGCTGATGTGATAGCACGAAATTGGAAGTTGAAAAATATTGGTAAGAAATGGAAAGAATTCAAATGGAGATTGTGGTGTGATTTCAATGATACTTCATTGACCGTGAAACAAATGTATGAGAATCTACCCAGTGGGGTACCAAAAGAACAATGGAATGTTTTTTTTGACAGACATCATGATGATAAGCGGATGGTATTGAAATATATATTATTATATTATCCTCATTTTACATTTATACATGTATATTTATAGGAGATTATATTGAATAAATTACTGTTAATTTTCATTTTATTTATTTTAGGATCTCTCAAGACAGAATGCATCAAACCGGGCTAAGCAAGTCATCCCTCACACTTTGGGGTCAAAATGATTTTCTAGAAGTCGAATGACTCTGGTAATATTTTCAATAGTTTAAATATTTATAAGACAATATTATCTATTGAATATATTAAATTGTTGATTTATCTTTACTTAATGTTGTCACATAGTTTAGGGCATGAAGCATCCTGAACTGAAGTGTGGTTGGATGTTCACAAAAAATCATATGGAAGTTTTGTTAATGATCCTGCAAAAGAAGTTGGGGTATGAAGTCAATTTTTTATTATAATAAATTATAATCAGTTTTTATTGTGTTAATGTGTATTGATATTTGATTTATAGGTAAAATTTAAAGAAATATGGGATGCAAATCCTGAGTAGTCCTACTCAGTCTCCAAGGATGAACCGGTTTCTAAAATCCTTGGGAAGGAGCATCCTAATAGAGTGTGTGGGATGGGTATCAGACCCATTCCATATGAGGTCTTTAGAAGGTCACTAGGGATTCCAGCTGCATCTACTCATGATTATAGTCAGTCCATACCCAAAGATTCTCAGAGGGAGATTTCTTCTCTACAAACTAGAGTTCAAGACCAGGGGGATTAGATATCCACTTTGCAGAAAGTGATGACTGATATATATCAGCAGATGAGAAGATATGCCCCCAGTGGTAGTTCATCGACTGGTGGTAAGTAGGTAAGTCAAAAAAAATCAAAATCATTTAGTTTTAAAACTTTTATTGGTTTTATGTTTAAATATAAATATGAAACTGTATTTAATTTTCAATATAATGTTCCTAGAGGTGACAGAAGGAAGTGGAGATGGAGGTGGAGAGGGTGACGATACGTGTTCATCATCAGACTGTGAGTAGTTGTATTGTTGATGTGTTGGAAAAATATGGGAATAGTTGGTTTGTATATGTATCATGTAGGGCACATAGTTTCCTTTTATTAATTTTATTGATTTCTAATGTTTTCTTTCATGTATTTATTTCTCGAGTGTGGTATGCACCATATATGTCGATTCTTTATTGTTATGATTCATTTTTTATGATTCATCTTTTATGAGTATTTTTTTACATAGAATTTTAGGACTAAAAGGGCCAAAGATTTTATGCATTTAGAGTATGGTTCTATGTTTTTTATAAAGTTTTTGACTCACTTTACGATCTTTTAGGTTTTGTGCATATTTGTCTTATGGATGATCCATCTAGGGTGATATGATTCACATTCAGGCACAATCATGTTTTCTGATCATAGGTGAATGTATTTTGGTTTTCCACCATATCAAAAATAAATCAGGTTATTATTAAATAACATAACTCGAGGTAAGGTTTGGGCACAAAGCAGGGTAGTTCAGGTTATTGACCCAATGGAAAAGTGTTTGGTGGAATGAAGTGCACCTTTTGACCTATCATTAAGAGAATAATTTCTAGATCATTGGTGTTAGTAATTATATTTTCTATCATTGGTGTGGGAGGCAGGGATACATGGGGATACTGTGTGATAGTAATCAAGTTGAGTGTCAAAATTTCAGTAGGATGATCCATCTATATGATTTTTTTAGATCTTTTCATATAGAATATAGTGAATTATTGTCTCCAATAATCCCACATTTAGGAGTGGGAAAATTATCTTCATGTTAGTAAGGGAGATATTGTTTGGCCAATCGATCATTCTGAAGTGGTGGTCATGGTCAAAGCATCCAGACACAAGACTTACATCACTAGCATAGAGGACCTTATCAAGGTGTCTAGGATATATATTAAGGCCACAGATCAGTATAATTGTATAATATGAGACCAATATGTGAGGAACAGAGTGTTAGACCTTCTATAGTGAGAGGTAATATTTTGGTAGCTTCCACTTTAGTATCTAATTTTTTTGATATAGGTGATTCTCATTCCATCATATTTTTTCTTGTTGTGGAGATCCTTGGGCTCGACATTCAGTTTTCCTATGAAGTGATGGCACTCAAAACATTGTTGGGGATTTTATTAGAGAATTTATGTTAGTGTAGGGAGTGGACCTTGATATAAGTGGGTGTCACCTCATATGGGAATCCTTGTTGTAGAGTTACCAAACAATTCATTTCCTACGTTCTCATAATAGAGGTAGAGGAAAGATGATGTTGAATAATTAATGATGATACAATCACATAAAATTAAATTCTTAACATAAGTGCATAAATGAGTTTATTTTTGTAGTTTCTCTTTGTGAATCTTTGATTTATATTACTAAAGGATGTTCTTTCTTCTTATACATGGAATCTCTTTTTATTCTCTATATATATTACTAATTTTAGTTTTTCCAATATACATATTCATATAAGTGCTAATTTTCTAGTATACATTACTAGTTTTCACTTATATAGAAAGTAATTGTGACATGACTACTGTATGCACTATTTTTCCACTATGCATTACTAGTACTCACTTTTATAGAATATAAGTCCATTCTTTTATGCACTTATTTTCAAAGAATTCATTTTGGAAAAAATTAAAATTATTTTTATGTGAACGTGTAATTGATTGATCGTGTCATGCTAATTCACAGGTTGGGTAGTAGTTCTTTATAACCTAGTGGTTAGGGAAACAAAAGAATGTTCCAAATCAGATGTTCATTAAGGGTAAATTCAAGAGATATCAGTTGATAATAATATGAAAGCATAAGATAAGAAAAATGATATGAGAAAATGAACATAAATGATGAATATCATACACAATTCATCATATATTAAAAGTGGGATGTATGTTGATATTAATTATTATGTCAGGGTTGGAACTAGTATAGATGGAATAGGTTAAACCTCTTCTTGGCATTATTTTCATGAAATATGAAATACATTCTTGTTTATAATTTTTTTAAAGGTCTAATGGCCATGTGATATGTTTATATGCATTACTTTACTGAAAGATGCATTTTATTGTGCTTAGTTAAGCATATCTTTTCATATTGACTAGTATGTATTCTGTTAGACTATTTTTATTCCTGGAATGGTTTGTTTTTCAGGGCACTGGTGCAGGGGATGTAGAGATGCTATTTTTTTTTTCTCCGATCATATTTTAGCGGTGGTTTTAACTACTGTTAAATGAAACTAGTAAAATTTTAGATGTGGTTAAAACCACTGCTAAATATAGATATTTTTATCATAGTAGAAGTTTTAACCGCCACTACAGTGTTCCACCATCTACGTGTATTCCGCGGTGGTTTTGATTATTTTAGCGGAACTTTTTCGGTGAGGGGGTGTTTTTTATTCGTGGTGGCTATAACCACCGCAAATAAAAGAGATCCACCGGCCATAAAACCACCACTCAAAAAACCCTAACTGTCGCAAAATGAGTCAACTATGAAGATCAATTTAAACCACTAAGAAATGGAAATAATCGCAGCTAATAGTTTCCTGACTCACAATTTAGCAGCGGTTTCCTAAAACCACCTCCAAATCATATAGCGGCGGTATAAACCACCTATATATGAAAAATAGGTTATTTTCCTGTAGTATACAGTTAAAGAAATACTATAGGGAGCAGTGGATCAAGATAAGGTGACTCCTCCAGTAGATCAAGAAATTTTGGATTAGGAAGTGACAGAATAAGAAGCTCAAACAAAAACTATATCTGAGACAGTTCCTGGTGAAGGAGAAGTAGTGGCCTGAACTCAAATTGATCAAGTCTAGGTAAATCAAGAAAATATTGTTTTGGAAAATCCAGTGATAGAGGAAGACCATGAAGATTATGCTCATGGGGAGCAATCACCAGTACTTGAAAAACAGGAAGAAAATGCTTCTGAGATTCATACTGAAGTACCGAATGAGAATTTTTCTATGGATGAGTCTGGGAAAGAGTCAGAAGAAAAATCTGTTGAAAACCTGCTCAGGAGGAAGATAAGAAAAAATATGATGTAGAGTCATTACCTATAGTGCTGCTACATCAAGTACAAGGTGAGGATGAGAATAAAGCACAAGGTGCCTCTGATTCAGTGAATGGGGAAGTAGAAGAGCTATACAAGAAGCTGTCAAGTTTGGAATCTAAAAATGTTGCTCTGAAGAGATCCTTAGAAAAGAACAGTTGAATTTTCAGAGACTGAAAGAAAGTACTATTTTTAGACATGAAGTTGAAGTGTTTAAGAATGAAATGTTAAATGAAGTTAAAAAGTTTAAATCAGAGATGGTTATGAAGACATATTTAATGGAATTTAGATCTTTCATGAACCAATAATTTACATCTATCCAACCCAGTGAGGCCAGTACATTAGGTAATTAACCTGATTTAATCAGAATATTTCAGGATATTATAGTGGTCATGGAGAATATGAATGCTATATTCTAGGACCTTCAATGTAATAGTTCCCCTTTGTTAGTACTGTTAGATAATCAGAAGTTTCTATTTGACTAGTTGACCTCAAGTGAACCACGTATTAGAATTTTACTGACTCATTTCATAGAGAAGTTAACTCTGTTTATGGATAAGGAAGAGAGGATTCATGAGTTTTTCAGAGTAAATATGATTGAAGATATTCATATGACTTAGAAGAATAGAGATCTTATTAGCAAACAGGGAGATGGAATGATGAGATGGCTGAGAGATCAGTTGACAGAAATCAAGGTAGTAGTTCATAGGAGATAGACCCTCTCTCATACCCTTACCACACCTTGATTATTATATTAATCATAATTTTAACTGTTACATTTTTTTAATGAATTTTTCTTTCATTCTATAGTTGTGTGTCTATATTTGTTTTATTGTCTTTGTTTAGATATTCCAGTGATCCAAATTCATTTATTAACAAACAATTCATAATAGCATTTACTTAAGTACAGTGCTACATTAAAATGTGTTTTATTTCATCTTCTATCATTCTTTTTGATGTCACAAAAGGGGGGAGAAATTTGGATATACATAACATTTTATTTTAACTATTTCACATTGTACTTTAATTGTGATTTAATTGTTCTAAAAATTTATTTTAAATTTATTAGAGAATTTGTTTTTGTTTTTATTGGGGGAGAAATTTGATAAATATTTTTTTTTCTTTCTTAACTTTAGAAAAAGGGGGAGAAATTTATTTTTATGATTATGGATACAACGTTTTTTATAATATTGTTAAAATTAAATATTGTTTTATCTAAGAAAAATTCCAAACTATATGTAATTAATTTTGGAAGTTAATTTCATTTATTATTTTTTGGGTTTTATGATCATAAAAAAGGAGGGTATTGTTGAGAAAGTGTTATTTTCAACAATACATGATTTTATTATTAATAAAGGGGAGATTGTTGAGAACAATACTCTATTTATTTATGATGATTTTGATGCTCACAAAATACCCTTAATTATTTTATAATGATATTACTTTAAGTATATTTTATGAACTAAATATTTTATATATTCTTATTTTTTGAAGAGTATTCAAGTATTTATACAGTGTGAAATAAGTGTTAAAGAGTTCATAAATCAATTCATTGTGTTCTAGAAACACTGTCCATACCCTACGTGGAGAAGCATAGCGTAAGGATGGAATGCGGTGTATAATCTAAAGATATATCAGAAAAGTATTTTTAATCAACCATACGTTATCAAAAAATTATGAAAGAGGAACCTTACATTAGGAAGGAACCCTACGCTTGGGATATTGAAAAGTATGGGAGAAGAACTGTACATAAGTTTTAAACGTTAGGTTTGTTTCTCAAAAGTATGGTTCATCAACCTTACTTTTGTGAACAACCTTACATTTCATCAAAAGTATGGATCATGTACCTTACGTTTGGAAGCTTATAAATGTATGGATCATTTATCATTCACTTGAATGTTGAAAAGAAAAGTATGGATGATCAACCTTATGTTTGTGTTCAACTTTACGTTTGAAGGATGTGTCATCAACCTTACGTTTGTGATCTACCTTAAATTCAGAAGATGCATGTTATTTAGTTCAATGTTACTTTTGACGTCGAAAAACTAAATATGATATTATTATGCAACGGTCTACAAGCAGATTATTAGGCTGATTTTAAGCCGGACAAAAATCTATTTTTAAAACGTTTCTTTGACTGATTCAAAGTTGTTTTATCTAAGATTCAAAGGATCAATTTAAAAGGTTCTTTTCATGCTGAATTTCAAGGGTAGTTACAACTTCTTTGTTAATTCAAATGTTTGAATATCTCAAGTCAGAAGGTGACGTTTTGGATGTTAATTTTCAGAAGAAGTGCCCATTGTTATTATATATATATTAAAAATATAGATGTGATATACACAGAGATTATCTATACAAGAACTTCTAAACAACAATGACAAATATACAAAAGAGAAAAACAGAGACTATAAAGATCTACATATCTATTGATTACAAAGAGAGACAAAGATCTGTTTATTGAAGAAGAATAAACACAATATAAGATTCACCTATTCAACATCAAAGATCTATTTTAAATCTACTACTGAAGTTGTGAATTATATTTCTATATCTACTACACCTGGATCGACTCAGAATGTCTCTTACTTGAAGATCATTATTTCGAAAGATGATGATGCATCTACTGTCAGTTTCTTTTTGTTGTGATTGCGAAGAACAACTAGGAAAGAATTTTCAATGATCAAATACTCTTTTATCTTGAGTGATCAGCTTCTTGTACTAAGTTGTGTATTAGGTTATGTGTTTGAACCAGAAGGCTCTGTTTTGCCTTAAATTGTAAAGGTGTCAACTTCCTATACTCAATTGTTGAAAGGTCTATTGATAAGAGGACCAAATAGTGAAAATCACCAAGCTCGTGGAGTAGAACGTTAGTGGAGTGGACTAGGGGTCTTCTGTTCCCTAAACCACTATACATCGTGTGTCCTGTGCTATTTATTTTTCATTGCTACACTCTTTGATATAAAGGTAAAAGGACATATCACAATTATGTAAAGAAATTGAAAAGGACACAATTCACCCCCCCCCCTCTTGTGTATATTTTTTATAACCCAATCCAACATTAAGATGTTGAATTAGTGGAGCTCAGGCATCTAGAAGTGTACTTTAGCAAGCAGATGAACAATGAAGCATCGGGTCTTAGTTGGGAACTATAACGACCCAATGATTTATCAATGGAAATTCCCTTCTTATAATTTTTTCATATAATCACATGAAATCACAACACTATGAAATATTGAGTAATATGTGACCTTTAAACATAATATTGTCACTTTTGTGATTTGAATTTCAAAAATTGGACATGCGCAGTTGCGATCAGTAAGTTTTTTGGAGTCCAATAAGACAAACTTAATTTTTGGTGAATAGTAACTAACCCTTATGAATAGTAATGCTACCCTTATGAATAGTAATATGACCTTTATTAATAGTAAATCGTCCAATAGAATAGTAACCTCACCCATGACTATATAAATAAAATTTAGGTATCTTATAAGTGATAATGTGACCCTAGTAAAAGTATTGGTATTTTTGTAAGTCATAAATAATTAATTGAAATTAATTAATTAATTTAAAAGAATTTTTTTTTCCTAAAAGGTGTTCATAAATTAACAATTTTATTTCTGTTGTTTTTAAGATAATTTTATAAGACCATATGTAATTTTTGAAAGCATTATAAAATTAATCATAGTTTTAAAATCTGTATTTTTCAAGTAAATTATTATTTTAATTAAAAATTAGATTAATCATACTTAGAAAATTATTTTTAAAAAATTGAGTTAATTTTTAGATTCTACATGTCGAGAAATAGTTAGGGTGATTTTTTGGGTTTTTTCTAAAATACTTGGTTTTTTTATGAATAGTGAAATACGATAATTAACAATAAATGCTAAACCTAAATTTCATCATCATGCTTGAGTCATTGATGAGGTAAATGGACATTGGTTCTAACTTACATGCACATATAACTATTTTTTTCACAATAATCATTTCTAATTATTTCCTTATAAAAAAATAATAAGCTAATGATTAAAATATTATGAAAACCCTCCTCCCCTCCACTATAAAAAACCAGCCACACCCCCCCCCTCTTCTCTTTACTCTTCTCAAGCCTTGTTCCTTACTTAAATTTTACTAAAATATATCCCCAATATCCTACCCCACGTCCACCATCACTTTGTCTCCTTAAAAGACCAATCCTCTCCCCTTAAGAGGCTCTCAAAGAAGATTAAATCAATAGGTAAATTCCTCTTTTCTTTTCTTTCATTTTCTTTTGATGTTCCTTTGTTCTCTTTTCTTTCTTAACCTCTCCTCATCCAAATGGTATGAAAAATAAAATACCATAAATTTACTAGAATTTTGGTATCCTAATGGTATAATTCATTATCATCTCTCATTTCCCCTCCCTTTTTGTGAAAGAAATGAAAACACCATCCGAGAAGTGTTAATATATCACATTCAAGGATGACAGGTTATCAATTTCTATTACCATATTCAATTATGTTCATGAAACCATTTTAATGGTTGAACCTGACTATTAAATATATTTTTACCTTATTGATGTTCTTTAATCCTTTTTCACATATCATGTAAAATAATAATACAAAACAAGTTAATTATGAGAAAAATTTCTAAATTAATCCAAATGAGTATCATTAATGTTTTATATAATGTTTCACCTTCACTGAAAATAACCAAACGAATTTTATAACCATGTAATCTTCTATATGTTCACTAATTTCATATAAATTCAATCTTGTACAACCATTCTCATCATACATGTTAATCCAAACATGAATATAAGTAAATTGATCATTAAAACCAAGGAAGAAAATGATCCTAAACAAAGAAATTAAGCATCTCATCAAAAGGGAAATGAATGAACTTAATAATGTTATAATAAATCAATAAAATGTAGTTGAGGTTATGTAATTTTTAATTAATGAACCTAATTTTATTATTTAGGTCATTAAGATCGAGCGAAGAAAGCCATCGGGCTTAAGTTAAGGGATCCTTTCTTTCTCACACTCCTACTCTAATGGCCTGAAGGCCTTCATTTTTATTGATTTTTTGATAATCCACCTTTCAAGGGGTGAGGTGGAACATTTAAAAGGCCTGTAGGTTTAAGTATTACATGTCCTGTAGGCCTTAGAGGAATTAATTTCCCATAGGCTTCAAACATTACAAACAACCCAGACTAACTACTTGGAACCGCTCCTCCCCAACAACTTCATCATGAAATCAGATCTCTGCCTTCCAATGGCTATTCGGATAGGCTTTCCCATGCATGCATAGTCTTTTCCTGATGGCAGGTGTCATACCCTCTCATTCTTCTAATCCATTTAGCTTATATTATGGTGAAATCTCCTTTCTCATCCTCCTTCTGGAGCTTGTTCCTTGTAGGTTGTCTGGTTTGCATCTACACTTAAGGTGGCCTGAAGGCCTTGAGGTTGCCCAAAGGCCTTACGGACCTGAAGGCCTGGGTGTCACAAAGTCCTTAAAGGACTCAGGGACCAAATTAGTGCCCCGAAGGCCCAATCGGGGGAATATTCTCGGCTACTACAATGCCAAACAGTAGCAGCTACAGTTTCCACTATAGTACTGCTACAGTACCTGACAATATTCCTCTACCTAGATTTGATCCTAGGTCTCTTGGATGCACTTAATAAGTCCTCACCAACCGGGGTTGAGACTCATGTGCCTCTCTTTCTCACAATTATTCAATAATCTACTCTATGTTATGACCTTTTATGTGTAATTACTAATGATGGGGTATGATTTTTCACCTTCCCCGTACTGACATCATTATTTATAAAAGATTAGAAACCCCTTTCTCTCTCATTAATCCCTCCTAATTACACCTAATACCATGCTGATATTTCGTAATGGATTCTACCAGAACCTCCATTATTCCTTCTGGTTGTTCTTACTCTCTTTTTATGCAAATGAAATACTATATTCTATTTATGTACATATTCTAATTTCTATTTATATGTCCAAACTCATGTTTTAAGATCCATCCCTTATTCTCTTTCAGTGATATAAATTTTTTTAAATTATTACCTCATCAATACTACCCGATAAGAAAAACCATTTTAAGGGAACTTTCCGAATCCATTCTCAATTTCAAGTGAACTCTACTATATATTTTAATCCACCATTGTTTTTATAAAAATTTTGTTTTTATTATGAAAACCTTATTGGATCAATTTTGGTTTTTTACTAAATATTATTCCCATTTTCTATTTTAAATGCTTGTTAGTGTTTTCCTTAAAACCACACTAAAAATTTTTAATGAAAAAAATTTATAAATACTCTGTTTACATGTTGTCACTTATATTTTACATCACATACCATTATATATTCATATTTTACCTTATAAATTACATTGTATGTTCTAATTCCTTTCATTCATGGACACTTTTATAATATACCCATTCGTTATGATTCATAACATGATTATGCTACCCATTTATTTCCATGCGTGACCTTATGTTTATGATCAATTATGTATGATTCTATATGTGGAAAGAATATTCATGAACATGTTAAGATGAATTTACCCGGATATCACTCTAATGCATTAGATAAAGTTGAGTCTCATGAGACATTATGTCTAATGGTCTTGGTGGTTATCATTGGATTTTGCTACTATGTCAAACGGTATTGGTGGTTAACCTTGACTTGTGATTCTCTATGTGCAATGATCCTTGAATCATGATAAAGTCGTGATTTATTTTTCTTCACATATCTATGATTCAATTTTTATATGATACCATTTTTATATCTTATGATTCTATATTTCATTTTATATCAATATGTCATGATCTATAACCCATGTGATAAATCCTTATTCTTTTTTTTATTACCTTACTGGTATTTTATCTCATCCCTTCATTCATGTGATCCCTAGGGTATCCTATATAGTTGTAAGGGCTCAAACGAAGTTATGAGATCCTTATGAAGATTAAATAAAGTAGTGTTTTTTGGTCCCATGTATTAAGTGTTATGTACCTATTCTTCAAAGACGCTAGACCTCACGATCCTTGTCTTGTTTTCTAATGTATAATTATGCTTAAAATCATGTAATGTTATGTGTGAATGTTTAGAGTCATTATAGGAATTATGCAACATGATTGAGTAAAATTAGAGTCATGTATCTTGTATATTTAATGAATTCTTTATTCTTTTTATTAACCAAAATAACAATTTTTATTTTCTCCACTAAAAATTCCATGAATTTCCTTCATAAAATCCAATAATAAAGTCTTCATGTGGAATCAGATTTTAATTAATCTTCATGCAATGAAAACTCATGTGGTTCACTTTGATAATCTGTAAAAAAATCATGATTTATAGTGATATCACATTATTATAATTAATAAATTTCTAATTAATAATTATAATCAACATTAAAGTCCCTTAGAAAACTCCCATAAAGAATGTGAGCTAAACTATTCACATTCTAGCAACATTTAATGTGGAACTCATTTTTTCCCTAGAGATAAATGGTAAACTTCATCCCATTTGATAAAAATTTAAATAAACAATTTAAAATATATTTGAATGGATTCTAAATAAATAATAAGTAGTTTTGGAACAAATAAAATATTAATTATAACCATAATAAATGTTTAAAAAATGAAAAAGTGAAATGATACATAAAACAAAGAATTTTTCTAGATTTTAAAATATCCTATAGAAAATAAAAAATTCATGTATGTAAATACACTTATGGGTCTCACATGCTATATTTATTTAGGGGATTCATTATTTAAACTATGTATCCAAATCTATGTAAGGAAATTCATTTACCTGGTTTCATGTAGGTGATTCTAGAAAATGGTAGACAGCTTAACTTATAAAGTTTAAGACTAAAAAATACTTCAAAAAAGAAGAATCAGCTTTATTTATAGTTTAATTATATTTGGATAATTTGATTATATTTTCATATAATAAATAATTAGCTTAATTACACTTCTAAAGATCAATATATCATCCAAATAATGTAGAAAACTTATTATAAAAAACTTCTTAATTATAACTAAAAAATATAGTGATTTAAATATAATTTTTGTAATAATGGAGATTGATTAAGATTTATATTTATTATAATTAAATTTAGATTTTTTATATTTATATCACAACAAGAATCACTTAATTTTGAGTTTTTTATCCCAAGTAATAGTCAAAATATAAAAGAAAAATTTACTCATAATAGGTACAATAGTAGGTTGATACGGTTAGGTGAATCTCATATAATAGGTGCATTTTTTTCATGTGGTAGGTTGACATTGTTAGCTGACACAGTCAATTGACTCTTACATGGTAGGTACGTTTTTTAATGTGGTAGTTTTAAATGGTCAGTTGAATCCCATATAGTAGGTTCCATACTTTTACAAATTTTCAAATTATATAATTATTAAATTTTAGTTCTGGAATAAGTAAAATGAAATTATAAGGTCTCAAATGACTTATTTTTTCTGGGATAGCCTCATGATACTTGTACAACATATTATGAACTATACAAACATAAATACTAAAGACATTTTAAGTAAATAAACATTAATATATGATCATGATAAATCATAATTTACATAATTAAAAATAATTAAATAAAAAACAAATAATTATTTGTAATAATTAAAACATAAAGTGGTTCAAGGATACAATCAACATTCTCACCTTTTTGGATAATTTCAAAAAACAACTCAACCATTTTTGAAATTATCAAAAAGATAAATTTTTTGAATAATAATTTTATTTTTGAAATTAAAACATAAAATATAAATTACCTTTAAATAAAAAAATACTTGGAAAATAAAGTGTATTCTATAAGATTCTTAAGCATTAATATTTCAGAAACATATATCAAGGAGCCACCAAAAAAGCTTCCATTTTCAAAATATTTATCATGAACCAACGGTTCAATGAGAATAATTTCAAACTTTTCATGTAAAAATTAATGAGTAAGACTTTATAAAAATACCCTTTTATACTAGATAAATATTTAGATAGTATGTTAATATTATATAGTTTATATGATAAATTTTAAAATAGTAATATATCACAAAAATATATACAAAATTGAAAATTTTTCGATTTCATATTCCAATAGATTGTATGGAAATATAAATTTTTGGTATATAAATAATCATACTCACCCCCCCCCTAAATTTAAGAATAAAATATGATTCTTCATTAGTGTAATAGAATCAGAATGTTTCTATAAAATATAATTGATTTTGTTTTATCATACAGAACCGGACATTAAAAATGAAATCTTGAATATATTTAAAAACTATGATTGTACATGCTTAAATAGAATTTATAAATTTAAAACATCATATTTTAATCATGCATAATGGGTTTTATTTAAAAACATTTTAAATTCCATTTAATTTTCCATGATATGAACTAATTTTCATATTTAAAATTTCAGCATGACCAAAAAAATGCACATCAAATTCCAAAATTCTTAATATATAATTACTTTCTAGATAAAATTAAATAATTGAAATAAGTTTTACTCCCCCTTAATAGAGGAATTATATATATCAAGTAATTTTTAATTTCAAATGAAAATATCCACCTTAATTACATATTAGATAAAATAGTGAATACTCATTTTAAGAACACACATTTAAATTTATAAATCTGATTTGAAAACAAGAGTAACTCTCCCAAAACTGATGCTCTCTTTTCAAAATGAAATTATCAAAGCATTATGAGTAGAATTTTAATTTCCACAGAGAATAATCTTCCAAAAACTAATTTTGATATCATAAGGATCCAAGAAACATTTCATAATATATATATAGAATTTTTAAATCAAATTATAAAATCAAAAAATTAAATCAGAAATTACAATGAAAAAAACATATTTACTAGACATATAAGTGTTTAGCATGTGTTGATTCTACAATTTCATTAATCTCTTTTTGATTTTGACAATAAAAAACACCCAAATTTATGTTACAAATAAATTTTACTTTAACTGAATTATAGGAATATGATATTTTTTAGAATATATTTATTTATTTTGATAGAATTCTCAAATCATTAATCCATGGGAAAATATTTTTTTAAGTATTCCAGACATGTTTGAAAGTATAATGGAAATATTATTCACACCCAACAATTTTAACCATAACATATGGTTTGAGAACCCTATGTTTGGAAGAAAATGTATGGATCATATACCTTATGTTGTTGGAAAAGTATGGATCAATAACCCTAAATTTGTAAGAAACCCTACATTTGAGGAATAAATATATGGTTCATCAACCCTACCTTTGTAAAAAACTGTATGTTGTCACCCCAAATTTTGGAATTTATCATTACATAAAGTAACATTATATTTGACTGGTCATCAATGGAGTTTTAAATTAAAGATATTGTTTGAGTTTTCTACAATGGTCACTCCAAGAGTAAATATATTTTTAATGTTGTTTTATAACTAATTCAAATTATTATACTCAATAGACTAAATCATTACTATTTCTAAGGGAAGTTAAGACTCTCTTTAAATGATTTGAAATATTTTAATTCAAATATATGTGATTTATTATAAGGTATTTATGGATCTAGTTTCACCTAAAGATATTCAACCATCAGTATAAATACTGAGATATTCATTTCCTGAAAATAAGAATATATATGTATAAAAAATATAAATTTGTGTTCTTATAAAGTAATAGTATTTCATTACATGAGCTAAACTTTGGATACATGAATTTTTTGATCTATCTGATAGACTTGATGCTTTTACTATTATTGTGGCTATATCTTACTGTTACAAATTCTTCTACAAGTTAGAAAAATCATTTTTCAGATTGACACTTTGAATAAATACATGTTTAATCATATTTATAGTGTTTTCTATATTTTTTCATAAAGAAATAATGTAGAAATATTGAATATTTGATTTTTTTATTATGAATTATTTAATATAAACAAATTTTTAAGTTACATGTTCCAAAGAGAAACCTATTTTCTCCATAAAATAAATCTTCATTGATTTATTTGAGTATCATTTGTTCAAACTTAGTTTTTATAGTGAAAGAGAATTAGCTTATTGGACTAAGATGTGGATTTTTTATTTCTTATAAAAAAACAAAAAACCTTGTAAATCCTTATTATAAAGGTATTAACTATATGTACTCAGATGTGGAAGTCCCCAATAAAAGGACTTACTAGTGAAAATCATCAAGCTAGTAGAGAGAGCATTGGTGGCGTGGACAAGGGGATCATTTTTTTAAACTACTATATATCATTATTTTATTTTCTTTATTTATTTCTATTTCACACTCTTATTTAAGATAAAATAAAATATACACTTCATATCAAGAGGATAATTTTTAATCAATTGAAATGTTTTACAGAATTGCAATCCCCCCTCTTGTGTCTTCGTCATAATCAAACCGACTAAAAAGTGGTATGAAATCAAGGGATCTATTGGGATATTTCTCTTATTTAAAATACTTGTATATTCTATTATTTATATTTTGATACAAATAATTAGTATCAAAGTAATGTATCTATTGATATATTTACCACTTTCTAAATCCATAAAAATCCTTCTATTTTTATCTGATACTAATGAGTAATATTAGAGGTTGTGATATTTTTCTAAATCCTTTGACTATTTTGTTCGATACTATCAAGTACATTAAATGTTTGTAATCTTGTGCAATATAAATTTTTTTTATCTAACAATCTTTAGTTTAATATTTAAATGAAGAAGAATATTTAAATGGTTGATCTCAAAGAAGCTATATCGATGATCCATAATCCATACTTTAATGGTGATAACTATGGATGTTGGAAATATTACATGATTATTTATTTGAAAAATATGGGAATAAGATTTTATTTAAAGGTTTTAAATTCTTATGAAATTACTAAGGAAGATTTGGAGAAATTGGATGATGATCAAGAAAAAGAATATGATCTAAATTTAATAGAAATAATTTTTTTTTGTTTTTGGTTTAGGGACCAATGATTTTAATCATGTTTCTCAATGATATAATACATATAAGATGTGGCAGGCAATATTTTTTACTTATAAAGGAACTGCAATATTATATAATTGAGATAAAATACTTCAAAGTTAAATTTTGATACTCTTGGAATACAAGAATATGAAAATATCACTTAAATAAAATGGATATTAATAGAAATTGTCAATAATGTTTCTTCTTTGGGAGATCCAATTAAGTAATAAGAACAATAGTTATAGGTACTTAGAGTATTACCCTCTAATTGTAATGGAATATCTGTTTCTATATGTCAATACACACTAGTTGAAAAATTAGCAATGAAAGAATTGATCAGAACCTTGATGACATATAAAGCAGAGATGCAAGATGGAGTTGAAAATTATATCAAATATGAAGAATATTTACTCAAAACTATTATGGATAAATCATCTGAGTTAAGTTATTCAGATTAAAATAAATATTTATCAAATATTTCCAAAAGGTTTGAAAAACTATACAATAAAATGAAGAAATTGATTGAATAAATTATATGTTGTTAATGAAAAGAAAAATATCATGCAAAGATTAAATGTCCCTTACTTAAAGATAAAATTAAATAAGGTTATAAAATAAAAGGCATGAAAATTATGAAGGCTACTTGGAGTGATTCTTATGGTTTAAATGATTAACCATCTCCAAGCCCTAAGGCTGGACATAAAAATTGATTGGTATGTCTTATAACTCATACTGATTAGGTATAATTTTATTACTCTAAAAACTCTATTTTTGAAAATATTTATTATAATGATTTAAATATGTATTTATTTATTCTCCAATATAAATTTGAATCTATAAATAAATATAATAGAAAAATTAGAAAATAGTATGATTCTATTTCAATTGATAATGAAAGTTGGCCAAAAAAATTCAATATATAAAATAAAATTCTTCCAAAATTTCTTATGATTTTCATAAAACTAAAATTAGGGAATTATTGGTTAAATTTGATACTTTAAAACAAGTCTCTAGTATTCTTATCAAAGGAGAAGATTATTTAAATTAATTTTTTAAAAAAATCAATAAATAAAACTTGGTATTTGTATTAATGGTGAAAGATGAAAATTATATATGAATTATTTTATTTCGGTTACAAATAGAAAAATCATGTCAAATGTTAAATTTTTTTATTGTGGTATTAATGGAAATTATTTAAAAGACTATTTATTGAGAAAACCTCAAATTTTTTGTGTTAAAATATTTTATTTTTCAGAATAATAATTTAACTTACATAGTTGAATATAACAGACCCAAAAAAATATGGGTACCAAAAGGCACATGAATTTGATATTTTTTAGGAATACACCACTAAACTATAGCATTAAATCATTAAGTGGTCATATGAGTCGTATATGGAAATATCTATCTTAACAAAGTGATCAACTCTAGAGTATTTTGTTATAAAAAAATACTCAGAACTAGAACCAATAATCCAGGATGTATTTCATTAATATTTTCACATATATATCTTTATTATATTAACAATTTTATATAGGGCGAAGATATTTTATGCTTATGTGTTAAATCTTTTATCACTCTTTGAATTAAACAGGTAAGACTTAGTCTATATAATTTTACAATTAAATTTCTAAAAAATTTAAATTCTTTAAACATCTTTTTAGTATATTTCTCTTGAAAAAAACTTTAGAATATAAAATAATCATTTAGTTAAAAAATAATTTTATAAAAAACTATAGTCATTGTTTAATATTTTTAACCTATTTTTATCTTTAAAAAAACCGTGTTCTTAGAAACATTAATCATTTATGTAAATTTTATTAAACAATAGTATTTATTATGTAAAATTTCTTTTCAAAATTTAAACTATAAAATTATTATTCTATATTTTTATCTTGGGAATGTGAACTATCATCTACAAATTCTTAAAACAAAATGTATTGTCTTACTCTTTAAACCCCTAGAGTTTTCTTCACAAAATATCTTAACTAATTTATTATTATTCTTTGAAATATATTTTTTAAAATTTTCTAAAATCATTCTAAGAAAGATGAAGTGATAAATAACTTAAAGTTAAAAAAAACTTATTTATCAAAATAAAATAAAAGTTAATACTTATTTTGTTCTATTTAGAGAGCAGTCAATTTCTTATTTTAAGGATTAATTTAAAAAATATTTTAAAAAATAAAAGGGAACTCATGGTTATTAAGAATCAGAAGTTTCATCATCGCAAATTATTAAAGGTGAAATGTATTATTAAGAACTTATGTTTAATTTTAATACTTTTAATGAATAAATAATAAAGTTTCAAACTGATCTAAATGAATCTATAAAGTGGTATAAATATCTAAAAAAATTCAATTTCAAAAATAGTGTTTGATACTCTGCAAAGAGAGTATATGAATGTGAATGACAATTCTGTCAAAAAAGAATACTTTGAAGTGTTTATAATATAAATGATATGAAATATGGAGTTACTCAGAAGTGAATATATTACTAAGTTGGATCTTATTTAACTAAAGTATTTTCTAATCAAATAGTTTTCATTATCTTCACTATATTAAAGATCTACAAATGTTCAAAACAGAATATAATAGCTTTCAAAAGTTCTAGTGAATTTAATTGAAAATTTTAGAAGTTTGTAAAGTTCAAATGATCTGTCTAATCCTTATTAACTCCCCTTATTTTCATTATACTGGTAGATTATTTAAATTCAATATCTTATATACCTTTTTGTTTAAATAATATGATTAGTAAAAATATGAGTTATAAATTTTTTCAAAATTTCTTTTTAAGTTTTATATTCTTAATATTTTATATAAATATCTATCTTACGTGTAAATATATTATTAATTTTTTAATGTTCATTACATATGGTAAATTATTCTATTATTGTAAGTAAAAAAATTATATTAATAAATTAAAATGTTTTTCTCACTTATGACATGTGTAAATGGTTTTTTTCTTTCTGAAAATTTTTTTAATTCCTTAAATATCTTTTATAATTATGTTATTTCTTTGGGATAGTTGTGTTAAAAAATATAATGTTATGGCATGAATTAAATTATTCAACAAATTCATTAAAAACCCTTATTATTCATTGAATAATATTTTACATGTTTTCGTGACTACTTGAATATATCTTTTTATATTTTTTAGTGGGAGTATAAATTTATGGGGATTTTCTATTACTGCATGTAATTCGAATATTTTTTTCAAAAACTCATATTTTTTATATGCCAAAAGGGGGAGAAATTTATAGGATAAAATTATATGATAAATTAAAGGAGAAATTTTTTAAATTTTAATATTTAATTTATGGGTTTTGTGATCATAAAAAGGGGGATATTGTTTAGCATATGTTGATTCAAAAATTTCATTAATCTCCTTTTTATTTTAATTCTCACAAACACCAACATTTATGATATTACTAAATTTGATTTTAAGTAAATTTTTGAATGATGATATTCATTAGAATATTTATTTTTATTTTGGAAGCATTCCCAAGTCGTTAATCCATGGGAAAATATTTTTTTAAGTATTCTGGACATGTTTGAAAGTGTTCTGAAAATACTATTCATACTCTATGTTTTTTAAGCATAACATATGATTTGGGAACCTAATTTTTGGAAGAAAAAATATGTATTATATACCCTAAGGTATTGGAAAAGTATGGATCAACAACACTATGTTTGCAAAAAACCCTACTTTTAAGGAATAAATATATGGTTAATCAACCATACATTTGTAAAAAACTATACATTGTCAACCCTACTTTTGGAATTTATCATTGCAAGAAGGAACCCTATGATAAAATAGTCAACGATAGAGTTTTAAATTAAATATATTCTTTGAATTTTCTATAATAGTCTCGCCATGAGTAAATATCTCTTTAAATCTATTTTAAGAATGATTCAAAGGATCATACTCAATGGATAAAATCATTACTACCTTTAAGGGAAGTTTTGTCTCTATTTGAATGATTTGAAATAATTGAATTCAAATATTTGTGATTTATTATACTTTATTTTTTGAGCTAGTTTGACCTAAAGTTGTTTAACCATCAGTATAAATACTGAGATATTCATTTCCTGAAAACAAGAATATATATGCCTAAAAAATAAAACATTGTATTCTTATAAAATAGTAGTGTTTATTCACCTTTATAGATTCACTTTGAGACATACATGTTTTGATATATCTAATTGACTATTTTTGTTGTTATCACTTCTATTATATCTTGTCATTACATATTATTTTGTAAGCTTGAAAAAGCATTTGTCAGAGTTAAACATTGTAAAAAAATATGGTTAATCATCTATCTAGTTTTTTCTCTATCACGATTTAAGGAAATACTATGAAAATATTGAGGATTATTTTTGTTGCAGTTATGCATTATTAAAGATCAAAACATATGTCATTTGCATGTTTTAACTATGATAGAAACATTATTTCTTAATTAAATCAATCTCTATTGATTTATTAGAGTATCAGCTACTCGAACTCGGTCATAGTGGAGAAGGAGTGTCATCTTCTCAAACTAAGCTATGGATTTTTGATTACCTATAAATGAACCATAAGGCCTTATAGAATCCTTATTTTAAAGGTATAAACTACCTACACTCAGTTGAAAAAGCCCTCAGTAAAATGATTTACTCTTGAAAATCACTAAAATCATGGAGAGAGTGTTAGTGGAGTGGACAAGGGTATATTTGTGCCCAAAACCACTATATATTACTATTACCTTTTCTTTAATTATTTCTACTAGTCAGTCATATTTAAGAGAAAAGGAAATATGTGTTTCATGTCAAGATGATTATTCTTTAATTTTTTTTAAAGGTTTTAAAGTATCTCAATTCACCCCCACCCCCACCCCCCGTTGTGTCTTTTTCATAGTCAAACCTACCTAATAATAAGGATATTAAAAATATTAAGTGTATATTAGCCAATAAACATAATAATACCCAAGTTCACAAAATAAAAAAATATTAAATTACATGGTAGAATCCTAAAATGATATAAATTATTCAATCATAGCCAAAATGAAATACTAAATGTTATAATGATTATGAAATCATGATAAGGACAAATCTATAATTAGATAAAGGTTAAACATAATAATCCAAAATTACTAATTACTTGGGTATAATGAATGGATTTCTTTATATGAATACATACCATTAGGTACCCAAGCAGTATACAGTTTTGATAATTCAGCCTTAAACTAAGATTTATACCTAAAATACCTTTTGTGAACAAAATATTAAGTGAAAATAAAAGTAAAATAATAAGATTAATGGGAATATGATCCACATTTATAAAAATTAACTGAAGTAATTCCAATATACTTTCCCATTAAAAAATTATTTATATACATAATATGAACAAAATAATCACAATTAAGTTTATTCTTTTTATAATTACATTTTTTGAAATAATAAGTCTTACCAATATTGACATTTGAAGCACGTTTATTACAAATTGGCATTTTAAAAAATAATTTCTAATTTTATATAATACATTCTCTATCCTTTCATTTTCTTTTTGAACAAATTCCAAATCATCATAAACCTTTTCATCTAAGGAAGAATATATACTTCTAGTCTTTTAATTTTCACTTTTAATTTTCTTAAATTAATCCTCAACATTAGTCATATCATCCAACAATACATTAAACAGTATTTCTTAATCTTCATTATTCTTAGAAAGAAAATCTTTAATCAAGTCATTTTCATCTTTAAGCTTAAACATTAAATAATCAATAATTTTAAATTTAAGAGATAAATCATTTTTATTTCCATGAACCCTTATATATTTTTCTTTGGTTTACAGATGTATAGAATTCATTTATTATATTTTATCTTTATATAAATCAAACATTTCCTTTAGTTTTTCAATAATTATCTTATCATTTAAATAATTGATAAAAGCATTAGAATCATAACTATAATATCTATATTTAGTTATACTTTTTACACATATATTGAAAACTTTTCTAGTATATCAACCAAGATAACTTGAAACATAGTGTGGAGGTAAAAATGTTACCTTGGAATATTTTTCAAGAAATAAAACATTACCAGATTTTTTGTACTTACAACATTTTTTAATAAAATTTCAGAATCACTCGAAGTAGTCACATAAATATTTTATTTATTCTTGACCTTATTTGGATTTTTAAGCTTTGGATAATTGGTTTTAATATTTCCTCTCTTCTTGTAGCCATAAAAAATAATATTGGAACAATATAAATTCCAAAGTGAAATACCTTTAGTGATGTCCCCTTTAATAAAATGATGTTTTCCATTTTCATGTGTCTATAAATTATATAATTGAAGAAAATAAATTCATATAATCTTTCTATTCAAATTTATTTGTTTCAATATGTTTCCAAATTTCATAATAAGTGCTACAACTATAAATATTTCAAAGATATTTCAAGTTAAACCAAAATATATATTAATCATGACACTTATAATTAAGATTATATTTAGCAGTATATTCTCTTTTCAAATAAACCAGGTCATATTTAGGTAGATCATATGATTTAATCACAATTTCCCAAAAGATAATATCAATAATATTTAGATAATCTCCCATCTAGATCTTACACTGATCATACTTAATACCATTGAAATATAGTGGTAATTTCAGATTAAAACCACTTTTATTATTCAAGTAAACCATAACTAAAAATGATCTTCCCATTAATCTTATTAAGGACTGGGATAAAACATTATCATAATTAATATTATCAAAATAAATCACAATATATCTTAAATGATCCAACCTTAAATATCAATTATGTGGTATCAAGTTAAGTGAAAACTAATTTATCTCTAAAGGATAATGCTCTGATACATGTTATTAGGTATTACAGAAATTGGTTAACTAACCTTATTGTTATAAGAGCCTCTTATAATACCAATTATTAGGTTTTGAAGAGGTGATGGAAATGAAAAATAGGGGTAAATTTATCTTCTTTAAAAAATTAATTAGATTACACACTTAATTTGTGGAAATTGATCGGTTCAAATAATAAACAATTTAACCACACCAATATAAGAAACGAGGTAGAAAATAAAATGAGAAAAGTAAAAGTTGAACATAAGAAATTTTTATGGTAGTTAGGATCTAAATGGTCATATGTTTACTCTTCACACACCAACCTGGTTTATGACACCCACTATGGTATATCAATTTTAAAGGATATTGAAAAATCATTACAACCATATTTTTCACACTTGGGGGATAAACCCTATTCCCTTGTCTTTTGTGGGTTCAGACAAAAACCAATCCTTTTATAGGAGAAGAACCAACCTGGAATTTTTTATGCTTAATCCTAACCTCTTTCCTTTTTCAGGTTAATATGAAAGCCATTATTTTATATTGGAAAACCAAACCCATTATTTTACAGGTGAGACCCAGCCTAGACATTCATAAGCTCAGTTCTAACCTCTTCTATGTTACAGGTTAAGAGGAACTCGATGAGGGAATAGATAAACTCAGACTCTTACAGGAGAATTCATTTCCTCGGATATTTTATGGGTTAGTCTGAACCTAGTCTTCTAAGGTGATCGACTAAACCTAGTCTTCTAAAAGGACATACCAAACCCAAAAGTAACTTTTGTTATAGTGGTATAATCTCGTGCAAGATGTACTAAGGTAGATAGTACAACCTAGAAAATTACAGCACAATGAAAGAATAAAATATTTTTAACTTAGTGAATTATTATCAATGAATATTATATTAAATTAAATAGGAAGTGATCATTCCATTTAATAAGTTGAATTAGTGAATCTCGGGCATCTAGCAGTGTACTTCAGTAAGCTAATGGACAATGAAGTTTGACGTCTCTATTGATAACTATGCATCACAACAGAGTAAATTCAAAGTCAGGTATCATTTATCTTTATTTCATAATTTATCCTTTTATCCTATATAATATAAATGACTATTTTCTCCACTAAAATTTACATGAATCTCATTTATTAATTCCAATAATAAATACTTTGTGTAAAAGATGTTTTTAATGAATGTGTATGCAATGTATAGTCACATGGGTAACATTGATTATCTATAAAAAAAATCAATTTTTATAGTTAAATCATATTACTATAATTAATATAGTTCTAATGAATAATTATAATTGATATTAAAGTCTATTGGAAAGCTCCCATAATGAATGTGAGATAAACTATTCACATTCCAGTAATATTTAATATAGAACTCACATTTTCCCAAGAGATCAACGTTAAACTAAAAAACATGTGATAATAATTCAATTAAACAATTTAAAATATATTTTAATGGATTATAAATAATTAATTATTAATTATTTAATGAGTAAAACAATAATTATATCCATAATAAGTGTGAAGAAAATGGAAAATTTAAATGGTACATAAAACTGAGAATATATCCATATTTTAAAAAATCCTATAAAAAATAAGAAATCCATGTATGTAAACCCACATATGGGTTTCATGTAGTATATTAATGTAGGGTATTCACAAGAAAATATATGTACCCAAATATATGTAAGGTAATTCAGGTACTTGGTTTCATGTAGGTGATTTTGAAAAATGGTAGGCAACTTAACTTATAAAGTTTTTGACTTAAAAAATAATTTCAAGAAAGAAGAATAAAATGTATCTTTAGTTTAATTATATTTAAATAATTATATTATATTTTAATATAATAAATAATCATCTTAATCAGACAATTACAACTCAAAATACCATCAAAATATAGTAGAAAACTTATTCTAGAAAACTGTATAATTATAAATAAAAACATATAGTGAATTCAATATAATTTCTATAATAATAGTGATAGATTCAGATTTATATTTATTCTAATTAAATCTAGTTAATTTTTTTATCTTTATAATTAAATAAGAATCACTTAATTTGGTGTTTTTTATACCAATTTATAATCAAACTATTGAAGATAATTGTCCTCATTGTAGGTACACAATAGGTTGACATGGTCAGGTGTCGCGGTCTGGTGACACGGTCAGTTGGCTCACATACTGTATGTATATATTTTTCATGAGGTAGGTTTACATGGCCATATGACATAGTCAGTTGACTCTCATGTGGTAGGTACATTTTTTCCATGTGGTCAGGTGACATGTTCTGTTGACTCTCATATAGTAGGTACATTTGTTCATGTAGTCGGGTGATAGGATTAGGTGACACGGTCAGTTTACTACCACACAATCAGTATATTTTCTTTATGTGATAAGTTTACATGGTCAGTTTAATCCCATGTGGTAGTTTCCAAACTTTTCTAAATTTTCAATTTCAAGACTTTTTAAATTTTAGTTCCAAAATAAGTAAAATGGTATTAAAAGGTTTCAAATGAATTATTTTTCCTACGATCACTTCATGAAACTTATAGAACATGTTATGAACAATAAAAACATAAAATCTTATTACATTTTAAGTAAATGAATTTTAATATAGGATCATGATTAAGCATACTTTATATAATTCAAAATATTTACACTTTAAAGAAAAAACAAATAAATATTTGTAATTATTAAAACATAAAGTGGTTCAAGGAGCCACTCAACATTCTCCCCATTTTTTTAATTAAAAAAAGTATTATTTAAAAAAATATCTCACCCTTTTTGAATTTATCAAAAAGATAAATTTGTATAATAATAATTCTCTCTTTGAAAGTAAATCATAAAATATTAATTCCCTTTAAATAAAAATGTGTTTGAAATACATTGTGTATTCCATAACATTATCAAACATTCATATTTTAAAACATATATCAAATATCCACCAAAAAACCTTCCATTTTTAAAATATGTATCAAGGGTCAACTATTCAATGAGTAGAAAATCAAAAAAAATTAAAATTTAATGAAAAACCCTTCATAAAAATACCCTTTTATGCTAACTAAATATTTAGACATTGAGTTAACATTATCTAGTATATATATGATAAGTCCTAAGAAAGTAATATAACAAAAAATAATACATAAAATGAAAATAAAAATTCCATATTTCATCAGATTTTATAGAAATATGAAAAATTTATCATATAAATAATCATGTTCAACCCCCCCCCCCCCATTTAAGCATAAAATATGATTTTACCTGAGTGTAATGGAACCAAATTGTTTCTATAAAATAAAACTAATTTTGTTTCATCATACAAAACCAGACATTAAAAAACAAAGTTTGAACATATTTTCAAACCATTATAGTAAATGATTAAATGGATTGTATAAATTTAAAACATCTCATGTTAATAATTCATAACTAATTATAATTAAAAACACTTTAAATTACCTTTAATTAACCATGCTTTGCACTAACGAACATACTAAAAATTTCAGCATGCCTAAACAACAATGCATATCAAATTCCAAAAATCTGAATATAGAATTCCTTTCCACTGAAAATTATATAATTGAAATAAGTTTTTTTCCCCTTAATAAATGTATTATATATATCAATTAATTTAAATTTCAAATGAAAATATCCACATTAATATCATATTAGATAAAATAGTGAATACTCATTTTAAGAACACACAATTAAATTAAAAAAAATATGATTTAAAAAATAATAGTAACTCAACCTAAAATGATGCTCTCTTTTAAAAATTAAAATATCAAGGCATTATAAACATAATTTTAATTCTAGTAGAGAACACTCTTAGAATAATAAATTATAATATCAAATATAACCACAAAACATTTCATAAGATATTCAAATAATTTTTAAAATAAACAATTGATAAAATCATAAAAGTAAATCAAATTTTATAATGAAAATAATATATTGAATGGCCATATAAGTATATTAAAACATTTATGTGTATGTCCTCGAATAAACATAATAATACCCAACTTCACTAGTAAAAATAAAAGTTAAATATTTAAGTACATGGTGTCATCACAAAATGATATAGAGTATTCAACCACAGCCAAGATGAAATACTAAATCTTATAATGATTATTATAGTAAGATAAGGATAGATATATAATGATATGCATGATTAATATAAGAATGTGAAATTAATAATTACCTAGATATAAAGAATGGATTTATTTTAAATGAATACATACCTTTAGATACCCAAGAAGTAGGCAGTTTTGATAGTTTCATCATGAAATCATATTTAGATATAAAATACATTTTTTGAACAAAATATTGAGTGAACTTAGGAGGAAAATCACAAGAATAATGACCATAGAATCAACATTTAAAACAAATAACTAAAATAATTCTATTAGACTTTACTTTTACAAAATTATTTCTATACATAATAGGAAAACAATAGTCAAAATTAAGTCTACTTCTTTTATCATTACAATTCCTAAAATAAGCAGTCTTTCTAATATTTACATTTAAAGCACATTTATTATCAATTAGACTTTTCAAAAGATACATTTCATTTCTAATTTTATATAATTTATTCTTAATCCTTTCATTTTATTTTTTAACAAATTCCAAATCATCACAAACCATTTCATGTGAGGAATAATCTGTGTTTATAAGCTTTTCATTTTTAGTTTTTAGTTTCTTACATTGATATGGGAATATTAGAAATACCATCGAAAAAAATTTAACATTATTTATTGATCTTAATTATTCTTATAAAGAAAATATTTAATCCTATAATTTTTATCATTAAGTTTAAAATTTTCCAAATCACTATTTTTAAATTTAATAGATAAATCATTTTTTCAGGACCCCTTCTATATTTTTCATTAAGTGACACATGTTTAGAAGACATTTCATTTATTTAATCTTCATATGAATCAGACATTTCCTTTAGATCTTCAATACTTGGATAATTATTTATAGAATTTTTAGAATCATGAGAATCATAAATATAATCATTATCTTTAGTTATACTTGTCACGCATAAATTTTTATCTTTTCTATTATATGAACAAAGATAACTTGAAATGAAATGTGGAGGTGAAAATGTTACCTTATAATATTTTACAATAAATTAAAAATTACCATCTTCTTTTGGAATTTCAAAATTTTTTCATAATGTTTAAAAATCACTCCAAGTAGTCGCATTTTTTTATTCTTGATCATCCTCATATTTTTGAGAAAACTGGGTTTAATATGTATTATCTTCCTAAAACAATAAAAAATAATATTGGAACAATATATATTCAAAGTTAATTTACCATTAGTGATATATCCTTCAGTTAAATTATTTTTTTATCTTTTCATGTGTCCAGACTTTCTATAAAAATAGATAACATATTTCATGAAATATTTCTCTTCAAAGGTAATTGTTTTGAGGTATTTCCAAAAATCATATGTAGTACTGGAACTACAAATTTTTTCAAAAATATTTCTATAAAAAACAAAATATATAATATTCATGACCCTATAATTAATATCATATTTAACATAATTTTATCCTTTCAATTCAACTACATCAGAATTAGTTAGATAATAAAAATTAACCATAATTTCCCAAAATAGAATATAAATACTCTTTAGATAAGGTTTCATACATATCTTCCACTGATCATAATTAATACCATTGAAATGTGGTGGAAATGTCAAATTCAAACTTCTTTTATTTCTCAATTCATCCATCATTAAAAATAATCTCTCCCTTCATGTTAAAGACTAGGATAAAAAGTTAACATAATTAATTTAATCAAAATAAAGAAAAATATGTCTTATATGATCCAACCTATGATATTAATTATGATCTATCAGGTAAAGTGACAAAATAATTTATCTACAAAGGGTAATTCTCTAATAATTGTTTTAAGTATCAAAAAAAAAATTTAACTAAACTTTTACTTATAATATTCTCCTCTAGTACCAATTTTTAAGTCCTAGAGAGGTGACGTCATGGTAAAAGAGGGGATTTAATTGTCCTTATTTTAAAAAATTAATCAGAGTATAAACTTAATGTGCAGAAAGTGATTAGTTCAAATAATAAATAATTCAACCACATTGATATAAGAAATGAGAATGAAAAGAAAATTAAAAACATAAAATATTAATAAAGTATATTTTTATAGTAGTTCAGATCTAAATGATCTTATATATACCCTTCACACACCAAAATGGTGTATGGAACCCACTATGGTATATCACTTTTGAAGGAGAGTGACTACTATTTATGACTTTATTTTTCATACCTAAAGGCTCAACCCTATTCCCTTGTCTTTTACGCATTCCGGAAAAAACTAGCAATTTATAGGAGAAGACCTAACCTAGTCTTTTATATTCTTAATACTAACCTATTTTATTTTGGGTATAGATATAACCCATTATTTTACAAAGGAAAACCTATTCATGTTTTTTATAGGTGCATACCCAACCTAGACTTTCACAGGATCAATCCTCGCCTATTTTATGTTATGGGTCAAGAGGAACCCAGTCTTTTAAGGGAAAATAATAAACCCATACTCTGTTAGTATAAGTACTTTCCTTTATTATTTTATGGCATAAGAGTAACCAAATATTCTAAGTGGACATACTAAACCCTTTATTATAAGGGGACAAACCAAAACTAGATGTACCTTTTTTTAGGATGGTATAACCCATTGCAAGATGCACTAAGTATAGACAATACATCCTAGATAGTTGTAACATAGTGAAAGAATAAAATAATTTTAACTTGGTGAATTATTTTCAATGAATATTATAGTGAATAAAATAGGTAGCTCTCAAGACCTTTAAGATGTTGAATTAATGAAGCCCAGGCATCTTGAAGTTTACTTGAACAAGAAAATGAACAATGAAGCATCATGACATAGTTAGGAACTATGTAGTATGACAGAGTAAAATTGGTGTCATGTATCATGTATCTTTAATGCATTATTTTTTCTTTTTATCCACAAAGATAGAAATGGATATTTTATCCAATGAAATTTCTAGGAATATCCTTCATAAATTACAATAATAAAGACTTTATGAGGAGGAAACTTTTAATGAATGTGCATTCAATGAATAGTCATGTGATTAACTTTTAACATCTATAAAAAATCAGGATTTATAGTGATAACACATTAGTATAATAAATACAGTGTTAATAATAATTATAATCAATATTAAAGTCCCTTGGAAAACTCTTATAAAGAATTTGAGACACAGTGTTCACATTCCATCAATATTTAATGTTGAACTTGTGTTTTCCCAAGATATAAATGTTAAACTTCAACCCATGGAATAATAATTTAATTAAATAATTTAAAATATATTTTTATTTATTATAAATAATTAATAAGTAATTATGGAACAAATAAAACATTAATTATATCCATAATAAACATGCAGAAAATTGAAAAGTGAAATGATACGTAAAACAAATCATATTTCCATATTTTAAAAAATCATATAGAAAATCACAAATCCATGTATATAAATAAACATATGTGTTTCACGTAGTATATTTATGTATGTTATTCACAACAAAATCTATGTATCCAAATCTATATAAGAAAATTCACGTACTCCGTTTCATATTGGTGATTCTGAAAAATGGTAGATAGATTAAATTATAAAGTTTCAAACATAAAACATACTTTAAATAAAGTAGAATCAAATTTATCTCAAATTTAATTATATTTATATAATTCTATTCTCTTTATATATAATCAATAATTAGATTAATTAGACCTATACAGTTCAATATATCATCAAAATATAGTATAAAATTTATTCTGGAAAACTGTAGAATTTTAACTAAATACATTCGGTGACTTAAATCTAAATTTTATAATAATAGATATTGATTCATATTTAAATATATTATAATGAAATGAATATAATTTTTTTATATTTTCAATTCAATAAAAATAACTTAATTTTTATTTTTTTATTTCATGTTATAGTCAAAATAATAAAGATAATGTTCCTTATGGTAGGTACCATAGAAGGTGGATATGGTCACGTGACATGGTTAGTTGACATGGTCAGGTGACTCCCATATGATCCATAAACTTTGTTCATTAGTTAGGTTTACATTGTCAAGTGACATGGTTAGTTGACTCCATATATTTTTTCATGTGGTCAGAGGACATGGTCTGTTGACTCCTATACGGTGGGTACATTTTGTTCATGCAGTCAGGTGACATGGTAAGTTGACTCCCACATGGTAGGTAAATATTTTTCATGCAGTTTTTTAACATGATTAGTTTAATCCCATACGGTAGGTTCCATAATTTTCGAAATTTTCAATTTCCATACTTTTCAATTTTTTGTTCCAAAATAAGTAAAATGGTATTATAAGGTCTCAAATGATTTAATTTTCCTAGGATCACTTCATGAAACTTGTAGAACATGTTATGAACTATCAAAACATAAAAAATAAATAAATTTTAAGTAAATAAATATTATTATATATTATGATTATTAATAATACTTTACACTCCACTCCAATGGCCCAAAGGCCTTCATTTTTTATTGATAAAGGATGAGGTGGAACCCTTACTAGGCACGTAGGTGTAAGTATTACATGGCTTGTAGTCCTTAGAGGAATTCATTTCCTGTAGGCTTCAAACATTATAAATAACCCAAACTAACTACTTGGAACTTCTCCTTCTCATCATCTTCATCATGAAATCAGCTATCTACCTTCGCAAGGTTGTTCGGCTAGGCTTTCTCATGCATGCATAGGCTTGTCCCGATGGTAGGTTCCACACCCTCTCATTCTTGAAATACATTTATCTTATGCTATGGTGAAATATCCTTGCTCATCCTCCTTCTAGAGCTTGTTCCTTGTAGGTTTTCTGGTTTGCATCTACACTTATGGTGGCCCAAAGGCCTTGAGGAGGCCCAAAGGCCTTACTGACCTGAAATCCTAGGTGGCCCGAAGGCCTTAAAGTACTCGGAGACCAAATCAATGGACCGAAGGCCCAAACATATGAATAGTTTCGGTTACTACAGTGCCAATATAGTACCTGCTACAATTCCTGCTACAGTACCTACTACAGTAATGATACAGTTTCCTAGAAATAAGCCTCTGCCTGGATTTGATCCCGGGTCACCTGGATGCACTTAAGGAGTCCTCACCAACTGTTCTGAGGCTCATGTGCTATAATACTTTACATAATTCAAAATATTTATACTATTAAAGACAATACAAATAATGCTTTGTAATTATCAAGACATAAATTGGTTCTATGATCCACTCAAAAATATCTTCATACAAGTGAATGGGATATGGTTAAAAATGTAAAACTTTTTCCATTTATTGGTCACTTATTCATTTATAGTAACTTTATTAACCACTAAATAGTAAAAAACATGATATCACCATAATTTTCAAAAGGTTTAACGGGGGTTAAAACAAATAGATAAGGGTAAAAATATAATTTAAACATGACCAAATTTAATTTGATAAGAGTATTTATAACCATAGTCATGTTATATTCTAATTTCATCATTTTTTATTGATTTTATTGGAAAATTAATTTATATTAATTTAATAATTTAAGAAATTTCAAAAGTTTCCCTCCCCTAACTTATAAAAGGCCACCTACTATCCTATCATTCTCACACCTTTTGAGCACTCTAGATCAACAAATACCTAATAAAATCACTCCTAAACATCCCTAAACACATCTTATAGGAATTTTTTTATCATAAAAAGAACCCATTAAGTATTTAGATATAAAACTAAATAGGTTGTATGAAGAATATGTATATTTCTTAACCAACTATTTTATTTTTATTTCTTATTATACCTCCTATAAATATTCTTAATAATATTGAAATAATAACACTAGTATGTTCTATATACTAAGATTTTTTCATGTTAATGGAATTGCCTATATCCATATCCATAATCCATCAAATGGGAAACTAAACCCTTATTTGTGTTTACAGAGGACTACCACCCTGCGAACAGATGTAATTCATTTTCCATCACCGCCTCTCAATACTAGTTATAATGATGAATTTAATGTATAAACATGATATTCATGACATATTTATCATTCTATAAAGATAATATATCATCTATGTTATTACCTTTCCATCCATTTATAATTGATAATGTTCTTCATGTGTACGTGTGGACTACAACCTTCATGAAGCGATGTGATTCGTTTTTCATCACCACATCATATAGATGATATATATAAGTTTATTTCAAAGTAAAATATGATATATATATATATAGATATGATATAATTATAAATATATAAATATAAAACTATAGTTACCTTCATTCCATCATGATATTTGAAAAATGAAAATGTTACTGATGTGTACGTATGGCTTACCATCTCCATAATTGTAACGTAATCCATTTTTCATAACCATATTTAATAGTTGGTTTTAAAAGTATAATCGATGTATATAAATTATAATTAGTTCATAATTATTATTGTGTATATTATGGAATAATTTCCAATTTTACCATAGTAGACTTTCCAAAGTAATTTTGGACAAATGAGTCGAATATTTTCAAAACATTTGATGTGAACTTAATGGATTATGTAATTGTATATAAAATTATAATAAATAAATAAAGAAATAATAAAATTAAAATCATTTCTTAATAAATTAAATAATTAATGTAAGTTTATTATTCAGTAATCGAAGGAATGTATTTGATGATTTAAACTCGAAGTAAGTTATGTTTTACCTTAAAAATATCAATTTAGATGTTTTAAAGATTTTTTTCTAAATCATTTTATTTCATGTCTATGTTATTAAAATTACTTTAAAGATTTATTTTTATAGATAAAAATGAATTATAAATAACATTTTATGTCACTTTTTAATTTATTTAAAAGGTTTTCAAAATTAAACTTTTTACATATTTTATATAGAAAATTTTGCCTTTCTTTACAAAAGGAAAAATGAATGTTCAATTTTAACATATACAGCATCAGTGGATTTTCCCACCACAATAAACGTTATTTTATATTTCAATTCCATTATAATATTCTATGTTTTCTTTAAATAAAACCCTCTTTCCCTTTTTCTATTTATTTTAGTTTTGAAATGCATTTTTTATAAGAAAGGGTATTTCGATATCTGAAATTGTTTAGCATATGGGTTAAAAATATTTTTTCAAAGGTTTTTTGATGAAAATGTAAAATATTAAATTTTATTTATTTGTTATGTGGTACTTGATCATTATAGATGATGACAGGTGATCTTGATATAGATTCTACAAATGGGTGACCCTGATAAGACTTATATAGTGGGTGATCCCGATATATCTCTCCAATACAATGGGTAATGTTCCTTGTCATCAAAGTTAAGAATGAGGGAGTTAACCAAAGTGGTTTATCCTATGGATTTAATTAGGCTCTAGTTATTTCTGATATAAGTGAGCAAGTGTAATGAATATGATTATCTAAGTTTATTAAAGGGGTTTTTATTTCCTTTATTTGGTTTTAAAGTTTTTATTTGAGAAAAAATTGTATTTTTTCATATCGATATGATTTATTTCACACACTCAACTAGTATTATGATGAAGGTAAAAAATTATAGTTTTTCATGTTTTTTATAGGACTAATGGATTTCTTAATTTTATGTCCCTTATTGAGATTTTTTTAATCATCCCACATTTTTAAATGTTTTTCTTAGGTTTTAAGGATGATTAATAACAAATAATAATCAAGTATAAATTCATGAATATTTTTCACAAAAATAAAAATTTTCATTTAAAAAAAATATATTATGGGAAAAAAAGGTTACTGGTTATAAGTTTCAAATTTTTAATATAAGGGTTTGTTATATAAATTTTATAACCTAATTCTCTAAAAATATAAACCTAAAAGATATTTGGGAATGAAAGAAAATGAATTATAGTATAGGGACACTAGATTAAGTAATGTTTAAGGTTGGTTACTTATATATACAACCTCTCTTTCAATACTAGGCTAAGTGAAAAAACCCCATGAATCATAACTTCATAAGTCAAGTGTCTCACCCAAGGTGAAAATAAAATACAAAAGTAATAATAAATTCCATGAAAAATATCATCCCTAGAAAATTGGGTTTATCCCATGCATGGGTTGATCACTCCCATGCATGATATCATTAAAAAGATCTAACATGTTCTTATTATCCAGTCTTCCATGACCAAAAATTAAGATAAGATAAAAATGCTCTGATACGATTTTGTTACACCCCACCCCGGCTCACTATGACTGTAGATGGATTTGTTCACTATATAAACTCGAGTGTGTCTCCTCGTATTATAGAGGATTTCTAATTGGATTTAGGGTCTATAAGGATATTTTGTGATGAATATACCCTCTAGTTAAAGTATCCAAAGTATTAGAAATAGCAGCAAACACATAAACTCAACCAAATAACCGTCATAGATAAAGAATTCACTTTCTAATAAATAAGTACAACATCACATGATATAAAAATAATGGATATGCCATAAAAACTAGGATCTCTCATAGAGGATCATATATAATAAAGAATAAAAATACCCAAAAAAAACTAAATTGAAACTAAAAACTCATCTCAAACTATTCATAAGTCTTGCCTGATCCCATCTTCCATACTCCACTCTAGCATACCAATAAAAACATCAAGAAATAATCCCTTGATATAATACTATAACCTAAATTAGATAGTCTTATACTCAAGTACCCAAGTACCATGGAATATTGAGCGGGGTGTGATTACAACTCAATATACCACCACTAATGGAATCCCCAAAATAACCAGTCGATATAACATATTCCTAAAGAAGTACATTTAATAATAGGTTAACTCATAAAATAGTAGTTAAATAAATAAATAAAACACATTTATCGATCTGGGTTTCTACGGTAACACCCGAGGTAAGACATACCTACTTCAGATAGAGTTGGATATCTCTAGATGGGTTGATGGGTCTCATAAACATAGGTTAGTTCTAAATTTAGTGACTATGGAAACATTTTCCATTAAATCATAATGGAATCCATGAGGGATCCACTAGGAATTCCCATATAACCAAGACATCTAGCATACATGGAATTAATCCAATCCATTCTTCTATACAATAACCAGGTGAATACAAGGAATCCAACCTTGGAATTCACTAAACTGAATATAAGGAACTACTTGTCCAAGGCATTCAAAGTATCATGCTTGAATGGGATCTTGGTTCACACCCATGGAATTCCATCTCATATAATCAATCTGAATTTTGTGATCTCATCCCATGGAATTTACAAGGGTACCACAAGAGAATCCAAGACATTCATTTGTGGCATTAAATATATAATGTATCACCTGAATCTAAGGAGCAGCTTCCCTAAGGAATTCACAGTGATGAATTGGTGAAGAATCCAAGGTAGATCATATAATTCCCTATCTTTATACACCCTTCAATCCATGGATGAATACTTATATAGAATTATATCAACTCCCCTAATGGAATACATGCTCACATAAGTAATTCCACCCATTTCATTTCTAGAATTGAATCTAAGGGAAGACACCCAATGTATTCGACCAATCATAATATCAAAGAACTCAATTAAAAATACTTATTTATTAATAAAAAAATTATATCAAGGTGACGCACTATTATTTCAATTAAAGACTTTAAATCACATATACATATTCACTGATTCAGAATTACCAAGTCCACCATGATCCATAATCACCATATCTCATTTTAATTCCCAATATAGATTACAAAAAATAATTCACCCTTTTTAAAATTAGAGATATTTCATAAAATGTGAATTATAACTATAAATTCCATTAGGATTTATAAAACACAGGTAACTAATTCCCCTTAACCAATACATTTACTAAATTCACCTTCTAATTCTCAACAGATAAATTTAACTCACTAAGTCATTCACCGAATATCAAAATACCATTCACTTCATTTTATAAGAAACTATCTTAGTTTCTTTATGTTCCGTTTCAATATCATTAATGATTTTGAAATTCAATTTCACAATCATTAGTTAAAAATCCAATTACCCAATTAAGTTTATAAAACCAATACACTCAACCTATCCCAACATTTTATTTTTAGGAAGTTACAAAATTTAATTTGGAAAACTTATGGTCAAATCTGTGACCACGGAATTCCACTTGGAATCACCTTCTACTTAGGTATAAATCATTAAAACTAGGGAATTTTACTAGGATAAGTCACAATTAAATAATTAATTTTTAATTAGGTTAATGTACAACAAGGCCAGCATGACCACATAATGAATGACTTGAAAAATGAAGAAATTCTATGTGCAAAGTATAAGTAAAACCTGCCTTAGGATTGGGAGAGTCAACTCATCGAGTATTGGCGATCGGTTTGACCTAAATTGGGATAAATCTAGAAACCATAAAAAATCCCTAGAAATAAATTATATTAGATATAAAGGTGAAAGATAATTTTATAGTTAGATAAATGAAAAAGGGAAGGTAAAAAGTAATGGATATACCATAGGCTTTACCATTCCTTTTATAGAACTTTATTAGGCCAAAGGATGAGGGATATCTCACCATGGAAGAGAGGGAGGATATGAGGGTAATGAATGAGGGTTTCTAGACTAAGTAGGGGAGAAAAGGGGGTCAAAATCATAAAAAATTAGAGGGTAAATGTTTCATTTTTTCCGCTATTAAAGAGTCATATGTTTTGGACACATGATTTAACAAAATATGTTCCAAATGTATAGATCCCACTATCTAGGACACTACATTACACATGGGTAGTCCTGATGATTTACTAAAGTTTATGGAAACCACATGAAATGGATCTTTAATATTCTATAGATGATATCATGGTATCCTGGATCCCCTATCATGATTTAAACAAACTATATACATATAAAACCCAAGCCACATGGTTGGGGGCATAGTTATCGCTAACCTTGTGACCAAGGCAACTCTCCCAAAAACAATAATTTAAAACCCTGAACACCCTAGACACTCCCTAAGATTATTCCCTGGTCTAAAAAACCTCTTTTAGGAGGTTTCAAGCTTCAAATTGATTACCAGTTTAAAATCCATCCACTCAACCAACTAGAAAAAATATATATTTCCACTAAATATTAAGACCTTCCCATACACTTGAGTTATTACATAATAAATTAAAATTTAGTCTTTGTGATATTTTTTTCTATACCCACATCAAATAGATTCCATTTTACTGAGGTCTCTATCACCTTCAATATGAACTTGATTTTTTTATAGTCACTTATCCTATTGATGTTTTTTCATTTCACCCAAGTATATTCCCTAGCCACAATAGTCTATATTAATAAATTCATTGGTCCTAAAAAGGTAATTCCACTTAGTTATTTTCCAGGAAAGCCCGTTACCTTGGTGAAATAATGCAATCTTCTCATAAAATACCACAAAACCTCAATATTCCAAGTTCATACAAGTTTTCTTTTTACTAGATCCTTCTTCCCTAAAGGTCATCAAGCTTTTCCAAATTCTATAAAATTCACCAAAATCAAGCCTATATTTGTCTAGAACCTACTCATTTTATGTATATTTTTTATCTATTCAATACATAACAACATCATATAATGTGGATTCTAATTCCACCTAGGATTATTGATAGGGAGAATAAATGACTTATATTTTGTTGATATTCCATTCATTATACTCCCTCATATTTATTAATTAATTAAGTTCTATAATTTTTTGAGATTAGAATTTAATTTTATTATATTAGATGAATATTTCTTAAAATGTCCAAAAAAATTATTTAATTGATTTAATTAATTTATGACATAAATTAATGGTGGGATATTGATTTTCTTTGGTATTTTTATTTTTAATGGAAATTAAATGGACAAATAAATTATATGATTTAATAATAAAGAAGAATATGGATGCGGTTGTGTGAGATGAATTTAGTTAATTCATCACATATGTAATATATTTAATATCATTGATTAAAATTGGTTAACTTCTAAGCCATGTAAAAAAGTATTGTTGTTATATAGTATATTTTCAAGATCAATTAAACTATAAATGTCTCAAATCTACTAGTGATACATCACATATTTCAACATTATGAATGAAATTTTCCATTTCTAATTGAATGGAGTTATTATCCACAATATGTGTGGTATTTTATATGGAAGAAGTATAGGTTGAATTTAAAAAATTCAATAATATGTATGAAACACTCTACTCATACATACGATTAATATATAATAAAAATGGAGAAATATAGAAAATTCATTACATGTGTAAAAGTAATGTTTTCCAGTGACCTATATGCATGTGAGTTATTCTGTGGAAATGGGAAAGAAATATAGAAAATAGGTAAAATATATGTGAGTCATTATACTCATATGTAAGAGTCAGACTATTAAAACCCTAAGATATGAAATATAAAATTTTTATACTAAAAAACTATTACATGAATACATAAGTCATTTTTTCATTGAATACAGGTCCCTCGGCTGTATAGATTGGAAATATAGTAAAGTAATTTCAATTTTTCCTTCTTAAAAACCTCTTACATAATATTCATTCCTGATATATAGAAGAAACTAACATTCCAATAGAGGATATATTCAATGTATAAGATTTAATTTTAGAAATTTTTAATAATTTTTCATATATCCATAAAAATAAAGAACTTTATGTATAAAAGTAATCACTACTACATAAGGGGTCTTTACTTTTCAAAATATGGACAAAGATGCCTTATGTATAGGAAAATTTAATCACACTATAGTTTGGACTAGATTAATTTCAATTCCACTTCCATTTTTTAGGTTCTCGCACCATATTGATGGTAGTTACATCATAAAATGGTGAACAAATTCAGGCTAGGAATATTTCTAAGAATTACATCATAGACAATGCCCTATCACTAAATGGAACAAATTCAAAAGTTTTGAAACCATGAGGTATTCATTCTAATATCTTTTTACACTTTAATACTTTATATATCTTTTGTTAAAAATTTGCATAAATCAAATAGAGTAAATCTTGAATTGAGAGAGAATGAATCCCTCGAGCTCTAATGTTGACTATGGAAGAAAAGGGAGATTTCATAGTTATAGATTTTCAATAAAAATTTAAATCATTAGAGGATATCCAAATTTAAAGGAATATAGAATCATGAAATTTTTTGATAAGGGAAATAAATAAGGAGAGGGAATATCTCAAAAGAGGAGGAATTTGAGAATGAAAAGAGTGATATATTCTACACTTTCAAACATTACTTATATTTTTTCATTGTATTTTTCTAATTTATCCTTATAAAGAATATACCTCTCACAAGGCGGGGTAAGAACTTTTTTAGATATTGATAAGGGGAAGGAGATATTACTATAATGCTTAATTTTATAGTTAATTTAATAAAATAAACTCTCTTTTATTGATTTATTTTAGTATTTAGTGTCAGTATATTAATTTGAAAATATTTATTTACTTTGTTATTTCTATGAATTTTTACTACTTTGATTGGGTTTCACAATTCTATCTTCAATCGCTTTACCATGAATATTTTGTAATAGGATATTCTAAGTTGTGAGTACCTATTAATTTTTGTTATGTGTATGGAAGGTTTTGAGTTAACTTTTAATCACTTAGGACAACCTTTTCTTGATTGGGATATTCCTAGGTGGTTTTATGATAGCTTACTTTTAAGGTGTCAATTGATATTATCCACACACATAGGAGGGAGGTTGGATTGATAGTGATTTTTTTTAGTTAAACCTAATAAATTAACTTGAGATATAATGAAGGATGATGTGATTGTGGAGTATTTCATTTATTAATTAAAAACAAAAAGATTAAATTAATTTTTGGACCAAGATGGAATTATAATTGGTGATGTGACCTTGGACCAATTACTCTTTAATCATTTGATTTGAATCACTACTAGTTGAGAGTGCTTTCAAAATCCATCAATATCAATTCACACAAATTCCCCCCCCCCCATATTTGATAACTATGATAACCATAATTGTGCACCCCACTCTAGATACAACTCATAGATTCCACTATACTATATATATAGGGTTTAAACTATATTTTTTCACACCCATGACTACTATGTCACAAACATGGAACCATTTTCAAGGAGGTGGTGCTATAATCCCAAACCAATTTTTTGTATGAAAAGGTCAAACACTAAAAAAATTACCTCTTTATACCAAGATTGAGAGAAACCTACTGAACAAAATTGGAGATTTAAGAAGCATTATAAAACATTATAAAAGTACTTTAAAAAAATTCCCTAACAAAGTCTAGTGAAACTGATATTGTTCAATATGAATATGAACATATGGAATATCAGCCAAATATAACCTTAAGAGACATTTTTATACATCACTTCATTAACTAAAACACTCAAATTTCCATATTTTCTTTACAAACTGATTTTCAATTAAAAAATGGTCTAATACAGCTATTACCAATATTATATGGTATTATAGTTGATGATCCTAACAAGAATATTAAGAAATTATCATTTTCATAATCCACATTGAAACCAATAAGAATAGAATATTATAAATTAAATTTTAGGTATTTTACATTCTCATTGGAAGAATAAACTAAGGACTGATTGTAAAGTTTCAAATCAAGAGAGTTTAATGAATGGGATAACCTATAGAGGATCTCCCTCTTGAGGTTATTACTCATTTAAATAATAATATCAATCAAAGAGGGTATATAATTTATTAATCATGAATCATGAGAAACTTTGTACAATTTATATAAGAGATTAAAAATTGGGTATATGTTTCTCTCACCAAGCCATTGAAGAGCATCACTTCCAAGTATTTTTATATCAAGGACTACTTGATAGTGATAGGAAACTACTGAATATATCATGGGGATGATATATCATTAAAAAATTATATTAGTGGATAGAGGATTTATATATATTATATCATAAAATTATCAACAATTTAGTATAAGAGTACTGGTACCAGATAACTATATGTGGTAATTCATTCTAATTGACTCCTTTAGAATCAAAGATAGAGGAATTAAACAGCCTTGTTTGAAAAATTTATTTGAATAAATCTATTAAATAGTAAGGACCAACAAGGTTTTTTGGATTATTTTATTATCTAAGTCATTATACTAAACAATGTGATGATGTTTAGGGGACCTAGAGTTGAGTAATAACCTATTAAAAAAGTAGTTTCAATATCTAAATAAATGATGGATAAACAATTCCCAAGACTAATATTGGTTTTTGAATCAATATAATTATTTCATACTAAATTAACACCAATAATACTGACAAGCCCCACTATTTCAACAACCATACAAAAAACCATCCAACCAACTTGTAAGGTCCCAACCTTTATTGATACCTCTAATACTCGTTTTCTGGTGTTATTTTGCACTAATTTTGATTAAAATTTGGTTAGGTCATACATTGGGGTCATTTCAGGTAAATTTTAGAGAATTTTTGAATCTCATGGGGTTGTTCATGGTTGGTTAATGGTTAGGTAAACCCATTCAATTTTCCCTAGGAAACTATGTGCCCAATTTTGATCCAATGGAAGGGGGTGCACGGTTTGATCAAACCGTTCAGCCACCCTCCCCCCAACCGTGTACCACTTGGATAGTAGTTATTTCATGGTTTACAAATGATTTAACAAACTTTTCACCTATATGAGATAATTTTCACCCCATGGATAGAAGGGGTGCATAGTTAGGGAACACGGTTTGTCTAACCATGTGACACATCTAGGAAACCATGTGTGCAGATATTTAAACCCCTGAAATTTTAATTAAAAATTTTCAAACCCCAATTTTATATCACTAATCACCCCCACTCATCCTAATATAGTTTCATTATCTTTTAGAGACTCTTGGGAGGATTCCAAGGCTCCTCAAATTCCTTCATTTTCAAATCAAAGATTCTATGGAATAATCAACTCCTCTCTGGTATGTGATTCTACCCTTGTTTTGGTTTCTCTCTATGTCTTGTCTTTTTTCTATTTAGAGAGGGGAGATTTATTATATTTTTGCTGCTATAGATATAAGTTTACTGAATATTTTTTTATTGGATCTTGATCTTAGGTTTTGATTCCATATCTTCTTTTTCATTGAGATCTCATCCATTTTACCTTTACTTAAGAGCTAAGGTTGGGCGAGTGTTTATCAACGATCCTAAGGTAGGTGGTATCTAAGATAATTCGCATAGTATTGATATTAATATTGTATTTTTAGTGGTATCATTTCATTCTAATGTTGTGTAATTTCTTTTAAATTAGAAAATATAATTTAACTTGCATCAAATTGTGAGACCCTTCTTAGATCATGTTCCATCCATTGGAGGTCATGAGACTGGACATAATGGAAACCCATGGGGTGTACTGAGTTTCCTTGAATTAATAATTATAGAATGAAATTGGTGAATTATAGTGTTTATTAAATTAATCCAATTTTGAATGTGTTGGAATGATAACATGTTATAAATGATTATTTTGTTTAATATGGAAGCTTTAATGAGATGTGAGATCATTGATAGTAATTGGGTTAAATGGAAATTTTGTAAATTAAATTTAACTCTATTGTTAATGATTTATAAAAAGGTTATTGATGTTGAATATTTATATGTGTGTGTGTGTGTAAATGTGAAAAATGTGGTGTGGGTGATGGAATAGCGCTCCAAGTGCCTGTGGGGTCCCAAACTGATGCTCTAGGCCCCTAATGCATGCATGTGAATTATTTATAGACTGATGTTCCAAGTGTATAATATTTTGGTGCTATAATAATTCTCTAATTAATCATGATTTTGGTGTTGAACTGATGCTATAACTTCCTGATATAATGATGTTGGACTGACACTCCAAGTATCTATGAAAATGGTACCCAGACTAATGATCCTAGGTATTTAAATGAAATTTTAATTAATCTGAATAATAAAAGCGCATAAATGAATAATTTTGATATCCATATAGTGAATGGTATAGACTTTGTCATGGTCTGAAGTAACAATGATTGGTTTGGGTGTCATCGTGAACCTGAGGGCCAATGTGGTCGACTAAATAATAATAAATGTGAAACCTTTTTAATTTTATCATTCTATATTTTATTATTTATACAAATGAATATAGTGTTATAGAATGGATATTTCTTCAGAAACTATTTTTGGTGGCCTATTGATTTTAACTCAAATTCTACTTGGGTTGTCGTTCGGTACATGAATAGTCTTCATGTTTGCAGGTCAATATATAGGAAAGTACCCTATGTTAGATGGATGAGTTGGTATTCTGGATGGAGTGTGGATAAGGTATGTATATAGGGTTTCAATACCTAATTAGGAGTTTTTAGTGTTCCTTTGTTTTGGGTTTTCATTTGACACTTGACACTTATATGGCATGACATATCTACTGCTTTATTTTATGGTCATTTTCCCTATTTTGGGATTCTTTATGTGATGATTACTTTTAGTTTCTTATTCATTTTTGAATTATATTAGTTGTTTTATATATTTATTCTCATTGTTGTATTTATTTGATTAAGAGGGTATATTCTCCCCATGTGACATATTATACCCTTGCTATTAGTTGGCAGCCTCTAGCATATGGGGAGGTGCATTTGAGGTCATGTAACAACCCAGATTGGAGAACCAGTATGTGGTACCCAGGTAGGGATTTCACAAAGTGTTATCATAAGTTGGGAATTGTTCATGAGCTCATTCATGGGGATATATAACCCATGTATAGGATAAAATCTAAGTTCCTGAGGTGTTATTTTTATTCTTGATGTTTGTTGTTACTATTGGATGTTATTTCAGCTTGGGTGATGAACTTTTTGTGTGATGTTATTGTTTATTGAGATTTTAGTTGTGGACCAGTATGGAATGAGATTTCTATATGAATTAATCATTCTAGGAACTCCATATTTTATGTGACATGCATCATTTTAGTAATTCATGGAAAGGAAAGTTATGAGTGGGTTTTGGGAAAAAATAGTTTTCTTTATTTGAGTAATTTAAGGGAAATGGTTCCTAATAATGATATTATATTTGTTAAAAGATGTTAAATGTGTTAATTTAAAATGGTTAAATTGGGTGTATAATGGAAAACCTATAATTTTGAATTTTGTTTAGCCTGTGTTATCTATTCTCTAGGTTAGGGATGGTTGAGGGTTGTCATAGTGCCTCAGTTTTTACCAAGGGGCAGTGTATGCGGGATAATTTTTTTGTGGAATTATGTGGGTATCTCAATTTTGATTTTATTAATGATGGGATATGTTTAATAATACATGTTCTTATAATTTTAGAGACATGCATCCACAATGATGTTTCTTAGTAGGAAGATAGGTGGGAATTGTTGGGAATGTGCCTCCAACAGTGGGACAAGAGGCCCCGATAGTTCTAGGTGAAGAGTTGGAAGAGTAGTTCCAAGAGAACTTTACTCACTTTAGTTAGTTCATGGTAAGATACCTAGGGTGGGAATGTGAAATATTTTTTATCTAACTTGGTAGTTTTAGTTGCAACACCCTAAGATGTTCACAAGATAGGGTGGACCTATGGAAATTGAGTTCTGGATTGAGTCTATCCAGACAATCTTGGATCATTTAGAGGATTATTTTAAGAAAAGAGTCATGTTTGATGCTTGTATGTTTTGAGTACTAGTGATGTTTTGGTGGTATATTTAGGATCATGATGAGAATTTAGAGGGCATGGTATGGAAGGAATTATAGTATAAGGTCTTGAAACACTTTTACCTAGAGATTCTAATGTAGGAGAGGTAAATGAAGTTTATACGATTAACCCAAGGAAGTATGTCAGTGATGGACTATGGTGTTTGCTTCACCAAATTGAAACACTTTTTCCCAGAACTGGTAGGAGATGAAGAATCTATGGTAAAATATTTTCAGGAAAAACTTAAATGTGAGATTAAGTCCTAATTTAATATCTTCTAATTGAATAATTTTTATAAAGTAGTGAACCAGGCTCTCATTTTTTAGAGGAACCTAAAGAAGGGTTCTTGTAGAGGAAAGGTGGTTTCTACTGGATGACTTGGAGGTATGTATTCTAAGGGTAGGAAGCATAATTATAAAAATGTTCACTTGAGAAGTAGAAAATAGCATATCCAAGGGGATGGATTAGTTACACAGGGTAGTAATCGAGTATTCTTTCATCAGTGCGATGGGGTAGGACACATTCGTAGTTATTATCCCGGACCACTGGTGGAGTTTCCAAATTTTTGTAGGATGGCACACTTACATAGTTATTGCAGTAACCCATGACTGATGGGTAGTGATGGAGGGACTAGTCCAAACCAGATTATTGGAAGGGAGTCTTACTCCCTATACTGGTTGGGTAGTTCGAGTTCGGTTGGTCATGTCGGATGGGGTAGCGAATGTCGTACTTTGGGAAAAGTGTACTCATATCAAAATATTAGTGTAGTATAGGGAACTCAAACTAAAGCACATGGCATAGGGATAAGTCATTTACATGTAGTTCAGCCTGCACTTGTTGATAGTGAGGATGGGTTATCAATAGTCAGAGATATTATTATTATAGCTTCTATGCTTGATAGGACTTTATTTGATATAGTATCCTCACATTATTTTATGTTTTCTCAACTTTTGAGCAGTTTTAGTTTGATAGTGGAGTTTTTGTGTGGGTATATAATGCCCAATGCCCCAATAGGTGTATTGTTGAAGAAAATATTTCTATATAAGTGGTGTTCTCTCTATTTTGGTAAGTATCATTTCCTTTGGGATTGTTACATACTTGAAATTTTAGGTTTTGACTAAATCTTGGGTGTGGTTTGGTTGGTATCATACTAATACCACATCTATTATTACCATAGTAAATTAAATTTCACATCTCCTAATGGTGACTGATATGTTCACTTAGGAGAATGGGATATCCGGGTAGGCCATGTCGGGCTAGTTCATCAGCAACTAGGGGAGCTCACGGCCTAGGTTTTGAGTCCTTTTCAAAAACAAAAGCATAGTTTCCTTCCACCCACAGTGGATATTTTTCAAAAACAATTCCTAAATACTATGTAAGGCTTCCACCTAAAATAAATTTTGAATTTAAAACTGATCTAATTATTTAATTTGAACCAGTTTTTATTTCTCCTTACCAAATGGAACTAGAAGAGATTTAAGAGATTAAGACTCGGCTGGAATAACTAATAAATAATGGATTTATCCATCTGAGTATGTCACCTTGGGGTACACTAGTCTTATTTTCCAAGAAGGATAATGGAACACTATGCTTCTACGTTGATTAAAAGAAGTTTAACAATATGGCAGTTATGAACTTGTATCCTCTTCTATATATTGATGGTCTTTTTAACTAGATTAGGGGTGTTTGTGTGTTCTCTAATATTAATCTGAGGTCAGAGTATCATCAGTTGAGAGTGATTTGTTCTAATATACCATGATATACTTTTAGGATTAGGTATGTCATGTATGAATTCATTTTAATTTTTTTTGGATTCAAAAATTCTCTTGTTTTTTTATGGAATTGATGAACCAAATCTTCCACCTGTTTTTGGACTAGGTTTTGGTTGTCTTTATCGATGAATTGTTGATGTACTCCCTTAATCATGGGGATCATATCAAACATCTTGACATCATCTTGAGTACACTGAGAGATCATAATCTATATTTTGAGCTATCTAAGTGTCAAATTTGATCAATAAGGTACATTTATTAGGTTACATCATCTCTGATAAATTTGTGTTAGAGGACCCAAAGAAAGGTCAAGTAGTTGTTTCTTGGGAGAATCCAAATAATGTGTTCGATATCCAAATATTTTTGGGTTTAGCGGTATATTATTAGATATTCATCTAATACATTTTTCACTTTGAACCACTTATTATGGTATTAACTAATAAGGGTATCAAATATGAATGGTTTGGAGCATGTGAGAATGATTTCCAAGAGTTGAAGAGGAATTTTACTACCACGCCAATTTGTATCCCACCCGATCTAGGTGAGGATAATATATTGTTTTGTGATATATCTTGGATTGGAATTGGGGAATTTTTAATAAAAATTGATAAAGTCATGGAATATGGATGAAAAAAATTGAGTCCATTCAAATAGAATTATGATATGCATGGTCTCAAGTTTTTCATGTTGGTTTATGCATTGAAGTGTTATTATAGTTATTTGTTGGACAAAAGGTTAATTTTGTATAATGACCACAAAATATTAAAGTACATATTTTAGAAATGATATTTTAATCTATAACAGTGGATATGGGTTGAGTATATGCAGTCATTTCACTTTGAACTATCCTATATTCCCTAGAATGGAAGTATTGTTGTGGATGCTTTGATATTAAAGACACAAAATCAAGTAGTCCAAGAATCTAGTTCTAAGTGGAAGATCATAGCTTTATTTATTGAGATGCATATATAGGTGTATAAGTTCTAGGAGTATATCACACTCATATCCTTATACGTTAATTCCACAGTTCTAAGTCATAACAAGGAGAGGTAGTATGAGGATCCAGAGTATTTTTCCTTAAAGGAAATATTTAAAGGTGGGGAGTCACCTTCCAATTGGACTATAGATGAGGATGAGATCACCTATTCCTGGGTTCATGTTTTTGTTTCTATGTGCATGTGAGGGGATTTGATGCATGATTTCTATGCCTCAAAGTGGGTAGTACATCCTAGTTTGACCAAAATGTACCATGAACTTCATAGATAGTATTGGGGGTTGGTAATGAAAAAGGATATTTTAGGTTTCATGACATGATGTTACACTTGTCAGTAGGTAAAGTTTGAGAATTAATGTCCTAGTGGTTTATTATATCCATTGACCATCTTGAAGTAGAAGTGGGACAATGTTATAATTGATTTTTTTATAAGAATTTTGGGGACTCCTCATAAGAATGACACAATATGAGAGATTTTGTAAAGGTTGAAAAACGTATCCCATTTCTTTCCTATCCAAGAAAATTTCACGGTTGATCAATTGTGAGATATGTATTTTCAAGAGATGGTCTATTAAAACAAGGTGTCATGGGGTATATCTTCATATCATAATTTGTGTTTTACTTCGTGTTTTCAATAAGGATTGAAAAATTCATTGGGTTCTTAATATTTTCTGAGTACACCTTTTCACCCATATATAAGTAAGCAATCAGAGAGCACTATTCAAGTGTTGTAGGACATGTTTTGGGGAAGCTTCCTAGACTTTGGGGGTATTTAGAGAATCACTTAGCACTGGGTGAGTTCACCTATAAACATAGTTATCAAGTAAATATTCATATGGAACCATATGATTCACTTTATGGTAGGCCATGGAAATCAATATTATGTTGGATAGAGGTGGGATAGTCAGAGTTGTTGGGATTGAGTATCATGCAGGAGACATCAAAATAAGGTTAGTTAATTAAGAAATGTATGTATGAAGCTCAAATTAGATAGAATTATTATACGGATCTATTTGATCGACCACTTGACTTTACATTGGGTAATAATGTATTCCTTTGGGTGCCATTTATATTGGGTCACCACCAGATTCATATGTAGGTTAAGTTAGCGCCCAGTTTTATCAAAACTTTTGAGAATATGGATAGGATCAAAGTAGTGGAATATTGATTGGATCTTCCATATAGGTATAGTTCTATTTATGGTGTTTTTATGTGTCACATATTCAGAAGTATCACTCTGACTCTTCTCTTGTGATAGATATTGATGATATTGAGCTTGAGGTTAATAAATTCTTTGAGGAGTATCTAATTCATGTTGCGTATTGTAGTGAGAAAGTTTTATGGGTAAATACCATGTCATTGGTTAAATTGTTTTGGCAGCATATTCATGTTCTGGAGGAAATTTGGGATAGGGAAGAAGATATGTGGCCCCAATAGCCCAACCTTTTTACCTTATAATCTTAGTTATCTATGGGGGTATATATTGAGGATGTGGTGTTATATGTTAGGGAGATTGTAATATTCTATCCTTTCTTGAGACATCTCATACTCGTTTTCAGGTGTCTTTTTACCCTAGTTTTGATCACACTTCATTTAGGTCTTGTTTTAGGGTCATTTAGAGTAAATTTAAAGAATTTTAGAAGGCCATGGAGTTATACGTGGTTGGCACATAGTTATAGAAAACCATGTGGTATGAATCATGAAACCTTATGCCTAATTTTGGTCCATTAGATGGGGTGAAAGGTTTGATCAAACCATGCCCCCCCATTATTCACCCTTTTGATAGTGGGGTTTTCAAGGTTTTTTCATGGTTTAACAAACCATGTGCCTCTATGAGAAAATGTGTACCTCGTGGATAGTAAGGGTGCACAGTTTGTCTAATTGTGCAGCCCATCCAAGAAACTGTGTGCACAGACATTTAAAATCCCAAAATTGTAATTAAAAATTCTTGAACTCCGTTATTATATCCATAATCACCCCTTCTCATACTAATATATTTTTCTTTTATCTTTTAGGCTTACAATCGGATTCATAGTCTCCTTAAAATTATTTCTTTTTGAATAGAATATTCAGTGGAAGAATTGACTCTTTTATGGTATGTGATTCCTTCCTTGTTTAGGTTACTATCTATCCTATATTTCTTACCCTTTAGAGAGGTAATATTTCTTATTTTTTGATGGTATATATCTATGTTTATATAATATTGTTTCGTTTGATTTGATCTTATGTTTTCATCCATGATCTTCTTCATTGTTGTTATTTTAGTAGTTATACCTTTAATTAAGGTCTAAGGTTGGGTGAATTTTCATAAATGATCTTAAGGTAGGTGTTATATATGCTAATTATCATAGTATTGGTTATCTTTCATTTTAAGTTGTATAATTTTATTTCCATGTTGCACAGTTTCTTTTAAATTAGAAAATATAATTTAATTTCCATGAAATAGTGAGACCCTTCTCAGATCCCATTGGATCTATTGAATATTATGAGATCAGGCATAATGGAGAGACAAGGGGTGTACCAAGATTCATTTAATTGATAATTATGTATTGAAAATGGGGGATTATAGGGTTTATGAAATTAATCCAATTATAAATTTTTTAGCAAGATAACTTATTATAAATGATAATTTGGTTTAATAAGGAAATATAAATGTAATATGAGATGATTAATAGTAATTAGGTAAAATGGAAATATTTTAAATGAAATTAAACCATGTTTTTAATGATTGATAATAATTTCACCGATTTTTAACCTTGATATATATATAAATGGGAAAATGTGGTGTGGGTGCTGGATTGACACTCCAAGTGCCCTTGGGGTGCCAAAATAATGCTCTAGGCCCAGAATTCATGCATTTGAATTGTTATTGAACTAATTCAACAAGTACCTGGGGTTTTGGTTCTAGACTGATGCTCTAAGTACCCATGATTTTGGTTTTGGACCGATACTCCAAGTGCCTAAAATAATGATGATAGACTAATACCCCATGTATCTGTGATAATGGAACTCAGGTTTAATCTCTAGGGCACTAAAATAAAATTGTAATTAATATGAATAATGAAAACCCATAAATGAATAATTTTGATATCCCTATGGTGTATGGTTTAGACTCTATAATGGTTCAAAGTATGTATGATTATTTCTATAGCATACTGGCCTTTTCTTACATTACTATTACATCATTTCAAATATAAACAACATAATATAATTACACGTAGAGGATCCAAAGGTTTATTGTCTTGGGAAAACTAGGACCACACATAACAAATACAACATCTAGCATTAACATTTATTTAATTTCTTCTTCTCTAGATTCTTATTGGCACTTTTCCTCTCCTTAGTACATGTAGCCACCTGAGAATATACATCAAAAGGGGTGAGCTAAAATCCCAGTAAGAGGATACATAATATTAATATACCATGAGGTGAGCATAATCATGACATAGGCAAAAGATCATGAACATGAGAAGAAGTATAAATATATGACTTGAAATGTGGCAATGCATAAAACTGAAACATCATGTCTTAGTAGTTAACTACCACACATACTTGTGAACCAATCTATAATCTTGTTTGCACATAATTTCACATCTACTTATGAGATTCATCACTTTACCCAATGCATCGAAGCGCTATATAATTTTAGGTGCACCCATCACATTGAAACATTCATATTGCGCTATATAATTCCGGGCGCACCCGTCACATCATAACATTATCATTAACATGCATGCCACATAGAACATATATCAATAATGAACATAACTAACCCATGGAAAGGAATGGGTTTCATCTCATAAGAACACATTCATAAACATTTGGTTCCCAAAGGGGGGAATAACATACTTGATACAAGAACCATCAACTTTGAATGAGAAGTAAAAGGTAAGTTCTTAAAAGGAGAGTTCTTTTGGAAAACATTTGGTTTGACATAAAATTAATTATAAAACATGTATATCCCAGAAAGGGTAAGATAATTATGAAGAAATTATATTTAATGAGTAACAATATCAAAATGGAGAGAAAGAGGGAGAACCCGAAGGATGAAAGTTGGGTTCGACAATTTCCCCTTACCTTGAACCCAAATGCTTCCTTCTCTTTAATGTCCTGTATAATGACATTATATTAATTAATTATAAATAAAAAACCATGTATAAATTAATAGGGTTCATTATGGTTTCATTATGTCATATTATTTTCCTTTGTATGACTTATAGAGTTTAAAAACATTGTTTGGGGATGTTCGTTTTTATGGTTTTTCTTTGGTGGTTCACTTGTATTCATAAATTGATGTTCAGGTAGAACATGGGTAAACATAAAGAACTGATATTTCATGTTATTAATGATATTACAGAAGTTTTAATGATCTTATAATGAATTATATTAGATCCATGTGGGTGAATTAGTAGATAATATTTAAATGATGATCATTTGGGTTAATTTGGGCGGTTTTTTTATCATAATGAACTTGTTTTAACTTATCACTTAGTAATATGGTCATAAGATAGTTACAAAACTTTAAATATGAGATAATACATATAACATGTTCTGGTTAAACCATAAAAATGTTTTCATGACCAGATCTTAAGGTATAAATGGAAGAAGAAAGCATGTCGTTCTAGAAGGTGATAAATTACCACCTCTCGAACAACGTTCTATTTAATAAAATAAAAGGAAGAGGGAAATGGGTTTGGATGATATAATATCCCATTAGAATCATAAAATTATATTATATGTATAATACTGGAGTTACAATAACATTTGGAAGAATATAGGTGGGGAGAGATCAAGAAATGATCTTGAACTTGAAAGGAAATTAAAGGAGAAGAGGGAGAGAAATTACCTCTTGAATCCTTCTCTTGAGAACCTCCTTAAGGGCCTAAGCTTGGTATTTTGATGAGACCAGAAGCTCTTGGAAATGGGGGAGTAGCTAGGGAAGGTGTTTGGTTATATTTTAGAGAAGTCTTGGAGCTTGAGAGGTGTGAGGAAATGAGGGTGTGAAGGGTGGCTTTTATAGTGGAGGGGAGAGAGGTTTTCTTAATATAAAATTCATTAGTTTATTAATTTCCCCTAATACAAGGAATAGTGTGTATTGGATGACCAAGAATAGTAATTTTATCATGTGATCCCGAAACAAGTAATATTACATCATCAGAGCATCATCGATGACTCAATTAATCCATCATTTAGCATTTATTGTAAATTATCGGATTCTACTATTCATCAAAAATTCAAGTATCTCAGAAAAATCCCAAAAAATTACCCCAACCATTTTTAAACGTGTATAATCCAAAAATGAAGTCCATTTTTCAAAAATAATTTTATAAATATTATTAATTTAATATTTAATTAAAATCATAATTTACTTAAAAACAGTTTTTAAGATTAAAACTGATTTTATAGTGCTTTCAAAAATTACATAGGGTCTTATAAAATTATCTAAAAACTATAAGACATTGATTTGATAAATAAATAATACATTCTATGAAAATACATTTTCCTTTAAATTAATTAATTATTTATGACTTACAAAAATTCCAAAACATTTACTAAGGTTAAATTGTCACTTTCTAAGATTTCTAAATTTTATTTAATTATTCATGGGTAAGGTTACTCTTATGTTGGATGATTTAATATTCATAAGGGTCATATTACTATTCATAAGGGTATGTTACTATTCCTAAGGGTATGTTACTATTCACCGAAAATTATTTTTTTTATTAGACTCCAAAAATCATCTTGAGCACAACCGTGTATGTCGGATTTTTAAAATTCCAAACACAAAAGTGACAAACTTGTGTTTAAAGGTCACTTATCACTTAGTAGTTCATTATATTCTATTTTCATGTTATTTTATGACATAAATATAAGAAGGGAATTTCCATTGAAAAACTTTGGGTCGTTACAATTTCAGTGTCACCATGAACCCAAGGGACAATTAATAAATGTGAAACCTATTTTATTTTATCATTTTTCCTTTTATTATTTATACAACCAAATACATTATTATAAATTAGATATTTCTTTAGAAAATGTTTCTGGTGTCTTACTGGTTTTTACTCACACTACACATAGGCCTTTGTTTGGTACTCAAATAGACTTCATGGGTACGGGTAAGGATAAGGGAAAGAGCCCTATGTTAGATGGATGAGTTGAGATTCGGGATAGAGTATGGATGAGGGAACTAGACAGAATTTTATGACCCACTTGGGATTTTATAGTGTGTCTTTATTTTATATTTTCATTTGAAACTTGACACTTATATGGAATGACATATATACATCTTTGGTTTATGGTCATTTTCCATATTATGGGATTCTTCATGTGATTTGTGGCCTTAGTAGGTTATTGATTATTGAATTATATTATTTATTTTGTATATCAATTTCTGATGTTTTCATAATTTGATAAAGAGGGTGTAGTCTCCCCGTGTGACATAATAGACCATCACTTATATTGGGAGGTGTTCTTGAGGTTATGTAATGAACTGGATTGGGGTACCTGTTTGTGGTACCCCAGTAGGTATGTCACACAACCAGTTTTCCACCCCCCCCCCTAATTTCAACAAACAAAGACTTTTTAGAATCCCTCAACTAGTTCACAACCACAAATGCAAAACCAACAAGGATCAATGTTCAATGAGTAAAAAAATGAGTTAAACTGAATAAAGTCTTAACTAGTAATTTAAGTGTAGATTCTAATAAATAATACATGGAAAATCTATCACAACTAGTCCCAAACCCCATGGTTAATGTGACCATGGTAAAAAGTAGAAGTGATAAATAAATTTACCCCATTAACACACCTAATTTCAAGTACAACTAGAACATCTATGAGGATAAGTAATATAAAGAGTTCCATGGGAACCATTCTAAAGATATAAAATAAAGGGAAGAAAAAAATCTAATAAAAGAAAAAGCTGGAAAAAATTACCTCGTAAAAATAAAATAGGGAAAAGAAAGGCATTTCATTTATTTTTACCTCTATAATTATTCAATCAAGAAAAAAAGAGGGGAAATTCAAAATTAAATTCAATAAAACTTTAAAAGAGTGGAATTAAACATTACATTTCTTGAAAAAACTCAAAAAAATACCAAACTATGTTATGTTAATTAATTAAATTTTCATTAAAAAGAAAATAATTCGTAGATATAAGAGTTTAAACTTAGGGAGAAGTGTTCCAATTATGATCACACCATAATTTCCAACTAAATTTTAAATCTATAGTCATTTTCTATTCATTATGTAGTTCAATATATGTCTTTTAAATATGAATTGTGTGATATAGAGCCTCTTTAAATGTAATTAAATACTCTTTTTTTACTTCCTTGTAGATGGGAGAACTAAATCTCAGAATATTGTTTTTTTAACTTGAAAAGGATCTACTAAATTCCTCATAGGATTCATATAATATGTACTAGTTAAATTACAAAATATAACCTTCCCAACTGACTTTTATGTGTTGAATATGGAGGATAATAAGACCTCGAAAAAACCACCATTCATTTTGGGTGGACCCTTCCTAAATATATCCAAGACTATCATAAATGTTAATGAAGGAACACTCACTATGAAATTTTAGTGATGAAACTATTCATTTTGACATATTTTATTCCATAAAGTTCCCATGGGAGGATCATTCAATATTCACACTATCACATACTAAATAAGGTAATCCTAGTGATGAATTGGGTAGGTCACAAGAAATTTTAAAAAAAGAAAATAACTAATATTTAAAAATTATATGAAAAAATATTAGAAGAAACTAGAAAAATTCTTTCACAATATAGAATAAGGGGAAGTGTAACCTTTAGAGATAAAAAATCCAAATCTAATTTTATCATTTGAATAACCCCCAAATTTGGAGTGACAATAATTTCCCATTAACCTAAAATATGTTTACCAAATGGAAATGGAAAATTTTCTAGTGATTATTTCTAGACAAATATCCCTATAATAAGACCAAAAAATGAAAAATATTTTTAGAGAAAATGTGAAAGTAATCTGCTGTAGTTTAGAAGATATTCCAAGATTAAGTCCAAAAATCTACATGCATAGAATTTTTCTTGAAGAAAATTTAAAAAATTATTATGTATAACTAGATAATACTCAATATAACCATCATAGTGGTAGTTAAGAAATATATATATAATTTTTTAGAATCATGTATAATATAACCCATCTCTAACTTGCAATGGGTCAATCTTGTTCATATAGTTCCCAAGAAAACTAGACTAGCTATAGTGAAAAATGAGAGGAATGAATCAATCCCTATAAGTGTCTAAAATAGTTTGAGGTTATGTATAAATTATATGAATTTAATCCATTTCACTAGGAAGGATCATTTCCCCATTCTATTTATTTAACAAATGTTATAAATAGTATAATGTAAGTTTCATTACTGTTTTGTTTATGGGTTTTTAGGATACTTTTAGGTGCCCATCACACTTGAGGACCAAGATAATAAAAACTTTATATATCCTTATGGAACATTTAAATATATTAAGATTTAATTTTTATTATTTAATTAAACTGGTACATTCCAAATATTATTGTAAGCATTTTATTTTATCATATTGAAAATTTTCTGTAAGTTTTATAGATGATTTTATTGTGTTTAGAACCTCTTTTGATCATTGATTGGGAAATGTGGACAATGTTTTAAAAACCTACATTAAAAAAGATTGTTTTTTTATATTTTTAAAATTTCCATTTCTGTGTGTTAAGGGAATTATGATTTGTCATGTAATTTCATTGTAACACCATGAGACTTTATGATATATTTCCTTTTAAATAAAATCATTCCCTTTGATAGCTTTTGATACGCGCAACCCTGAGCCTCAATTATAGTAAGTTAACATTCCATTTTAATAAAACTATAATACAATTCAAATTTTAATATTTCTTGGAAAAAAAATATAATTTGATAGGATGAATGTTGATTTTGAACTTACTTGGTCAAAATAATCCAATAATGAATTTTTAAAATTTTCCATTATAAATAAACTTTTATGAATAATCAAAAATATAGTATTTAACTCTTACTAATATTTTTATATTAATTTATTATAATATTAGTAATTAAAAATTTATTTACTATAAATTTTATATAAATAAATATAATAACATTTTGATTTAAAAAGTTATATTTTCAGAAAACTTGTTTTTTCATAAAACTATTTTTATTTAAAAATAAATAATATATATCAATTTTAATTAATTAAAATAATATTTAATAATGAAATATTTATATTAATTTTATATATTATATATATAAATATAGGAATTTAAATTCATATAATGATTATTATTGTCCATATAGTTAATATAAGATCATCTTATACTTGAAAAATTCATTTCTTGAAAAACTGTTTTTCGACATGAATTATAGGTTTATTTTGAATTAAATTTTTTTAATTATGTGAGTTGAATTTAATAAATTAGATTATATATTTTTAATAATAATAATTAATATTAGGTAATAATTTCAAATTAATTTCTTTCCATAGTGATTATAATATACTTTAAGAATTAATTATGTCGGTTAAGTTAAAACGAGGTTCTGTGCGCTGCATGAGCTTGTACTAAAAATTAATCCTTCACACATATATAATATTCATTTTATAAATTTTATTTAATATTTATAATAATTAGGTATAAATTATTTATTAATTCTTATTTTATTTTAGGCTTAAGGGATAAATTACCTAGGTTAAAAAACTAGTTTTCGTGGTGAAAAATAAAATGGTAAAAGTAAGTTAACTTAGAAGATAAGGTAATAAAATGTTTAAAAAAATTATTTTTATGTTTTTTAGGTGTTTATAAACCATATATTTCCTTTAATACGTTATTTATCAATTTTTGAGGCACTTGGGTTGATAGTGACTTCTCATTATTAAATATTCTTGGGTATTTACAAAAATGTCACTCCTCAATTATAAAAGGGAACTCCCTCCCCTCACTTATTCAAATATATAAAGAAATTTGGATCAACAAAACCATGAAAACATATATACCCAATATCCATATACAAATTATAGATCTTTTTTTCTTCCAAAAATACTAACCCTAGTGTCCTTAAGAGGATATCTAAAGGAGGTTTCTCTAAGAGAAGGTAACCATCTTAACAAATATCTTTCTTTTTATTTCTTCTTTTACTACCTTAAATTATTTATTAACACTTACAATATAATAGAACCATTATATAAAATATAATTATATTTTATTATGTTTATGGCATAAAATTTATCCATATCCTCTTCTATTAAATGGTAAATGAAATCATTGATCGTAGGTACGGAGGACTACTGTCTCGTGAACCGATATAACACATTTTCCATCAAAACTTTTCACAATTTGATATAATGATATATTTAATGTATATATATAATATTTATAATTTAATTATATTTATGGAATTATAATATCACATATATATTCTTACTTTCCATCCCTTTAAAAATATGATAGCATCGCTCGTGTGTACGGTGAAATACCACCGTACAAAGTGATGTGATTATTTTTTCACTTACGCTTTACATGAAAAATAATAAGGATAAATTTAATTTATATATGTGATATATATAAAATTATATTTATTCTATAAAATTAATATATCACCAACTTCTTTAACTTTTCACTCATTAATGGAATGATATTGTTGCTCGTGTGTACGTATGGCCTACCGTCTCCACGAAGCGATGTGATTCAATTTCCATAAAAACTTTAACAAATGGTTATAAATATGTATATAATGTGTAAATATGATATTTATAACATTAATATAATTTTAGATATTTTTTATCTATATCTTATTTACAAGAACCCTAACTTTCATGACAAAACATGCATGATAAAACAAGGAAATTAACACCCTGAACAAAGGAAATAATGAAATATTATTAATAGATGGGTGGTAAAATGTTATAGGAGTGTAATATATGATATTATAAATATAAATATGGTTCTTTTATAAACTAATAACTTGGTTAAAAACATTATAATTGAGTTTAATTCATGTTAAATCAAATGCAAGAGTGGGGTAATAGATTGCATCTCAATTTCCACTCTATTGGGACTTATTTGAAATTATGAACCTATTGATTTATATGTGGTGTATATAATACCCATTTTAGGTATTTAACATGATTATATACTTATTAATAGTTATTTATGATTAAATTAAAATTATTTTTTTAAGATAAACGTTTAAAATAAAATCTGATCATATTTATCTTTCGATCGGTTATATTTTCTTCCATTTTACAAAATACTTGATTTAACCCAAAAAACTATTGTTATAATGAATTTAAATTCATATATCATTTATTTTTGGTTCATTTAATTTATTATGAATTTTTTACTTTATTTTGATCATTTTAAATTGAATTCCCCTTAAATATTCATTCTTTATCATGGATATTATCATGTATTAAACTATATATCATTTATGCATATGGTATTTACTTTGAAAGGTTTTTGAATAACTAGGGAAATATGGATAAATTTGTATTATTTAATAAATATATATTTATTGATAATTCATGTTGTTCATGAATTAAATTTACCATTTTATATATGAGGAATGTGTTAGACATGCGGTGACGGGTGGGGCACAGAATTATATAGCATGTTGATGCATCGACAAGTCCCATGAGACAAATTATTAGGCTAAATTAAATGGGTTTTTACCCATAGTTTTAAACTGTCTTGTAAAAGGTCATGATAGTAGAGGTATCATGATTCTTGAGATCATTACATCCAATAATTAATAATTTCCTTCATTTATAATTCATTTATTATTATTATCCTTGAGATTTTTATTTTTATATTTTTATGGATGTATTTCATTCTCTTTTTCTTGATTAAATGGAATTAGTTTTCCATTATTTACCTTTAAATATTGATTATTCCTTATCTAAAAAATGATATTTAAGTCATTTATTAAATGGATTGTGTGTTCATTTATTTACGTTTTCATGTTGATTAGACCATATTGATTCATGATAGATTCTATTTTACATAACACTTACTGAGTATTTGAGCTCACCCTTACATTTTTTTCTTTCCCCATAATATAAAAAATATTCTTTGAATTAATTAAATGATGAAAAAAATCTATTACTATGCTTTTTTCTTTTACTTACATATTTAAATTGGGTATCATGTATGTATATGGTACTCAAAAACTACTAAAATAATCAGTCCTTTCAAATTTAACCCCTTATATACATGCCAATGTAATAAATTAACCACCATATTCAGGTTACTGGAGTCAGGTTTATTAGATTTACAACATAGTATTGAAGTAGATAGATAAAAAATTGAAGTCATCAATACATTTACTTATCTTACTTGTATGAAAAATATTAAATATTTTTTTGGACAAGTTGGATTCTATAGAATATTTATCATTTATTTTAGTAAATTTTACCTACCACTTATATATTACTACTAAAATATTATAAATTTACCTTTAATGATGAGTTCAAGAAAGATTTTTATGTGCTGAAGTATAAATTTTATACATCATCAGTGATGAAACCACCTAACTAGTAACAAAACTTTAAGCCTCTTTAAAATTATTCAAATAATGTTTTTATTGTGTTTTTATCTCAAATATTTGAATGAATACATCATGTGATTTAATATTCCTCAAAAGCACTGGATGAAACCCAAAACAATTATAAAATCACTGTAAAAAGAGTTTTTAGCGGTTTTTTTTGCATTGTAAAAATTCATATCACACTTTATGGGTATTATAGTCACTATCTTCTCTATTTATATATCCCTTAGGTTCCTAATGAAAATTTTAAAATGTAATGTAAGTTTGGTTAGATTATTCTACTGCTATAGTAATTTGATTTAGATATCAAATACAAGAGAGTGGCTGAGAAAAAAGTGGAAGATCATTTGTTCTTAACACTTATAAAGTTTAAATTATAGATAAATATTAATTGAATGACTTTATGCTAGGGGATAAAAAATATTTGGTTAATATATAGGTACCATGGTATAATAATATGGTCAATGTTTTGGTAACTTCTTAAGTCCTATCTCACTTGAACCCCCAATAATTTCTTAAAATCAAATCTAAATCAAGGTTATATATTTTGTGGACACATATATTTGGAAAATTTATAATTATTAAATTATTATATTATGATTTCCTAAGACTGAGATACAATTTTTCATAGAATTTTATCACACTCTAGCTTATGGAGACCATTTTGTACCTCATAGAGCAGTTATGAATGTTTTAGAATCTAGTATATATTGACCTACATTTTTCAAAGATTCAAATGAATTTTATAACATATATTATAAATTATATTTCACTGGTAACATATAAAAAAGATACGATATGCCTTAAAACCAAAAATAATTGGTTAAAATTTTTATGTTTGGGCCATAAACTTCATGGGACTTTTTCCGGTGTCATTTGGGCACTCTTATATCCTATTTTCAGTGGATTATGTTTCAAAATAAGTATAAGATAAGGATACAAAAAACCAATTATGAAAATGTTTATTATTATTATTTTAGGACTAATATATTTTATAGATTTTTAATTCTAAGGGTAGTCATCAATGACCAAATAACCTACTTATTTAATAGGAACATTGAATATTTGATAAGAAAGTATGAAGTGAATCACAATACATCAACACCTTAACACCCACAAACTAATAGAAATTTTGAGGTTTTAAATAAAGAGATAATTTAAATCCTATAGAATAATATGAAGCCCAATAAAAAGAACTGGAGCCAAAGTTTTGAAGATACCTCAAGGGATTATAGAACATACTAAAAACTCTCATTGGAATAATTCCATATTAGTTGATATATGGAAATACTTTTCACTTACCTATATCGTTAGAGGGAAAAATCCTATTGGGTATTAAGGGAGATGAATTTGGATTTGGGAAAATATGGAAAGGATATAAGAATAATGATTCAAAAAAATAGAAATTAAAAGGGATGCTTTTATAAGCTCTAGAACTTGTATGGAAAGAAATAGAGTGTCACGTCATAAACTAATTCAATAGAAGTACTTTTATCAGGGATACTAATTGTTACTCAAAACTCAATACTGAATTTAATTCTAGGTAATATTCATTCAAAAAGGAAAAGACCTTTTATAGTCACTAATGTTTTCCCATTTAGTGTTAAGCATATGACTAAAGAATGATAAAACAACCCATTTGTATCTAATGATTATAGATTGAATAAGTACCATGGAAATATTCCATGAGCACTGTTGTAGAAGATAATACACCTCTAACCTATCTATAAAAAACCATATGTTTTTACACTTCCTTTGAGGTCAGTGTAGCATTCAAGTGTGGATAATTGAAATATTTAGTCTTAGTAATTTAAATTTTCTATTTTCCCTTTTCATTTTTTTTATTTATTTTTAATTGTTTTTAAAGTTATTGATATCAATTTTAATACCCTTCCCAATTTTTAACCTATTCCAATTATGAGAAACTAATTTTACCTATGAATTAAACTTTGAATTATATTATAATAAACTTGTTTTTAAATTCAATGTTAAGGAAATTTCTGAAAATAAAACAAATTTTTTAATCATATTTTTGTGACATACTTACCTATATTAAAATCAATGCCAAATTAACTTTATATGTTAATGTGTAATTTAATTTGAACTCAAGTGTTAAATAGGGGTATGTTTGATCTAAACTAAAGTTGTATGGGCACTATAATCTACAGTTTATGTACAGATCTGAAGGATCTTATTGGTAAATGTCTAAAACTATTTTTAAAATAGATCTAAAAATTACCAAAATTGAGGGAAATAGAAGGTAAAATATTCTAACACAGAGATTTTAATATTTATATAAATTATAGAAATTAAAAATATCTCTCTGTTCTCAAAACCCAAATCTAATGAGAACTAGATAAAAAATAAAGTTCTAAAGGAAATAGAGAGAATAAATGTTTATTATTGATGAAGTGATGAATGTGTGAGTTTTAAATTAAAATCAAATATGATGAATTTAAATCAATAAAATAAATAGTTATTAAGGATTATATTCTTAGGTGAAATCTATTTTCATTCATTATGTTTTAAAATAGATTCAAACCTTTTTATTATTTCTTAGAATCCTTTAACAGAAAAACCTACCAACCCTTAACCATGGAAAACCCCTAAAAATTCCTCATGATAAGCACAATTACTTGATTCATTAGGTAGATATTTTTCAAATTTAAAAATCCTATCGTGTCTCCTATATAATCTTGGAATAAGAAACAAATTCTAAAAATTAATATTTTTAGTGATGAGTAAAATATTACAAGGAAGATAGGCATAAATGAGTATGTAAGGCTGGAAAGGTGGAAATTAATTTAGAATAATTCTTAGAGAAAATTAAATTAAGAACATTTCAGATGAATAGTAAAATTTTGTGACATGGTGATAAAAAAATGTAATTCACATTGGCTAGAGTTTTGAAATTTCTCTTGGGAAATTCTATTGACATCCACTTGTTTATAATTCTATAGTTCAAGTGTGGTTTAATTGAGAGAGGAAATAAATACATTATGATTTTTTTTATTCCATTTGTTTGATTACCTTAAAAAAATAATTTATTGGGTTCTGGAATCTTTTGATATTAGAGTTTAATTTCATTATATTAGGTGAATGTTTCATAAAATAAAAAACAATTATGGATTTAATTGATTTATTTATCTTATGTAATAAATGAATGATTATATATTTTTTCCTATATGTTATTATTTTAAACGAAAGTAACTAGTTGAATTAGTTATAGGTTGCAGAAATGAAGGTAAATTTAGAGGCAGTTGTGGGAAAATAATTTAGATAGGTCGTCTCATGCATAAGATAATGAGTATCATTAAGAAAAATTAACTGAAACCTAAGTGGTGAAAGAAGTGGTATTGATATGTAATATATTCTAGATACTAATAAAAATGGATATTTCCTGAAGCTATTAATGATGTGTGTAATCATTGTACATTATGTATGAAATATTACTTTGCTAAATGAAGTGAGGTTATTTTCATAATATTTATGATATTTATTTATAAAGAAGAATTTTAGGAATCTAAAAAATTCAAGAATATATATATAAGTCACTCTGATCATACATATGATTCATCTAGAGAAAAAATATAAATTTTTAAATTTATTAACATGTGTAAAATTATTATTAACCAAGGCTCTACATATATATGATTCATTTTGTATCAGTGAGGAAGAAATATAGAAAAGGGGTAGAATATATGTCAGTTATTATACTCATATGCTAAAGTCAATTTTCTGAATCCCTGAGATGAAAATTTTTCAAAGTAAAAGTATCGTATATGAATGTGTAAGAGATATTTTTCCATAATTTTGAGTCCCCCATCCATGTAGATTAAAAAATTTGAAAATTCTTGGTAGTGTTTCCCTGTATTATATAAGAGTAAACCACCTTTTATGTAATATAAATTCATGGTGTTTATGAGTAAATATTTTTTCACTAAAGGATTTATACAATGTGTAAAAGTGAATTCAGATAAAATATTATAGTTATTTAATTTACTAGAAAATGAAGACCTCAATGCATAAAGGTAATCATTTATTTTTGAAGGGTCTTTCCTTTATCAAATATGAAGTAAGATACCTTGAATCCTGGAAGCTTGAGTCATGCTAAAAGTTAAATCAAATGAATTTAAGTGTCACTTCCATTTTTTAGGTTCTTATTCCATAGTGATGGTAGTTTTACTAAAAAATGGTGAAAAATGTTAGGAGAGGCAGATTACTAAGAACCATTTCATAGACAAGGCCCTATTTTGGTGTGGAATATATTAAAAAGTGAATAAACTGTGAGGTATTCATTATAAGATCTTATGATTCTTGAATACTGTATATATATTTGTTTTACTATACATATTAATCAATGAGATAATGTCAAATAAATAAATAATGAATTCCTTTATATCCACATTGAATAATGAAGATAATAAAGAATTCAAAACAAATTATTTTCTATAAAACCTAAAAACTTTATAGGATATAAAAATTAAATGGAATATTGAATCATAGGAGGATTTGGTGATGGAAATTAATAAGGAGAAAGAAGGTATATAAAGTGGATTAGGATAAAAAGGAAAATAGAGATAACTTTTACACTTTTAAACTTTTATTCTATTTTTTCATTGTATTTTTCTTCTTTCTTTTTCCCATATATGGTATATCTTGAGTGGATGGGTAAGAAATTTTTTAGTTACTTTTAAGGGGAATGTGATCCAATTTTAATGTTTTAGTTCATATTTCTTTGAATAAAATAAAAAAAATAGTATATTGATTGATTTCGATATTCATTTTAGGAATATTAATTTGAATATGATTATTTTTAAGTCATTATTGCTATGAATTATTCACTTCTTGGGTTGGGTATTTTAGTTCTCCATATAATTATTTTATCATGTATGTATTTTAATAAGATAGGATGAGATGTGAGAACTTAGTAATTGATGTTTTGTATATTTAAGGCAGTGAGTTAACTTTGAATCAATTAGGATCACATTTTCCCATTTTGGATTTGATTAAGTGGTTTTGAGATAGCTTTTTATTAAGATATCAATTGATATTATACACACACATAGGAATTAGGGGTGATCATTGGTGTTTGATGTTGGTTAAACCTCACTATTTAACTTTACAAAGGATTAAGGATGAATTTATTGTGGATTATTTCATTTATAACTAAAGATATAAATAGTAAATTGATTTTTGAACTAGGATAGAATTAAAATTGGTACAATTTCCCAATAATAATCATTATTTATCATTTTAATTAAATATATACTAGTTAAGAGTGATTTAAAAGTCCCTCAATCAATTTACCCAATTCCATCCAATATTTTCTAACTATGAAAACCATAATTTTTTTACCCTTCTCTAGATAAAACACATGGTTTCCACTATACTTTATATATATAACCTAGGGTTTAAACTATATTTTTTTCAAACCCATGATAATTTTTTCAATTCTTTTATATAAGACCAGATCTTATTATATATACTCCTCAACCTACCTTTATCCATTTGTGTTATACAGATTGGATTATAGTGCATCGTAGTCTACTTTCATGTATTTCCTACAAAATGGTTCATCTAACATTACCATTAACTATATAGATAAGTCCTTAACATATAACCTAAAACTATATGGTACCAACCATTTATAAATGACCTTTAAAATATAAAACACTCATCCTCTTCATAAAATGTTAAACTAATTGGTGTTCCTATAAACATGGATTTAAACTATAAGACTAATTTTTAAGGATGATTTATATACCCTGATTTCATGGATTTCAAATTTATGTTATTTCTATTTCTTGACATAAAATTACATGCCCCATTTATCAAGGATGGGTTTCATTCCTTTGTCTCATGAATTTAAATTATGACCCTAAAAATATATTGGATTTTATGACCTTAACTACTATAAATAGGAAAACTTGTGGACATTCAATCCTATTATTATTGTAACTCCCCCCTTTTACAAATACTTTTCACATTCCTAGAAAAAACTAAACCTCAATATACCATATTCCCCTTTTTAATTGGAATTAAGCACTATCACACCATTTTTATCTTCTAGGACAAACTTAAACTTTAATGTGACATTTCAAGTTTTTGGATGATATTAAAATCAAGAATAACATTTCTCTTTCATGAAGTGAATTAAAACTCCATCATACATATTTCAGCTCTTTGGATGTCACTAAAATCTAATGTAACCTTTTACCTTCTAAGATGGAATTAAACTCTAATGCACCTTTTTTCTCTTAGGTGGGGTTATGATATACATTTCCTTCCTATATTTATTTAATCTATAGAATTACTATAACTTCTTGTGCATACAGTATAACTTTCCTTAATCCCTAATCATGGGATGGTTTTATTTTTTGAAAAGTCCCAAATGCATGAGTATCAATTGGTTACTTTCATAAAATGTTTAAACACCACTATTGAGGAAAGTGATGCAATTAGCGAGTATGTAAAAATATATTAATCTTAATGAATTCATGAATACATATTAAATTTTTAAGAGAGACCTGGAAAACATAATAAGTAGATTTTCGGAAGAGACAATTTTCTATCCTCTTGATTTCAACATGTACACATAAAATTACACATTCTTCCATCGAGAAAAGTGAAATGGGAGGTGGGTGATGAAAATAAGAAAAAAATAGTGGACCCAAATTGAAATCCTTTATCTTTAAAAGATATGAATTGGTTATGCATCTCCATTTAGGATACTGTAGTTCTGGGGTATTTTTTAATGAACCATAAATTCTAAATCATTACTTCCTATGATGTGAAATATTGTGAGGTGGCCCCCAATAGACATGGGGGGAATGAAATAAAAACTAGTGGGACTCTATATAACGTGCCCAACCCAAAGGCCAATGAATTGGTGCCCCGATCTGGGTCACCACATAACCTCAGGTGCACCTCCCCATATGCCAAAGGCTGTCGACTATAAGAAAGGGTCTGATTTAGTACATAGGGAGACTTAACCCACTTTATCAGAGTAAAACACAGTAGATAACAAGGGAAATAAAGAGAACATAAGATCCATGCATCACAAATCCATTTCCCAAAATGGGGTACAATCCCCCAACCAAATAGTAAACTTGTTATGTAATTCCATACAGTGTTAAGTGTAAGGAAATACCCCAAATAAAAATAAACTAAATAATCCCCAAAATGGGTCCGAAATCCAAGTATGGATCCATAATTCACACAAAACCCATGCCCAATCAACTCTTTATCATAGGGCATTTTCCCTTGACCTGACATGCAACCATGAAGTCTTCTCGGGTACCCAATGGAGGCTCGATCAGGGTGTGAGTATAAATTAGTAGGAAAACACCAATGCTGTCTAAAAAATATATAGTCTAAATAGATAGTGAATACAAGTAATAATTTAAAGATAATATTAACAAAAGATAAATCAGGTGCCATTAGTTAACAATGTTCACATAAGCTATTTTGGACTTTTATTCCACGGGTTAGGCAATTAGTTTATATACAATGGACTAATCCAAACAACTATTATGCATAAGGGGATAATTTAAGTTCTCTATATCACTAGGGAAAACATTTCACAAACAATTAAATCACACATACCTTGGAGCCTTAGTTTAGATAGTCTCATCAAATGCAACTATTAGGGGCATAGAGCCTCAGTCTGACTCCCTAACCTATGCATTCTAGGGGTGGGGTCTAGAGCCTCATTCTAACTCGACCCGTGGGTGTAAAATCTCAAGTTAATACCCCACATACCACCAAGCCATGTGCACATGATTCTTTAATCATAGTTAATTTACCAATCATAAACCATAATCGTTTAACATATTCATCATTTACAATAAAGTTCATTCAACACATAATCCATCATTATTTATTCACCCATTTACACACTCCCATTTACATTCTATAACATAATTAACCAATTTATCATTTACATTCCTTAACCAATCAACCAAATTACCCTTCACAATCCATAACTCATTTAAGAAATTAAAATTATACCAAACAACGCCTTATACCATGTTAACAACTAGACACAAATACCATTCATTTCATTCCATAGCCCATGATAACATTTCAACTCATTCATTAAGGGTTCTATATCAATACAACTCTATTTCACACTTAACCTTTCAATTTTTATTTTCAAGGAGTGGCACACCCCATGGTTAGCCTATAACCTGGTAAAATTACCCTCAACACATCCCATGGGGATCATGAGGGGTTCAATTAAAAATTTTCCCAATAAATTTATCATTTATACCATGGAAAAAAATGGGAAAACACCAAAGAACAACCACATACACATAAATAATCAACAAGACTATGGGATATAAATTATAGACCTCCTACCTCGATTCCAAATATTAACTCTCTCTTAACCTTATTATATAGTTCTAATTTGAACACCCTTCAAATCCCCAACATATGATACACTAGAAAAAAAAAGAGGGTTTTAGGGATTAATAAGAAGTAGAAAAAACTACACAAACCTTAATCTAGAAAAATTAAGGAAGATGAGTGTTATAATCAACTAGAGATTTGATTGGAAACCAATGATGCTCTAAATAGATTAGAAAAGAGTGATATCAATACTTATTAGGTCTATTGAGAGAGGAATTTAAGAAAATACCGAGTTATAACACTTAAGGTTCAAGAGGGAAAATGGTAAAAACTCTATTTTGAAGGGGATCATGGTTTGGCCACAAATTTGGACAAATTGTGCACCACCCTCTATCCAAGAGGGGGCTAGGACACATATTTTCTTAGATATTCTGCCTTGTTTTACAAACCATGCGATGGTTTTGCAGGATGTATTTTCCCAATACCGCACAATTTTCCCCTCCCCCTTGCATGATTTATTTAAACTGTCCACCCCACCTACCAACAAGAATAGTTAGGGTGCATGGTTACTGCTAATCTTGCTCCAACTATGCAACATTCACTGAATGGCCCGTTCTATTTTTATTTCATGTCCCTAACCCCTGAAAACCCCCCAATACTCATCAAAAACTTATAAAAAATATTATTAAACATGTTAAATGTATTTAAAATAAAATTTTAAACAATAAAAAACCTTGAAGAAGTCTATAATATTACAACCTACCCACCTTATAACAGCTCATCCTCGAGCCACATTCCCAAGAATCACTGAGTTTACAAGGTGACAAGATTGGGACACTAGGCCCTCATATTCATCTCCCTCTCCCATGTCTCTTCCTAAAAATTACCATGCTACCCCAAAACTTGAATCAAGGACACATTATTACCCTGAAATACTTTCTCACTCCACAATATGAACCAGATTCTCCTCAAAGGACACATCATCCTCAAGATCAACATCATAAATATCAAAAACATGAGATGGGTTGGGGTAATACTTTCGAAGTTGTGACACATGAAAATAAATGTGCATAACACTATACCACTATGGAAGATTCAATCATTATGACACTGGATTGATCCTGTCCACAATCTCAAATAGCCCCACATACCTGGGTGCCAACTTACCCTACTTCCAAATCCAAAAGTGACCCACCCTAGGTGACATCCTAATAAAAACATGATCCCCCACCATAAACTCAATAAGTTGATGACGTCGATCCGCATATGACTTTTTCTACTATGATCAGTAGAAATACATTTCTAAATCAACTGAACCTGTCTTGATGTCTCCTACATGATACTTAGTCCCAAAAACTCTGATTCCCTAGACATCATCCAATATAATAGAGATCTACATGTCCTACCGTAGATAACCTCATACAATTTCATCAGAATTGTTGCTTGGTAACCATTTTAATACATAAAATCAACATGTGCCAATTGATTTTACCACGATTCACCAAAATCTAGGACACATTACCTCAACATGTCCTCTGGTACCTGAATAGTACACTTAGATTGCCTGTCCATCTACGGGTGGAAATTCATACTCAAAAACATCTGGGTACCAAGAGATTTCTATAACCCCATCCAGAATCATGAAGTAAAATGAAGATCATGATATGAAATTATATTTCACGGCACCCTGTGCAACCATAATATCTCCTAAACATACAAGTCAACTAAGTGGTTCATGATGAAAGTCTCCTAAATTGGTAAGAAATGTTCCACCTTGGTAAATGATCCATAACTACCTAGATCGCATCATTATTTTGAGGTATCCTTAGAAGCCCCACCACTCATCATCATGTCATCCCATTTCCATTTCGGGATAAGAAAAGGTTGTAGCAAACCACCTAGTCACTAATGCTCGAACTTCACCTACTGACAGGTATGGCATCGTATCATGAAACCTGTAACCTCTTTCTTCATACTTGGCCACCAATATTGTCTAAAAATATCACGATACATTTTTTGAGATAGAATTAACCATTCACTTTGAATCATGGAACTCACACATCAACTCTTCCGACATATAAGTATGAACAAAAACACAACCATGAACATAAATGATCTCATCATCACTAACAGTCCAACTAGAAGGTGACTCCCCATCATCAAGATTATACCTCAAGGAAAAATACTTTGGATACTCATAGTTCCTCTCCTTTAAACATATCAAAATCATGGAATCAACTACCAAGTATTAAAGGTTCGGCTTCCCTTACCCATCTCGTACCTTTAGATGCATCTCATAAAACAGCAGCATCATCCTCCCCTCGAAAATGGATTTCTAAACCGCCTAATTTTGAGTCTTTTGACTCAAAGAATCTACAAAACTATTTCCTTTTCTTGGCATGTTAACCATCTCAAAATTGAAGGAATGAATATAATCAACCCATCATCACTTCTGGAGATTTAAATCACACTAGGAAAATATTTATTTAAAACTCTTATGATCAGTATACACAATGAACATCTCTCCCAAAAAGTAATTCCACCAATACTTTAAAGCATAAACCACCTTGGATAACTCAAGATCATGAGTATGGTAATTTAGTTCATGATTCATCAACTACTGTAAACCATAAACGACAACTATATCATTATGCATCAACATTTACCCAAGCTTGACACCAGATGCATCACAAAAATAAGTTATATTCCTTACCTTGCTCAGGTAGGATCAAAATCGATGTGGTAGTTAACCACTTATTTAACTCTTAGAAGGCATTATAACATTCCCCAAAACATTCAAACTTTATTCTCTTATTATTCAAGCTTGAAATTGGTTCTTCTAATTGGGAAAATTCTTTGATGAACCTTCAATAAGAGCTCACCAAACCTAGAAAACTTTGGACATCAAAAAAATTATTGGGATTATCCAAATATACAACAGCTTTCACTTTATATGGGCCCATAGACACACCTTCCTCATAGAAGGTGTGACCCAAGAAATATACCTTGTCAATCTAGAAATGACTCTTGGATATCTTGGAATATAGAAAATTATCGGTTATTGTACTTAGAATGATGTCAAGATGTTTGGAATGATCATCATGAGTCTTGGAGTACACTAAGATATTATTCACAAAAAAACTAAAAATTGATCTGGGTATGGGTGAAATATTTGGTTCATCAGAACCAAAAACACTACTGGCACATTAGTAAACCCTAATGGCATTATAAAAAAAATCATATAATCCATACCTTCTTTCGAAAGTAGTCTATGTTATATCATAATTTCTCACCCTCATCTGATGGTACCCAAATCTAAAATAAATATTTAAGAACATAGAATCACCCCTCAACTGGTCAAAAATATCATTGATCTGTAGGACAGGATAATAGTTCTTAATGGTCATCTGATTCAACTTCCTATAATTTACATATATTCATAAGGTTCCATCATCCTAATTGTAAAATAACACTGGTGATCCCCAAGGTGATGTACTCGAATGAATAAACCGCTTATTCTCCAGTTCCTCTAACTGATTTTTATGTTCTTAGAGTTCTTCCAGTACTATTCTATATGGTGGAATAAAAACTATTCTTCTCCTAGAACAAAATTTATCATGAACTTATAATCCCTCTTAGGTGGAAACCACGATATTTATTTAGAAAACACATCCTAAAATTGATCCACCATAAGAGGGTATAAAGGTTTATCTACTTCCCCATCACTAAGGATAACACAAGTCACTTGGTCTATAAGTTCACCCAACTATTGAAATACTGGCACTGTAAGGCCTCCTCATATATCCCACTCCCCATGGTGACTATAACTGTCTCCCTCAAGATATGTAAATGTGACCCTATAGTGGTAATAGTCAATATGGTCCTAATAAAACACTATCCAATCCATCACTAAGATCATATCAAACCCCAACATATCCAATACAAAAAAAATTCTATAAGAAATGGTACCCACCAATGTCAAGGGTAAACTCATTACATTGTTGGATATTTTCTAATTTCACCCCTAAGAGTGTATCAATAGATATAATCCCCCACATATGCTCCACTACTATGCCTAACAAAATGAAAAATTGGGAAGATATAAAATATTGTGAAGAAACTGTATCTAATTAAGAATTAGCAAGCGTGGAATCTAAAAGAATCATACCTCAAACTATTGATGGTCCATACTTGCCACCTCCAAGTGCTGGATGAACTACAGGAAGCTGATATATCCCTCTATCTTGGGCTATGGTCTGAGTTCGTGGAACTGTATTATCCTATTAATAAGAATTTCCTTATTCTAGGGAATCATGTCTACCACCCCGACTGATACAACCCTTAGAACTCCAAATGCATCCATGATATGGGGTAATTTTCCCCCTTTCTACACTCTGGACCGGCCTTGACCCTCTATCACTACCCATCTTTGGAGGGTTCCTATAAAACATCTACACATTCCACATCCTACCCCACACTTGACACTCAAATAGTAGTTGGGGACACTAACCTCGTATATTCCCCACCCCACCGTACTAATAGTAGAAAACTAGATCAATAACCTAAGAGGCTAGTTCTCTATTCTGACCACTCTATCCATCACCACCCTAGTAAAAACTCCTAAAGCGTTGCTTCCTACCATCACAATCCACGCCATTAGATCACCCAATAGGAAGTGCATTTCCACCACTAGAAGACTCCTTAATATTTTCTTCTAAAATGAGGTCATGATCTAATACTTTAGAAAACCTATTTAAGTGGAATATATTTACTTGGGACTTGATCTCATGTATAATACCATCCTATAAATGTTTCACCATAGCTAACTCATCTCTAGACAAATCTAGAACAAAGTGTTGCAAGACAGTGAAGCACCTAGCATAATCCATCACTATCATAGTCCCCTGTGTAAAATTCATGAACTCTATAGACTTACACTTCCTCAAGGTCACTATATAAAAAATTTATAGAAAATTTTCTTGGAAACCCTTCCACAACATACCCTCTTCCTACTTGGTATGAACCAAGATATTCCACCAGCTCTTTGCCAAACCTTGTAACATGTAAGCCACCAACTTGACTCTCTTCTTAGGAGGAGTCTCTAAGTTATAAAGAATTGTTTGGATAGACTCTATCAATAAATATATTGTCTTATATCCACCCTAAACTCATATTTTTTTGCAGCTGAAACTCTCTAGTCGGCTCAAGCATGCATGGCACAACCCACCCTAGGTCCCATTCCATCAACTATATAAAATGAGAAAAGTTATCATGGAACTTCCCCACCCCTCTGTTACCTTGGATCATTGAAGTGTCTTGATCTATTTATAGAGGATCATTATTAGTAATATTCTCTTATCTCCCAACTCGCACATACCATCGAGGTAACATTACTCTACAATTCCAAACACGCATATCAGAACACATAACATAAAACATTCACAGTTCACACAAAATAAGGTTCTCCACTAGATATAAAAAAACTCATCCTTCATGTACTATCCCAACATATATTTTCACCACTCTATCACTACCCTTAGTCATCCCTACCATGATTCATGGTCAATATGGGGTAAATTAACTTACACAACCAAAAATATTTTCATTAAACATCCTTTCTAACCATTTTCACCTTCACAATGTAAATCTTTCTATTTTAGGCACATTTCCATCTTTAAAATTTGTTACCAAAAAAAATTAACCCATTTATAAATTTTCTCTAGTAACTATTATTTAACCATTCTTTCACATTATTTCTATTTACTCGTATGCATTATCTCTATTAGGCACAATTTAGTTCAAAATTTTAAAGAAAAATAAATTCATTCTATACTTCAGGCCCCACACACCTTCCCCATGTGTGCCTACGATGATGCATGCCACCTATATCAATAGGTTCATAAAATGATGCATGAATTCACAACATCATACCATTTTTTTCATGAGAAAAACATCACAAAATAGTCACATGAAACAACAAGTGTATCCCCCAATGGTGAAATATTATCCAACCATAATCAACACACATCAAGAAAAAAAATCCCTCATTGGGTTACATGGGTTTTCCCTCATACATGGGTTTGTTAATCCCATGCACAATCTCATTTACAAGGCTTAGAAATTCCTAGTCTCCCATATATCATTCCCAAATAGTAAGACATAGAAAATAAAACTCTTATGATACCACTTTTTAGAATCCCCAACCTGGAGGCCACTAAATTGGTTCCCTGAGCTGGGTCACCACATAACCTCAGGCACACCTCCCCATATGCCATAGGATACCGAATAGAAACAAGGGTATAATTTAGTATGTGGGGATACTCTGAATTATTTATAAAATTAATCCACAATAAATAATAATGGAAATAAAGAAAATTGAATAACCATTAACCATGCATCGCTAATCCATTTCCCAAAATTGGTTACAATCCCAAAACCAAAAAGTAATCATGTTATGTAATTCCATACAGTTTATAGTGTATAGAAGTCCCCGAAATAAAAAAACTGAATAATTCCCAAAATGGGTCTTGTATCCAAGTACGGATCCCTTATCTACACAAAACCCATGCCCAATCAACCCTATATTATAGGGTCTTTTCCCTTGTCCTGACCTGCAACCATGAAGTCTTCTTGGGTACCCAATAGCTTCCTCATAAGGTTGTAAGTATAAATTAGTAGGCTACCACCAACAGTGTCTATGAAATATCTATTCTAAACAGATAGTGTATGCATGTACTAATTTAAAGACAATATAAAAAAATTATAAATCAGGTTCCATTAGTTAATAATATTCACTTAAGATATTTTTATATTTTATTCCATGGGTTAGGAAATTCATTTATATACAATGACCTCTGCTAGAAAACTACTATACCTAAAAGGATAAGTCAAGTTACCAATATCACTAGGGAAAACATTTTACAAATAATTACATCACACTTACCATAGATCCTTAGTCCAGGTAGTCTCATCAAATGAAATCGTTGGGGGCATAGAGCCTTAGTATGACTCCCTAACTTGTGCATTCTAGGGGTGGGGTTTAGAGCCTCGGTCCAACCCGACCTGTGGGAATAGAACATCAATTAAATACCCCGCATACCACCAATCCATGTTCATGTTCTTATTTAATTATAAGGCATTTACCAAACATGAACCATAATCATTTAACACATCAATCATTTACAAAAAAGAGTTCATTCAACACATAATCCATCATTATTTCATTGCCCATTTACACATTCTCATTTACATCTCTTAACCCAATTAACCCATTTATCACTTAAATGCCTTAACCAATCAACAAAATTACCATTCACAATCCATAACTCATTTAACCCATTTAACCCATTAAAATTATACCAAAAACCCCTTATTCCATGTTAAAAACTAGAAAAAAATACCACTGGTTTCATTACATAACCCAAGATAACATGTCAATATGTTCATCAAGGGATCTATATCAATATAAATTGACTTTATACTTAACCTTTCAATTTCCATGTTCAAGGAGCAGAACACCCCATGGGTGGCCTATAACTCGTTCAAATTACCCTCAACACATCCCATGGGGATTATGAGGGATTCAATTGAACATTTACACAATCTATTTATCATTTATACTAAGGAAAACCAAATGGGAAACACAAAAACACCAAATTACCACCATATACATATAAATAATTAAAAATACTCTGGGATATAACTTTTAGACCATCTACCTTTACTCTGAAGATGAACACTCACTTAACCTTAGCCATTGGTTCCAATTCGAATACCCATTGAATCCCCAACCTAAGATATGCTGGAAAAAGAGGGTTTAAAGGATTTAGAAGAATAAGAACAACTACACAAACCCCAATATATAAAAAAATAAGGAATATGGGTGTTATACTCTACCATAGATTCAATTTGTAACCAACAACACTCTATATGAATTAGAAATAAGGGATATCAATCCTTGGGAAGCTTGGGGTGATTTGGTTCATCACTAGGGATACTGAGGGAAGAAAGGAGAAAAATAACAAGTTATAACACTTATGTGCCCAGAGGTAAAATGGTAAAAACACACTTTTAAAGGGGCGCATGGTTTGGCCGTATGGTTGGACAAATCGTGCATCACCCTCTATCTAAGAGGGGTCCAGTCTACACGGTTTTCTGGGGATTCTATATGATTTAACAAGTCATGTGATGTCCATGTGGGATGGCTCTATCCAAGCCCTCATGGGTTTCCCTTCCCCCTTTCATAGTTTCTTTAAACCATTCTCCCCACCTCCTAGAAATCATGGTTAGGGTGCACTATTAATACTAATCATGCGCCAATCATACAACATGCACTGGGCAACCCGCTCTCCCTCATTTCATGTCTCGAACACTAAGAACAACCCCAAGCCTCCTTATAAACTCATAAAACATATCATTAAACATCTTAAATTTATTTAAACCATAATTTTAAACATGAACATACCTTTAATTAGTATGGTATCTTATACTCCGTCTAAAAATAAAAACTAGGATAACTTGTATAGATGCATTATTGCTACCATAACTACCTTAATTATAAGGAATTAATTCCAGCTTTCCCCAATGTTTCCTATTTAACTCCAAATGGTGAATGAAATAGTGTGAGAGTATGATTATGGTGGAATTATCCTTATTCAATCAATAACTTAGAAAAATATTGAAGATTTTAATTAGTAAAGGACTTGGCCATGCCAGAGGGTGAGATGATTGTAAGCATACCCTATATCCACTTCAAACTTCTTATGGAATCTCTCCCCCAATTGAAATAATTCCATCCTTTCTTACCTAGTATAGGTGGATGAGTTCATCCCATGTATCTCTGTTTCAATAAAGGAATCCATAATTAGGCTATTGGAACTAGAGTTGGTTGAGGTGGAAGATATTAGAGCTTATATTTGAAAAAAGAGGATAATGTTGAGAATTGATCTTAAAGACTATATGGTGTTGTGTTTGTTTACAATCAATGCCTAGAAATTGAGGTTTAATAAGGATATATTACTTGGATAGAATCTTGGAGATGAGATAATAATTTTGGAAAAGTATGGATCTATGTAAAATTAACTTGGATTTCCCAAAGGATTTGTATGAGTAACCTGAGAAATCAATAGGCAGTGTAAGATTAAAAAATATGGAAAAATAGTTGTATAATATTATGTTAAATGAAAAATAATTTAAATAGGATTAATAAGTATTTTTAAATGATGATATGTGATTAAAATGTCATTTCAAAAGATTGACATAAAGACTCATATGAAAGAATATGAGTAAATTGATGTGATAGGAAATATCTCACATTGTAATGAGTAGTGTCATGCCAAAACAGGTATCACCTAATAATTAATGGATATAATGTAAGGTTTTATATAATTGACCACTCTAAAATGACTCTCATCACCTCAAAATGTGGTATCCATTTGAAAATAATGGAGTTTGAATCATGATATAAGGATAGGATATGATTATTTGTTGTTACTTTGTTTAGGGTTGGTTAAAAGTCACACCATAAAGATAAAGATCATTTTTTAGTATAGAATTAATCTAGATTGATAAATTTAAAACCATGAAACAATTTGAATGTAATTTTTTTATTTTGGATTTATTTAAAGATTAAATTTAGAGGAAATAGTTAATGGGAGTGTGATCCTTTAATATTTTTTGGTTCTAGTTGAGGGATCTGATTTTATTTTGGGATTTGGTCAAGTTTTTTAGGTTTTTTATTGAATATTGGGTATTTTTAGTTATTTTTTAAAGTTTTATAAGTGGGATATAGACTCGGGTAGGTTGGAAATGGTTCTCACATCCATCATTTACCTTCAAAAGACATAGGGTATATGATGGGTGATCATCAGGTATAAGGTTATCCAAGTAGGTGCTAGGCTACCCAAATAGTTTTATCAGGTACCCATTGGTTCACTAGTGGGGGAGTATCAAGTTTTTTCCCATTTAAAAAGGATTTTTTGTCCTATTGCCTTCTTTTTTATGCCCATTTTAGGGTTCCTTGAACCCTATTATTTTTTACCCAACCATGATTCATCCTCAAGATACTTCATTTCATCACTTTTCCCTTCTCCCATATTATGGAACAAGGTGGAATAAATATGTTTATTCATTCAAAATCTAAGGTATTCTATCCCTTTCCTCCTCTACTCTCTTTATCTTATATTATTTTTTTATTTCCCATACCATGTTCAAGAATTTGGTATTTTGATTTTACCATGTCATGGTTAAATTACTTATAAGATTATGGATTTCTTTTTTCTTGACTAAAGGAACCCCAAGGTTGTTATTTTCCTACATCCATTCCCTATTTTTATTTTAGGATATTAGTGTGGGATTTTTTTTATGTTTTATATTATTTTGGATTATGTTTAGGTTATTATTTTAGTCTTTTTAATTAGGGAATTTAGTGAACGTGGTGTTGGGGAAATCTTATAATAAATATACTATGATTTTATTCAAGGATTGGTTAATTTTAATTATAGTAAATGCTTTATTAGAGTCCTTTTTTATGTAACTATTACTCAACCCATGAATTTGTATGGCATGATCTTAATTAACATGATAAAAATTTGGAGTTACTGGAACCTTTAAACAGATGCAATATAGAATAGAAACAAACTTAAGAGTAAATAATAATTGATACATCAAACATAACCTAATCACAAATCAATAGTTGAACATAGTAATTAATTTTTGGTTGGACTATTCAATATTTCTTTTCAGCTTGAATTGATCTTAATTGATATGCATTTTATGATAATCTATAGTTAGATTGTTTCTACAGAATTTAGTGTTTACTTCCTCACCTATATCAAATATTTATAGATTGAATTCATGTTCTAAATGTCTCTGTAAATAAAAGTAAAATGTCAGACAAATTTGATAGATTAAAATTAGAGTGTGAACAGGTGTAATCACAACAATTAAATAAAAATATATCAATAGATGTACTAATAGTAAATGGAATCATTAAAAAAGTCTATATGAAACACCATATGTATACTATAAGAAGTAACATATAAATTTTATGTGATAGATCTCTATTTTCATATGTGAGGGATCGATATTGAATCAATATGAAACAAATATTTTATAATTTGTCCAATAATTTCTATTTTCAATTGATTCCTCATATACCTTGATTTAAATAATTGAGCAATTATTCAAATAAAAAATGTAATCTCAGGGTATATTCACATTAACATACACAAAATTATTTTATAAATGGAATCCAATCTATAAAAAATGGTACAATAAGTGGAATTGAAACAAAATCTAGAATTTAAACCATTGTAAAATTTATAATGGTATTTCATACTATAAAAATATGATTGGTTTTTATAGTATATAGAAAAAGTATGCATATTGTTGTATACTTTTACGTAATAATGATGATACACATCAGATATAAAATACTCTAGCTACCCAGATTTTTGTTGATATGGACCTTAGTTCTCCTCTCCCTCACAAAATCCATCTTCATGTTAGGATTGACCTCTATTTTTGGAATAGAATTTTTTACTCTAAATATCTTGGTTTCTTATAGTACTGTATTTCTCAGGGAGATTATGATTCATTATATAAGAATCTTTTGGTCAACCGATCATATTTTTATTCTGACAAAGATCACTTGAATGACCAATCATGTGTTCATCACTGTGTCCCTACTCATAAGTTATCTAGATAGGATTCTTCTAGATATTTTGATTTGGAATATAATGGTGTTGTTTGTAATAATGGTTGGTTGGATCTTGTTGAAGGTTCATCTTATGTTCCCTTTGAACCAAATCTAGCACTAAATATAATGGGTAACCCTTTTTTGAATTATCCAAAGTCTTCCATGAATCTCACACTAGGGGTATATTCTCCCGAGAATGTTTCTCTTTTGGAAGAATTGGATCCTGTTTTGGAATCCATCCCACCTAGAATATAAATTATAAGAAAATAAGATATAACATATAATAAGCAATGTGTAAATTATAAGAATAAATTCACAGAACATAATACATAATAATAATAAAACTAATAATGATATATATACATAATTTATATTACTATGAGCATATACAATATAGGAATAGAAAACAATGGAAGATAAAATATTATTTAATAAATAAAGAAATACAAAGCATTGAGTTTGATTTATCCATAAAATGGATGTTTAATTAGTGACCCATTACATTTCAATTAAACAAATATCATCAGACATTTAGTCAGTATATTAAATTTTTCTTGTCATCTTACATTGATATTTAGTTAACTAAATTTTAATATCCTATGATGATAATGGGTTTTTAATGATTTCATTGTTCACTTGTTCTCTTAAAATATTCCCTGATCTAAATCAAGTTTTAATCACCTCTCAAAGTAATTCATTTAGTAACATGTCAAAAATGAGATAAAAAAAGTAGTTTAAGTTCAAAAATGTGAGCTTAGTGAAGTCTCACCCATTATGTAATTGTATAGTATCGATATAGGGGTACATGAATTCATTTAACCCTTGACCATATAGAAATTTCATATTGAATCATATTAGTAAATATCAAATCAAACACAACCTCCATACAACAAAAACATATCCTAATATAAAATTCATTTCCAATATTTATAGATCACTAATATAGGAATATAATCATAGATATTACGACTATTATAAAATTAACTTTTTATTGGTGAAGACATATTTAAATTTTATACATATATCACACATTCAAATTGAGGAAAGTAGTTTAAAGTGTCTAAATAATTCATTTGAATACAATTTCAATTTTATAATTAATTTCCATAATTCTGCTATATAATTTTTTTGAATTATTAATTTCTATATGCATAACTCATTTAAAAAATAAATTTCATATAGTTTTAACTGTATGAATAATTCATTTCCATAGTGTTTAAAAAATATATATAATTTAGTATGCATACACATTCATTTCTATACAGATTGAAAGGTGTTACTTTTATTGTGCTTTGAGAAATTTGAATGTAATATTCATTGTATTTTAAATAAAATACACACATAGTTTAACAAAAAAATGTGAACTAATTAACTATATTATAATGTATTGAAAGTACTCATAAAAAAATACTAAGTGAAATGCATTTATTTGAATGAGTTTTTAATATAGAATTAAATAATAGAGGAAAACAATATCGCATACCTTCAATACAATGATGACATTGATAAGGTACTTTAGTTGTTCAGGATCTTGCATCAGCACCTTATAAATATATAAATAGTAATATTAGAATAAACATTAATATTAGATTGAATTATGTAATCTTATGAATGTAAGTAATTAATCCCCAATGTTACATTGAAGGTAATAAAAATTGAAATATCATGCAAGAGGAACGTCACCCGGGATCACGATCCAATGAGAATGGTTAATGAGGGTACAAAGAGACCATTGAAGGCCACTCAATATTGTAGATGTTATAGATTTCTCATTAAGAATAAAATATCTATAATTCCTTTATTTAGCTTTGATGCACCAGGCTTAATGGGATTAAACTACAAACATTTCCAAGGATAGTTTTCCTATATGCATTGCATAGTCAACTATAGATTTCATATATTGATACCTTTCTATTAAATGGGGCTAGACTAGAAAGACCATCTATCTTGGTTAATTAACACTAAATAATTTGAAAACCATGACCAACTACTAAAAATACAAATATGATGACTGAAATAATAGAATCAGTGAAATATTATACTTGAAACTACAAGGAAAAAAACAATAGATTATAATAACTAATTGGAAATAATTCTCATATAAAAAAATAGAATCATGAAATAATAAAAATTGGACTTGGAAAAAATGACTAAAAACTTATATATTGATTTGAAAGAATAATTTGACTTATATTTTTTCATCATAGTAAATGTGTCATCCAATATGGTATTAAATATACACCAGGAAACATGGATTGAACTATGATTGGAAAATAAATAGAAGTTAGGTTAAAATGACCTCCAATGTCAAACAATTAAAATTGGTTAATACAATGTGATAATAACATTAGCTAGTGAATAAAAATGTTGAAGAAAGTTGAGTCACTGATGTTGGGTTTATAGGGAAAAACCATTTAAAAACTAATTTTGACACTCATATTATAGCTTTTGAACACTTAGTATATGATAATAAAATTCAATACTATTTTTTTAATAGAAAACAATTTATATTTCAAAATAAACCCAATTTAATGGATAATAGAATCTTTGAACCCATTAAATTCATATAAAATGCATCGGACTTGAAGAAGGTATTTAAAAATAGTTAGAATATATTTAATACTCTCCACCAATCATATCAAATTCAATACCCATATAAAATCAACCATGGTCCATCATAACATAAAATAGCAACTCTAAATTAATCTGCATTGATACTACAATTTTAGGGCATCAAAGCAGCATCGGTTTTTCTGTTCAATTATAATCACAAATAGGTGAGATCTATTATATGAGTGACCATGATTATTTTTCACATGTTGGGAGAAATATATTACAATTTAAAATGAAGGATTATTCAGCATAATAACATATAGTGAAAGATCTACTTGAGGTTTTTAATAGGTGAAATAGAAGGTGGATTAAGACAAGTATGAGAATTAGGGATTACACTCCTGGTATTAACAAATAGTGTAAGGCTTGACTTTGATATAGATAGGTAGTTGAATATGTTATCATATATTTTGATAGGAATGAATTTAAAGAAATTGGATGAGATAGATAAATTATGGAGAGGGGGAAAATAATGAAAAACTTTCCTGAGTATTCCTATCACCTATAGTAAGAGGATAAAATATTACCATATATATTTGACTTGTGTGGAATAGAAGGCAGATTAAGCCAAGTATGAGAATTTTAGATTACACTTCTGGTATTGAAAAATAGTAGAAGGCTTGACTTTGAGATGGAGAGATAGTTGAATAGGTTATCAATGATTTTTATAGGAATGGAGGTAAAGAAATTGGATGTGACAGATAAATTATGTGAAAAGTAAGAATGATGAAAAAATTGCCTAAGTATTCCTATCACCTAAAATAGAAATCATGGAGTAGATAAGGGTTTGGAGGAGTCAGTTTTGGAGGATATGGGTTTGGATGAGAATTTTTTGGGGTCGAAAAAGGTGGAGGTAGAGGTGATAGATGAGGTGGAGGTGGATTCAAAGGTGGTGGATTTAGATGCGGTGGAGGAAGCAGATATCGATACAGTGGAAGTGGAGGCAGAATTGAGGGGGTGATGGAGGAGGAGGTGGGCATGGAGGAGATTCAGGGTGTGGGGGTGAAATTAAGAAGAATAGTAACACAAGGAGGATGAGCATAATTGAATGTGAGGGAGACACGTAATGGAGAATTTTTGTGTAGGTGAAACGTGTAAGAAAAATTTCAATATTTATTATATATAATAGATTTAATCGATGAAAAAATTCACTTTTTTGGTATAATATTTAAATAATAGTAAATCCACTTAATTATTAGCCTTTTAGGTGTTGAAATATTTAAGATCAGATTTCAAAACAACCATAACAAATAGAATATAAGCAAATAAATTTTATATAAAACAAATGATTGAAAAAAAAATTAAACTCCTTTGATGAAGCACATGCTACTAAAGTTAGGCATGACTATATTGTACTTACATAATCATGTTGATTATTTTTATGGTAGTTCTAAATTCCTTTAAAATTAGTTTCCTAGCCTTATTATGTTTCTTATAAAAATATTTTATCAATGAATTTGGAAAAACAAACTAAACATGAGAGATTAATTAATCTGTAGATAAATTAAACAAAAATTTCTAATGCTTTTAATGACAACTGATGTTTTATAAATTTTCCTATATTTTATAATATCAACTAAAATTTTTCCTAAAATTAAAATAGAATTATCTTAATTATAAAAATTTCTACATGATAAATGTAAGTATATGAGTATATGGAATTACCTATATATTCTTAAAATCATCATTTTTGTTTAATATATAAAATAAAATTAATAGGTGTGTAGGGGTTATTTTTAAATATATAGACAATATCACATAAAAAATAGAATAACTATTTCATAGAAAGCCTAAATTAATTTCCTCTATTGGAGGACCTGTAATTATGATCAAAAAACTAGAATATGTAAAATAATTTTGAAATCTATCACAAACCATCACACTTGCATAAATACCATATTTTCTAATGAAACTATAAGTCATCCATCCTTATAAAATGGTCCAAGAACATAATCTACACCAAGAAACATACTTCATAGATTTTTTTTCCAGTTATTTAACAACCAAACATAATTCATTTGAGAAGAGGAATATCTTGGAGACCAAAATTAAAATTATTCGGTGCCATGTTTTCTAGGAAGGAAGAATAAAATGTGAAATAATATGAAAAATGACATCTGGAAGAAGCGGTGGTGTAAAAGGTATCATGGAAAAGCATATTTACTATAACATCTCAAAGATACAATGTAAGATAGGAATTGTGTCGAATCTGAGTTGGTGGTAAAAAATATCTCAATAATGTGAAGAAATCAGTACCAATTTCAATTAGAGATATGATACAAAAATAAATAACCAATGAAGAGGAACATAGGGATAGGTATTTAATATGGTTTTTGAAATATGAATAAACATTAAAATTAGATAAATCATACCTTTTTATTAAAAAACTAATGACTATAGGGGGGAAATATGGTGTCAATTGATATTATTCAATAACATCTTAGAAAACATACTGGTGAGATTAATGAAATCGATGGAACCCAGATGAAGTTATAGGAACCCCAACAAATATTTTATTTTCTTGAACTGGGAAAAATTACGCAATATAATTTTTGTTTAACAGATAAAAGGAAATTACCAAGTGTGTGGGGGTGATAGTCAAAGATGTAGAAAATATCACATAAAAAATGTAATAACTATTTCATGGTAATTATCAATTCATTTCCTATATTGGAGGACCTTAAATTATGATGAAAACACTGGAATATGTAAAATGATTTTTAAATTTTCCACAGACCATCACGCTTTCATAAATTCTATGTTTTCCCCTAAAACTACAATCCATATATCCATATAAAATAGTCAAAGAAAATTTTTAACACCAAACAACATACTTCATAGATGGTTTGCTGGTTATTTAACAACTGAACATACTTCATTTGAGAATAGGAATCTCCTAGAAACCAAAATTAAAATTATTCAGTGCCATAGTTTCTAGTAAGTAACAATCAAATGAGAAATAATATTACAAAAGACATATGGAAGAATTAGTAGTGTAAAAAGTAACATAAAAAAGAATATTTACTACAATATTTCAAAGATTCAATGTAAGACAAGAATTATATCAAATCCTAGGTGGTTGTAAAAAAATAAATCATACATTTTTTCTAAAAAAACTAATGCCTATAGGGGATAACTATGATGTTAATTGGGATTATTCAACAATGGATCAGCAATAATACCGGTGAGATGAATGAAATTTATGGAACCTAGAGGAAGTTACTGGAACCCCAATGAATATTTCATTCACCTAAACTGGGAACAATTCTGTAAGATAATTTTTGTTTAATAAATAAAAGGAAATTACCAAGTGTGTGGGGTGATAGTCAAAGATTTAGAAAATATCACATAAAAATGGAATAATTATTTCATAGAAATCAACAATTCACTTCTTCTATTTGAGGACATGGAATCATGATTAAAACATTGGAATATGTAAAATAATTTTAAAATTTGTCACAGACCATCGCGCTTTCATAAATACCATGTTTTTAACTGAAAATATGAGTCATACATCCTTATAAAATAGTACAAAAACAATGTTGACACCAATAATCGTACTTCATATGTGGTTTTATGGTTATTTAACAACCAAATTAACTTTATTTCAGAATAGGAATCTCTTGGAAACCTAAATTAAAATTATTTGGTGCCATATTTTCTACAAATCGTGCACCAACCGTAAAAATCCCCACTATCTAGGGTTTCATAGTTTAGTGGGATATGGCGCACTATTTGGGAAAACCATGCACTTGCCTAATTCCTTCCAAAAATTCCAAATTTTACCCGAACACACCCCAAGGTAAAACCCAAACAAAGAGTACTAAACACAAGGCAAAATGGTACCTATAACGAGCCCAACACATCTCTAGAAAATGTTAGGGTTTTACACATTATTTATTTAAAATTGTTATAAAATTAAATTTACTTTAATTATATCATAATTAATCTATTTTAGGTCATTATAATCAATTATATGTTCAATTTATATATATACGTTTTATACTTTTGAAAACATTTCCTTTGTAAAAATGTTTGTTCATCGCATCTATGGGTTTAATTTTAAATTAAAATTGTCCACTTATGTAAATTGAATTTGTTAAAATGGATTATATATATATAATAATTATAATTAATATTAAATAATGATGTCAAATTAATATTATGACTTAATGAATAGTAAAAATAGTTAAAATTAATTATCACGGTTAAGGTTAAAACAGGTTTACCATGGGGTTCAACTAAAAAGGTAAGGGTTAATAGTAACCTAAAACTTACCTAATTTATATTATGGACATATTTCAAACCTTATCACCTTATTATCTATTTTTATGAGTTTTTTTTAATACTTTTCAATTAAAATTTACCTATATAATCATTTAAGTAAGGAAAAATAAAAAATGTCACCCTCTTGCTTTTAAATTTCAATTATATGTTCATATATGGAAAAAAATAAAGTTATCAGTGAATATTGGTGGTATTTTTTAGCTTAATTAAATTATTTAAATTATATAAATTTATTTATAATTTTTAATAATTATATAATTACCTTAAATTATTACGTAACGCCGATGTGGTATTTATTTAATTAATAAAAAAAATAAATGATTCTAAAAATATTAAAATTAAAAAAAATGAATGAATTATTATGTTATGAGAATTTTTTAGATAAATATATCATGTTATAAAGGTTTTAAAATAATATATTCAAATTTATTCATTGTATTTATATTTTTAAAGTAAAATTAAATAAATAGAGTCAAAATTGAAATTAATGTTATTTTATATAAATAATCATTTATTAAATGATTTAAAATTTATAAAAAATATATCTTATTCCAAGTTATTTTTAAATACTTAAAAATATAAAATATGGTCCATCCATGGACTAATTGTTCATTTATAGTGACTATATTGGCTCTAAATGAGTAAAAAAGTTTTTACTATGGTTAAGGTTAAAATGGGATTTTGCACATTATATATGCATGTGTTAAAATTAATTTTAAAAATATAAATGATACTTATTTAATAAATTTGATTTAATATTTAGAATCAGTGGGTAGAAACTATATAATAATTCTCATTTTAATTTTATTATTAAAGGATAAATTACCTAGGTAAATAAAAATATACTAGTTACTATGGTGAAAATTAAAATGGTAAAAGTGAGTAAACCTAAAGGATAAGGAATAACATGTTTAAAACATGTGTTTTTTAGGTGTTTATTGACTATATAATCCCTAAACTTATTTATTTATAAAATTTTGAGGCATAAGTAGTGATAGGGACTTCCCATTATTGAATAGTTTTAGGAATTTACAAAAAATTCACTTCTTAGTTATAAAATGGGGCTTCCTCCACTCCCTTATTCACACCTCATAAGACATTTGGATCGACCAAACCCTAGAAACATTACTCCAAAAAATAGTTAGACTCATTATATAGATTTTTTTCTTCCCAAAATACCAACCCAATGGTCCTTAATAAGAGATCAAAATGAGGTTTCTCTAAGAGAAGGTAATTGTCTTCACTACGCTCATTTTTTTCTTCTAATCTTATAACATTTGTTCATGTCCTAATAATTCCAATATAATAACAAAAATATATAACTTATACTTGTATTTTATTATGTCTATGTAATAACACATATCCATCTTCTCTTCTATCAAATGGAAAACAAAATTGTTGATCGTCTGTACGGTGGACAACCACCTCGCAAACTGATGTAATTCATTTTCCATCACCACCTATAACGGATAGATATAATGATTTATTTAACATATGTAGATGATATTTATTAAATTAATATACTTATATAATTATAATTTCACATATACCTTCTTACCTTCCAACTTATTTGAAAACAATAATGTTGTTTGTGCGTATGTGTGGACTACTACCTCCAATTAGCGATGTGAAATGTTTTTTATTTAATTTTGACATGGATGGTAAAAATGATATATTTAATAAATATAAATTACATATTTTATATAATAATGGTTTTATATAGGTGAAATATTATTTACCTTTCTTACATTCCATCTACTGGAAAAATAGAAACAACTTTCATGCATATGTATGGTCTATTATCTCCATGAATGGTGTAACTCATTTTCCCATATCCAAATTTTATAGATTATTATAAGTAATTATATAATGATTATATATTATATTTCTATCATGGTCAAAATTTTGGATATTATTTAACCATGATCAAAGAAAAAGTACCAAAATTACCGAACCAAAACATGCATAGATAACAAAGCAATTGTCACCTAAAATAGTGATTTTAACAAAGAATTGATAACAAATAGGTTATAAATACTATAAGTAAATCACATATGGTATTAAATATATTATTATAGTTATATAATAGATTTATAATAAATTTATATTTATTATATAGTAGGTACGGGCATGTATGAAGGAAATTGGACCTGAGTTAAGGGTTTCTCGTCTCACTTTTACTTCCATGATATGTATTCCATATTCACCACTTATTTGATTTGGGTGGTGCATCTACTACCCCTATGATAAGTTATATCATGAATCCTTTTATACTAATGGTATTTAAAGTTTCATTTGAATTAATTTTTTATGGGGCTTATGATTCAAGACTTACCACAATGGTAAGGGTTTATTTCATAATCTCATCATTATTTAGGATTGTTTATTTTTAAGAATACATTGGTGGAATTAATTGATATTTATATATTAGTCCCAATATATTTTCTTTTCTTATTGCCTAAACTATTTACCAGTTGTACATATGATATTTATTTTGAAATTCATTTGATTAACTAAGAAAATATTGATAAATATATATTCTTTAATCAAATGGATATTTAATGACAAGGCATATTATTTGGGAATTAAATCGATTATTCAATATATGAGGAATGATTTGGGAATACAGTGATGTGTGGGGTTCATAATTATATATCCCCCTGATCGATTTACATGTCTCATGAAACAAATTAGTTGAACAAATTAAATTGGGTTTTAACCATAGTTTTAAACTGTCTTATAAAAGGTCTTGACAGTAGAGGTATCATTATACCTGAGATAATTACATCTAATAATTAAATATTTCCTTCATTGATAATTCAGTTATTATTATTATCTATGAGATTTTCTCATTGATATTGTCTCTAGATGCATTTTATTCTTTGTTTATTGATTAAATGTCATGTGTTTTCAGTTATTTACCTTTCCATATTAATTGTTCCTTATCTAATCATGATAGTTAAATTATTGATTAAATGGAATATGTATTTAGTTATTTACCTTTTTATTTTGATCATTAATTTTCTAATCATGATATTTAAATTATTAATTAAATTGAATGTGTGTTCATTTATTTACCTTACTGTATTGATTATGCCTTATTGATTCATGATATCTTCCACTATAAGTAACCCATACTGAGAATTCGAGTTCAACCTTATTTTGATTAATTTACCTAAGATAATAAAAGGAAATATTTGAATGAGTTTCAAGGATGAATACCATTTTATTTTTTTATGTATTATGTT